>JAQPPZ010017036.1:20447500-22847500 GCA_028583015.1 Wollemia nobilis
TCCTCTCATCATAGGTGGGTGGGTGAGGGTAGCGCTAGTGGGCATGATGTGAGGGCTGGCAGCAGCCACCCTGAGAGGTCCCATAGGACCCACACCACTGGGGGTAGTTCCAGTCGCACCGATCCTGCGTGATCATGGTGGCCGACGCCCTAGGCTTGGGGGTTTTGAGTTTTTGATGTTGTTTGTGAGGTCAGAGGACCAATTTATTGTAGCCTGAGGGCCTTTTTGATGATATATATACATGACTTTCTTTTTGGTTATACACTTTTTATGGTTTAATTTTATGCACATTTTAGTTACGTTGATGTATGCATGTGTTATTATGAATGCGATGTTTCTAATTATATGATGTATGCATATGGAATGGATGGAATGATTTGTTGATAACTTGTCGGTGGCACCATAGACTGTATAGGATTCACTGGCTTTCTGTACTATGTGATGACTTTGTGGAATGACTTTGCATGTGTGAATTTTTTTGTTTGTTTTGTATTTTCTGATGGTGATGTAAGAATGGACATGTACAACATTTGTTTTAGAATGTAGTTAAGGTTTTTCTGAGACTCAGATGCTTTAACTAACTAGCCAAGATTGTACATTTATCTTACAAGACTTTTGAACAAGGTACGAATCAGACTTGAGTTTGACCAAGTTATTTCACATCCCTGTGTGTGCGATTGAATTTGTTTATGTGGTATTTGTCAGGATACCGCCAGTGCCAGGTAGGCTGTCCACCAAACCTGTATTGAGGATCACCTAATTAGCTCCACTAACTCCTTTGTTGTATTTAGTAAGATTAATCCATAGGACAATCTAAGGTACCATAAGCTAGCTCATCCACATGCAAACATTGGTCTGCTCACATGCAAAGCTAATGTGATAGACATATCGTCATGCATTTAGGATACCGCCATTGCTAGGTAGGTTGTCCACCAAACCCGTAATGAGGATCACCTAGATGGTTTTTCGAATGCTGAGAATTCTAGGGATTCAAGCTCAGGCGTCTTTCGGTTGCTCAACTTGTTGGGATACTTGCTCTCATACATAGTGATAAAAATCACTGTTTATTTTTCTCTTTTGTTTTTCTTTTTGAGCAAGGGGTTTGAATAGTGGTGATAACCACTTTTATTTGATTTTGCATTTTAGGTTTCAAAGTTGAGCTCGTAGGTTTTTGGCTTGCGAATGGAATTGATCCCTTTTGGCTTTGGGGATGACTACCCATCCTGTTTAGGGACGTGTAGTATGAATCCTTACGACTTTGGGGACCAAAGGTGATTGGGGATGTTACTATGTAATGGCATTGATCTTTTAGGCCTTGGGGATGACTACCCATCCTTGTCAGGGGCGTGTAGTATGAATCCTTATGACTTTGGGGACCAAAGGTGATTGGGGATCTGATTATGTAATGGCATTGATCTTTTAGGCCTTGGGGATGACTACCCATCCTTGTCAAGGGCATGTAGTACGAATCCTTATGACTTTGGGGATCAAAGGTGTTTGGGGTTTTTTGATAGTGGATTTTAACCACTATTTATTATGGGGAATTGGATGGGGAAGAGCTTGTCCTTTTGTCAATTCTCAGCATTCTCGAACCATTCGCACAGGGGGATGAGCAGGCTAACCTTTCACCTATGGTACCCTAGACTGCTTTGTAGGTTTCTCTTGCGTTCACACAACTTGGGAATTTTTTTATGTGTTTTAACTTGTGTGGGGATGCTACGTAACGAGGTGTGATCCAAGTAAAACTCTACCTTTGTAAAAATATGTCTGACTTTGTACAGTTTTTGGCTAGAAATCTAAAGACAGTTGAATGACGAAAAACCCTAGATACATTAGAAGACAACTGACTATGATAAAAAAATGTGGATGGTGTTTATTTTTGATGGATGTATTTACAAAATGGACTGAATGTAGAAAATGATGGAATTGCCTAGCAATTACAGTCTATGGTGCTTATGACGTGTATGACCAGCAAATATGCCATGTATGGATGCGATGCCTAATGCAGTTTATTATATTTTTGTGTTTTGATTTTTAAGAGTATGCATGGAAGTGAGATGCAATTTTTTTGTTATTTTTTATTATCTTTTGTTTTTGTTTGTTTTTGAATATTTGTTTTTGACCAAGCGATTGTGGGAACCCTTGGAGCTTTTGGTTTGACCAAAGAGTTTATGGATACCTTTGGGGCGTTTTAGGTTGACCAAGCGATTGTGGGAATCCTTGGAGCTTTTGGTTTGACCAAAGGGATTATAGATACCTTTGGGGCATTTTAGGTTGACCAAGCGATTGTGGGAATCCTTGGAGCATTTGGGTTGACCAAAGGGTTTATAGATACCTTTGGGGCATTTTTGGGTTGACCAAGCGATTGTGGGAATCCTTGGAGCATTTTGGGTTGACCAAGCGATTGTGAGAATCCTTGGAGCTTTTGGGGTGGGCTATGGCTCTCTAAATGTGGAATGGCCTCAAATGATTGATGTTCAAGGGTTCTAGTTCCTTGATTCCTTCAAGAGAGGTGATCCGGTATGTTCCAGGTCCTATTTTACTATCAATGACATAAGGACCTAACCAATTTGCCATGAACTTGTCCCTTAGATGGGGTGACAAGTTAGAATTTTGTTGGTTCTCTTTTAAGACCAAGTCACCAACCTAAAAGTCCCTCAGGTGAACTTTCATGTTGTATGCTTTCTTAAGTCGCTCTTGATAGATACGTAAATGCTCGAGAGCATTGATGCATCATTCATCGAGCAACGTAAGCTGGTCTAATCGAGGCCTACCGTACAGTGTCATCATCGATGAACTCTTGCATTGATATGCGTAGGGAAGGTATTTCCAACTCGAGAGGCATGACTGCCTCGAGCCATACACCAACGAAAATGGAGTTGCCCCAGTGGGCATCCGAATGCTAGTGCGATAAGCCCAAAGAGCAAGTGGGATTTGAATGTGCCAATCCTTATGACTATCTATGACTATATTTTTAAGGATGGCAACTAGCATTTTGTTTGACGCCTCTACTTGCCCATTTGCCTATGGATAATAAGGTGTTAAAAAACTATGCTGAATTTTGTACTTTGTTGTCAAAGCATGCACATCTTTGTTCTTAAATGACGTCCCATTATCCGAGATGATCTTGGATGGAATACCAAAATGACATATGATGTTATGTAAAATAAACTCTGCAATGCGGGGTCCAGTCGTAGAGGTAAGCGGAATTGCTTCCACCCACTTGGTGAAGTACTCTATGGCCGTTATGATAAACGTGTGATGACTCGACGACGTAGGGGAGATCTTTTCGATTAGATCTAAGCCCCACTACAAAAATGGCCAAGCCAATTGGATCGGCTGCAAGGCCTGAGAAGGTACGTGTGTCAAATTAGCATGGTGTTGACACTTCATGCACTTCTTTACATACGTGCAACAATATCGCTCTAAAGATGGCCAATAATAGCCCATGCGAAGAATGCACTTTGCGATGGCCATACCGCTGAAGTGGCCACCGCATGTACCATCGTGCGCTTGGGTGATCGCCCAAGCGGACTCCTGTTGGTCCAAGCAATGGAGGAGGATCCCTTCATAGCTTCGACGGTACAAAATGTCTCCTAGCAAGACATGTTTTGCCACTTTCTATTTGAATGATATTTTCGTGGCGTGCGTCAATCCAAGTGGGAGGTTACCTAGCTTGAGGTAGTCTCTTATGGGTGTGTACCAATCCTGCTGATCAGAAACCTCGATGGTATGAACTGCCAATCCCTCTTGAAGTTCATCCCTAGCAAAAGTTGAGCGGGAATGGACTTGTAAGAATAGCATTGTGTTGCTATTAAGAGGGGTCGGGGAGAACAAGGACCCCTAGTTGGCATGATTCAGACTATCATGGATTTGAGAGAACTTATCCTGAGATGGTTCAATCTGGATCAGGTGGATTCCTGGCGTTAGGTCAGAGCTTGCACGCTCCATCATGGATTGCGATAATGTTTTGACTTGAATGGTTGTCATCTCACTAGAAGGGTCTTGCGGGATTAGTGACCCCAAGGAGGCCATAGTGTCCGCAAAATGATTCGATGATCGAGGGAGTGCCTCGATGTCGTACCATTCAAGATTTGCCAGGAATTTGTCCACAAGGGCTTTGTAGGCCTACAGAACCGGGCATTTACATTGGAATACCCCTTTTACTTGGTTGACAATTAACAGCGAATCACCAAAGATGTTCAAGCATTTGATGTTCATGGTGATTGTTGTCTCGAAGACCTATGAGCAAGGCTTCATATTCGGCATTGTTGTTGGTGCACGGGAAATCTAGTTTAAATGATAGAGGCATTGGAGCCCCTTGTGGTGTGAAGAATACAATTCCCATGCCACCCCCTTGCTCACATTTAGAACCATCAAAAAATAGGGTTATGTCGGCCTGTGACTCAGGCACATCAGAATCTGGCGATTCTGAGACATGGAAGACCCCATCATCGGGTAGCTCTATGGTCAGAGGCTGATCATCTTCGAGAGGAGCCTCTGCTAGTTGATCGGTGATGACTTGACCTTTGATGGACTTTTGTCCAATGAATTCGATGTCAAACTCCATCAACAACATGATCCATTTTGTCGTGCGGCTACTGTGATAAGTATGACTCATCATGTACCGCAATGGATTCTCCTTAGACACAACATACGTCGTATTGCTCAGCATGTAGTGGCATAGCTTTTTGGTAGCAAATACCACTGCTAAGCATAGCTTCTCGACGTATGCATAGTTAAGTTCATAACTAACCAGGGTGTGGCTAAGATAGTAAGTAGCCTATTCTTTGTGTAGTTCATTCTTTTGGGCTAGCATGGCGCCCAGTGCCACCTCAGTAGCTGAGATGTATAAGTAGAATGACACTCCTGGTCTAGGTGGTGCCAATACTGGTGGTGAAGCCAAGTATTGTTTGATGTCATCGAAGGCTGACTGGCACTCGTCATCCCAGTGAAATGCTACCCCCTTGTGTAATAATTTATTCATGGGTCGGCACTTGTCAGATAGCTGCGCTATGAAGCGCTTGATTGACGTGACCTTTCCCTACAAGCTTCTGAGCTGCTTGATGGTGGTTGGGGGAAGCATTTCAAGGATTGCCTTGACTTTGTTTGGATCTACCTCGATTCCTCATTTTGAGACTATGAAACCCAAGAGTTTTCTAGATGTGATGCCAAATACGCACTTCTTGGGGTTTAGTCCGACTTTATGTTCGATGAGGCGATCGAGGATCTTGCTTAGGTCATCGAGATGATCTGGGCGCAAAAGAGATTTGGCCAACAGATCATCCATATAATCTTCCAAATTTTTATGCATGTGATCATGGAAGATGTATGTCATAGCACGTTGGTAGGTGGCACCAACATTTTTAAGGCCAAAGGGCATGACCTTATAACAAAATGTCCCCCAAGGCATTGTGAATGCCATTTTGAGTTGATCATCGGGATTGATACGAATCTGATTGTATCCCGAGAAACCATCCATGAGGGAAAGCATTTCGTGGCCTTCTGTAGCGTCTACCAATGCATCGATGCTAGGCAAGGGGAAATCATCCTTGGGACTCGCTTTGTTTAGATCTCAAAAATTGGTGCATATGTGAATCCTCCCGTCGGGCTTCTTGATGGGTACCATGTTGGACAACCATGGTGGGTAATCCATGCAGATGACAAACTGTGCATCCAACAACTTTTGTAGCTCATCTTTGACCATTAAGGCTACTTTTGGGTGCATCTTACGTAGTTTTTGCTTGACTGGCTTGACTGTCGGATCAAGCGTTAGATTATGCATGACTAGCTGCGGGTCTAGCCCCGACATGTCTTTGTAGGACCATGCAAAAACCTCCTTCTTCTCTTTGAGAAGGGCAATGTAATCCGCTTCCTCTTCGGGGGATAGACTTACCCCTAGCTTGATGATTTGTGGATTCATTGGATCAGAGCCGATGTCTACGTCAGTCGTCTCTTCGATCGACATGTGGGACCCGTCCTCCAACTGGTGTGGAGTTGGGATCAGGTGGATATCATTCGCTGAATTTAGATCTACGTTTGGAACGTCGGGTTCCTCTTCAGCATGGAAGATATCCTGAGTTGGTCCTGGGGTGAAATGAAGCATCTCACCGCAAGGCCAGTACTCTGATGGGGATGGTGGTGAGTCAGCGTGATCCCAGTCTATAGCATCTAAGTCTAGATACAATGGCCATGTTGGATCGGCTGGATTGCGGATGGGGGTGGTTAAGTCAATGGAGATCATGTTGATGAAATGAATTTGGTCTCCATTACCGTGGGTGTGGTGACTCGGACTTCCTTGGTGATCTTTGTGCTCCGGATCTGGCTCTAGGGGTATTGGCACAAATGGATCAGCCCTATGTGCGGATAATAGGATGGGGTCTGCCCTTGGCACTGATGGCTCTATGGGGTCTCTGGGCGGAAGGTGCTCTCTGTATACCTAAAGTGGCGGGTGAAGCACTTGGTCCAACTGTGCTTGGTTTAGGTGCCACCTATGCCTTGGCCCCATGTTTAGTTGTTCAAACATGTCATCAATGTCCATGGGGTATTGTTGCTGCCGCATATGATTGAGATATGCCATCTCAGTCTCATCTTCATAATCACTATCGGAGATCCATAGGCCTTCGTTGGCTCCGATAACTATTTGCGACATGTGAGGCTCGTCTTGCTCGAGAAAATTGATCTGGTCCCATCGGGGTTGTTCTGCTCTCTATGGGAGGACCTAATTCTCTTGAGGTGGCATTTGCTCGATTGGAGCATTCAAGGGGAACATTGCCAATAAGCTTTCTTGATAGTCATCCATGGGGGTCACTTGCGAATGATTGCTATCAGATTCGAAAGGGTCCCACGGTGCTACCTCATACTCTGACTCATCTTTCGAAGATCCTTCTTGACCTTGTCTATATCCCTCTTGTAGGTGAGTTCTCAAACTTTCTCCTTTCTCGATCAAAGGGAAAGGGTTGTTGAAGTCAACAAGGTTGGTTGTTAACAATGGGAGATAATCCCCCAATGTGTACGTTGTGTTAGGATTGGCATATGGATCTTGTGCCAACCCATCCTTGTTGCCTATCCCTAGGCCTTGCATGTTCTCCACCAAGATGTCAAGGGGCAAAGGGTGGTTGAACCCTACTCCTGATTTGTCGTATGGCATATGATATCTTGGTTGGCAAAGAACGTGCACTCCTTGTTCATATCTGCCTAACCCATATCCATGCCAATTACATTGGCCAAGATATCTCAAAGCGAAGTCTGGGTTGGACAAATAGTTGACATCCTCAGCAAAGGGCTCTTCATCTTCTTCCTCTTGCAGGTAAGGTTCAATGCCATTATCGAGGCCCCCATATACAAAATTTTTCTGGTTTGGTGGGTAGCCTAGAGGAACAATAGTGTCGATGGGGAGGCGAGGTCTCCCCATGTCCTGCATGGACTCAAGTGTGGGTGTTGCTACAATGTTCCACACTAGGTACTCCCCCAGGCCCGTATTGGCCATCTCAATGGTGATCATTGGTGGTTGAGGGGGAGGGAATGGGAGTTCTTCCTGAGTCCACTCCATGTCGGGTGAACTAGGCATCTCGACTTCCATTCGGCTAGGCATCTCCTCGGTAGAGATGGTTGAGACTGATGGTGGTGCCTCTTCCAGGGGTTTCTTCCCATTGTCCTTCGATGTGGCCATCATAGGTGGCATCATTGGTGAAGGACCAGATGATGAAGATGGACCCGGCTGGGGATTTGAGGGACTTAACAATGGGGATGCATGTGGAATCAGACCTTGTTTAGATGGATTCAACTAAAAATCCAAATGTGTCGATGGAAGGGTCGATTGCGGCATCAGCTGCACCGCATTGCAATACTTGAAGGGCTCTAAGTCTGTCGAGACTACATGCACCTGCCCTTCGAATGTGTACTTTAGGCACTGATGAGCTATCGAAGGGACACACTTCATGTCCCTGATCCAAGGCTGGCCCAGCAAGATATTATAGGCCATCTCACCTTCCAAGATGTGGCACAACGTAGGAATAGTCTTTTGTCCCACTTGGATGGGTAGGACAATTGTGCCAACCGTCGAGCATATCACATCATTGAATGCTCGAAGAGTATAGGTGGAGGCCACAATGTGAGATGCTGGCAACTTGAGGTGCTTCAATGCCGTTGTTGTGATTATATTACTGGATGAGCCAGTGTCCACCAACACCCTCTTATATGGAATCTCATTGACCCATGCAATGACGTGCAGGGGTGGATCCGCCATATCACCAATCATCGATTTTAGCTCATCTTCTCTAAAGGTGATGACTGGCTCGATGCATCATTTTACATGTCCCACAAAGTTGTTGAAAGAGTTTGCTTCATGGGGCTGCAGCTCGATGGCTTTTAATATCTCCATTAGAGCCTCCCGATGGGGCGATGATTGTTGGATGAGCTCGTAGATGGAGAGCCTAGCCGACATGGTCCTTAAACTTTGGGTAAGTTTAGTCCGAATCGTGGCCATTGGTCTAGGTGGGGGAGGTTGTGTAGGGTGTTGTTGAGGTTGTGACGTTGATGGAACCTCTCCTGTAGCCACCACGAGGGCAGCTGTGCTTGGGTACCTCTTGTTCCGAGTCACTATGCTTATCATCCCTACATACCCCTGCATGGGGCAGTTCTGTGTCACCTCATTGACTTGAAGGGTCTTTGCCTACACATCATGGGAGGCGAGGGGGTCTTTGAAGACCTCCATCTATTGGTTGTTTGGCGCAATGGGATTATCCACCGCTAGCATCTTGTTGTCTATTAGGTCTTGCACTAAACTTTTGAACTTCCAACATGCATAAAGGTCATGTCCCTTCTGTCGATGAAACCTACAGTACAAGTCTTCCCTATAACCCTTGGGTTTTGGTGTGTTGGGGTCTACGGGTCGACTCTCTGGCAGGTTTATCAAGTTTGCCATTGACAAGCAGTCAAACAAGGAGTCTTTAGACTCTGTGAATGGTGTGAATTATCGCCTAGGGTGACGCTACTGATTTTGCTCTTGCCTATGATTTTCTCTTTCATAGGTGTCAAGAGGAACTGCCTGATAATTAGCCTTTTGGGGCTGTGTTGCTTGTGCAGGCTTAGGTATGTTTATAGCAACCTGATTGACCGCGGTGGGTTTTGGTTGCGTTGACCTAGTTTTGGCATTTTTAGGCCACTCTTTCTTGCATGGCTTGGCAATCTCGCCATCCTGTATCTTGATCTCCTCAATGATTCTGGCTTGTGCCAGGGCTTCCTCGAGAGTGGCATATTGTTGTAGCTACAATAGCATGGAGATCGACCTCAAACAACTTTTCGAGAACATTTGGGTCAGGTCGGCCATGGGAGGGAGGTAAGGTAGCTTTGAAAGCAACGTCCTCCACCGATTTCCATAAGCCACCATGGTCTCTTCCTCATACTTGTTGAGGCTAGCTAGGTCACTTAATGATGCCTTCTTCTTGGTATTGAAGGTGAAACATTTGAGGAACGTGTCCACTAGCTGGTCCAGGTTACTGATGCTATGCTTCGACAACTGGGTAAACCAATCCGAGGTAGGGCCTACGAACGTGGTTATAAATGTTCTTAGAAGCAAAGCATCATTGTCCTGAATGCCAAAGCATTGGCTCAGGAATCTTGTCACGTGCTCTTGGGCATCCTCCTCCCCTCTAAAGATTTCCAATTGAGGCATTTTAAAGTGTTCAGGGTATGGGGGTGCCAGCACTGAAGGATGCACAGGGTGACTGTGGAGCTGGCGTAAAGTGGGCTTTTGGGGCCCAAAAGTCTTGGTCTCCATAGACTCTAAGCGCTCTAGCAGCGCTTTGTATGCATCGAAAGATTTGATCTCTTCCTCCTTGGTTTGTTCCCATTGTGAATTATGAGGAACTTGAGGCCTATGGAGGGGTAATCGGGTAGCACCCCCTGCCTTGGTAGGGCATTTCAGCCTGCTCTTCTTCTTGCTCAAATTCCTCATAGGCTTCTTGAGGAGTTCCTGGGCATGACCTATAAACATGGGTGGGTGCCCATGGAGGGTGCCCATCATTGGCTCTAGGGGTGGTCTCCCGCTCAGGTCTAGGAGGTCTTGGAGGCAGCATTTGATAAGGTCATGGAGACCTATCTCACACCAAGGGGTTGTGCCTCTCATACAACTCTGTCCTATGCGTGCGAGGGGTTGGGACCCTCTCAGGCACAATGTTCTAGAGCAACTCATCTGTCTGACGCCTAATGCGCTCTTTGCTAAGGTGATACAGGTGCTCTAACTATTGTTGATCTTGCTCAAGCTGCATGATTTGCGCTCGACGGGTGGCATGTTTGGCAAATGCCAAGTCAATCTGTTCTATCGTCTTGAGTCTAGGAGGCCTAGATGCCTCCCCTACACATCTATCTCGGTCATGGTGATCCGAGATCTCTATAGGTCGCTTCCCTCTGTCGAGGTTAGCGGCATTCACCCGAGGCTCTGGCCTCAGTAGGTGATCCTGATAAATAGCAGGTGCGGAAGCGCATTGTTCCCCACATTGTGTTTTCTGGGGAGGGGGGCCCCCCCCCCCCATGCGAGGGGCGGGCAGAGTTGGCTCGCCCTGTCTGAAGAGCCTTGTGCTTTGGATTTGGCCTATTGTTTTTGACAGTAATAAGGGGCAGAGGAGGGATGATGTAATCATGTGGCCCCTCCTTATGGACCCTATGTTGTTCTAGCACTTCATTGCACGGTGGCCACTCATAACGAGTGTCTAAGGGAGCCTCTCCATTTATGTTGAGTGCCACATGTAAGGACTCTTCCTAAAAAGGTCTATGTTGAATGGGAGTGCCCCTCGAAGGGGTGCCTCTATAGTCTCATTCCGTCATGGTATGATGTGGACTATTTTGTGGGTCAAGCCACCAAGGTGGTATGACCAAGTCCTTGGGGCTATAGCGGAGGTGACTTGTGCCCCCTTGTACACTTTCCATAGCTTCTGCCCATGATTGGGCTTGGCTACGGGTGTACACCATGGTGGTGTCTCTCTACAAGATACGTAGGTTTTTATCTTCTTTACAATTTTTTATGCTACACTAAACAAACAGGAGCCACACAAACAAAGAAGTGATTATCTCATTTATAGATTAAAAGTGTGCCCTAAATCTGGTTCAGTGTGTTTTGATTTTTGTTTGAAAACCTTGTAAAGAAAATTTTGTTGTATATGCAATATGAGGGCTCTTATGTCTCCCAAAATGGTCGCCCCTTCAATATACCACTTCCAGGCCATTATACCGAACCTCTCAATATACCCGCCCTTACGTGAGGGAAACTATTGGTACGTGAGAGAAGAATAGTACGTGGAACATAGGCGGTACGAAAGGGGAATCGCTCTATTTTTGACACCTACCATAGAAGACTTATCCTCATGCGCTGGGAATCACCCTAGCTACACTTGGTCAGCTTTCATCAGGATTTACGTCTAGCAACAGTAGCGATCAGGGTTATGTATGCAAAATTCAAGCCAAGGTGGTGATGAAATCCACCGTTGGTCTTGATCAAGTGTTGGGGTTTTACGACCAACGCCTTGATGTTTAGATTACCTCGTGGTGTGTGGGGTTCTTTTTACTTGCAAAAAGAAAGGAACATGCAGTAAAATTTCCTATGCAAGCAAAGAAACAAAAAAATCATAGAAATAGAGACAAAAAATTACAGAGTGTTCAGACAACCTACCTCTTCTCTGCCCACACCAGATGCCCCTGAGTTTCTGCTCAAAAACTGCACAGAGAGCTAATCATCCCGGGGTGGGATGAATAGCAGATTTGTATTCATCACAGGGTGGGATGAATGCCTTATTCATCCTAGGGTGGCACGAATTCCAGTCTATATTCGTCACAGGGTGGCACGAGCAGCAGTCCAACGCTTGAAGGATTAACACCTGAAAGCAAAAACACACAATTTTGATCAAAAATTTGATCCCAAAATCAAGGGACAGTGTCCCACCATGATCGCCACTGAAAGCACGAGGATACAGAAGCAAAATGGCGTACCGGGTGCGATGCAAACAAAAGCAAAACGTAACGCTAAGTCCTACGAACGAAAATGCATGAAAAGGGGAAAACAAGCGAAATGAAATGAGATGTAAAGAAAATGTAAAGTGCAGCCCTTTATTTTATTAATTTTCTCGAGATCAGGTTACAATACGTCTCCTCCATTTTTAGGGGCTAGGAGCGTTAAACATAGTTTTGTCACACCACGGATGGTACGCTTTCTTCCGCGTGCCCACATGTGAAATGGGTGGGCCAAACATCGCCGCCACTTGCGTGAATGCATCTGTGCTTCCTTGCTGCCCCTCCGGTGTCGAGATCCTACATTCAAAAAAATAGCAAACGATTAAAAGCACCTACGGATGGAGGGAAACATGCGATCCCCAAGGCCTCCGGTTAATGCATGCATAAAATAATTAAAACTATAATCAAAACATATCATAATGAGCTGAAATTTGGATAGAGGCATGAAAACATTACCAAGAACACACTGCAAAAGGAACAGTCAAGAAATCTGCCATAGATTTCTAATCGCTCCGGGGTGGGACGATTAGGACTGTCACAAGATGTCAGAAAGTGACCTCCTAAATGTCCCATCCAGGGGCCTCCAAAACACCTACAAAGTTGGGGTTAGGCAAAACGGGGCATTTTGAGATGACCCAGAAGGTCGGATTTTGCAAATTCTACCTCGATCACCCTGTATCCGATGATGCTCCCTGTATGTTAGTGAAAACGGAAAACACTGAAAACACAGCCAATATTCATCAGAATGACATGAAATTTGAATGGCAGCCTATATGAGTGACCTAAAATGAAATGCAAATGAAATAGTAAAGAAATATACTACATATTTCTAATCACTCCGGGGTGGGGCGATTAGGACTGCAGCAGTGCGGGGGCGCCCGAGGGCAGGATGCCCACCGTTTGGGGCTTGGTTTTGGCACCAATCCACTTGGGATGGGTCCAAAACCTCCTAGGGGGTTGTGTCAGCAAATTGGGTGGGGTATTGTGGCCAAATATTCAGGTTTGGGTCCGGATTGTGCTTCCAATGATCACCCAATAACCTCCCTTCCAAAAGAGAGATCAAGGATGTAAGAAGCACAAGCGATGGGTGAGGATGTAATTCGACGTAGCACTCCATTGCTCCAAATGCTCCTGCTCTATCCTTTTTTGGGGTGAGAAGACTCACCATTTTATAGACCTGAGGGTCTCTTGTGAATGAGCATGCAGAGGCGCCACTTGGCCATCATGCCTTGTCAGGGGGGAGAAGATTCCTCCCTGATTAAGGGCTCCATGACTGCCTCTATGACTGCCCCTTTGAGCTCAAAAATGCTCACTCGCACTCCCATGCATTGAAGGTGGAGTTGAGTGGCGGATCTGAGCTACCATTTGTCAAGGTTTGACCTTTTTCCCATCAAACCTGCTATTCGCCCCACCCTAGAGTGAATGCTGCTAATCATCCCGGGGTGGGATGAATACCAATTTGTAATCATCCCAGGGTGGAACGAGTAGGGAGCAGAGTGCCTAAAAGGTGCCAAATTGACCTCTGACCTTCCAAAACTATTGTGGGAGTGGTTAGGACCATTGTTTAACCTCTGGGGGCTGCCCTAGGGGCTATGTATGTCAATTCGATCAGTGCTTGTCGTCACATAATCGGATTGGTGTTGTTTTGGTGTCTACAATAGGGGCTCCCTCCAAAAAAAAAAAATAATTCAAAAACAAAGCGCACATATTTAATACCTAACTAACACGTCATAATACGGTTCATAATAATAATTAATTATACTGTTAATAAATAATAATATAATAATGGATTATACTATTAATAATTAATAATATAATTAATTATACCATTATTAATAATAATGAATGTTAGGATATGGGATCCTAACATGCAACCCTTCTTGGAAAAAACTTTGTCCTCAAAGCTAGAACTGCTGATGAAACACATCCCAAGCAGTAGAAATTAGCACTAAAATTATTGTAAAAATGGTTGCAAGGTTATCTCTAGATTTGTTGTTTGGAGTACCCCTATTCATTAGGGTGGGTACCTCACTCAAAATTATTAGCCAGTGAGTGTTTTTTTTGAAGTTGTAATAGGATATATTAATAGCATATTACTTGCAGACCAAACATCTTATTTGCAATTTAAGCACTTGCACCTTGAATTGTGTCCAGAGGTGGAGGACATTAGAGCAAAATTAAAATGGTGTTCATTTGGATTTTGACTTATCCTACAACAAAAACCTAAGTAAAATATCAAAAATACGGTGGTCCATAGTTAACCTAAGTTCTTAGACCCACTGAAGAATTTGACGAAGCAATCGTTCCTTCTCATTAATTTCAAATATAAAGGTTACAATGTGGTTACAAGTTGGTTTAACCAACTCGATGGTTAAACAACCAAATTGGAGAGCACCTATGAGCGCTACTCTTGGTTATTCAAATAATGTGATACAATATAACAATTTATTCTAACATCCCCCCTTATTACATTATTGGCAAATCCCAATTGTATCTTGAAATTTTTCATATTTGATACGTCCAAGTGCTTTGGTAAAGATATCTACAACTTGCGCATCAGTAGGAATGTATTGAAGTTGTATATGGTGCTTTGGAACTTCATCTCGAATAAAATGACATCTGGTATCAACATGTTTGGTACGTTCATGAAAAATTGGATTTTTGACAAGATTCAAAACACCTTGATTGTCGCAAAACAAATGAAGAGGAAGATTCTTTGGAAGGCCCATGTTTGTAAGAATGCGACTTAACCACATTATCTCGCAGACTGCTTCACTGGCTGCACGATATTCTGCTTCTATAGAAGATAAAGCAACCACATGTTGTTTCTTACTATGCCATGAGATAGGTCCAGATCCTAGATGAAAAACATATCCGGAGGTGGATTTACGATCATCAATAGATCCAGCATAATCCGAGTCTGTGTATCCCAAGTAAGAAAAAATTATTATTCTTTCTATATTCCAGACCATAATTTGTACTACCATGAACATAATGAAGAACTCTTTTTGTTGCTTTCCAGTGACTCATCTTAGGCTCTTGCATGAACCTTGAAATATATCCCATAGCAAAACTGAGATCTGGTCTGGTATTTTTCAGATATAGGAGACTCCCAATCAACCGGCGATAGAGAGTACCATCTACCTGAGGTGACTCATCATATCGAGATAACTTAAGTCCTTGCTCCATTGGAGTTGCTTTTGACTTACAGTTAGTCATCCGATATTTTTCTACTAAAGTCTTGGCATATTTCTTTTGTGTTACTCTAATATGAAATTTTTTTTGAGTAAATTCTAAACCAAGACAATAGTGCAGAAGTCCTAGATCTGTCATTTCAAATGATTGCTTCAAGTCATTTTTCACTAAGTCAATCATTATTTCTAAGCTTCTTGTGATGATCAGATCATCAACATAAAGTACAAGAATCACTATATCAGAACCATTTTTCTTAATATAGAGATTTGCATCTGAAGGACTTCTTATGAAACCATGTTGCACAAGGTGACTGTCTATCTTGATATACCAAGCTCGAGGAGCTTGTTTTAGCCCATACAAGGATTTGATCAACTTGCATACTTTTTTTTCTTGCCCCTCAACCACGAATCCTTCTGGTTGAGTCATGTATACTTCTTCTTGTAAGTCACCATTCAAGAAGGCACTTTTAACATCCATCTGATGCAATTTCCACCCAAACTGAGCTCCCATGGCACAAAGTACTCGAATGGTAGTCATTTTTGCAGTAGGGGAAAAAGTCTCTTCATAATCTATGCCTTCTTTCTGAGCATATCCCTTTGCAACAAGCCGGGATTTATGCTTATCAATAGATCCATCTGCCTTATACTTCACTTTGAACACCCATTTGCAGCCTATGGGTTTCTTTCCTGTTGGCAGATCGACTAACTTCCAAGTATTATTTTTAAGGAGAGATTTATGTTCTACATCCATGGCCTCTTTCCACTGTGGTTCATCAAGTGTAGATTGAACCGTTGTGGGTTCATTTGTATTCAATGTAGACATATAAATTTTTTCTCCATCCTCATCTTCTTCCCTATCATATTCGGTACCCATTGACAAATCATCAAAGTGTTGACAAAGTTCGTCAACCTCTGAAGTAGATTCTTTTGCTCTCATCTATTGAGTCATACTGTGAGTACATGGCCTATCAAGAGATAGATCTAGAAGGGATTTCAACTTAGCATCTCTCAAAGTGCTAGTATACCATTTTGGAACTTTTTGTTTTTGCTGTGGAAGTTGAACCTCCTTCTTAGGCTCTTCTTCATCTAGGTATACAGTTGTGGATGTGTCTTTTGATGTGAGATCTTCATCAAATACAACATCTCTACTTACATGTGTCTTCTTGGTCTTAGGATCAATCAATCGATAACCTTTTGAGTACTCATCATAGCCAAGAAAGATACACTGCAAGGTTTTCTCATCCAGCTTCCTCCTTTTCTATTTTGGAATGTGCATGAATGCTTTACATCCAAACACCTTCAGATGAGAAATGGAAGGTTTCTTACCACTCCATGCTCCTTGTGGAGTCTTCCCTTGTAGAGCTCTAGTGGGTGCTCTATTTAGGAGGTATGATGTTGTGTTTATATCGTATGCCCAATATTGATCCTCAAGATGTGCTCCTTTTAGCATACATCGAACCATTTCCATAATGGAACGATTTCTTCTCTCTGCAACTCCATTCTGCTAAGGTGTATAGGTTGTAGTCAGTTGTCTTTTGATCCCATGTTTCTTAAGAAACTCTGAAAACTCTTCAGAGGTGTATTCCCCCCTCGATCTGAGCGGAGGGTTTTTATCAAACATCCCGACTCCTTCTCAACAAGTTTCTTGAACTGTTGGAAGTAGAGAAACGCTTCTGATTTCAACTGATGAAAGAAAACCCACATCTTTCGTGAGTAATCATCAAAAAATAGTTGAAAATACTTTTTTCCACCATAGCTGGTTGGCATAGGACCACACAGATCGGTATGTACTAGCTCTAAAGGTTTTGCAGCTCTAGAAGAGCTAGCTTCAAAAGGTACTCGATGTTGCTTCCCTGCTAAGAAATCTGAGCAAGCTGGTAAGATAGATGAGAGTGGTGGAAGACCTTTCACCATCCCATATTTGTATAATTCAAGCAAATATCTAGAACTGAGGTGTCCATAACGTCGATGCCAGAGAGAGGTGGCCTCCTTTGTAGTTGCAACCAAAGCAACATGTGGAGTTGAAAGGGCATCGAGAATAAACAAGCCATGTTTGTAGGATCCGGTTGCAACATGTTTACCATTGTGTGTGATAAAACATCTCTTCTTGCCTTTGACAACTCGAAACACGACCTCCATGTTTCTATCCAACATTTGTGTGACTGAAAGTAGATTATTGGCTAAGCCTGGAACATAGAGAACCTTCTCAATTTGACAAATACCATCAGGAAGGGACACAGAAATATCCCCTTCTCCCTTTACTTGATATACTTGATTATCAACAATTGTGACTGGCTTACCCTCTTTCTCCACAAAAGTATCAAACCATGATTTATCCCCAGTCATGTGTTTGCTAGCTCTTGAATCAATATACCATACAACATCTATCTGGGAAGACGAAGTATGAGTCATGAGCACCTTGTGTGCTCTTTTAGAGTTAGAATCTGAATCGGACTCAGGAGGATCTGAGTCTGAGTTGGAGTCAGCATAAGCAACATGGCCTTTAGATTGCTTATGCTTATTGTATTTTTGCTTGTTCTTGCCCTTCTTCTGAGAACCTCTTTCATTTGGTTGCTTGTTTTTGAACCAACACCTGTTGGTGTCATGGTTATTCATATCACAAATTTTGCAATATTTTGTTATCTTTTTGCTGATTTTGCTTCCCTTTTCCTTTGGAAGAAGCACCCCCTTTTTGAAGTTGGCCTTGCTTTTTACCACTTTGTTGTGTGGAAAGAGCATTATCTGGCATATCATCTTTCTGGACCTGAGTTGCCTCCTCAGTCTAAAGCAAGTTTACCAGTTCCACAAATGATACTTGTCTACCATAAACATTGAGAGAAGTGATCAACATCTTGTAGGAACTTTGTAATGCTCTCAAGATGACAGAGTTCAAGACATCATCATCCACTAGTTTTCCCATAGCATTCAATTTTGCTTTCAATTCAGCCACTCTGCAAAGGAATATATCAACTGTTTCCCCAGAATTCATATTGAGATTATGTAGTTGAGTTTGAATATGGAGAATAGTGGATTGATTCTTGCCTTCATATACTGTGATCAGGGCATCCCAGGCTATCTTACTAGTTTTTGCATCACAAATATGAGGTTGCACCTCATCTGTAGTAGCAAGCAAGATAAATACGAGACTCTTCTTATCTTTCTTATCCCAAGCATCTTGATCTGTTCCTGCTGTTTGAGGATATTTTGCAGTGCCAGTCACTACATCCCATAAATCTTCCAACTGAAGTATGGCTTTCATCTTTGTCTTCCATGGAACAAAGTTAGGACCTTTCAACAATTGTGAATCTGAGAGATACTTATGAATTGTGGCCATTATGAAGGTTCCTTATATCACCAATTGGTCTCCCTTTCTTTATACGCTGCCAGATATTTATACTGTAACCATTCAATATACACCCGCCCTTACGTGAGGGAAACTATAGGTATATATGAATAGTATACTACTCAATATGTACTCGCCCTTACGTGAGGGAGACTATAAGTACATATGAGAAGCACAATATATTGAACATAGGCGATACTGAAAGGGCATCGTGTTGTTAATGACACCTACCATAGAAAGTTTTATTCCGCATGCGTGGGGCGTAACTTCCCCTAAACACTTTGGAAAAAAAACTTTCGTCAGGATTTACGCCTAACAACAATCACGATGTGGGTATGAAATGAGAAAAAACAAAAAAATGGTTTGCCTTATTTCTCCCCGATGATTTATAGAGAACAAGCTCAGACGTCATTGTTGCAGCTATATTAGGCGGAAAATACAGTAGTCCAAAGCACGACGACATTACACTGTAAGTGTGGACCAGAGGTATCTCAAATACCGAACATCTGTTGTGCAATAAATTGCACAAATAGGGTATAAATTTGGGGTCTTATATTTTTTTTAATTCATGATTGTGAATGCAAGAAAACATAATATTTAAATGCAAAGGAAACAATCATAAATGCCCACAAATTTTAACACCTATTACAAATCTAGCAACTATTCTGCCAAATAGTTTGATTTCCCCCCTTTATCTGACAAATTTGCAAATGAATCATGAGATCTCACCCCTTTATCTGACAAATTTGCAAATGAATCATGAGATCTCCCCCCTTCGAATTGCAAATGAGACAAGGATTGGTAAAAAAAATACCAAATTTTGGAGCTTGGCAAGGCATCAAATGACCAATTGCAGCGTCAAGGGTGTCAAAAAATGAATCCGCCATCAAATAATGCTACATAGGGTGTCAACAAACCATATCCACCGTCAAAACTGTGCAGGGCGTCAACGAACCACATCCACCGTCAAAAAAAAAAAAACTGTGCAGGGCCGTCAACAAACCATATCCGCCGTCAAAACTGGGCAGGGCGTCAACAAACCATATCCACCATTAAAAATGTGCAGGGCACAACAAACCTCCCCTTAGAGACTCGAACCTAAAACCTACCGCAGACTAGGCACCGCCCTGACCACGTGAGCTAGAAGGCCCGATGGGAACAAGCGCGCAACGGGCAATATTTAAAGCCTCGCGGCTAGAGAAGAAACAAAAAAAAATTATCCCACATGGCCTATGTGGCCACTATGGGGGGGTTTAAACAAACTAAAAGCACCTATTGCTTTTGGTTGCCTTCGGGCAACCACCCCCAGCCTGTCCTTTTGCCTCCTCAACCGTCTTGTCTCCCCGAACCGCCATCCTGTCTGTGTCCTGTCCGTTGTGTCGGTGTCCTCAGTTTGCGGTCTGTCCTTGGTCTGTGTCCTGTCTGTGTCAGTGTCCTTGGTCTGTGGTCTGTGTCCTATATGCGGTATGTGCATCCTGTCCGCTCTGTCTATGCTCATTCGTCAGGATCCGTCAGTCACGTCCTATCTGTCCGCTCTGTCTGCATTCGTCCATCAGTCGCGTCTTGTTTGCAATCTGCATCCTGTTCGTAGCTATGATGCCATGAAGAATTTTATGAAGCAGTCATTCCTTCTCATTAATTTCAAATATAAAGGTTACAATGTGGTTACAAGTTAGTTTAACCAACTCGGTGGTTAAACAACCAAATTAGAGAGAGCCTATGAGCGCTACTTTTGGTTATGCAAATAATGGAATATAACAACTTATTCTAACACCCACAACATTTTCAAAGGAGAGGACAACCTCTATTGTCATGATTGGAGAGGAGAAGGTAGTGGCACATTCTCAACAACATCCATCCTATTCCCAGATTAGCCATTCACTTGTATCATTTTTTTGGGAGTGATCTTCCTCACACGACATCTTCCTTTTTCTGTGTGAAACAACTTGAATAATTTGTCTTGTGATTTTAAAATAATAGGAGTGCCAATTTCCATGCTCATCATGGTAATACACTCGCACTTCAACGTCAAAATAATAATCTTCAGATGAATTATGTACGCTTTGTGACATGGATTGGCTTTTGTCTGCCTCCACGATAAAGATGTCTCTTCTATTGCCGGACCTCACGTTGTATTGTTGCATTCTGGTTAAATCCGCCATGTAGTGATCACCAGTAGGGTGTATAATGGATATAAAATTTCCAAGATCCACAGTTTGAGCACCAATGGATATACCATTGAGAATAGCGTTAGTTGTGGAATCCTGATACAACACCCATTAAGCGCCATCTCTCCACCAAACTCTAGGGGTTGTAGGCTTCGGGCAGTCCTTGGTAATACACATATTGATAACCTCTTTTTGCTTCACTTTGGAAGTGGAATAACTCAGAGAACAAGCAGAAAGAAAGGCGATTAATAAGCGATAAATTGAGGGGTTATGTTGGTCGTTATTGGTAGATTTAGTTCCAGATTTATCAATGGTAGAAAAGTTATATGTGAGTGGGGAAGTAACGACGAGAAAAATGAGAAATCCATTTGCATTTGCAGTGCAAGTAATTGTTGAATTAATGTGAATTTTTTGTTGGTTTATATGGTGCAAGAAGTGATGGCAAAATGGATGATAACAATGCTTTCTTGATAGCCTACAAAGTTGTTTGTCCTTCAACTAGACCATCTATTGTTTATTTATCAAAACAAATGTTTGTTAAATCATGTAACCTTTTAGGGATCTTGCAGTAATAATGATATTATGATATAGGTAAATGGAAAGCTTATTGCTTCCACAGACGATAGTTTATATGATGGAAATAATAATGATCATTGGCTTCATTTCTGGGACGTAAATGGCTTAACAGTTGAGGGTGGAGGGGTCATAGATGGACAAGGTGCTTCTTGGTGGCCCAAAGACAATAAAAATCACCCAAACCTGCACGGACTAATGTCATTGATATTCATTAGCAGCACGAATACTATCCTCAGAAACATCACTTCAATTAACAGCAAGATGTTTCATATGGCCTTCGTCGGCTGTAATAACGTTGAGGTTGAGGGACTGACTATAAATGCTCCGGGTGACAGTCCAAATACTGATGGAATTCATTTGCAAGATTCGTCAAACGTTAGAATTCGACGTACTCATGTAAGAACAGGAGACGATTGTATTTCCATAGGATCGGGCTCTTTCAATGTGGACATTCATGGCATTAGATGTGGACCAGGTCATGGAATCAGTATTGTAATTTTGGGAAAGGAATACAAGTTTCCCATTGGGTTGCTACCCACCAATGTGGAAAGCTACACTCTGGATCTTTGACACCGATAAAGTTTTCCTGGCATTCATTAGCAATGGCTTTTTCCAACATGGTCTTCCCACAACCTAAATGCCCATAAAATATTATACCTTTTTGAAGGAGACATGTTAAATTTCTCAAACTTGTTAGGATGCTCCACTAAATATTGTATCATCTCTTGTATCTCCCTCTTTATATTTTCCAAGCCACTGACATCATCCCACATAACATTGGGCACTTGAAGTACTATTTCACGTAAGAAAAATGGATTGGTGGAGCTTAATGTAGTATGTAGGTTGTTATTGGTGACTACCATGGCATTGAGTATTTTGGTGGTTATTGGTGTCTCATCTTGTTGGTCAATAATATTCATTTTTTCTTTGATGCATTGGAGAGTAGCCTTTATGCATAAAGCTACTAGGTCTATTTTGATGTAACTATGAGTATCATTTCTAATATTTTCAAGGTCAACATCCTCTAAGAGATTTATGTTCTTTGTATGGGTATGAAGCACCTCTAGTCTACCCACTTGGTTTGGAATGCCAATATTTATTTCCCTATTAAACCTTCCAAAGCTTCTCAAGGTTGGGTCATTATTGTTTGTCTGGTTTATTGCTTCGATAACAATAATATGAGCATGGAATTTTAGCCCATCCATGCGAGTGAGAAGCTAGGAAACAATTCGCTTCTCAACTTCCCCATGGGTCTTTTCTATCTTGGGAGGAATATAAGCAATCTCATCAATAAATATGATTGACGAAGCATTTTTCTCAGCCTCTATAAAGGCTTTTTGAGGTTGGATTCCCTTCCTCCAAACATCTTTTATATAATTTTGGGTCCATTGATACAGAAAAAGAATGCGACAGTCTCATTTGCAATGGCCCTATTAATTAAGGGTTTTCTAGAACTAGGTGGGTCGTAAACCAGAATACCCTTTGGCGGCTTTACACCAATTGCTTTAAATAGTTGGGAATTCCTTAGGGTAATCTCAACAAGTTCATGTATCTGGACCATCTTGAATAACACTGTAACATGCCTAAAGCTACTTCTTGCGATGCCTTGAAATTATCCTTTATGTAATATTCTATCACAAAAGCCAACTCTCTAAGATCTCTTTATCTTATACATTTTGGTAGTGGCCAAGGTGGAGGGCACAATGTTAGAGGTTTCATCCAATGATCTCTTACAGGAATCACAGTAGAGAGTGTGCTTTCATAGAGAAGTATGTATCCCATCCACTCTAAAATAATAACATCTATTTTTTTATCAATACCAACTTCCTCAATTCCTACATCCAAAACCACTTTGTTTTTAATAAGATCTTGATGTTTTGTATTGTATGGCTCTGATACCAAATGTTAGAACCTTGAATATTCTAACAAAAATTTAATAAATTAATTAATAAAAAAATTATTTGAATTATTTGCCACTTATAGGGGGCTCCCTCAAAACTTATAAATAAATTATTAATTTTCTTCATTGATTTACAATATTGCTTGTACACATATTTATACTACCCTAACCCTAACCCTACATTGGTTCATATATGATGGTTCATAATAATAATTAATTATACTATTAATAATTAATAATATAATTAATTATATTAATAATTAATAATATAATTAATTATACTATTATTAATAATAAACGTTAGGATATGGGATCCTAACATTATGGGAAGTGATGAGGATAGATTATTCACATGAGATTTCACTCACGTTAGATTTAGTTGTTAAGTTGTTAGCCAATTTGTTAGCTCAAATTAGCTAACTGTTGGATTTCTGTTATGTAATTTGTATTATTTAAGCACTCATGAATAATATGAAATAAATTTCAATGTGATTCCACATAAGTTTGTATCAGAGCAAGAAGTTTCTGCTTATGAGGGGGGATTTTACTGAGGGAAATCCCCCCTCTCCTCTTTCACATTCATCCCTCCCTCCTTTCGTATTTTTCATCATGTTTTTCATGTTGTAGATTCTTTGATTTGGGATGTTTGTGGGAATTTGTTTTATCCTTGTTGAGATTTATGTGTTGTATTTTGCAGTACACAACCCCATCACACTAGTCGTAAGTGATAGTAATCTCAAGTTGCGATTCGAGCACATCACATCTTCGATGAAGAGACTAAAAATCACCAAAAAAGAAATTTTGCATTTTGATTGGATCTACATGGAAATTAAGTGATTAATATTCTATTCTTTTGGCCTTTGTCGGCTAGAAGAACGTTGTCATAACTTCCATAGAGTTTTTTACTCATTAGAGGTTCTCAAATTCAAACAGAGGACGTAGATCGAACCTTCGAAGGTTTGATTTAATGCCATATCCAAACACACATGTGTTTACTAGATATTTTGATTCATTGTGGAAAAATCTATTGATTGATGTTGCTACCGCTTTAGAGCAAGAGATCCACTACAATGGTGAGGTCAAAACCCACATTGTGCATCGCAACCATCTACATATCATCTACGTGAGGTCGTAGTGGTGGAGAGAACCTCATGTATTTGGTGCATATACCCTTTATGTGAAATACTGGTATGGTTTAGATGAGATCTGTTCACCACATGAACATGAAATGCCTACCAGCAAGGAACTCATTCTCCTCCCACTTCCATGTATTTCCTTTGCGATTATGATAGAAAGTATTTTGCAAATGGTGTCCCAAAAGCTATAGAAATCTATCATAATTGCTCGAATTCAAATCCTTATTATTGAATTCCTTATCAATCACATCATATATTGCTAAATTTTGCCATGGAGCTCACACTCGCTCAACTACTCCTTTGTATACAAGGTATTTTGATGAGTGCAATCATTTGATGCACTTGAGGGACACATCATCATGATAGATAGCCTGAATTAAATATTAGAGTGTCACACCATATTGACATATAGCATCATGATAGGGTTGCTTGAGGCTCGCATTGCCCATGATAGATTAAGCCCCCATAGCAAATCGGATCAAGCTATAATGTTTAGCATGGAAGCTTCCCATGCATCTTCCACCAGCAACAAACTTTTCATGGAGGCAAATCCATAAATTGTGATGTAGTTGAACCTAGCATCATTAAATCATTTTTGAAATATCCTCTTCTCCCCAATGGATCTCGGGTTTCAAGCCCATGAAGCATCGAATAATTGAATGCAGTCGTTGATGACAAGTTTTTAGGGGGATCGATCTACACATGGTAATATTGGTGCATTTGAAGTAACCATGGGAAAGGAAACCATGGTTTGACATAATCCACAAGTATTTCAATTAATTTCATGAGCTTACATTGATTGTATGGCACGAAATAGGAGCACGCTAGAGATTCACAAAGAAGTAGTATGTATTTTTTTACACCATATTGCACGTGACCAACACAAATTTATGCCTACAATTCATCTTTGGGCTAAGATCTCGTTTAATTTAATTTACTTTAGTAAGGGCTAAATTTAAATTTCATTTGATTAATTTTATTTTATAATGCATCTTTTAAATTAATTATTTTACAATAATTGATTTCTTTTGCAATTAAGGTGCATTAAGTCCTATTTTGGATTTTATTTGGCTAAAAGCCTATTGTATGCTTTTGAAAGCATTTGTATCCACTTGCAATTATGGATATTATTGTTGATAAAGAATCCACCTTAGGTATATAATGTTTCATCTATGCGCCCTAGACGCAACCAACATTGAAAGGTCAAAAGGAAGAAATGCCTCCCGTGCCAATCTCTAGAGAGGGTTGGTTCCCTTACTAACTACTTTTGGTTTGCAAATTTAGAGAGCAAGAAAGGAATGAGAAATGACTTAAAGGAATAGGAAAATTGGTTGTAAGACGATTGAGAAGGGGTGATGAATAGGTAGCAATATCAATAGATTTCATCTCAAACCAATTGTATTTTACACAAAGAACCAAATAGAAACTGAAACCAAAATTCCTTAAACATACAGTTTCCAGGGATATTCCAAAATTCACCCTTTACTAACAACTAAACTTTTCGATAATGAAATGAGTTTAACAAAAATAAATGACAGAATATTTGCACATAGAAGTGGGTTAGAATTAGAGTGAAGAATTCCTTGTATTCATAGCAGAGCCTGAGTTTATAGAGCTTTCAAGCAAATTGTCCATCCTTAAAACATTGAGTTTGTTAGTTTTTATAGAGGATCCCACCTCTAAAACATTAATGCTCAACTATAATTCATCGTCATGGCAAGAAGGATTTGATTTGGTGGCACTTCAAGAGTTATGAGGCATGGCAACGTTTGACTCCATTGCTAGAAACATCGCATCTCATCAATGAAGTTGGTAAGATTTACTGTCGACATTGCCTCAATGGCAAATATTGGATCCTAAAATATATGGGCATTAAACTTTGATCACCCTTACACCCACCATCATTAAATAGATGAAGCATGTCCTCTAAATTGGATCTCATTATTTGAAAAGTTCTTTGGGGTGGTTTCGTTGAAGGGAGATGCGACAGGGGAGTTTCACCCAAAAGAGGTGCAAAAGAGAGTCTTGCCACCTCTTTTGAGTGAAATGCCAACTTAGAACTACGGGCCCCATGAGTTCTACACTCATAAAGTAGCCCGAAAGGGGCTTTTAGGAGAGGAAATCCCAAAAACAACTCTATATTGGGATGAATCCACTGGTGCCATGTGGACTGCATTGACTTTGACCATGCTTTGTTGCCTAGGTGGTGTGGCGACCAGTGCATGACTTCGAAAAATGTTACATTTGGATTTTTACCCTCTTTTATAGTGAAAAGGAGTTTTGCTCCATAACAGGCACAAAAGAGACTGGGTCCCATATGATTTTTTCCTGATTGCAATCTTGAAAGGGCTTCTTAGAGTGCCTCCTACTCAAAACAACCTTTTCCATTAGTGAGGTCCTCCACGCGCTTTGATCTAGATATTTCTCTTTCACCTAAGTCATAGCTCGAAAGGGGTTTTCTCTCTTCATATTGCTTAAAGTTATCCTTTGCGGATGCAAAGGGGCATTTGCTAGAATGTGGGTGTGAAATGCCTCAACACTTTCACCCATGCACCTATCACAAGGGGTTTTTAACATACTTTTTGCATCAAAGAACTCTTACTACGAAGGCTTGACAATACCTGGCCTTCGTTGCATCAACATGATGAAAATAAAAAATTAGACAAAAAATTTATAGCAAGAATTTTTATAGTGAGTTTTGAAAAAGAAAAAACATTTTCTTTAGAACTTAAATAAAATTTTACAATAATTTGAATGTGGCAGAGATGCCAACATTTTTTGCAGCTCACGAGGAATTGAGCTCACCTTAATGTGATGATCCTAAGACTTTATCCTTCGAGCTCAGATTCATTGTTGCTTTTTGCTTCTTTGGAGAGCTTACTGTTGGTACCTATTTTTTTATCCAACCTCTCTCTCTTCTTCCTTATCTTGCTGCTCTTGATGGTCTCCTTCCTTCTCTCTGTCAACTTTACCTTGGTCACTATTATTTCCTTCTCTGCATCCTTCTTCCTCTTGTAGTTGGAGGTGCATCAATATCAGAGGGTGTTTGTAAATACATTCATAAACTACATGTGCCTTGGCCCAAACATCTAGAAGGAAAAATGGGTAGTTTTTGAGATCCTTGACCAGATATCAAAAAGTTTCAACCAGGTCTATGCTGATGAAGGTAGCTCTTTTGCTAAGCTCCAATAAAGAGGTCTCTATCCATGCATACTTTTTCATCAGGGGCATTACTTGTTTTTCTGTAATGGGGTCTCCCCAACCATCTATCTTGGAGGTATCATTGGAGAAGGCAGCCCATATCTCCTTTAACTTCCCATGGGGAAAATATTACCCTCATCGTCAATGAAGCTAGGAAATTCCATTTACATGAGGGCCTCAAAATGGAGCAATGAAGTAACCCTCTCCTACTTGAATTCATCCCATAATTTTTGAGCTTCTCTGGTCAATTCAAGATTTGTAAAATAATATCTCAGAGTGACTTTTGGAGTAGCCTACGATCGATCCAATGGGCTCATGGGACTAATGTGGACATCTATATTCTCTAATTTCTTGATCTACATGGAAATATCTAGCCAGTAGTCCATGTCTTCCTCAATGAATTTGACAACTGATCTACCAAGGGAAATTGCCTTTTGTAATTCCCACATGAATATAAGAACTATGACTACCTTCAAATCCCTAGCCTATAAATCGGTTAGAAAGTTGTAGTGAATCTCTTTGACACATTCCTTAGTAAATACAACCACCTGCATCTCCTTTTCTATCAATTTGCCTTATAGTTCCTAAATTTGGGTATTCAAAACCTGCACCTAGCTCTTTGCTTACATACACGCCTTGAGGTATTGTTTGGTTACCTCTTTATATTTGTCCAACTCTTCTTCCAAATTGACTACACGCTGCTACCATCATGCAGATTCATACTGGGCTGTCTCCAATTGGGATCTCACCTAGAGCTTCCTCTAGCTCCAAATTATTAGCTTCGACTTCATAGAAGAGCTCCTTATAATGCTCCCCATGGAAGTAGATGGAGCCCATTTATATCTGGATCATCCTTAAGTTCTTGGTAACTACGTGGTAAGAATAATTTGTGGGCATCATCTCCCCTAGTGACTTTTGGACACTAAAGTCTTTTTGAATCGTTTGGACCTCCATCCTCTCTGGGTCAAAGATAGCCCTTTTCTCTACCTAAGTAGGAGCTAGTACACCTTTTATTTTTTTGCCCTTCATCCAGCTCAAGGAAATTTACTACGCTTGATGTATGTTATTCGCAACTAGATGCTCTTGGAGGACCTCCAACTCTATTTCTAGAAGCTCTTGCACTCCTAAAAATGTTGCATAGGGGAAAAGAACATGCTGAGACTATATTTCAATGGATGGGATAGAAGCTAACGGGGTGGCAATTGTTCTTACTTTGGGAGATGTTGGGGTTTGGATAGTAGTGACTGAGGGTGTAGGACTATGTAGTAGAATATCAATAGATGTTATGACTATAATGGAGTTCAATGGGAGCAAATGCTGGATAGGATTAAGGATAGCAATAGACATAGCAACGAAAGAAGAGGTGGTAGCAGAGGGTCCAAGAAATGTAAATGCATTTGCAACAGACGTGAAAGAGCTGAATTTCAAGGAAGTAAATGGAATGGAAGGAGGAACCAAAGAACTGATAACCAGAAATTGGGGGACTGGAGATAAAGTGAAAGACACAGGGATGTCGAATGGGAGGATACTATCAATAGGGGTTTTGATGTTTGATGAAATGGACACTAGTCGCTCAACTACAAGGGAAGGGATCAGAGAACACGTACCTAATGGTTTGGATACCACCAAAGTTGAATAGATAAACTACTATGTGATTGAGCTCATCCTTCCTTCTCCTTCTTTTGAATATTCTATCTCATGATTGATCAACTCTATCTCCTGGTTTGGATACTCTTAGTGCACATGTACTTCAGGAACAATCACCTTCCTGGTTGACAATGTTGCAAAAGGGTTCGCATTAGGGGACCTTAATGCATCGGTCCTAGGCCTTTTGATGATGTGATAAGGTGAGAGCGTCGTTCTAGCAATTATCTTCATTGGGGTGTTTTGTTCCTCTAGGAGTAGTTGTTCATATTTCTATTTGACAAGTGGATCTTCTGCAGTGAGTTGGTCCCTTTCTAATGTCACGTCATCTGTTCGACCAGGGCTCAAGGTACTCCAAGGGACAATATCGGCAAAAGAAATATATTGGAATGTGTCGATGTTGGCATTATAACTTATTGATAAATATTCATCTAACACCATTGGGTATTCAGATGATGGCTTTGCATTATGGATTTTCATGATCCACCAATTTACAATCTTCTCATCAGACCAATTGGGTAATTTTTCTTTCATTTTTTGCAATGTATGCTTGTGAGGGATATGCTTAGGATTGTGTGCAAGGTCATACTCAATTTCCAATGTGTAGAAATCATATCAAGGGGGGTCACTATCATTTCCTCTACATGCTATTCCAAATCATGTCTAGTTGGGTTATTCTACTAAGCTTCAAATTTTGAGCGAGGGTAACAATAGAAGCTTTTCGCATCACTGAAATATCTAGTGGATCATACTTCGAGTGCTAAAGAATCTCAACTAGCCCATAGTCATACAAGTTCATTGTAATAAACTGGTTCTTCCCAGTCAACATTACCTCAATGTAGCCGAACTTGAATGGCATGGGATATGTGTGCAGATTCCTCCTTCTGTGCCCATATGTATCATTGATGAAGTCACATTGCCTAGTGACCTACAGGACAAAGAGGTACTCTATGGTGTAGTATGGCAGAAGAAAAGGTTTTTAGTAAAACCATACATCCGGATAACAATGCCCTGTGTAAGCTGAAATATATCGCCCTTCGCTTTCTCCACTACTTCATTCCTCATCTCTTTTGGTATTCGGGTGCAAACACCATAAAGGAGCTCAAGTGTAGGGACCAAAAATATTATGTTGAAGTTATAATAATACTCCCTTTTTGACAAGACCTGATTCCATTGGTAGACCAGTAGCACTTCGTCCTTCTCATTCGTTAGATTCTTGGTGATGAAAGCGAAACGGTCTCGCATACGGTAGAAAAAGTACCAAGCAAGAAAAAAGTAGTGCCTAAAATATATATCTTTTTTTCTCTACACATCTCTCAAGTGCAAGTGGATTTTCCATGCCACCCGTTTTGCCCAGTCAAAGAAAACGGGTTGCATTTCTAGTCTCATAGCAGCAAGGGAGTAAACTTTACCATGTAAAATGTATTCTACAAGAGAAACCTACCACTTGTAGATCATCGTATCTGTGGAAATACCCATAATCCATGCCAAAATGGAGTATATATTAGGGTACTTAAACTCTCTCAAGGATTTGGGTATCTTGGGCATCTCCCCAAACATTGGCTTCTCCAACAATATGTCCTCCATAAATTGTTGCATCGGTGTTGTATACTTGTATCTATCATTTTCCTCCATTATTTTTACTCTTGATAGTGAAGTCTGTTGGAGGCTACTCACCACATGCAAAGGCCTCTTTGATACTTTCATTAGAAATATGAAACAGGTTATCTCCCTTGGTGTTCCTAATTGTTTTGGTATGAGGGTCATAAAATTGAGCGGCTCCACTCACCAATTTCATACATGTATGTACTGGTGTGCATAAGTACTAGTACAAGACAAAAAAATAGGTCGTAGTCCACTTACTTTGAGTATAAACCTTTTTAAGCATGGTATCGATGGTTTGGTGCAACGCCTCTACATCTTTATTTGTAAGCATGCAATCCCTCATTTTACTGAGCTCATCATTGTGTGGCGCTAGCACCATTTGCTTTTTTTTATGCTTTCTTCTTTTGGCTCTTTGCATCTTCTCCTTGCTTTGTTGCGACTGGATTTTTATGAGCCCTCTCCTTCTTGGATTTGGTGCTCTTCTTACCCATATTAGATGATATTTTCTTAGCACCTGGCACACAACACTTAACCAACAATTCCTTTGATGCTCTCTACACTCACTATTTTTGCGCAGTAGCCAAGTCCTCTAAAAAATTTATTTATGTTGTTTCAACTACGGGAAGGTCTTCTTATAGTAGAGCAACCATATCTACCACCTTAATTGCTCATGGGAGGAATAAATGCATGTGGATATCGTGCATGATATCAGAGACATCCTATTTGCTCTTATGCATGGTGGATCACTTTCTTTAATGATGGACTTCGACATGTGCAAAAATCTTCCTCGTAACTCATGACTCACCACTTTGCATTTTTCAAGGTGCACATTCTTGCTTTAACGACCCTCCTCGGGATGTGTATTCACTCTCTTACCTTGGGATGTGTGTTTGGAGTATTGCAAGAGTGAAACTTCCTTGCACTTGCTTGGGTTGTCGAAAACCTTTTTTGCTTGATTAAAACATCAAAACACTTCCCTCTTTTAAAAGTGTTATGCGCTGCTTTGCTCTGTGTCTTGAAGAGAGAAACTTGTGCTAAAAAAAGTAATTGTGTCGACATTGCGTAATAAAGGTATGTCTATCTCAAGAATTCTCCTCTATATTGGGTGCTTCATCTAAAATAAAACAATGTGGAAAGAAGTTTACTCGCCCTTTGAACTACTTTTTACCTTAAAAAGAGGCAAAAAATGGCTTTCCTTAATTTTAGGCATCAAAGCGACAGATAACTTTAAGCTTTCATGCATATAAAAACTTTTTGATGCAAGGGAGCTTCGACCCTTCATTTTTTCCAAATGACTTTTCTAAATCACAGGCCCGATTTCATATTCTACCCAAAATGGTAACTAACTTCGCTTGTAGGAGCGAAATTTCCTTTTGGAAATGCAAGGCTTTCGAAAAACAAGTTTAGCCAAAAAAGTATGCAAGCTCTTGTTAACTGAGAGAGGCACCCGTGATACTCTTTCTTTAGAATAAAAACCTTTCTTTTAAATTCTTGCCATGTGGTATTTTCACGAAAAATAAATTTTAAGGAAGTTCTGGTGGGCCTCGAATTGCATCTCACTCAAAAGGGAAGTGAAAGCGCTTTTTGTTCAACGGAGCGCTCGAAATGGCCTTTGACCAATCTTTGACATCAAAAAATAATTTAATTGCTTAAAACACACACTGCAAAAAAGTGACCCTCTAATGAAAGCACTTCTTCCTTATCTTGCTGACATGTGTTGCTCAACGCAAGAGTTGTCTTTTTTGAACATTTGCATGAGTGAAAGAGTGCACGCTTGACTTTGACTATGGAGGCTTTCATTGAAAATGTGAGCACAACTTAATTTCAATATATTTTGGGGCCAAATTTTCTTGGTGGATCCCACCTTCATTGTGGCTTTCGCTTCTTAGGATGTCGAAACATAGTTTCGCTCCCATGGCGGAGTGAAACCATCTTTATTTAATTTTGAGGTGTCAAAACAATTTTTAGATGGAGGGCAACTTGCCTCTTTTCTCTACACGACATGGTACCTTTAATCTATTGAACTCACTCTTCCAGGTGGCGCACTTAAAGGAGCAAAAAACCCCTTTCGCTCAAGAGGAGAGCGATAACACTTTTTTCCAGTTTTAGCATCCGAAACCACTATTTTTCCTTTAGATGATAGAAAACAAAGTTTAAATATTTGAAAGACAGGTTTAATTCTTTTCTGCTGCATTTTCCTGCCAACTCGACTTCATACCTCGGTAGGGATCTTGGTCGATACCACCCAGTTGAGTCATGCAAAGGGAAGGGAGGCAAAGACACTTATTCTTCAGGAGAAAAGATATATACATATATACATATATACAAGGGAATTGAATATGTACAAAATTGAGGAACTTTTTCTACTACTTCTTACTGGTAATATGCCTTTAGATGGTCATTGACTGATATTGGGAGAGTGAAACCCTCCAAATCTTGTAAAATGAAATATTTTACCCGATTAACACCAGATATTCGAAATGGACCCTCCCAAAATGCATCAAACTTGTCATGATTCCCTGATTTAGATTTTTTTCATTCCATTTCAATACCAAGTCACCAACCTAAAAATTTTGGTCAGAGGTCCTTTTGCCAAACCATTTTTTGTGGTCTTTGCATGCTTGATAAAAGCTTCATAAGAATTTTATCTTTCTTCTTCTAATTGCAGCAATTGAACCAATATGATACTCATGGGATCAAAATCCTCATTTTCATCGCCAGGCAACCAGAGCGATTGTAATACGAATAACTCAATGTTCATAGGCAAAACTACCTCCTTCCCGTACACCAAAGAATACAATGATGTCTTGATTAATTTTTTAATTGAGATGCGATCGGTCCATAGGGCTTGATCCAAGAGCAGGTTCCAACTCTATTTGTTACCTTCCAAGGTTTTCCTCAAAGATCCTCAGTAGGTTCTTGTTCGTGGACTCCACCAAACCATTCCCTTGCAGGTAATAGTTAGATAAAATTTTTAAGTAAATTTTATACTTGTGAATTCATAGATCTTGGCATCAATGAAGAGAGTACCATTATCCGTGACAATTGCATCTGGTATTTCCTCCAACAAGGCAATAACCACAACCTAATTATCTTGCTTAGTTAGCACTGCTTTCGCCTACCAGGTAAAATAGTTTATAGTTGTTAGAATATATTTATGCCCTAAAAAATATTTAGGATCTATTACCCCAATGAAATCTAAGCCCCACTATTGGAATAGAGTTTTGACTTGAATTGGGTGCAAGGGCAGAGAAGCATTTTTGCTTCGATCAACATATCTCGGGTACTTGTCGCACTTGTGGTTGACTTCAAATGCATCAACAAATATGGTAGGCCAATAATAGCCACTTTAATGATATTTAAGGTCATAGGCCTTCCTATGAAATTTCCTTTTAACATTCCAAAATAAAATTCATCAAGGATCCTCTATTTCTCTACCTCTTGACACACCTCAGGAGAACCACATCAATGTTACCATGAAACAAACCATTCAAAAATAATGCATACCTTCTCCTCTACAAATCATTGAGGTGAGAAGGGCACCTTCTATTATTAAATTATTCAACAAGGTCCTCTGTCCAATCCCTATCGTTTACAGACCGATTTACAAGGCTACTTTCCAGCATTGGGTCTTCCCCCTGGCATGCTATCACTTCAGAGGTAGTGCTCCTCGCAAGTTCTTGGCACAATACTCAACCATAGACCAACTTGGTAAGTCTAACTTCAATGTCAAATTCTTGGATCTTAGAGACACAACCAACTCTTTTATCTCCTATTTATCCCTGAATGATAAAAATTTTGACATCTAGATGCACAACATACACTATTATCCTGCTCTAGGAAACAAAATGTTGGAACTTTTTTAGTGACCTCATAACCACATGTACTTGCCTTTCAATGAAATTGTACCTGTCCTCGTGAATTTGGATTACTTGACTGAGAAACGTTATTGGCCGCTCATCCTCATCTTCACCCTTTTGCATGAGGACTATCGCATAGATTTCTGGTCTCCAACTGCATAAAGGATAAAATCCTTGGAGTAATATAGATTTATGAAAACCAGAGATTGGGTGATCCATGCCTTGATTTCCTCAAATGATTTCTTCCTCTTCTCTGTCCATTTGAATTTGATATCCTTTTTCAAGAGTTCGATCATTGGCTTGACTATTTGGAGGAAGTCAAATACAAACTTTCTAATTAAATTGATATACCTAAAGAAGGATTACAGACCTTTCTTATTCATTGGTAGTGGAAGCTTGATAAGGGCTTCAGCTTTATCAGGATCAACAACTTTACATTTTTTTGAGATCACATGGCCCAAAATTTTATCGTCTTTTACTACAAATATGGATTTCTTTGGGTTAATAGATATCCTAAACTCTTGATATTGTACAAACACCTACCGCAGATGCAAGCCATAATCTTCCCTCTTATGTGAGAATATTTTCATGTCATCCAAGTAAATCATAATGACATGGTTCAACAACTCACCAGACGCCAAGTCCTTGCCTCTTTGGAAGGTGGCTCTAGCATTTAAGAGACCAAAGAACATCCGCTGATAAGAGAACGTGCCCCATTTGGTGGTAATGGTAATGGTAATGGTGCCAACGGTGCAGGCAATGTTAGATATGGGATAGGAGTTGGAAGTTGGGTAACAATAGGTGGGGGTAATTATGGGATGGGTACCATCTAGTTCTAAGAAGAACTAGGATTCCATGACAAAATAGGATACATTGGGGATGTAGGCAACGACTAAGAGGATACACTAGGATACAGATGCTGGGATAAATCCAAAAAATTGGAATATTCATTTTTGGAGGTAGCTTACCAATAGCAACTAAGTCAACCTTGACCTTATTTTCCTAGGCGTACAAGGCTCAAAATATGTATACATTAGCATATCTAATTCTCATGCTGATGTTAGAATGCAAAGTTTTCAGGTTATAAAATATCGCTTGCTCCAGGGTGGGCTGAAGGCCATCAGTAACTCTTCCAGGTTCAGGTGAACCTAACATTAAAATTAGCTATCTCCTCTTGAGGTGTCATTGAATAGTGGTGAACTAATGAAATAGTGAAAATGGGTCTACTTGCTCGTTAAAACCTTTTATCAACTAGTTCCACGTGGTGATGGTAACAGGTGGCAAGGATCGGTACCAATAGAGGACTTTGCCTTCGAGTGAGAGTACTAATAATATCACCACAACATCTTCATCTATGATGTTGTGAATAGTGGCCAAAGAAGTCATATCTTGAATTTTATAATAAGTTGTCTTCCCAATACCATCATACATGGGTAGAGCCTTTAATGTTGCAGTTGGGATCTGGTTCTAAGCCTGTAGATTCAGTGGTCCTGAATGATTCCAAGCTGGAAACTGTCTGGGTGGATTTTGTGCCATCTGGATCGAAGTGTTTGGTTAAGGGGACAAGCTAGCTATAGTGTAGGAAGGACTTGGAGTTTGTGAAAATATATTAGCTACTTGCGAGGGTGTTTCGACTAACGGGATAGTCAAGAGAAATACTCAAGGATGTTCTCCTATAGCATTGATGTTAAGCTCGAAGAACTCAACTATATCTTCTAGATCTCTAGCCTTTGATCTTGTGATCATGAAGGAAGAATTTTAATCGACTTTAAGACTTAGAGGCTTCTAGGTTTAGCCGAGTTTCCAGATGTTTTGATTTAACTAGCAAAAAGATGAACATCAAATATTAATACTCTTGGAGGTGGAACGTTTGCGTCCCATCGAACGTGCCAAAAATTGTTGGTCAAGAATTCGTCTTAGGTATAGAATGTTTCATCTATGCACCCTAGACCCGACCAACATTGAAATACCGAAAGGAAGAAATCCCTCCTGTGCCAATCTCCAAAGAGTGTTGGTTCTCTTACTAACTAGTTTTGGTTTGTAGATTTAGATAGCAAGAAAGGAATGGAAAATGACTAAAAATGATGGGAAAAGGGGTTGTAAGTTGATTGAGAATGGGTGATGAACAGGTAGTAATATCAATATATTTCACCTTAAACTAGTAGCATTTTACACAAAGAACCAAACAAAAATAGAAACCAAAATTTCTTAAACATACAATTTCCAGGGATATTCCAACATTCACCCTTTATCGACAGCTAAATCCAGGAATAAAATTTGAACTTTTTGATAATGAAATGAGTTTAATAGAAATAAATGATAGAAAATCTACACATAGAAGTGGACTATAATTAGAGTCAATAATTTCTTGCATTCATAGCAGAGTTTGAGTTTATAGAGCTTTCAAGCAAATTATTCATCCTTTAAATATTGATTTTGCTAGTTTTTATAGAGGATCCCATCTCTAAAACATTAATGCTCAACTGTAATTCATCACCGTGGTAGGAAAGATTCGATTTGGTGATACTTCAAGAGTTATGAGGTATGGCAACCTCTGACTCCATTGCTGGAAACATCACATCTCATCAATACAGTTGGTAAAATTTACTATCGGTACCACCTCAATGGTAAATATTGGATCCTAAAATATCTAAGCGTTAAATTTTGATCACCCTTACACCCATCTTCATTAAATAGATGCAAGCGCACCCTCTAAATTGGACTTCATTATTTGAAAAGTGCTTTGGGGTGGTTTCACTGAAGGGAGATATGACAGGGGAGTTTCACCCAGAAGAGACACGAAAGAGAGTCTCACCACCTATTTTAAGCAAAATATCAACTTAGAACTATGGGCCCCATGAGCACTACGCTCAAAAAGTGGCCCAAAAGGGGCTTTTGGGAGAGGAAATCCTTGAAATAGCTCTCTGTTGGGATGAATTCATTGGTTCCATGTGGACTGCATTGACTTTGACTATGCTTTGTTGCCTAGGTGGTGTGGCAGCCAGTGCACGACTTCAAAAAAGGTTAAATTTGGATTTTTGCCCCCTTTTACAATGAAAAGGAGTTTCGATCCATAACGGGTGTGAAAGAGACTAGGTCCCACGTAAGTTTCACTTGATTGCAAGTTTGAAAGGGCTTCTCAGAGTGCCTCTTGCTCGAAACAACCTTTTCCAATAGTGGGGCTCTCGACATACTTTGATCTAGATATTTCTCTTTTGCCTAAGTCATAGCCTGAAAGAGGTTTTCACTCTTCATATTGCCCGAAATGATCCTTTGCGGTTGCAAAGGAGACTTTTCTAGAATGTGGGTGTGAAACACCTCAACGCTTTCACCCATGCACCTATCACAAGGGGTGTTGAACATAGAACTCTTGTTGTGAAGGCTTGGCAAAACCTAGCCTTCACAGCATCAACATGATGAAAAGAAAACATAGACAAAATTTATAGTAAGAATTTTTATAATGAGTTTCAAAGAAGAAAAAGCATTTTCTTTAGAACTTAAACAAAATTTTACAAAAAATTGAATGTGGCAGAGATGCCAACAGTTATAATAAGATCCATGAGATCTTTGAGGAGATAAATTTTACTCCTCTCATTTAGGGTTTTGAAACCTTTGTATTAGTCCTACTATGGAATTTATTTTTGGCTCAAAGTCATTTGTAAGATTTTTTTCTCAAGGATTTTTTATGGAGTGCATGATCGGTGGTATCTAAAACTTCTCATACAAGTGAACCTCGTAAGTAGTAATCTCCTCTATAAAACTTAGCGGTTGTAGCGACTGGTTATCCATGCAATCCCGTAAGATAATAAGATTATCATAAGGACACTTGCTAAAATTTGTGTCATTTTTGTTTTATTCTCTTTTTGCATTGAGCATCATTGTGAAGCTCCTAAGGTGATAGGCCTTGCATCGAATATCCTTGAGCATCATTGTGAAGCTCATGAGGTGATAGAGGATGTGAATATTACCCCTGCACCAAATATATTTGAGCATCATTGTGAAGCTCTTGAGGTGACAGGCGCTTGCACCGAATATTTTTGAGTTTCACTTTGGGGTTTTCATATCACCATGTTTTTAGAAGCATGATTGATGTGAGTAGGCAACATTTTGAGAAAGAATAAAATAGCCCATGGAGCATAGTATCCTTGGGTACTCCCTTTGCAAGAGTGGTATTGATTCCTTGGTGGTGATGGTTGCTCTTTGTAATAGAGTAGAGCCTTCCAAAGGGTCTTCATTTTCTTTAGCAGTTTAAGGACTGTATTTTGGGTACTTGTACACTCCCATGTTCACTCCCACTTTTCTTGTAAAAGCATTGGAGTCCAATGCTTCTATGGTTGGGAGGAATGATGAGGAGAAATTATTCACATAAGATTTCACTCAAGTTAGATTTAGTTTTTAAGTTGTTAGCCAATTTGTTAGCTCAAATTAGCTGACTATTGGATTTCCATTATGTAATTTGTATTATTTAAGCACTCATGAATAATATGAAACCAAGTTCATTGTGATTCTACATTAGGAAGTCTCAAGGGCAGAAACAAAGATGCTAATAACTTGATTATAGGATTTGAAAATACATTGAAGAGTCATATGCTATAATGGAATTAAAACAACGGATATACTTTGATTTAGGGCAAAATAAAAACATCGAAAAATTGAGTTTACCAAAATTAATTTCGATGATGCTTCTAAAATAAATTTAAAAAAAGGTGATGGAGGTGGTGTTTTTAGAAATAGTGAAAGCAAGTTTCTCCTCACTTACTCAAAATCATATGGAACTTCAACTAACAACTATGCAGAAGTTAGGATACTTTTTATGAGAATTAAAAATTGCAATAAAAAAGGATGGAAATTATTTCAATTGAGGGGATTCATAAATTATGATTCATACTATTAACAAAAAATGGATATGAAGATTGGATAAAAAATAATATTATTGTTGATGTTCATCACCTATTATTTTTAGAAGGCAAATGGCCAAAGGATATTTAATCTCTTAATGAAAACGATATAGATGAGATGATCGTGGAAACATAACACGAAGTTAAAGAATATATTTAATAGAAAAAGAAATGAAAAAACTAAATATAGTTTGAACATAACAACAAAAGCAATATATTTCTATTTCGATGAAAATGACCCCTAATAAAAGCTACATATAACTTATTTTAAAAAAAAATATATATATATATATATATATATATATATATATATATATATATATATATATTAGTAAAATCTACATGAAAAATCTTGGGAAAGTATATATTCCTTTCTAAAACTCCTTCCATCCGCCTTTTTGGTAGGTAATCAACTATTTTATTTTTTTCCCTCATAATGTCACAATATTAAATTTTTTAAAATTTAAAGCGAAAGAAAACCTCTTTTGGTGGGTAATCAACTACTGTTTTTTCCTCTAAATAAATTTTAAATTTAAAAAAAAAACATGTTTCTTTGACTACCAAATTTAAGTTCTTAAAAAAATTATTTTATCAATTAAAATCTTTAACTTAAACTTTATAATAATATTAAATTCCTTGTTTTACCTTCTTATAAACTAAATTTAATAAATTCAAAGATTTTAGGAGTCTTGTGATAAATAATAATATTTTATTTTAAAATAAAAATAAGGTGTCAAATAAACCAAAACTTTCTAAAAACCGACATCACACTAAATTGTAATTAGACTTTGAAAAATTAGTATTAAGTGGAAATGGGTCGGGAATGCACTTCAATACCAGATTCGATGTCCAGCTGGGTGAAGTTTTGCAGGAATATTAAAGAATAGCTGCATTATTAATTTTGTTACGTAGCTATGACAGTCAACGTCCAGCACGCGTGTTTATTAAATTTGGCTTGCGGCCATTCACAACGCCAATCTCACGTCTGTCAGAAAGAATATATTACATCAAAATATCAAAACTGCACGCCGTGGGCTTGACTTTACTCTTATGGTCTCATTTCCCATATAACAATGTGCTTAACATAATAAAAAAAAATTAGAGGTCCCATTCACACGTGTATGAGTGAGCTTGAAAAAAAACTTAGAATCCATTGAATAAAATAAATATTGAAAAAAATTATTTTAATTTATTAGATTCTTTAGGTTAAAATTTTGTCAAGTAATATCTAAATAATATTTAAATGCTACATTTTATCTGAAGATTCTCTATTCAAAGATCTCATTCGTCATAAGGAAGAACAAAAATCTTTTATATTGGGGTTCGATCGTTTTCGTGATTCATGAAGAAATTTACTTGGTCATTATACTATTTCCCGCATTTGTACTATACTACTTCTCTTACGCATTTGTACTCGAGTGCTTTGAATCATTGTGGGTGAAGACGATGCAATATAAGTGAGATCCATTTCAATTTTATATAATCAATTGAAAAATAATAACACAAAATATTTAAAATAAAATACATGGACAATAAAGATAAAGAAGGTTAAAAGTGCATGTATTTGATTATAAGATTCTTCTAAAGTACCACCCTTACCACCTTATAAACTTCTTAGAATTCAAATGAAATATATGTAATAAAGTATAATGTAATGGAAGGAAAGTCATGTAAAATGTTTTTTAATAAGTAATGATGTTGTTTTTCACATTATTTTTTAAGATGTATTTGTTATATTTTCAAGCAAAGGTTTAATTTATTGTAAAAATAAAAAATAATAGAAAAAAAATCTTCAAAAACAAGAGTGGAAGTCTACTACCATGTGATAATAATGGTAGCAACCTATCAATGCAATTCCACCCATTGGACTCAAAAGCTTATAGAGAACCATTGCTAGATCAATGTTGAGCGGTTATGGCTAGACAAATACTAAATTCTAACAATAACTCTCTCAAAGATAAGTGTTTAATGAACTATATATAACTATATAGAGAGAGAGATTTTGATAAAAGAAACAATATTATTTTATATGTTATTTTATTTTATCTGAGAAAGAGCGCAATCAAGAGTAAAGGAAATAGAAAAGCAAAAAATGGGAGTGAGAGCACTGGAAGTAGGTGCAAGCACAAGTTAAGAGTAAATGTAGCCACAAGCAAGTGCGAGCATAAGCCAAGAATGAATATAGCCAAAAACAAGAACTCTTGATTTGTATTGGAATACTTAGGAATCATTGTGGATGTCGATGATGATGTAATACAAGTGAGACCTATTTCAATTTCATGTAATCAATTGAAAAATAATAACACAAAATATTTAAAATAAAATACACTGACAATAAAGATAAAAAAGGTTAAAAGTGCATGTATTTGAGTGTAAGATTCTTGTAAATACCACCCTTGTCACCTTATAAACTTCTCAAAATTCAAATGAAATATATGCAATAAAGTATAATGTAATGGAAGGAAAGCCATGAAAAATGTTTTTTAATAAATAATAATATTATTTTTTATATTATTTTTAAGATGTATTTACTATATTTTCAAACAAAAATCTAATTTATAATAAAATAAAAAAATAATAGAAAAAACATCTCCACAAACAAGAGTGAAGGTCTACTACCATATGATAATAATGGTAGCAACCTATGTCCATGCATTGGGCTCAAAAGAAACCATATGGTAGCAACCTATCTCCACGCACTGGGCTCAAAAGAAACCATGCATTGAGGCCCTGGCAAGCAAATACTAAATTCTAACAATAACTCTCTCGAAAAAAATAAGTATTTAATGAGCTACATTATATAGTTTGATAAAAAAAACTATATTATTTTATATGTTATTTTATTTTATTTATAAAGAAAAAATATATAAAATGTTTATGACTAATTTTCAAATATTAAACCAACATCAACTACAAATTTAGGAATGTCTAAAAATATTTCAAATATTACATTCTTATTACATACCCAATAATTAAGCTTACCATTTCTCATTAAAAAAAAAAGTTTTTCATAACTTATCCAATTCATTATGCCAGTGTTCATGTGTTGCCTTATCATAATTACTATTGTTTTATGAAAACCCTTTTTAACATACCATTATTATTAAGATTTTTATAAAAAAAACTCAATTTTTTTTTTTTGGAAAGCTACATTTCTTTAATGATTTTTAGGTTTTTTCATCTTTTATTATTATTTTATTTTTACGAAAAAACCCTTGCGGGGTTGCTTTGGTCTAAGAGACGGCCCTGCCCGCACCAACATTATCAATTGAATTTTGGGTACCCAATTCAGTTTTTTGGTAGGGTGGAGATTCCAACCTAAGACCTCCACTGGAAGATTGCCCTCCCCTCTCCAACTCCCCTACAACATTTGGATATTGTCATAAATTTTAAAGAACATTTTTTAACCATTAAATTTAAGTTTTATTAAATTTATTTTATCAATTAATCAAAATTTATATTAATATAATTTTAAAATTTTTAATTTTACTTTTTATATTTAATAGATTCATAGATTTTAAAATCTACTCTATTTCATAATATTTTATTTAAAAATAAAAAAAATAAAGCGTCAAATAAACCAAAACTTACGAAAAAACGACATTAAGCTAAATTGTAATTTAACTTGGAAAAATTTGTATAAAGTGGAAATGGGCCCAGAATGCACTTCAATAGCATATTCGATATCAAGTTTATTATATTTGGCTTGCTGCCATTCTCAACGCCACGTCTGCAGTGCACGCCGTGGGCCAACATAATAAAAAACTGCTGTATTATCGATGAAATCTTCACAACGAATATATAAGAAGTATTGAAAAAAATAAATTAGATGTGTGTTTTTTTAATATTTTAATTTTATATAAAATAATGATATCAAATAAAATTATTATTATTTTAACAAGTTATATGTGGTTTTTATTTTTAGGTTATTTTTATCAAAATATTAAAATATTATATTTGGTATATTTTAATGGCATTTTTTTCATTTCTTTTTTTTCTTAAATATAGAATTTATAGGATAAAAGATCAACACCATAATTTGCTAATTTATCGGCTACTCGATTTCTTTCATTATAAATATTCTCACACTGCTAGGATATTACTCAATAATAGATGATCAACATCAACAATAATATTGTTTTTTATAGGGTCTTCACATTTATTTTTTTGTGATTAAGGAGGCAAAGACACTTATTCTTCGGAAGAAAAGATATATACATACATATATACAAGGGAATTGAATATGTACAAAATTGAGGAACTTTTTCTACTACTTCTTACTGATAATATGTCTCTTTTTTTTTGTTAAGTAACAGAATATTTACAACGGGTTTTTTAAACAGGATCCCAAAACCTTAGATACAACATAAGCCTAGGCTGAAAAGCAAAAACAAAAACGGGGCTGCGCCCAAAGGCAGCAAACCGGGGCCCGGGACCCTGGCCCTGGAGCCTACAAAAACAACTAGAAGCCAACAAAACCATGGCTAGAAGCCATCAAAACCAGAAACCGCCACCGACAGCTCGCAGAAGCTGGACGCCAGAAAACCGCTGGGCCCAGCGGTCACTCCTGGCCAGACGGGGCCCCACGCCGGTCATGCTACTCCCTGTCGGGGCCGTCTCCCAGCCTGCGCCGGAGCTCAGCCAGGGCAGTGGCAGCGGAGGAGGCTGCTTGGGCAGCCGCGTTCAGAGAGCCGATAGCCGCGTCGAGGAGGGCTCTGATAGCCAGGTTCTGCATTCTGCTGCCTGTCTCGAAACTGACATCGACGGGCTCCGGGGTTTCCTGATTGGTCCTCTTGGCGCTGTCGGCAACCCTACTGCTGCCAGGGAAGGGGCCTTTGCGGGCGCCCCTAGGAGTCGGGGCCCCACCTGTGCCCTGGGCCGGAGTCCTGCACTTTCGGGATGGTCTGCGGCGCTTCGGGGCGGGGGAGCCATCATGCAAGGGGGACTCCTTGGAAATGGAAGCCGTAGGGGAACCAGCAGGGGAATTAGCCGCATCAGGGGGGGACAACAGACAGGGGAGGAATGCGATGGAGCTACGGCTGGTTGGCCAGAGCGTGCCTGTACAGCACCGCCATGAGGCCTTGGTGGGAGGGCCGAGAATGGCTTTTGCGGGCACGGTCAATGGAAAGACCCAGGGAATACAATAGAAAACGAGGAGTGCTGACCACCGTGGCCCCCGGAGGTGGTTGAAATAGCTCAAGTGGAAACTGAAGAGCCTCTGATCCGGGTCGTCGCAGGTAATGTATTGCATTACCGGGACGATTGCCTCATCAAAGGGGGCCGGGAGGTTGGAGCGGAATAGGTTTGCCTTGTCCCATTGCTGCTCCGAGAAGCGGGACAGCTCCTCCTCCCAATTATGCTTGTCCCGCCTGACAACGCGTCCCTTGTCCTCATGGTGGAGGCCTGTCACCTCTGTAAGAAATTCTTTGTTTACTTTAAAATGCAGCCCCTTTACCTTAACCTCGTCGTCGTTCCACGAGTCCAGGAAGCATTGGGTGATCTCATCGTCCACTCCAGCGAACTTGCTGAAGAAGGGGGTGAAATGCTTGGCGTTGGAGAACAACTTAGCCGACTCGCTCAGATTGAGCGTGGAGGGCTCAATGAAGACACATTTGGCAGCCATGGGGCAGGGGAGGGAGGGGAAATCTGACCAGAAGCGCAGGGGCAGGGAGCGGGGGACATAGTGGTAAAACTCAGCGTAAGGCAGATTTAAAACCACGTAGGGGGCCGAAGAAGGGGGGAGCCATCGACGTCGGGAATGGGCGCTCGAGGTCGGGTGTGACACGAGGGGGAGGGCCTGAGGGGGCGCGACTGCAGGTTGCCATGCGGGGCCAGGGGAAGGGGCCACTGCCAGCACGCCAGGTGGCGCAAGCTGATCGGGGGAGCGCCTTGAGGGTACAACATGGGATAATGCCACAGGCAGGCTGACGCGGCATGGGGATCCATCCATGAAGCGATCACGAGGGAAAGGTCAGGAAGGGCCGACGTGGAGGCGGTCTTGGGACTGCCAGAGGTGCCACCGGAGTAGTGCAGGTCCACATCGAAAATAGCCAAACTACTAGCATGGCCTAGCACGCCTGCCACCACGAGGGAGATCTGGAAGGCAAGAGACGGGCCAGGGCCAGGCGACGTGGCGCCACAGGGAATGAAGTCTTCGGTCCTCTGGAGACCGCGCCAGTGGAAAGAAGGGGCCCCGACACGGGGCAGGTTAGACATCGGGGTCCTCCACATTGCTAACCTGATCTTGCGAGATAATGTGAACCAGAGCTTCGGGAAAGTCCGTGGTCCAGGTAGTGAAGGCGTCAGCAGAAATGGCTTGGTTCGCCATGAAGTCGGCCGCCCTGTTGCCTTCCCTGTACACGTGCTGGAAGCTATGGTCGAGGAATCCCTGGAGGACAGAGAGGGCTTCCCGGATGAAGTTGTGAATGCGCCAGAAGCAGTTACCCGGACTGCGAGCAGCTTTGATGATGACTTGGGAGTCGCCCTCAATGATGACTTGTGAGGGAGACTCCCTGAGGGCGTTCAGACCACTTAGCAGAGCAGCTGCTTCGGCAAAATTGTTGGTCTGGAAGCCAAGCGGAGCAGCGAACGCCATGATCAGGGCCCCGTGGCAATCGCGGACAACCCCACCCGCCCCAGAGGGCCCGGGATTGCCTTTAGACGCACCGTCGAAGTTGAGCTTAACCCAGCCGGGGGGCAGTCCATCTGGTCAAAGAACGACAGGAGGGGGCGGGGGGGACCAGGGGGGAGCTGGATGCCGAGAGAGGATAGGAGAGTGGCTTCGCCCAGCCGTCGGGGCACCTCGAACAGAGGAATGGATCAGGAATTCTCAAGGGCAAAGGTCACAGCCTTGGTCGCAATCCACAGGGGGGAATGGGCCGGGGAGGAAAAGGCTCTGTTGTTGTGCTCAAGCCAGAGCTGCCAGAGCATATGGGGGAGGCACGAATTCCAGAGAAAGTGGGTGAAGGGATGGACAAAGGGGTTGGGCCATTGCAACAGGAGGTCATAAATGGATTTGGGGCCCGCCCACTGGATGGAGAATTGGGAAAGGATGAGGCCCAAGACTTCGGATGAAAAGGGACAGTTGACAAAGAGGTGGTTGGTGGATTCCTAGGCATCACAGCAAAGGTAGCATCGATTCGGGATCTGGAAGCCCCTCTTGATGAGATTCTCGATCGTCAGAATCTTATTTTGGATGGCCGCCCAAACGAAGTGGCTGATTTTGGGGATCAGCTTCTTGGCCCACACCTGACGGGTTGGGAAGGGAGCCTCATCAGGGACTCTCTGGAGGTTGTAAGCAGATTTGACGGAGAAGACTCCACTGGGGGTCCCATGCCAAACGCATCTGTCGTCTCCTCCAGAAGATGGGATGACAGTCACAGTGAGGAGGCCCTGGAGTCTGCCAGCTTGAAGCGGGTGCCCGGGGTCCAGGATGGGCATCCAGGTAGCTCCCCCCAGGGTCTGGGAGATATAGCCCGCAACCCTGGGGCCTCTGTCCGCCAAGCCTGGCTTGAGAATGAGGAGCTCTCTGTCAGAAGATAGGGCCTCATCCTGAATCCATCTGTCATCCCAAAAATCAATCTTGGCGCCATCCCCGAGGATCCATCTGCTCCCTTTCTGGATTATGTCTTTGGTGGAGATCAGGGACTTCCAAAAGGCTGATCCATCTCGAGGTTGAGACTCGCTGAGGAAGGGGTGGCTATGACAGTATTTCCTGCGCACAATGCTGACCCACTCATCAGGGGTATTGGTGTGCACCTTCCAGGCATGCTTGGCCATGAGAGCCTTGTTCATGGGAACCACCCTCCTGAGCCCGATCCCTCCCTCAGCTTTGGGGCGGCAGACCAGGGACCAGGAGACCAGGGGAATCCTCTTCTTGTCTTCACTTCCCGACCAGAGAAAGCGTTTCTGAATTTGTTCGATGTGAGCTGCAATGGAGGCCGGGATTCTGAAGACCGACATGAAGTATATCGGGATGCTTTGCAAGACTGCCGTCAAGAGGGTGGCTCTGCCAGCCTGCGAAAGAAGGTGACCTTTCCAGGGGGCCAGCTTCCTCTGAATCCGCTCAATCACCCCGCCCCATAGGGCCCTGGAGGACGCACCTGTGAACAGGGGGAGCCCGAGATACGAGGAGGGGAGGGAACCAGGGGTGCAGCCCAAAATCTGCCCGATTCTGATCTGTCTAGCCAAGGGGGTGTGAATGAAGAAAATCGTGCTCTTTCGGAGATTGATTTTCTGGCCGGCCGCCTCCTCATACAGGGTCAAAATATGCTTGAGAATTTTGGCTTGGGGGATTGAGGCAGAAGTGGCCAGGATGGTGTCATCCACAAACTGCTGGTGAGACACAGGGGGTAGGCCCGGCGCAGGCCTGATGCCTGAAATGAGACCGTGAGTCACAGCGCCCGAGATGGTCCGCCCCAGGGCCTCAGCTAGGATGATGAAGAGGATCGGGGACAGGGGGTCACCTTGGCGGAGGCCTCTGGAGCTAGGGAAAAATCCGGCAGGGGACCCGTTGACGAGGATAGAGAACCACGGGGAGGACACGCAGTTACTGATGAGCCTGACCCAAGAGGGGTGGAATCCGAACTTGAGGAGGACCTTGGACAGGAAATCCCAGTTAACTCTGTCAAAGGCCTTGTTCATGTCCAGCTTGAGCAGAAAGGAGGCCTTTTTGGATAGGACAACCGAGTGAATGGCCTCGTGCATGATAATGACCCCATCAGTGATCAATCTACCTTTGACCGAGCTACCCTGGTAGGGGGCAATGATCAGGGGGAGGATGTCCTTGAGACGGGAAGCCATGGATTTGGTCAAGATTTTGTATAGGACGTTGCACAGGCTAATGGGGCAAAAATCCGAGAGGGATCGGGCTGCCTGGGTCTTGGGGATCAGAGCTATGAAGGTGGAGTTGATACCTCTGGGGATGGATCGGGCAGTCTGTAGGTCCCGGATGGCAGCGCACACCTCCGCCCCGACAATGTCCCAGAACGATTGGAAGAAACGGGGGGGAAACCGTCCGGGCCCGGGGCCGCCTCAGCCTTCATGGAAAAGGTGGCAGCATGGATTTCGGAGTCAGACAGAGGTTGCAACAACATCTGATTTGCCATGGGCGAAACAGAAGAAGGGATGTGCTCCAGAAGGGAGTCAGCCGCATCTGGGGACATGGGAGGGCTGTCACCCAGGAGCTCCTGGAAGAAGCGAGTGGTTTCTGCCCGGAGGTCCTCTTCTTCCTTGATGATACCGCCATCGCTGCCCACCAACTCAGCAATTCTGTTGGAGCCCCTGTTCCTGAGGGTCGACGCGTGGAAGAACTTGGTATTTGCATCGCCATCTCGGAGCCACAGGGCTCTCGACTTCTGTCTCCAAAATATTTCCTCCCAGGCCAGGATGTTATGATACTCGCTGAGAACAAGGCGCTCCTCATCCCTGAGCCCCGGGTCTTGGGAGCCAGCTTGAAATCTAGCCTCGAGGGCTTCGAGTTTTTCTTTGAGAATTGCTTTGTTTTCAAAGATGTTGTCGAACACCTCCTTGTTCCATGCCTTGAGTTGATCCTTAAGGCATCTCAGCTTATGGTAGATTTGCTCAGCAGGGCGTCCAGGGACCGGGGGAGCCCACCAGCGCCCAACCTGGGCCCGAAAGTCAGGGTGATGCAGCCACATGGACTCGAACCGAAAAGGCCTCTTGGGGGAGGGCCTGTGGTCGGTTTCCAAGAGGAGGGGGCTGTGATCAGACCCAATTTTGGGGAGGGCCAGCAGGGTGGCATCAACAAACATAGGCAGGGCTTCCTTGGACAAGAAAACTCTGTCTAGTCTGACCTGAATATGATTTGCTCCCACCCTTCTGTTGGTCCAAGTGAACCTGGCACCTTTCAGGTTGACATCCATGAGCTCATTGAGGGCAGTGAAGGCACCAAAGTCCTCCATGCTCTTGCCCTGAGCCGCTGAGCCCCCACTTTTATCAGAAAAGAACAGGGGGTTGTTGAAGTCCCCGACCAAGATCCAGGGTAGGGGGCGAAGGCTTCTCTCATCGAGCTAATCTCCTTCCATAAGGCCGCCTTCTCGACGGGACTGTTGGGAGCATAGACGTTGGACAGAATCCATGATCGCCTTGACTTAACGCAGTGAACTAGCATGTTGATGATTCTGGGGGACGAAGATATGAGTCTTCCTTCAAAGCACCGGGGGTCCCACATGCACAGCAGACCCCTGACTGAGCCAGCCATAGGGGTAGACAGGGACTCGCAGTTGCGCCAGGTGGCTTGGGCAACCCGTCGGGCAGCAGCCTCATCTATTTTGGTCTCCTGAAGGAGGAGGAAGGACGGACGGTGATCCCTATGGAGTTGGTCGAGGATCCTTTTCTTGGGGGCCCCATTGAGGCCCCTGATATTCCAGGTGATGAGCTTCATTTGACACCCTTGAGGGGTCGCTTGCCCCCTTCCCGGAGTGAGTGGGGGGTTTGGATCGATTGGCGTCCGTCTTGGAGAAACTTGCCCCCACGTCAGACAGAGTAGCCTGAGAGCCATTGGCTATGTCATCTTCGGTGATCCTAGTCTGCTGATCGCCCAGGGTGGGGCGCCCTCTTTTGAGTTTGCTGCCAAAGTCTATGGCAAAAGACCTGCTCCGGGTCATCTTAGGACTGACTTCGTCGGGCCCGGACGAAGAACTAGCTTCGATCTCTTCATCGGACTTCTCAGATCCGCACTCCAAGGGGGGAAGCCCAGCAGGGAACGTCGGGGGGGCCGAGAGGGGGTCAAGGGAGGAGCGGGGATGGGGGGGAAGAGGGGGCCCCGGCCAAGGGAGCCGACGGGGAAGAAGGCCTGGCCAGCTCGCTTACGCAAGCAGGGCCCTACGGGGAGGGGTTCAAAACGGGCTGGGCGGGAGAGCCTGGGATAAGGGCCACGAAAGACGACCCAGGGGAGGGAGCAACAGGTGGGGAAACCTAGGGGAGATCGCTCTCCAGACCGAGGTCCATGTGGGAATCCTTTGGGGCCGGAGGGGGCCCCTTGGTGGTCCAGGCCTGGGATCTGGGGCCATCGCGGGGGGGCCCGCGAGGCGGGGCCCGGCCTGATTGAGAAGGGGGTTTGGGGGGAGGGCCTTCCGCCTTTCTGGAAACCGGGCATTGGTGAGAAAGGTGGCCCTGAGTGCTGCAAGTGGGGCAGAAGGCAGGTTTGTTTTCGTAGATCAAGGGCTGGCTCCAGAAGTAGGACCCAAAGGAGATGGTTACCGAGGAGGGGAGCACGGATTCAAGGTTGGCGTTGACGCAAAACCGGGCATGCACCATCCGGGATCCTGCCTTGGTAGCAGGGTCAAAGGCCACCAGGTCCCCGACCGACTGAGCAATGAGCCTGAGGACGTCTTCGTGCCACAGATGGAAGGGAAGGTCTGGGAGCCGAACCCAAACCGGGGCGAAGTTGATGCTTTGGGTGTTGGGGTGGAAGTCAGCTCCATACCGCCTGAGGAAGAGGCTCTTGCACCCCAGAAACCAGGGCCCGCCCGATAGGATCTTTTTGGCGTCTTCGCTGTTGTTTAATTTGATGATGAAGAAGCCCTTGGTTAGGGCAACCAGCTGGATGTGCCCGGACACCTTCCATTTGGTAGCTGCCCACCTGCGGATGGTTTCCATGTCAGGACGCCCTCCCAAGAATTTCCCTACCAAGGAGGCAGAAGAACCAGCTACCAAGGAGGAGTAGACCTCCTCCTGGATAGAGATGTGCGTGCCCTCGAGGGACAGACCTAGCCCCGGGGCCCGGGAAGGGGCCCTGGTGCCCGCCAAGATCTGCTGGAAGGAGGGTTTAGGCCCGCTCGGGACAAAGCCCCGCTCAGGAGCAGGGGACTTATTCCCCAACCCTGCGCTCGCATCGATGCTAGTCTGTGGGCCAGGGCCCAGGACACCCTGGCCCCCAAACGGATCGAGCGCAGACCCATCCTCTGGGCCCGTCGGGGGTCCTGTAGGCCCGGGACCGGGCCCCGACGTGCCTGTCCCCGACCCCGAGCCCGATCCCGACCGGGGACCTGCACCAAGCACTGACCCTGCCCCCGCCCTTGCACCTGCTCCTGCTCCCGCTCCTGCACCCGCACTCGCACTCCGCTTCCCGCTCCTGCTCCCGCCATCGTCGAGTCAATACATGAAAACTCCTACTGGTAATATGTCTTTAGATAAAGGTCATTGACTGATATTGGGAGACTGAAACCCTCCAAATCTTGTAAAATGAAAGATTTTACCCGATTAACACCAGATATTCGAAATGGACCCTCCTAGAACGCATCAAACTTGTCATGATTCCCTGATTTAGATTTTTTTTCATTCCATTTTAACACCAAGTCACCAACCTAGAAATTTTGGTCAGAGGTCCTTTTGCCAAACCAATTTTTTGTGGTCTTTGCATGCTTGATAAAGGCTTCACAAGAATTTTATCTTTCTTCTTCTAATTGCAGCAATTGAACCAATATGATACTCATGGGATCAAAATCCCCATTTTCATCACCAAGCAACCAGAGTTGATTGTAATACGAACAACTCAATGTGCATAGGCAGAACTACCTCCTTCTCGTACACCAAAGAATACGAAGATGTCTTGATTGATTTTTTAATTGAGATGCGATCGGCCCATAGGACTTGATCCAAGAGCAGGTTCCAACTCCATTTGTTACCTTCCAAGGTTCTCTTCAGGATCCTTAGTAAGTTCTTGTTCGTGGACTCCACCAAACCATTTCCTTGCAGGTAATAGTTAAATGAATTTTTTAAGTAAATTTCATACTTGCGAATTCATAGATCTTGGCATCAGTGAAGGGAGTACCATTATCCGTGATAATTGCATCTGGTATTTCCTCCAACAAGGCAATAACCATAACCTGATTAGCTTGCTTAGTTGGCACTGCTTTCGCATACCAAGTAAAATAGTTTATAGCTTTTAGAATATATTTATGCCCTAAAAAAGATTTAGGATCTATTACCCCAATGAAATCTAAGCCCCACTATTGGAATACAGTTTTGACTTGAATTGGGTGCAAGGGCAGAGAAGCATTTCTGCTTCGATCAACATATATCTGGTACTTGTCGCACTTGTGGCTGACTTCAAAGGCATCAACAAAGATTGTATGCCAATAATAGCCCACTTTAATGATATTTAAGGTCATAGGCCTTCCTATGAAATTTCCTCCTGACATTCCAGAATAAAATTCATCAAGGATCCTCTATTTCTCTATCCCCTTAACACACCTCAGGAGAACCCCATCAATGTTCCTATGAAACAAACCATTCGAAAACAATGCATAAATGTAGGCTTGAATCCTGAACCTTCTCCTCTGCGAAGCATTGAGGTGAGAAGGGCACCTTCTAGTATTAAATTATTCAACAAGGTCCTCTGTCCAATCCCTGTCGTTTATAGACCGATTTACAAGGCTACTTTCCAGCATTGGGTCTTCCCCCTGGCATGCTATCACTTCAGAGGTAGTGCTCCTCGCAAGTTCTTGGCACAATGCCCGACCATAGACCAGCTTGGTAGGTCTAACTTCAATGTCAAATTCTTGGATCTTAGAGACCCAACCAGCTCTTTTATCTCCCATTTATCCCTGAATGATAAAATTTTTGACATCTAGATGCACAACATACACTATTATCTTGCTCTAGGAAACAAAATGTTGGAACTTTTTTAGTGACCTCATAACCGCATGTACTTGCCTTTCAATGAAATTTTACCTCTCCTCGTGCAGTTGGATTACTTGACTGAGAAACGTTATTGGCCGCTCATCCTCATTTTCACCCTTTTGCATGAGGACTGTCACATAGATCTCTGGTCTTCAACTCCATAAAGGATAAAATCCTTGGAGTAATCTAGATTTACGAAAACCAGAGATTGGGTGATTCGTGCCTTGATTTCCTCAAATGCTTGCTTCCTCTTCTCTGTCCATTTGAATTCAATATCCTTTTTCAGGAGTTTGTTCATTGGCTTGAATATTTGGACGAATTCAGATACGAACTTTCTAATTAAATTGATATACCTAAAGAAGGATTACAAACCTTTCTTATTCGTTGGTAGTGGAAGCTTGAGAAGGGCTTCAACTCTATCAGGATCAACAACTAGCCCCTTTTTTGAAATCACATGGCCCAAAATTTTACCCTCTTTTACCGCAAATATGGATTTCTTTGGGTTAATGGATATCCTAAACTCTTGGTATTTTACAAACACCTATCGCAGATGTAAGCCATACTCTTCCCTCTTATGTGAGAAGATGGTCATGTCATCCAAGTAAATCACAATGACGTGGTTCAACATCTCACCAAATGCCAAGTCCATGGCTCTTTGGAAGGTGGCTCCGGCATTTGAGAGACCAAAGAGCATCCACTGATAAGAGAACGTTCCCCATTTGGTGGTGAATGCTATTTTGTATTGGTCTTCATCTTTCACCCAAATCTGGTTATATCCAAAGAAACCATCAAGGAGAGAAAATCGTTGTGCTCCCGCCACTACGTGAAGAATATGATCGATTTGAGGTAGCGGGTAATGGTCTTTTAGCAATGCTTGGTTCAAGTTTTGAAAGTCAACACACAAGTGGATGTCTCCATTTTTCTTTTGCACATGGACCAAATTGGCCACCTAGGAAGAATGCTTAATTGGGTATGTAATTTTTACTTCGAGCATCTTCAAGAGCTTGACCTTCATTAGTGCCTCGATCTTCGGGTTGGTGGGCCTTTGTTTCTATAAAAATGGTTTGTCCCCTTCCTGCAACTCTATTATGTGTTGTATGATGCTTTTGTCAAATTCCTTTACATCTTGGGAGCACCAAGTGATGATATCTGGATATTCCTTGCACGAAGCCCTGATTTGCTCGAGCTCTTTAGGGGTGCAATTGACTCCAACCTTGATCACTTTCTTGGGTTCTAGCTCCAAGTTTTTATACTGTCTCTCATCTACTTTGATCTTATGGGTAACCGACCTATCATTTTGATCAAATAAGATTTCAAGAATGATCAACCCCTTTGGGATGTGATTATTTTTCAATTGAATTAATCCCTCGTGCACTTTTGCATCCCGGGTTCTCTTATTGATGGTGATGGCTTCATTTATCAGGGAGGTGATGATTTGCTCATTGTTATAAAAAACTTTCTAGTAGATATTTATGTCAGGTATTGAAGGCCTGGAAACTAACCTCATCGTTTTAGGTTTTTACATCATTTTATTAATTGAAGAAAATCCGGTGCCAAGGGATGCCAAGAGGTCAGCATGCTTATTTCGCTCTCTCAAAATTGATTGGATGTTTAGTGTTGTGAAGGACTCAAATAGGTCCTACACTTTGTTATGATAGAATTTAAGGTAATTTTACTGCAGATTAGCTCTAAATCTTCGTAGATCTGTAACTATTTGATTCCTAGCTTCTTCACCTTCCTCAGTCCTAAGCACAGGGCTTCATATTTAGTTGCATTATTAGTGCAGCTCCAAGTAAGTCTGTAATAATGGGTGTTCTACTTTCCTAAAGGAGAGATAAGGACAACCCATGCTTCGGTGCTACTCTTACATCACATGCCATCAAAGAAGAGCTTCCATAGTTGATTGGAAATAGGGTCTTCATCACTTGGTACTTCAGTATTTTTGGGCCTGGTGATCGAGTAGCACCCTATTCCTATTTTGATCATGGCATTGAAATCATGTATGGAAAATTCATCTTCTATGTGAAGCTCATCCAAGGCTTCCTCCATTAGTTCTACTTCTTCTACTTCCTCAACTTCCTCAATCATATTGACTGAGTCCACCTGCTTCTCCGCATCTTGAATCCTTTCAATATGAAAGGTAGAGGGTTTTTCATTAAAAAACTTAATCATCTTTCCTTTGATGGAAATTTATAAATGTGAATAATCAAGAGACAAATAACCTCCTAGTTTGATGATGAATTCTCTCGATAGGCACATATTGAAATATGGATCTAAATCCACCACCATAACTTCTTGTATTACAGTGATTTGTGATATCTTATGCAACATGATCAAAATATCCTTGATCACCCCTACTATATTCACTAGAGTTTCTATCTAGTTGGAGCACTCCAGGACTACTCTTGGTGTACTCCATACCCATAATCTCGCAAATAGCCTTGGGTATCACAGTAGTTGCGACACCAGAGTCGATCATGCAATTATGCACAACCCATCCCTCCATCCTGAGGGACAAATAAAATGATGGTGGCCTATTCTTCTCGGTGGCTGAGGTAGTTAATGTTCGATTCAAGACAATTTGAGTCAAATTTTCCTTACCTTTAGTAAACTTTAGCAATTCTTGTAATAGATCCACTTGGTCGAGTAGCTGAAGCACATCAAAGAGACTTACCTTAGTTGGAGTTTTCTTGAGTTCTTCAATAAAATTGTATGCCCCTACACCAGACTTGCCTCCCTCCTTCGTAGTCTCATATCTAGTTTGATACTATTGTGTTGCTTCTACCCTCTAACACTTGATCAATGAGGGATACTGAGCCTTTCTTTCGCTTGGTCTCTTGTCTTGGCTTGGGGTTGGGAGGTCGAAGCATGTGGTTGAGGAACTCTCCCTCTAGCTCTCGAAGGCAAGAGATCCTTCAACAAGATGGGTCCCTCTAGATTTAAAACTTGGGCATGCTCTTTTACTGGTGGTAGCATCTTCTCGCTTGGCATCTTGGAACTAACAGGTAATTTGAACGATTCCATTTGAACCATATTAACTTCAATGGGATTTTTACCTGCTCTCATAAGGACAAAAACTTGTTCGATAGGAAATCATAAATTTGCGGTCCACTTATCTGATCATGTTCACTTGTCCATCATGTACACTATTTTTTAGGGTCTACACATAGTCCAAATGGACCATGTAGGTCTCCTCGTTGTATCTATCATTGCAGGTAGAGCACCAATAAGCTCTATCAGGTAGACCAACTTCTTCATTATTTAACATGGTTGCATTTCTTTTGGGAGCTCTACTAGCGAAAGCAACTTGTTCTCTAGTAATCAAGGGAGGAGGGGTGAATCTCCTCAATTAGAAGCTCCGATCAGACTCCCTCTTTTTTAGGGTGGTGATCTCATTCACCATTTCCCTCACCACTGATCGCATATCCTACATTTCTTTGACCTGGTCTAAATTTGTAGGTGTTGAAGGTGTGGGTAATGGTAATGGTGCCAATGGTGCATGCAATACCGGATATGGGATAGGAGCTGGAAGTTGGGGAACAATAGGTGGGGGTAATTGTGGGATGGGTACCATCTAGTTCTAAGAAGAACTAGGATTCCATGACAAAATAGGATACATTGGGGATGTAGGCAACGACTAAGAGGATGCACTAGGATACAGATGCTGGGATAAATCTAAAAAATTGGCATAGTCATTTTTGGAGGTAGCTTACCAATAGCAACTAAGTCAACCTTGACCTTATTTTCCTAGGCATACAAGGCTAGAAATATGTATACATTAGCATATCTAATTCTCACGCTGATGTTAGAATGGAAATTTCTCAGGTTATAAAATATCGCTTGCTCCAGGGTGGGCTGAAGGCCATCAGTAAGTATCTTTCAGGTTCGGGTGAACCTGACATTAAATTAAGCTATCTCCTCTTGTGGGTGTCATTGAATAATGGTGAACTAATGCAATAGTGAAAAGGGGTCTACTTGCTCGTTAAAACCTTTTATCAACTACTCGACCAACTAGTCCCATGTGGTGATGGTAACAGGTGGCAAGGATCGGTACCAATAGAGGAGTTTGCCTCTAAGTGAGAGTACTAACAATATCACCATAACATCTTCATCTATGATGTTGTGAATAGTGGCCAAAGAATTCATATCTTGAATGTTCTCATAAGTTGTCTTCCCAATACCATCATACATGGGTAGAGCCTTTAATGCTACAGTTGGGATCTGGTTCTAAGCCTGCATATTCAGTGGTCCTGAATGATTCCAAGCTGGAAACTATCTGGGTGGATTTTGTGCCATCTAGATCGGAGTGTTCGGTTAAGGGGGCAAGCTAGCTACGGTGTAGGAAGGACTTGGAGTTTGTGAAAATATATTAGCTACTTGCGAGGGTGTCTCAACTAATGGGATAGTCAAGGGAAATACTCAAGGATGTTCTCCTATAGCATCGATGTTAAGCTCGAAGAACTCAACTGTATCTTCTAGATCTCTAGCCTTCGATCTTGTGATCATGAAGAGGGAATTTTAATCGACTTTAAGATTTAGAGGCTTCTAGGTTCAACCGAGTTTCCAAATGTTCCTATTTAACTAGCAAAAATATGAACATCAAATATTAATACTCTTGGAGGTGGAACGTTTGTGTCCCATCGAACGTGCCAAAAATTGTTGGTCAAGAATTCATCTTAGGTATAGAATGTTTCATCTATGCACCCTAGACCCGGCCAACATTGAAAGATCGAAAGGAAGAAATGCCTCCTGTGCCAATCTCCAAAGAGGGTTGGTTCTCTTACTAACTAATTTTGGTTTTTAGATTTAGATAGCAAGAAAGGAATGTAAAATGACTAAAAATGATGGGAAAAGGGGTTGTAAGTTGATTTATAAGGGGTGATGAACATGTAGTAATATCAACAGATTTCACCTTAAAGAAATAGAAACCAAAATTTTTTAAACATACAGTTTCTAGGGATATTCCAACATTCACCCTTTATCGACAACTAAATCCATGAATAGAATTTTAACTTTTCGATAATGAAATGAGTTTAATAGAAATAAATGATAGAAAATCTACACATAGAAGTGGATTAGAATTAGAGTCAAGAATTCCTTGCATTCATAGCAGAGCTTGAGTTTATAAAGCTTTCAAGCAAATTATTCATCCTTAAAATATTGATTTTGCTAGTTTTTATAGAGGATCCCATCTCTAAAATATTAATGCTCAACTATAATTCATCACCGTGGTAGGAAAGATTCGATTTGGTGATACTTCAAGAGTTATGAGGTATGGCAACCTCTGACTCCATTGCTGGAAACATCACATCTCATCAATATAGTTGGTAAGATTTATCTTTGATGATATATCCATGCTTTTTGGTACCACCTCAATGGAAAATATTGGATCCTAAAATATCTGGGCGTTAAATTTTGATCACCCTTACACCCATCGCCATTAAATAGATGAAAGCGCACCCTGTAAATTGGATTTCATTATTTGAAAAATGCTTTGGGGTGGTTTCGCTGAAGGGAGATGTGACAGGGGAGTTTCACCCAGAAGAGGCACGAAAGAGAGTCTCACCACCTCTTTCGAGCAAAATATCAACTTAGAACTACGGGCCCCACGAGCACTACGCTCAAAAGGTAGCCCAAAAGGGGCTTTTGGGAGAGGAAATCCCTGAAATAGCTCTTTTTTGGGATGAATCCATTGGTTCCATGTGGATTGCATTGACTTTGACTATGCTTTGTTGCCTAGGTGGTGTGGCGAGCCGGTGCACGACTTTGAAAAAGGTTACATTTGGCTTTTTGCCCCCTTTTACAATGAAAAGGAATTTCGATCCATAACGGGTGTGAAAGAGATTGGGTCCCACGTAAGTTTCACCTGATTGCAAGTTTGAAAGGGCTTCTCGGAGCGCCTCTTGCCCGAAACAACCCTTTCCATTAGTGGGGCTCTCCACATGCTTTGATCTAGATATTTCTCTTTTGCCTAAGTCATAGTCTGAAAGAGGTTTTCACTCTTCATATTGCCCGAAATGATCCTTTGCGGTTGCAAAGGGGCCTTTGCTAGAATGTGGGCGTGAAACACCTCAACGCTTTCACCCATGCACCTATCACAAGGGGTGTTGAACATAGAACTCTTGTTGTGAAGGCTTGGCAAAACCTAGCCTTCGCAGCATCAACATGATGAAAAGAAAACATAGACAAAATTTATAGCAAGAATTTTTACAGTGAGTTTCGAAGAAGAAAAAGCATTTTCTTTAGAAATGAAACAAAATTTTACAAAAAATTGAATGTGGCAGAGATGCCAACAGTTATAATAAGATCCATGAGATCTCCAAGGAGATAAATTTTACTCCTCTCATTTAGGGTTTTGAAACCTTTGTATTAGTCCTACTATGGAATTTATTTTTGGCTCAAAGTCATTTGTAAGATTTTTTTCTCAAGGATTTTTTATGGAGTGCATGATCGGTGGTATCTAAAACTTCTCATACAAGTGAACCTCGTAAGTAGTAATCTCCTCTATAACACTTAGCGGTTGTAGCGATTGGTTATCCATGCAATCCGGTAAGATAAGAAGATTACCATAAGGACACTTGCTAAAATTTGTGTCTTTGTTATTTTATTCTCTTGTTGCATTGAGCATCATTGTGAAGCTCCTAAGGTGATAGGCCTTGCATCGAATATCCTTGAGCATCATTGTGAAGTTCATGAGGTGATAGAGGATGTGAAGATTACCCCTGCACCGAATATATTTGAGCATCATTGTGAAGATCTTGAAGTGACAGGCACTTGCACCGAATAATTTTGAGTTTCACTTTGGGGTTTTCATATCACCATGTTTTTAGAAACATGATTGATGTGAGGTGTAGGCAAAATTTTTAGAAAGAAGGAAATAGCCCATGGAGCATAGTATCCTTGGGTACTTCATTTGCAGGAGTGGTATTGATTCCTTGGTGGCAATGGTTACTCTTTGTAATAGAGTAGAGCCTTCCAAAGGATTTTCATTTTCTTTAGCAGTTTAAGGACTGTATTTTGGGTACTTGTACACTCCCATGTTCACTCCCACTTTTCTTGTAAAAGCATTGGAGTCCAATGCTTCTATGGTTGGGAGGAATGATGAGGATAAATTATTCACATGAGATTTCACTCACGTTAGATTTAGTTGTTAAGTTGTTAGCCAATTTGTTAGCTCAAATTAGCTAACTATTGGATTTCCATTATGTAATTTGTATTATTTAAGCACTCATGAATAATATGAAACCAAGTTCATTGTGATTCTACATTAGGAAGTCTCAAGGGCAGAAACAAAGATGCTAATAACTTGATTATAGGATTTGAACATACATAGAAGAGTCATATGCTATAATGGAATTAAAACAACGGATATACTTTGATTTAGGGCAAAATAAAAACATACAAAAATTGGGTTTACCAAAATTAATTTCGAGGATGCTTCTAAAATAAATTTAAAAAAAGGTGATGGAGGTGGTGTTTTTAGAAATAGTGAAAGCAAGTTTCTCCTCACTTACTCAAAATCATATGGAACTTCAACTAACAACTATGCAGAAGTTAGGATACATTTTATGAGAATTACGAGAATTAAAAATTGCAATAAAAAAAGGATGGAAATTATTTCAATTGAGGGGATTCATAAATTATGATTCATACTATTAACAAAAAATTGATATGAAGATTGGATAAAAAATAATATTATTCTTGATGTTCATCACCTATTATTTTTAGAAGGCAAATGGCCAAAGGAGATTTAATCTCTTAATGAAAACGATATAAATGAGATGTTCGTGGAAATTAAAGAATATATTTAATAGAAAAGGAAATGAAAAAACTAAATATAATTTGAACATAACAACAAAAGTAATATTTTTCTATTTCCATGAAAGTAAGCCCTAATAAAAGCCACATATAACTTATTTTAAAAATATATATATTAAATATTAGTAAAATCTTTGTGAAAAATCTCAAATTATTGGAAAAGTATATATTCCTTTCTAAAGCTCCTTCCATCTTATAAGGAAGCCTTTTTGGTAGGTAATCAACTATTTTATTTTTTTCCCTCGTAATGTCACAAAATTAAATTTTAAAAAATTTAAAGTGAAAGGAAACCTCTTTTGGTGGGTAATCAGCTACTGTTTTTTCCTCTAAATAAATTTTAAATTTAAAAAAAAAAAACATGTTTCTTGGACTACCAAATTTAAGTTCTTAAAAAAATTATTTTATCAATTAAAATCTTTGACTTAGACTTTATAATAATTTTAAATTCCTTGTCTTACCTTCTTATAAACTAAATTTAATAAATTCAAAGATTTTAGGAGTCTTGCGATAGATAATAATATTTTATTTTAAAATAAAAATAAAGTGTCAAATAAACCAAAACTTTGAAAAAACCTACATCACACTAAATTGTAATTAGACTTTGAAAAATTAGTATTAAGTGGAAATGGGTCGGGAATGCACTTCAATGCCAGATTCGATGTCCAGCTGGGTGAAGTTTTGCAGGAATATTAAAGAATAGCTGCATTATTAATTTTGTTACGTAGCTATGAAAGTCAACGTCCAGCACGCGTGTTTATTAAATTTGGCTTGCTGCCATTCACAACGCCAATCTCACGTCTGTCAGAAAGAATATATTACATCAAAATATCAAAACTGCACGCCGTGGGCTTGACTTTACTCTTATGGTCTCATATCATTCACACGTGTATGAGTGAGCTTGAAAAAAAAATTAGAAACGTATGTATTCTAATATTCTAAGCATCCATACAGGAAATGATAACAATATGATATACCTATTCAAAGAACTAGCTATGCAAAAAGAAAATTAGGGTTAGTAAATGATAAGTATCTTTATCAGGTGTACTTGGAAATGTTCAATTGACCAAAGGTTTAGAAATAAAAGAGTACCATGAAATAATGGTTTTTATATTTGAAACAAATATGTCAATAATAGCTTTTTATATTCGAAACAAATATGTTTATAGTTGGTATATAAAATTATTATAATAACGATAATAAATGATATTAAATTTAAATTTTATTAAACAATAGAAGTATAAATGTCATTAATATCATTATATACTCATCACGTAATGTAAGGGAAATTCATTTTAATTTAGTATAATCCATTGAATAAAATAAATATGAAATAAAATTATTTTAATTTATTAGATCCTTCTACATTCAAGAAGTTAAATTAAAATGTTGTCAAGTGATATCTGAACAAAAATATTTTATATTGGCGGTTCGATCGCTCTCCTGACTCATGGAAGAAATTTACCTGGTCAGTACACTATTTCTCTTACACATTTGTACTCGAGTACTTAGGAATCATTGCGGGTGTAGATGATGTAATACAAGTGAGATCCATTTCAATTTTATATAATCAATTGAAAAATAATAACACAACATATTTAAAATAAAATACATGGACAATAAAGGTAAAGAAAGTTAAAAGTGCATGTATTTGATTGTAAGATTCTTCTAAAGTACCACCCTTACCACCTTATAAACTTCTTAGAATTCAAATGAAATATATGCAATAAAGTATAATGTAATGGAAGGAAAGCCATGTAAAATGTTTTTTAATAAATAATGATGTTGTTTTTCACATTATTTTTTAAGATGTATTTGTTATATTTTCAAGCAAAGGTTTAATTTATTGTAAAAATAAAAAATAAGAGAAAAAAAATCTTCAAAAACAAGAGTGGAAGTCTACTACCATGTGATAACAATGGTAGCAACCTATCAATGCAGTTCCACCCATTGGACTCAAAAGCTTATAAAGAACCATTGCTAGATCAATGTTGAGCGGGTATGGCTAGACAAATACTAAATTCTAACAATAACTCTCTCAAATATAAGTGTTTAATGAACTATATATATATATATATATATATATATATATATATATATTTTTTTTTTTTTTATAAAAGAAACTATATTATTTTATATGTTATTTTATTTTATTTGAGAAAGAGCGCAATCAAGAGTAAAGAGTAAAGGAAACCGAAAAACAAAAATTGGGAGTGAGAGCATTGGAAGTAGGTGCAAGCACAAGTTAAGAGTAAATGTAGCCACAAGCAAGTGCGAGCATAAGAGAAGAATGAATATAGCCAGAAACAAGAACTCTTGATTTGTACTCGAATACTTAGGAATCATTGTGGATATCGATGATGATGTAATACAAGTGAGACCTATTTCAATTTCATATAATCAATTGAAAAATAATAACACAAAATATTTAAAATAAAATACATTGACAATAAAAATAAAAAAGGTTAAAAGTGCTTGTATTTGATTGTAAGATTCTTGTAAATACCACCCTTATCACCTTATAAACTTCTCAAAATTCAAATAAAATATATGCAATAAAGTATAATATAATGGAAGGAAAGTCATGAAAAATGTTTTTTAATAAATAATAATATTATTTTTAAGATGTATTTACTATATTTTCAAACAAAAATTTAATTTATAATAAAAATAAAAAATAATAGAAAAAAAAATCTCGAGAAACAAGAGTGAAGGTCTACTACCATATGATAATAATGGTAGCAACCTATCTCCACGCATTGGGCTCAAAAGAAACCATGCATTGAGGTCATGGCAAGCAAATACTAAATTCTAACAATAACTCTCTCGAAAAAATAAGTATTTAATGAGCTACATTATATAGTTTGATAAAAAAAACTATATTATTTTATATGTTATTTTATTTTATTTATAAAAAAAATATATATAAAAAGTTTATGACTAATTTTCAAATATTAAACCAACATCAACTACAAATTTAGGAATGTCTAAAAATATTTCAAATATTACATTCTTATTACATACCCAATAATTAAGCTTACCATTTCTCATTAAAAAAAAAGTTTTTCATAACTTATCCAATTCATTATGCCAGTGTTCATGTGTTGCCTCATCATAATTACTATTGTTTTATGAAAACCCTCTTTAACATTCCATTATTATTAATATTTTTTCCAAAAAAACTCAATTTTTTTTGGAAAGCTACATTTCTTTAATGATTCTTAGGTTTTTTCATCTTTTATTATTATTTTTATTATTTTATTTTTACGAAAAACCCCTTGGGGCTTTGGTCGAAGAGACCATGAACAGGGGGTTCTACACCGTCAAAGTCACCCAGCCCTGCCCGCACCAACATTATCAATTGGATTTTGGGTACCCAATTCACCTTTTTGGTAGGGTGGAGATTCCAACCTGAGACCTCCATTGAAGGATTGCCCTCTCCTCTCCAACTCACCTACAACACTTGGATATTGTCATAAATTTTAAAAAACATTTTTTTAACCATTAAATTTAAGTTTTATTAAATTTATTTTATCAATTAATCAAAATTTATATTAATATAATTTAAAAAAAATTAATTTAACTTTTTATATTTAATAGATTCATAGATTTTAAAATCTACTCCTATTTCATAATATTTTATTTAAAAATTAAAAAAATAAAGCGTCAAATAAACCAAAACTTACGAAAAAAAAAAACGACATTAAACTAAATTGTAATTAAACTTGGAAAAATTAGTATAAAGTGGAAATGGGCCCAGAATGCACTTCAATAGCATATTCGATATCAAGTTTATTATATTTGGCTTGCTGCCATTCTCAACGCCACGTCTGCAGTGCACGCCGTGGGCCAACATAATAAAAAACTGCTGTATTATCGATGAAATCTTCACAACGAATATATAAGAAGTATTGAAAAAAATAAATTAGCTGTGTGTTTTTTTAATATTTTAATTTTATATAAAATAGTAATATCAAATAAAATTATTATTATTTTAATAAGTCATATGTGGTTTTTTATATGTGGTTTTTATCAAAATATTAAAATATTATATTTGGTATATTTTAATGGCATTTTTTTCATTTCTTTTTTTTCTTAAATATAGAACTTATGGGATAAAAGATCAACACCATAATTTGCTAATTTATCGGCTACTCGATTTCCTTCATTATAAATATTCTCACACTGCTAGGATATTACTCAATAATAGATGATCAACATCAACAATAATATTGTTTTTTATAGGATCTTTACATTCATTTTTTTGTGATTAAGGAGGCAAAGACACTTATTCTTCAGGAGAAAAGATATATACATACATATATACAAGGGAATTGAATATGTACAAAATTGAGGAACTTTTTCTACTACTTCTTACTGGTAATGTCTTTAGATGAAGGTCATTGACTGATATTGGGAGACTGAAACCCTCCAAATCTTGTAAAATGAAAGATTTTACCCGATTAACACCAGATATTCGAAATGTACCCTCCCAGAACGCATCAAACTTGTCATGATTTCCCGATTTAGATTTTTTTTCATTCCATTTCAACACCAAGTCACCAACCTAGAAATTTTGGTCAGAGGTCCTTTTGCCAAACCAATTTTTTGTGGTCTTTGCATGCTTGATAAAAGCTTCATAAGCATTTTATCTTTCTTCTTCTAATTGCAGCAATTGAACCAATATGATACTCATGGGATCAAAATCTCCATTTTCATCGCCAAGCAACCAGAGCGATTGTAATACGAACAACTCAATGTGCATAGGCAGAACTACCTCCTTCCCGTACACCAAAATATACGATGATGTCTTGATTGATTTTTTAATTGAGATGTGATCGGCCCATAGGGCTTGATCAAAGAGCAGGTGCCAACTCCGTTTGTTACCTTCCAAGGTTCTCTTCAGGATCCTCAGTAAGTTCTTGTTCGTGGACTCCACCAAACCATTTCCTTGCAGGTAATAGTTAGATGAATTTTTTAAGTAAATTTCATACTTACTTGCGAATTCATAGATCTTGGCATCAGTGAAGGGAGTACCATTATCCGTGGCAATTGCATCTGGTATTTCCTCCAACAAGGCAATAACCACAACCTGATTAGCTTGCTTAGTTGGCACTGCTTTCGCCTACCATGTAAAATAGTTTATAGCTTTTAGAATATATTTATGCCCTAAAAAATATTTAGGATCTATTACCCCAATGAAATCTAAGCCCCACTATTGGAATAGAGTTTTGACTTGAATTGGGTGCAAGGGCAGAGAAGCATTTCTACTTCGATCAACATATATCTGGTACTTGTCGCACTTCTGGCTGACTTCAAAGGCATCAACAAAGATGGTAGGCCAATAATAGCCCACTTTAATGATATTTAAGGTCATAGGCCTTCCTATGAAATTTCCTTTTGACATTCCAAAATAAAATTCATCAAGGATCCTATGTTTCTCTACCTCTTGACACACCTCAGGAGAACCCCATCAATGTTACTGTGAAACAAACCATTCAAAAACAATGCATACATGTAGGCTTGAATCCTGAACCTTCTCCTCTGCAAAGCATTGAGGTGAGAAGGGCACCTTCTAGTATTAAATTATTCAACAAGGTCCTCTGTCCAATCCCTGTCGTTTACAGACCGATTTACAAGGCTACTTTCCAGCATTAGGTCTTCCCCCTGGCATGTTATCACTTCAGAGGTAGTGCTCCTCGCAAGTTCTTGGCACAATGCTCGACCGTAGACCAGCTTGGTAAGTCTAACTTCAATGTCAAATTCTTGGATCTTAGAGACCCAACCAACTCTTTTATCTCCCATTTATCCCTGAATGATAAAAAAATTTGACATCTGGATGCACAACATACACTATTATCTTGTTGTAGGAAACAAAATGTTGGAACTTTTTTAGTGACCTCATAACCGCATGTACTTGCCTTTCAATGAAATTTTACCTCTCCTCGTGCAGTTGGATTACTTGACTGAGAAACGTTATTTGTCGCTCATCCTCATTTTCACCCTTTTGCATGAGGACTGTCGCATAGATCTCTGGTCTCCAACTCCATAAAGGATAAAATCCTTGGAGTAATCTAGATTTACGAAAACCAGAGATTGGGTGATCCGTGCCTTGATTTCCTCAAATGCTTGCTTCCTCTTCTTTGTCCATTTGAATTCGATATCCTTTTTCAGGAGTTCGATCATTGGCTTGAATATTTGGACGAAGTCAGATACTAACTTTCTAATTAAATTGATATACCTAAAGAAGGATTACAAACCTTTCTTATTCGTTGGTAGTGGAAGCTTGATAAGAGCTTCAGCTTTATCAGGATCAACAACTAGATATTTTTTTGAGATCACATGGCCCAAAATTTTACCCTCTTTTACTGCAAATATGGATTTATTTGGGTTAATGGATATCCTAAACTCTTGATATTTTACAAACACCTATCGCAGATGTAAGCCATACTCTTTCCTCTTATGTGAGAAGATGGTCATGTCATCCAAGTAAATCATAATGATGTGGTTCAATAGCTCACCAAACGGCAAGTCCATGTCTCTTTGGAAGGTGGCTCTAGCATTTAAGAGACCAAAGAGCATCCGCTGATAAGATAACGTGCCCCATTTGGTGGTGAATGTTATTTTGTATTGGTGTTCATCTTTCACCCAAATCAGGTTATCTCCAAAGAAACCATCAAGGACAAAAAACCGATGTGCTTCCGCCATTACGTGAAGAATCTGATCAATTTGACGTAGTGGGTAATGGTCTTTTAGCAATGCTTGGTTCAAGTTTTGAAAGTCAACACACAAGTGGATGTCTCCATTTTTCTTTTGCACATGGACCAAATTGGCCACCTAGGAAGAATGCTTAATTGGGTATGTAATTTTTACTTCGAGCATCTTCAAGAGCTCGACTTTCATTAGTGCCTCGATCTTCGGGTTGGTAGGCCTTTGTTTCTATCAAAATGGTTTGGCCCCTTCCTGCAACTCTATTATGTGTTGTATGATGCTTTTGTAAAATTCCTTTACATCTTGGGAGCACCAAGTGATGATATCTAGATATTTCTTGCACGGAGCCCTGATTTGCTTGAGCTCTTTAGGGGTGCAATTGACTCCAACCTTGATCACTTTCTTGGGTTCTAGCTCTAAGTTTTTATAATGTCTCTTATCTACTTTGATCTTATGGGTAACTGACCTATCATTTTGATCAAATAAACTTTCAAGAATGATCAATCCCTTTGGGATGTGATTATTTTTCAATTGAATTAATCCCTCGTGCTCTTTTGCACCAAGGGTTCTCTTCTTGATGGTGATGGCTTCGTTTATCAGGGAGGTGATGATTTGCTCATTGTTATAAAAAACTTTCTAGTAGATATTTATGTCAGGTATTGAAGGCCTGGAAACTAACCTCACCGTTTTAGGTTTTTACATCATTTTATTAATTGAATAAAATCTGGTGCCAAGGGATGCCAAGAGGTCGGCATGATTATTTTGCTCTCACAAAATTTATTGGATGTTTAGTGTTGTGAAGGACTCAAACAGGTCCTACACTTTGTTACGATATAATTTAAGGTAATTTTATTGCAAATTAGCTCTAAATCTTCGTAGATCTGTAATTGTTTGATTCCTAGCTTCTTCACCTTCCTCAGTCCTAAGCACAGGGCTTCATATTTAGTTGCATTATTAGTGCAGCTCCAAGTAAGTCTGTAATAATGGGTGTTCTACTTTCCTAAAGGAGAGATAAGGACAACCCCTGCTTCGGTGCCACTCTTACATCACATGCCATCAAAGAAGAGCTTCCACAGTTGATTGGAAATAGGGTCTTCATCACTTGGTACTTCAACATTTTTGGTCTTGGTGATCGAGTAGCACCCTATTCCTATTTTGATCATGGCATTGAAATCATGTATGGAAAATTATCTTCTATGTGAAGCTCATCCAAGGATTCCTCCATTAGTTCTACTTCCTCAATCATATTGACTGAGTCCACCTGCTTCTCCGCATCTTGAATCCTTTCAATATGAAAGGTAGAGGGTTTTTCATTAAAAAACTTAATCCTCTTTCCTTTGAAGGAAATTTATAGATGTGAATAATCAAGAGACAAATAACCTCCTAGTTTGATGATGAATTCTCTCAATAGGCACATACTGAAATATGGATCTAAATCCACCACCATAACTTCTTGTATTACAGTGATTTGTGATATCTTATGCAACACGATAAAAATATCCTTGATCAACCCTACTGTATTCACTAGAGTTCTATCCAGTTGGAGCACTCCAAGACTACTCTTGGTGTAATCCATACCCATAATCTTGCAAATAGCCTTGGGTATCACAGTAGTTGCAGCACCCAAGTCGATCATGCAATTATGCACAACCCATCCCTCCATCCTGAGGGACAAATAGAATGGTGGTGACCTATTCTTTTCGGTGGCTGAGCTAGTTAATGTTCGAGTCAAGACAATTTGAGTCGAATTTTCCTTACCTTTAGTAAACTTTAGCAATTCTTGTAATAGATCCACTTGGTCGAGTAGCTGAAGCACATCAAAGAGACTTACCTTAGTTGGAGTTTTCTTGAGTTCTTCAATAATATTCTATGCCCCTACACCAGACTTGCCTCCCTCCTTTGTAGTCTCATATCTAGTTTGATACTATTATGTTGCTTCTACCCTCTAACACTTGATCAATGAGGGATACTAAGCCTTTCTTTCGCTTGGTCTTTTGTCTTGGATTAGGGTTGGGAGGTCGAAGTCTGTGGTTGAAGAACTCTCCCTCTAGCTCTCGAAGGCAAGAGATCCTTCAACAAGATAGGTCCCTTCGACTTTAAAACTTGGGCATGCTCTTATACTGGCGATAACGTCTTCTCGCTTGGCATCTTGGAACTAACAGGTACTTTTAACGATTCCATTTGAACCAGATTAACTTCAATGGGATTTTTACCTACTCTCATAAGGACAAAAACTTGTTCGATAGGAAATCATAAATTTGCGGTCCACTTATCTGATCATGTTCACTTGTCCATCATGTACACTATTTTTTAGGGTCTACACATTGTCCAAATGGACCATGTAGGTCTCCTCGTTGTATCTATCATTGCAGGTAGAGCACCAATAAGCTCTATCAAGTAGAGCAACTTCTTCATTATTTAATATGGTTGCATTTCTTTTGGGAGATCTACTAGCAAAAGCAGCTTGTTCTTTGGTAATCAGGGGAGGAGAGGTGAATCTCCTTGATTAGAAGCTTTGATCAGACTCCCTCTTTTTTAAGGTGGTGATCTCATTCACCATTTTCCTCACCACTGATCGCATATCCTACATTTCTTTTACCTGGTCTAAATTTGCTGGTGTTGAAGGTGTGGGAATGGTAATGGTGCCAACGGTGCATGCAATGTGAGATATGGGATAGGATCTGGAATTTGGGGAACAATAGGTGGGGGTAATTATGGGATGGGTACCATCTAGTTCTAAGAATAACTAGGATTCCATGACAAAATAGGATACATTGGGGATGTAGGCAACGACTAAGAGGATGCACTAGGATACATATGCTAGGATAAATCTAAAAAATTAGCATAGTCATTTTTGGAGGTAGCTTACCAATAGCAACTAAGTCAACCTTGACCTTATTTGCCTAGGCATACAAGGCTAGAAATATATATACATTAGCATATCTAATTCTCATGCTGATGTTAGAATGGAAAGTTCTCAGGTTATAAAATATCGCTTGCTCCAGGGTGGGTTGAAGGCCATCAATAAGTCTTTTTCAAGTTCGGGTGAACCTGACATTAAAATTAGCTATCTCCTCTTGTAGGTGTCATTGAATAGTGGTGAACTAATGAAATAGTGAAAATGGGTCTACTTGCTCGTTAAAACCTTTTATCAACTACTCAAAAACTAGTTCCATGTGGTGATGGTAACAGGTGGCAAGGATCAGTACCAATGGAGGAGTTTACCTCTGAGTGAGACTACTAACAATATCACCATAACATCTTCATCTATGATGTTGTGAACAGTGGCCAAAGAAGTCATATCTTGAATGTTCTCATAAGTTGTCTTCCCAATACCATCATACATGGGCAGAGCCTTTAATGCTACAGTTGGGATCTGGTTTTAAGCCTGCATATTCAGTGGTCCTGAATGATTCCAAGATGGAAACTATTTGGGTTGATTTTGTGCCATATGGATCGGAGTGTTCGGTTAAGGGGGCAAGCTAGCTACGGTGTTAAGGGGGCAAGCTAGCTACGATGTACGAAGGACTTGGAGTTTGTGAAAATATATTAGCTACTTGCGAGGGTGTTTCGACTAACAGGATAGTCAAGGGAAATACTCAAGGATGTTCTCCTATAACATTGATGTTAAGCTCGAAGAACTCAACTGTATCTTCTAGATCTCTAGCCTTTGATCTTGTGATCATGAAGGGGGAATTTTAATCGACTTTAAGATTTAGAGGCTTCTAGGTTCAACCGAGTTTCCAGATGTTCCGATTTAACTAGCAAAATGATGAACATAAAATATTAATACTCTTGGATGTGGAACGTTTGCAACCCACCAAACGTGCCAAAAATCGTTGGTCAAGAATTCGTCTTAGGTATAGAATGTTTCATCTATGCACCCTAGACCCGACCAACATTTAAATATTGAAAGGAAGAAATGCTTCTTGTGCCAATCTCCAAAGAGGGTTGGTTCTCTTACTAACTAATTTTGATTTGTAGATTTAGATAGCAAGAAAGGAATGAAAAATGATTGAAAATGATGGGAAAAGGGGTTGTAAGTTGATTGAGAAGGGGTGATGAACAGGTAGTAATATCAACAGATTTCACCTTAAACCAGTATCATTTTACACAAAGAACCAAACATAAATAGAAACCAAAATTTCTTAAACATACAGTTTCTAGGGATATTCCAACATTCACCCTTTACCGACAGCTAAATCCAGGAATAGAATTTGAACTTTTCGATAATGAAACGAGTTTAATAGAAATAAATGATAGAAAATCTACACATAGAAGTGGATTAAAATTAGAGTAAATAATTCCTTGCATTCATAGCATAGCTTGAGTTTATAGAGTTTTCAAGCAAATTATTCATCCTTAAAATATTGATTTTGCTAGTTTTTATAGAGGATCCCATCTCTAAAACATTAATGCTCAACTGTAATTCATCACCGTGGTAGGAAAGATTCGATTTGGTGATACTTCAAGAGTTATGAGGTATGGCAACCTCTAAATCCATTGCTGTAAATATCACATCTCATCAATACAGTTGGTAAGATTTACTATTGGTACCACCTCATTGGTAAATATTAGATCCTAAAATATCTAAGCATTAAATTCTGGTCACCCTTACACCCATCGTCATTAAATAGATGAAAGCGCACCTTCTAAATTGAATTTCATTATTTGAAAAGTACTTTGGGGTGGTTTCACTGAAGGGAGATATGACAGGGGACTTTCACCCAGAAGAGACACGAAAGAGAGTCTCATCACCTATTTTAAGCAAAATATCAACTTAGAACTACGAGCCCCATGAACACTACGCTCATAAAGTAGCCCAAAAGGGGCTTTTGGGAGAGGAAATCCCTGAAATAGCTCTCTGTTGGGATGAATCCATTGGTTCCATGTGGACTGCATTGACTTTGACTATGCTTTGTTGCCTAGGTGGTGTGGCAGCCAGTGCACGACTTCGAAAAAGGTTACATTTGGATTTTTTCCCCCTTTTACAATGAAAAGGAGTTTTGATCCATAATGGGTGTGAAAGATATTTGGTCCCACGTAAGTTTCACCTGATTGCAAGTTTGAAAGGGCTTCTCGGAGCACCTCTTGCCTGAAACAACCTTTTCCATTAGTGGGGCTCTCCACATGCTTTGATCTAGATATTTCAATTTTGCCTAAGTCATAGTCTGAAAGAGGTTTTCACTCTTCATATTGCCCGAAATGATCCTTTGCGGCTGCAAAGGGGCCTTTGCTAAAATGTGGGCGTGAAACACCTCAACGCTTTCACCCATGCACATATCACAAGGGGTGTTGAACATAGAACTCTTGCTATGAAGGCTTGGCAAAACTTAGCCTTCGCAACATCAACATGATGAAAAGAAAACTTAGACAAAATTTATAGCAAGAATTTTTACAGTGAGTTTCGAAGAAGAAAAAGCATTTTCTTTAGAACTGAAACAAAATTTTACAAAAATTTGAATGCGATAGAGATGCCAACAGTTATAATAAGATCCGTGAGATCTCTGAGGAGATAAATTTTACTCCTCTCATTTAGGGTTTTGAAACCTTTGTATTAGTCCTACTGTGGAATTTATTTTTGGCTTAAAGTCGTTTGTAAGCTTTTTTTCTCAAGGATTGTTTATGGAGTGCATGATCGGTGGTATCTAAAACTTCTCATACAAGTGAACCTCGTAAGTAGTAATCTCCTCTATAACACTTAGCGGTTGTAGCGACTAGTTATCAATGCAATCTCGTAAGATAATAAGATTACCATAAGGACACTTGCTACAAGTTGTGTTTGTTATTTTATTCTCTTTTTGCATTGAGCATCATTGTGAAGCTCCTAAGGTGATAGGCCCTGCACCAAATATCCTTGAGCATCATTGTGAAGCTCTTGAGGTGATAGAGGGTGTGAAGATTACCCCTGCACCAAATATATTTGAGCATCATTGTGAAGCTCCTAAGGTGACAGGCGCCTGCATCGAATATTTTTGAGTTTCACTTTGGGGTTTCCATATCACCATGTTTTTAGAAGCATGATTGATGTGAGGAGTAGGCAACATTTTGAGAAAGAAGAAAATAGCCCATGGAGCATAGTATCCTTGGGTACTCCCTTTGCAGGAGTGGTATTGATTCCTTGGTGGTGATGGTTGCTCTTTGTAATAGAGTAGAGCCTTCCAAAGGGTCTTCATTTTCTTTAGCAGTTTAAGGACTGTATTTTGGGCACTTGTACACTCCCATGTTCACTCCCACTTTTCTTGTAAAAGCATTGGATTCCAATGCTTCTATGGTTGGGAGGAATGATGAGGACAAATTATTCACATAAGATTTCACTCACGTTAGATTTAGTTTTTAAGTTGTTAGCCAATTTGTTAGCTCAAATTAGATGACTATTGGATTTCCATTATGTAATTTGTATTATTTAAGCACTCATGAATAATATGAAACCAAGTTCAATGTGATTCCACATTAGGAAGTCTCAAGGGCAGAAACAAAGATGCTAATAACTTGATTATAGGATTTGAACATACATAGAAGAGTCATATGCTATAATGGAATTAAAACAACGGATATACTTTGATTTAGGGCAAAATAAAAACATCCAAAAATTGGGTTTACCAAAATTAATTTCGAGGATGCTTCTAAAATAAATTTAAAAAGAGGTGATGGAGGTGGTGTTTTTAGAAATAGTAAAAGCAAGTTTCTCCTCATTTACTCAAAATCATATGGAACTTCAACTAACAACTATACAGAAGCTAGGATACTTTTTACGAGAATTAAAAATTGTAATAAAAAAATGATGGAAATTATATCAATTGAGGGGATTCATAAATTATGATTCATACTATTAACAAAAAATGGCTATGAAGATTGGATAAAAAATAATATTATTGTTGATGTTCATCACCTATTATTTTTAGAAGACAAATGGCCAAAGGAGATTTAATCTCTTAATGAAAACGATATAGATGAGATGTTCATGGAAACATAACACTATGAGAAGTTAAAAAATATATTTAATAGAAAAAGAAATGAAAAAACTAAATATAGTTTGAACATAACAACAAAAGTAATATTTTTCTATTTCCATGAAAGTAAGCCCTAATAAAAGCCCCATATAACTTATTTTAATAATATATATATTTTAAATATTAGTAAAATCTTCGTAGAAAATCTCGAATTATTGGGAAAGTATATATTCCTTTCTAAAACTCCTTTCATCTTATAAGGAAGCCTTTTTGGTAGGTAATCAACGATTTTATTTTTTTCCCTCATAATGTCACAAAATTAAATTTTAAAAAATTTAAAGTGAAAGGAAACCTCTTTTGGTGGGTAATCAACTACTCTTTTTTCCTCTAAATAAATTTTAAATTAAAAAAAAAAAACATGTTTCTTTGACTACCAAATTTAAGTTCTTAAAAAAAATTATTTTATCAATTAAAATGTTTGACTTAAACTTTATAATAATATTAAATTCCTTGTTTTACCTTCTTATAAACTAAATTTAATAAATTCAAATATTTTAGGAGTCTTGCGATAGATAATAATATTTTATTTTAAAATAAAAATAAAGTGTCAAATAAACCAAAACTTTGAAAAAACCGACATCACACTAAATTGTAATTAGACTTTGAAAAATTAGTATTAAGTGGAAATGGGTCGGGAATGCACTTCAATACCAGATTCGATGTCCAGCTGGGTGAAGTTTTGCAGGAATATTAAAGAATAGCTGCATTATTAATTTTGTTACGTAGCTATGGAAGTCAACGTCTAGCACGCGTGTTTATTAAATTTGGCTTGCTGCCATTCACAACGCCAATCTCACGTCTGTTAGAAAGAATATATTACATCAAAATATCAAAACTGCACGCCGTGGGCTTGACTTTACTCTTATGGTCTCATATCCCATATAACAATGTGCTTAACATAATAAAAAAAATTAGAGGTCCCATTCACACGTGTATGAGTGAGCTTGAAAAAAAAATTAGAATCCATTGAATAAAATAAATATCAAATAAAATTATTTTAATTTATTAGATTCTTTTACATTCAAGAAGTTAGGTTAAAATCTTGTCAAGCGATATCTAAATAATATTCAAATGTTACTTCTTATATGAAGATTCTCTATTCAGAGATTTCGGTTAAAATCTTGTCAAGTGATATCTAAATAATATTCAAATGCTACTTCTTATATGAAGATTCTCTATTTAGAGATTTCATTCATCATAAAGAAGAACAAAAGTATTTTATATTGGGGTTCTATGGTTTTCGTTATTCATGAACAAATTTACTTGGTCACTACACTATTTCTCTTACGTATTGAGTACTTAGAATCATTGTGGGTGACGATGATGAAAAATAATAATCAATTGAAAAATAATAACGCAAAATATTTAAAATAAAATACATGGACAATAAAGATAAAAAAGGTTAAAAGTGCATGTATTTGATTGGAAGATTCTTGTAAATACCACCCTTATCACCTTATAAACTTCTCAAAATTCAAATGAAATATATGCAATAAAGTATAATGTAATGGAAGGAAAGTTATGAAAAATATTTTTTAATAAATAATAATATTGTTTTTTATATTATTTTTAAGATGTATTTACTATATTTTCAAACAAAAATTTAATTTACAATAAAAATAAAAAATAAAAGAAAAAAAAAATCTCCAGAAACAAGAGTGAAGGTCTACTACCATATGATAATAATGGTAGCAACCTATCTCCAAGCATTGGGCTCAAAAGAAACCATGCATTAAGGCCATGGCAAGCAAATACTAAATTCTAACAATAACTCTCTCGAAAAAAATAAGTATTTAATGAGCTACATTATATATAGTTTAATAAAAAAAACTATATTATTTTATATGTTATTTTATTTTATTTATAAAGAAAAAATATATAAAATGTTTATAATTAATTTTCAAATACTAAACCAACATCAACTACAAATTTAGGAATGTCTAAAAATATTTTAAATATTACATTCTTATTACATACCCAATAATTAAGCTTACCATTTCTCATTAAAAAAAAAGTTTTCATAACTTATCCAATTCATTATGCTAGTGTTCATGTGTTGCCTTATCATAATTACTATTATTTTATGGAAAAAATAATTGAAAACTCTCTTTAACATTTCATTATTTTATTATTATTAAGATTTTTATGAAAAAACTCAATTTTTTTTGGAAAAACTATATATTTTTTTTAATGATTCTTAGGTTTTTTTCAACTTTTATTATTTTATTTTTTCACTGTTATAAATTTTTTTTTAAGCGCAAAACCCCTTGCGGGGCCGCCTTGGTCTAAGAGACCAACCTCCTCTTGAAGGATTGCCCTCTCCTCTCCAACTCACCTACAACACGTGGATACTGTCATAAATTTTAAAGAACATTGTTTTTAACTATTAAATTTATTTTATCAATTAATCAAATTTTATATTAATATAATTTTAAAATTTTTAATTTAACTTTTTATATTTAATAGATTCATAGATTTTAAAATCTACTCCTAATTCATAATATTTTATTTAGAAATTAAAAAAAAAAAAGCGTCAAATAAACCAAAACTTACTTAAAAAAAAAAAAAAAAAACGACATTAAACTAAATTGTAATTAAACTTGGAAAAATTAGTATAAAGTGGAAATGGGCCCAGAATGCACTTCAATAGCATATTCGATATCAAGTTTATTATATTTGGCTTGCTGCCATTCTCAACGCCACGTCTGCAGTGCACGCCGTGGGCCAACATAATAAAAAACTGCTGTATTATCGATGAAATCTTCACAACGAATATATATAAAAAGTATTGAAAAAAAAATTAGATGTGTTTTTTTAATATTTTAATTTTATATAAAATAATTATATCAAATAAAATTATTATTATTTTAATAAGTTATATGTGGTTTTAATTGAGGGTTATTTTCATCAAAATATTAAAATATTATATTTGGTACATTTTTATGGCATTTTTTTCATTTTTTTTTTTCTTAAACATATAACTTATGGGATAAAATATCAACACCATAATTTGTCAATTTATCAGCTACTCGACTTCTTTCACTATAAATATTCTCAGACTGCTAGGATATTACTCAATAATAGATGATCAACATCAACAATAATATTGTTTTTTTATAGGGTCTTCACATTCATTCTTTTGTTAATAGCATTGATGATAATTTACGAGTCCCTCTCAATTGAAATATATTTCCTGCAATCTTAATCCCTGTAAGAAGTGCCCTAACCTTTACATAGTTGTTAGTTGAAGTTCCATATGATTCTGAATAAGTGAGGAGTCACTATTTCTAAAAACACCACCTCCACCAGCTTTTCTTGGATTTCCTTTAGAAGCACCATCAAAATTAATTTTGATAAACCCAATTTCTAGACATTTTCATTTTACCATAGATCGAAGTAAATCTTTTGTTTTAATTCCATTGTCAGAGATGACTCTTTCATGTATGTTCAAATCCTGTAGCCAAGTTATTAGCACCTCTTTTTCTGCAATTGAAACTTCCCATGATGAGCACCATATTTGCAAACATTTTACAAGAGAGGCACTAATACGGTTCCTAACTTGTGCATGTTTTTTATATTTATTTTTAAAAATAATGTTAATCCTTTCAAGCCATAAATTCCAACAAATAATGGCAGGCCAACCCTCCAAAGAATATATAATGCCTTAGCTTTGAACAATTTATCCAACATTTTATCAACTCTTGCAATGATGATGGAGCCACCCAATATAATTTCATAATTTTAGAAAAATAATCCCAAATCATGCAAGCAAATAGATAATGAATAAGTAAATGGTCTGACATTTCTAAATCCTTGTATGATGTTTCTAAATCCTTCTCACACAAGGCACATCTGAAGGGTCCATAATATCCTCTTCTTTGTAGACTCTCTTCTATAAGAATCTTACTTTGAATTGCTAACCAAAGAAATGTTGAGGCCTTAGGGAGAGCCTCTAATGACCAAACGTTCTTTCAAGGAAAATAATTGGGAGAAGAAATTTTGATTGTTCTAAATACTCATATGTTGAGCAAGGTGCAGCAAAAGTATTGTCATTGTTGTCAACACAGACATAAATTGATGCAGTTGAAGCAATGGATAAGAATTCAGAGGTCAGTCAGATCAAGTACAGTGAAATTCCAAGAAAGCAGAAGTGACCCAGATTCAGAAATTTGCAGAAAAAGACAAGTAAGAAAACTGTCGCGATATCGCGACAAAAAGGAGGAGAGAGAAGGCACAGCCGAAAATGTTACGATTTCGCGACAAAAAGGAGGAGAGAGAAGGCACAGCCGAAAATGTCGTGATTTCACGACAAAAATGAGGAGAGAGAATGCGCAGCCAAAAATGTCACAATTTCGCGACAAAAATGAGGAGAGAGAAGGCGCAGCCGAAAATGTCGCTATTTCGCGACATATCAGAGGAGAGAGAAAAAGCTGAAGAAACTGTCGCGATTTCGCGACATACTGGAAGGAAAGAAGCAAAGTTGAAAAACTATCGCGATTTCACGACGTGTTTTAGGTAAAGGTGCAGGCAATGAATAGTGTCACGATTTCGCGACAGGATCGGAGTAGAGGCAACAGAGGTGTAGCGATTTCGTTGCAGGTAAAAATGCAAGGCAACAAAGGTGTAGCGATTTCGCTGCATGTCAAAATGCAAGGCAACAAAGGTGTAGCGATTTCGCTGCATGTCAAAATGCAAGGCAACAAAGGTGTAGCGATTTCGCTGCATGTCAAAATGCAAGGCAACAAAGGTGTAGCGATTTCGCTGCATGTCAAAATGCAAGGCAACAAAGGTGTAGCGATTTCGCTGCATGTCTTGATTTCGCTAGTGCATGAAGCAAGAAATGTACGGATGTGAAATATGTCGCGATTTCTCGACATGTTGCATTTTCGCGGGTGAATAGCAAAGAACAGCGCTAAGGCAGCAAAAAGTGTTACGATTTTGTGACATGTTTCGATTTCGCTGAGGCTTGCGGAGAAAAGTGTACGACAGCAAAAAGTGTCATGATTTCGCGACATGTTCCGATTTTGCTGAGGCTTGCGGAGAAAAGTGTACGGCAGCAAAAAGTGTTGCGATTTCGCGACATGTTTCGATTTCGCTGAGGCTTGCGGAGAAAAGTGTACGACAGCAAAAAGTGTCACGATTTCGCGACATGTTCCGATTTCGCTGAGGCTTGCGGAGAAAAGTGTATGATAGCAAAAAGTGTCACGATTTCATGACGTGTTCCATTTTCGCGGGTGCAAGTGAAGGATAGTGCAGGAAAGCGAAAAGTGTCGTGATTTCGTGACATGTCCCGTTTTTGCGGGCAAGAGGCAGAAAAGAGCGAGAGGCTGCGAATGTGTTGCGATTTCGCGACATGTCTCGTTTTCGCGGGTAGGAGACAGAAGAGAGCTGGAGGCAGCAAATGTGTCACGATTTCGCGACATGTTCTGTTTTTGCGAGTGCATGCCAAGATAAGGTCGAGGAGGCAAAAAACGTCACGATATCGCGACAGGTCAGGTTTTCGCGGTCAACAGTCCAAAAAAAGTCAAATAGGCAGAAATGTCGTGATATCGCGACAGGTAGCAGTTTGGCGGGTAAAAGTCGAAGGAGCATGCACAATGGACGGTGTCAAAAAAGCATAAAGGAAAATCATGCAGCCGGCTACGCAAGAATTAACTGGAGTCAGATCTGCAGTTACACAGTGACATGTGTTGGAAAAGCATTCGAACAACCGTATATGCAGGATTGGAAAAGCATTCGAATAGCCGTATATGCAGGATTGGAAAAGCATTCGAACATCCATATATGCAGGATTGGAAAAGCATTCGAACAACCGTATATGCAAGATTGGAAAAGCATTCGAACAGTCGTATATGCAAGATTGGAAAAGCATTCGAACAACTGCATATAGAGAATCAAAAATGCATTTGAACAGCCGTATATGCAGAATCGTAAGCGCATTCAAACAGTATTATTTGCAGAATTCAAATAGTCGCATATGGAAAAGAAAAAAGAATTCAAACAGTCGCGCAAGCAGAATAAAAATTGCATGCATGCAGAGAAAGGAATTCCAACAGTCAGAGTATGTCATTTGACTGCATGTAGAATTAGAAAAGCCATAGAAGGCAAGGAGTCTCGATGAGAAAAAGGGGTTATAAAAGTACAGTCGTGCAGATATTTATGTTGTTGTTGTTAGAGTGAAATTATTGTGAAAAGAGGGTTAGAAGAGGGCCAAGAGAGAAATAAGCAGAGCCATGAGAGTGTGCAGAGTTTGTTTATTTGCAGACCAGTCAGGGTCGTGTAAACAGTGAAGACATTTTTTTTTTGTCATTATAATTGCTCAGAATTGCAGTCCAAGTTGGTGCTTGGTACTAGGGGTTGGTGCTCCTATTTGTTGCAAGCAGAAAATTAAGGGGTTGGTGCTCCTTCCAGAGAGATGTCGGTAAAGTGTTTGTAAAATTGGTATTTTGCAAAGACCGGATTTGTATTGGAGTCCAAGCGATCATTTTTGAGGAGTAGCCAAATTGGTGAACCTCGTTATATTGTGTGTTGTGGTGTGCTCTCTTGTTCAATTTGCTTTTCTGGTTTTCAAGTTCTCTTTGCTTCAGTTTTAAATACTGTAGATTTGAATTTTAATAGCTACACTGATTCACCCCCCCTCTTAGTGTCATTGTGTGAATATCATCATATTTCAACTTGATCGAGTATCCACAATCTTTTGATAAATTCCAAACCAACTCATTATTTCGTGTAAAAATCGGCAAATAAAATTCTTGAAGTTCATTTGCAATTTGTTTGATTTCCTCTCCTTCAACCATGTTACTAAAAGAAATCCATGATATGGAGTTTTTGCTCATAATAATATAATATTTTACCTTTGGACCTTTACATGCTAGGCATGCTTGAGCCAATGGTTTTCATTTTGAGTTAGATATAAGAGGATAAGGCTTCAACCAAGCATCGAACCAAAAATTTGAATATCTTTCCTCATTGACTAACCATCTAATATGTTACTTTATCAATTGTAAAATTTAAGATATGAAGTTCTATGTTGATGATCCTTTGAGTAGAGTTCTTTCCCTAAACAATTTCATTACATCAAGAGAACCTACATATTTTTGAAGTAATATTTTTGCTTAATTCTTTTCTTGATCTCTAAATAATCTCCTACTAAGCTTTGCTCCTAATGCCAAATGCATAAGTTTGCAATTTCGCAAGCCTACTCCTCCAACATTCTTTCCTTTGTAAACCCTATCCCATTTACAAAGAGGAAGCCTAAATTTTTCCTCACAACCTTTTCCATAGAAAGCCTCTTTGAATTTTATCAAATTCTGATGCAATACTTGTTGGCAGTCTTGAAAGTGACATAGTATAAATATGAATGGATTGCAATGTAGTCTTTACGAGTTGTAGCCTTCTTAACATGGTTAATAACTTACCTTTCCAACCTGCCAAACAAACTTTCATTCTATCCAAAAAAAAGATCCAAAGCTCATTTTTATTTCATTTATCAGACAAAGGAATACCCAAGTAGGCTGATGGAAATTTTTCAATTTTAAACCCTAAAATATTCACAATAATTTTTTGTAAATCTAGGGCAATATTAATGAAAAAATCCTAGATTTTGAAGTATTTACCAACTGTCCAGGAGCCTTTCATAGCATGATAATATTGATTTAAACTCCATGGCCTCACTGACCAAGGAATGGCCCTAAAGAAAAGTATCATCAACAAATTGGAGATGATATTCAGAGGGACCATTTTTGGCAACTTGAATACCATTGATTTTTCTTTCCATTTTTGCCTTTGAAAAGGCTCTCCCTAATGCTTTCGCCAAAATAATGAATAGATAAGGAGAAAGAGGACCACCTTGACAAAGTCCACATAATGACTTGAAGTACCCAGCACGAGAACCATTGATCAAATTAGAAAATTTTGCAGTGCTATAACAACATTTAATCCACTTACACTAACTATAATCAAAGCCATCTGAACCTGGTGTGTTTTCGGTACTCATTCCAAAGACTACTTTCTTCAGCTTCTTTCTATCAATGGATTTAAGTAGGGTTCAATTTTCTTCTTCAGAGATAATAGAGGATATGACAACAAGAACTTATTTTTGAGTCTCTTCATATTGCACCATACTCGAACAATTTAGCAAAATAATTCGTTGAATGGAAATGCATACCTGGGATTGTATTAAAGGAGTGTTTTTTATCATCTTGAAGAGATTCCATCTTGTTCGTTTATATCCTAACACAAGCAGTCCGATGGAAAGATTTGGTGTTTTTATCACCTTCTAATAACCAAGTGGTTCTTGCTCTCTGTTTTCAGTAGATTTCCTCTTGGTTGTCAATATCCTCAATTGCTTTACGTAATGCATAATCCTCTTCTTTGAGCTACTCTGTAATTGTTCCTTCTTTGAAGTGTTTTTGAACTTCATACCATCTGGCCATCAATGTATATCTTTGGACCTAGAATTCTATCTTGTTAGCTCACCTCCATTGTTTCAGTTGATCCTTGACATAATGAAGTTGTTTGTGGAATCTAAACATTGTTGTCCCATATGTCGAGCGTCCCTCTTCCCACCACTATGGAATTTTCTTTTAAAGTTTCTCCTTTTGTAACCAATAATTTTCAAATCTAAATGATTTGTGATGTAGCCCTATCTTGATCCTCCTTTCGACAGAATGGGGAAATGATTTGGACCCTGTAAAATTTGAAATTTTAGATTCTATTTCACAAACGCCTCCTTTGAAACAAAAAAACCGTCTAACTTCACATTCCTACTATGTGGCTCCCTCATCTTTTTAGTCCAAGTATAGTTGGTTCTAGGACATTTAATATCCACCAAGTGTAATGCTTGGACTTGGGCAATCAAAATTCGATCCCTTGGATCCAAAATTAGGGTTCCCCATTTTTTATTTGTGGATGATAATTTAGTATCAAAATCCCCAACAACAATCTAGTCTTCCTCCTCCATCGAGACTCTCATATTATGCATCACTTTCCATTGATGAATCTGACCATCTAGGTTTTGAACCCCGTAAAATTTTTTGATTAAAACCTGATCACCTATCACATTGTTCTTAAAATGTGATGTGAGGACACCCCTTCAAGCTATATATTCTATTGTTGTCCATTCAAGATAGTTCCAAAAGGTAACTATCTCCCTTGAGACCCCTTGGGCAGCCACTTCCATATGACCTGCACCCCTCCAAAGTCTATTTACTAATTTATACATAAGATCCAACGACATTTTTGTCTCTTGGATAAGAAAAAAATTTGTTTTACTTTTTCTAAGAGTCTTCAAATAATAGATTGATGGGTTCTACTATTTAAACCCCTAATATTCCATTATTGTATAATCATTGGTTACCTTAAGACCAGTAAGATTCTGTTGGCCTCACCAATCCCCTAGTGAGCATTTGTCTCCTTGAACTACTATCAATTCCTTATTTGATTTTCTACCCACTCCTTGAGAGCTAATGTGCTTTGATATCTTTTCCACCTGAGTTACCCCTATAGTTGGCTTTTCTCTATTTTTTCTTCTATATCCAATATGACATCCTTTATTATTGGTTGCTCTTGGTTATGACTATCAATACCCCTACAATATTTGATTAAGGTAATTCATTGCACTTTGTTACCTACTCTAAGATAGGAGGAGGTGAAAGAGGGGCTTGAACATGGCTATTATTATTTTTATTATTCCCATTCACTCCTATGAATTGTTCTTCCTGGTCCACTAGTGTCTTGAAGATCTCATACCCATTTGAGGGCTTGAGTTGGGTTTTCTCTTTACCATATTTTTTCTTTTGCCTTCTCCTTCTTTTGGATTGTTCAAAATCATCTCTATCTACTTCTTTGCCCTAAGAAATGTTGGTTGTTTCTTTAGTGATTGTTGACTTACCCTCCTTAGGACGATTTGACATTCTTAGAGGAGCCTCCATTTTTGTATTCATATTGTTTGGGCAGGACCACATCGAATACACATATTTGTGGTAAACTCTACACCTGAATGGCAACGCCTCATAATCCAGTTGTTGAATCCAAGATAGTTCTATGAGTTCGAGTTCAACCTCTATCAAAAAAGACTGGCTGAGAGTCATTTCCACACATAATCTAGCATAAACAGTTGAAATTCCTTCCATTGTGTCTCTAGAAACACCCAAATATCTTCCAAGGAAATTATCGATGATTTCCAATACCTACTTACTCCAAAACTCCATTGGAAGTGCATATAAATAGATCCAAACTAGGACAACAATGGGTTCAATTCGAGGATCAAATCTCACTCTTCAGGGTTGAACAAATAATCCTACCATACCATGATTCCTATTTTTTATTCGAAAGCCCTATTTCTATCAGCATGTGAGGAAAAACTAACAATAAAATATTAATTACTAATAAACCACAAAGAATACTCACCAAGAGGCTCCTAGTTTTGTTAAACCTAAGAATGCAAAAAATTCAAGGTAGGGTGAATATCCATAAATTTATAGATTATATCGTGATTGGCTCTATATAAGATTGTTTCTTCTACCATCCTCTACTCAATGGCAAGCATCCATTGACTCTAAGATGTTCATTTTTTTCCAGCAACCATAAAAACATTTTTTATACGATTTTTTGTGCTTCTTCAATCTTTGCCAAAGATTTTTCTTTCAACAAATCTACAAAAGAACTTTGTCTTTCTAAAATAGGATCCGAAGGTGTCCCTATTGGACCCTCCTCAATCAATCTTGTCTTAAATTCCTCAATAACCAAAAAACACTTCATCTACTCATCTACCCAACTGATACCTTAATTTTCTCTTCCTATTTTCATTATTATTAAGAAGATCTTTTCGAAAAGAAAACTCAAATGATTAAGAAAGCTAATAATATATTTATTTGACTATCAAATTTAAAGTCTTATAAGATTTATCTTATCTTTTTTTTGTATAAGGTAGAGGTGGTTATAAGGTCCAACAAACCTTTTACATAGTCAAAATGGGCTGGTTCTAGCATCAAGCCCGTATAATCAAAATACAAAATGGATCTATCTAAGACCCACATTAAGCCATACTTAGAGTCCACAGTCCTATACTTGTCGCTTGACTATTCAGGATAAAACAAAAACCAAACAACACCTAGCACTTACTAATACCACTAGGCTGTTGTACTGTACACTTGTCACCTCCCGTGCCCCAGCAAATGGGATGCCTTTTGTACCTCTGCCTAATTCCATCTGTCGGATTACTCATCATCAACCCCTCTGATCTCCTGATGCTCTAACATGTTTGATCTTAGCTCTTCTCTAGAAGCCAACACCAATAGTTCTTGAGGGAAGTTATCCTTCCAAATTTGCATCTCCCCAATAGAAACTGCAATATTTGCCATTAGATCCGCCGCCTGGTTCCCTTCTCTGAAGGTGTGTTGGATTCGGGCATTAACCAAATGAGATTTATGAATCTTTGCTTCTAGGATAAGCTCCAAGATGGTCCAACTGGGGTCTTTATCCTCCTTAATTGCCTTGATTATATTAAGCGAATCCCCTTCAAAGATAACTTCCTTATAACCCTCAAATCTGGCAATTCTCATTGCCCTGCATGCAGGCTCGGGCTTCTGCAAAATGATTTGTTTGAGTTCCCAAAGGCTCTGCAAAGGCAAGGACCACTTTTCCTTCCTCATTTCTTAGAACTCCTACTCCTGCAGCCCTCGGATTTCCTTTGGCTGCCCCGTCAAAATTAAACTTAACCCACTTTTGTGTGGGGGGTATCCACTTGACACCATCCCGTGGGTTGGTTGTAATGTCTAGGTCTGGAAGTTCCTCTCCCCAGTTTCGCAAAATCCTCCTTTCCCTTAGAGACATGGTCTCATTTTTGAAGTAGAAAGTTTTCCAGCTTTTCTTTCAAAGCTCTGATTATTTTATTACCACATAACCTGGGATCTTTCTTACGTCCTTTAAATACTCTCTTATTTCTCTCATTCCATATCCCCCATAAAAAATGGGGTAAGCTGAGCTTCCAGAGCCAAGTCAAAAGTTTCGCCTGGAAGGGGGAAGCCCACTGTATGCGGAAGTCAGACATGCTATTTGGGCAGACCCAATCTATATGAAATTTGGACAGATCATTTGGAAGACTGTACAAGAAAATTCACAAGTAAGAAATATATGACTTACATATTCTATCACTTTCTCATACAAGATACATCGATTGATGAATTGGAAACCTCTCCTTTGCAGATTATCTCGTTGTCGAATCTTATTTTGAACCGCCAACCAAAAGAAGAAAGCAATTTTTGGGGTTAAATTATTTAACCAAATAATAGAAGTCGGAGTCCACCCATTGAATCCCGAGTGGATTAACTTATAGGCGCTTTTACTGAATAGATCCCACTTGTAGTTTTGCCCCAAATCGCCTTGTCTCTTCCTTTCCCAAGAATGATCGGGAACACCCTTAAAGCATCATTGAGTTTGGTTAGGGCCACCTTCTCTTGCTCTGACATATTATGAACTCGTGATTTTCTTCCAAGAGGAAGTTTCCTGTGCTACAGCAATAAAATCCCCTACTTTTCCTCCCATTTCCTTCGAAAGTTTATGTTGGAGGACCTGAAGGTCTAAGTTATCTTTCATAGGGGCCTCTTCCAACCACGGGTCTTGCCAAAAGTCCACTTGTCTTCCATTACCAATTCTCCATCTGATGCCTTTCCTGACTACCTCCCGACATTCGAGCAAACAATTCCATAAATAGGATCCTCTAGGGAGATTATCAGCTTTCAGGAAGTCCTGATTATTTTTGATATATTTTGCCTTAAGAAGTTTTACCCATCCCAATTGATCATTATTGATAAATCTCCATACCTGTTTTCCAATCAGAGCTTGATTCATTTCTTTCATTCTCTTTAGCCCTAGGCCCCCCTGATCTTTGCTTGCACACACCTGATTCCATGCTACCAACGAAATTCTCTTTCTCTCCTCCCGAACCTCGACCACAAGAAGTTGCGTTGAATTTGCTCCAAAGTAGCTCGGACCTGTGCAGGCATTCTAAATAGAGACATGCAATAAATTGGAATGCTCTGTAAAGTAGTTTGAACTAATAAGGATTTTCCCCGTGGAGCCGAGAAGGCTGCCCTTCCATCCTGCTAACTTTTTGGAGATCCTGTCAATGACTGAGTTCCACAATGTAGCCTTCATTCTTCCTTCGAACATAGGCATGCCTAGATAAGTCGCTGGTAGAAGCTCCTTTCCACAACCGAAGAGGTTAGCAATTCTTTCCTCCCTCCCACCAGGCGTGTTAAAGAAATAGATGCTACTCTTCTTATAGTTTATGTACTGTCCTGCTTCTGTATCATACTTGGTTAGAATTCTCTTCAGCTTCCTAGCCTGAGGCACCGAGGCTTTGGACACAATGATCGTATCATCCACAAACTGTTGGTGAGACACTGGCTCTGCTGTTGAGGCAGGTTTGAAACCTTCCAATCGACCATCTGCCACCGCTGCTGAAATGTTCCTACCCAATGCTTCCGCTAAAATAATAAACAAGTAAGGAGACAAAGGATCTCCTTGTCGCAACCCCCTTTCACTCTTAAAGTAACCGGAGGGTGACCCATTCACCATGACAGAAAATCTTGTAGTAGAGATACAACTAAAAATCAACTTAATCCATTGGGGACAAAAACCAAACTTACCCAAAATCTTGGTGAGGAACCGCCATGAGACCCGATCGTAGGCTTTATTCATATCAAGCTTTAGTAACATACCTGCTTCCTTACTAGCCACCATTGAATGAATAACCTCATGAATTGTGATGATACCATCCAAGTATTTGTCGCCCTTTCACAAAGCCTCCTTGGTTCATATCAATGATGAAAGGAAGGATAACCTTCAACCTATTGGCGATTGTTTTTGTGAGAATCTTCATCAGAGTGTTACATAAACTGATAGGGCGAAAACTGGAAAATTCCATTGCTCCCACTAGTTTAGGGATGAGGACTAAAAATGTAGCATTAACTCCTTCTGGGATTTCCATGTCCTTTTGAGCCTCAATTATAGCTTCCACTACATCATTGCCTAGGATATCCCAAAACTTCTGAAAGAAAGTTGCGGGGAAGCCATCCGGTCCTGGGGAGTTGTTACCATCCATGTCAAAAACCACCTTCTTGATTTCCTCCTTTGTGAAAGGACTAAGTAAGAATCCATTAAGATTCTCAGTTACGAGGGGAGGAATGGCCGCCAACAGAGAGTCCTCTTCTTCAATAGTTGGATTTACATCTTCTAGCAACGATTTAAAGTACTCAACCGCTTCCCTCCTTATGTCTTCCATATCTTTGGTGTTAGACCCATCGGCCATCTTGATCTCCTTAATTTTGTTAGAACTCCTATGGCGAAGAGTAGAGACATGGAAGAACTTTGTATTTCTGTCACCCTCCTTTAACCAACGCAGTCTGGATTTTTGCCTCCAGAAGGTTTCTTCAAATCCTAGCACCGTGTGGTATTCGGCTAATGTCCTCCCTCTCCCGGTTTCTCGATCCTCTCGTAAGTCGCTTCCGACTTCGCCTTCTCCCGTAGTTCATTGATCTTGTCTTTTAGTTCTCGCCTTTTTAACAAAAATATTGCCAAAGGAAGTTTTGTTCCACTCTCTAATGTTAGCCTTCACATTCCTTAGTTTACATGCCACTTGGGCCAGCTTTTGAACCATTATACTTTTTGTCCCACCATTGGGCAACCAGATCCTTGAGATCCCAATGTTGGAACCACATAAGTTCGAATCGAAAGGGTCCGATGTATCTTTTCTTAGAGTCCTCCCCTCGTTTCCCATAGAATTGGGTTGTGATCGGACCCGATTCTTGGGAGTGCCGTTAATGAAGAGTCCCCAAACCTCTCCAGGCATTCTTGAGAAAGAAGAAACCTATCTAATCTGATCTGAATTTGGTTTTCCTTCAGTCTTTTGTTAGACCATGTATAGGAGAATCTACGCAGGTCCACATCCATCAGCTCATGTTGCTCAACAAAATCTCTAAACTCATAGATATCAGCAGTTATTCTTTGAGAGCCCCCCAATTTATCTGCAGGATTAAGATAGCAATTGAAATCCCCCGCCACAATCCAAGGGTAGTTGGGGACCGTCTCCCTCAATTCAGCTAGCTGACTCCAAAGAACCCTTCTCAGTCCCTGTCTAACTAGAGCATATACATTCGTTAAGATCCACTCTTCCTGCGTGGTTTTATCCACACATAAGAGACAAATAAACCAACTAGACATCAAATCACTCTACTATCAATCACATTCTTGTTCCACATAACCAAAAACCCTCCTGCTGTTCCAGTGGCCTCTTGGCCTACTACTTCAGCTTCTCGCCAAGTCCTATTCTTAAAAGGAATAACTCTACTCTCCTCCATTTTAGTTTCTTGTAGTAAAATCATATCCGGTTTGTGTTCTTGTCTAAGAGCATACAAAGCTCTTATTTTTGCAGGATTACTCCCACGTATATTCCATGAAAGAATCTTCATTTATGGGCTTTGGATCCTCGAGCCTTCGCCCCAAAGAGCAATATTGCTTGAGTGCCATCAGCCACTCCTCGCTCTGCTTCTTTCTGCCTTAAGGCAGCATTGCTAGGTTTCCCTCTTCCTACCGAACCATATCCCCATACATCCGCTCTAGGCTGGGGTTCCTTGGGATTCACTTGGCTTCTAGTAACCATCTTGGATAGGTCAGTCTTGGTCTTTGGGGTAACAATCTGGCTTTCCAAGTTAACTGGTCTTTCTGACAGTGGAGATGATTCCGTGCTCTTAGCTTCTTGATTAGTAGATTCTTTTTCCCTGCTTTGGGGTTACACTGATCTTGGTGGTTCACCTCTTCCTCCCGAGTATCCTTGCCTCGTATTATTAGTTTCCTGCTCCTTCCTCTCGATTTTGCTCCTCTAAATCCTTCTCTTGAGTCTCCTCTACCTCGGATTCCACTTCTTGGCTATCCATCCGATCTCCCTTCAGATGATTTAATGCATCAAAACTGTTCTCCACTGGGATGTTGATCTCCTTGGAATTTCTTCCCATAAATTCCTCTGCAAGACATGGGACCACTTCCACCGAGCCTCCATAGGTCTCCCGTATTACCCAATCAAACTTACTTGCCCTAGGGCGTTGATCTATGGGGTTCTTTCCTTTGTGATTTGGCTCTGAGGCTTGCTGTATCATCTTAGGAGCAGGTTGAGCTTGAGGGTTCCCATCAAAGGGACCAGCTCCCCTGTGAGAGGGTTTCGGGGCATAGGTATTTTTTGGAGGAGGGTTATAACGTTGCCTCTTGCTTACAATAGGGCGAACAGGGTCTCTGATATTCGGATTTTGAGCTCCACGTCCTTGAGGCCCATGTTGGGTAGGAATGGAGATCTGTGGGGGAGGGATATTATTCTGGGTTTGAGGAGCAGTATTTTGGAGTGGGGGCTGGTTCTTGGAAATGCAGTGGATACCCTGGTGCCCTACCTTCCCGCAAACACTACACTTAAAAGACATATTTTCATATTCAAAGACCTGAGTGTGAAGGCCAAACATAGACGACAATATAATGGATTTAGGGAGCTCTTTACTCAGGTCCGCCAACACACACATGCGAGCAGAAAGGAGTCTTGATTTGCTCAAGGTTGCAGGATCAATAGCTATTAGTTCCCCAATCTCTGTAGCTATCCCAGCCAAGATTTGTTCATTCCAGAAAAGCAGAGGTAATCCCGACATCTTAACCCAAATCGGAGCCAAATCCAAAGACTCGAGTCTCGGGGGTTGGAAATCGGGGGACCAACGCTTCAGATACAAGCCCCTTTTCCCAAAAAACCAAGGACCTCCTTGAAGAGTCCTTTCCATGTCCTGTTCACATTGAAATGTCACCAAAAGAAAACTCTTGGGTAAAGCCTTAATCATCATACCGGCCCTTGGCTGCCATTTTTGGACGGCCCATCTCCTTATGACTTCCAAGTCCGGCCTCACCCCCATAAATTTTGCCACCATAGATGTTCTGCCCTCCATAGCCACATGCTGAGCTAAGGTATCCGGGACGTGCAACCTACCATTGACAGATTTTAGATTAAAACAAGAGTCGGATAATTTTTGCTTCCCGCGAAGAGCATTAAGATATGAAGGTCTCCAGTTGCCAGATTTCTCTTTGTCTCCTTCCTGGGTCTTCCTTTGATCCTGACGCATAGAGTCCTGGTCCCCCTTAGAGATATCTTCAACTGCATCCGCCCAACGCCCTTGGACCGGTTCCAATAGAACTTCCTTGTCCACATCCTCTGCCTTGGGGCCTGCTATCTCACCAGATCCCCCACCTGTCGCGTCTGCTGATCTGCCCTCCGAAGCCCCACACCTAGGGTTTGTCGCCCCTAGACCTCCCGCTCCTCCTCCTTGCTGCTCCATCCGTCACAACTTGCTGCCTCCAAAATCTGCCATTTTTTTTTTTTTATTAGGGCCAAAATTTCTGCGGCCGCTACAGTGCACGGGCTGCTACAGTGGCAGCTGCTACAGATCGCAGGCTTCTACAGTGGCGGGTGCTACAGTCCACGGGCAAACCCTAGAAGGGTTGAGCAATGGAAAGCTGGCACGAGTTATAAGATTTATCTTATCAATTAAAATCTTTGATTCAAATTTTATAATATTATAATTTTAAATTCTTATTTTATCTTTTTATAAACTATATTTAATAAGTTCATACATTTTAAAAATATTCTTCTAGTTTAATATTTTATTTAAAAATAAATAAAGTGTCAAATAAACCAAAACTTAGGAAAAAAAACGAAATTAAACTAAATTTTAATTAAACTTTGAAGAATTAGTATTAAATGGAAATGGGCCGGAATGCACTTCATCAATATCCAACTAGTTGAAGTTTTGCAGAAATATTAATTTTGTTACGTAGCTATGGAAGTCAAAGTCCAGCACACCAACCTCACGTCTGTCAGAAAAAGTATATTAAATCAAAATATCAAAAAGAATACCTGCATTATTAATTTTGTTACGTAGCTATGAAAGTCAACGTCCAGCACGCTTGTTTATAATATTTGGCTTGCTGCCCTTCTCAACGCCAATCTCACGGCTGTCAGAAAAGATATATTAAATCAAAATATCAAAACTGCACGCGGTGGGCTTGACTTGACTCTTCTGGTCTCATATCCCATATGAGTCTGCTTAACATAATAAAAAATAAAGGCCCCCCTCTAAAAGCTTTTGGGAAAGGACTTTTCCACGGAGAGAGGAAGTTTAAACTACAGGGTTTGTATAGGTCCGTGGGTTTAGGTGGATTGGTAAGTTGGGGGTTTATCGAGAGGAGATCTAGGTTTCAATCCCACGGGCGTGTCAATACATAGCCATAGTCTGATCCGACTCTTTTGCGTGTTGCACCTGATTGATGACGCGATTCTTTCATGCCACGTGTTGAACCAAATTGATGAAGACGGTGTGAACCCTGTGTGTCTGGCGGTCCCCATCTCACGTTGGTTTACAATTAACAAGACGATGGGTGTGTTGGAAGCCTGTGTCTGGCGGTCCCCATCTCACGCTGGTTTACCATTAAGAAGATGGTGGGTGTGTTGGAAGCCTTGGTGATAATTTGAACCTGCCGGTGTGTTGGAAGCCTTAGTGGAAGCCTGTGTCCGGCGGTCCCCATCTCACGCTGGTTTACCATTAAGAAGACGGTGGGTGTGTTGGAAGCCTTAGTGATAATTTGAACCTACCAACTGCAATGATAGTTACTAAAAATTATGACGGTAACCAATTCATCTATATAACCAAAAAAAAAAGTGAACTTATATAGAAAAAATTAGAGACTTCCATATTCTTATAACAATATGATATATCTATTCAAAGAACTAAGTATGCAAAAAGAAAATTAGGGTTAGTAAATGATAAGGTATCTTTATCACGTGTATTTGGAAATGTTAAATTAACCAAAGGTTTACAAATAAAAAATATAAAATAATAGTTTTTATATTTGAAACAAATAGATTGTAGGTGTAGATCAATTGGTTCGATAGTCAGAGGTCCAAGGTTCAAATATTGGGTTTCGTTGGACTGAACGCTTATTCCTTTCATAGTGTTTTTAGCGGCGTAAAAGGTTTAAAATGATTGTGGTATGATGGTTATAGGGATGGACTGTATGGCCCTTTTCGAGGCAGACAACACAAAATACTATGGTAGCCATAAAAATCCGAATAGCCTATCCAGATTTGTGGCGGTTGGCTACCGATTCCACTATGTAAATTAAAAAAAATGAAACAAATACACTTATAATTGTTATATGAAGCTATTATAATAAAGATAAGAAAAAGTATTAGTTTAAAAGGTTAAATTTTGTTAAAGAAGATTTGAAGTTCAAATCTTGCCAAACAATGTAAACATAAATGTTAAGTTGTAATACTACTGTATAGTCATAGTCATGAGTGGAAATCATTTTAATTTCATATAGTTCATTAAAAATATTAATATCAAATGATTCTTCAACATTCGAAAGAAGATTTGGGTTAAAATTTTAATAAGTGATAGCTAAATAGTATTCAAATAATTGTAATACCACTATATGATAATGGAATAAAATTGAGACCTATTTTAATTTCATAAAACCAATTAAAAATAATAATATAAAATATTTAAAATAAGATTAATAAGCAATAAAAATAAAAAGATTAAATGTGCATGTTGTTAGCATATACAGTTGTATAGTTGGAACGTTTTTTGGCTTCATGCTCAGCTTGCCGGACTATTTCAACCTACCTCCCAGATTAGCTTAATTGCTGTGTATAAATTCTTCTCAATATATTATAATTGTTTTTCGTTGTTCTAACATTGTATCAGAGACAGTCTGAGAGGAGGCAGAATTTTTTACGAAGAAATGCAGTCGGAAGCAAGCTAGAGAAATTTAATTTTTTAAGGCTGAAAGCTTTAAATATATTTTTTTAAAGGCTGGAGAGCTCCCCTGCGTGAACTCCCCACCCCGACGAGCTAGAGAAATTTATTTTTAAGGCTAGAAGTTTTAATTTTATTTTTTAAGGGCTGGAGAGCTCCCCTGCGTGAACTCCCCACCCCGGCGCCACCCCGATGCCACCCTCGTGCCACCTCGCACGGTCCCTCCTCCCCGCACCACCTCGCGCACCACCCGCTCCTGCGCGCCACCACCCTCGTGCCCCCCTCCCTCGCGTGTCGCCTACACCGCCCTGCCACGCGCGACCCCCCGCTGCAGCTGCACGATAGCCACGCGACGCAGAAAGCCGCGGCCCCTATCGCCGCCTGTAGCAGAGAAAGCCGCAGCCCCTGCCGCCGCCAGCAGCAGAGGAAGCCGCGGCCCCGCGCGCTCATCGCCGTGGCCCGGGAGGTATAAGGGGCCCGACCTGGGTTCCTATACCTAGATCAGCCCACGGGCTCACTGGCAAGTGAGCCGCGTGGTGGGTTCTGGGAACCTAGAGGTCACGGGTTCAAGCCCCGTTCACCCTCTAAAAAAAAAAAAAGGTAAATTTTTTTTTCATTTAATTTTTTTTTTTTTTATTCCATAGTTTTTTTTACTATGGTAAATTAAAGTAAAAGCATTTTTTTTTTTAACCTTAATTATAAAAAAATTAAAAATTAAAAAGTAAAAAAAAAATTGTGAAAATAATTTATCCGAAGGGGGAAGTGATTTTTTTTTGGAAAATCAAAGGGGGATTGAGTAATTTTTTGAAAAAAAAACAAATTTTTTGGCATTATTGTAAAGGTGCATTTTCGGCCACGCCCGACACCTAGCGGGTAATTCCTGAGGGCACTTTTATGTTGTAGGTTGCATTTTCTTTCTGTTTTGCACTACTTCATTAAAAGTTAAAAATCAAATTCACTCCCTAAGTCCCCGGAATAATTAAAACCCATCCGTGCAATTTATTGCACTAAAGAATTTGGTATTTGTGATACCTCTAGCCAGCACTTACAGGTAAAGCTGTCGTGTTTGCGCTACTGTATCTGCCACCTAATATAGCTGCCACAACGACGTCTGAGCTTGTTCTCTATCAATCGTCGGGGAGAGATAAGTTTGCCATTTTGCTATTTTTTTTACTCCATCCACTACCCTAATCGTTCTTGTGTTTAGGCGTAAATCCTGACGAGAGTTATGACATCCACAATTTTTAGGGGAAGTTACGCTCCACGCATGAGGATTGATGACTTTCTATGGTAGGTGCCATCAACAAGTCGATTCCCTTTCAGTACCGCCTAAGTACCACGTATCATATAATCTTTAAAATTACCTATAGTCTCCCTCACGTAAGGGCTGGTAATTTTTTTTATTTTTCAAAATACCTATAGTCTCCCTCACGTAAGGACAAGTATTTTGTATGGTATAACAACATGGCATTAAGGTATATAGAAAGGGTGACCAATTGGTGATATAAGGAACCTTCACTATGGCTTCTGCTACAAAGTTAATGATTGATGCTCATCAGTTATTGAAAGGTCCTAATTATACACCATGGAAAAACAAAATGAAGGCAATCCTCATCATGGAAGATTTATGGGATGTTGTTTCTGGATCAACAACAAGACCTTCACCAGCAGCTGGATCCACAACTCTCACTGCTGATCAGATCACATTTGATAAGAAAGACAGTCGAGCAAAAGTGCTCATTTTGTTTGTTGTTTTAGATGAAGTTCAACCTCATATAGCTAACAAAGCAAGTGGTAAAGAGGCATGGGATGTCCTTCAAACCATTTATGAGGGAAAGAATGATTCCACCATTCTTCATCTTCAAAAACAACTTCACAATCTGAGTTTGAGACAGGGTGAGACAGTTGAACTCTTTCTTTGTAGAGTTTTTGAATTGAAAGGCAAATTGAATTCTTTGGGAGATATAGTGGACGACAAGCTTCTCACTTCAATAGTCATGAGAGCTTTGCCTGATTCCTTTGATACGTTGATCACCTCCATTCAGGTGTCACAACGACAAATTAACTTTATTGAGTTGGTCAATTTGCTTCAACAACAGGAGGCACGCCAACTTCATAGGGATGATTCTTCTAATACAAACCTATACTCCAACCGACAAGGTTCTAAGAAGAAAGGTAATTTTTAGAAAGGAGGTAATTCTCAACAGGATTCAAAAGGAAAATGGAAACAACCTCAACAGAAGAAGAGGTATTGCAAAATTTATGATAAAGACAACCATGACACCAACAGGTGTTGGCATAAGAATAAGCAAAAAGGCCAGAACAAACCACAAAACAAGAACAAGCAACCCAAAGTGAATGTTGTTGTTGAAGAATCTGACTCAGATTCTGAATGGGCACACAAGGTGCTCATGACTACCACAGCCTCCAAGGAGAAGGATCTTGTATGGTATGTCGATTCTGGCGCTAGTAAGCATATGATTGGCAATAGATCGTGGTTTGAATCATTTGTGGCCAAAGAGGGCAGACCTGTCACTATTGTTGATGAAAAAACCTACAAGGTTCAAGGAGAGGGTACAATTTTAGTCACTCTTCCTGATGGCAAGTGTCAGATTGACAAAGTCCTCTATGTTCCAAGATTGGCTAACAATTTGTTGTCGATCACACAAATCCTGGATAAAAATATGGTTGTCAACTTTCGTGTTGAGGATGGCAAGAAGTGTTGTACAATCACCAGTAAGGGTAAGAAGATTGCAACAACTTCGTATAAGCATGGCTTATTTGCCCTAGATGCTATCTCTACTCCCCATGTTGCCATGACAGTCTCTACCAAGAAGGAAACTTCCCTATGGCACAAGAGATATGGGCATCTTAGTTCTGGCTACTTGAGCTTAGTAAGTATGAGATGGTAAAGGGTCTTCCTTCCCTTTCTTCCACATTGCCAGTGTGCTCTGACTGCTTAGCAGGAAAGCAGCATCGAGTACCTTTTGAGAAGAACTCAACAAGAGCGCAAAAACCTCTGGAGTTGATTCACACCAATCTGTGCGGTCCTTTCAAACCCAACAGTTGTGGGGGGAAGAGGTATTTTTAGTTATTTGTAGATGACTACTCAAGAAAGATGTGGGTTTTCTTTCTTCGACTGAAATCTGAGGCTTTTGATTTCTTCCAAGCAATTCAAGAAATCTGTTGAGGAGTTGGGGACTTCTATAAAAACCCTCCGCTCGGATCGAGGGGGGATTTTACCTCTAAATAATTTTCAGCATTCTTAACTAAGCATGGAATCTCGAGACATTAACTACTACTTACACTCCTCAATAAAATGGAGTTGTTGAGAGGAGGAACCATTCTATTATGGAAATGGTTCGTTGTATGCTCATAGGAGCTACTCATGGGCAACAATATTGGGCAGAAACTATCACCACTTCAGTATATCTTTTGAATAGGGCACCCACAAAGGCCCTAAAATGAATAACTCCACAGGAAGCATGGAGTGGTCGTAAACCCTCCATATCTCATCTTTGTATTTTTGGGTGTCAAGCTTTCATGCACATACCGAAAGAGAAAAGGAAGAAGCTAGATGAGAAAACATTGAGATGCATTTTTCTTGGCTATGATGAGCACTCTAAAGGTTATCGTTTGATAGATCCTTTGACCAAGAAAATTCATGTCAGTAGAGATGTTTTTGATGAAGCTTTCACATCACAAAGCACATCTAATGTATACCTAGATCTTGTGGAATCTAAGGAAGAGAAGTTTCCTTCGTCAACACAAACTGGAGGTCCCTCTTCATCTTCTTCAACACATCAGAAGAAGAATCCAAAGTGGTATACAAATACAATCAAATATTCTAAGCTATTCACTCCACTATATTTGACCATGGATAGGCCTCATACTCGCAGCATGGCTTAATAGGAGAAAGCTGCAACTGAGATTACTGATGTTGATGATCTATGTCAATCCTTTGAGGAACTTTTTGTAGATCCAAAGAGAGATACAGAAGATATGGATATTGATGATGACAGGGTGTTTATGTCCTCAATACATGATATTGAACCTGCATTAGTGCAAGATGCTCTTGGTGAGCCTCAGTGGAAAGCCACTATGGATGCATAGTATAAGTCTCTGATGAAAATAAAACTTGGAAGCTTGTTGATCTGCCATACGAAAAGAAGCCCATAGGCTGCAAATGGGTGTATAAAGTTAAGTATAAGGTAGATGGGACAATAGATAAGCATAAGGCACGACTTGTTGCAAAGGGCTATGCTCAAAGAGAAGGCATTGACTACGAGGAAACTTTTGCACCTACTGCTCAAATGACCACAATTCAAGTTATTTGTGATATGGCAGCATAGTTTGGGTGGAAAGTTCACCAGATGGATGTCAAAAGTGCTTTTCTGAATGGTGATATCCAAGAAGAAGTCTACATGACTAAGCCAGAAGGATTTGAAGTGGAAGGCCAAAAGCAAAAAGTGTGCAAACTAGTCAAATCCTTATATGGATTGAAACAAGATCCTCGAGCTTGGTATATAAAAATTGATAATCACCTCCTGCAACATGGATTTAAGAGATGTCCGTCAGATGCAAACCTCTATTTCAAGAAACAGGGTTTTGAGATAGTGTTGCTTGTACTCTATGTTGATGATCTCGCTCATTACAGGGAGTTCGAAACTATGATCTCTACTCGTCAAAAGAGACTTGTGTCAATATTTTGAGATGTCAGATCTCGGACTTCTCCATTATTTTCTTGGTCTGGAAGTCAGCCAGAAGGAGCACTACATCAAAGTGACTCAAGAAAAATATGCCAAGACACTGTTGGAAAAATATCGCATGATTGATTGTAAGCCAATGGCAACTCCGATGGAAACAGGGATACAGTTATCACGATATGATGATTCACCGTAGGTAGATGGTACTCTCTATCGACAGTTGATCGGGAGTCTCATATATCTGACCAAAACTAGGCCGGATATCGTGTTTGCTATAAATTATCTTTCGAGGTTCATGCAGGAACCTAAGACTACACACTGGAAAGCAGCAAAGCGAGTTCTTCACTATGTCCGTGGCACAATGGAATATGGCCTAGAATATAAGAACAACAAATTCTTCTTGCAATGAGACATGGACTCTGACTATGCCGGGTCATATGATGATCGCAAGTCAACTTCAGGATATATTTTTCATCTTGGATCCGGTCCTGTCTCTTGGCACAACAAGAAGCAACAAGTGGTTGCTCTCTCATCAACAAAGGCAGAATATCGTGCCGCACGTGAAGTTGTGTGCGAAGTGATATGGTTGCGTCGCATCCTAACAAGTATGGGTCTTCCATCAAAATCTCCAATACACTTGTTCTGCGACAACATGGGTGTTTTAAATCTTGTTAAGAATCTAGTACATCATGAGAAAACCAAGCACATTGATACACAATGCCACTTTATTCGAGACGAAGTACCAAAACATCAAATTCAGCTTCAGTACATCTCCACCAATGCTCAAGTTGCAGACATTTTCACTAAGGCACTTGCACGTGTCAAATTTGAATTGTTTCGCAACTCTCTATGTATTTCAAAATAATGTAATCTAGGGGTATTTTAGTATAGCTAGTAGTTATTACATTACCCAAATAATGTAATAATGGGGGATTTTAACATATACGGTTGTATAGTTGGAACGTCTTTTGGCTTTATGCTCAGCTTGCTGGACTGTTTCAACATACCTCCCAGATTAGCTTAATTGTTGTGTATAAATTCTTCTCAATATATTATAATTGTTGTTCGTTGTTCTAACACATGTGTTTGATTGTAAGATTCTCGTAACGTAACACCTTTTTTTTTTTTGAATTGAAAAGTAGAACTGAATATTAAAGATCAGCAAAAGAAAATTACATCATATATAATATGTCCAAGATTCAGAGAAGACACTTAAAACAACTAACTCCTTTCGAAGAGAGAAACATACTGTACATTATATGAGATTTGTAATTTCATTATATTTCTGTACAAATATACACAAGTACTAAAAGCCCGCCTAATTACCACCCATTCGTTCTCAGCTCTACTTAAGAATTCATAACTCAAAATACCACAAGTACTAAAAGCCCGCCCTTTAGGGCTCCTACGTCCCTAACCAATAAGTACAGGCCATCAAAAACCAACTATGCCTTCTCGCTTTCCCGAAAAGCATGAAACCAATCTAGCCCCGCCCCACTTTGAGTGTTCGGGCTCATTTTTAAGATTGAGGAATGGGATGATGAGAAAGCCATCTCGCTCAATGTCCGGATTGGTTTATTGTCGCTACTATCCTCTTGTTATTGCTAATGTCGAGAGTCGCGTTCGGTCTACGCCTAAAGCTCATGAAAGAGCTCAAGATCATTCGGGGATCGAACCCGAACCAAGGCTCCAGCTGATCTATTTCAAAGGTGGAGGGGATTATTTTCGAGGGAATGAGAGATAATGGTAGGAACCTACGGTTCCTAGCACATAAATTGATAAATAAATAAATAAATAACCTAAAACTAAAAGAATCGCTTTTGGATTGTCGGGGAGTCCCTTCAATGTTTTAATAAATGTTTTATATAATATTTCATGGATGATCTTGAATGAATGGTTTGAACAATCATATATACCGACCTAACCTTAACCATCATGTCTCTTCACCACAATGGTTCATAATAATTAATATAATTAATTATTATGACTTATGCTAAGCCCAATAATATAATATAATAATTAATTAATAATTAATTATTATATTATAAACTATACTACATGATATTAAATTATTATTATATTATTATTATTAATAAAGGTTAGGATATAAAATCCTAACATGCCACCCTTCCTCGAAAAACTTTGTCCTCAAAGTTTAGAAAGACTGGGAAAATAATCTTCAACACTTTATTCTTTGGAAGGCTCAGTTTGTAGGGTAGATAGTAGCATTGTGGACTTTGTTGATAACAGTTACCATAGCTTAATGAAATCCTGGCACAAACCTTTAATAATATATTCCTTAATAATAATGGGAATTATATTATTTTTGTGGGCTACTTCACCGAGTTGCTAGTATTCAATATTTGGCAATAAGAGAGGACTATACGAGGCTTGTAGCATCCCAACAACAACAATATTTGGCTTATGAACACCCCTCGATAACGGTGCAATAGCTATCTTTTAACATTTGGTACGCATTTGTTGTATGTGCTATCTTGTAACGGTTCGTTTTAGCTTGTTGCTTCTTAATTAACTTGTGTCTTCTTGATCAAACATCTCCATTCCTTACTCAAGGAGGCCAATAATGTCGTGGTGCTTCGAATGCTATGTTATTTATCCTAAATTTTAGCAAGTCAAGAAATAAGCACTACATAATACACCTTACAGGATTTGTTTCACCACAACAACTTAGCAACACTTCACCAAACAATCAATATTTGGGTCAAGAAAGAACGCTCTTGTCCAATAATCAGTATGCGATGTAAGGTTGAACAGTATCATGTCAGTCAACCAAACACAACTTGAATTAGTTGTTGTACTAATATTCTTTATTTCTCTAGCAGTCTTGTATTTCCAGTTGTAATAAATGTCTTCCAATTGTTATTTACCTCTCTTAAATGGTTCGATTACTTCATTCGCAGTGATAAGACACTGCACTCTCCATCCAATTTGACACAACTATAATTTTATTACCGTTAGCCTACTTTGAACTTCCTCCACATGCATTGAAAGTATCTTGTAGTGGTTCGTTCTCTTCCCTAGGCACGTAGATATTTTGAAGCTCTCTCGTTTGGCAATTTGGTAGCAACTTTTTTTTTTTAACGACATCGTACGTAAAAAATAGACCTCCTTTTAATGCTTTCAATCCTTAGGGTTTAAAATGGCTAGTCAATTGTTTCGCCAATCAAATGTGTTGGCTAATTTAAGCAATTAGGGATTCTAAAATACTGCAACCACATGATTAATTCGAAGGTGATGAACCAATATATCTCCTATGCTCCTAATGTTTTACTGCATGTTTGAAACATAATTCCAACCACTTGTTAGTTTATCTTCAGTAGTGCAACTTTGACTAGCTATATTTTCAGAATTACCGGCATTTCCACAGGCCCACCCATTAATAAATGAACTACCAGTACTAGCATGGCTTCATATGTTTCAAATTTGTAGTTAGAACTATTTTGAAAAACCTGATAATCAGGTAAATTTGGAGCTGCCATAAGATTTATCCGTTCACCCTAATAAATATATGATTCAATATTCATGTTATTTTGGTCAGATATATTTCCCAAATCAAATATTTCTGTCATTGGATGCATTGTGGTCCTTTGGCCTTGCATTATACCCTGTAATAGTCTCTTCCAGGTCCAAAATTTGGGCAACAAATGATGTTGTTTATAACATATTTGTAATTAATTTCAACCCGACATATCACATGTGTCAATCATTTGAACAACATATTGTTTTTTGAAGCTGAGTAGCAATATCATATCCACCAACGATTGTCTTCTATCATTTTTCGTAAAATAATCTTCTAACAGACAGTGTTGTGGAAACTCTCGAAAATGTGACCGAGTGTTTTGTGATCGGGAAACAAATAAAATTTTCACCAAATTTTACTGGGGGTGGTTCATGCGTTCATGAAATTTTTCCTTTGGAAAAGTACTGAACAAAAGAACATCCTTATTATCGGGTACACTCTTCCCCTCATTAACAATGACTGTTCCCATATTTGGGGAGAAATTGAGGTTGGGTTATATCGCTTGATAGATATATTCTTTGATCTTCTAGAACCCACACGCTGTGACCTCCCTCGGCTCTTATAAGAAAAAAAATACGAGACATATGAGAGCTAGAAAACAGGTTTCCTTTGTTTGATGGATGGGTGTCCAGGATTACCTGCGATCAAAATTTTTCACTGCTAAGACTCTAAGAAACGCAGTTTCAGAGCTCCAAATGGATAAATACAACAGGTAAATTTCCGCAGCCATTGCTAAAATCAACATTGTGTGTATCCAGATATCCAGACTACCCATTTGATGGATTGTGGTCTCCCAGTTCTATAGAATTCCTAAATATAATGAGTAACATGAACTTCTCCACACGAGTGGCATATGATGAACCATCGTCGCTTATCATACAAACTCGAACAAATGAGCTACTTCAGCTTGCCACTTTCTCCAAATCATGGAGGCCATTTTGACCAATCTCGTTGCCAAGCGTAAGTTTCTATTAATAAGATCTTTGCGGACAAGGTTATAGAAGTTATAAATCCAAAAGTTGATTATGTTTGGGTTCATAATTACCATTTCATGGTATGTTAAAATTATGGATGATATTTCCAACTAGTTATAAGTTGCAAGGAGAGAATGCATTTCCAGTTGTAGTGCTGCCTCGAAAGATGAGTACTAAACTTTCTCGCTTTCTCGATATGAGTAAGTGTTGGGTGGTGCGTCTTCCCAATGAAATTGGAGAACTATTCAATCTAGAAGAGTTATATTTGTCTGGGTGTAATCTAATAGAGCTTCCTCAATGTTTGGGTAATCTTATCAAGCTGAAAGTTCTTGACATCGGTGAAAATGATATAAGCAGTTTTCCAAAGCAAATTTTCATCAGCTGAAATCACTAGTACATTTATGTGCAGAAAAAAATGACAAACTTGAGGAATTGTCAGCCCTTTCAAATAGTCTCATTAAACTTAATATCTATTTGTTGCTATAAAAATCATAAAAAGTGTCCACCATTTCACATTTGAAAAAATTGAAGGTCCTTGATGTCTCTTTCTGCACAAGTCTCACGAAACTTCCATCGTTGAACTCCATGTATTCTTTTAAAAAAAAAATCACATTGTGTAATTGTGGTATCTGGGAATTGCCATCTCTTCTAGAAAGTCTTGTTGATCTCAAAGTTGCACACTGCTACAATCTACGAAATTTTTTATCTTGTTTAGTTGGTTGGGCATCAAATGTAGAAGTTGGTGGTGGCCAAGGAGGTGGCCTCTCGTAACATAGACGCCATGTGATTATGTATGCATGAATCTCCTTTCTATTCTTCAAAGTAGATACATCGGTGCATATGGATAGAACACTCGAAATAGTGACTGAATCTGATTTCAAGTATGTCTTTTCTATTTGACAGAATAGGTCAATAGCTTTACAACAACATTTTTTTGGGGTATAAGATTTCAAAAATGTTCTTGTAGTAGCACACGAATTCCAAGAAAAATGTACATTGTGGCCGTACTTAGTTTCCCAGCTACCTGTAATTATTTTTTGTATTGAAGTTTTTTTATGGTTTTTATAATTTTTATTCGGAAGTGGAATAGGTATTTTTTGGAGTTCTATGGTTATGGGCTCATCCAGAGAAACAATTAATTTAGGGTTTGGAGCAATATGTTCAGCTTGCATTTTTTTCATTCTTGGGAAGAGCAATGGGTACCAATTGGGATTTCATGGCTACGGGTTCTTCCTCCTCTACCTGAGATTCCATGGCTAGGGTCTCCTCTTGCATTTCCATTAAATATTGTATAATACGATCATAACGTTCCATTTGTTTTTTTTTGTTTTTGTTCAATCATTCTTCTAATTTTTGCAATGTCATTTTTCATTTCCTTGACCAATATGGTTGGATCCATAAGGCTCTGATACTAGATGGTAGGAACCTAGGGTTCCTAGCACATAAATTGATAAATAAATAAATAAATAACCTAAAACTAAAAGAATCGCTTTTGGATTGTCGGGGAGTCCCTTCAATGTTTTAATAAATGTTTTATATAATATTTCATGGATGATCTTGAATGAATGGTTTGAACAATCATATATACCGACCTAACCTTAACCATCATGTCTCTTCACCACAATGGTTCATAATAATTAATATAATTAATTATTATGACTTATGCTAAGCTCTAATAATATAATAATAATAATTAATTATTATATTATAAACTATACTACATGATATTAAATTATTATTATATTATTATTATTAATAAAGGTTAGGATATAAAATCCTAACAGATAATTCCTTCAGGGAATGGGAGATAATTCCATCCCTGTTTTTAGAGGTCGAGCGCTTTTCGTCTCGATTTCGGAAAGATGATGTTTTCTCGATTTCGTGTTTTATCGTTTTATCTATTTAGTGTTCTATCGTTTTATCTATTTAGTGTTTTATCGATTTCTATGATGCCCCCCGAACGATAGTGAGGCCCCCGAACGAAGGGAGGCCTCTCCTCTCTAAAAAGAAGGGAAGTTTCAAAAGAAGGGAAGTTGAAAGAGAAAGAAGGAGGGAAGTTTCAAAAGAAGGGAAGTTGAAAAATGAGGGAAGGATTGACACCTCTGACCCCACCCCAGGTCGTTATTGAATTTAAAGGTCGAGGGGGAATTGGGAGACGGCACAAAGAAGTGAGGGCGAGCTTTTATATACGTATTAACAACCTTAAAATAGGCTCTCTATCTTCCCAAGGATAAGCACTCAACCGACATCTATAACTCTTAAGAGGGAGAGGGCCCCCGCCCCCGCGGATAAGGATAAGGATAAGCACTCGCTTACCTTTGAAAGCTCTCTATCTATATCGGGAGAGCTTTAAAAGAGGGAGAGAGCTTAAAGTTTTTAAAATAGAGAGGGCTCACTCAACCGCTAAGGAATGAAGGGCGCCCTCTCCATCTATAACGAATCGTCGATCGTATCGTTATTACATACATAATCTCGATACGGGTCGCCCGGCCGAAACCGGCAACTTTTAAGATCGATCTTAATACCTTAATAGTCGAGGCCCTATCTGACTAATAGAGACCGTATCTAACCAACCCGACCGGATAAGTAGGTTGAGTTGTTAATACGTATCCAAAAGAGAGTTGAGTCTCTTACATACATAATATCGATACGCCGAGTCCTCTCTCATATAAGGTTAGATACGGTCGAGTGTCCAATTCAATTCCCCTTATTTAAACGATCGCATTTTAGAGTTGGGAGGGAAAATCCCTATCGGTCAATTCCCTCTCCCTATCTATCGGTCGAGTGTATATCCCCATTCCATGGGATTGCGACAGCGGACCTTTAAAACGGAAGGGGGCCCTCGCCTCGCTATTGGAGAGAGGAGAAAAAAGGGAGAGAAAAAAGCTCTCCTTTAATATAATATAAACGCTCTCCTTTAATAGCCATACTTGGGCTTATGAGTATAGAGCCGGTTTTTAAAAGCGGGTCAACGCGCTCTCTCTTAAAATAGCCACCGCCCTCGACTGGGAAGCATTATTCCATATTCAATCCAAGAGGGGCACCCCGAGCAGCGCTTCGCAACCCCTACTAAATAAACCTCCTCTCTATCTATAATCTGGAGTTTTAAGGGTAAAACGCATAACTTCAAGCTCATTCGTGCGCTTTATATGAGAGGAGGGGAACCTTGAAATGACCTTGAATATAATGAAAAGTCTCCCCGGGCAGCGCCGGCTCTTATATAAGGTGCTGTTGGACGTTATTATATTAAAGAGCTCCCGATTCCCTTAAAAATATCCTCTTTAACAACCTTTAAAATAGAGGGCGCGCCCCGATGATCGCCCTCCTTTTAAAATAGAGAGGCTCGGTTGGTCCTTTCTCAGCCAAAGTCCTGGGCTTTAAGGGATAGTGTTCGTGTCTTACTGGGATGGGTGGGCGGTGTGATGGGGAACAGCGTTTTTCCATAGAGTAGGGCGTGCATGCTTATCTGGAATAGAACAACCTTTAAAAGATCCGGCCACTGCTTTTAGCTTTTAAAAGCCGAGGGGAGAGCCCTTTAAAAATAGAGGGGGTTGGATCGCCTTTCCTATGCATTCAGAGGGGTAGAATTCCTTTCAAAATAGAGAGGGCTTTTAATAAAATGCTTTCTCAACCCTGCTCTTGTTTTAAAAAGGGGAGGGCTCTCAGTTTTTAAAAAGGGGCCTTTGCCTTTCAAATAGCCTAGCCTGCCTGCGGGGAGGGGAGAGGACTGGAACCATCATTTCTTTCCAGTGATGGGGCCAGCAACGAGGAATAAATGGGACCCCATCGGTGGTAGGACATGGATATAGGTATGGGTAGGACGTTGATCCAGGTATTTCACCGCCGATGGTTATCTATACCCGTGATCAATAGCTATAGTACTCTTCGACCGAGCGATAGCCGCGTTAGAAAATGTATCGAGTGATCGGAGAGAGAGAGAGACAACCAAATAGCCATTATACCCCTTTGAAATACTGGGACCTCAACTCGAATTCACGTGATCAATGCCTATCTATTCACCGGGGATAACGAGAGCAGCTTTATACAGAGAGGCCCTCTCCCTATTTTAATCGTTATAGGCCGCCGAGGTGTTCAGCGCACAAGCGAAGAGCAGGACGGAGCCGGTGTGGTTAGGCCGCCTTGTTCGGGCGGGGTGGGTGTGGTTAGGCAGATGCCAAGATTAAGAGAAGACACCTAAAACAACTAACTCTCGAAGAGAGAAACATACTATACATCATATGAGATTTGTAGTTTCATTATATTTCTGTACAAATATACAATAACATCTCTGAGCAAGAAAATAGTAATAGTTGTACATATTTGCGTTCTTTTCCTCAGTTTAACTATCAATAGGATCATAATTTTGAATGACATTAAATAGGTAAGCTAGCTTGACCTTGGAAACCTGCAAACTTCTCCCCACTTGAAACAAAATAGAAAGTTGTTTGAGTCTCGTAAGAGACCCAGTAAGGTGCCTTGGCCTGTTCTGAAAACAATCTCCATTCCTAGCTTTCCATATTATCCATAAAATTTCAGAAGAAAGTAACAACCAAAACATATTGAAATATGGTTTCATATGAGGAATGTAACCAAGAAGAATTTGCTGCTTAATATGATCCAAATTAACATTCCACCTCTACAGATTATGAAAGAAAAATAACCACAGTTCCCTAGCATAAAGACACTAAAAAAAAATATGATTCAATGTCTCAAGAGTCCTGCAAATGGAGCAATATATAGCAGCCTTAGGATCAGAGGATAAAGGAAGTTTGTGGAGCAGCAGACACCACCTAAAACACGCTTTTTTTGGTTCAAGAAAACTGGACCAGATATGTTGCATCCTCTTCTGACCCTGCGCTAGAGAAAGAGAAAGCAACCACTTAGTATTAATATGATAAAAAAATGTCATTAGTATCCGTAAGAAGCCTATAGATGGATTTAGATTTAATATCACACATTTTGGAGCCATCAAACCAATACAACTTATCCATAAACCATAAATTTCGGATTCTTCAAATTATTGAAGGAGGCAGACAAAACAGTATAAGTTCTTCTGTGAGAGCTAGGCAAACCAAACTCTCCACGAAGCTGTTCCCAAGATTTAAGCACATCATTATTCATAATATCATTAAAAGTATTTACAACATTCACATGCCAAGCCTTAGCAAAGCAGCCCCTCAATCTGGCAAGCTTAGTATTATTGAAAGATAAATTCCACTAGCAAGACTGATTTAACAGATGCACATCATTATTAGTTTTATTACCAAAATTGATACAGATCTTATTTCTAACGGCAGTCCAGGCCTTCCAAATGCTTTGGAAAACAACAAAACCAACAGGTCTAGCATCAAAGGAGCCAACCAAAATATCCAAAAAAGACAAATTTTTCCAGAATTAGGCCCTTTTAGGGACAACATTGCATATGTTATATCTAGTAAGCACCTTCCACGGTTCATTGCCAGAAATGCATTTAGCAATCCATTTAGAAGTCAAGGCAACACCTTGCAGCCTTAGATTGGTAAGACCCAACCTGCCCATAACCTTATTAACAACACACCAACTCCACTTAACTGAGTGAATATTTTTTCCAACAAAGTTACCAACCCAAAAAAACTGCTTAATATACGTTTGGATCAAAGTTAACACCCTTCTTTAATTAAACTCCTTTCTCATTATGCTAGTATTCATGCGTGGCTTATTACAATTACTATTTTCTATCCAAAAATAATTGAGGACTTTGTTTAACATTGAATGAATTTTTATTATTATTAGAATTTTGTTAAAAAAAATTCAAATGATTGGAAAAGCTATATTTCATTGATTATTCTTTCTAGAATCAAAAACTTTTTTATTCATCTTAAAATGAAGCCTTTGGTAGGTAATCAACTATTTTGTTTTTCTCTTTGATATGGAAAAAATAAAATTATTTTATCACTTAAAATCTTTGATTTAAATTTTATAATAATATAATTTTATATTCTTTAATTTAAATTTTAAAATTTTATAAATTTATAAATTTTAGAATCATCTCATAATTCATAATATTTTATTTAAAAATTAAAATAATAAATAATGTGTCGAATAAACCAAAACTCAGGTAAAAAACCACATTAAACTAAATTGTAATTAAACTTGGAAAAATTAGTATAAAGTGGAAATGGGCCCAGAATGCACTTCAATAGCATATTCTGTATGAAGTCCGCATCTTCCAAGATGAGTCTGGGTGAAGTTTCCTTGCGATTGCAGGAAATATTAAAGAATAGCCGCATTATTAATTTTGTTACTTGTTTATTATATTTGGCTTGCTGCCATTCTCAACGCCAATGTCTACATCTCAGTAAAAATAAATTACATAAAAAAATCAAAACTGCACGCCGTGGGCTAACATAATAAGAATGGCTTTGCATTATTAATGGTAAGATTCAGTCCAACTTTCACATTGAATGTATATACAAAGTCAAAAAGTATCCATATATATATATATATATTTAGAGGTGTATATATTGTTAATGTATTAAGAAGTAAATATTTTTAATTTATCAAAAATATAATTTTTTTAAGATAGAATAAGAGATCACAAGATATTTTCAGAATTAAATGAAAAATTATAATGAAAACCATTACTAATCCAATGAAGATGAGGTTTCACCGCCTCAAAAGCTCGCCAAATACTTTTAACAACAAAAGAATCTTGAATCTTAACTGGAGCAGAAGTAATGATGAGAGTATGGAGACCAATATTTGTCCAAGCTTTACGCCCATAAGGTAGCCCCGAAGAAATACAATGACGAATCAAAACCTTCTAGGCTTCAGTGCCTTCAATAGCTTTAACCACCTACTTAGCACACAGAGAAATGCTTTGCCTATAAATGTCAATGATGCCCATTCCACCCTTATCAGTAGGCGTACAACAAATATCTCAAGCAACTCTATGAAAACCACACGAATTCTTTTCCTTGGCTTGAAGAAAATCCCTAAGTCTGGCCAAATTATTATAAGAATTCTTAGAGGGGGCCCAACAGGAAGAGTAATAAACATGGGTGGCAGCAAGAATCTTTGTGCAAACCTGAAACTTGCCAGCAAGAGAGAGGGGATGTAAGGCCCAACAAGAAATCTTCTTTCAATTCTGTCAATGACATACTGCCAAAGTTCAGAGGGTGAGTTATAAAAAACAAAGGGGATTCCTAAGAACTTAAAATGCTCACTCCTTTGAAGCCAATGCCATGAAAAATATCTAAGCCAAGCAGGCATAGAAGAAGAAGCAAGGCGAAAACAAAGGGACTTAGACCATTTGATGTTGGATCCTAAGGCCTTACAAAAATTGTCCAAACAAACCAAAGTAGTTAAAACTAAAACCTCATCCTCATTGATAGTGAGAAAAGAATCATCTACAAAGTGCCCATTAAAAAGTTGGGTGGACATATCAGGCAAAAGAATACCTTTGATTAACCCCTTAGATGCTTGATTGGCAAGAAGATAACAAAAATCTTTAGCAACAAGGATGTAAAGTGAGGGGGCCAAAGGACAACCCTGGTGAATAGAACAAAACAAACCAAAATATTTTGACCTAAGTCCATTAATAGTAAGACAAGCTGAAGCATTAGCAAACAACATATTCACAACCTTGATAAAAAAGGGGCCAAAGCCAAGAGCCTGGAGCATGGCAAGAATGAAAGGCCACTCAATACGAGCATAAGCTTTCTCAAAGTCTAGTTTAAGGAAAAGGGGCTTTTGGCCTGAGATATGAGCCCATTCTAAACCTTCCCAAGAATCAATAAGATTATCCAAGATGTAACACCCTTTAATGAAGTTTGTTTGCTCTGGTCTGATAATCACAGGGAGAATGTTGCGAATACAGAGAGATAAAGCTTTAGCCAAAATCTTGTAAGAGAAATTAAGCAGAGTAATAGGTCTCCAACTGGTGATAATATCAAGATTACCCACTTTAGGAATAAATTTAATGTTTCCATGATTGATAATACTGCCCAAAGAATTATTGGCTAATGCTTCATTGTAGATATTGAGCAGATCAAGCCCAATAAACTTCCAAGTGGATTTATAAAATTCACATGGAAAGTCATAAATATCAAGGTACTTGTCATCTAATATGGTCATAATAGCATTATGATGCTCATAAAGTGAAAGAGAAGCCTCACAAAGAAGTTTGTCATAAACATACAACTTAGTAGGAACAACATCAAGACACTGTTGGAGCGCCATCTGATGTTCTAAAGAATCTTGTTGAGCTTGAAAATTAAGCTTATCATGATCCACAAAGGCTGAAGCAATATCAAGAGAGAAGTCAACCTACCATGAGAGACTTGAATAGCCTTGATCTAGATCCTGGCCTGCCTAGAAAGAAGAGACTTAAAAAAGGTTTTGGACTAGTGATCACCAACCCTCAGCCAATGCATACGAGCTCGAATCTGAGCTCCCCTAGCTTCATGTCGTTCATGGACTATAAGCTGGTGGCGAAGACCAGCAACCCTGGTTTGCAACTGTCGATCATACAAAATATTTTCCAGCAACTGTACATTTCGTTGATACTCCTTTGTAATAGCCAAATGAGCACACTTTCTGACATGTGCCACATGTTTTCCAAAATGTTGCATGAAAGAGGTAGTACGGGCAATTGCTTCATTCCACCAAAAAATCTAACTAACAGAGTGACGAGGCCGAGGTAATAAATTCCAGATTCGCTCAATCATAACAATGGTGCCAGGGTGTTGCAATAAAGAAGTATTTAAATAAAATTGATTGCACAAAAAATTAAATTGACGACCACTCCACTCAATCTGAAAGGAAATTGGAAAATTATATGATAACAGGAATTGATCCCAAACTATCACAATTTTTGGGGACTTTAGAAAGCAGATGGAAAATTTGAAACCATGCAATTAAAAAATAAACCGGATACAAAATATAACACAAGCAACAGAATAAGAGAGCATTCACTAGACAATAAGACAACAAATTAACGTGGTTCAGGCACTGCCTACATCCATGAATGATTGGATCCTTTCTTGAGAAGATATATCAGTGATTACAATAGCTCTATGAAAATAGAGTCTTTCCCTTTTTTTTGTTTTCTTGTATGCTACACACATACAAATCACAATGCTATCACTCACCCTACAAGCTTGATGCTTTAAAGCAAGAAAAACAAGAAAAAACAGTCAATCCCAATCCATCCACATTGGTAGAGATTTAATAAAAACCACAAAAAAATATTTTCGATCACGTTTCTTAACCACTCTTATCCTCCACAGGATAAGGATGAGCACGAAAATTAAATAAAAATCAATCCACTCTTATCCTCCACGGGATAAGGATGAGCACGGACATTAAATAAAAAATCTTATCCGCTACAGATAAGGAGACCACGTCATGGGCTGGACCCATGGATAACAACAATAATCTCCCCCTCCAGACCATGAGGAGGGCTCCCCCATACTGAAGAGTTACATGGCATTCATGCCTGCCAAAGCTCTACATAATTCATGCTTTTCTTTTGGCACTGTCTTCGTCATCATGTCTGATGGATTTCGATCAGTATGTATTTTGTTGATCTTCATCAAACCATTTTCAAGGACATCTCTTATCCAATGATACCGCACATCAATATGCTTGGTTCTAGAGTGGAATGTAGCATTCTTGCTCAGATCAATGGCGCTTTGACTGTCACACCTAATCACATACTCCTTTTTTTGAAAATCCAACTCCATAAGAAAATGTTTCAACCAAAGCATTTTCTTATAGGCTTCTGTGGCAGCAATGTACTCAGCCTCTGTAGTCAAAAGTGCAACTCTTTTTTGCAGCTTTGATTGCCAAGAAATGGCTCCCTTACAAAAGTAAACAAGTAACCAAATGTAGACTTCATTTGATAAAGATCTCCAACCATATCTAAATATGTATAGCCTTCCACCACAGGTGGTGAGTTTCCAAAATACAGGCAAAATTTAGAAGTACATCTTAGATACCTTAGGATCCAATTTACAGCTTCCCAATGTTGCTTGCCTGGATTTGCAATATATCTGCTAACTACACTAGTAGCATGTGCTATTTCGGGCCTTGTGCACACTGTAGCATACATTAAGCTCCCTACAACTGATGCATAGGGGATATTTTCCATTAGTTTCTTCTCCTCATTGCTGGTTGGAGATAACTTGACACTCAACTTGAAGTGGCTAGCTAATGGCGTACTCACAGGTTTGGCATCCTTCATATTGAATTTTTCAAGTACCTTCTCAATGTACTTTTCTTGTGATAGCCATATCTTCTTGTTCCTTCTATCACGCTTGATTGTCATGCCCAGGATTTGATTTGTAGCTCCTAGGTCCTTCATTTCAAAGACCTTGTTCAACTCTTCCTTCAACCTATTAATCAGATTAGCATCTTGTCCAACGATAAGCATATCATCAACATATAACAAGAGAATAACAAAGGAAGACTCCAAATATTTTTTGAAGTAAACACAATGGTCTGTAGTGGTTCTAGTAAAGCCTTGACTCATCATAAAAGAGTTGAACTTTCTGTACCATTGTCGTGGCACTTGCTTTAATCCATATAAGCTCTTCTTCAACTTGCATACCATGTGCTCCTTACCCTTCACTAGAAAACCTTTTGACTGCTCCATATATATTTCTTCTTCTAAATATCCATGCAAGAAAGTTGTTTTGACATCTAGTTGCTCAATCTCTAAGTATAGACTAGTAGCTAGGCCTAGGATAGTGCGAATAGAAGACATCTTCACAACTGGAGAGAAAATTTCATCAAAATCAACACCCTTTTTCTGCTCGAATCCCTTTACTACCAACCTTGCCTTATACCTCATTTTCTTCTTGTCATCTTCATTTTTCAGTCTAAATACCCACTTGTTCTTCAAGGCTTTTCGCCCTTTTGGCAGCTCAACCAAATCATAAGTTTTGTTCTTATACAAGGAATTAAGTTCTTCTTGCATAGCTTTCTTCCATTGTTTTGTCTGCTCATGCATCATAGCTTCTTTAAAGCTTTCTGGTTCACCACTTTCAGTGAGTGTAACATATTCTGATGATGGATATTTTGTAGAGGCTTTTTGTTCCCTTTGTGATCTTCTCAGCATAGGTGGCTCTTCTTGAGGAGGTTGCTCCTCATGCACATCATCATTACCATGCACTTCATTATCATCTATTTGTGGATCCTCACCATCCGAAACTTGGTGTTCTTCATCTTGAGTTTGCTACCCATCATTTTCATGGATGGGCAAAGGGGTTTGTGTTTCTGGAAGCTCATCTACAAGTCTCTTTGGCAGTTCTTCTTTATAAAAATTAGAATATGTTTGGTTTTCACGAAAGATCACATCTCGGCTTCTATACATCTTCTTGACCTTGGGATCCCATAACCTGTACCCAAACTCATCATCTCCATAACCCAAAAATATACATTGGATTGCTTTGTCATCTAGCTTACTTCGTCGCTCCTTAGGTACATGTATGAAAGCCTTACATCCAAAGACTCTCAGGTGTGAATAAGATACATCCTTGTTGGTCCACACTCTTTCTGGCACATCTCCTTCCAATGGAGCTGAAGGAGATAAATTTATTAAATAGCACGCAGTGTTCAAAGCTTCACCCCAAAAGACCTTTGGTAACTTAGCTGAAGAAAGCATGCTTCTAATCCTTTCAACTATGGTACGGTTCATCCTTTTTGCAACACCATTATGTTGTGGTGTGTAAGGGATAGTCTTTTCATGTCTTATCCCATGCTTTGCACAATATTCCTCAAACCTCTTTGAGATGTACTCTCCACCATTATCTATGCGAAGTGATTTCAAGGACTTGGATGTTTGCCTTTCAACCATGACATGAAATTTTTGAAAAATCTCAAACACTTGATCTTTGCTTTTCATGGTAAAACTCCAAACTTTCCTGGATGCATCATCAATAAAAGTGACAAAGTACAAAGCACCACCAAGAGTTTTCACATTCATAGGGCCACATACATCGAAATAGACTAGATCAAGAATTTTAGTTTTATGATTGGCTCTGACATGTGAAAAGGAAACTCTATGATGTTTTCCTACTAAACAGTGATCACACGGAGCCAAGGACGTACCTTTGAGATTTGGAAGAGAATTCCTCTTCACCAAAGTCTCTAAGCCTTTTTCACTCATGTGATCGAGTCGCCGATGCCACAAGTCGGATAGAGATTCTTCAAAAATAGTGTTCATCTCGTCTTTTGATATCTGGACTTCGGTCCTATAGAGAGAGCAACACTTCTTACCTCTTGCCACAACCAGAGAACCCTTTTTCAACTTCCACAGTCCATTGCCAAACTGTGTCACATACCCTTCATCATCAAGCTTTCCAGTTGAGATGAGATTCAATCTAAGGTCTGGAAAGTGCCTTACATCCTTGAGGACCAACTTGTAACCAATATTTGTTGTGATGCAAATATCACCCATTCCAATAATTTTAGACACTCCATGATTTCCCATCCTTACCGAACCAAAATCTCCTAACTTGTACATGGTAAAGAAATCATTATGTGAAGTGGCATGGAAGGTTGCTCCTGAATCAACCACCCAAGTTGAATCTTCACATGCTGCACAAACACAGTCTTCACCACACATTGATAATGTTAGAACTTCACTGGACGCGACTGCAGTGGTTTCTTGATGTTCTTTCTTTTCATCACCATATTTTCCTTCCTTTTGATATCTTTTAAGCTTCTAACACTCCTTCTTCATGTGCCCGGGCTTATTGCAGTAGTAGCAGGTTAATCCTTTTCTTGATTTGGATCTCCCTCTTGATCTGCTTCGATTGTTATTTTCTCTATTATTTGGTCTTCCCCGTTCTTCAACAACCAATGCTTGTGAGTGGGAGGAATATAAGGATTTTATCCTTACTTCTTCATTTAACAGACTGCCTGTAACTTGGCTCATGGTAACAACCCCATTTGGTGCCGAGATGCTCAGGGATACAACAAGAGTCTCCCAACTATCAAGCAGTGAACTTAGCAACAATAGTGCTTGCAACTCATCATCCAACACCATCTTCATAGCTGCTAGCTGATTTACAATGCTCTACATTTCATTTAGGTGCTCTGCAACCGACCCATTCTCTTTAAACTTCAAGTTTACCAGTTTTTTGATCAGAAACACCTTATTTTCGATCGTCTTCCTCTCATATAGGTCATGCAACTTCTTCCACAAGGAGCTTGCACTAGTTTCTATCGCCACATGGTGGAACACAATATCATCCAACCATTGCCTGATACATGCAGTTGCTTTTCAGTCCAACTTCGTCCAATCCTCAGTGGACATAGAGGTTGGCTTCGTATCTACCTCAATCGGCACATTGAGATCCCTCGAATAGAGAAGGTCTTCCATATTGGCTTTCCATATCAACCAATTGTTGCCATTTAGGCTAACCATCCGAGTAGAGGTGTTTGCATCCATATTTGATCCACACACAAGTGAACTAAGCTCTGATACCAGTTGTTGGGGACTTTAGAAAGTAGATGGAGAATTTGAAACCCTACAATTAAACAATAAACCAGATACAAAATATAACACAAGAAACAAAATAAGAGAGCATTCACCAGACAGTAAGACACAACAAATTAACGTGGTTTGGGCACTGCCTACATCCACGAATGATTGGATCCTTTCTTGAGAAGATATATCAGTGATTACAATAGCTCTGTGAAAACAAAGTCTTTCCCTTTTTTATATTTTCTTGTATGCTACACACATACATATCATAATGCTATCACTCACCCTACAAGCTCTCTGCTTTAAAGTAGGAAAAACAAGAAAAAACAGTCAATCCCAATCCATCCACATTGGCAGGGATTTAATAGTAACCACAACAAAATATTTTCGATCACGTTTCTTAACCACTCTTATCCTCCACGGGATAAGGATGAGCACAAACATTAAATAAAAAACAATCCACTCTTATCCTCCACGGGATAAGGATGAGCACGAACATTAAATAAAAAATAATCTTATCCGTTGAACAGATAAGGAGACCACGTCATGGGTTGGACCCATGGATAACAACAACAACAATTTTGTTATTGATGGAGGAGAATAGAAAAAATGTTGTTCTGACATCATAACTTGATCAAGGCGCCTGCAGAATCATAGACCACAAAAATTAGACCGTGTGAACTAGGGTGGAGGCATACAATTACGTTGAAAAAAAGAGGATAAAAAAACCAAGCCTCACGCTCTCCAAAACTAGCGTATTGGGAGGTGACCAACTTTGTCTTCAATATGCTCAACCATATTAAAATTACCATAAAAATCCAATATGCCATTTGCAGGTGATCAACCAGATACCATCAAAGAGCTGAATCTTACAATCAAACACATACACATGTAACCTTTTTATTACATGTCCAATAATTAAACTTCTTTCTCATTTTAAAAAAGTTATTTTGTATGATTTATCCAGTTCATTATGCTAGTATTCATGTGTTGCTTATTGCAATTACTATTTTTCTATCTAAAAAATAATTGAAGACCTTGTTTAACATTGCATGTATTTTCGTTATTATTAGATTTTTATAAAAAAAATTCAAATCATTGAAAAAACTATATTTCATGGATGATTCCTTTCTAGAATCGAATTTTTTTTTATTCATTTTAAAATGAAGCCTTTAGTAGGTAATCAACTATTTTGTTGATATATATATATGTGAAGGAAGAGTCAAAGTTGATTAGACGTTTTTTGTAGGACTGCCCAAACTGCCGAACTCGTTTCGGCCATATCTCACTCATCCGGACTCGGATTGAGCTAAAATTTTGAGGGTAGATGCCTAAAAACCCTAGAACGTCTCCACCAATTTTCATATCATTTGGAGCAACACAGATCCTAGCGCATCCCTATGTGTGAACGAGATATTTGGCAAGCGGCTATGCGAGGGTTTCATCTCGGGTTGAGTGCAAGCAGCTCCAGAGGTTGGTTTTTAGGGCCTTCGGGCCCTAGCGGCCAATATTTTTGTGGTTTATGCTCAATATTTTAGCAGGAAATGTTGCAGGGGATACAAGATGGGTTAGAAATTTGTCTTTCAATAGATCATACCGTGAACTTGAGTGACAACGGCTTCCAATTTGCTGCACAAAAGAAAAGTGAAAACCATACCTTTCCACGGCGTCTAGGGCAAGGATTAAAGAGATCACGAAACAAGTTTCAAGCAGTTGATCAAAAAATGGCTCATATCTCAAGTGAATCTGGTGCTAAGGTGCACCCACAAAATAATTCTACTGTGAAAACCCCTATCAAGGGTAAGAATTTTGAAGACTCAGTCCCAAAAATGAATTTTAGGGATGCCCTTCATGGTGGACAACCTCAGCCCAATGCTAATATCAATATTAGGGCTTCCCATAAACCTCTAAGAATGCCTAAGATTGATCCCAGGAAAACGGAGTCAGGATGTCTTAAAGCAACTGATGGAACTCCTATTGTTAAGCTTGATATGGGTAACATTCAGACCGACATTGAAGATCTGGAAAAAAGAGGACTAATTTGTCGATTCGTGGGTTTTCGTCCGAGTCTATCTCGCTTTCAAAGTCTGGGCTGCAAAAAGCCGAAAAACTAAAGGTGAGTTACAAATCTCTATTTATCCAAATGGTTATTTTCTTGTTTTATTTGCTAATAATGAAGATAGAGAGAAAACTTTTCAAGGGGGTCCTTGGTTTTTTGGAAGGGCAGGGCTTTTCATGAAGCCCCGGCATACTAAATTTAAAGCCGAAGAAGAGATGCCTTCTATAGCTCCCGTGTGGGTTAGACTCTTTGGCCTCCCTATTGAATTTTGGAATCCTACTATTTTTTCTTCAATTGGAAACTCTTTAGGAACTTTTATGATGACTCGCTGATTGTACTCAAAATTTTGAACATATTATTTATGCTCGGATTTGTGTTTTAATGGATTTTGACAAACCCCTACCTAAAAAGATCACATTACAATTTGGGGAAGACACTTGGGAGCAAGTAGTGGACTATGAGAACATTCCTTTTCGTTGTAGAATTTGCCATGAATATGGTCATTTGGCCAGTGCTTGCCCAAATAAAATTCCCGATCAAAAGAAAGAAGATATAAACTCAATAGGTTTCCAAATACCTAATAAGAAGAACACTATAAAAAACCAGTTATGAAGGATCAATCAAAGTCATCTGCTAATATGTTTGAAATCCTTTCCACAAATGATGTCCCAAGTGAGGAAGAGGAAATAATGGAAACTGAAATCTTAGAAACACAATTTAAATATGAAGGGAAGAACTCGGAGACAAACCAACAAATCAAAGGTTTTCAACAAAAAAAAAGGAGAAAATTTACACAAGAAAAACAATATTTCAAATGTCAAAACTTCAAATAATGCAGGTCCCAATATAGACTCCGTTGAACCATCTAGTAAAATTTTGGTTGTGTACGAGCATTCTTCAAGGTTAGAAGCCATCTCAGATTCAATTGGAATAAGTCAAGAAACAGGGAAAAAAAAATTGAAGATGGATTCTAATAAAAAAGTAGGTCGCAAGACCAATCAATATCATATGGTAAAAGAAGGTGAAAAGCTTGTAGAGGAAGGTAAGATTAATGCCCTTCCCAACTTTTTTAGCCCTGGTATTAATGAAGATCATCACTTGGAATATTAGAGGACTCAAAGGGAGTCTTTCAAAACAAAATGAAATTAGAAGAATGATTCAGATAAATCATCCACATCTTGTTTTCCTTCAAGAAACAAAGATGTCAATGGAGGATATGGACTTAATTGCCAAGAAAATTTGGCCAACCGGAAAGTGGTTTCCCTCAGCTCCCAAGGGACTTCGGGTGGCATTGCTTGTCTTTGGGACCCAAAAGAGGTAGTTATTCACCATATGGTTGGCAGTTGGGGTTTGTTGGCTATAGCTATTCAAAGTAGACATTCCAACCAGATTATGCTCTGCATTACCGTTTATGCTCCGACTTCTTTGGAGGAAAAAAGAAGACAGTGGAAGGATATTACTCATATTATCTCTCATTTTCCTAAAGCTTGGATCTTGATCGGAGGAGATTTCAATACCATCCTCTCTCCGGATGAGAAAAGGGGGGAAATAGAAATTTGGACAAAAGCACCGACATCATGAGCGAATATATTGCAAACCTCCATCTTGTGGATATCCAAACCGAGATAATGGCCTTATGACTTGGTCTAACAGAAGGCAAGGCTTAGCTTGTATAATGGAGAGATTGGATAGGTTTTTGCTCTCTAAAAATTTCTTAATCCATGGTCACATTCCTAAAGTGAAGACTCTTAATAATGTTGGTTCGGATCATTGGCCACCATGGTGGAAATGTGGAAAACCAATGTGAGTTTCTCTCCTTTTCATTTTCAATTAATGTGGCTTAGAGACATTTCCTTCAGACCTCGTGTGCAACAATGGTGGAAGGAAGGTAAACCTAGGCATGGGACTAAGATGTTCTGTTTTGCCAAAATACCGCAATACATTAAATCCAAAATCAAGACTTGGAACTGGAAAGAGTTTGGGGATGTTCATAAAAAAAAACATGAAGTTATTGCTCATCTTGAAAATTTGAATAAGAAAATCCGTTTAGATGGCCTCACAGAGAAGAGAAGTGCAGATGAAATTAAACTCACAACTCAGCTTGAGGAATGGGAAAAAAGAGAAGAAATCTTATGGAAGCAAAAATCTAGAATTCAATGGCTCAAAGAAGGAGATCGAAACACAAATTTCTTCCACAAATCTCTTCTAGCTCGAAGATCTCACAACTTTATTTCTTCCTTAAAATCAGATTCTGGAGATGTTGTTTATACTTGGGATGGCATGAACTCTATTGTTGTTGATTACTTTTCCAATATTTTTGTCGCTACTCCTCTTGACTCAACTTCACAACAAAATGTTCTTCAAGCAATCCCTTCTCTTATCACTTCTGAGGAGAACTCTATTTTGACTGCTCCTCTTACTATCAATGAGCTTCAACAAGTAGTTTTTAAAATGCAAAAAGGGAAAACCCCAGGTCCCGATGGTTTTCCCATTGAGTTCTACCAAGAGTTCTGGGATATCCTTCATGTTGATTTATTAGAGGTGGTGGAAGAAGCCAGGAAAGCCAAAGAAATTTTGAAGGTTATCAATAAAACTTATATTACTCTTGTTCCAAAAGCTCAAGAGGTTGATCATATCTCATCTTTTAGACCTATTGCTTTATGTAATGTTCTTCTCAAAATCATTACTAAAATCATGGCAAAAAGGTTGAAGCCTCTTTTGCATAAGATTATTTCCCCAGAGCAAGGGGGTTATGTGGAAGGACGTCAAATAGTAGATGAGATAGTTCTTGCTCAGAAGCCATCCATTCCATGGATATGCAAAATTCTCCTTCCATGTTCATTCGGTTAGACTTATCCAAAGCTTATGACAGAGTGGATTGGCACTTCCTTATCAAAGTTTTGAGGCAATTTGGTTTCTCTAAGGATTGGATGGATTGGATTATGGGATGTATCTCTTCGCTTTCCTACTTAGTTCTTATCAATGGCAAGCCTTCTCAGTCTTTCCCAGCCTCCAGAGGTATTAGGCAAGGTGACCCGCTATCCCCTTATTTATTCATCATTCTTGTCTGAATGCTTGGGTAGGACTATAACCAAAAAGAGGGAAAACAAAACCCTTGAGGGAGTTACCATTGCTCATGGAGCTAGACCTATCTCTCATCTTCAATTTGTGGATGACTCTACTCTTTTAGGTAAAGCTACAATTAAGGAAGCTTCTAATATTAAGCAAATCATTAGTCTGTTTTTCTAAGGCTACTAGGCAGTTGATCAATGAAGACAAATCTAAAGTTATTTTCTTTCACTACTCCGCTAGACAGGAATCCATGGTCTTGGATAAATTAAGATATAAGAAGACCTCTCTTCCAATCACTTATTTAGGTATTCCCATAAATATTCAAAGGCAGAAAAATAAAGATTGGAATTGGTTGTTGGACAAAGTCAAGAAGAAAATTGGAAAGTGGACCAACAAGTGGCTTTCTTCTCGGGGGTAGAATCACCTTGGTAAAATCAGTCCTTCAAGCTATTCCTATTTATGTTTCTTCCGTTTTGAATATCCCAAAGGTCGTTCTTCGAGAATTGGATCAAATCAGTCATCGTTTCCTTTGGAGTGGTACTAAGGAGAAAAGAAAATGGGCCTTGGTGAAATGGGATACTTTATGTCTTCCTAAGAGTGAAGGGGGGTTAGGATTCCGGTCTTCAATTAATAACAACAAAGCTTTAGCCGCTAAATTATATTGGAGGATGTTGCATAACCCCAATGCTCTTTGGGCCAATAATCTCCGTGCTAAATATGCCGAGAACAAAAGTCCTGAAGACCTTGTTCGCTATCAACTTCCTACCAAAGGTTCTCCCATTTTAGCAGCTTCTTAAGACCGGTGAGGATTTGATAAAGAAAAAAATTATTTTGGATCATTCATAATGGTCAACATGCAAATTTTTGGACAGATTCTTGGGATGGTCACAAGCCTTTGATAACTCGGCTTCCCGATTGGAGGCCTTGGATGGAGGAGCTTCACCGAGCTAATTGGATAAAGGTGGCTAATTACCGTCGGTACCATACCGGTAATTCAAAGGTTGGTAGATATTGGATCCCTATTGAGGACTCGGCCTATTCAAATCCCGTAAAGGCAAAGACAAGATATCCAAGGCATCCTTCATATGAGATCCCTCTCTTGGTCCCATGAAAAAGATTGTTTTGGATGGAACAACACTACTAAGGGTGAGTATTCAGTTGCTCAAGGTTATTTGACCTTATGCCATAATAATCCCAACCATTCTTCTGACATATTTTCTCGATTGTGGGCTCAAAAGCTCTGGCCTAAGGTGAGGTTCTTTAATTGGCTTTTATTGCATCGTAGGGTGCTTACCGGTGAGCAACTTATGAAGCGTGGTTTTCATGGCCCTTTTAGATGTGAAATGTGTGAAGAGAATGTAGAAAATATCAACCATATTTTTATTGAGTGTACTTTAGCCTCCGAGCTATGGAGGAGAATGGCCACTTTACTTGGCTTACAGTGGTCCAATTTTTTTACTTTTGAACAACTTTGGAGGGATTGGCCTAATCAAGAGGGTGTTGATCATTTTATTAGGCAGTTAGTTTGGATGGGTTCTACCATTCTTCTTTGGAATATTTGGAATGAAAGGAACAACCAAATTTTTAATCAAGATAGGAAGGATATTCACTATATTTGGCAAAAGACCATAGCCAACTTAGTTGAATCAGTCCATCAACTCCTTAATCACCCCCAAAACTCCCACCAAAGATGGGATCAAGTGATGCAAAGATTGAAGATTAAATCTTCTAAGGGCAACCAACTTAAAGGGAATGTGAGTATTAGTAAGATGGATAGGACTAGAAATTGGCAACCTCCTCCTAAGGATTTTGGAAAAGTCAATACTAGATGGAGCCTCTAGAGGGAACCCTGGAAAAGCCAAGGTGGGAGGAATTGGTAGACTTTCAGATGGCTCCCTGGTTTTTACTTTTGCCGAGAATTTGGGTATTCTTTCCAATAACCTTGCTGAGGGGTATGGTATCCTCGGAGGCCTTCAGGAGGCTACTAAGGTTGGATGGGAAAAGGTGTTAGTTGAGTCCCGACTCTCAACTTATGATTAATCTCTTGAAGACTCCTTCTAAGAATCATAAGGTGGATTGGAGAATAAAAAGAATTATTGAGAAGATTCAATTAATCCAGATGGGATTTTTGAAAGTTGATTACAATCATGTGGTCAGAGATCAAAACAAGAGTGCTGATGCTTTAGCTAATTGGGCTTTGGACAAAGGTGATCTTACTTGTTATGGCCACCCTCCTATATGGTGGGCTTCTCAAATTAGGGAAGCTCTTCTTTCTATCATTTCTTTGGATGGCTCCAGCTTCGAAGGTACCTAGTTTCTTCTTGTTTTTTTTTTTTTTGCTTCTCTTTGGTTCATTCAGTTTTTTTTAGTTCCCTAGCTCATTCTATTCTTTATTTTGTTTCCTCTCGTTGATTCTTGCCTTAATAGTCTTCTCGGTCTAGATAGGTCATTGTTTTGTTCAATTTTTTTTTCTTTTTTCTTTTTGTTTTTTTGTTTAGTTTTTTTAAGGTGGGTGGGTTCTTTTGTTTTGTTTTGTTCTTTGTGTTGTTTTTTGTTGTTCTTGTGTTTTTGTTGTTTTGTTTTTTTTTTTATGTTTTTTGTTATTGTTCTTGTGTTTTTTTCGTTCTTGTTCTTGGGTTTCTCTTTGTTTGTGTTATTTCGTGTTTTTATGTGTGAGTGTTTTCTATGTTTTTTGTTTTTGTTTATTGTCTCTTTGTTGGTTGTTTTTTATTTTTATTTTTATTTTATTTTTTAATTTTTTAGGTTTTGGTTGTGTTTATTTTTCATGTTTTTTTTGGGTTATGTCTTTGTAGTGTTCTGTTGTTTTTGTCTTGTTTGTGTTTTGTTATGTGGTTCTTGTGTTTTTCTATGTGGTTTGTGTTGTGGTTTCTTTTATCTTATTGTGCGTGTTTGGTTGTGCTTTTGTTTTTGACACACTCAAGGAGCATGTTTTTTATTTTATTTTATTATTTTTGTTGTTATTTACTTATTTTTAAATTGGTTTTGTGTGTTTGTTTGCTCCTTGAGTATGTCAAAGGTGGTAGGCCAGGTGTCCGAGTCCTAGGAATTTTTGGCGGAATGGATACCCCCGCCTCCTTGGGTCTTACCCGAAAGTGGCATCCCTTTTGGGATGTTTTCCACAAAAAAAAAAAAAAAAAATATTTTTCTCTGCAAAAAAAATAATAATTAAAACTATTAAATTTAAATTCTTATAAACTTTATTTTACCTCTTAAAATCTTTCTCAAATTTTATAATAATATTATTTTATATTCCTTAATTTAACTTTTCTAAATTTAATAGATTCATAGATTTTAGAATCTTCTCCTAATTCATAATATTTTATTTAAAAATTAAAATAGTAAATAATATGTCAAATAAAACAAGACTTAGGAAAAAACCACATTAAACTAAATTGTAATTAAACTCGGAAAAATTAGTATAAAGTGGAAATGGGCCGAGAATGCACTTCAATAGTATATTCGGTATCAAGTCCGCATCTTCCAAGATGAGTCTGGGTGAAGTTTCCTTGCGATTGCAGGAAATATTAAAGAATAGCCGCATTATTAATTTTGTTACTTGTTTATTATATTTGGCTTGCTGCCATTCTCAACGCCAATGTCTACGTCTCAGTAAAAAGAAATTACATAAAAAATCAAAAATGTATGCCGTGGGCTAACCTAATAAAAAAGCTTTGTATTATTGGTGGTAAGATCAGGGTCAACTTTCACATTATCCATATATTTTTTTTAGAAGTGTAATATTTTTAATGTATCAAGAAGTATCATTTTAATGCATCAATAACCTCAATGTTAGAGTACATTAAACTATTATATAGCTAATAGAAATTATTTTATTGAAAAAATTAAATATCAAATGAAATTAAATTAACTAATAGAAATTATTTTATTGAAAAAATTAAATATCAAATGAAATTAATTTAATTGATTAGATTTTTTAATATTTAAGAGAGATTCAATTAAAATTTTGTTAAATAATATATTGATAATATTTGTAATATTACTATGTACAATAAGTGGGACTCATTTCAATTCCATATAGCCAATTAAAAAATAATAATAATACAATTTTTTAAAAATAATTAAGAGTGTATGCTTTTGATTATAATTTTTTTATTGTAATATTTCTGTAAAGTATCACCCTTATCATCCTATGAACTTCTCACAACTCAACTTAAATGAAATATGTAATAAAAGTATAATATAATGAAAGGAAAGTCACGCAAAATGTATTTTTATAAATAATAATGTTTTTTCTTCACAATTTTTTTAAAGATGCAATAGTTATATTTTTAATTAAAGGTTTAATTTATTGTAAAAATAAAAAATAATAGAAAAAATCAGTTGTTTAAGATAATGATCTTATTAATGAAAATAATGTATATATATTTTTAATTTTAATAGTAAACTTGCTATTTTTTTATTGTGTGAATGTATATAATAATGTTTGATTTCAAATATATATTTTTTAAATAAATTGTTTTCCAGTAAAAAAAGTTAATAACTTTTATTTTAAAATTTGAAAAAATTTATATTTTATATCTTCATAGGCCATCAGTTTGGCCTTGTTGTTATAATAAAATAATTGTAGCAATCCATCAATGCAACTCCACCCATTGGATTCTAGAACTTTTAGAAAAATCATGCATTGCTAGATAACTATCAAACGACCATCACATGTAACAACAACTAAAGAGCACAAAGATTCCTCGGGCCACACTAAGGAGATCTGCCCCTAAGACATCGACATAAGTTGTCTACCATTTGGGCCATGCCAAACAAAAAACAAAAATATCGTCCCTGAAATAAAACAAAAAAACCTAACCCACCACCACATTTTTACCATCATGGTCACTACAAGTTAAAGTATTCAAAGAACCATCTCCACCCATCTAGGCTAGAACTCTTCCAAACAAAAATAACATCCATAAAATAAAACAAAATTTCTAACCCACCAACACTTTTTTCCATCATAGCCACTACGAGTTGAAGTATTAGAGAACCATGGTCACTATCATTGCTGGAAGGTTATTACAATGACCCACACTACTAAACCTAAGCCTACACCCAAACTATATGGTGTTTAATGAATTATAAATGTATATACACTAAGAGTTAAAGTATTCATAGAACCATGGCCACTATCATTGTTGGAATGTCATTACAATGACCCACCCACGCTACTAAACCTAAACCTACACTCTAACAAAGCTCTATAAAAAAATACTATATGGTGTTTAATGAGCTATATGCATATATAGAGTTTGACAAAAGAAGCCATGTTATTTTATTCTCTTTGAGGAGAAAAAATATATGAAGTGTTTATGGTTAATTTTCAAATACTAAACCAACATCACCCACAAAATTAACAATAAAAATATTTTAAATATTGCATTTTTATTACATGTCTAATAATTAAGCTTCACCACCATTTCTCATTAAAAAAAAAAAATGTTTTTCATAATTTATAAAATTCATTGTGCTAGTGTTCATGTGTTGCCTTATCATAATTACTATTGTTCTTGGGGGACAACCCAATTTGGCTCTTCTTCAGAAGGTCCAAGGTTCAAAATGTGACATGTGTGTGGAAAATTGTGTGTTAATCCTGATGCAGGGGCATCCATTCTAAAATCCACATGTCAAACCTCTGGGTATTGTTAGATTGATTTATTTATATAGGTTTAAAAGTTTCCACCATTGTTGCGGGCATCTTCTCTTTGACATGGTCAAGCAGTGCAGTGGAGTTGTTCATGATAACTACAGAAGCTACCAGTATTTATTGAAGATGTGCTATACTAGGGGATGCATGTTTATGTTCTACAAGTTCCTGTTAATGTGGTCGTTAGTTCTTCTTGCCACATGGAGCCTCCTGGAGCACCTCATTTGGGTTTTTCGCCATCACGCTAAGTGGAGATTCCATCATTCCTCAATCTTCGATGGAGCCACCTGACAACATGGCACTGCTTTCCCGTGGATGCTCATGGAAAACAATAATGACATATGAGCATATGAGTGGGGAAAAATATGGCAGAAAATAATGGCATCTGAGTGGGAAAAAATATGGCAAATAATGGCATCTGAGTGGGATTGGATTAAACGGGATGCCCAAATTGTAATGGTTTTTTTTTGTTTTTTTTGGAGTGGTGGTGCCGGGATTTGTTCTGGAGGAAGCGATATTGGTTTAGTTTTTTTTGAGTATTTTTTTTTCTTTAGCGGCATTTGCTCTGTTCTCAAGGGGAGATGTGTTCTGTTTTTTTTTTTTAACTTTCATTTGTCCGACATTGTGGAGAGGATCTAAAAATTGCATAATACCAACAGAGACAGAGTATAAGCTGGGGGTTATTTTTCTCCTGAACATGGTGTTGGAATCTGGTCAGTAATTTTTCCTCAACTGTTGGTGCTAGTTCCTGGTGATTGGAACCTTCTGGTTGTCGAAATGTAATGGGATATATCCATGTTTGTTGAACTCAATGAAATCATTGTTTAATAACATCAAAATTCTTATGTGGTTGATTAAATTGGGCACAATCTGCTTCCTTGACTGCATAAGGTGGTATCAGAGCCGAAGTTGTTCTTTCCTGTGTGTTTATGGATGCAATAGAGCCACTCCAAATTGTTCGCTGAAGAAATATTTTCAGAGGGAGATATTTGTTGTTGAGTAACAATGTTGGATGCTGAGCCAGAGCAGTATGGACCAGGATAGCAAGAAGAAGACCAAGTTGCTGAAAGAGGTCTAGGAAGAGGGAGACCGATAGGAGAAAGATGTCATAGAGCCCTTGGATGAGGAGCCATTGCCAATACCAAAATACTAAGGATATTGTAGGCACTTGAAGCTCGTGTGATAGCTATGGAAGGTGTTGCAAGAAGAGGGAGAACCCCATTAGAAGATGAGGACTCCACTGAGGATGAATCAAGCTCATCATCTTTTGATGAAGAAGGAGATGTTGCTCATAGAAGGTTTGTGCATGCTTTTGCTAAGATTGCAAATAGGCCCAAGTTTAATTTATCAGCATATGAGGGTAGTCTGGTTCCCGAAGAACTAATAGACTGGATATCAAAAAAGGAGAAAGAATTTGACCTTGAAAGTGTGGAGGAAACTAGAAGGGTGAAATTAGTGGTGACCAAACTTAAGGGTCATGCTTCTCTATGGTTCGAGAAGGTCCAAAAAACAAAGAGTTTTTGAAGGAAAAACCAAAATCAAGACTTGGGACAGAGTGATAAAGCAGCTGAAGAAACAATTCTTGCCTAAGGACTATGAGCTCTTGTTGTTGAAGAAAGTTCAAAATTTGAGACAGAGAGAATAGTGGAAAGGATTACACTGAAGAATTCTAAAGACTAGTCATCGAAAGAAGACACCTTGAGCCTACTGAGGTGGCTGTGTCAAGGTATGTTAATGGTTTAAAGCTCTCTATTCAAGATGAACTGAGTATGTTGAGTATTAAGACAATGGAAGATGCTTATCAATATGCTGTTAAGGCTAAAGAAAAGCTTAACAAAAATTTTACCCAATCCTCTAAAGGAAAGGGGAAGGCAAAAGGTAATAATACAAATCAGGGAAAGAATGATGATTCTGAAGCAAGCCAAGCCAAAGAAAAGTACCAATAACCGATTTGGCTCAGATTGGAGGCTAACTGAACTCCAATTAATACCGACAGCTATGGTCCAGACTGTAAACCATAGGTCTCAGCCACAGTTCAGACTGTAGACCATAGGTCTGGGCTACGGTTCAGACTGATTAGGCTAAGGAGCCCAAATTGAGTGGTTATAACCATTGCTCTATCTTGGAATCTGTCCAAGATCTTCCATATGGTCTTGTAGCATGTCCATATGAGTAGCCGCATTCGACATGATGTGTTTTAGGTGTCTACATATGCCCCTTTTGAGACGTTGTGAGATCGAACAAAATTGAGCAAAAATAGACCTCCTAAAACAATGTCAAAGGTTCTATGATGATCATTAGTCAGAACAACATTAGAAGGTAAGGGAAATTTTGATGGAGAGAGATCTTCAAAGTTCAGAGGCACATGCTACAATTGTGGCAAGGAGGGTCACAAGTCTCATGAGTGTAAAGCCAACAAGAAAACTGAAAACATAGTTAATGTGGTTGAAGGTGAAGAGAGTGATGAAGCAAACTCAGATTAAGGGACTGCTTATGGTGATGGTGAACAGTTGATGATAAGGATATTCCTCATGGCAGATGAAAATAATGTTGAACTTTGAGAAAGGAAGAGCATTTTTTGTATGAAGGTAAAATCCAATGGTAATTTTTGTGATGTTATTATAGATGGTGGCAACACAGATAATTTGGTTTCCACACACATGGTAGAAAAATTGTCATTGCCTGCTTTTGCACAGGCAAAATGATATAGAGTTTCATGGCTGAACAAGGGTCACCAAGTGCTAGTGAATCGACATTGTAAAGTATATTTTGAGAGAATGGGATATACAAATCAAGTGTGATGTGATGTCATTCCAATGGATGCTTGTTATATACTACTTGGAAGGTCGTGGCAGTATGATAAGAGTGCTCTACATGATGGATGGAAAAATCATGTTACAGTGATCAAATATGGGAAGAAGTGGCTTTTCAAACCTTTGAAGGTTGCCCATGCTGAAGTTAGAAGTGGATTAGTACTATTGGGAGAAAAGGAATTCCTTATTGAGGACATGTGTGGATGGATCCTATGTGAATAGTGGAGTTGAATAAGCAAGTCTAGGATTTAATAGAAAGAGGGTTGATAAGAGAAAGTTTAATCCCGTGTGCTATACTTGCTGTTTTAACTCCAAAGAAATATGGTGAGTGGAGGATGTGCACAGATTCAAGAGCAATCAACAAGATTACTATCATGTATAGACTCCCTATCCTAAGAATGCATGATATGTTGGATAATTTGTGTGGTTCTAGCTTCTTTTCTAAGATAGATTTGAATAGTGGGTATCACCAAATTAGAATTAGAGAAGGATATGAGTGGAATACTGCATTTTGGACAAAGGATGGTCTTTATGAGTGGCTGGTTATGCCATTTGGGCTGACCAATGCACCAAGAAATTTTATGAGATTGATGAAGAAAGTGTTGAAACCATTCTCAATAAGTTTTTAGTTGTATACCTGGATGATATATTAGTCTACAACAAGACAAAAGAAGAACACTTGCAACATTTGAGGGCTATCTTAGAAAAACTACAACAACAAAAAATATTTATAAACTTGAAGAAATGTTCATTTCTCAAGTCAGAATTGACATATCTTGGATTTGTGATATCCAAATATGGTTTAAATATAGACCCCGTAAAGGTAGCTGCAATCAAAGAGTGGCCTAGCCCAAGAAGTGCCACAGAATTCAAGAGTTTTCATGGTTTAGCAGGTTTTTATAGAAAATTCATAAGATATTTCAGTTCTATATGTACACCTTTGACTTCTTGTATCAAAAAGGGATTTTTTGTGTGGACAAAAGAGACCAAAAAAAGTTTCAAATTGTTGAAGAACAAGATGATTGAGCAACCAGTGTTAAGGAGTCTAGACTTTGTAAAAGTATTTCAAGTGGATTGTGATGCTAGTGGCAAGGCCATTGGGGCTGTCCTTAGTCAAGAAGGAAGACCAGTTGCATACTTCAACCATAAGTTAAATGAGGCTCAACAAAAATACTATGTATGAGCAAGAGCTCTATACCATAATTCAAGCATTAAAATATTTGAGGTATCATTTATTACCCAAAGAATTTGTTTTGTTCACTGATCACCAAGCATTGCAGTATCTTAACAATCAAAGCAAGTTGAGCACAAGGTAAACTAAATGGGTTGAATACCTTGCTAGTTATACCTTCACACTCAAGCACAAATCAGGTAAGAGCAACCAAGTAGCAGATGCTTTGAGTAGGATATTTTTGTTGTTGAAGACTATGCAAGTTGAATGTATTGGTATGGATGGATTCAAAGGTCAGTATGCAAAAGATAATGACTTCAAAGAAGCATTCTAAGAGTACAGTAAATTTGAACACAAGGTATGGAAATATTATTTTCCTCAAAATGGTTTCTTGTTTAGAGATAGACAATTGTGCATTCCTCAAGGATCCATGAGGGAAAATATAAATAGAGAGACACATGATGGTGGTCTTGGAGGTCACTTTGGCCGAGATAATAAAATAACACAACTCAAGGAGAAAAATTATTGGCCCAAATTGACCAAAGATGCTGAGAAGTATGTGGCCAGGTGTAGAACATGTCAAGTGGCCAAAGGTTGTAAATAAAATACTGGGTTGTACACTCCATTACTTGTTCCAAAGAGTCCATGGAAAGATATTAGTATGGATTTTGTGTTGGGAATGCCAAGAATGCAAAGAGGGTTCGACAATATTCTTGTTGTTGTAGATAGATTTTTCAAGATGACATATTTTGTTCCTTGTAAGAAAACTAAAGATGCCAGTAGTGTGGCAAAGTTATTCTTTCAAGATATTGTAAGGTTGCATGGACTGCCAAGAAGCATTACAACTGATAGGGATGTGAAATTCATGGGTCATTTTTGGAATATGTTATGGCACAAATTAGGCACAAAGTTGGAATTTAGTTTTGCTTATCATCCTCAAACATATGGACAAATAGAAGTTGTTAATCGGAGCCTTGGCAATCTGCTTAGGATTTTAGTTGGTAACAAACCCAAGCAGTGGGATATGGTGATAGCACAAGCGGAGTTTCCTTACAATGACTCAATAAATAGGTCAAATAGAAAATATCCATTTCAAGTAGTGTATGAAAAGTCACCCAAGGGAGTGACAGGTCTAGTGAAGGTTGTAGTAGAAAGAAAGAATGTTGCTGTTGAAGAAATGACTGCACATTTGAAGGAATTACATGAAGAAATCAGGAAGAAGATTATCCAAAGTAATCAAGTGTACAAGGAGAAAATAGATCAAACGAAAAGAATCAAATCCTTTTAGGAAGGAGATTCAGTAATGGTGTTTTTGAGAAAGGAAAGGTTTCCTAAGGGTACTTACAACAAGCTAAAAATGAAGAAGATTGGACCTTGTAGAATTGTTAGAAAGTTTTCTGACAATGCTTATGAAATTGAACTACCTCCAAGTATAGATATCTCACCAATATTTAATGTTTCTGATTTGTACTCTTATATCGGAGAAAATACAGCATATATGTTAGATGAACAGGTTGAACCAACCATAGATTGGGCAAAGAAGCTACCAAAGAAACAACCTGATAAGATAGAGAAGATTTTGGACCAAAGGACAGTAAAAAAACTAGGAACAAAGAATACAAGAAATTCCTTGTAAGGTGGAAAAACAAAGGTTCAGAAGAAGACTCATGGATACTTGAAGCTGAGCTTGCTCACTTCACACCATCCACCTTTCCAATAAATTTGTGAGCAGGAGCTCACAATATTTCTTACTTGGGGAGACTGATGCAGGGGCATCCATTCTAAAATCCATATGTCAGCCCTCTGGGTATTGCTAGCTTGATTTATTTATGTAGGTGTAAAATTTTCCACCATTGTTGTGGGCATCTTCTCTTTGACATGGTCAAGCAATGCAGTGGAGTTGTTCATGATAACTACAAAAGATACTAGTATTTACTGAAGATGTGCTATACTGGAGGTGCATGTTTATGTTTTGCAAGTTCCTATTAATGTTTTCGTTAGTTCTTATTGCAACAAGGAGCCTTCTAGAACACCTCATTTGGGTTTTTCACCATCGAGCTAAGTGGATATTCCATCATTCCTCAGTCTTCGATGGAGCCACCTGACAACATGATGATGCTTTCTCGTGGGTGCTCATGGCAAACAATAATGGCATATGGGTGAGGAAAAAAATGGCAAATAATAATGGCATATGAGTGGGGAAAAATATGGCAAACAATAATGGCATCTGAGTGGGACCGGATTTAACGTGATGCCCAAATTGTAATGTTTTTTTTTGTTTTTTTTGGAGTGGTGGTGCCGACATTTGTTCTGGAGGAAGCGGAATTGGTTTAGTATTTTTTTGAGTGTTTTTTTTTCTTTAGAGGCATTTGTTTTGTTGTCAAGGGGGGGTGTGTTATGTTTTTTTTAAACCTTCATTTATCCGATATTGTGGAGAGGATATGAAAATTGCATAATACCAATGGAGACAGAGTATAAGGTGGGGGTTATTTTTCTCTTGAACACGACGTTGAAATCTAGTCAGTAATTTTCCCTTAACTGTTGGTGCCAGTTCCTAGTGATTGGAACCTTCTGGTTGCCGAAATGTAATCGGATATATCCATGATTGTTGAACTTGGTGAAATCATTGTTTAATAACATCAAAATTCCTATGTGGTTGATTAAATTGGGCATAATTTTCTTTCATGACTGCGTCAAATCCTCTGTTGATAAGTTTAGCTCACAAGGAGTCATGGTTGGGATGAAAATACTTAGCTCTAAGCATCTATCGTAGGGGTTTTTCCCACTAACCAAATTAAAAAAATACTATTATTCTATGGAAAGCAAGGGTTGGATCGAGATTGAAAACTATTTCAATAATAGTCAGCTGAGGGATTATAAGTTTAAACAATTTAATAAGTTATATGAGTGGCCAATTCCAATCCCTTCGGAATTGACACCCATCATGACTAAAATCTTGGTAGAAATATTTATCACAAGTAGAGATGAGAAGGATGAATTAACTTGGGGCTATGGGAACCTTGGAGTCTACATAGGTGAAGGATGAATATGATAAGATCCTTCCAAAACCTCCTCATGCATATCAAGTTGAGAATTGGAGAAAGATTTGGCAGTCCAAAGGTTGGCCAAAAGTAAACTTCTTTGCCTAGTAGTTCATGCACAATGAAAATATTATTTTGGATAATTTGAGATGTAGGAGAATCGTTGGTCCATCTCAATGTGTTTTATGTTACAAGAGTGAGAAAATATCTGACCACTTGATGTTGAGTGCCTGTTTATGTGCTAGATTTGGGAGCGATGGTTTTTATCTTATAAAATTCGAGCTAATGGTGATTTGAATTGGATTAGTATTTGGGAAATATGGAAGATGCATATATTTAAATATAAAGCTCTTTGTATTGGTTGGAAGCTTGGATTAAACTTCATTTGGTGGTAAGTGTGGTTGGAAAGAAATGACAATTTTTTTAGAGAAACCTTTTTATCCTTAGATGGTGTTTGGAAGGTCATTTGGAGCAAAGTCACAAAAATTGTGGCAGTGTATGCTAAAGAGGAAACTTAGGCTGATATAGGGACAATGGAGAAGGAAGCTAAAGTGCAAGAGGAGTAAGATAGAGCTAGTTGGAAACTACCCTCATAAGGTTGGATTAAAATTAATATTGATGGAGCTGCAAAAGGCAATCCACGTAAAGTTGGAATTGGAGTGGTCTATATGAATCATGTTGAGACGGTGCTCCATTGGGAACTACAAGGCCTGGGAATGGCCTCAAACAATGAAGCATAAGACTTAGCTATCAAATCTGCTTCTATCTAGGTGGTAATACAAGGTTATAGGAGGATAATCCTAGAATCAAATATTGGTTGGAGCTCTAGATTGCATGAGGAATCCTAGAATCAAATTCTCAAATATTGGTTGAAGCTCTAGATTCCATGAGGAACTTTGCTTTGAAGACATGGAGGTTGAGGATTCTTGTCACCCAAATTAAGGAATTATGGAGGGAATTAGATGATGTGATTCCAGTTTATGTGAGTAGAGATCTAAATAAAGTGACAAACTTCCTAGCTAAGATGGGTATTGAGAAGGAGGTAGGGGTTCAGTGGCACAATAACATGGTTATTGAGGATGAGAGGATTAGGTAAGTTGGTAAGCAAATCCAGTGTTTAGCTAATTTAGACATCCATTGTAGAAAAATGGTTTAGAAGATTTGGCTCCAATGCAAATATTCTTTTACTATTGTAAACAGGTGAATAGCCCTTGTAGAAATATAGTTGAAGAGATTTACCTCCAATACAAATATTCTTTTACTGTTTACTGTTGTAAACATGTGTTCTTGTCAGTTAAGGTTGAGAATAAATAATTTTGTTTTACTATAAAATTTTCAAATTCTTTTTCAAAAACATTAAATATATTCTCATTATTATTAATAAAATTAAAAAAAAAACTCTTAAATTATTCGGAAAGCTACAGTTTTTTTTTATTGATTCCTTTCTAGAATCAAAGGCTCTTTTTGTTCATATCGAAGTGAAGCTTTTGGCAGGTAATCAGGTACCAACTATTTTGTTTTGTCTCTTGAATGTGACAAAACAGAAATTTTAAATTTTTTTAAAGAGCATGTTTCTTTGACTACCAAATTTAAGATCTTATAAAATTTATTTTATCAATTAAAATCTTTGAAATTCATATAAGCTAAATTTAGTAAGTTCATAGATTCTAGCAATATTCTCCTATTTTATAATATTTTATTTAAAAATAAAAATAAAAATAAAGCGTCAAATAAACCAAAACTTAAAAAAAAAAACAACGTTAAACTAAGTTGTAATTAAGCTTTGAAAAAATAGCATTAGGTGAAAATGGGCTAGAATGCACCTCAATTCCATATTCGATCTCCACCTGGTGGTTGAAGTTTCCTTGCGATTGCATGAATATTAAAGAATAGCTGCATTATTAATTTTGTTACGTAACTATGGAAGTCAACGTCCATCACCTTTGTTTATTATATTTGGCTTGCTGCCATTCTCAACGGCAATGTCACGTCTGTCAGAAAATATATATTAAATCCAAATATAAAACTGCACGCCGTGGGCTTTGACTTTACATTTAGGTTCCCATTTCCCATATCAGTATGCTTAACATAATAAAAAATTAGAGGCGTGCATATCCCTAGCGTATCAATAGCCTCAACGTTAGGGAATACCTTGAACTCTGTTTAAGGTCACTTTCTATTCAAATTTAAATATTCTTTTTTTAATTCCTTTCGCATGTAGAATTGGATGGTATATAAGGGGCAATGAATGTAGAAGAGTGAGTTACAGGTAAGGAGGAAGGAGCCAATACAAAGGGAGTTCGATTCGCCCTTGCTTTTGAATTGTGGGTTGTCTTCACTTTCGGCGTTTATCAGGTTCTTACATTTTCAGAGCTGGATGTTATTTCTTTGTTGAAAATTTCATATTAACTGAAGAAAAGTTTGTTGTTTGTTTTGCAAGAGTGACAAAATGTCTGGTGGTGGAGAAGACATTAATGGAGAATATACTGAGGAGCAGCAAACAACAACAATACAAGTTGTTGAACAGACAAGTAGAGTGAGACCAGTAGATATTGAGAAACCTATTTCAGGAGGACATATGTTTCACCGTAAAAAGGCAAAGGTAAGAGGCTTCAATCATCTTTGTATTTTATTGTGGATCATCAAGTGTAATATGAAACATAGGATTTTTTAGTTTTATTGCCAAAGTTGATGATGGATAAAGGAGAGTGTTAGTAAATGTAGATTTTTTTTTTTTTTTAAATTGGGTTTAAAGGTACGTTCTTTTAAATTGCCTAGATTAAACTGAAGAATGATAGTTGAGAACAGTATTTAGACTAAAGATTTTATTGCTTCTTTTTTATGTTTTTTTGGTTCACTATGTTGACACAGTGGTTTTCATGACCTATGTTGATAATGGATTATGGAGAGTGATGATAGTTTTCAGTACCTAAGTTGATGATAGATCATGAAGAGTGATCGAGAGTAGTAGATTTTGTATTGGTCTTTGATGTAGGTTGTTTTAAATTGTCTAAACTGATAAGAGCTCATGGAAGATAGGATGAAAAAAGGATTTTAGTATTAAAGTAGGTTTCGCGATGAATCATAGAAAGTAGTATCAATTTAATGGTTTGTTTTGTTTTGTTACTTATGATGATCATGGATCAAGGAGAGTAGTAGGATAACAAATATTTTTCAGTGTTTTTAATATAAATTTTTTTTTTTTTTAAATTTTAATTGATGATGGGTCATGAAGAAAAGAAATCTTCCATTGAATTTTGCAAAGTTAAATTGAAAAAAAAATAAAAAACAAACATATGGTTGGATATATAATTTGTTCCTCTTATTTTTACAAAAGTAGATTTTCTTCATTGTGTCCCTCTAATTTTTCTTCTAGTTTATCTTGAAGTCAGTTGATTAGTTGGTTCCTTTTATTATGTTATGCAAAAGTAAAAGTAGATTTTCTTAATTGTGTCTCAATTTTTTTTATGGTTTATCTTAAAGTCAGCTGATTAGCTTGTTCCTTTTATTATGTTATGAAAAAGTATGTTTTACAATGGATGAGGAATAATAAAATGAACAGTAGATTTTTCATTTGCTTCTTCCTCATTTCTCTTCATGTCTCATGTGGGCTATCTAAAAGTGTTTTTTATAAGTTTGTGACCAATGATAGCTATAACAATGTTGTCAAGATGCCTCTTTGAAGATTATTTGCTGGAAATGATTTGTAGAAATATGGAACATGGGAGACCTTTGTATTGGCCTATCAAACACTTGGAGTTGTGTATGGAGATATTGGGACTTCGCCTCTTTATTTATACTCTTCTGTTGGGATTGAAAATCCTTCGGAGAAAGATCTAGTGGCAATTTTTTGCCTAGTATTCTGGTCGCTTACAATGATTGCTCTCATCAAATATGTTTTCATTGTCATTAGGGCTGATGATAATGGAGAAGGTGAGCAAATTCTTTTATTTTAATACAAGTTTTTATTCATTATTACAACTATACAATTGTTTTATAGATACTTTGCATAGAAGAAAGGTGAGCAACTTAATATAGCATGTAAAGTTTTAAATGATATATTATAAATTCCTTTAGTGATCTCCATTTTTTTCTCTTAATAAAGAATTATGTATTCTTTTTGTAATCCCATTTTTTCCCTCTAACAAAGAATTATGGTAAAGAATTAGATAATTATTGATGGTTTATTAACCCCTTGTTTTCCTTAAAAAAAAATATGGTAGAGAATTGTGGCAATAGACCCAACAAAAGTCCTCAAACTTGTGTTAAAGTAAGATGCATGTGTTTTGATATCTTGACATTGTTTCTAAGACCTTAAAATCTCGTTTCATGTTTCCTAATAGAATTTTAATATTTTGTTGTTACAGGAGGTACCTTTGCAGTCTATTCATTGTTATGTAGACATGTTAATGTTGGACAAATTGCTGGCAGGCAATTCCAACGCCTTGAATCAGATGCCAATTTAAAGTTCTTCACCAATCAAAAACATGGAAATCAGATCAACTCCAAGATAAGGAAAGTCCTTGAGGAAAGTGCAATTTTTCAGAGAATTCTGCTCACAATTGTCATGCTAGGTACCTGTTTGGTGATTGGGGATGGAGCATTAACTCCTGCGATTTCAGGCATGTTATCATAAAAATAATGTTGAAAAGTGTTTTCCTCATTCACATCATATTCGTTTTTAGCTTATCTCTCAAGATGTTAGTTATTTATCTCATAGGTTGATCTTATATAATTTTTTATATATTCTTTTGAATATGCAGTCCTATCAGCTGTGCAAGGAATTCAGACAAAAAGTCCTAAAATGACCCAAGGTAAGATCCATATCCAATATTTTAGTTTTAATTCAATAATTCCAGTAATAATTTGTATAGAGGCTGCATGACTATTCCATGTTCTAAAATTTATATTTAACAACAAATCACACCCTAAAACTCTAAAATCATGCAAGGTGACTTCTTTAATTGGCAATATCAGTTACATCAGTGTCACTTCAGTTGCATGGCACACAACAATATCTTCTCTATCTATGTTCTTTTATGATTGTTAATCTATATATATTAACTGTATACTACCCTAAGCCTTGTCAAAAGATTGAAACCCCATGGAATACACAATATATAAGGTAGAGTGAAAATTTTCTCTTATTTCCACATAAAAGCTTTACACATTCATGAGCTGTGCTGGCTTTGCTGCATACCCTATATTGATAGTTTCAAATTTTCAATGACTCTTCAACAGAGAAATATTCTCTTGGAAGTATTGCTCGCTTTGTGTAGATAGTTGATCGATTAGTCTCATTTTTATAAAATTTACATTCATCTCTAGCATCTTTCTAGTGATTCTATGTTTCTCATATAATGTTTGCTTTTTTACTTTTTCAGGAGCTGTTGTAGGTGTATCAGTTGCAATTTTGGTGTTACTCTTTCTAGTTCAAGGATTTGGTACTGGTAAAGTGAGTTTTTCGTTTTCCCCTATAATAATTCTGTGGTTTGTGACCAATGCCATCATCGGAATATACAATATCATAAAGTATGAGCCAGCAATATTGAAGGGATTAAACCCTTATTACATTTATTATTATTTTCATAAACATCACAAAACAGGATGGGTGATGCTTGGAGGTGTTGTTCTGTGTATAACAGGTCTGTATTCATTTCTCACTTATATATATTCTGAAATTTCCTTTACTCTCTCCATACTCTAGTTGAGATATTCTATCTAAATGATCTAATTAAAGTAAGGATCGCAATGGAGAGTCCCTAAAAGCAGTGTCTTGTATCTCATTAAACCAGGCGCCGAGGCAATGTTTGCTGATTTGGGCCACTTCAACAAGAGATCAATACAGGTTTTCTACCCATTTCAAAAGAGAGTACTGTTTATAGTTTATATATGTTGCTTTGATTACTTCAATTTTCAATTTTATATGTAATTTTGAATTTTGCATTGCAGATTGCTTTCTCAGCGTTGGTATATCCATCCCTGATTATCACATACGCGGGACAGGCAGCTTATTTGATCAAGCATCCAGAAGACATAAGTTCTACATTTTTCAGCTCAATGCCAAATTCTGTGTACTGGCCAATGTTTGTTATTGCCACTTTGGCAGCCATTGTTGCTAGTCAAGCATTGATTTCAGCAGCCTACTCAATTATAAAACAATCTATGGCTCTTGGTTGTTTCCCTCGGGTGAAAATTGTTCATACCTCGGCAGACAATGAGGGCAGGATCTACTCCCCAGAAGTTAACTATGTACTCATGGTTATCTGCGTTGCTATCGTGGTTGGATTTAGGAATGGCACACAAATTGGGAATGCCTACGGTAAGGATGTCCATAATACATATACCATGGTTCTGGGATCTCACTTTAAGGGTTGATAATTTTTCTCGAGTTGTTTTAGATTATAATCCATGAAAGAGTTTTCTTTTGATGCTTTTGCTTTGATGATGGTGAAGTCACATGAGAACCAAAATAATTCATGAGCAGAATTCAGAACAACTCTACTTAAGTTTCTTTTTAATCCTCTTGATGAAAGAATAAAGATTCTTTTTTAGCTCCATTCATGAGATTCATGAAACAACATGAAAAATGGTTCTTATTTTCTTTTTTATTCATTTTAGATTTTTTTATTGAAGTATCATATTTCTTGATCTTATGGTTACAGGAGTCGCTGTTATTGGAGTCATGTTCATTACAACCTTCCTTGTGAGCTTGGTCATGCTATTGGTTTGGAATGCGCACCTTTTACTTGTACTGCCCTTTTATATAATATTTTCTGTTATAGAAGGAGTGTTTCTGTCAGCTGTGTTGAATAAGGTGCCTCAAGGAGGGTGGGTTCCATTTGTAATTTCAGCGTTCTTTTTGAACATAATGTTTTGTTGGAGCTATGGAAGGGAGAGGAAGTATAAATATTTGACAGACAGAAAAGTGAGCCCAGAAGACCTCCATGCAATGGTTGACAATGTGGGGTGTCGTGTCCCAGGAGTGAGCTTCTTTTGCAGTGATATTATCTATGGATTACCACCAATTCTTCCACACTATGTGAAGAATATAGGCTCTCTTCACGAAATCCTTATTATTCTAACCATAAGGATTGTTCCAGTAAAGTCAGTGTTGTTACAAGAGAGATATCTAGTGGGGAAACTAGGGCCAAAGGGTGTATATAGATGCTTGGCTCAGTATGGTTACACGGATATGAGCCCAAGTGTAGAAGGATATGAATTTCTTAACCAGATCATTGAAAGCATAAAAGAACATATTAGGAATGAGGAACTCATCGATAGTTCAGATGTGAATAGTGTTTCAGATGATCATGGCAGCAGAAATTCAATGGGAGATTTTAACTACTCTGCTAAAGCAGAATTGCAACAGCTTGAGTTGGCTAAGAATACAGAGGCTGTGTATGTGCTGGGCCAGACCATCCTGACAAGTGGTAATAGGAGGAATCCTATTGATGGACTCATTATTCGAATATATGGATTACTTCACAGCATTTGTAGGTCGGCCATTTCTACACTGAAAGTACCACCCACACAGCTGCTTCAAGTTGGAATGGTACATCAAATTTAGAGTACAAAGCAGGACATTGGCATGACTTGGACCAATGCAGGGGCAAGGAGAAACACACTTTTCATTGTATATAGTTTTGTTTCTTATCGATTTTCTATTTTCTATGATAATATATAAGATTTTGTACAAATATTTGATGTTTTGATAGTTCATGACGGCATAAGATTATTTTTTAGCATGTTGATTATTTTTAATCTATTCATTTATAAGTTATAGTTGGTAGTTATTTATATCATTATTTATGTATTATTATTATTTTTTAATTGGTTAATTGATTGTATAATGTATTATAACAATTTATTTTAAGTATTATTTAAATAAATTTAAATTTGAATTTCTTTAAATATTAAAAATATAATAAATTAAAATAAAACCATTTTATTTATATAAATTAAACTTTTATACTTTTATTTTAACTGAATATTTCAAATAAAACATTGGTCTTCACAACGGGAAGAGAGGCTTGAGAATTTTATTTTCATTTATGCGGAGCACCCTATAGTATTTGTGAAAACTTTAGGTAATGTCATTAAAAAATTGTAAAATTGTATGATCATATTTCCTGACCCTATGCAAAGTAAAGGTGACAGTAAGACCCACATACAACCAAGTGTGTTGCACTTGTAAGCGATGTTAGCTGCCTATTGCTATATAATATTTTACATGGTATATTTTACATTTAGATTTGTCATCATTAATGTTTTATTTTTTTCATTGATTTGAGGTGAGTTGTGGAGTATAGAGTTTTATACATAAAACAAGTTTTCAATTGAATTTTAACATTTTATTGAATGATAGGAATTTAAGTGGTTAAATATGTTGGCTTTCAAAACAAATATTAAACTTCAAATAATCAATATTTTTAAATTAGTTATATGAGATTGAAATAGGCCTCATATATATTGCATCATAACCCAACAATGCTATTACAAAAGTTATTACATCATGTATTGCTTGTTAAGATTCAAACTTAGGTCTTGATGTTAGGAACCTTGCAATAAAATAAAAGCACATCCACACAATATTGCAATATGAAATAGAAATACAACATATTATATTGCAAAAAACAAGAACACATTAAAGAATTGCGAGCCTCTTTGAAGGGCACCCTTCTTAGAAGTAAAACTTTTATAAAAAAAAAATGAGACGATCTTCTCTTTTCCCCTTGGTTTTTTAAAAGACTTAGCATACCATAACCTTAACACTCAAGGGTTTTCTTTTCCCCTTGGTTTTTTAAAAGACTTAGCATACCCTAACCCTAACACTCAAGGGTTTCCATCCGCGTGCAAGTGGGAGTCTAAGCTAGTAACTCTCAAATAATCACCATTATATCTTTAAATAAGTCTTTTTATAATACATAACAGTTACATCATATGGGCCCGTAAGCCTAGGTGCCCAAAGTACCACATGACTAAACAATTATTAATAATATTAGAATGGGGTCTTAACATGCCCATCCCCTTCAAAAAATATTTGTCCTCAAGTTGGAGATGAGGAAATTGTTGTTGAAGAGACTCCCATGTGGCATCTTCCTATTGTAAACCCCATCATTGGACCAAGACTTCAGTGATGGCATGATTATGGAAAGAGTGGGTTCTATGGTCGATAATGTTGTTAGACTCCAAGATAACTGAACCTTCATCATTCAATTCGGGAAGAGTCGATTGAACCTAAACATGGTTGTCGAGTACCTTATTCAGACAAGAGATATGGAAGACTGGATGAATTTTGGAAGAAGGTGATAATGCGAGCTTATAGGCCACTTGTTCAATTCATTGCAATACCTAGTAGGGTCCATAAAACCTTGTTGCAAGATTTTGATGAGCACAAAGTTACATGGAGGATTGCTTGTATGATTGAAGTTGAAGGAATACCATATCTCCTACATTAAAGCTATGCTTTGAATGACGTTGATCAATTTCTTGTTGCATTCAGTTTTGAGCCATAACCAAATTCTCCTTCAATTGCTGTAAGATTTGCGCACATTCTTGAAGTGTTGAATCCACTGCTTGGAATTTGGATTTTTTATTAAACATATAAAGAGGGCAATGGAGGTGGGTACTCTTCAACTGCATTGAAAGGAGTCATTTTTATGGTTGTGTGGAATGAAGTTTTGTACCACCATTTATCCAATGGAATCCACTTAGCCCATTGTGTTAGGTGCTTGGAGGTAAAACGACGAAGGCAGGTTTTCAAGCATTTATTGATAATTTCAGTTTTCCCATTGGTTTGTAGATGGTAGGTTGAGCTCATTTGTAGTTGTGTTTCCTATAGTTTAAATAGTTCTTGTAAAAAATGATTGGTGAAAGTGGGATTAAAATCATACACTAGATTTTTGTATACCGTGGACTCGTACAGTTATGCGTAAGGGGTCGGCCCCAAAATGTATTTATAAAAATTTGGTGAATTAGTTTTGAAATCCAGGTGAATAGTGTCCAAATGCATGTAGAAGGTTCACTATTATTAGGGGCAATGTTGGAAATTTAAACTTAAAATGGTAAAATTATTATAAAATTGGGGCGAATCGACCCCCAAAAAAATTTCACCCAAATTTTTTTGGCTAATGGGCCTTGGTCAAGGGTCCCAAATATTAGCCAATTCTAAAATTTGAAAATCCTAATTTTAGCTAATTTAGCGATAAATAGCCGCTATGCATAACCCTGCCATGGAGTTTAAAAATAGATTCCATGAATTATGGAGCAATGGTGGAAGCATGGTAAGGATGGGCCAAGGAACATAAATGAGCATACATTGAGAGACAATTCACAACCACAAGAATGACCGTTTCCCACCAAATTTAGGAATACCTTCAATAAAATCCATTAAAATATCTGTTCATACATATTCTAGAAATGGTAAAGGTTGTAAAGTTCCTAGAGTATGAACAATTTCTCTTTTCATCCATTGGCAAATCTCACACCCTCTCACAAAATTTTGAATGTATTTTTTTATTCCTTCCAATAGAATGAGCATTTAGCACATTCATATGTCTTCAAAAAACCCAAATGGCCTATTGTGGGTGAAGCATGCATCTCCTTCATGATTTTCTCATGGATTGATGAATTTTTAGGAACCACTATGCAAGATTTACATCTTAACAATTGTCCATCCCATGACTACCTAGTGTGTAGCTCGATATCTTAACAATTCTCCATCCCATAAGTACCTAGTATGTACATTTGGGTCCCTTTGGAGCCTTTTCCTCAAAGTTTGAAAGGATGGGTCTTTGGTTACTTCTTCTTGAAGTTGGAATACCCACTAGGGATGTAGGGAAGAGATGACACACAGTGTGTCTTGATCCTCAAATTAACATGAGAAGGGATCTACCACAATATTCTCCTTCCTTGCTTATAAATAATGCCATAATCATACCCCAACAATTTTGAAAGCCATTTCTATTGTGCTAGAGTAGATACCCTTTGTTCCAAAAAATATTTCAAACTCTATTGATTCATTTTAATAGAGAAGTGCATCCTAATGAGATAAGGTCACCAATTATTGATATCATGATGACCATCATTTATTGCTCATAAGTGGACTTTCCCATATTTTTCCAAATAAAACCTTATTCAAAGCTAGGGGCCACCCTTATTGCATTAATACTACACCAATGCCATGACCCAAAGCATCATATTATAAATGGTTTAGAAAATAGGTAGTGGCTAACACTAGTGTTGACATCATGGATTCCTTGAAATATTCAAAAGCTTTAATTGTTGGAGTTGTCCACATAAATGAGTTCTTATTTAACATGGTAGTTAGTGGGGTTTCTATTTTTCCATAACCTTGGATGAATCTTCGGTAGTAGTTAGAGTGACCCAAAACCTCCAAAGTGCCTTGAGAGTTTGTGGATTAGGCTAATTTTGTATAGCTTAATTGTCATTGGGTCAACCTTAACTCCCTCTTGCAACACAATATATTCCAAATATTCAACCTCCTACATTCCAAAGGAATATTTGGTTTATTTGGAAAATAACTGATGGTCTTGTAATAATTGCAATGTCTAATCGAGATGTTGCAGATGCTCTATCAAAATGCAACTGTATATGATATTGTCATCGAAGAAGACCAAAATAAACTTTTGAAGGAATGGAAAGAAAACACTGTTCATGAGGCTCTAAAAGGTTGAAGGTGCATCAAATTAGGCTAAAATGCATGACCAAAAATTTATAATGACCCTCATGAGTCTCAAATGCTATGTTTGAAATGTCTTCTTGTTTAATCCTTATATGATCGTATCCAGAGTGGCGATTCAACTTGGAGAAAACTTTGGTACCATGTAACTGATCCAAAAACTCCTCAATCACAAGATTAGGAAAGTATCCTTAATGGTAATTTTATTGAGTTTACAAAAATATACACATAGCCACCACGATCCATATTTTTTCCTTACCAATAGTATCAATGAAGAATAAGGATTGATACTAGATCTAATTACCCATTTTTTAATAACTCATGGGCCAATTTTATTTTTTGTTTTAACACATAGGTATCTGTAAGGTCAGATGATAGGTGGTAAGCTCTCTAGTACTAGCTATATTACATGATCATGGGAATGGTGTGTAAGTAATCCCTTAGGCTTTGCAAAGATAAAATCATATTTATTCAAAAGGAGTTGCAAATCCCTTGGTTGTTCATCTGCTTTAGTATTATGTGGTTGGATTGCAAACGATTGGGCTACTACCCCATGTGAGGTTTTTTTAATAGTTTATACATTTGATTTGAATTTATGACCTAAATAGATTCTACTAGTGAACCATGGAGAGTGTATGGCCTCCCATTCTTAGTGAATTACATCCAAAGTTCAACAAAGTTCTAGGATACTATTCCCAAAGTATAAATCTATTGTGCATCCAAAACAACATCACACCCCCCTAATAAGAGGGAAAATATATTAGTTTTAAGTTTATAATTTCCTATATTTAGCTTAATATTATGATATTTTCCTTTGTAAGGTAACGTTCCTTTATTTTCCACCATGAATTCAAAATAATAGCAAGAATGTACATAGCAATTTGATTGCTTATCTACTTGAAGATCAATAAAATTATGTGTATTGTCCAAATCAATAAGAATTATAACTTGTTGCCCCTTGAAATATCTTACTACCTTCATATTTTAAGGGGTCAATATCCCTACAAGTGCTTGATTTGAAATCTTTGATTGCGGTTCTTCTTATGCTTCCCCCACATCCTGGTGCTCTTCTTTCTATTGTTCTACTTCTTCTTCATGAAATTTACCACAAAATTATCCACATATAATAAATTCTATTTCTATTGTAGATATTTATGCCCTAGAGAATATTTCTCATCATAATTATAACATAACCCTTGTGCTATATGGGCATCCATTTCCTTCTTAGAAACACTTGGAAATAGGGGTTTGGCTTGTGGAAATTTAGATGAATACCTTTGAGTAGTAAAATTTTCCTTTACTAACATATCCAATTCTATTTTTTGCATCATGGATAGTGGTTTAAACATTTTTAATTTGGCCTTGATATCATCCTTCAACCCTTTGATAAAACAATTTTGAAAGAATCCTTCACTTAAACCCCTTTGCCTATTATCCAACTTCTCAAATTGAGTTTGATAGCCACAAATAGTAGAGGTATATATTCTTTAATTTTTTTAAAGATCCTATAAAATACTCATACTCATTGGGGCCAAAACGAGTGAGTAGTTGCGTTTCAAATTCTTCCCATGAAAGGTCAAGAGTCATATGTTCCACCCATTGATACTAGTGAAGGGCTTCAGACTCAAAGTTAAAGGATACCATTATGATCCATAGGTATTGGGGTATGTTGTAGAGCTTGAAAATTTGATTTACCTAGCACAACAAAACATTAGGGTCTTTTCCATTAAACTTGGGGAAGTCTAACTTGGATATTTTATATAGGGCATTATCATTAAAATGAGCTTTATGTGTCTCCTCTTCTATATTTTCTAAATTTCCAGCATTTCCTTCAATTATTGCCCTATTAATTTGGTGTGCATGAGTGGCTCCTTTAAAAAACCTTTCAACCTCATGGAATTTTTTCTCAATTCTCATTTTTACTTTGATCTATTTAAAGTTCAAGACATGCATTGAATCTTTCAAATGTTTACTTATATGTCTAAATTGGTTCTATAGATTAGTGAGTTGTTAACTCAATAGTCCTATATGTTCAACCAATTAGTTTTGCTTCATCTCCCTCATTGCTTTTCTAGTTCATCTAGCCATGGGCTATGATTTGGACCTTCTAAAAATACTTTACTAAAAATATAATTTCCTATCTTAGTAGTTACTATTTGTAGTAAGGGTCCTAAAAAAATGTTTGGGAGATATATACCAAAATAATCATCTTGAAAAGATGATCAAAATGGAATTAACCCAAAATGACAATTTTTATGTACTCCAAAAAAACCTCAGGTGCTATACACCAAAATTATCAATGCGACAAGACAATCGTAATGGACAAGGTCTCAAAAAAATAGATTTGCTAGACCTTTTTTTAATGTTGAATGACTGTTACACTAGGTTCCTTCTGTATTGATGGACCACTTATCCTAAAAACTGCCTTATTTGATAATATTTTTGATTGTTACGAACAACTACCCTGTTTGACACTATTCTCAATTGTTACTGACAATTACCTTGTTTGACACTGTTCTTGAATATTACTAACAACCTTCTATTTGGATAACTATATCCCAACAATTATTTTTGTTTTTCAGGAATTGTTATAATATCATCAATTTTGTGATAGGTGTAGTCCCCTTAGTATACTCAAGTATGTGATTAGGACTTTGAGGTTTTACAAGTGATTATTATTTGACATTTGAAAAAAATAGGGTAACTCTAGGCCAAGGCATGTGTATTTCCCATAACCCTCTGTTATACTACAACAATGATCTATATTTTAGGCCACTATTCAAGGACTCCATACATACCCTTGAGCACACTACCTATCTCTTTGATAGTGTGGGAGGGTAATATTCTTGATTGTTGTGCTCGATGCACTATGGATAGATATACAATCGACTTCTTATGGATAAAGGTCTCTCCTAAACCTAGGGGTCTTGTGATATACTTGAAGGTATATGGGAGCTTAAGTTCATATACATGTGTTGTTTGTGTCCTGGGTATTAGAGTATGATCATCCCTCACTTCTATTGGAGTATATTACATTATTTGGTAAATGCTAATATACCTCATGGTACCTTCATGATACATTTGTAAATAGTATATTAGGGTTGAGTCAATATTTTAGAGTGCAATTTATATTTCTCTTTTTATGTAAGTGTGAACGTGTAGAAAATGCACAAGTGTCATGTAAACTTGTAATGTGCAGGAAATGCACAAGTGTCATGTGAGTTAGTGTGCAAGTGTAGTTTGAGTATATGTTCACAAGTTTCTTGTATGTATGAGAATCAATATGTAATGCAAATATGTGCACAAGTGTTATATGTTAGGTGTGCAAGTTATAGAAGTGTAAGAATCATGCAAAGGTGTGAAAAAATCATAGAGTCAAGTGTTCATCAAGTATGCAAGTGTCAAGTAAATAAGCCAAGAGTCATGATACTTGGCATATGGAGAGCAATATTCAAGTATCTAAAGAGTTATATTACTATTGCTATATTATGGAGGCAATGCTCTATAGGAAAGCAATTCCTATAGAGCATTGCACAGGTCTGCAATTCATGGACACCAATCCACAGGAGACACCAATTCCCTTGCTCAAGTTCTACTCCAAACACTGCTCAGGTCTGCTCCCAAAACCTGCTCACAACACTGCTCAAATATGCTCCAAAATCCACTCATAAATACTGCTCAAATCTGCTCACAAACATTGCTCAAATCTGCTCCAAAACCTACTCACAAATCCTGGTCAAAGGTGTTCTAAAACTTGCTTGATAATGGCATCAAGTTCTTTACCTTTTCTTGAGTTTGCTTTCTTCAACTAAAAGCAATTTAGACATATTCTACCTAGAATTATTTTATCTTCATGAACATATAGATAATGATATGCACTAATGTAGTAAGCTTCAAATGGCCAATATGTTCTTCACATTCATTAAGTTTGTCGCTTCCACATATCTCACATTTATTACATTTTAAAGGTAGCTCAATTCTAGCTTACATAACTTGTGTGTTTGAATTAGAGATGCTAATACCTTGCTCTTCTCCTACTATCATGTGCACCTTTTCTTCTTTTTTGAAATGGCTGAATTATCCTTACTTATCACTTGGATGCTTGGGTGAAGTTATGCACTAATATTCATACTCTATCTTTGCTTTTTATCAACCTCCAATTGACCATGCAATATATGGAAAATTTACAAAACAAAAAAACCTCCAAAATCTTCTCAACAATGGCATTAAGTTCTATTCTCAAATCTGACATATAATTTTCTTTTTGCTTCTTTATTTAAATATCAAATCAAAACACTTCCATTATCCCTTATTACTCCTAATAATTGCAAAATAAAACTTTATAAAAATTACACCTTATAACTCCCTTAGTTCTTTAATCAATTTCAATTAAATAACTTTGCCGTCACTAAAATTTACTCACATACCTCTTAATATTGCATGTATTCTATCTCTATCTCCAATCATTTTATTCTTAAAAAATCATTGAAGAAAAACTCAATGCGCTGCTAAGGAGATTCAAAGCTCTGACTTGTAGCAACGTAGTGTCCTCAACATTGGCTGGAAACCAATTAGGCTAGCCCAATAGTTAGGAGTTGAAAGACATGATGGTATATTTGAATGTTACACTTCCTCACTACATGTATTTTGTTGACCAGTTTTTTGCCTTCCTTGCTTATTTTTCAATGCTGGACCAATGCACCTTTCAGACTTGACAAGGCTTCAAATCTCCATCATGGATAGTGACGTCTCTCCTAATTCGCTTGAATATTACACCAAATGGTAGTATTTGTAATGGCTAGCATGCGTGGCCTCCTTATTTATAATTGTTATGAGCCATCCCAAGACTTTACCAACAAAGCTCCGGAATTGTGCCCAAGCGCTTTGCTTGAATGTTTATCCTTCCTCGATCTTCAACTATGTTATGGTTTCTAAAACTACCATATTCACTTTTTGGAAAACCACATCATATCCACATACCAAAATCATTTGGATTCAAAATTTTTCTACTGCAATGATGCCCAATTATCTCAACAAAATTTTGTTCTTCTTCAACAAATGATTTGACCTTCCTTCTCTGCTTCTCGAACCAACTTGGCTTCTTCAAATCTCACTTTGGTACCTGCTACCACTATTGCATACCATCGGGCTTGGCTATTGGATGTTCATGGACCTTCCTTCATCACTACCTCTAAGCACATGACAATTATCCTATCACTATCGATCCTCAACACTTCCTCTTCGTACAATTTCTCATCTGCGATCTTCAACACCTCCACTTTGTCTTCTCTTTCACCATCGATCATGAAGATATTCGATGAATGCTCACTTTGGAATAAATTTCATTATTGTATATATGCAAATATTATTACTTTAAAAAAGGTCGACCCACCTTACAATATTTCAACCTTTATAATATTTAAATTAAATATTATAAATTTCATCCTTCACTTTATAATATCCTTCACTTTATAATATTTAAATTCAATATTTAAATATTATAATACTTTACTTATCATATATTTGCCTTGACTCACTTGAAATATATTTGCCTTGCTTTTCTTGAGATATATTTGCCTTGAAGATATTTTTGCCTTTGACATCAATGACAACTCAATATTTCTAACAATCTCCCCCTTTGTCATTGATGGCAACCCTACAAAGAAACTGTCCTTTACTGCAACATGATCACAATATGCTTCCCCTGACAAGCTGCTCCCCCTTACTAAAATTCCCCCTTATTGAAATTCTCCCCCTTTGACATCAATGGCAAAGGCTCCTTGGGGCTTGTAAGATAAGACACTTGACAATGCCCCCTTCCTCCCTGCTCTTCTTGAGATGTTCAATGATGATATGGGAGTGAAACTACTCCCAAATTACTTCTGAGATACTCAAAGGTCTCCTTTGGAAGTGGCTTGGTAAATATGTCAGCAATTTGTTCCTTTGTAGCAATGTATTCCAACTTGACTTGTTGATCAGTCACTTGCTCTCTCAAAAAGTGATACTTGATCGAAATGTGCTTGGTCCTTGAATGCATCATCGGATTCTTTGAAATATTGATGGCACTTGTATTATCACAAAGTATGGAGATAGGATGATCATGCTCTACTTTGAAATTACTTAAGGTTTGTTTCATCCATAAAACCTAAGTGCAACAAGTAGCTGCTGCAATGTACTCTACCTCTGCAGTAGATAAGGACACTGATGCTTGTTTTTTACTTAGCCAAGAGACCAAACAGTCTCCAAGAAAAAATGCTCCTCCACTTGTGCTTTTCCTATCATCCACACTGCCTGCCCAATCCGCATCTGTATATGCAGTGAGAGTGAAATTATCACATCTGGGATACCACAGTCCAAAATCCATAGTTCCTTTCAGATACTTGAGGATTCTTTTTACTGCCTGTACATGTGTTTCCTTTGGTGCAACTTGAAATCTTGCCACCAATCTGATTGCCTGCATTATATCTGGCCTTGTAGTTGTGACATATAGTAAACTTCCAATCATGGATCTATACAAAGTTTGATTAGCCTCAGGAGACTCATCATCTTTACTTAACTTACATCCTGTAACCATGGGGGTACTCACAGGATTGCAATCCTCCATCCTAAAATTTTTCAACATTTCTTTTACATACTTGGTTTGAGAGAGAAATATACCTTTATCTGACTATGAGATTTGCAAACCAAGAAAGAAGGATAGCTCACCAAGCATTGACATCTCAAATTCACTTTGCATACATTTTGCAAATTTTTGACACATCTTGTCATTACTGCCTCCAAAAATGATGTCGTCCACATAGACTACTATAATTAACTAGTCATTTCCTTCATTCTTGATGTACAGGTTGCTATCAACTATACCTTTTTTGAAACCTTATTCTTGGAGATATTTATCCAACCTTGAGTACCAAGCCCTAGGGGCTTGCTTTAGTCCATAGAGAGCCTTCTTCAATTTGCATACATAATCTAGCTTGTCTATCAAGCTAAAACCATCTAGTTGCTCAATGTAGACCTCTTCCTCTAAGTAACCATTAAGAAATGTTGATTTTACATCCATTTGGTACACTTTGAAGTTTTTGAAACTTGAGAAGACCAAGAACATTCTTATGGCCTCAAGACGAGCAACAGGAGCAAATGTCTCTTCAAAATCAATTCCCTCAACTTGTGCATAGCCTTTGCACACAAGTCTTGCTTTATTTCTGACAACCTGACCATCTTCATTCAACTTATTTTTGTAGACCCATTTGGTGCCAATTACATTCTTGTATTTTGGATGTGGGACAAGTTCCCAAGTCTCACTCTTCTCTATTTGATCTAACTCTTCTTCCATTGCCTCAATCCAATATTTATCTTCACTTGCTTCATTGAAATTCTTTGGCTCAACTTTAGATAGTAAAGAGAAGTTGGCATGTTCACCTGTACCTATTATTTTCCTCCTTGTTTGTCTCTCATCTAGATTCCCAATAATCAGATCTTTAGGATGGTTCTTTTGCACATATCTGGATGGTGTTTTAGATGGTATATTGGGGGGTGTTCTTGAGGGTGTCCTTTGATTCTCATCTTCTTCAGTTTCTTCATCTTTGCAACTTTCTCCTTCTTGATACACAATCTCTTGAGCTGGTTCTCTTAGATCTATTTCTTCATCAACTCTTACATTTGCACTTTCCACAATTTTATGTGATCTTTTATTGTAGCATCTATAGGCTTTGCTCTTTGAAGAGTATCCAAGGAAGATACCCTCATCACACCTAGAATCAAACTTGCCCAAATATTTTTCTTCTCATCTAATGTAGCATTTGCTTCCAAAAATTTTGAAGTACTTCACAGTAGTTGGTCTTCCCTTCCAAAGCTCATACGGAGTTTTGTGGTGATTTACTCTTACTTGAGCTCTATTGATGATATAAACAGTTGTATGAATTGCTTCTCTCCAAAAAGCAATTTAGACTCATTTAGCATAGCCCTGGACATACCTTGAATAGTTCTATTCTTCCTTTCAACTACTCCATTCTATTATGGAGTTCTTGCTGTTGAGTATTATCTCTTGATTCCATGTTGTTCACAGAATTCTACAAATTCATTTGAAGTGAATTCACCTCCTCTATATGATCTTAGACACTTGATATTTTTGCCTATTTCATTTTCTACAAGTGCCTTGAATGCCTTGAACCTTTCAAATGCTTCTGATTTTTCTCTCAAGAATGTTACCCAAGTCATTCTAGAATAATCATCAATAAACAACATGAAATAATTCTCACCTTGTAAACTCTTTGTCCTTGTAGGGCCACATAGATCAGTGTGAATTAGCTCCAAAGGCTTGGATGAAGAGAATTCCTTTGATTTGAAACTTGATCTTGTTTGCTTACCATGCTGGCATTGTGCATAAATCATGCTTGGGGGTTTTGCTATCTTGGGAAAATCTCTAACTACATGTTTGTTGCTTATTTTCACTATGTTGTCAAAGTTTAGGTGGCCCATTCTTCTATGCCATAACCAGATCTCATCTTCTTGTGATAAAAAGTATTTTCCCCTTTAATTTCTCTCAACATGTAGAGATTGTTTGTAGTTCTACTAGCATCTACAATAAGCTTTCCTATCTTGGATTTCCTGATCTCACATCCATTTGGGTGAAATGTGAGTGTGTGCCCTTGATCACATAGTTGAATTACACTTAGTAGATTGTGCTTTAACCCTTCAACATATAACACATTCTCTATCCTTGATCTTCCATTATCCAGGCTCAAGGTTCCCTTTCCAACAATTTTGGTAGAAGCATTATCACCAAATTTTATTGTGCCTCCATTTATTTCCTTGAGAGAGAGAAATTTGCTTTTGTCACCTATCATATGGCTTGAACAACCACTATCAATGTACCACTAATTTCCTTCATTTTGCACATGAAGAGTCATTTGTACCAACATAGACTTCTCCTTTTCTTGTTCCATTTTCTTTTTCCAAACTTTGGAGGACATATCCTTTTGAACAGTTTGACCTTCCTCCTTCTTGCTTGATTTTGGAAGTTTAGAGAACACTGTTCTACACCATTTAGCTTTATGCCCAAAATTATCACATTTGTAACAAATGATATTGTAATCCATGAGAGGTGCAAATGAATTGAAATTTCTCTTGGTGAAACCATAATCATTCTTAGCATGGACCCTACAATTTACAACTTTATGACCAAATTGATTGCATGAAAAACAATAACCATGGAAGAAATATTGAAACCTGTTTGATTGCCTTGGAGGATATGGTCGCATGGTTCTCTCATTGTTGTTTCTATGATTGACTTCGGTCCATGATGATTCTTTGTTTTCTTCCTTCTTGATGCTTCCACTTCTCAATACATTAGCATAGGTCTTAGGCTCTTCTTTACTTATTTTCTTTGATGCCTCTATTTATTTTGAGCTTGATTCCCCCTTTTGTTTCTTTTGACCTTCTTCAAAACCAAGTCCAATATTTATAACCGAAGATCTCTATGCTTTGATAATGTCACCCATGATTTTTGAGCTTTTCTCAAACTTATGTAGCTTATCATTAGATTTTTCAACTTCCTTCCTTAGAGAGACAACCTCATGTTCCAGTTTTTCACATTCCAACTCTTTTGCCTTTAACTGCTCAGCCATACCTTCTTCAATTCGCCTTGCCTCTTCAATTTTAACTTTCAAGTCAATGAGTTCTTGCAACAACTTTGCCTTTGTCTTCTCATCCTCTTGTACTTGAGTCTTCAATCTTGAGTTCTTCTTTCTAAGCCTTTTCAATTCTTCAAGAGCAACGACAAGTTCCTCTTCTATGTCAACCATGGCTTCTTCTTCATTTTCTAAATATTTCTCTTCTTCTTGGTCTTTGACAATAGGAGCATCTTCTTTCTCTTCTATGCTTATTATGGCTTCTTCTTCATTTTTTGGATTTTTCTCCTTTTCTTGGATTTCAACAATAGGAGTATTTTATTTCACCTCCATGGCCATGTGTGTTCTTGTAAGATCTTCCTTCAAGTTATTAGGATTTCATGAAGGAACCTGCTCTGATACCAATTGAAGAACACAAGCTTATATTGAGAGAGGGGGTGAATAGTATAAGATAAAACATTTCTCTTTTCTTTCCAAAGCAATAACTTCAAATAATATCAATGCAATAATGAAACAATGCACAAATCACCACACACATAAGAGACAAATATTTTACATGGAAACACCCTCTCGGGAGAAAACCATGATAAAATATTGCTTATATATTTCTTCAATAAATTTTATGGGCACCAACCCACAGGAGACACCAATCCCCTATACAAGTTCATGGACACCAATCCACAAGAGACACCAATCCCCTATACAAGTTCATGGACACCAATCCATAGGAGACACCAATCCTCTATACAAGTTCATGGACACCAATCCACAGGAGACACCAATCCCATTGCTCAAGTTCATGGACACCAATCCACAGGAGACACCAATCCCCTTGCTCAAGTTCTGCTCCAAACACTGCTCAAATATGCTCCAAAACCTGCTCACAATACTGCTCAAATATGCTCCAAAACCTGCTCACAAACACTTCTCAAATCTGCTCCAAAATCTGCTCATAAACATTCTTAAAATTTCTCCAAAACTTGCTCACAAATCTTGCTCAAATCTGCTCCAAAACTTGCTTGATAATGGCATCAAGTTATTTACCTTTTCTTGAGTTTGATTTCTTCAACTAAAAGCAATTCAGACATATTCTATCCAAAATTATTTTATCTTCATGAACATATAGAGAATGATATGCACTAATGTAGTAAGATTCAAATGGCCAATATGTTCTTCAAATTCATTAAGTCTATCGCTTCCACATATCTCACATTTATTACATTTTAAAGGTAGCTCAAGTCTAGCTTAGATAACTTACTTGTGTGTTGACTTGGAGATGCTAATACCTTGCTCTTCTTCTACTATCATGTGCACCTTTTCTTCTTCTTGAAATGGTTGAATTGTCCTTCCTTGTCACTTGGATGCTTGGGTGAAGTTATGCACTAATATTCATACTCTATCTTTGCTTTTTATCAACCTCCAATTGACCATGCAATAGATGGAAAATTTAAGAAATAAAAAACCTCAAACATCTTCTCAACAATGGCATTAAGTTCTATTCTCAAATATGACAATTTTATTTTTTCTTCTTTATTTAAATATCAAATCAAAACACTTCCATTATCCCTTATTACTCCTAATAATTGTAAAATAAAACTTTATAAAAATTACACCTTATAACTCCCTTAGTTATTTAATCAATTTCAATTAAAGAACTTTACCATCACTAAAATTTACTCACATACCTCTTAATATTGCATGCATTCTGTCTCTAGCTCCAATAATTTTAATCTTTAATAATCATTGAACAAAAACTCAATGCGCTGCTAAGGAGATTCAAACCTCTGAATTGCAACAATGTAATATCATCAATGCTGGCTGACAATCAATTGGGCTAGCCCAACGGTTGGGAGTTAAAAGGAAAGATAGTGTATTTGAATGCTATGCTTCCTCACTGCATGTCTTTCATTGATCAGTTTGTTGCCTTTCTTGCTTCTTTTTCAATGCTGGAGCAATGTACCTTTAAAACTTGACAAGGCTTCAAATATCTATCGCAAACAGTGATGTCTCTCCTAATTTGCTTGAATCTTACACCAAATGGAAATGTTTGTAATGGCTAGTGTGCATGACCTACTTATTTATAACTGTTATGAGCCATCCTAAGACTTTACCAACAAAGCTTCAGAATTGTGCCCAAGTGCTTTGCTTAAATGTTTATCCTTCCTTGATCTTCAACTATGCTATGGTTGTTGAAACTACCGTATTTACTTTCTAGGAAGCCACATCATATCCACATGCCAAAATCATTCAGCTTCAAAAACTTTTCTACTACAATGACACCCAATTATCTCAGTAAAACTTCTTCAAAAAATGATTTGACCTTCATTCTATGCTTCTCAAACCATCTTGGCTTCTTAAAATATCACATTAGTACTTGCTATCCTTGTTGCCTGTCATTGGGCTTGGCTACTGAATGTTCACAGATCTTCTTGAAGAACACAAGCTTATACTGAGAGGGGGGTGAACAGTATAAGACCACTTTTTACTTTTCTTTTCAATTCAATATTATGCAGTGTATAGATAGCAATATCAATAGCAGTAATCAAAGCAATGCACAGAACACCATACACAATAGAGACACAGATTTTAACGTGGTTCACCCAATGTGGGCTACCTCCACAGAGAAAATATTTCTTCTAAATATTTCTCAAATAATCTCTTTGGGAATCCTTCCCAATTACAATGTTTATGGACCTCTGTCCAAAGGAGATGTTGATCCCCTAATCTCAAGTTCATGGATCTCTTCCACAGGAGAACTCTTTCCCCTTCTGCTCTAGCTAGTGATCTTCTAGAAGACTCTATCTCTCTGCTGCACTGACTGGTGGATCTCTCTCCACTTGAAGACTCCTCACTCAGAAGATCTATCTTCAATTGTCCTGGCTGCTGGATCTCTATCCACTGAGACTCTGTCCTCTATACTCTGTCACCTCCAAAGCTCTATCAATAGGCTCACTCAGAACCTTCTCAAATATGCTCAATAGGTTCACTCAAAACCTACTCAAATCTGCTCAATAGGTTCACTCAGAACCTGCTCAAATATGCTCAATAGGTCCACTCAAAACCTACTCAAATATGCTCAATAGGTCCACACAGAACCTATCCAAATCTGCTCAACAGGTCCACACAGAACCTATCCAAATCTGCTCAACAAGCTCACACAGAACTTGTCCAAATCTGCTCAATAAGTCCTCTCTAGGACTTGCTCAAATATGCATTGCAAGCTTCCACAAAAGCTTACACAAAATCAGTCCACAAGCCTTCTCAAAGACTTACCTCAAATCTACTTAACAAGTCCACACAGAACTTGTTCAATCACATAGAATCATAAAGAGAATTTTTAGAGACTCAATATGTTCTATACTCAATGCTCAATCAATATCTCAACTCAATATCATAGAAGCATAAAGAGAATTGTTAGAGACTCAATATGTTCTATACTCAAATCCCAATATCAACTCAAATCAATCTCATAGAAGCATAAAGAGAATTGTTAGAGACTCAATATGTTCTATACTCAAATCTCAATCTCAACTCAAATCAATCTCATAGAAGCATAAAGAGAATTGTTAGAGACTCAATATGTTCTATTCTCAAATCTCAATCTCAACTCAAATCAGAATATAGAATAGTTTGTTTCATGGAACTTGAACAACCACTTCACACAATCACTTGACTAGGCTCAATCAACTCTACTCAACCAATCACCTCAAGGATCAATCCTTTCTCACAAACCCTAGTCCAAGCATGTATCAACCAACTCAAAATATTTCCAACAATGCTCAACAACAAATCTCACATAACAATGATACTCAAGTTCAAGTTCTTTGCACAACCAATGGGCTTCAACAACAATGCTTATAAACAAGGTTTAATCACAACTCTCAATTCAGAAAACCTTGAAGCATTAAACCAAAAACTCTCAAAAAGGTTAACCACAATCAATCCTTTTCTCTCCAAAGATATTTTTAGAAATCAATCACCCACATAAGTCAATGAAGAATATTGCCCATACCTTTTTGATGCCTTATGAGTTATCCACTAAATCTGCCACACTCAACACACTTTATTTTTCCAATCTCAACAAGGGTTAGAGGTCATGAGTAATAACACAATAATAAAAATAATATCTCAATAACACCTTATTACTCCTACTCAATAAAAATGCACCAAACCCTCTTATGCAAGAAATAATCCCTCAAAAGAATGAATCAAACTTACTTTTGGAACTCCTTGAAAAAACCAGAAATATCTTCTTGCACACACCTTATTTCTCCCTCAAAGCAATCTAAACAAGTAGCTCTCAAAAATAGCTTTCCAATGATATATAATATGATATACTTCCACAAAGAAAATCAGCAGAAATCTTTATCTTTCCTAGGGCATACCATAACCTTATTTCTCCTTAGGCAACCTTGGAAAAAAATAAAATATTAAACAAAAATTAAATTTACTTGCCTTGCCCTCGGTGGGATTCGATCCCCCGACTATTTTCTTCCCAATGCCTTAGCCGCAGCCAAGCCACCATTGGGCCACGTGCCATGACGTGTCTAAAAGGGCACGTCCACCATGCAATATCTTCGAACAATGAACCTCCAAAAAACAACAAGCGCGTAGAGCGCTTCTTCCTTGCAATCCAAAAAATAGACCTCACGTGAATCAAACTCAGAACCTCCTCCTTAGCACCGAGCCAACATACCACTAGGCCACACTGGCCTTTGTGCTTAGGGCTTTCGAATCTTCACAGCTTTAACCTTCACGAAAATCGTAAGGCTTTCGAAACAAAAATCTCTTTCGCATGCACTTCGAAAACAATAGCAAGGGATACTTGGTAAATGAATTTGTTTGGCATTTATATAATGCCTTTTGCCTTCCTTAGCATCACGTCGGCGCTTCGAATGAATTCGACGTCGACGTGATTTAATTTATAATAAATTTAAATTTAATTTTAAATTTAAATATTATAAATTAAAATCAACCTTAGAACTTTGTCTTAAAGAGCCAACCTTAGGTTTAATAAAACCTTAGAACCTTGTCTTAATGCCCAACCTTGGTATTATTTATAAAATTTAAATTCCTTGTGAATTTAAATGATTTATAAATAATTATTAAACCTCCTTTTTAACTTTTGCAATAACCCATCTTGGGTTTTTATAAACCAATCATTTAACTTGTGCTCCCAATAATATTAAAATATTATGGAGCCTTTTTCCTTTCACTTTTGCACTGATGAAGCTTTTTCCTGGATGACTTGGGTGACTTTATTTCTTGTCGAATTCCTTGAGATGAGTGATAACTCTATCAGGTGACATCAATGACAACTCTGACTTAGAGGACTCAAAATGTCCAACAATCTCCCCCTTTGTCATTGATGGCAACCCTTATCCTTTTACTGAAACCTGACCTTCTTTTCTGCTCCCCTTGGGACTTTGCTCCCCCTGGCTCAATGCTCTCTCAAATATCAAATCTCTCCACATAACAAATCTCTCCCCAATACACAAATATCTCCCCCTTTGACATCAATGGCAAAGGGTCACCTTTGGGGCTCGGGGCTAAGAATGAGCCTCTTAGCTTAGCCCCTCCCCCACCTCCACATGAGGTGGTTAATTCTAGGGTGGGAGTATTTCTACTCCCCGAAAGCATTGCTCTTTGTCTTTATATTTTTCTCTTATTTTTTGAGTTTTTTGAATCCTCTCACTATTTCTTTCCAAGTCATCATCCCTGTTCCTGTCATCACTTATGTTCTTGTTCCTATTCTTGTTTTCATCCATGTTCCTATTTTTGTTCATCCATGTTCATGTTCCTATTCTTGTTCATGCTTGATTCTAGAATATTTTCTCTACACCATCTTGCTATGTGACCATCATTATTGCACTTATAACACTTAATGTTATTATTCCTTGGATGTGCAACTATCTTAGGATTTCTCCTAGTGAAGCCATATCCTCTTCTGTCATGAACCCTGCAATTCATTGCCTTGTGACCAAACTCATTGCATGAGTAGCAATATCCTTGGAAAAGTTGTCCTTTCCCATATACTTGTCTTTCATGTGTCCTGCACTGTGAAGCCATGTGCCCAAACCTGTGACATGAAAAACATCTTCCATTGAAGAAACCTTGCCTAGACCCCATTGGTCTTCTAGTTCCTCTTGACCTATTCTGATTGTTGTTCCATCTGAATCTTCTTTGTTCATTGTCCCTGTTCTTGCTAGACTCACTACAATATGACTCATCCTTAGGAGTTTCACTTTCACTTTCGCTCTCATATGAGAAACCCTCTTCTGAAGTATCCTCTTCTTTTAAAGTGTCTTCGAAACTGGTAGTTAACTTGTCTTCTTGAACCTGTTTGGAACCAAGACCTATCTTGTTTGTTGCTCTTCTTTGTATCTTGACTATTTTATCCACACTCTTTGCACTGTTTACATACTTGTATAGCTTATTCTTGGAATCCTCTAAATATTATTTTAATAGGGCCACTTCTTGTGTTAGATTTTCACATTCCAAGATCTTTGCTTCTAACTTATCTTTGAACTTGCTTGCCTTAGCCTTTGACTTTTCTAGATCCTCTATGAGCAATAATATTTCTTCATCACATTCTTGAAACTGTCTTTCAAGCTTAGAGTGTTGCTTTCTTACCTTCTTTACTATGTCAAGGGCATAGATAAGTTCTCCCTTGAGATCATATCCATTCTCTACCTGAATAATCCTCTATTTGTTTACCTTTGTCCATATCATTACTTCCTTTTGGCTTGTCTTCTATAGAATCACTCACTTCTTCTTCTAATGCCATTAGAATATTTTCATCTGGTCTATCAAGTGCATCTTCAAAATCATCATCACTGAAACTATAACCATCCCTTGTGCAATCATCTTCAAGATGTCCAAATCTACCACATCTAAAACACTTGAGAATAACTAGAGTCTTTTTCTTAACTGGATCTTTTTCTTCAACCATAAATAAGACTTCATCTCTATCATTGTCTGAAAAACTAGTATCACTATCAATTGAGTACTTACTTGCATTATCCGCATAGTAGCTTCTATTTTGTCTTTGGAAGAACTTCTTCCCTTGTCTATTTTGTCCATCCTTGCTCTTCTTCTGGTACCTATGTCTTTCTGATTCCCTGTACCTATGATCCTATTTTTCTTCTTCATTGTTGCTCTTGGGCTCTTTGCACTCTATTGCATAATGTCCATACTTTCCACAATTGAAGCACTTAATAGATCTCATATCTATGGGTCTTCTGGAACCTTTATCTCTTCTGCCATAGTTAGCTTCTTCATCACTGGAAGATTCACTGCTTGATTCTGACTTCTTACCCTTTTTATTTTTGTCCACTTTGAATGCAACTTCTTTTGGAGGAATAGGATCTTTTGTTCTTATCTCAAACATAGTAAGCATGCCAAGAAAAGAATTCCTTGTCAAATAATCACTATCAATTGATGTTTCTATAGCAGAAACCTTTTCACTGTACCTTTTTGGAAGAGTTCTCAATATCTTATCACAAGCATCTGATTCATCAACCTTCATTCCAAGACCTTTCATCTCATGTATGAGTTCATCAACCTTGATGAGATAGTCATGAATGTTCTCATCATCCCGCATTCTTAGGTTCTCAAATTCTCCTTTGAGATTTTTGATCTTAGCTTTCCTGACATTTTTATCTCCTTCATATATGGTATGCAATAGATCCCACATGTCTTTTGTTGTCTTACATTCCATAACCTTCATAGATTTTGATCTACGCAACCCTTTTATAATTGCATTCATAGCTCTTGAATTTGCATGCATTAGAAGCTTACCTTCCTTATCTGTAGGAGGATTGGCTCCTGAATCATATCCAAATTCCACTGCATCCCAAACTTCATTGCCAAGTGCCATCAGGTGAAATCTCATCAACACACACCAATACAAGAAGTCACTCCCATCAAAGACTAGTACTGCATTATTGAAGAACCCATCCTTTTGATCCTTTTGATCCATTGTGTTCTTAGACCACTTTTCCTTCAAGATATCAAACTCTTCTGAAGGAACCCACTCTGATACCAATTGAAGAACACAAGCTTATACTGAGAAGGGGGTGAACAGTATAAGACCACTTTTTACTTTTCTTTTCAATTCAATATTATGCAATGTATAGATAGCAGTATCAATAGCAGTAATCAAAGCAATGCATAGAACACCATACACAATAGAGACACAAATTTTAACGTGGTTCACCCAATGTGGGCTACCTCCATAGAGAAAATATTTCTTCTAAATATTTCTCAAATAATCTCTTTGGGAATCCTTCCCAATTACAATGTTTATGGACCTCTATCCAAAGGAGATGTTGATCCCCTAATCTCAAGTTCATGGATCTCTTCCACAGGAGAACTCTTTCCCCTTCTACTCTGGCTAGTGATCTTCTAGAAGACTTTGTCTCTCTACTGCACTGACTGGTGGATCTCTCTCCACTTGAAGACTCCTCACTCAGAATATTTATCTTCAATTGTCCTAGTTGTTGGATCTCTATCCACTGAGACTCTATCCTCTATACTCTATCACCTCCAAAGCTCTATCAATAGGCTCACTCAGAACCTTCTCAAATATTCTCAATAGGTTCACTCATAACCTACTCAAATATTCTCAATAGGTCCACTCAAAACCTGCTCAAATATTCTCAATAGGTTCACTCAAAACCTACTCAAATATGCTCAATAGGTCCACTCATAACCTATCCAAATATGCTCAATAGGTCCACATAGAACCTATCCAAATCTGCTCAACAAGCTCACATAGAACTTGTCCAAATATTCTCAATAAGTCCTCTCTAGGACTTGCTCAAATCTGCATTGCAAGCTTCCACAAAAGCTTACACAAAATCAGTCCACAAGCCTTCTCAAAGACTTGCCTCAAATCTGCTTAACAAGTCCACACAAAACTTGTTCAATCACATAGAATCATAAAGAGAATTGTTAGAGACTCAATATGTTCTATACTCAATGCTCAATCAATATCTCAACTCAATATCATAGAAGCATAAAGAGAATTGTTAGAGACTCAATATGTTCTATACTCAAATCCCAATCTCAACTCAAATCAATCTCATAGAAGCATAAAGAGAATTGTTAGAGACTCAATATGTTCTATTCTCAAATCTCAATCTCAACTCAAATCAATCTCATAGAAGCATAAAGAGAATTGTTAGAGACTCAATATGTTCTATTCTCAAATCTCAATCTCAACTCAAATCAGAATATAGAATAGTTTGTTTCATGGAACTTGAACAACCACTTCACACAATCACTTGACTAGGCTCAATCAACTCTACTCAACCAATCACCTCAAGGATCAATCCTTTCTCACAAACCCTAGTCCAAGCATGTATCAACCAACTCAAAATGTTTCCAACAATGCTCAACAACAAATCTCACATAACAATGATACTCATGTTCAAGTTCTTTGCACAACCAATGGGCTTCAACAACAATGCTTATAAACAAGGTTTAATCACAACTCTCAATTCAGAAAACCTTGAAGCATTAAACCAACAACTCTCAAAAAGGTTAACCACAATCAATCCTTTTCTCTCCAAAGATATTTTTAGAAATCAATCACCCACATAAGTCAATGAAGAATATTGCCCATACCTTTTTGATGCCTTATGAGTTGTCCACTAAATCTGCCACACTCAACACACTTTTTTTTTTTCAATCTCAACAAGGGTTAGAGGTCATGAGTAATAACACAATAATCAAAATAATATCTCAATAACACCTTATTACTCCTACTCAATAAAAATGCACCAAACCCTCTTATGCAAGAAATAATCCCTCAAAAGAATGAATCAAACTTACTTTTGGAACTCCTTGACAAAACCAGAAATATCTTCTTGCACACACCTTATTTCTCCCTCAAAGCAATCTAAACAAGTAGCTCTCGAAAATAGCTTTCCAATGATATATAATATGATATACTTCCACAAAGAAAATCAGTAGAAATATTTATCTTTCCTAGGGCATACCATAACCTTATTTCTCCTTAGGCAACCTTGGCAAAAAATAAAATATTAAACAAAAATTAAATTTACTTGCCTTGCCCTCGACGGGATTCGATCCCCCGACTATTTTCTTCCCAATGCCTTAGCCGCAGCCAAGCCGCCATTGGGCCACGTGCCGTGACGTGTCTAAAAGGGCACGTCCACCATGCAATATCTTCGAACAATGAACCTCCGAAAAACAACAAGCGCGTAGAGCGCTTCTTCCTTGCAATCCAAAAAATAGACCTCACGCGAATCGAACTCAGAACCTCCTCCTTAGCACCGAGCCAACATACCACTAGGCCACGCTGGCCTTTGCGCTTAGGGCTTTCGAATCTTCACAGCTTTAACCTTCACGAAAATCGTAAGGCTTTCAAAACAAAAATCTCTTTCGCATGCACTTCGAAAAACAATAGCAAGGGATACTTGGTAAATGAATTTGTTTGGCATTTATATAATGCCTTTTGCCTTCCTTAGCATCACGTCGGTGCTTCGAATGAATTCGACGTCGGCGTGATTTAATTTATAATAAATTTAAATTTAATTTTAAATTTAAATATTATAAATTAAAATCAACCTTAGAACTTTGTCTTAAAGAGCCAACCTTAGGTTTAATAAAACCTTAGAACCTTGTCTTAATGCCCAACCTTGGTATTATTTATAAAATTTAAATTCCTTGTGAATTTAAATGATTTATAAATAATTATTAAACCTCCTTTTTAACTTTTGCAATAACCCATCTTGGGTTTTTATAAACCAATCATTTAACTCTGTGCTCCCAATAATATTAAAATATTATGGAGCCTTTTTCCTTTCACTTTTGCACTGATGAAGCTTTTTCCTGGATGACTTGGGCGACTTTATTTCTTGCCGAATTCCTTGAGATGAGTGATAACTCTATCAGGTGACATCAATGACAACTCTGACTTAGAGGACTCAAAATGTCCAACACTTCCTTCATCACTGCCTCTGAGAACACCACAATTATCCTATTGTCGCCGATCCTCAATGCTTCCTCTTCGTTTGATTTCTCATATGCAATATTCAACACCTCCACTTTATCTTCTCTTTCACCGTCGATCATGAATATTTTTGATGAATGCTCACTTTGGAATGAATTTCATCATTGTATATATATACAAATCTTATTACTTTAAAATAGGTCAGCCCACCTTACAATATTTCAACCTTTATAATACTTAAATTAAATATTATAAATTTCAATCTTCACTTTATAATATTTAAATATTATAATACTTTACTTATCATAAATTTGCCTTGACTCACTTGAAATAAATCTACCTTGCTTTTCTTGAGATATATTTGCCTTGGATAGTTTTCCCTTATGACATCAATGAAAACTCAATATTTCTAACAAATTTTAACTTGTTGAGCTCATGTTATTTGATTTTTTAGTTGGTTGTAAGGGATTGAAAAGGGCTCCACCTAAATTACATCATGACCACACAATGACTCTATTCTTCATGCTGACATTCAACATTTATAGGAAGCTTACTTGTTTTGACTTGCAATAACATTTCTTATTGTGGCATTTTCATCTAATTTTTGAATTTATGGGATGATAGGTTCAATGTTAAATAATTTAAATGCTCAATTTAACATGGGTACCAAATGCAAATCACAAGCCTTATATCTCTCATGTATATTATTTTTTCCTCTTATTGTTGTAATTTTTCTTCTTTGTTTTTATTATTTGATGTTAGAGCTTATTGATCTCACACTTTTAGGTCCTTTACAATTGAGGTCGTCGATCTAATATCCTTAAGAGTATGATGAGGAACACTTATTATGTACTAGTTAGGCTTAAATTTGAGTCTTAGGCTTAATCATTTTATTTTTATTTTCTCTTATGTACTACTTGAAGCTTCTACAACTCATGATTAGCTCTAGTTTATTAGACATTTGTTAGCTTCTAGAGTTATCTTGTTACATTGTTATAATTGTTAGTTGGCTAGTAGTTAGATCTCTTATCTGGTTATCTAAATTCAGCAAGCTTCTTATTGTTTATTGTACGTGATTATTTAAGCACTCTCTATCATAGTAGAAAAAACTGGAGTTGGCTCAAAATCGGACTAGAAAAAGAATTGGGGAAAACATAGGCAAAAAATCGACAAAAAAACTAAAGGAAACACAATTTTTCATTAATTTTTTTTTTTTTTATGTATATCACAATCACAATGAATTAACATTATGTAAATCAAATATTAACGGTGTAAGACTATAAGTTTAAACTACACATGAAAGTGAAAAAACACATCTTAAATAAAGAAATTTTAATGCATCCAAAATTCAAATATTCTTGTATTATTTATAATATAAAAAAGGGATAGATTACAAAATGTGTCATGAGTCATGAAAAATACAATGTCTCAATATCTTTGAATGATTTTGCCATTTGCCCTAGTATAAGCTTTATTCTCTCTTTGTCACTATGTCCATGCTTCTTCTTGTGCCTTGATTTCTAATGCTTGTTGTTAACGATAAAACCATTAATACCTTAACTATCTAAACTAAAATTTTCTCCTTGTTTGCATTTTGGTTTTAAATTTTTACTATCTCTTAAGACCCATGAGGTCTAATGACCCTACCAGAGTTTCGATTTGAATTTACGTCAAATTCCTTTGGACGATTGTTGGTGGTTGTCATATTCCTTCAATCTACAAAACCTCCATTATTAGGATGCCATAGTGTGTTTTTTTGGTGTGGTAGGTAGGCAAACCCCTTTCTCTAGTTTGCAAGAGGTAAAAATGAAGGAAATTGAAATAAAAATAACTATACCATTTTTTTACCCATGTGACTATGATTGATTCTTTGTCACAAGAATTTAAAAAAATGCCAAATTTTGATTTTGATGCAATTCAACTCGGATTTATGACGAGCTGGGAAAAATTGGGGAATCAATATTTTTTTGGCAATTTTTGTAACTATATGCCTTATAATGAAATTTGCAACTTCATGTTGTTTCCACATAAGTGGTATCAAAGCATCAATTTGTAGCTTTAGGCTATTTTTGACCTCAAAAATACTCACATTATTGCATCTTATTTTATACATAGTGTTTTAAAGGCTCTCAAGAGTTAGCAGACTTTGGTTTGCATGTTAATATTCCATCCTAACACTATTATGTAATAACATCCTTCTTAACATGGGAACCCCATTATAATATTTTGTTATAGTTTTGTAATGATATTATATAATATTTTGTAATAGTTTGTGGTATTAAATGTGCCTAGACAAGTGGTACCATTTTATGTAATTGTTATAAAGAAAGTAACTATTTTGTTTGATATCTAGCTTGGGTAGCATTTTACATGTAAGCTAGCCTTAAGCATTAGGTAGGGTTATGAAGAATCTTTAAAAAAGTGAGGGGTAAAAATGGATGTATCTTTTAACATAATTGAAATCAAAGTATTGAAGGAGGTTATGCCCTTGAAGAGGCCTACGATTATGTATTGTGATTTGTGAGATTTTTGCATTTATATTTTATATTGTAATATTATGTTCTTTCATTAAATTACTACTTTTATTGCAATATTTATGTGGATATGCTTATTTTAATTAGAATATTCCTAACAAGTTGTATCAGAGCACTTTCCAAGGTCATTTTCCACTATGAATGTGACAGGTTTACCTTGCTATTTTAATTATTAGGTATAAATTTCTTGTATTTTCATTTTTTTTGCATAGTATCCTATTAAAAATAAATATTGAGTCTTTTTTTCTTGTTCTAGTTAAATAGGTTAGAAACCTTGTGTCAAGGGTTTTAAAATAGCACAAAGGATTTATTATTGGCTAAGATATATTTCCCGTAAAGCATCTAATGAAGTAATGTAAAATCAAGATCCAATATACAGACCTCAGATAGCACCCATATATGAAATTGAACTCCCACACACCTTCGAGTATATACAGAGACCCCTTAGGATTATGAGAAACCTTTAGCCTTAGGAATATTTTTGACCATGTATTTTTTAATAGTGTATCAAACATAGCATTTGGAAATATCACCCTCCCATACTGTTAGAGAGGTAAGTAGTGTGCTCAAGGGTATGCATGGAATCCTCCTTGAGTAGTGGCCTAAAATATTGGTTTTAGCGCTATCGTTTATCACTACAATATAACATAGGGCTATGGATAGTACATACAACTTGGTCTAGAGTACCCTATTTCTATTGAATGTTAAACATGAAACAAAAAATTCTACCATAGAAATTGAGCATATTGAGGAGACTACATTATTCTAGAATCAACTGCATGAAATATATAAAATAATTGGTGGTGAAAATAACAATCAATATAGGTTTAGTCAAGATTAGTCAGTAATAATTAGGTATGGATGCAGTTAGAGTTAGTAATAGTTAAGACAAAATTTTCTAGCATTAGTAACAATTGTTTGTGACAGTCAAGAATCATAATAAATAAAAAAATTGTTAGTAATAAAATTTATGAAGACAATTATCAGAGACAGTGAGTTACAGTGTCAGTAAAAAATAATGTAAAGTCTAGTAAGGGGTTGTGTTGGTCAAAATGACCACATACAGGGAAAGAAGGAATAATCTCCTCCAAATACTAAGTGTAGAAATCAAAAGTCATGATGGCACGATATTTTGAAGGCTAATGGAGCGGACCAAGGGCCAAAAGTCATGATGGCATGACATTTTGAAGGCCAAGGACCAAGTAGTGGCTAAAAGTCATGATGGCACGACATTTTGATGGCCAAGGACCAAGTAGTGGCCAAAAGTCATGATGGCATAATATTTTGATGGCCAAGGACCAAGTAGTGGCCAAAAGTCATGATGGCATGACATTTTGATGGCCAAGGACCAAGCAATGGCCAAAATTCATGATGGCACAACATTTTGATAGTCAAGGACCAAGTGGCCAAAAGTCATAAGGCAATTTTGATGGCCAAGGACCAAGCGATGGCCAAAAGTCATGATGGCATGACATTTTGAAGGCCACGAAGACCACGAAGTCTGGAAGATCAGATAAATATTGATGTAACAAGAATATCCCAACCTCTTTCAGTTAGAAGCTCCATCACTCCTTAACTTCCTCCTGTACCAGAATGAGCCTACGGGCATACTTTTGTAACAACTTTCAGTTTTCTGTTATGTAAAACTCTTATATATAGAATGAGCGACCCAAACAAATGGTCGGCTCTTAGGCATTTACAAGGCTATGTATACAGACTTCTGAAAGCTAAATAAAGATCTACCTTCTGGTTCTTGGCTCATTGGTGTTGTGAAATCAAGTATGTATGTGTTGTCTATTGCTAATTAAATCTTGTTTGAATGTAATCTGCATCAATTCTGGATCTGGATTCTTGCATTAACATTATGTTAAGATCTACAATTTGACTTTGCAAATAGAATTGTGTTAGCATAAAACATTCACCGAGGGTTTAAGTTTTTACATTAGATTTTATTATGCTTATCTGCAATAGGTTGTGATAGTAGTTGTTGTTGTTGCTTAATCTGTACCATTTTAATCCTCTAGCATTAGCTATATTTCCCTCTCTTTATGCATTTCCTTCTCTCTCCATTTTCCCTAAAAGAAACAAAGGAACCAACCTCCTCTGGAGATCGAACCAGGTAGACTCTGTTCTCACCTGGTCCTTCAATGTTGGCAAAGTCTTGGGCGCAAACGTAACCGAAGGTAGATTTTGCTCCAATAGTTTTTGGCATGCCCGGTGGGACCCAAATCCCATGCATTATACAGATCAAAGCCCTGGTGAATAGCTTTGCCCTATCAATATTTTTATATCACCTGGTGACTCCGCACCAGAAGAGAACCTTAGAAAATCCCTTACCCAGAATCTGGTCATGAACCATCTTTCATGATAACCAGATCTAAGGCAAAAAATTTAGAAGAACCCATAGAGTTCTTTGAACTGCACCTTGGTAGCCTCTGGGCTAACCCTATTTTGGTTGCTAGAACAACTTCTTCTTACATCAACAACTCAAAACGCTCTGATACTTCCCCTGTAGCCCTCCCTAGTGCTGTCGCTAGCAGAACTTTAGCTCCAGTTATCTACCCAACCGCAATGGCTAGGAATCTACCAATTCTGCCTTACCCTACATGGAACCATACAGGCCCCTTGAACCTAGCATTCGATCCCTATAGTAGCCCTGAAAGCTCGACCCTAGTATGATGGTACTGGAAAGATAACTTATGAACATTGTCTAGATGTGGCTGCGTTGGCCCCCATCCATGACATTTAGGAAGAGGATGTTATGATAAGATTACTAGTAATTTCCTTGAAAGGGAAAATGCTCTATTGGTATAGAGCTCTTGAAAATCAATCCATAGCTACATGGGCCCAGCTTGCTGGTAAATTAGTGGAAGAATTCAATGAGCAGATAGATCCCTTCTCCCTACTGAACCAGTTCACTATTGTTCAGAAACATCCACAAGAGGAGATCATAGATTTTAATATCAGATTCAGTAGAACTTGGCTGAGAGTACCTGATGGTTTGAGACCGACTCATGAGCAGGCAATGTATTATTACTTGAGAGCTTTTAACTCAGATATAAGTATGGCAATTAGATAGTCTCATGTACGCACTTTCCTTGAGGTTTATCAAGAAGCACAAAGGGCAGAGAAAGACCTAATTGCTATTGGTCATTTCCCACCCAAATCCATGATGCCTATTTTTCCAAATCTACCTCAGGCATCAAATACCACCTACCCAACTAATAACAGTCTCCCCAAGTGGACCGGACAACCTAGCATCCCATCAATACAAGCTCCTCCTACACTTCCAATGCTTCCCCCCATCCCTGCACTCCCCACGGCTATGGTCCCATCAACTCCAGATCCCCAAATGGTAGTTCTGCAAGATCTGCAAGCTTCCTATAAGACTATGGCAAACAAGTTCATATCCATGGAATGAAGAGAGGCAGAAAGGAATTCCCAACCAAGAAGGTTTCCACAAGTGACTAGGGATCAAGCTTCTACGAGTGCTAGGAACTATGATAAATCTAGTATGGTTTATGCCAATGAAGACAGTGAGCCTGGTAACGCTTCAATAGAATTAATGTTTTGGTGCTCCACATGCAATGACCCTCATGGTGAGACTTCTTGCATGATTCATCAGCATCAAGTACAGCAAGTAGCTAAGGAAAAGGTCAAAAGAAGCCAAAAGGGCCAAGTGAACATAATCAGGGAAGAGAATCAAAATTTCATGATGCCTTCTATGGAACAAGTAGTCATCCTTACTAGGTCAGGAAAGAAACCCATACAAGTTGACCCCAAAGATCTTAACCCCTTGAAAGTTCCCTCGCCTTTGAGGAACCCTATTGAGAAAGGGACTTCTTATGAAAAATCTCCTCCTATTTTGAACCATACAGATGCCAAAACCCACAAGGAAGCACCACAGTAGAAAGAAACTGAAACACAAGAGCAAGCAAGAGATAAATTGAGATATCCTTCACTTACTAAACATCAAAGGATTGATGCTACTCAAGGGTATAGAAACAAGTATGATGCAACAATAAAGGAGAAGAGTGTTGAACCCCTCCCATTTAACATAGTTGAAGAAATGAAGAAAACTCCCTCTAAAGCAACTATGTATGAAGCTCTGCAGCTTCCAGGATAGATTGATTTGCTGTAGGAATCCTTGAGGTCTATGAAGAATAAGAATAAGACTCCCACTCAGATGGATTCTGCACAAGCAAGTTTGACATCCACTTCAAGAAAGAATAGACCTCCCCCTTTTACTTATCTCTCCAAATGGAGGGGTGGGTTGTTCACAACTGCATGATAGACTCTGGAGCAGCAACCACTATGATGCCCAAAGTAGTATGTGACATCATGGGCATGGAATATACAAGAAGTAGTCCTGGCATCTTACAGCTAGATGGGACCCCTATGAAAACTGTAGGAGTAATCAAAGACATTCTGATAGTACTCCACAGGCTGCCCCAACTCACAGTCATACAGGAAGTGGTAGTAGTGGACTTAGAGCCTTATTTTGGTATGTGCCTTTCTAGAGAGTTCACAACCAAGATAGGAGGATATCTATCACTAGATTTTTCACACCTGGAAATCCCATTCAAAGGAAAAAGGGTGAAGATATTCAATGAAAAACCATCAACCTTCCATATCGAAAAGCTTGAAGATGAAAGTAAATAGTCCACCATAGTGAACATGATGACCGAAGAACTAGAAGACCTAAACTTGATGGAAGAAGCTCTCAATGTATTACAGGAAGAAGACCAGTTCTCCCTTCAAGATTTCAATGCTATGATCGAGACTAACATTGGGAGTTATACGATTCTAAAACCTGAGAAGAATGATCCCCTTGATCCCCCTCTGATAAACCAACCCACTGATCAGCTGTGGAAGATTTTCTTTGATGGGGCCAGATGTAAGAATGGAGTTGGAGTAGGTATAGTCTTAATTTCCCCAATAGGTGAGCAGAAAGTTTTTTCTTACCGGTTAACCTAGAGCTGCACCAATAATGTAGCAGAGTATGAAGCACTCTATTTGGGCCTCAAGAAGGCTAAAAATATGGGCATCAAGAAACTACAGATCTTTGGTGATTCTGAGTTGATAGTGAATCAGGTTACTAAAAAATGTGTGAGTAAGCAACATTATCTTAAAGCTTACCGAAATAGAGTCTGGGATCTACTAGAATATTTTGAATCTCTAAACATAAAGGCAATTCCTAGAGAGAAAAACACTCATGCAGACTTATTGGCTTCAGTAGGGGTAAAATTCTGCCCTATAAGCAATGTCATCCAAAAGTCTAAAATAGTCAGGTTGATTTATAGACCTTCTATGCCAGATAAAGATACCTTCTGGCAAGTTTTTGAGAATGATCGAAAAATAGTGGATTTCCTTGTTCATGAGATGAATTGCTCTAACAATAGAATGGCTGAAGATGAGGAAGATGAGAACATCATCCAGCTAAAAAATAACCACATCCCAAAAGGATTGGTTACGCTTGAGAGCCTATTCGACAATAATGATAGGTCGACCGATCACAAAATGAAAGTTGACAAACATAGGTACAAAGAAACTCAAATGGAGCCTGACAAAGCTATCAAATTGGGAGTGAACACTACGGAAGTAGAAATGGAAGAAATCAGAGAATTGTGCAAGGAATTCCCTGACATCATTGCCTGGACCTACAGAGACCTGAAAGTCTATTCAAAAGAAATGATCCAACACACGATCGAACTTGAGGAAGGTGCAAAACCATTTTGGCAAAGGCAACGACCAGTAAACCCAAAAATTGAAGCCTTAATGAAATAGGAACTACTGAAACTCCTCGAAGGAAAAATCATTTACCCAATCAAGCATTCGACATGGGTTGCTAACTTGGTCCCAGTCAGAAAGAAGAATGGAGACATCCGGTTGTGCGTCGACTTTTGTAATTTAAACAAGGCTTCTCTGAAATATCATTACCCCCTTCCACAGATTGATCAGATTCTACACACAGTAGTAGGAGCACAAAGGTTTTCACTCCTAGATGGTTTCTCTGGATACAATCAGGTATGGGTCAAATATGAAGATCAGTTTAAGACCACATTCACAACTAAGTGGGGAACGTTTGCTTACCAGAGAATGCCTTTCGGATTATCCAATGTTGGAGTGACTTTCCAAAGAGCTATGGATGTGGCATTCAGAGAATTGGTGAATAAGATAATAGTGATTTACCTAGATGACATGACAGTTTTCTCTCACCAGAAAGGAGATCACATAGCGCACCTCAGAAGCATATTTGAAAAGTGTAGGGAGTTTGGTATTTCCATAAATCCTAGAAAGTCCATTTTCACTGTAGAAGAAGGACTTCTACTTGGTCATGTTGTTTCTAAGACTGGTCTAGCCATAGACCCTAATAGAGTGAAGGCACTGTTAGATCTTCCCCTCCCCCAAACAAAAAGGGTTTGCAGTCTTTCTTCGACCAGATCAACTTTATACGTAAATTCATAGCCGACTTTGCACAAATCGTCAAACCAATGATAGAGCTTCTAAAAAAGGATGTCATGTTCAAATGGATGGATGCAAGGAAACAAGCCTTTCAACTAGATCAAATAATAGATAGCTCAAGCCCCTATCTTAGTAAATCCAGACTATTCCAGGGATTTTATTCTATATGCTATAGGCGAACAAGAAAGCTACGCTGCAGTACTCACACAGAAGGGAGTTGACAATGAAGAAAGACCCATAGCTTTTCTGAGTCAAACTATGCAGGAACATGAAGAGAAATATAACTTCATTGAAAAATAGATATATGCAATAATGAAGTCTCTAAAAAAGTTTAGGCATTTCTTATCACAAAGCAGGATAATCGTCTACACCATCCACCCCGATGTACGAAGCTTCATCATACAAGGAGAGCTTGGTGACACAAGAGCTGGTTGGGTGACCAAAATACAAGAATATGATGTAGAAATACACCCGACCAAGCTAGTAAGAGGTAGAGCATTATGCCAAGAACTTTCCAAGCATGCTTCACCAGAGTACGTAGCCTTCCAGACTCAGGAAGCAACATCAGATGATGATCAACCCTTAGAATGGCTCGACTGGGTGGATGAATTGATCAAATACTTCCAAACTAGAAGATGCCCAACAAATTTAAATTCTTCACAAAGAAGAAGGTACCGGATCCAGGCTCTGAAGTACACCTTACTTCCTGAAGGATTGTATAAAAAAACTTGGATGGAGTACTTCTTCATTGTATAAAAGAAGAACAAAAATAGAAGATCCTGGAAGAGTTCCATGGAGGATTATCAAGAGGACACTACTCGAGGAGAACCACTACCCTGAAGATCATCAGGATTAGGTGCTACTGGCCAACCATCTTTGTAGATGCCTTCAAAATAACCAGAGGTTGTGAGGAATGCCAAAGGTACATTGGGAGAAATAGAAATGCTCCATTGCCCCTAAAGTCCATCCAGGTTGAAGAACCTTTCCAACAATGGGGACTGGATTTCATCGGAATAATAGAACCCAACTCATCCATCGGACATAAGTATATCCTGATAGCCACCGACTACTTCACAAAATGGTCAGAGGCAATACCCACCAAAAAAGTAGACCAAGAGGTCATGATAGAATTTGTGGAAAGTTTGATCACCAGATTTGGCATCCTAGAGGCGTTAGTCACAGATAATGGTTCATCCTTCATAGGTGCCAAGATGATTGAATTTGCATGCAAATACGAGATTTATTTGAAAACATCCTCAAACTACTATCCTCAAGGAAATGGACTAGCTGAATCTACAAATAAAAACCTGCTCAGAATCTTGAAATGGACTCTGAAGGACAACAAGAGAAGTTGGCACTCCCTGATAAATCAAGCACTATGGGCTGATAGAATAACTATCAAGAAGTCTATCAATGCATCTCCTTATTCCTTGGTCTATGGCAAAGAAGCAGTCCTACCCATACACATAGAAATACTGGCTTTAAAGTTGCTCAATCAAGCTGGTACAGAAGAGGCAGAGCCAATGGAGAATAGGTTGATCCAACTTCTACATTCAGAAGAGCAAAAGGAACGGGCCTACGATCACCACCTAAAACATGTTGTCACCACGAAGGGATGGTTTGACAAGAAGACTACCCTAAGGAAATTTAAGGTAGGAGACTTAGTCCTCAGATGGAATGAGAAGAAGTCTAAACCTGGAAATCATGATAAATTTGATGCATTCTGGGAAGGCCCTTTTGAGATAATAGAAGAAAAGCAACACAACTCCTTCCAGTTGAAATATGAGCAGGGCCATGTTCAACCTATCCCTATGAATGGCTTCCATCTGAAGTTGTACTTCAAGGAATAAGTTCCTCCTCCCCTTGTATGTATTTTTATGTAAATATGCATCTCCCTTTTCTTTTCAAAGAAAAATGTCATGATAGCACAACTTTTGGTGTTCAAGTGCCCATTCAAAGAAAAATGTCATGATAGCATGACTTTTTGGTGTTCAAGTACCCCTTCAAAGAAAAATATCATGATGGCATGACTTTTTGGTGTTCAAGTGCCCATTCAAAGAAAAATATCATGATAGCATGACTTTTGGTAGTTAGGCACCACTATCATAGATCTGGACACTCACTAAACTGGTAGTGGATGCCATGTCAGATAGAAGGGAAGACCCTGGCATTATTACAAGGAGCAGACATCGCCATGTCAGAATAACAAGGTATTGTTGGTAATAAAAGCAGTAACCTCGAAACTCTAAACAATGTCCTTTTTGAGGTACTATCGTACCCACCAATTGGCACAAAGTAAAAATGGTAGAAATCTATTGGCCCAATACGAAAGTGACACCGATTTATTAGCCCAATATAATGGTAAAGCAAATCATTGGTCCTGACTAAAAATGGCAAGTAACGGTTGGTAGCTTTTTGAATACTAGCACGCAGACCAAAGCTCCAGGTAATATTCAAAATCTGCATTGAAATGAGTATCGCCAACCAAAATCATGCCATATCAGTTTGATAGTTATTGCATGTCAGATTGGCACGAGCATGCATAGCCCTTTTGTCACCCACCTTCCATCTCCCTTCTTCACCTTCTACTTTCCCTGTGTCTATTTCAGAGAGCTCTGCAAACACTACTATTCACTCTCCCAACTACTACCAAGTTACAAAGTATGATCATGGTGGCCACACCTCCAGCTACTAGTTCTTCAGCAATACCCTCTAAGAAGAAGAGAAGCTCAAGCAAGAAAGTGAGCAGCTTTGTAGACCCCGATGCTCATATTACGGACATAAAATTAACATGGAAAGAGCCAGAGCAAATTCAGAGGGATATAGCTGCAAGAATCTCCCTAGATGTCTCTCCATCTAATCCAAGCACTTTCTCATACCATTATTTGCTCTATTGGTACATCTACCCCCAAGTTCACCCCTATCCAGAGCTAATTCAGGCAATGGCAAAAATGTATGATGTCAAACATAGGGTGGTAAAAAATTTCAAAGGGGAAGCCATGTTCACACTCGACCCAGATACGATCAGGGTCATCTTCGCCTATGGAAGAAAACCTATGGTTCCACCCATCCAGTTTGACCTAGAGAATTCTATGAAGTTTTACACCAATGCCCCAAACATTAGGGCATTTCTATAGCAGAACCTATCAGATACCCTTTCAGAGAAGTCTGTGCCCAAGTCCCCTATCCCCCTATCAAGATTCAAGAACAAAGAGCTCTTTTCTATGCTAGCCATGGTGGCAGGATTAGAGGATGATACTCAAGTTTATGGGTGGTAGATCGTAGTAGCGCAATGTATATCAATTCCCTAGTTCTATGACAAAGCGTGCATAGATCCAGGCAAAGTGCCTATCTTCTTCGACTGGCCAACATACCTAGCCCAACAGTTGCACATAGGCCTCTCCAAGCTACAAAGGGAAATTCTAGATACATTCAGGTATTCCTCATATCTAGTCTGGATATTTTTCTTCTTCCAAGCCAAGCATTTAGTTTCCATTTCTACCACCACAAAGGATCAAAAGGGGGAGCACTTACCAGTGTGTGAATGGACGCCGCTTCTTTCAAACGCGGGTTCATATTACCACTTCAATATGGAATTCTTGGGCCCTGCTCTAAAGCTCATAAATGGCCAAATACCCAAAATTCCTAAACAAATGGAAAACACTTTGAGGCACCCCCATGCAGAAGAAGGGGACTGGTTCATCCTAACATAGGGGGTAGTTGTTAGGCTTTACGGCTTCACAGAGAAGCCTTTTCTGTTGCCTTACTACGTCACCAAGTGACTGTTTGCTCTAGAGTACGTAAGGCAAACAAAATTCATTAACAAAAAATATGGGATAGGTGCTCAAAGGACACACACTTGCCTCATGCCTTTTCAATATGAGGGAGTGACAGTGTCAAAAAAGGGAGATCATGAGCAAATCGCTCAGCTCCTAAGAAGCCTAAAATTGGTAGAATTGCCTCACAAATGGAAGTATGATCCTGAAGACAAATTCACCTAGAGGCAGGCCACCCTGAACAAAGCCCCTTTCAAGCAATTTCATGCCTCTGATAGGCAACTTGACAAATAAGGTAGGAACAACAATGAAGACCAACCGCTGGAATGGCACATTGAGAGGATGCAACCACTTCCTCCATGGCATGATTTCTATGAGCACTTGGCAGATTGGAGCCCAACTTCGAACCCAAAGCACAAGCTTACTAAGAAAACCATTAAAATAATGAAGAAAAGGGGGCAAGACTAGGATCACGCTAAAATATTAGCATGGTGGCAAATGAGGTGCCACATTCAAACATTCACTAGATATGGTTTGAATATGGACACAGAGTTCTGCACAAAATATGATGCAAGTCATGAGGAATGGTCCGAGACTCTAGCGGACAAGGTTCCACTAGGGATAGATGGCATCCCCATCAAACAAGTTGAGGGTAGCACAGAGCAAGATAAGGGGAAGGCAATAGTAGCTGAACAAATAGAAACCCCAAAGAAAAGATGTCGAGTATTCATCCCTCCTTCGGGATCTGACACAGAGTCAGATGATAGTGCTCAGCTTGAGCACAGGAAATGAAAAGTAGGGTCAAAGAAGGGTGGCCCCAAAAAGAGAAGAATAGAAACATCCTCAGAGGAGTCAGTACGAAGAATCAGAACAAGATGAAGAGTCCGAGGAATGCACAGAATCAGAGGAACACGAAGAGACTAAAGATCAAATAAAAATAGGACATAATCTCTAAATAAATAGGTGATTGATGAACAAAGAGTTGAACAGGTTTTAAATAGGGGACCGATGAACAAAGGGTTGAAATAGCTAAGAAAACTCCCCCAATAGAAACCCCTGGCACAAAAGAAACCATTAGTGAGGTGCAATCCCTGATAAAGACAATAGCTGAAGTTGATAACTCAAGTCTGAAGCACATTGCAGAAGCCTACACCGAGAAGTCATAGGGAACCGAAGATGTCACTCCACCAAAGGCCTCAGGTATGTCTCCCATTGACCTTGATACTCCTTCTTCTCCTCATTCCCAGAGAAATTCCCCTTCCCATTATGAGAGACAGGGCAATCCATCATCTTCCAATCAACCTCCTCCATCGTCTTCCAATCAACCTCATCCATCACCTCCTCATCAAACTCCTCCTTCCACTCATCAAACTCCACCAGCATCTCCCCCTACTCATGAAGGGTCCCCTTCCAGACAATTAAGTATGGAAGCCTCCCTAGCCACCACTCCCTTCTCAAATTCTGCCAACCTATTAAGCTTCCAGGCCATGCAGACTGCTTCCCCTACAAACAACCCCACTATTGCCAAATTAAAAAATTGAAGAAGGCCAGCCTCAATGCCACCACATGGTTGAAATCATGGAGCTCCCAAAGCTCTACGGATGTAGCCCACATCCGAGAGGGAACAATGTTGGATCCTATCAACATGCAATGGTCTACACTAAAGATGACCCCATTGGTACAAAACCAAAAAGAAATGACTTTGGAGGACTACCAAGCTGAGGTTACTCAGGAAGACATGACTCAACTGCCCATGGATGATGAGTGGAGCAAGGCTCAGTCTCATATGGGGACAATTTATCTAAACATAGAGTATTACAAAGAAAAATTCCTTTAGGTAGAGCAATCAAGGAAGCATTTAGAAGAAGCCCTTCATCAATAGAAAATCATAGAGAGGGCTTTGAAAAATGAAGCTAAGAAGTGGGAAGAAAGATTCAATGAGGCCACCCCTTACAAAGAGAGAGCAACGAAAGCCGAAGAACAAATTCAAATGCTGCAGCAACAAGTTGAAGACCTCAAAAAGTAGCTATCTGACAATGCAGAGAAGACCAATGGACTGACCAAGGAGAAAGCAAAAGTAGTCCGAAAGGAGATGCTCGAAAAGGTCAGCCAAATAATCTTGAGGGCTAAACCCACATTAGCATACCTTATTAAAATCCAAAGTACGCTAAGCCAGGTAGAAGATGAGTTCCAAGCATCAATCCAACTCCTGGCGACAAGGGTGTCAACCGCTAATAAAATTTAGGTCTTGGCAGATAGCACTCAAGCGATAGCAGGGTACAGAGCTCATGATGCAAACTGGTCTCAGGCCAAATTGGTTGCTCAAAATTTCTTCAAGAGACACAAGTTGATAACAAAAGTCTACGAGGATAATGTATGAGCTAAAGACAGAAGCTAAAGCAATCACCAAACATGTGGGTATAGCCAAAAATTATGGCATGCCTAGCTTCTGGGATGGAAATTCACAGCTTTTGGTAGAAGATGAGTTGAAGGCCTCTTGGAGAAAGTTCTTAGAAGATGAATCAAATATTGATAGTTGGGAAGAGCCAGTTCAAGAGGATTCAATATTCACTATGGCTCAGGATATCACTCAGATGAATGCTTGTCTACATGAACTAAGTTTGAAAGCAAAATCTCTATCATATGACAAGATCGAGGAGCTAGAATACCTGTATCTCACCTTCAAGGAAAAGTTGATACAGATGAAGAGACCTAGAAGAAGGCTTGTGCCACCTACAATGAGGTCATTCAAGAGAAGAACAAACAAGAAAAGGAGAGACAGATAAAAGCCAAGAAGGCCTCATCCAGTAGCGCACCACCTTCAGGTCAAAAAGAAATAAGAAATTCTAGCGGAAGCACCCCAGGAGAATGATCGCTTCAAAGTGAGTTTTTGTTTGCTTTTCCTATCTACTTGGTATCTTTCCCCTTCTTTCCCTTATTTTTTATTGTTATTTTATTTTTTGACTCCATTCCCCAATGGATAAAGGCTCTAGGTTCTAACATTCAGCTGATAGAATTACCCCAGGAGGCACCAAGAATGTTGGTCAAAATGACCACATCCAGGGAAAGAAGGAATAATCTCCTCCAAATACTAAGTGTAGAAATCAAAAGTCATGATGGCATGATATTTTGGAAGTAATGGAGCAGACCAAGACCAAAAGTCATGATGGCATGACATTTTGAAGGCCAAGGACCAAGTAGAGCCAAAAGTCATGATGGCACAACATTTTGATGGCCAAGGACCAAGTATGGCAAAAGTCATGATGGTACAACATTTTGATGGCCAAGGACCAAGTAGTGGCAAAAGTCATGATGGCATGACATTTTGATGGCCAAGGACCAAGCAATGGCTAAAAGTCATGATGGCATGACATTTTGATGGCCAAGGACCAAGCGAAGGCCAAAAGTCATGATGGCACAACATTTTGATGGCCAAGGACCAACGAGGCCAAAAGTCATGATGGCATGACATTTTGAAGGCCACGAAGACCACGAAGTCTGGAAGATCAGATAAATATTGATGTAACAAGAATATCCCAACCTCTTCTAGTTAGGAGCTCCATCACTCTTTAACTTCCTCCTATACTAGAATGAGCCTACGGGCATACTTTTGTAACAACTTTCAGTTTTTTGTTATGTAAAACTCTTATATATAGAATGAGCGACCCAAACAAATGGTCGACTCTTAGGCATTTACAAGGCTATGTATACAGACTTCTGAAAGCTAAATAAAGATCTACCTTCTGGTTCTTGGCTCATTGGTGTTGTGAAATCAAGTATGTATGTGTTGTCTATTGCTAATTAAATCTTGTTTGAATGTAATCTGCATCAATTCTGGATCTGGATTCTTGCATTAACATTCTGTTAAGATCTGCAATTTGACATCGCAAGTAGAACTGTGTTAGCATAAAGCATTCACCGAGGGTTTAAGTTTCTGCTTTAGATTTTATTATGCTTATCTGCAATAGGTTGTGATAGTAGTTGTTGTTGTTGCTTAATCTGTACCATTTTAATCCTCTAGCATTAGCTATATTTCCCTCTCTTTATGCATTTCCTTCTCTCTCCCTTTTCCCTAAAAGAAACAAAGGAACCAACCTCCTCTGGAGATCGAACCAGGTAGACTCTGTTCTCACCTGGTCCTTCAATGTTGGCAAAGTCTTGGGCGCAAACGTAACCGAAGGCAGATTTTGCTCCAACAAAGTTGCTAAACACAAAGTTAATTTGTTTAGTAAACCAAGAATATCGCAAAAAAATGACAACAATTGAAGATAATACCCCCTTAAAAAGTTCTAGAGTGTCAAAACATACCATTTAGAGACCTAGCCCATTCTGATTATTTTTTTGAGGTGATTGATTTGATATATATAACACCTAAACACTTTTTTGGGATCATTACTAAATATAGTAATTTTCAAAACACTATTTTTATTTTTAGTAAGTAACATCAGAAGGTCAAAAGTCATAGAGCATGGGTACAAGCACTAGGGAAAAACTGAAGGTATACGAATTAGATCAAAAAATTATCGCTCATATATAGTCTTGGGGGAAGCATGTGGGGGATCCGTTATCAAATAGTTTAAATTAGTTAATGTTGGATATCAAATATCTACATGACTCCTTGACCTAAGTAGAAAGGGAAGAGAAGGAAATGAAGGAGGAACTAAATATCAAAATTATAGATTTGGAAATTCATATAGCTAATAACACCCACATATATGGTTGATTTAATTCTCATGATTATAAGAAAGAAGGAACCAATAATCAACATCACTCCTAATAATAATGGATATAAACTACCCAAATTAGAATTTCCTAAGTTTGATGCAAAGGATCCAAAGGGATGGATGTATCGAGTAGAACAAAAATTCATCCTTCATAATGTTCTCCATTATATGCACCTGATAATTGCCTCTTTCAATTTTGAATCATATGCCCTACATTGGTTTTTATGGATTAGGAAAGAAAACCTCGATCTTGGCTTGAATCCAAGTAACAACTACTTACTTGGTTTGGTCCTAGTGAGTTTGAATATTTTATATGAGCCCTTCCTAAACTCAAAAAAAATTCAACCATTCAAGATTATCAAAATTAGTTTGAAAATTTGGTTAACCATACCATTAGTTTGAGTCCCAAATTATTCCAAAATTGTTTCGTGAGTGGTTTGAAGAATGATATTAAAGGTGAAATTAAAATGTTGATACCATAATCATTATAGTAGGTAATAGCCTTGGCTAGATTGGAAAAAAAAATTAAGTCTCAAGGATGCACCCCCAAATTTTCTCAATCTTGAACACCTTTTTCATCCAAGCCAACACAATATCCTACCAACAAATCTCCTGCCATCAAAAAATTAACACAATAAGAGATGAAATTGAGAAGAGTCCAAGGGCTATGTTATAACTATAATGAGAAGTATTCTCCAGGGTATAAGTGCATACATCAAAAATTATATTTTTTTTGATGTGGATGAGGCAACAACCATAGAATGTTCAAAGGTGGAATAAGATCATCAAGAGAAGGAACACATAAAATGGTCAGATGTTCTAGATGAATCCCAACCAAAAATCTCAATGCATGCCTTAGCAGGAATATCAACTCTTCAAATTATTAAAGTGATAGGACACTTCAAAGTACAAGGAGTAATAATTCTTATCAGCTCAAGAACTACACATAACTTTATTGACGCAAAGGTAGCCAAATAGGGGAACTGCTATAATAATAATTATAACTTCTTTGAGTCATGATTACCAATGGGGACACTTGCCATGTAAAGGACATTGTCAAAATATCAAAATACAAATAGGGGAATATAATCTTAAGGTGGATTTACTTGCCTTACCCCTAGGTGGGTGTGATGTTGTTGTGAGAGCATAGTGGCTATAGATGTTCTCATGACCTTCCTTGGTAGGACCCTTTATGAAATGTCAATGTATTGAATTTATTATTTCAATGCCTAGTATAGTTTGTATTATGGATATGCAAAAATATTTGTAACATTGGTTATGTTGTATGAACATGGTACTATTGATTATATGTGATTTTGTAGGATTAATTATGCTCATAGGTGGAAGAAAAGATCGACCACCAAGAATGGATCCACCTAGGAGGGTATTAGTAAAAAAAATAGGGGTTTTACTAATACCTAGGTGGACAATATCAAGCTAATAATTTAGTATTAGTTTTTGATATTTGCATTTGAATTAATTAATTATGGAGATGATTAATATTGTTCCATGCATGCATTAGTTTTAATTAAAGTGACTAACATCATGGATTGTTAATGCTTTTTAAAAAAAAATATAGTGGAAATATATATTCTTGGATTGAATTAATTAATTGGGAAATTATATATTTTTGGATTGAATTATATTGTGGAAATATAATAGATCAATTTGAAAATTATTATATTGTGGAAATATAATAGATTAATTTGAAAATTATTATATTGTGGAAATATAAAAAAGGAATAACCTTTTTGGGAGGACATGAGTTTTATTATTTTAAAATAAAAGGGCCTTCTAGAGGTTAAGGCATGTGAGATATTTTAGAAAAGAAATTTTATTATATAAACATCCTTGTTGAATTTCAAATAAAGCAAGAAATAAAATATATAAAAGTTGGAAATTCAAACTGGGAAATTAAAGCCTTCATGTCAGGGAGGTCTAAGCAAGGAGGTTTATCTTATTTCTTACATGTTGCCAACATGGAAATGTAAACATGTAGGAAATTATGTCCTTGGGTATGGTGCATTGGAGGGGACCTTATCTCTTGGAGTTAAAAAAGAAAAAGGGGAAAGAAGGGGGCCATGGGGAGGAAGGAAAAATCATGGAGGCTTGAAGGAGGCACCTAAATCCATCCTTGTTCTGGAATTCTAATTAGGTTGGATCTAATATATTGATTTATTTCCTCTATAATCTTTATTCCACTGAATGTCTTCATACTATGTTTTTATAAATGCTTTCTTTAAAAAGCCTTTAATAGTAAATTTTGATTGCCATTAATGGTGTAGGAAAATCCTTTGTATTCTTTGTTTTAGCTTCATATATTATCTACATCAGTGGTGAATGATTTAATAAACCCCCATGGAAGGTTTGTCTCATCCAACTTAGTAGTTTCTTGTTATTATATATAAGGATAGTGACCAATGTGTAAGGTGTATCTCCCCTTACGAAGAAATTATGCCTTATTTAACCAACCTCTATCTTGAGAGCTTTGACCGCATGATTTCTTTGTTGCCTATGATATTAAGTCAGTCATAGCTGCTAGTGAAGTGGTGTGTGTGGTGAGGTTTATTTGATGATCGCTTTGACCCTGAAGGTGTTTTTGTTCTTTATTACCACTTATTATGGACCTTACCTAAGGTTTAACATTAGGATGATTAAATATTAATACATCCCACTATTGTAGTACCACCATCATGGCATGATGCCTGCACTCGAGTAGGCTTAGGTGAGGAGGTCATTTCTGGCCTTCCCTAAGGATTATTCCACATGCGATATGCTACAGGCGTAAATCACATTAAAGGAAACTTGGTTCCCATTCTTAGTTGACCACCACTCGATGGTCAAGGATGCAACTGAGTGGGGTGAACCCTGCGCTAGTTGGAGGTGCATATGTTGTACGCATAACATGTAGTATCTATTAGTTTATCACTTGATCGTCATGCTTGTTGGCTGCTTGTTTGTTTGTTGTCTAACTTGGTTGTTCCACATGTTATGGATAGTTGGTTTTAGTTTGATGTTTAGCATCTAGTTTTTTGGGGTGGATAAACCCTTTTTTGGTTTAGTGTGGGATTTATCCCACATTGTTTGTGTGGAGAGTGCTTAAGCACTTTATCAAGGACAAGACACCCCTTAATATTTGACCATCGATGGGGGTTAGGGCCACTCCTCGCAAATCCACCCAAGCATCAGTTGGAGGTATAGTCCCTTGGACATGTGGACCCTTGTTTTTTGCCTTCTGATTGGTTGTTTTACCTTCTTTGACCTAATGTTGTTTTTTGATAGCCCTTACTGATTAGACATATGGCTATACATAGTTTGTTGTTGGTTGTCACATGGTTGAATGGCTCGCTTCAAGGTAGGTTAAAATATTTTAAAATTTTGCTAAGCTTTAATCCCACACTGACTATGTGGGGGTGTTGATGCACCAAATAAGGTGGAAATCACCTTTTATTTCTTGACCACCAAATGTGGTTAGGGAAAACTTTATGCAAGATTCTTGGTAGCACCAGTTAGAGGTGCTAGAAGGCTTTTGTGTGGGGCCAAGGGCAACATTTATGGGCACAGACCAGTTGACTATATCAGTTGACCTGATTGATTATGGTTTGATCATGGACTTTGACTATTGACTATGGTTGATCTGGTTGACTTGGTTTGACTTGGAATGATTATAATTAAGCTAGATCCTTTTTGGATTACTATTCTTAACCTTTTGACTATTTGGTTAAATGAAAAATGCTTTTTAATTGAAATAATGGTTTATAGTTATTTTGATTAAATGAAAGGCTATTTAATTAAAAGAATGGTTTATAGTTATTTTGATTAAATGAAAGACTATTTAATTGAAATAATGGTTTATAGTTATTTTGATTAAATGAAAGGCTATTTAATTGAAATAATGGTTTATGGTTATCTGAATTAAATGAAAGAAAGGATTTTTTAATGCATAGAGTTATATTTAAGTTTTGAAGTTATCGCTAAGATTAGATAGGTTATCTATTCTTAGGAGAAGTATGGGCTTCTCTGGTATGATGCTATGAAAAATTGAATAGAAGTAAATATTGGATCATTCTATGCTTTTGTTGAAGTTGAATGTAAAATGATAGATTGTTTTGGGAAGAGAGAATTTATTTTCCTTTCCAACTAGTGAGAAAATCTATTGAAAGAAGTACGAGCTTCTTTATGTTATAGATTGCATTTATTGCACTATGAAAAAGGGGTCCTCTCTATTATTCTTGTTGTGTGCTATTTTATAGTACATGGATACATTAGCCCTCTAGAAATATGTCATTCCTTTAAATGTTATTAGAAGGAAGAAATCATATTTAGAAGAATGAATGTGGAATTCATTCGAGGGAATTATGGGGTTCCCTCATTGATTTTGTAATGTGAATTAAAAGAACAATTCATGTTTTGGGGACATAAGAATTATGGGGTTCTTATGTATTTATATTGGTATTGATATTTTGGAAAAATAAGAATGAATGTGGAATTCATTCGAGGGAATTATGGGATTCCCTCATTGATTTTATAATGTGGACTAAAAGAACAATGAATGTTTTGGGGATATACAAATTATGGGGTTATTATGTATTTATATTGATATTGATGTTTTGGAAAAATAAGAATGAATGTGTAATTCATTCAATGGAATTATGGGGTTCCCTCATTGGTAATGTGAATTAAAAGAACAATTCATGTTTTGGGGACATAATAATTATAGGGTTCTTATGTATCTATATTAGTATTGATGTTTTGGAAAAAGGAATTGTGGATTCCTTTATATAGTTGTATTAGAGATAACTAAACTTATGCAATAAAAATGATGTTTCAAAGCTAGGTTTTTCCCATAAGGGTTTCCTAGGATATATGATGTGTTGTGTGTGTATCAAATATCTTCATATTTTGATCTTGCATTTACTGCTTTCTAGATTTAGTTATTGAGGTTATGTTTGCTCTTCAATAAAATGGGAGGTTTATTGTAATTCATAGATCATGGATAAGACTTTGGTAAGAGTTTTATTGAATTAAAAATAGTGCTATTCATGATAATTGTAATTGTAAATCAAAATAAAGGAAGAAGTTATCTAGTTGAGGAGGAAACAATATATGCATTTTATATTCTTGAATAGTCCTCACTATGATGAATCTTAGATGATTAGAAAATGACATCTATTAATGCTTATGCTTATGGATTAGAAGCTTAGAGAGAGATAGAAAGAGAGAGTGATCTAAGGGATTATGAGATCCCTTTTGGAGGAAACTTCATGTAACCTTGTATCAAATTGTTCTTCTAAGACCTAAACCTAGGTAAATGCAAGAAGGCAATAATTAGATTTAGAGTCAATTAATCATCTATCACCAGGAGTGATTGATGGATAAGTTATCTCATCATGGAGATGAGATAGATAGTTTATTTGCATTACGCTTAGTGCACCTACATAGATGAACTTATGTATGGTGTAGGGATGGGTGTACCCTTTTTATAGACTAAAATAAATAAGTTAGCTCATTATGGAGATGAGATAGATAGCTATTTACATTACACTTAGTGCATGTACATAGATGAACTTATGTATGGTGTAGGGATAGTCATACCCTTTTGATAGAATAAAAGGGATAAGTTAGCTCATCATGGAGATGATATGGATAACTTATTTAAATTATGCTTAGTAAATCTACATAGATATACTTATGTATGGTGTAGGGATGGGCATACCATTTTGATGGATTTAAAGGGTATAAGTTGGCTCATTACAGAGATAAGATGGAAAACTTAATTATAAGGCATTAAAGTCAATAGAAAACTTCATATAATGGCTTATTTAGGGTGGGGATATGTAGATTCATAATGAGTGTATTTAAAAAAATTCTCTCTCGCGAGTTGGTTAGATTTTTGGATCATTTTTTAGGTCCAGTCTTGAGGTATTTTTCTAAGATATCGATGAAATCTAGCCAATAGGAAACTGAGTACACCTTATAGGGCATGAAGGCTAGGGATGCTAAATTTATTTCAACCTATAATATGGAAATTTTTTTAAAAACAATCATCCCATAGGGTTGTGGCTCTAATATTTGCTATATATTTCGAAGAAGGGGATAATGACCATCTAGAGGAATTACAAGTTTTCTTGCAAAGCCATGCCATAGTATTTAAGGAATCCAGAGTACTTCCAAATCATCATACTCATGACCATGTGATTCAACTTATTCCTAGTAGTCTTCCCCCAAATATATGCCCTTATAGGTATCCGTATACCCAAAAATCATAAATTATAAAAATGGTAATAGGAACTTTGTGTTGAGGGGTTATTCATTCTAGCGTTAGCCCCTATTCTTCTTTAGTGTTGTTGGTATGGAAGAATGATGGATCTTGGTGCTTGTATGTGGATTTTAGGTAACTTAATAAAATCACTATTAAAGGTATTCCCCATTCTAGTAATTGATGAATTTCTAGATGAGTTGCACGGGGCCCAATATTTTTAAAATTAGATTGGAAATCAGGATATCATCAGATTCAAATCAAGGATGAGGACATTCCTAAAATGGCTTTTAAAACTCATGAAGGACACTATGAATTCTTGGTTATACCATTTGGGTTGACCAATGCACATTCCACTTTTCAAATATTGATGAATTTTATTTTTTAACCCTTCACAATTTCCTTTTAGTCTTCTTTGATGATATTCTAATTTAATGTTATTCATAGGAGGAGCATCTCCAACATTTGCATCAAACACTACAAATTTTGTTAGATAATAAACTTAATTATAAGATATCATAGTGTTATTTTGGGTTGTAAGAAGTTGAATATTTGGATCACATTATCACCAAAGATAGAGTTAAAGTTGGCCCTAAAAATATTTAGGGTGTTTAAGAATGACCAAAACCTTGAACCTTAAAGGGACTTCGAGGATTTCTAGGACTCACTAGATATTATCATAAATTTGTGCATAATATGAAGAGATAGCAGTTCCCTTGATATCCATTTTGAGAATTTTTTTTTATATGGTCAAAACTAGCGAAGAGGGATTTTTAAGAGTTAAAGCAAGTTATGACCACCACCCAAATGTTAGCAATGCTTTATTTCTCTAAAAAAATTATAATTGAAAGCGATTCTTTTGGTAATGTAATTGGGGTAGTTATGATGCAAGAAGTGAGTTGATATGGGCAATAAAAAATAATATATTTAATTATTTTTTAAAAAATACATTCAAAACCTCACACCAGCGCGCATATTAGATATGAAGGGGTTGGGGTATTTATAGGGAGAAGATGGAGGGATAAGGGAAGGAGGCGGTGGAGGAATAAGGAGGGAATGTCGGTGAGGGAATTAAGGGAGGAATGTGAGGATATAGGAGGAATAAGGGGATATGGAGGAAGCGAGGAAGGTGGCGGAAGAATAGAGAGGAAGGAGGTGAGAGAATTTAGGAGAGAATGTAGGTGAGGGGAGTTTGAAAGATTAAAAATATTACCATCAAATAAACTGTCAAAAAACTTAATTGTTTTTACACTAATGCCAAAATTTGAGTTATTTTTGAGCCATTTAGATAATACCCCTCTTCATACTTGCAAAATTCTTGCCATTAAATGTGAGAGGACTAACTACACAGTCTCTCAGCTTTATATATCGAGCTTTAGCCATCACTTTGGTAAAGATGTCTGTGACGTTCTCCAAAGTGCGACAAAATTTAAGCTCAATAATTTCATGCTCCACCATGTCTTGGATGAAGTGATACTTCATATAAAAATTCTTTGTTATACTATGGTGGATCAGATTGTATGCCAACTGAATTGCACTGATGTTGTCATAGTAAATCCTACTCGGACCACTTTGTTGCTCTCCAATCTCTTCCAACACTTTTTTTAGCCATAAGGCTTGAGTACTAGCATAGATGACTGCTATATACTCAAATTCTATAGAAGACAAAGCTACCATAGTTTTATTTTTGGAACTCCATGTTATTATCCCTGATCCCAGACTAAAACTGTTCCCTGAAGTTGATTTTATGTCATCAATATTGCTGCCCCAATCACTATCACTAAAGCCTACAAGATTGATAGTGTTACATTTATGGTACTGGATTCCAAAATCCAATGTGCACTTCACATATCTGAGAATTCTTTTAGCTACCTGCAAATGCAGTTTATATGGGCTAGCCATAAATCGAGAGACAAGAGAAACAACATACTGAATATCAGGCCTGGTGTTGGCGAGAAACATCAAACTCCCAACCATGCTCCTGAAAGTGGTCACGTCAACTTTTGGTGCTCCATAATATTTGCTTAATTGTATCCCATGTCCAACTAGAGTTGCAATTGGTTTGCAATGCTCCATAGCAAACTTCTTGATCATGTCTCAAACATACTTGTATATGTCTGATGGACTTCCATTCCAAGGAAGTAGTGCACTAAGCCGAGATCCTTCATCTCAAACTGCTTCATCATGAAGCGCTTGAAATCCATATTCATTTTTTTATTACTACCCATGAATATGAGATCATCCACATACACGCAAACTATGAGGATGTCATTATCATGCTTCATGTAGTAAAGGGTGGGTTCATTTCTACTTCTGGTGAACCCAAAATATTTAAAGTACCACACTAGTTCTGGCTACATTTGCCCAATAAATATTGCTCAAATGCTTAATTTGAAGCATAGATCTTGCCATCTCTACAATGGTGTGGTTCTTTATTTCGGCCACACCATTCTACTGTGGAGTATAGATAGTAGTGAACTGCCTCTTTATTCAATGTTTTTTACAAAAATTAAAAAAATCATTTGAGGAGTATTCTCCTCCTTTATTTGATCTGAGACACTTAACAGAATATCCACTTTCATTTTCAACTCTTGCTTTAAAATATATGAAGCAGTCAAATGTTTCATCTTTATGCTTCAAAAAATATATCCAGCACATTCTTGAAAAATCATCAATGAAAAGAAGAAAGTAAGAGTTGTTACCAATGCTCTTGGTCTGCATTGGACTACAAATTTCTGAATTCACTAGCTAGAGTGGATAACTAGCCCATCATGCTTGCCCATGAGGAAATTTGGTTCTAGCGTGCTTGCCCAAGGTACAACCTTCACAGACTTCCTTATTGTCCTGAAATTTAGGAAGTTCGGTCACCATCGCTTGAGAAGTTAACATCTTCAAACTAGCTGAATTCATATGATCGTATCTTAAGTGCCACAACACACTTGGATTTGAAATAGCAACATTTGCTAATTTATCTCACCTTGGCTGGCCAAAATTTAAAGGAAATAACCTGTTCTTTGTCATTGGCACTTGAGTAATGATTCTATCACTGTTATTTTTATCAAAAATGGTATATTTATCCTCATAAAATAACAAATTATAGTTTTTATCTAACATTTGACCAACACTAAGAAGATTGTGTTGGAGATGAGGTGTGTAATAGATATCATTCACCTGTTTGATGCCCTCTTTTGTTGGAACCTCCAAGGCTCCAATACCTTCAACCGCCAATGACTTGTCGTCCCCCAACTTGATGTTGGATTTGTAGGAAGAATCCAGGGTAGCAAAGAGTTCTTTTTTGCCACTCATATAATTTGAACACCCAGTGTCCAAGGTCTAGGTGTCATTCAAGTTTTGATCTGACTTGCCATATTAGAGAAAGAGATTTGAGGTCCCTTCGTCTTCTCCAAAATTGCCATACTGACTACTCTGGCTGCTGCTGCTCCCTTGTGAGGTTTTTGACCAATAGTCATGAGTGAAGTGGCCAGTTTTACCACAATTGTAGCTTAATTTTTGACTTATCATTTCCTTTTCCTCGACTTGGATGCTTTCCTTTTTTCTGTTGACCACCTCTGTTTTGACTTCCACCTCTGTTTGAAGATCCTCATCTATGTGGACTATTCCTGCCTCTTCCTTTTTGCTGACCTCTGCCACGACATCTACCTTGGCATTTTTCTTCTTGTGAAGTGAAGGATTTGTCATCACCTCCATGGCTAGTGGAATAAGATTCCTGCAATATCTCTTCATGTGAAAGAAGAGAACCAATTAGTGCATCAAAGAAAAGTGTAGCCAAATATTTCAACTCTTCAATAATGATTGCTACATGATTCCACTTAAGAAGAAGTGTTCGTAAAAATTTCTTCATGACTCCCTCAGGTTTAACTTCTTCTCCTAGAGTGACCATTTTATCTACCATGGCTTTGAATTGCATGCAATAGTCTCCTACTTTCTCATTCTCCTGCATTCTGAGATTTTAAAAATCTCTTTTCAGAGTTTGAATTCTGACCTATTTTACTTGATCACTATCTTGAAAGTTTTCCTTCAAAGCTTTCCAAGCATCTTGAGCTATTATACAGGATACTATTCTAGGAAATATACTTTTATCTATGGCTGCTTGTAAATGGTATAGGGTAAAGGAATTATTTTTTTGGGCTTATTTTTTAACTTTTCTATTGGCAACACTTAAAGCAGACTAGTCAGTAGCAGAGGGTTCCGTGTAACCTTCTTCAACTATTTCCCATAAACCTTTACCAATCAACATTGTTTTCATATTTATTGACCAGTATTCATAATCACTACCATTAAATTCAGGAATTGGGAGATTTGAATTTGAGGCCATTTCTACTACTTGAAAGCAAAATTTGATTTGATTGAAAACAAGAAGTACAAAGCAATTACAAATTCAAATAAAATCTAGATTTCTTAATTCTCTCACTAATTTCTTGTTCTTCTTGTTGTGGATTGCCTAGTATTGGAGGCCCAAAATTGTCTACAATGGAATCCTTGTCGTCACTAATGATGATGATTTTAGGAACTGCTATTGGCTCGACATTTGCTTGCTCAAGCTCTGTTGGCTTAGGCTCTACTGGCTCAGGATATGGCTCTAGAGAGCATGGGGTATAGCTCTCACTGGATTGCTCCTTAGGATAAAATGCAATTGAATCAGAATCCTCCACTCATTGCTCAAAAATATTGTCCTCTCAGTCAACCTCATATCCAGAATCAAACTTCCTCTGGTGAGTTATCACTAAATTTTGTAGCTGGCTGAATACAACATGCAGTCCATTTTTTTGAACTCGCTCATCAAATGACTCAGCTGATTCTCTCCTCAACAGAGAGCATAGGGCGTGGTAACATCCGGTTGACCGGATCATCTACTCATTATGGCAAAAGTTTAGCTGAAAAATTTCCAGGTGCTCAAAAAATGATCTTCTAAAAAACTTTTCAATATCCCTTTTTAAAAAAATTTCTTAAAAGGTTTTCTATATTTTTTTTATAAAGTCTTTTATAAAAAAAATTTAATAATTTTTTATATCTTTAATTATTTTTTAAATAAACATATATTTAAAAATAATTAAAAATATAAATTATAAACTATTAAATTGATTTTAAAAAACTTTAATAAAAAAAATAAAAAATGCAAACCTTTTAAACAAAAATTTCTTTTGTTTTGAAGCGGAGGGGAATCGATCCCCCGACCTGCCGCTGTGCAAGGAAGGTGGTTAGCCGCTACACCACGCGGCCACTTTGAAGGCACCAGGCACCTCGTGCCTTATATTTTCATGCTGGCGATGAAATAACAAAAAATAAAATAATTTTTTTTTGTTTTTACCTCCCGACGGGTTTTGAACCCGGGACCTCTCGCACCACAACCAATACGCTTAGCCACTCGGGCTACTCGTTAGATGAAAACCAACAAGTTTCCTTTTAGCATGCAGGGCCGTACGAATTAAAAAAAAAAAAAAAACTAATGCAAATTATCCCACATTCGCTAGGATAAAGGTCTGAGGGTGTTTAAATACTCTAAAACAAGAGTATTAAATCGATTGCCTTTGGGCAATCATCCTCGCTCTCCTTTTGCCAACGAGACAACCAATCAAAAATTGCCACATGGTGCATGCCACTTCACTGTGCCACGTTAGCTTCTGCCTTACCACCACATCAACACCTCCTTTGCTAGCCATGTTAGCACTTGCCAACTTAGCTGCCACGTCATTGATCCTTGGGATTTGTGTCCAAGTTGCCAGCTCAGCCTGCCCAATTATCACCTATGTGCCACCTCAAACTATGTGCTACCACCCAATCAACATCCATGATAACTTAGTTCTCTATGCCCACCTCGATATCCATACCCCCAACCTCGGCTCTCGTGCCTCCATGTTCTGCTACACCTCAAAAATCATGCCCGACTAGTATGGATCTGATACCAGTGAGTCGATATGGGCAATAAAAAATAATATATTTAATTATTTTTTAAAAATACATTCAAAACCTCACACCAATGCGCATATTAGATATGAAGGGGTTGGGGTATTTATAGGGAGAATATGGAGGGATAAGGGAAGGAGGCGGTGGAGGAATAAGGAGGGAATGTCGATGAGGGAATTAAGGGAGGAATGCAAGGATATAGGAGGAATAAGGGGATATGGAGGAAGCGAGGAAGGTGACGGAAGAATAGAGAGGAAGGAGGTGAGATAATTTAGGAGAGAATGTAGGTGAGGGGAGTTCAAAGGATTAAAAATATTGTTGTCAAATAAACTATTGACAAACTCAATCGTTTTCACACTAAGGCCAGAATTCAAGTTATTTATGAGTCATTTAGATAATACCCCTCTTCATACTTGCAACAAGAAGGAATACCATTGGCCTTCATCAGTAGAGAGCTTTTTGGCTAGAATTTGGACAAGTCTACTTATGAAAAGGAGATGCTGGTCATTTTACATGTTGTTAATTGTTGGAGGTTATATCTCAGTGGGCATCACTTTTCGTAAATATTGACCATCAAAGTATCAAATACTTCTTATAATAAAGGGTGACCACATTGGAATAACAAAGATGGATTTTTAAATTGTTAGGAAATGATTATAAAATTAGCTATAAGAAAGGAAAGGAGAATGTGGTGGCTAATGCCTTATCCTAATAATATGAATATTAGAGGATGCTACATGCTATATCTACACCACTTCTATAATGGATTTATCATCTTAGGGAAGAAATGACCAAGTATTGCAATTTGCAAATATTGGTCAACAAACTCCAAGAAAAGTCTAACCCATACCCTGGATACACTTGGGATGGTCAATAATTGAGATATCATGACCAACTTGTCATTCTACAAAAGTCATAAATGTAAGAACTCATCTTGCAGGAAATGCATGCATCACCAATAGCTAGGCTTTTTATGTTTTTGTAAACCTATTAAAGGACCAAACATATTTTTTTGGAAGGGAATCAAAATGGTGGAGAGAGGTAAAAATGTGCATTGTGTATGATTCTCGATTGGATCTACTGAGAGTCGAGGTGACCATGATGGCTGTTATAATATATACACTCGATGTGAGAAAAATAGGGGTTCGCTAGAAATGGTTTTAGGACTTGCTCCAAGTTCAGGGTGGAAATGTTTGATGTGTCGAAACACCTATTGTTTGGTCTTTCTAAACTAAGCTATGAGAATGAACAATGCAAGACACACAAGATACAATAAGACAAGAACTAACCCTAATATGATTATTTAATTTGATAATATATATCCCAAGGTTATGCAAAATAATGATATATTTTCCTTTAAGTAAGGGTTCAAGGGAATGCACAAACAAGATTAAAATCCTAGATGCACACTATATGCTTTTATTCTTTCAAATGCCTAGAAATTCAACCAAATATTTTCATTTTACTTATGATCTAGGTTTTGAATAAAATTGAATAGAAAGTAAATAACCTAGAAGCTTTACTCAGGGCACTTATCTAATCTAGTGTTTGATCCTAGCTTAAACTTGCATCCAGAATATCCAAAAGCTTCAAACCTATAAAATAACTTCATAAACACTAGAAAATTTGATTAGCATTTGGGAGCCTACTTAGGCCACTATTTGATTGAGGTTAGAGACAAAATAGTCAAGTCCCCTTGGTAATTTTAGTTGACTATTCAAAATCAAAACAATATTTGACCCTCAAAACATGCACAAACATAGTAAAACATATGTATAACAATGAAATTAAATGTAGATAGGATAATCATGATAGAATGTTAAGATGCATAGTGTAAATTAAATTTTTGGGGTGCAAAATTTTTATCCCTAAGCCATAATTTACTAAATTCATACCCTGTAAATAGGGAGAATGAATTTTTCTTACAAAATTCATGCCCTATATGGGTAGGGCACAAATTTGGTGTAGATGCCCTTTTCGAACCCCAAACAACGATAAACAGAGTTCAAAAGAGCAAAAATAGACTTGTGAAGCAAATAATGTAAACAAAGAACCTGATGAGTTGATGGATAAAACAAGGAGAAAAGAAGAGGTGGAAGAAGAATTCCAAGTTGGTGGATCTCTCCAATCATCAAGACTCCTTGAATTGAACCCCAAGGGCAGCCAACACCAAAACACAAAATAGCAAAACAACAACTTGCAACATAAGGGTACTTGTTAGCATGAGCAAACGAGTGAGTAAATAATTTAGAATCAAGTATTTCTAGATAGGTTATGGAAAGAGGGAGTCAAAACCCTTATTTATAAGATTTTTGGAGGAAAAATAGGTACGAAAGCAAAATTTCACCATGGATAAGGGCCAACCCCAAGATAGGCTGATGAGGGTAGGGGTTTTAGTGAGAAAAACCCCTAGAACACCAAATTCACATCCTATATTTATAGGGAACTAATATAGTAAGCCAAATTCATGCCTCGAAATAATCAAGCATGAATTTGGTAAGGCTAGGGGAAAAGGAAAAAGAGAGAGGGGCAAAAGGTCTTAAATTTACACTTGGTAAGTTTGGGTGGCTAATTAGGGGTCTAAGGAAGAATTGGCTCATTTCGATGGGTTAATTTTCCACGTCTATATTTTGCCCCCTCTTTGATTCATTCACGACCAAATAAATGTGTCAAAGAAATATGTAGACACCTATGGTCAAAAACAACAAACACAAAAAGGGGTGGTCAGGTTTGGATGGAGGGATGGTGTAAAAAGTGGTGTTAACCTAAACACTACAAATTTACACATAAAATGAGGTATTACTACCATTAATACCTCTAAGGTTAGGGTGCCCCATCGAGTTTTGGAAGGAATATAGAATTCCTAAAGAAACTTGAAATGATATACTTAGAAGAAAAGAGAGCGATAAACAAAAAAAAAAGAAAAAGAAGGTGCCAAACAGAAGAAAGAAGAGAGAAAAGACAAAAAGGAAATATAAGAGGTTAACTTGCATTTTTTCCTAGCAAGATAATCATAAAAAAAATGTATGCAATGCAAAATTATCCTAACAAAAATTCCTGAGTGAATTTGACTAAATAAAATGCAAGCTAACGTGCAAGCTAAAATGAATGCAAAGCAAAACACATAGATGAACGGATGGAAAGAGGAAAAGGTAGAAATAAAGAGAAGAATAAAATAAATGGTGATAGAAAAAAAAAATATGAAATAAGATAAAAGTGAAAGCTCCAAAAATGTCAAAAGAAAAAAAATGGAACCCTGTGAGGATGTATGCTCACAAATGGCCAAACAGAGGCTGCCCCTCTCTAGTGGTCATGAAGCTATCTTGTAAGGCTGTTATGTTCATAAATATAATCTAATGGAGTGGTACCCACTATGGGTATAGTGCTTGATAAGATGGCTAGAGAGAAAGAGATATACCCGCTAGGATGTATTCTCATAAATGGGTGAATGAAACTATCCCATATGGGGTGCTAAAATGATGTGATTGATTTTCCAAAATGAGGACTACCCGGTAGGGGTGTGGTGTGTGCAAAAAATGAGTGAACAGAGTGATGTATAAACTATGTGTGCATGTGCTAAAATTCAGAGGGAATAAATAGAGACAGAATAATAATGGTGCATGTGAAGGAGGATGTGTGAATAGAGCAAGATTTGTAGAGAGAAAATTAATGTGTATCCTTATCTTGATAAAAAAATGGATAAGATATACGAGGGGCAAGGATACATAGAAGAAGAACTATATTAATTGACTTGGAGAGAATTGTGATGATCATTTTATACTTTAAAGGTCAAGGAATATAGAACGACATGAGCAAGTGCAATGATGGAAATGAAATGATATGAGCCCTAAGTTGGGAATTTGCTAGGCATAAGAGTCCTAGTGTGAGTGCAATGAATATGTGCTACGATCTAACTAGGTGTTATCACTTGTTATTATCACAAAATAACCAAGAATCTATATGATCAAGAAGTCATGCAAATATAAGAAAGCAACAATACAATTGTATGACAAGCAAAATGTAAGATACAAAATTTTAGGAAAAACATGTAAAATATGACAAGCAGTCATGCAATATGAACAAGCAAACCAAATGTAGTATGAAAACTAAGATAAATGCAATATGAAGATGTAGAGTACTAAGTTATGCATAGTACCTCTCTAAGTTCTTTATCATCTAAAGAATCTAAATGATAGGCCCATAAATCAAACTTGGATGTTATGATAAAGGGACCTAACTAATGGGCTAAAATTTATCTTTAAGATCGTATCGATCATTGGTGTTCTTCTAGTTTTCCTTGAGGATAAGTTTTCCAACCTCAAAAGAATGACTGTGAAATCTATTGGAATAAAATCACTTGAGCCTATTTTGATAGGCTCATAAATTTTGTATGGTATGAATGCGCTTTTCATCCAAAAAATCCAATTTATGTAGATGATCTAAGTGATACTCATCGTTGACCAAGGCATCTTGTAGCAAGATGCGCAATGAAGAAACCTCTAACTTGAATGAAAAGACCAACTCAGTCCCATAGATCAAGATGTATGGATAAGTTCATGTAGGAGTTTGCACACTATTGTGATAGGTCCACAAAGCAAGATAAAATTGGATATGCCAGTCATGACCGGTATTTTTTTTTTTGAAAAAATTGAAAAACTTGTATTAATACAAAGAGTAGTTACAAAAGGGAGAAAAAACAACCCTACCAAGAACCAAGAAGCAAGAAAACAAGCACAAAGTGCAAAAGGACAGCACTTTCCACCTCAGAGCACTAAAAGATAGCAAGGCGCGAAAACATGACATGTCACGAAATCGTGACAGTCAAACCAGCCGAGGCCGCGCCCGAGCAACCGATCCCGAAATCGTGACATGTCGCGAAATCGCGACATGTCACGAAATCGCGACAGCCAAAGCCAACAGCACCTGAACACCAAAAGTGTCACGAAATCGCGACGAGATCTCCACTTGGCATCCAGTCCTCAAAATTGTCGCGATATCGCGACGAGCTTTCCTCTTGCCACCTCTACGCCAAAAGTGTCATGAAATCATGACAAGAATTCCCTTCGGCAGCAAGTCCTCACAAGTGTCGCGAAATCGCGACGGGTTATCCACTTGGCGACCATTCATCAAAAGTGTCACGAAATCGCGACGAGTTTTCCAATTAGCTCCAGATCGCCAAAAGTGTCGCGATATCGCGACGTGTTTTCTCCTCGGGGCCCAGACCTCAAAAATGTCACGAAATCACAGCAAGTTGTCCCTTTGGTGCCCATTATTCAAAAGGGTCGTGAAATCGCAACGATTTTTTTTGTTTATGCCAATTCTCCAGAACTGTCGTGAAATTGCGACCACATTACGCCTTGGCACCGAAATGCCAAAAGTGTCACAAAATCGCGACAACTTTTCCTCTTGACGCACAAGCTCAAAAAGGGTCGCGAAATCATGACATCTTTTCCCAAAGTCGCCAGTCCACCAAAAATGTCGCGAAATCATGACCGTTTTTCCTTTTGGCTCCCAGTCTTCAGAAGTGTTGCGAAATCTTGACGATTTTTCCCCTTTTCTTCAATTCACCAAAACTATCACAATATCGTGATGATTCTCCTCCTTAGCACCCCTGCTCCAAAAGCGTCACGAAATTGCTGCAGCTTCCTGCCAAAGGCCGCATCGGTGCAATAGGTCACGAAATCGTGACAACTTCCAACTGACAGCCGCGATAGTGCAACGGGTCACGAAATCGCGACAGCAACTCGCCAAGGGCTGCGACAGTGTGACATGTCACGATATCACGATAGGTTCCCTCCAAAGGCCGTGATGGCGCAACCTGTCGTGATATCATGACAGCATCCCACCAAGGGCCGCGACGGTGCAACAGGTTGTGAAATCATGACAAAAACTACCCTTAGCAAAAAGTTTACTCATTGACTCAAGAATTGTGCAAGTCCCTGCCTAATCACAACATCCTCCACAGGCATGTCACTGTGCAGCTGTACCCCTACCTCTTTCTCCGCACCCATATTTGCAAGGAAATCGTCTGTTGAATTTAAATCTCTACTCACATAGACAGGGATCACATCTTCTAATTCCCTCCATAGGTCCTTGATTTGAGAGACTAAAATCTGTAACCTCCAAGCTTTCGAGGCAAAGTTCCTCATGCAGTCTAGAGCACCAACCAAAATTTGTGAATCTGACTCAAGGATTATCTTCCCGTGTCCCTGATTAATAGCCCAGATGGAGGCATTTTTGATAGCATAGGCTTCTGCTGCATTGTTGGTGGCTCTTCCCAGACCTTGCAATTCCAAGTAAAGCACAGATCCAGCATGATCTCGACACACAACACCAATTCCAGCATAGCTTGGATTGCATTTTGTAGCTCCATCTGTATTGATTTTAACCCAACCTTCTGGGGGAGGTTTCCAGCTGACTGTGTCCTTTTTCACTTGTTCAACAGCTCCCTCTTCCTGTGGTCCAGGATCAATCGGATTTGCCTCTTCAACATATGTGGCAACTATTTCCGTGACTTTGCTCCAGATAACCTGCCAAATTCCATCTAGCGAAGAGAAGGTTTCTCTAAAAATATGAGCATTTCTCTCCAGCCACACCTGCCACCAGATGAAGAATAAACCAAGTTCCCAACCAAGTCGCAGAGCTTTAGATTTAAATCTGGCTCTCTTCCATCTTTCCCAAATATTGTTTCGAGTCAGAGCACCAATAGTCTGGAGTTTAAAATGAGAGAACCAATGCTTCCAAATCTGAAATGTGAAAGGGCACTCAAACATCAGATGATCGGCAGTCTCCTCATTCTTATGGCATAAAACACACTGAGAAGGACCGATGATTCCTCTATTTTTGAGATTGTCAAAGGTGAGAATGCCATTGTGCATAAACTACCAGGCGAAGAAGTTCACTTTTGGCCAGCCCTTGGAATGCCAAATCTTCCTCCAATCTTGAACCAGAAATAATTGCGGGGGAGGGTCTGGGAGAATCTGATCATATCCATCCTTCACTGTATATACCCCAAGGTTCCCATAGCCCCATGCTAACTCATCCTCCTCGTCTCTCCCCGTGAGAAACCTGGCAGTTAAGATGTTGGTCAAAATGGGTGCCAGCTCCGAAGGGATAGTGATTGGCCACTCCTCCAACCGCTTAAACTTCTTGAATTTATACTCACCCAATTGACTAGTATTGAAATAATTCTCAATGTTGACCCAGCCCTTGGATTCTATGGCTATTTTAATTGGTTGCAATTCAGGATATTCAGCAATAATGGGTGGGTACTGGTCCCATGAATCAGTCCAAAAACGAGCCTTCTCCCCTCTTCCCACTTTCCAAAACAATTGGTCTTTAATAACTTGAGATCCCAGCTTAAGAGCCTACCACACTAAGGATCCATTACCATCCAGAGGGAAACGGCTCACTTCATTGGGGTGAACATGGCCCAGATACTTACTGGTTAAGATTCTACTGAATAAGGATGTTGGCTGGGAAATCCACCTCCAATACAATTTACCTGCCAAAGCTTTGTTGTTAAGCTTGGAGCTTCTCAGTCCCAGCCCACCTTTTTCCTTGGGCTGGGTAACTTTATCCTAGTTAACCAAGGCCCATTTCCTCTCACCTTTTGCTCCTTCCCATAAGAATATTCTAGCCAATTTGTCTAGCTCTTTCCAAATAGAATGTGGGGCAGCCAGGATAGAGAATTTATAGATTGGCATGGCCTGAATAACTGACTGCAAGAAAGTTAATCGGCCCCCGTAGCTTAACCATTTATGAGACCAATGGTTCATTCTGTCTTTAATGCCATCCAAAAGATCCTTCCAGATGTCTTTTTTTATTTTCTTGAAATGCAGAGGAACCCCCAAGTAAACTACAGGAAGAGAGGTTCTAGTGAAACCCAAGATCTCTATAACTCTGTCCTGTAGCCTTTGGTCAAGGTTGAAGAAGACCACTTTGGATTTTTTGTCATTGATAACTTGATTGGAGGCCCTAAGGTAAACGTTAAGAGAATATCTGATTCCTTTGGCTTCCCTGAGACTGGCCACTCCAACCAGGCCTGTATCATCCAAAAACTATAAATGAGTCAGAATTTCTTCACCTACCTTGATACCAGTTATCAGGCCTTGATGTCTTCTCCGCAAGAAGAGTCTACCTAATCCTTCAGCCAAGATAAGGAATAGATAGGGAGAGCAAGGGTCCCCTTGACGGAGACCACAAGTGGCTCCAAAAGGAGGTGAGGGAAGCCCCTTAATTAGAACAGAATAAGAAGGTGTAGAAACACAACTCATAACCCAGTCTATCCATTCCTGGGAGAAACCAAAGGCTGCCAACATCTTAGACAGGAAGCCCCACTCCACCCTATCATAAGCCTTGGACATATCCAGTTTGATGAACATTCCTTTATTACCAAATTTTTGCATTGTATGGATAGCCTCCTGGGCGAGAACCACCCCATCCAAGATCTGTCTACCTTCAACAAATCCCCCTTGCTCTGAGGAAATGATGTTATGAAGGAGAGGTTTAAGCCGTTCAGCCATTATCTTTGTGATAATTTTATAAATCACGTTGCATAAAGTAATAGGTCTGAAGTCAGAGATATGAACCCCTTCCTCTCCCTTAGGAATTAAAGTGATGAAGGTATGATTTATTGCCTTAAGCATTCTTTTATTAGTTCTGGACTCCTCTGTAATAGCCAAAACATATTCCTCCAGGGTATCCCAAAAGGCCTAAAAAAACTCAATAGGAAAACCATCTGGACCTGGAGATTTGCCTGTGCTCATTCCAAAGACCACATTCTTCAGTTCATCTCTATCAATGGGTCTAAGAAGGGCCTGATTTTCTTCTTGAGAGATAATAGAGGGAATAACATCAATAACTTCATTTTGAGCCTCCACATCTTGCTCCCTATTTTCCTTAAAAAGTTTAGAGAAATAATCCACTGAGTGGGAGTGCATACCAGGAAGAGTATCATAGGAGTGTCCATTCTCATCTTGGAGGACTTCCATGTTATTCATCTGTCTTCTAGCACAGGCTGATCGATGGAAAAATTTTGTATTTCTATCTCCTTCCAATAGCCAAGAGTTTCTAGCTCTCTGTTTCCAGTAGGTTTCCTCTTGGTTATCAATGTCCTCCACTGCTTTGCGTAAGGCATCATCCTCGGTTTTAAGCTATTTAGTAATTGTTCCTTCCCTGAAGTGTTTTTGCACCTCCTCCCAGCGAGCCACCAAGGGAGCTCTTTGTAGCCGAAAATCAGACTTATTAGCGTGCCTCCACTGTTTCAATTTAACTTTGACAAAATGGAGCTGTTTGTGGAATTTAAACATTGCTGTCCCAAAAGGTAGACGACCATCTTCCCACCATTGCAGAATTTTCTCTCGAAGATCCTCCTTTTGTAGCCAAAAATTCTCAAATCTAAACGGTTTGTGGTGATGCCCTGTCATAGTCCCTCCCTCCATCAGAATGGGAGAATGATCAGAAACTGGACCTTCCAAAATATGGAATTTAGTCATGACCGGTATTACTAATCAAATTATTGAGAATATTTATCAAAGACTTGTTGGATTATTAGGATTATCCATTACCCTAGGGGTAATACAAAGTTGACCACCTATGCTAAATCTTGTACTTAGCATAAAGTTTATGGATATCATTGTTCTTGAAAGGAGTGCCATTGTCAAAAATGATCACTGAATAAATCTCAAACCTACAAAGGATTTGGTTAAAGATGAACTTGGAAACTTGATCTCCAGTTACCATGGCCAAGGGAATGACTTCAACCCATTTAGTGAAGTCCTCTATCACTGTTATGATAAAATTATGACCATTAGATGACATTGGGTTAATCTTCCCTATAATGTCCAATCCCCACATGGAAAATTGCCAAGGGAAAGAAATAACCTGAAGGTGTTGAGAAGAAACATAAATAAGGTTGTCATGCATTGAAACTTGTTGGAACATTGAACATGGTCACATGCATATTTATCCATGGAAGGCCAAGAATACCCCATTGAAGGAGCTTTTTGGCAATGGCATTACTGCTTAAATGACCTCCACATGAACATTCATGAGCATCAGTGAGAGTGATTTAGAATTCATTGAAGTTAAGGCATTACAAGAGGATGCCTTCAAAAGAGCATTAATACAAAGTATTGTCAATCATAATGGTTTGGAATGCTATTTTGTGCAAAATATTACACTGATTGTGATCTAAATATTAAATATGTCAATATACTATGGCTCATATGGGGAAGCTTCGATGGTCAAAACATTTAGTGGGACAAGACAAGAACCAAATGATGCATGCTCCTAGAGTTGTCTAATGATAATCAGTGCTCGATCATCATCCAAATCCAAAGGAAATAAGGATGCAATAATGACCATGGCAACTACATGGTGGTTGGAGGATCTAGGGATATACTCTATGGTTACCTGATTGAATGCAGATAAAAGCTTGGTGAAAATATTTTTATATGGTTTTAGATTATCATCTCGAGTCTGGTAAACATTGATAATCTAATTGACCACAAGTTGAGAGTCACTAAATATGAAGAGAACTCTAAACTTCAAGGCTAAGGCTTCTATAAGACCAAGGATCAAAGCTTCGTATTCTATAGTTTTGTTCATGCAAGAGAAAAAAAGCTTGAAGGAAATGAAGATAAGTTATTTTTGTGGGATAATTAGAATGACTCCAACACTAATGCCCTTCATGCATTGGTTTCCATAAAAAAACAAAGTCCAATAATCTAGCTCTTCAGCCTCTATGCCAAAGCACTCATCAGGAAACTCAAGGATGGATAAATTTTAGAGGAAAAAAGGCTAACTGATCAGCAATCACCCAACACTTGATAGCCTTTTGACCTATGAAAGTTAGGATGAAATCACTAAGGGATAAAACCCACTTAGTAGATCAACCTGAAAGGTGGGGCTTAGACATTAAGTAACAGAAATGATCAAACTTTACAACTACCAATATCTTATGGTTAAGCATGTAGTGTCTTAGCTTTTGGGAAGTGAAAACCACAATAAGGCAAAAGATTCTCTAAGGGAGTGTACCAAGATTCATAGCTGATCAAGGTTCTACTGATATAGTAGATAGCTCACTCTTTTTTTGATCATCATGTTGAGCCAACAAGGCTCCCAAAGCATGAGCTATGGATGCTATGTAAAGCATCATATGCTTATTTGATAGAGGTAAAACTAATATAAGCGGGGAAGTGAGATACTTCTTGAGTTTATCAAAAGCTTGTTGACACTCAGAATCCCATTGAAACACATTTTTCTTAAGAAGATTAATAAAGGGTTGATACTTATAGACTAACTAGGCTATGAAACAATAGAGAGATTTAAGTTGACCTTGCAAGCTATGCAACTTGATCAGGGTGCAGGGAGAAGATATGTCAATGATAACCACTATCTTAGTGGGGTCCACTTCGATACCTCACCTAGAAATGATAAAACATAACAAATTTTGAGATGTGAGTCCAAGCACACACTTAAAGGGGTTAATATAAATCCAAAACTATCAAAGCTTTTCAAAAATTAATCTTAGATAATGAACATGATTTTATCAATGTATGGAATTACCATGAAGATTGTCCACATAGTCCTATAAAATATCATACTTCATGTTATGAAAAATATAAGTTATAGCCCTTTGATATGTGGCACCAACATTTTTCAAGCCAAAAGGTATGACTTTATAGCAAAAGGTACCTCATGGTGTGATGAAAGTTTTGTTAGCCTAATCCTCAGGGGTAACCATGATATGATTATATCCTGAGAAACCATCCATTAGCAAAAGCATGCCACATTTGATGGTGAAATCTATGATATGATCTATGTTGGGGAGAGAAATTCTAAGTTAATGTCCCAAAATTCGGTATATATTTTGATTATTCATGTATTCTTAGCCACTAGAATGATGTTGGAGATCCAATCAAAATAGTCGATGGCATTTACAAAATTGACGTCAAGGATTTGTTGGTGCTTCTCCTTGACTAAAATGGCAACCTTAGGATGCATATTACTAAGTTTTTGCTTAATAGTCTTAGCACTAGGATTCACTCCCAAGTGATGCATAACAAGAGAGGGATAAAGCCCTAGCATGTTGGCATATGATCAAGAAAAAATATCATGGAACTCTTTTAACAAATTGGTCAATTGCTCTTGCTCATCCATGGATAAGGCTTTACCTAGCTTAAGGATTCTAGGGGTCTCCTTAGAACCTATGTTAACATCTATGGTCTCCTCAATAAGAATGGATGACTCATCCTCAAGATGATGTGGGGCATGAATCATCCTAGTTTCTTAAGGTCATCGAGAGACATAGAACCAAAGTTCCCTTGAGAAATAGAAGACTCAACCTTTACAGTGCAAGGGACTAACCCATAAAAGGAGAAGCCTTTTTGAGGTATATTCTCATGAGCCATGTCATAAAGAGTGTTGCCTTTAGAATACTCCTTTGGGCCCCAACTAACTTAGGATGCACTTCATTACAAAATAGAGAGGGAGAAGGTGGTCCCTCATCCTCATTACTCTACTCCAAACCTTGATGAGATATATTCAAAAGAGGCTCTTGAATAAAATGATTGACTTGATCCTATGATGAAACATTGATTAATGATTCCTCACTCACTCTTAGATTTTTAAATTGCTTAGTCATGTGAGATGAAGAAACTAATGGCCATAAGTGAAGATCACCTTGATCTTGCTCAACTAGTGAACAATATTTAAATGGATGAGGATCGCCCAAAATGATGATAAAAAAACTCTTAAATTTGAACTTCAAAAATTGGTGAAAATTAGAAGGGATAGCCCTCATCACATGGATCCAAGGGAATTTTAGAAGAATATTAAAATATGTAGGACAAGACACCACATAGAACAAGGTATATAAGATTTTAGGTTCAACCCTAAGAGGGAGAGATATCACATCATAAGAGTTTTAGGACTTGTTGTTGAAAGCTTTGATGATGATATCAGATTTAGTTATAACTGTATAAATTGATAGAAGAACCACTCAATAAATGTTTCCCCAATAAATGTGTAGAGGGAGAAAACTGCCTTACCACATACAATTCCCAAACAAGGCTAGATCTGTAAATATAGAAATCCTTATGGGGTGAATTGCGGGGGATACATTGTTATCTACACTAGATGTTAAGGGGGATGGGTTCACCAAGAATAACTTTAAGGACTCCCTCCAAGTCCACAAGAATTTCAGGAATTTTTGATGTATTCGTTTCAAGACAAACACCTAGATTTGGCCTTTCTAGATCTATGCTATAAAAGATAAAGGACAATGCAAAAATATAGAATGCAAGATTACAAGAGCTAACCCTAGAATAATTCTTCTTTTGAATGCATTTCTAACCTAGTGTTCTAAATAAATAACCTTTAACCAAGGGCTCAAGAAGAGACACAAAAACATAATTAACCCTAAGTGCACACTATATGCTATTTCCTTTCAAATGCCTAGAAATTAATTAAATATATATTCTATAAGATTAGATCTAGGGTTTTACAATAGAAATATAAAGCACTCAAAAAACAACCTAAAGACTAATCATACTACTTAGTTTATCTGGTGGTTTATCCTTACTTTTATCCCTTTGTCCAATGCTAGCAATAATTCCTGTTCTTGCAAGATAACTTGATAAATACTTAAAAATAGGATTAGTGTTAGAGGACTTGCTTAGGATGCTATATAATAGTACTTAGAGGCACAAGCCCCCTAGGTCATTTTAGCTGACCTTTGATAATTAAAAGTGGAAATTGACCTTTGGAGGAAAACAAACATAATACAATATAGAAGAGAAGAATGATGAAATCATAGAAATAAAATATGCCACTATGCTCTAAATACAGTCTAGAATGCAATGATGAAAACAAGGACAAAAAATTACCCCCAGTTTTGGCTTAGGTAAAATCACACCGTATAATAGGTGACTGTGATAACACAATGCAAAATTGTACCTCGTAGAAGATCGAGTGCGATTTCGTAGAAGTGAGATGAAACATCTCAAAATGCAGCAAAATAATAAAATTATGATGCAAAAAAAAAAAAAAAATGCAATATAATGCTTTCACCTGGTATAGAGAGAGTAAGCAAGAAGAAAGGTTTGAGATCTCCCAGGTAGTCAATCTCTCCTTAGGGCTTCAACAACAATCCACCAAGAGTGAGCAACAACAATACAATGTAGCAAACAATCAATCAGACTCCACACTTCTAAGTTACTTGTGAAAGAAGAAAATAAGGATCCAAATCGAGTAAAATACTTTGCAAGAAATCAAATGTTAGTGAGCAATAAATCATCAATCCTTAAAATGCTGATTTTGTGAGCATGTGTGAAAAAGTGAATTGAAACCCTCCTTATATAGTAGATTTGAAGGCAAAAAGAGCGGGAAAACCAAGGAGGGCCAACGTAAAACATGGCAACCCTAGAAAATTGGGGTTTCAACTTGTCAAACCTTAAAAAGGTGAAATCATGCCCCGTTAGGGCCGAATGCGATATCATAATGCAAAGTCATGCCCCATCAAGGATCGAGCATGATTTTGCATAAAGCAAAAAAGGGCAAAAAAGAGGGGAAGGAGCCTTACCTTTGCCCTAGGCAAGTCTAAGAGGTTCCCCAAAGGACTCAAGGAATATTGCCCACTGAAGTGGAACAATTTTCTATGTCTACATTTTTCCCCTCTTTGATGCATTTATGGCCTACTAAATGTATCAAATAAAATATGGAAACACCCACAAAGAAAATATGACAATAAAAAATGGGGTGGCTAGTTTAGAAGAAAGGGATGGTGTAAAAACAATGTTATTATGAACACTTTCAAGTTTTACACACAAATCAAGGCATTAGGGAAATTAATGCCTCTAAGGCTAGGGTGCCCCCTCGAGTTTTATGAGGGACATGTTCCTCATAGAAACTCAAAAAAGGTAGACTCAAAATAAGAAGAAGCGAGAAGAAATAAAAAAGAGAAAAAGCATGTAAAAAAAAGGTTAAAAGTGATAAGGGGGAAAACCCTAATTCATTTTAATTGCACAAGAAAGCATAAGAGGAGATTTTTAGAAATGAGAGATATGGTACTACCAATACACCATTCTACAATAATAAGGGGTGAAGCCAACTCAAAAGTGGAGCGAGCATAGGTAGGGTCGAAAACCACACTTGCAATTTAAAAAATTTCAATTTTTTTACAATTTAGGGTAGTTTTCCATCAAAGTCGATGGTTTTGCTACGTACGACCCAAGTGCAATCTTGAGGCCCAATCGCGATTTCGCCCTAGGTAGTAGCATCAAAATCATGCCTGGAAAAAACAACCAAGTGTGATTTTGCAAAATTATACCTCATGGATGTGGGGTGTGACTTCACTTTAGGAAAATCACACCCCTAGAAAACCAAGCATAATTTCATCGAAAAGGGAAAGAAAGAAAAGGAAGAAATAAAGAAAGCAAGCAACTTAGGAGATGTAAAATTTAATTGTAATTATTTATTTATTTAATTAATTAATTTTACTGATGGAAAATTTTTTATTTTGTTTTTATTGTAGCTTAGGGTACTCAAGAGCCGTGAGTGATGAGCATTCTCCTTGGAGGTGGAGCTAGAGGCACTTGGGTAGGAAGAAAGGGATACACTAGAGGTGGTGGGATTAGAATACCTGGCTAGACTACCCCAGGTACATGCAAATAGGGATTTTTTGATAGTATTAGCAGAGAAATGGTACCCAGAGTCATCTACCTTTCAGTTACCCATAGGGGATATGATCGTCACATTGGAGGATGTGTGGCACATATTACCCATCCTTATCATAGGGACCTTAGTTTATAGAGCGCAGGGGAGACTAGTGACCTTGCAATGATTTTTGAGAGGCTAGACCAAATAGGTGCATAAGAGCACCATAGTTGTATATGACTTGGTGGGATGGTATGGGATGGACCCATTGATGACCATGCTCTATGAGGTGGTTGTGGCCATGCTGATGTGGCATACTAGAAGTCGACATCTACCATGGGTGATGGTGGGTGTAGTGGCAAACATGTAGGACTAGAGAGTTAGGTTTGCATGGGATCCATATGTGCTAGCCTACTTGTATAGGATATACAAAATGTATAAATGACATATAGGCATAGTATGCACGAATTTGCTCTAGGTATAAAGCTAGAAGTACATAGCAGTGTAGAGATCTGATGCACTGCCAGGACCATTGCCCAATCTAGAGTGACCAGTAGCATATAGATGGTCTATATCCATAGAGTAAGCTACAAGGACCTACATCACACATCTACCACTAGCGAGGTGGATAGTAGATGAGTTGAGGGAGGTAAAGATAGTATGACAACCTTAGCATCTACACCCATGATGGATTGAGAACAAGACAAAGTTGAAAAGGATTAGGAGGATCAGGTGGTTGACCACAAAGAGAGGGGAGCTAGAGATCTTTTGGTTTGACCAAGTTATAAGGCAATTCAATATCTTGTAGGGCATCCCAGACCCATGGGATTAATGGTATCGAATAGTCTACCACTACCTAGTAGGAGTAGCAGGTAGACCCAACTTGACGAGGTGGGCTAAGGAGGACTTAGATGATTCTCCTTACATGGATCCCAGGGAAAACAATGTAGGAGTGGACTTCAACTATCGATGGTGGTATATAGGAGTGATGCCCTGTAGGGTCTCCCCACCAATTTTGATACAGAGGCACCAGGTGATGGGACTGAGTCTATAATGAGTTTTTTAGGAGGTAGCTTACAGAGCCATAGAGAGGGTACAACAGGGACCAAAAACTTAGAGACAAAGGAAGGTGATGAGGCCTGGAAATGCCTCAATCATAACATGTTTTGAACACTGAAATTGCCTATAAACTCTTATGTTTAATCTAATATGCTAGTTAAGTTAATTCAATATGTTGTGTATTAACTATTTGCATGATGAATGTATCTGAAATACTATATTCTGATTTTTACAGCTTTTTGCATAAGTTTTATGTTGTTTTGTTATGACTTGCTAAATGAGATATGCTTAGATTGATAGCAACATTTCACTAATCATGTTTTGATATGTCTCAAGCATTCATTTTACCTAAATATGGCAACAGTTCAAGAAAACTATTACTGTGCAGCAAAAATTGGGTTTTCCCATGTAAATTCTAGCCAGCTACCAATGAATGGCAAGGCATGGAATTCACATGTGGAAAGAGATGAAGACCATTGGAATCTGATCCTGAGAAGTAACCCACATGAGAAATGTAGAAGAAATCATTTAAGGAGCCCACATTTGTTCATTTCGAAGTCTCTTTAGAATGAACAGATATCTTCGGAATGAGAAAACATAGTGTCTTCGAAATGAGAAAACACAGTATCTTAGAAATGAGCGGATCTTTAGAATGAGAATTGTAGTATCTTTAGAATGAGTGGATCTTTGGAATGAGAACTGTAGTATCTTCGAAATGAGTGGATCTTCGAAATGAGAATTGCAGTATCTTCGAAATGAGCCACTTATCTTCGAAATGAAAATAGAATGTGCTTTTTGACTTATTGACCGAATTATGACGTTGGAAAAAGGGAAATAAATATTGAAAAGGGTAAGGGAAAATATCTCAGATCTGACTTTGCCGTCCTTGCCGACCAAAGCCACCATTTATGGAAAGATCAAGTGTGATCTTCTTCTAGGATAAAACCAGGAATTGTTGTAGCATAATAGGATTAGATCTTTTGAGATATTCTCAGCTTGTTAGTAAATCTTAGGACATCTATAAATATGGCTCCCATTCAGGTTGAGCTAGTAGAGTAAGGGGAGTAGAAGATAGAGAAAGTAGAAAGTAGAGAAAATAGGAGAAAATAGGCAATCATCAGACTATTACAGTCCTGTAACAGGTTTTCAACAGAATTATTGTAATCATGTTCTTGAATCAATAAAGTATATTATTTCTATTTCATATTGCTTGTAAATGAGTGTGAGTAAGATCTAGAGAGAGAGAGACTCATACCTTCTTCTGGACAAAGAGGTTGGCCACTTCCAGACCTAGGAGGAGGACTAACAACAAGTTTTTATTCTGATTTTGTTGCAGCAGAATGAGTTGTAGAACTTGTCATTTCATTCCTTTGTAAACAACTAATGATATTTGCAATCTTAGCTTATTTTATGTTTTATGATTAATGGTTTGGTTGTAATCCCCACTTTCAGCAAAGCTTTCAATTTATTGTAGACTGTCATTTCCAGAATTTACTATTTTTTGTAATTTCTTGCATTTTATGTTTTGTTGTCAACCCCTGCATAGAAGATTGACAACCTTCTATTACAGAGCCTTGACAAGGTTTCATTTCCATGTTAGAAGTAGGTTTTCATTACTGCAAAAGTAAATAGATTTCCTTTCTGCAATTATAATCAGACTTTTAATTCTGCAACTGTTATTTCTGCAACATAATTAGGTCTCATTCTGCAATTGTAATTAGGACTTCATTTATGTAGTTAATGATTAGTTTCCAATTCTGCAACTTAGATTAAGGTTTAATTCATGCAATTTAGAGATAGGAATGTCCTAAATCCCCCACACAATCGGTTTCACCAATAAGACCTGTTGCTCTAGATTGACCTAAGTTATAACCCTGTTCACCCCTTCTTCCGTAGATAGCCTTGTACACTACCCTGGATTGACAAATTCATTGAGAATTAATGATGTGTATAATGACAACGCATCATTTTGGCACCGTTGTCGGGGAATTGTGTTGCTAGAAGGTAACAACAGTCCAATAGCTGTTAATTAGACTGAACTGTGAAGATTCAGGATAAAATCTGAATAGAATAGCTGGTTAAAATAACAACTATTGACCTATAATTTATGTCATTTAAGAGTAAACATGAATGAGTAAGTCTAGGGATGAAAAAGGTAGAATTACCCAAAAGGATCCCTGGCTTGTTCCATTAAGGAGATCTTCATGCCTAAGGGGTGAATCACCTGTGTTTGAATTACCAAAAATATTGAAAGAAAAATCACCAGTCTCACCATCATTAGAACATTCTGAGAAAGGAAAATCACCAGTTTCACCATCATTAGAACATCCTAAGAAAGAAGAATCATCAGACTCATCATCAACAGAGGATCTTGGACCTCTTGAGAGTGAAATTTGGATAGGGTTAACTGTTCCCAAAGAACAGGAAACTATGGCAGAAGGAGGCAATCTAGATAGAGATGGCCAACATGGCTATGTCCATAATGAAGGAGATGATCAGGATATGCCCCAACCTTCCAGAACATTTGAATATCCTATCCGTTTGAACCCAGCACAAAACTCTCCCATGAAAACCATTTCACCTTCAATACTTCCAACCTTTCGAGGTGTTGTATCTGAAGATCCTGATCAGTTTTTGTTTGAATTCAAAGTAGTATGTCAAACCTATGACTATGTAAATGACAATAAAAAACTTAAGGTCTTTCCCTCAACACTCAAGGACTCAGCATTACGTTGGTTCATGAGTTTAGAGCCAAATTCCATCCGAACTTGGGATCAAATGGAAACTGTGTTTTTAGACAAATATCAGGAGTATTGTCGTGTAAGGAACAGGAAAGATGAGTTATTCAGGATTAAACAGGAAGATGATGAAACATTAGAAGACTATCTTGATAGGTTCTCCTTTGTTCAAAGGAGATGTGGACTTGTAGAACCAGAGTTATGCAAAACCATATTTTTGAGAGGATTGCAAGATGAATCCAGAGACGTATTGGATTTGATGGGAAGAGGGGATGTAAATACTCTCAGTAATGAGGAAATTATGGATCTCTATAGGAATTACTCTCGCAATAAGCAAGGAAGAAGAAAAAAAATACAAATGGCACTGATGTGAAGGAATTAATAGAGGAACTTGCAAATTTTAAAACTGATATTCTAGTGCAATTAAACACAACTTTGGGGGAAATGTCTGCAAAAGCAAAAACCATAGAACCTTTGGCAATTTATTGCCCAAGATGTAGAAATAAACATGCTTTGCAGGAATGTCCTTTGAATAAAACATCCATCTCAGCCATTTGTAGTATCTGTTCAAAGAAGCATTCAAGTGATCAATGCCACCTGCTACCACAACTCAAAACTGTGTTAGAAAGTTAGGTCGAGGAACTCAACTATGTTGGACCAAAACAAGGGGGAAATTTCTCTCAATACCAAAATCCCCCTCATTTTCCTACAAATTGGGGGCATAATCCTGGGACTATGCCTTGGGGACAATCAGAACCACCCCAACGTCCTTGGAATTATCCTCAATGGACAAATTCCCAAGAATGGCCACAAACAAATTGGAGTAATTCAGCCTGGAATCAGAATCAAAACAACCCATCATGGAATCAAAACAACCCATCATGGAATCAAAACAACCCATCATGGAGTCAAAACAACCCATCATGGAATCAAAACAACCCACCCTAGAATCAAAATCAGACTAATCCACATTGGATGCAAAATCAACCATAGTGGAATCAACAATACCAGTCCTATCCAAGGCAGCAAAGAAATCAAGGTCAAAATCAGCATTTGTTGCCTGCACCTAATCAAAACTTTCAAGAAAAATAGAACCAACCACAACAAACACAATAGGTGAAACAACCTCAACTTCCAGCTCAATCAGTCACTAATCCAAACAGCATGAGACAGGCATCCCCTATCTATGTGGTTGAAGCTGAAGAAAATGTTGAAATAAATGTTATTGATTGTAGTAACATCCAACTTCGTTCAGGAAAAGTTGTACCTGAACCTGTTTCAATTAAAAGCAAGGAAAATGAAGAGCAAGAACCTTTGGAACCAGTTATAGTGGAACCAACAATAGAGAAAGAAGAAGAAAAAATAGAACCACAGGCAGAACAATTACCTTCATCAAGGATAATTCCATATCCTGAAAGATTCAATACCACAACAGAAAATTTTGAATCAGACCTAGTCAAGGAACTTAAAAAGTTAACTATATCATTGCCCTTATTGCAAGCCATTAAGGATATACCAGTGATTAAAAGTACTATCCGAGATTTGTGCATTAGAAGAGCAGGAAGAAAAAAGAAAGCATTTCCCAAGACTGTTCAGGTTGAAGGAAAGATAGTTGATCTCTTATCTGGAAAACTAGTACCTCCAAAGTATAGTGACCCAGGAAGTCCAGTTATCATAGTTACTATAGGTTCAGTACCAATATCAAATGTCTTAGTAGATCTAGGAGCTGCAATAAATGTCATGACCAAGGATATAATGAAACAATTACAGCTCAAACATCTCAGCCCCACATTTATAGTTTTAGAAATGGCTGATAGGTCAGTTGCAAAACCTGAAGGTATCATTGAAGATGTTCCTATAGAAGTTTCTTCTTGGGAATTCCCTATAGATTTTTTGGTTTTACAACCAAGAAATTCAACACATGGATATCCCATCATTTTGGGAAGACCTTGGCTTGCAACTATAGCAACCTTCATAGACTGCAGATCTGGAAAAATGACTATTTCAAATGGTATTGATCTAAAACAGATCTCTCTGTATCCTCCTGCAAGACCCTCCAACAATTTTTTAGGTCAGTTATGGTTTCCTGATTCAGATGAAGAATCAGAGGAGGTTATTTCCACACTAGCCACCTTGGTAGTAAGGGAACACACAGAAGACCTCCATGACACAGAAAACTCAGAAAATGAAACTATCCTAATGAATGTTCTGCATGAACAAGGGTTAGAAGAGGAAGCAGTAAATATCCAGCAATTGTTAAGGAATGAGGAGAACCAAAACTCTGAAGGTGAACCATCTGTACTATTACAGGAAAACTCTGTTTCATTACCACATGGGTGGCACCATCACCTGATTTTTCCTTCTCACTGTTCCATACAGGATATGCTTCCATCAAAAAATAATGAAACAGAAACTTCTTATTTCCTTCCATCTCAGCAATGTCCTCTTAACTCCCTAATCACCAGGTATGAAGAAGTGAGTTCAGTCCTTCCAAATACAAAACAAATAGAAGTCCAGCCAAGCAAATTTTTGAACATTTACAACTGGCTTACTAGGGAAGAGGAAGACAAATTGATAGTTGTCTTGCAGAAGCATGTTCATGCTTTTGCTTGGGACTATAAAGATATGTCAGGAGTTCACCCTGATATATGTACCCACAGAATTTATATTGAAGAAGTCAAGCTAGTAAGACAACCCCAGAGAAGACTGAATCCTGCCCTAAGGGATATTGTAAAGGAAGAAATTGAAAAACTTCTGGAGGTAGGATTCATTTACCCAATTTTTGATAGCCAGTGGGTCTCTCCATTGGTTATAGTTCCTAAGAAAAATGGAAAAATGAGAGTATGTGTAGACTATAGAGAGCTGAATAAAGTGACATACAAAGACCATTTTCCATTACCTTTCATAGATCAGGTGTTAGATACCCTTGCTGGAAAAAGATACTTTTGTTTTCTTGATGGATTTAGTGGATATAATCAAATTCAGATTGCACCTGAAGATCAAGAGAAAACAACCTTTACCTATCCATGGGGAACATTTGCCTATAGGGTTTTACCTTTTGGTTTGTGTAATGCCCCAACAACATTTCAGCGAGCAGTTTTAGCAATTTTTTCTGATCTGACTACCAACAGTGTTGAGATATACATGGATGATTTCACGAGTATGTGGATAGACTTTTGACTTTACATTAGAGAACCTTGACAAAGTTTTAACTCGTTGTGAAACATACCAGTTATCCTTGAATCCAGAAAAATGTTTTATGATGATGAAGGAAGGAATAGTTCTTGGTCATCACATCTCTCTTCAAGGGATCCAGGTTGATCCAAAGAAGGTGGAAATTATCAAGAACCTCCTTCCTCCTAAAACTCAGACTGATGTCAGAAGCTTCCTAGGACACATTGGTTTTTACCACAGGTTTATTCCCAGCTTTAGCACAATAGCCAATCCCATGTTTGCCCTATTGACTAAAGATTCTAAATTTTCCTGGACTGTAAGGTGTCGGGAATCATTTGAAGCTCTGAAAGAGAAATTAGTAACTCCACCTATGTTAAGAGGACCTAATTGGACATTACCATTTCACATACAGACTGATGCTTCCAATACTGCAATTGGAGCAACATTAGGACAAATTGACAATGGTGAACACTATGCCATCTACTACATTAGCAAGAATTTGACAGGAGCTGAGAAAAATTATACCACAACTGAGAAAGAATTCTTGGCAGTAATTTATGCCATCAACAAATTCAGGCATTACATCATAGGTTATCAAATATTTATTCACACAGATCACACAACCATTAAATATTTGATGAATAAGCCTATGGTAAGTGCAAGAATTATTCGTTGGTTATTGTTGCTACAAGAATTTGATATCACTATAATCAACAAACCAGGAAAAGCTAATGTTGTAGCAGACTTCTTGTCCAGATTACAGAACACGAATGAAGGGGAATTAGTTGAAGACACCTTTCCTGATGAAAAATTATTTGCTATATCAGTCCAATCACCTTGGTTTGCGAGATATAGCCAATTACTTGCTCACGAGGAAAGTTCCTCCACATTTCACTTCAAAATAGAAAAAACAATTGATCAAACAGAGTTCTTCTTTTGAATGGATTAAGGGTATACTTTTTAAGTGCAGTCTTGACCATGTGTTACGTAGGTGCATCCGAAAGGATGAGGTGTATGATATCCTTAGGGCTTGTCATGATGAAACCTCAGGTGGACACTACTCCGTAAAAAGCACAATTAGGAAAATCTTAGGGACAGGATATTATTGGCCATCTCTTCACAAGGATGTGAAAAAGTACATCAAACATTGTGATGCATGCCAAAGAATGGGGAAACCCACTCATACAAATGAAATGCCACTGCAGCCTCAATTGGTTTTAGAACCATTTGAGAGGTGGGGGCTTGATTTTGTAGGACCTATTGATCCACCTTCTCAAGGAAAGGTGCATATTCTAGTATGCACTGATTACTTGACAAAGTGGGTAGAGGTGCGTGCTTTCAAACATGCTCATGAAGAGAAGGTCGCTGATTTCTTGTATACTCAGATTTTTTAGAGATTTGGAGCTCCCCGGTCTATCACCACAGACCAAGGACCCCAATTTGCATCTAAAGTCATTGAGGCATTTACAGAATTATACGAAATCAAACATAGAAAATCATCACCTTATCACCCACAAGCAAATGGCTAGGTTGAGGTAACAAACAGGGAACTAGAATGAATCTTAACAAAAATAGTAGCTTTTCATAGGAGAAACTGGCTAGATAAATTACCTAAAGCAGTATGGGCTTACAATACTACTTGGAAATCCACTATTGGATTCACACCTTATGAACTAGTCTTTGGTAAAAAGCCCCTCTTACCTATTGAATTTGAGCTACTAACACTATGCACAACATTGGAAATTGGAATTGAATTGTCACAGGCACAGACAGACAGGATTCTGTAGCTGAATGCATTGGATGAACTTAGGATGGATGCTCTGCACCAAACTGAAGTAATTCAGGAGCAGAGGAAGATGTGGCATGACAATCACATTCAGCAGAGGAAACTTCAACAAGGAGATTGGGCTTTACTATTTGATTCTCGCTATGAGGACTTCCCTGGAAAGCTGAGAACTAGATGGCTTGGACCTTACCGGATTGAGGAGGTATTTGACAATGGAGCAGTTCATTTATCTCCTATTGATGGGTCACAGAGAAAGTTGGTAGTGAATGGACATCGCCTCGGGGTGTACCATACACCTCTGACTAAAGAGGAATTCTTGCAGCAACTTGACAGTTTGGATACACAACAGGTGGAAGAAATTTCCTCTTCCACTTCAAAACAATCAGCATGATCATGGATTTCAAGAAAAAAATAGAAAAATACAAAAAAAATCAGAAAAAATAGAAAATAAAAAGATGAATAAATTTTGATTATGAATTCCTTCATGGGCATGATTTTAGGGAAATCATGAATTCCTTCATGGGCATAGTCAGAATCAAGAAAAAAAAAGAAGAGAGAAAAGGAGAGGTAAATAAAAAAAAAAAAATGAATAACTCAGTAGTGAAAACCTTTTCTAAGGCACTACTGGGTTGGTATGCATGAAAACCAGTTTTCTGGCATGCATAACCTTGAAAATTTCTGAACCATCATTGTACAAATTCACCAACTGCACTTGTTTTGAAATATTGCAGAAAATCTTAGCAGAACATCAACAGAAGCAGTCATATTTCAAAAACTTGCATTAACTTGTTTTAATCAGGTATATATTTCTTACATTTCTTCATTGTAAATGATTGGTATATAGTATATAACAATTAACCATTAGCATAAAAGGTATCCATAAGAGTTGGCATACTTAAAACATGTTTTGAGAATGGGAATATTGATTTCTGCCTAATCTTCGGAACAAGAATGCCAAAAATAGTGCCTGCTATCTTCTTCAGACTAATTGTTGTATTGTCTTTGGATTGAAATTGTCTTCGGAATGACAACAGAATGATTGTTGCACTTTGTCTTCGAAATGAAGCTTTGTCTTCGGAATGAAGATTTGTCTTTGAAATGAAGCTTTGTCTTTAGAATGAGTAGGATTTATCTTCAAAATGAAGTAGGATTTGTCTTCAGAATGAAGCAAGATTTGTCTTCGGAATGAAGATTTATCTTTAGAAAGAGGATTTGTCTTTGGAAAGAAGATTTGTCTTCGAAATGAGGATTTATCTTCGGAATAAGGATTTGACATCGCAAAGAAGCATGATCTTTGGAATGAAGACTTGTCTTCGGAATGAAGTCATAATCTTCGGAATGAAGTCATAATCTTCGAAATGAGGTTTTGTTTTTTGCAATAGATCATAATCTTTGGAAAGAGCATTCAATATAATATCTCCACGTGGCATCCAAGGAAGAAAAGAAATACGATCAAGTAAAAATTCTTTTGGCTGCATACGAGAAAGGAACATGTGTCAGTTAGGGTATGGTTTGTTCTTACACCCATTTAGAAAATACCAGAATCATGGAGGACGTGACCAACAGTATGCCACCAATTTTTGATGCTAATAAACATGCACGTGAGAGTCTACAGGAAAAATAGAAAAACTAAAAATGAGTAAGGTGGATCTGATGGCAAGGACATCTATGCAACCATTGATGGACATGTGTTCGAAGAAAAAAATAGAAATGTGTGCCACTCTTCTTTTCGAAGACATATTTGCTAATGCAAAATGACTACGAGGTATAGTGCTCAGATTACGGTTCATTTCGAAGAACAAAAATAGGGAAATTGAAAACTGGAACCAAACCCTGCAAAGTTGCAAACACCAGAAACCAGAGATCCAACAGAGGAATAGCGGCAGAAGAGAGCAGTTTGTGACGTACCAAGACAGGAAAATGGGGCAAAAAATGAGAATGGAACCAGCGGATACCACCCATCTCCGAGAAAATCTAGAAGTGCTGCAGATTTTTGAAGATGGAGGGCTTATGCCATTTTTGGATAAATTTAATGGGTCCTCTGAAGATTTGGCCGGCATGTTCACCCACACATTTAGAAACAACCGGGCACACGTTAACGACATGACTATTGAGGTAACCCCTAAAGTTTTGAGTCAAATTATTGAGCTGCCATTAGAAGGTCTTCCAATTTCTAGGTCTGGCAAAAATACATTGGTAAATACAGTTAATCAATTTCTGGAAGAAAATGATAGGGCACCGGAGTATTTAACACATAATAACACATGCAAGGGGGTAAAAAGGGCCAGCCTACAGGAACCCTGGGATGAAGTGGCCACATGGGTAATCAAATTTCTAACCTGTGAAGGGCAGTATGTACTGTTGTCAGGGCATCATATAAAAATTTTAAATCATCTCGGACATGGTAGGCAACAACCGGATGTTAGGGTAAATCTTCCCCTATACCTGCACCAAGAATTAAAAAACATGGCAAAAAGATATCAGGAAGGAAAAGGGAGTCTTCGCCACCATGGTCTCATCAAACTAGTTTGCCAGCACCATTTTAGAGGAAACCCTAGGAGCTTTGAGAGGTTTTACTCTACCTTAAATGATGTAATTTTTGGAGATGAGGATGAAGAGGAAGAAACAGATACTGTAGAAGATGTTGTAGAAGATGAAATAGAAACTGCTACAGAAGCTATTGCAGAAAAAGAAACACACCCAACAACAGCAGCAGAACACCTTGCTCCAGAACCTTCAACTTCACAAGCCAAAAGGCAAAAGAAAAGAGGATCTGGAACTGGCAGCAGAACAGAAAAATAGAAGAAGGTCCATTTTTTTGAAGTTGCAACTGATTTGTCAGAATAGAGAAATGAAGCACCTAGCCCAACAGGGGAAGAAACAACAAGGGAAACAGAAGCATCTGAACTTGACCCCACAACCCCTATTGTCACCCAAAAATAGAGCAAAAAGAAGAAGTTTGCATCTGGAACTAGGAGGTCTACAAGACTCCACTTGAGGGAAATGGCGGACCAGGTCATAGAACAAGAAGATGGACAAAGCAGTCCAGATGTCACAGAGATACAACCAGCCCCTGAAAACTTCCCAGAATTCCCTGAACAGATAATTGAGGAAGAGGCTGGGCAGGATAATTTGGAGGTGGCTACAGTTCAACAAGCCACAGAAATGGTAGATGCAATTATAGACAGTTTCATAGAGCCTCCTGAATAGGAGCAAACAGATGTTGCAGAGGAAGAGCCAGTTGTTGAGCAGCCTATTGTAGCTGACTTGTCTGCATCTGATTCTAAAGCAGAAACAGAGGAGGAAGACATCACAGAGCAGCTGAGAGCAGCAAGGAGTGTTGTCAAGACACAAACCAGATGGATTGTAGAGAGAGAAAACATCATTGAGATGCAGGAAAGAAAAATTGTAGAGTTACAACAGGAAGTGGCAGAGTTGAGAGAAAGGTTGTCATAGTCTAAAAAATAGCCAATCGTATCCATTGATGAGGATGATTTGGCTCAATTGCTTGTAGATTTATCTAGGGAAGATGACTCTATTGAGACAGACATAGGTGCTCAGTCTAAAGAAGCACCCTTTCATTCTAAAGATGTTTCAGACTTGGCAAAAAGCATAGCAAAAAACATTGGAGATGAGTCACCAGCACAGGAACAGTCCAAGCAGCAGCATGAAATAGATCAAGTAAGTACTTCTATTGATGTCCCTATATTTCAAACTGTTACACCATCAGTAGAAGTAGCAGATAAGGGGGTGCAAGTGGAATTATTATCTGATGACAACCCAATAGAAATAGCAGATAAGGGGGTACAGGTAGAATTATTGATAGATGAACAACCAGTGGAAGTGGTAGAAAAAGGGGTTCAAATAGATCTGCTACCTAGAATTCCACCTATAGTCAGACCACCTAATACTGTGTCCTTAGAACAATACAATGTAGACATAGCCAGTTGGATGATTAGATATGAGAAGCTTGCCACTAAGACTAAAAAATTCAAATTAGAAGGAAAACAACTAGAGGCCAAGGAAACAGAGATTCAGGCATTGAAAGAAAAGGTGTCTGATTTATGTCAAATTGCTAAATTTTTAGTCCAATTCAGACGGCCAACCAGATTTTACAGTCTTATTCTGAAGGAGAAATACCTCAGATGGCAGGTCATGAGGATTAGTTCAGGTCTTCCATATAAATTGGACACCACTGTAGATTTCTTGGAAGCATATTTTGATAGCCCTATTGAGCAGAAAAATCTCCTGTGTGAACTATTTTTACACAGTTTCTTTATTCCAGAAGAAGTAGAATTTCATCCATAGATCTACATTGGAGATGTTCAATTGAGGGCATTCATGTCCACCTTGTAGAATCAGTTTTATTGGGACCAAGAAAAAAGGCAGAATAAGGAGATTGAAACAAGAGCTGAATTGTTAGTTAGAGCAATTCAGCCAAATCACCCCATTATCACAAGACAACACTTCACCATGATGAACAGGGATGATGTGAAGAGAATGTACTTGACAAACTTGAGGGACTGTGTGAACAGATTCCATAATTTTTGTAATGACAATTTTGTGCCAGCATTATCAGTCTGTAGAAACAGATGGGCTGAACTTTCCATGTCTTTGTAGAAAAGAGAACCCATTTCCCCCATCAACTTAGAATGGTCTAGAAGAAGGGCAGAAGGAGTAATACAGTTGATTGAACTCATGCAACATAATTGGATAGGTCTCAGATTTAGGCCTCCAACCATCATCACTCCAGTTCCATTCTACTTTGAAGAAGATGCCCAACCTGGATGAACAGTTTGAAGAATGGCTCAGGGACCTTCAGAAGAACAGGGGATTTTATATAGGCAAGAAGTTGTTCTACAGGTCATGGAATTTGACCATGGACATATGTGATTCCATAGCCCAACAGAATGCATGAGGACATGCATCAATATAAGTTGGGGGGAAAATGATGAGGCCTGGAAATGCCTCAATCATAACATGTTTTGAACACTGAAATTGCCTATAAACTCTTATGTTTAATCTAATATGCTAGTTAAGTTAATTCAATATGTTGTGTATTAACTATTTGCATGATGAATGTATCTAAAATACTATATTCTGATTTTTACAGCTTTTTGTATAAGTTTTATGTTGTTTTGTTATGACTTGCTAAATGAGATATGCTTAGATTGATAGCAACATTTCACTAATCATGTTTTGATATGTCTCAAGCATTCATTTTACCTAAATCTGGCAATAGTTCAAGAAAACTGTTACTGTGTAGCAAAATCTAGGTTTTCCCATGTAAATTCTAGCCAGCTGCCAATGAATGGCAAGGCATGGAATTCACATGTGGAAAGAGATGAAGACCATTGGAATCTGATCCTGAGAAGTAACCCACATGAGAAATGTAGAAGAAATCATTTAAGGAGCCCACATTTGTTCATTCCAAAGTCTCTTCGGAATGAACAGATATCTTTGGAATGAGAAAACATAGTGTCTTCGAAATGAGCGGATCTTTAGAATGAGAAAACATAGTATCTTCGAAATGAGTGGATCTTTGGAATGAGAATTGTAGTATCTTCGAAATGAGTGGATCTTTAGAATGAGAACTGTAGTATCTTCGAAATGAGCGGATCTTCGAAATGAGAATTGCAGTATCTTTGGAATGAGCCACTTATCTTCGGAATGAAAATAGAATGTGCTTTTTGACTTGTTGACCGAATTCTGATGTCTGGAAAAAGGGAAATAAAGATTGAAAAGGGTAAGGGAAAATATCTCAGATCTGACTTTGTCGTCCTTGCCGACCAAAGCCACCATTTATGGAAAGATCAAGTGTGATCTTCTTCTAGGATAAAACCGGGAATTGTTGCAGCATAATAGGATTAGATCTTTTGAGATATTCTCAGCTTGTTAGTAAATCTTAGGACATCTATAAATATGGCTCCCATTCAGGTTGAGCTAGTAGAGTAAGGGGAGTAGAAGATAGAGAAATTAGAGAATAGAGAAAATAGGTGATAATCAGAAAGTGACTGTTACAGTCCTGTAACAAGTTTTCAGTAGAATTATTGTAATCATGTTCTTGAATCAATAAAGTATATTGTTTCTATTTCATATTGCTTGTAAATGAGTGTGAGTAAGATCTAGAGAGAGAGACTCATACCTTCTTCTAGACAAAGAGGCTGGCCACTTCCAGACCTAGGAGGAGGACTAACAACAGGTTTTTATTCTGATTTTCTTTGCAGCAGAATGAGTTGTAGAACTTGTCATTTCATTCCTTTGTAAACAACTAATGATATTTGCAATCTTAGCTTATTTTATGTTTTATGATTAATGGTTTGGTTGTAATCCCCACTTTCAGCAAAGCTTTCAATTTATTGTAGACTGTCATTTCCAGAATTTACTATTTTTTGTAATTTCTTGCATTTTATGTTTTGCTGTCAACCCCTGCACAGAAGATTGACAACCTTCTGTTACAGAGCCTTGACAGGGTTTCATTTCCATGTTAGAAGTAGGTTTTCATTACTGCAAAAGTAAATAGATTTCCTTTCTGCAATTATAATCAGACTTTTAATTCTGCAACTATTATTTCTGCAACATAATTAGGTCTCATTCTGCAATTGTAATTAGGACTTCATTTCTGTAGTTAATGATTAGTTTCCAATTCTGCAACTTAGATTAAGGTTTAATTCATGCAATTTAGAGATAGGAATGTCCTAACCCCCCCCACACAATCGGTTTCACCAATAAGACCTGTTGCTCTAGATTGACCTAAGTTATAACCCTGTTCACCCCTTCTTTCGTAGATAGCCTTGTACACAGCCCTGGATTGACAAATTCATTGAGAATTAATGATGTGTATAACGACAACGCATTAGCAGGCTCAGGTCTAGATTGAGCTGGTGATAGAGGATATTATTATTGTAGGGACTAGAGAGATAGGGGCATATAAATTTACCTCTATAGAGGCCAAGGTACTACCAGGTGGAGGATCGAGAGAGATCTCCATATTAGTAGCAACTAGCCAGGGTCAAGCTTCAGGATGAGGGGATCTGAGGGAGGATGCAAGGGCATTATGAGTACAACTAGTGACTCTGTAGAGTTAGGTGGACTTGATCCATGAGGATAGGTCCAAGAAGATCAAGGGACTATAAGGCTTGTTGAGTGCTACATATAGGGAGAGGTATGCAGCCCAAGCAAAGGTTGATCATCTCCAAGGAGAGGTGAACCATCTAGACACAAAGTGATAGAGGGATTTTTCAGAGGGGATGGCTATCATTGGGAGTAGCCAAACTAGCAATGAGATACACCTTCTACAGGCAGAGCTATAGAGGGAAGGGGAGAGGATAGAGGTGGCCATTCAGTGGGATAACTTTTATGAGACTATGTACTACTAGGTGGTACCAATGAGGCAAAAAGTGACACTCCCTTAGTCCCTCCAATAAGGTAGTAGATCATAGTCTCAGTCATGAACATTCTTGGATTCGTTGCCCATGGGTATGCAGTTGCCTGGATCACCTTCTCCTTCGAGCGGAGCAAAGGAGACAAGATCTTAGATCTAGGGCTAGGGATCAGGATGACATGCTAATTTTGATTGTGGTATGCATCCCTAGGGATTGCTTGAGTGTACTGAGACTGTACTATAGTACACCAACCAGACATGATTGTATCTCTCTTTTTTCTCGAGTAATACATAGTTACTTTTTATGTTTTGTGAATGTGTGCATGTGATTTTAATTTTTATCTTAGATGTTCTTTAATTTCATGTTTTATGCATGAAATATACCTTAAATTCAAGGCTATATGAAATGCATAAATAAAAATGGATGGAAGAAAAGGAAACATGAGAAAAGGACAAAGAAAGAAGAACAACAATACGAAGAAGAAGACAAGAGAGAAGATGAAGAAGAAGACAAAGAATAAGACAATCCAAAGGTAAAACATCTGAAATAGAGAAGGATGGATAGAATATAGTATTGAAATCAGCGTAAGTTGCAAGGGACCAATGTGACTAAATACTATGAATCATATCAAAAAATAAGGGAGCTAAACTAGTTATGGATGTAGTGCTCACCAAGAGGGATGAGGTGTTGGAGTTTGACCCACTATGGATGGTTTCTTTCTAATTTACTATATTGGGGTGATTAGACACTAGGATGTATGTTGAGGCATGTTAAAAATGACCAAGGAACTTATCCTGTAATGGGGTGTTGAGACCGTTGAGTCAAAAGTGAGTATAAACCGATAGAAGATTATATCCTGTAAGTACCTACTAGGATGTATAGTTATACCATGTGGGGTGTAATATAAGGATAAAATATATATTAGGTGAGTGCTATCCCCAATAGGGGTTTAGAGAAGAAAACAAGATAGTGAGTGTGTGCAATTATGCTGAGAAGATAACTTGAGAAGGACCAAAAGGAAGAAATAAAACATACATATCTCCTTTTCAAAAGCAAAGGAAGACAAAGAAAAATAAGGCCATGGAAAAGTGACAAGAAAATATTAATGAACTATCATCCTTGATATAAGAGATACTCTCACTATTTCCAAGACCAAGGAGGATAAAACTTGAAGAAACAAACAAAATCCAAAAAGAAGACTGAAGAAGAAATACCTAGGTGGGGATCTTACTAGGTATCAAAACCCTAGAGAGTGCAATGAATATGAGCTATGAAATAACTAGGTATCATCACATGCCATTATTGCAAGACCCCAAAAATCCATATTATCAAGCAGTCATGAACATACGATCATGCAAAATATGATGTTCTAGCATGCAAGTTGAATTAAATGTCAAACAAACAATGCAAAAGGATGCCAATCAATGCAATATGAGCAAGCAGATGAATGCAATGGAAATGTAAATGCATAGCTAAATGATGATTAATTGATTTGATGTAATTTTTATTTGTTTTTATGATTTATTATTAATTAATTTAAGCAAGTAGAATGAAAGTTGACACAACATCTAAGTGTGCCACCTTTCTTAAAAAAAAGGACAGGCACACCATGGACTATTTTATCAAAGAATTCTCTAAAAGGTAAGCCTTCTCAATAATTAGAATTACAAAGAGGCTCTTTCATAGCTCTTTCTTTGGTAACCATAGCACGATAATCAATGCACTCTCAAACATAACCATTTTTTTAATATAAGGAGGAGCAATTTCTAACTTCACAAGATCACTATAGGATAGTGAAGTAGGGTCCTCTTTTAAAATATAAGGTTTACTTTTAAAACATACAGAATCAAACATATTGTAAAATAGGACATTAGAAGAATAAAGGGGACCGTAATCCTCATCATCCACTCCTAATTTTTGATAATCCATATATTCAACATAAGTCATAAGATGATCATCATCGTCAAATGGTAAAGGTTGGTATTTACTAGGTATAAAACCTATGCCACATCTCCTAGGCCAGATCTCAACATCCAAAGGCTCTTGAATATCCTTCTGTTGTGGCCCCAAACCTTTACCTACATATCCCATACTAGATAGGATTTGTTTAGGAAGTGGGTAATCATTGGAAATGTAACAATGAGCAAAAGAATGCTCAACGTGAGAGGGGTTGTTACCACATATATTTTTTTCAAAGGTAGCTCCTACGAAGATAAAGATACATGTGCCAATGTGTACAACATCACCTTTCTTATGAGGCAAACCCATAGTTATTGGTGATGGTGGTAGCTTGGCTAGATATAGAAGAGGTGATTGAAGAAATTGATTATCATTATCCTGAGATGGAAAACTTAAGATATGTTCCTCACTCATTTTTAAATTTTTAGATTTTTTTGATATGTGAGATAAGGAACACAAAGAAACCATTGAAGATATTTAGGTACATAGGTTGAACTTAAATTGAGCTCACTCTATATTTGAACAAAATTCAAATGGTCGAGGGTCACCCAAAATGGTGATAGCTTTATTCTTAAATTAAAACTTGAGACACTGATGAAGAGTAGAAGGGATAGCCTTCATTGCATGAATCCAAGGTCATCCAAGAAGAAGATTAAAATATGCAGGACAATGTACCACATAAAACAACGTATCCAATACTTTAGGCCCAACTTTGAGAGGAAGAGATATGAAACCATAGGCTTCTTGGGACTAATTATTGAAGGCTTTTATAATGATATTGGATTGTGTTAAGTCTTCCTCTTTCAATCCAAAATTTTGAAAGAATTGATATGTACACAAATTGAGGGAAGAACCATTATCAATAAAAATTCTCTTGATAAAAGTATCCCCAATAAGTGCAATGATGTAAAGTGAATAATATTCTTGCAAAGGAAGGTTTATCATTATCTAAAAATGATATATGATGTATCCCAAGAGAACCTATGACATAAACTATAGCATTGGGTGAAATATTTGAGGGAACTAATTGTTGCCTTAAAAATTCCATCAAAGCATCTCTATGGTTGGGAGAAGTTTGAAGGAGTTATAAAATTGAAATCTTTGTCGGAGTACTAGCCAACTAATTTTGAATATCAAATGAAACCTTAGGTTGTGGTATCAATACAATAGGTGGTGTTCCTGTATCTGAAACATTTCCTTGATTACTATTTAATACTGAACTAGTATGTAATATCAAATTATGTCCTTGTTGATGATGCTAAGTTTGAGCTTGTCTTCTTGTGGTTATCCCAACCATGCCAACCCTATTACCATAATGAGGAGGCTCATTATGATGAGCCACTTGATTTGTTGCTTGTTAATTATGTTTTAGCAATGGATTTTTAAATATATCCATATCTTGATTGGTAGTCACATTTTGTTGGATAGGTACTTGATTATTCACTACTTGAGAATTGCTTAAGTCAATGCGTCCTGCATCAATCAGATCTTGAACCACATGTTTCAGCTTCTTACAAGAATTCATCCAATGTCATTCCACTCTATGATATGCACAATTTTGACCTACCTTATACTAATGAGATGTAGTATCTGGTTATCTAATAGGAGGAAATTGCCTTAGCCTCTAAAAGTTATTTCGAAACTACTTCCATAGACATATTAAGCCTTGTAAAATTACTTTATGGAGGTTTTTAAAGTACTATATTTTTTAGGTTGTTAATAATATTATTAACAAATATACTATCCATTCCACTATCACCTCCTAAGTGCTTATTCTTATGTTGAGAATTAGTAGGTTTTTCTTCTTTAACTTTGAGTTGGCCTCTTCGGATAAGGGTCTGTTCTACTTTTCTTGCTAAATAAATTACTTGATCAAAATATGTAATAGTAGTAGTCTTTAATGCATAAGATAATTGTTCTTAAAAATTACCAATAAATATCTCAAGAATGTCTTTAGGAGGTAAAGTATACCTCAAACGTCCAACTAGACTTCTCCAACGAGCCAAAAATTCTAAAAAGCTTTCTTCTTTACATTGTGTTAAATTATACACATCTTTCATTATCACTTCTTTCTCAACGTAAGCACCAAATTGCTAAACAAATAATTCTGTTGTATCTTCAAAACTCTTTAAGGAATAATTAGACAACCGATAGTACCATTCTAATGCCATACCACCAAGACTCTTAGGAAATGTTTTAAGTAGCAATATATCATCATAAATGAGATCATGGTAAGCTATTCTAAATATTCTTAAATTCTCAATTGGATCTTCTATCCCCTTATAAATGGGTAAAATTGATATAGGAAAATACTTAGGATAAGGTCTAGCAACAACAATAGGATCCAATGGTTGATTACACATTTTTTTATAAATGTAAGTAAAACTTGAAGGCTGAATCATATCAAATTTTGAAACCAATTGCTTCACCATATTTACCAAATTATGCACTTCTAGATTATTGTTATGCATTATTCCTAAAGTCCCATGTGTGTATTAAGGAACCAATGCTTAATTCAGGTTGGAAGCATGGACATTATTGTTATATGTGGCACCTTGTGAAAGTGGAAAACTAACATTGGGTAGAAAAAAAGCAAAAGTGTTGATATTAGAAGATTGAAGAAGAAATTGAAAATATTTTTGAGTGATACTACTAATTGGAGGAGCTTGTATATTCCTTCCCATTTTTGTGGTAGTAGTAGTATCAAAAAATGATGGTAGTAGTAGTATCAAAAAATGAGTTCAACTTATCAAGATGTACTGATTTAGACAAGGGGTTTTCCTGGTTAAGCATAGGGAGATTATTAGAGGATGTGGATGAGTCTCATATCTTTCTAGGTGAGCTTTTACTACATACCTCCCAATATCATATCCCTATTAGCTTTCATAAAGCCCCAAAAATTTTCAAATTATGAAAATACAAAGCTACCAATAGGTCCCTCATAAGGATCAAAAATCATCTCAGTATCCATATTGTCTTGTTCTTATGGATCTATGTTAGGATCCTCTCTATCAATTTGATCATCTTCTTGAGGAATACAATCAAATTCAATATGCTTTCGCTAACTTCTAAGGACAAGAGCCATTAGAAAAGTGAAAGGATAGAATATAATGCTAACAAAACAACAACAAAAATATTTTTAAAGATGTTATTAAGGTTCTCCAACCACACAAAAATATTTAATGACCTTGCTTAAATTTTTAAAAGAAAATGAGGTGTTCACGTCAGGTTCACAAAATATGTAGAGGGGGAAAACTGCCCTAATGCATACGATTCCAAAACAAGGTTGGATCCATAAAGATATAAATACTTATGGGGTGAACCACGAGGGCTACGTTGTTCTCTACACTTGGTGCCAAGGGGGAAGGGTTCACCAAGAACAAATTTAAGGAATCACTCCAAGTCCACAATAATTTTAGGAATGTTTGATGTATTCGTTTCAAATCAAACACCAATATTTGACCTTTCTAGATCTATGCTATAAAATATAAGGGACAATGCAAAAATATAGAATGCAAGAATACAAGAGCTAACCCTAGAATGATTCTTCCTTTGAATGCTTTTTTAACCTAGGGTTCTAAAAAAACAACCTTTAAGAAATGGCTCAAGAAGAGATGAACAAACAAAATTAACCCTAAGTGTACACTATATGTTGTTTCCTTTCAAATGCCTAGAATTAATTAAATATATATTCTATAATATCAAATCTAAGGTTTTACCACAAAAATATAAAGAACTCAACAAACAACCTAAAGACTAATTAGAATACTTAGCTTATCCAATGGTTTATCCTTGCTTTTATCACTTTGTCCAATGCTATCAATAATCTCTGTTCCTACAAGATAACCTGATAAAAACTTAAAAATAGGATTAGTGTTAGGGGGCCTTCTTAGGCCATTGTATAACAGTACTTGGAGGTGCAAAAATCAAGCCCACTAGGTCCTTTTAGTTGACCTTTGATAATTCAAAGCGAAAATTGACCTTTGGAGAAAAATAAATATAATACAATATAGAAAATAAGAATGATGAAATCAAAGAAATAGAATATGTTGCTATGATCTAAATGCAGTCTAGAATACAATGATGAAAGTAGGATTAGTAGATTGCCCCCAGTTTTGGCTTAGATGAAATCACATCCCATAATAGATGATTGCAATAACATAATACGAAATCACACCTCGCAAAACATCGAGCGTGATTTCATAGAAGTGAGATGAAACATCTTAGAATGCAACGAAATAATAAAATTATGATGTTGTAAATTAAATTAAATATGTAGTAGAAAACTCTCACCTAGAAGAGAATGAGGAAGTGAGAAAAAAAGTTTGATATCTCCCAAGCAGTCTATCCCTCCTTTGGGCTTCAACAAAAATCCACCAAGAGAAAGCAACAACAATCCAATGCAGCAAAAAATCAATCAAACTCCATACTTCCAAGTTACTTGTGAAAGAAGAAGAAGGATGCAAATTGAGCAAAAAACTTTACGAGAAATTAAATGTTAACGAGAAATAAATGATCAATTCTTAGAATACCGATTATGTGAGCGTGTGTGAAAAAGTAAATTCAAACCCTCCTTATATAGTATATTTGAAGACGAAAAGAGCAGGAAAACCAAGAAGAGCCGATGTAGAACATGCCAATCCCAAAAAAATAGGATTTCAACTTGGTAAACCCTAAAAAGGTAAAATCGTACCTTGTTAGGGCCGATAGCGATATCACAATGTAAAGTCATGCCCCGCCAAGGATCGGGTGCGATTTTGCATAAAGAGGAAAAAATACAAAAATGGAGGAATGAGACTTATCCTTTCTCTAGGAAAGTCTAAGGGGTTCCCCAAAGGACTCAGGTAAGATTGCCCACTAAAGTGGGTCAATTTTGTGTGTCTATAAAATGAAGTGATGTAAAGGGAAGAATCCCCTTGTAAGTTTGAGGAAGGCATATTGTTGTCTAAGAATGTAATATAATGTATCCAAAGAGATCTTACAACATTAGCCATAGCACTAGAAGAAGTATCTTGAGGAATAAATTGTTGTCTTAGAATTTTCAACAAAGGTTCCCTATGAATAGAAGTTTGCAAAATATCTAAGAGAGAGATCTTGGATGAGGTACTAGGTAATTGTTTTTGAATGTCAAAGGAGAATTTAGGTTGTGGCTTCAACACTAAAGGTGGATTTTATACCCTTATGTTTTTTTTTGGGTATTCTTCAAAACTAAGGTGGGTTTTGGAGGTGGCTTGGATTAAGAACTTGTCTTCTACTGAAAATGTTGAGTTAGTTGAGTTTGTGCTTATTGCGTTGTAGTTATTGCTATTATACCAAACATATTATCATAAGGTGGCACATTATGATATGATACTTTATTAGTTGATGGTTGACCATGCTTAGGGAGGGGTCTTGGAATATTCCCATGTTTTGATTAGTTGTGGGTGCTTGTTGAGTAGGAGGTTGATTGTTTGTTGGAATATTTGGTCAAGAACCTTCTATAACAAGGCGTCCCTCATCAATTAGGTCTTGAACCACATGTTTCAATCTCTTACATAAGTTTGCTATATGCCCCTCCACTCTATGATACTCACAATGTTGACTGGACTTATACCAATCAGTCGTGGTATTATGTTGCCTTATGTAAGGTACTCAATAATATTAGATTCCAAAAGCTATTGTAGAACCACATTCATAGGTTTATTGTCTTATACAATTTCTTGATGGGGGTTTTTGAGGCTGGAAAAGCACCATATATTGTAGGGTGTTAAACCATACTATTAACAGGCCTACTATATATTACCCCATCACCAACTACATGCTTGTTCATATACTACATTTTAGTGGTCCTATCCTCTTTTATCTTAAGTTGACCTCTTCTAATAAGGGCTTGCTCTACCCTTCTTGCTAGATATATTACTTTCTCAAAATATGTCATAGTTGTCATTTCCAATTCATATGATATTTGTTCTTTTAAATTTTCAATAAATATCTTAAGCATGTCTCAAGGATGTAGGGTATATCTCAAGCATCCAACTAGACTCCTTCAACGAGATAAAAATTCTGAAAAATTTTCATTTTAATATTTAGCTTGCATCAAATTTCAAGTTGCATTAGAGTCTTGAATTTGTTGGCACTTTGCATTCTTGAAGATTGGGCTTTAGCTACATTCATTTAAATTCAATATATTTGAATACTGGCATATAATCTGCATTATTTTGGCTAGATTACTTCAGAAAATTCAAGTCCTAAGGTTTTATTAAAGGTCTAAATAATTAAATTTCATTTTAGGGTTTTCCAATCTCATCACTTTTGCCCTACATTTTGATGCAAATTGATATGGCCATAAATCGAGCTAGAAAACTATGTTTGGGCTGATTCAAAAACTGGTGGAAAGATCTTGATCTCATATTCATAGTGGCACTAAATTTTCAAAATTTTAATTGTCAAGTTTTTCCAAAAATAGCAATTTATAGTAGCATCATGTGAAATTTATAATGATTTATCTCATGAACCATGATGAATATTTTGGATGATATCAACCGATTTGAGTACCCATTTGGCCTATTTAGATGCTTGTAAATTTTCGTAAGATTATGAGCACTTTGAATTTTACCTTATTTTTGGCACTTCGGGATGACTCAAAGCTCCAAGTCAGATTTGGTCTCCATTAACCAAGCCTAAAATAAGTCCTTGGATGAGTATATAAATTGCTATGATATCTATAATAACCTCTCATTTTTATGTGTAAAATAATCCATTGATCTTAGGAAAGCTTGTCGTTGATAGACCAAAGCCATCGCTCTTACATCAATCGAGAAGATTTCAATGGGTGATTGCATAAAGTCTTGGCTTGAAGAAAAATTAATAATGGCTCTTGAAAAAGCCTAATCACCAATGAAATCAGTGACAATGCAATATGATCATCGATAATGTATTTTTGGTAGCCTTCATTGCTCTTCGGGAAAGCCCATCGACAATACAATCAACCACAATGCAATTTGATCAGTGACAGTGTATTTTTGGTAGCCTTCATTGCTCTTTGGGAAAGCCCATCAACAATAAATCAGCCACAATAGTTTTACATCAGTGATAAGGGTTTTTTATGAGTGGATGCATTAATTAATTAAAATAAAACTTTATGGAAATTAATCTGAATGTTTTGGCCAATAAAGTTTCATCGCTAAACAAATCATGCATTGTCAACATAGAATGAGGTCTCATCGCTAATGGAAAGAAGCCATCACCAATGCATGAGTGACAAAGTATTGGCATAAGTGACATGATTTTAATGATTTAAATTTTATTGTCAATAGAAGGTCATCGCTGATGTATCTTCGACAGGGCTTGTGCATTTTCGATAAGGGTGTCTTTGCTAATAAATGAGAATCCATCACCGATATAAAAAATCCATCATTCTTCCATCAATGACAAAGGCTTTGCATGAGCAATGTGAATTTAATGATTTAATATCATCACCAATAGAACAAAGTCATTGCTAATGCATGAGCGACAAGGGTTTTGCATCACCGATGAATTTTAAAAATGATTTTTTTGAAGTCTTAACTATAGAAATGATTTTAGCCTAAAATTTTATATTAAATGACGAAGACTTTTAATCATCCAAATTTAATATTGGAAGCCCTAAAATTTAATAATTAAAATTAAAAGCCAAAACATTAGAAAATAATAAAAATTAAAAATTAAAATAAAAGGCTAATGTTAAACCTTAGGCAGACATTCAATAAATCTAAAAACATCAATATTAATAGTTATAATACCAAATTTTGAATTTCTTTCATCGCCAAAGTCTTAAATTAGATTTTTTCTTCTCTGTCTATAGGTGATTGAAACAAGGGGCGAACAAGGAAGTCGAATAGTCAAGAAAGGAAGTTGAACTATCGAGAAAAATCATATTCATTGAACTTGGACTAAAACCTGACCAGCCAGTGCATGACAGATTAGATGGAATGTGATGATTTAGCTACCCAAAGCTTCATGGAGAAGTTTCTAATTAGTTAGAGATCCAGTATTTTTCATCAGCGAATACTAGCCTCAGGTCATATAGTCTATTGTTCAATTTTCGATTGCCCAAGCTATAAGCGACAATGTTGAGGCCAAGAAATCCTATCATCGATCTGAATCCTTGTCATCGATTCGATCATATCAATGAAACCTCATCTTCATTAGCAACCGTGAAATGGCCTAAGTTTGAGCAAATCTTCTTCATCGCTCTTAAGAAAATCTCGTCGATCCATCAATGACAACAAGTTTTCATCAATGACAAAGTTTTTTGGAGGTATCCAAAGGGTCAAGTCATCATGGTCATAGGTATTCCCCCTCTCGACATGAGATGTTTAATAAAATTTCAGCCTAAGTCTGCCCCAAGTCTTATAATCATCATCATCGATAGGAAGTTGCCTTCGCTCATACATCAACGACAACATATATCCATCAGCGAGCAAGTCTGGCTATCATCCTCGCAAAAGCATTATCGTTGATTCATCAGTGATAACCTCATACAATCAATGATGATGTATCCATGCATATTCTCATCGCTCATTAAGATTGCCCATCGATGATTCATCAGCGATAGACCCAGGTGAAGAGTGAAAGAAGCATCAACGGTTCAGATCATCCCATGAAGATCAAGTGACTGAGATGAAGATGAAATGTTAACAATATATAATATTCTAGAATACTTCATTCATACAACTAGAAGCCATTAGAGCTGAAGAAATTATGAGGATTAGATGTAGAACAAAAAAAAATCCAAATGATGATGAGGATTTACCACTGACTGCGCTAGGACATGGAAAATACTAGAAGCCAAACAATCTGGAAGAAACTACATTCATTGAACTTAGACCTAATTTTAGACCAATTGAGAGATGACGATTCAACTACCCCAAAGCTTCACAGAGATGATTATCTCAGTTGAAGACAGCCTGTGACAACCTAGTTCTTGCTGTAATACATTCACAAAAATTAGTGGAAGAGAGGATGCCAAGTGGCTGCATATGCACCAAGTATTCAAAACAGAATTTGCAGAATCCAAACTATAAAAGAGGCCTTTCAAGCTAGAATTCAGTATCGAGCATCAGAATAGCAAAATTCTGCAAGAGGTATTTTGAGTGTTTGGTCCGGGTTGACTGTATTTTCCCTATGTTGTCTTTGTTCTCCATCTCTCCATTCTTCTCACCTTTGTACAGGTACTACTGAGAGTTGAGTAGCTCACCTGAGATCATTTCCTAGGAGTTGCTTGAGGAGCCAGAGTCTATATGTCACTACAATTAGGACAGTAGATTGCATTCCCCTGTTACGACATTTGAACGGGGTGAATATTGTGTTGTGTTCTTTGGGAGACCTAGGCACACTGCTAGGCTCTAATATTGTAATCATCAGATATTGAACATAATACAAATTTTGGCTTCTACTCTTTGGCATATTTTGGTGCAATGTGTGTATGTCACTTGTCTATATATTACATTATTTGAATCTGCAGACAATGTTTCTTTCACTAATTTAATACCTATGTTGATTACATTATTCAAATGAATGTGGGTATGTCAGTTCTTTCCTTATTTTTCTCACTGTTTCATAGAATTGGTTAAGTTTTGCTATAGTCACCCAATAGACAAGGCACCGGTCTGCATTCTTGAAACTGAAGCTATAAATGCTATGTTTGCTTGGTCATCATAAAAATCCATTATAATTCATTAGATCTGGTAGAGCTTAGCAAGACTGAAATTCATTATCAATTAGGCTCATTGTGGGGTGTCCAGACCCAACCTGCATTCTTAAGGATTTAGTGTTTCAGGTTAAAGAGGTGAGTTTACTAGAGCTCACATATTGTTGTGATTAGGAAGTTTTGGTAGCGTGACAACCAATATTTTAAGGATATCAAAATTTTCCACAATAGTTTTTAGTACCATTTTCAGGGATAGACTGTTTGATGTTTATATGTTCCTATAGTCTGTCTCCTCATGACAAAGTTTTTACCCATCAATACCATAGTTTTTGGCTCCATGGTTACCTCTATGCATATCTGAGAGATTGAGAAAACTTAAAAACCGAGCAATCTTGGCCTGAGTGAGATTCTATTGCACCCAAGTGTTGGTGACTCTAAACGAACCCAAAATATAGAAGAAAGAAGAATATGACCTAGCGCATACGAGAGGGAGTGGTAAGAAAATATTTCAAGAATTGAAGAACCTAGAGGTATTTATCTAAAACCAAAAGACCCAATTTACAAAATTGAATCGTATCATAGTGGTAAGGTTTTGTTAACAAGTGATGTTCCTTTAGATAGTGGTTCTAGCATCTTAATTTGTTCTGATAAGAATATTTTAATTGATCATAAGTGTATCTTCTATCATCACCCCTGTGATCATGATGAATGACCAGAATAATCAATACCTTCAGACTTGGAGAGCCAATAGGTACATGCCTTTTCAGTTGCCTCCTCACCTTCATTAGTTACCCATTAAAGCCCCTAAATACTTGCCTAAATTCCTAGGTAACAATGTTGTCACTAGAGAAGAACATATCAAAATCTTCTTGTATGCCTTAGATAAATTGGAAGTCGAAGAAGAAGATGTGGCTCTTAGGCTATTTTAGCAGACCCTAGAGAAAGATGCTTTAGATTGGTTCAATAGTCTTCCCCACATTGCATATTGGATTTCCAGGAAATGGAAGAAGTATTTTTAGAAAGGTATGGTAAGGAGAGAAATATATGTTCACTCATAACTGAATTGGCTACAATAAAAAAGAGAAAAATGAATTGGTTAATGACTTCAACAAAATATTCATCAAGGTTAAAAATAAAATTTCTGATAAGTTAGCTCTTAATGATCAGTAATACATTTGCTTTTATAAGAATATTTTTTCTACAGAATTCAATTATGAACTAAGGAAAGAGCAAGTGAACACTATTGATGAGTGCATGAATAAGGTTGTTCACGTAGAAAGGAATATGATCGATAGTAAATTCTCTTTCTATTGTCTTACCTGTAATTCACCTCATAAGCCTTCTAGTTGTGCCATCTATTTAGCTTCACATCCCAGCATGAACCTTAAGGAACGACCTAGTAAAGAAGTTAGGACCAATTTAGATTGCAAGGATAAACACCCTAAATCTAAAGGAGATATTGAGGTCTATCAAGAATAAAGAACTTTAATATCCAAAAGAGAGCAACATCATCCTAAAACCTCTAATGTCATACTTGATGAAGTCAAATGGGAACCACTTATAGTAGTAGTGGATATTTTTCAAGAAATCCATGCCATGGAATTTGAGAGTACAATGGATGAGATGAATGTTCCTAATATAGAGGAGATGAGAGAACAACATTCAGAAGAAGGGACACAGTCCAACAAAATAGTGCAGGTGAGGAAGAAAAAGTTGATAAAAGGTCAACAACTAAGAATGATGAATCAAAAGATAAGGTTATTATTGAAGAATTTGGTGTAGAAGAAGACCACAAAACTGAATTGATTGATCACAAGTCTAAAAATATAATTAAGTTTGAAGAAGATATCAATGTTTGTCTTTCCAGTCATGAAAAAAGAACTTTATTTCTCAGGGAAGAAAATCATCATCAAGCTCCTGATAATAGATTTAATGAAATCAAACAAGATCAGTCTATAATAGTAGAAGTTTCAAAAACCTTATAACCAATGATTTCAATATACAAGAAATACAACACTCAGATGCAAAGGCACTATCCAACAAAATAGTGCAGACTAAAGAAGAAGAAATTGATAAAGGGACAACAATTAATAATGATGAGTCTAAATATGGGGGTCTTTTTAAGTCTAATGTGGAAGAGAACCACCAAATAGAATGGATTGATCATAAGCCATGGGTTGAAGAAGATATCAACATATGTCTTATCAGTAATGAGCAAAGAACTTTATTTCCTAGAGAAGAACATCATCATCAAGCTCCTGATGATAGTTTTGATGAAATCCAACAAGATCAATCTATAACAGTAGAAGCTCCAAAAAGCCTTCAAATCTATGATTTCGATATATTAGAAATGCTAGAACAACATTCAGAGGAAGAAGCATTGTCCAATAAAACTATACAGGTTGAAGATGAAAAAGTAGATGAAAGGCCAATAACCGAGGATGATTTATCCAAAGATGAAGTTCTCCTTGAGAAGCCCAATGCAAAGGAAGACCATGAGACAGAACTGACTAATCACAAGCCTAAAAGTATAGTTAAGTCTAAAAAATATATTGGTTAGAGAATCATAGCACAAAAGGAATATGAATTTTCTAGATATTTTAAGCTTATTGATCAGTTAGAAACAAAGCCCCTCCATGTTTTCCAAAGATATATGTTGGATTCAATGAATGAATACTCTATCTGCAATCACCTACCTGATAATAGAGCTTCATATAACATCATAGTTGATCTGTTGAGTCTTTCTTCTACAAAGAACTATCTCCCTATTTATGTTTTAAGTGTGAAATCAGTCAGATTAAAATAGGTCAAATTAGATAAAATTGACAAATTCATAGTACTCATTAGTCTAGAAAATGATGTTGGTTCTTTTGCTGACTTCTCCATCATATTCATTAACAAAGCTCTAGTCCTAGGTAATACCACATTTGTTACCTCATTTTAAAGTAAAATCCCCAATGCCCAACCCATCATTAGGAACCCCACAAGAATTGGCCAGTCTAACAGAAAAGACATCATGATAAGAGCAAGGGTAAAAAGGATGCATAAAGCTCAACTATGGTTTGTTCTTCTCTGGAATCATCAAGAGTTGAGAGTGTATCCTAGGCCATTTAGACAAAAATAAAAGGAATTTGAACTCACTCTACACCCTGAGGTTATAAAGTTATTTTTGCAAAATAGGAGCATTGACCTCCTCTCGGTTTTCATGATACTTTATTTTTGCCTCATCACCATCTATGTCCAACTATGGCTATGTTTTTGTCTCCTTAAAAGGTTTTTGTTTTGCACCATAGTTTTAATAGACTTGTTCTAATTAGTCAAAGAAAGAGGACCTAGAGTAAGGATAGATGACACTGAGATCTTATGGGCTAGGTTTTAGGTAATTGTCCCACAAGTCTAGAGCTACAATAGATTAAGTGGAAGGTACTATGTGTTATGCTAAAGCTTCACATCTTCCACAAATTTTAAGGTTATTTCAAGGTCACGAAGAATGAAGTCATCATTGATAGGATGCTTTGAGCCAAAAACATATACACTCTTCTTTTTAGCCTTACAGATTTCTAACCTAGCATGTGCTTTGTAATTCATCATGATTCTATCTGGATAACCTCTATCGGGGCTATAAATGCTTGGCTAGTAGTAGAGCAGGTCCAAAGGAAATCGAGGTCATATCCACAGAGGCTATAGATGCTGGCTGGTAGTGGAGCAATGCAAAGGTGAAGATCATTCTCTCAAATAAAAAAAAACATAAATAATGCAAAGCAACTATGTGCTTGGGGTATCTGGATAACCTCTACCGAGGCTATGGATGCCTAGATGGTAGTAGAGCAAGGTCTAAGGGAAATCAAGGTCATCTCCATCGGGGCTATAGATGCCTAGATGGTAGTGGAGCAATGCAAAAGTGAATATCATTCAGAGTGAAATACTTAATAGGCTCAACTCCTACCAATATGATAAAATTATGACTGATCAAGGAATAAGAATGAATGCACAAAACACACACAAGCCTAGGCATGATGACACAACAACTTCCAAATAAATCTACCTCAACTCTATACTAAGACATTGTCGACAGATCTATTTCCCCATAAGTCAAAGTTCATTTATTTTTAAACTGGGTCATCAAATTTTACTGATCAAAACCAAGGTCAATCCTCTAGTATTTTTCCTTTATTGCCTTTTTTTTCTTTTTGGATTTTAGTCTAAATTTTTGTGGTCTCTTGATTTTCAACCGAAGATTCTGGAGTTCTTATAAGCCATTCATACTACCTGTCCCAATCAGAGCCTGTGTTGTACCCCATAGTTACAACTTAGTTTGCACCCCAATTTTTCAAAATATGTCTAGGTGAACTTAGGGTGCAAGGCTCAATTTTTGATGATTCTAGAGAATTAAACTTTTGGTTTTAATTTGAATTTTTAGCTTGCATCAAATTTTTGATTGCATTAGAGTCTTGAATTTGTTGGCACTTTGCATTCTTGAAGACTAGGCTTTAGCTACATTCATTTAAATTCAATATCTTTGAATATTGGCATATAACCTACATTATTTTGGTTGGATTACTTCAGAAAATTCAAGTCCTAAGGTTTTATTAAAGGTCTAAATAATTAAATTTCATTTTAGGGTTTTCCAATTTTGTCACTTTTGCCCTACATTTTGATGCAAATTGATATGGCCATAACTCGAGCTAGAAAACTCCGTTTGAGCTGATTCAAAAACTGGCAAAAAGAGCTTGATCTCATATTCATAGTGGCACTAAATTTTTAGAATTTTAACTATCAAGTTTTTCCAGAAATAGCAATTTATAGTAGCATCATGTGAACTTTATAATGACGTATCTCATGAACCATGATGAATTTTTAGATGATCTCAATGGATTTGAGTACCCATTTGGTCCATTTAGATGCTTGGAAATTTTTGTAAGATTCTGAGCACTTTGAATTTTACCCTATTTTTGGCACTTGAGGATGACTCAGAGCTCGGGTCAGATTTGGTCTCCATTAACCAAGCCTAAAATAAGTCCTTGGATGAGTATAGAAATTGCTATGATATATGTAATAACCTCTCATTTGTTTGTGCAAAATAATCCATTTTTAATTTGGTGCCAAAGTCTGCAGACTCAGATCTCAAGAAAGCTTGTCATTGATAGACCAAAGCCATCGCTCTTACATCAACAAAGAAGATTTCAATCGGTGATCGCATAAAGTCTTGGATTGAAGAAAAATTAATAATCACTCTTACAAAAGTCTTTTCATCCCTGCAATCAACAATAATCCAATCTGATCAACGATAATGTATTTTTGGCAGCCTTCATCGCTCTTTGGGAAAGCCCATTGGAAATGCAATTAGCAATAATGCAATCAAATCAGTGACAGTGTATTTTTGGCAGCCTTCATCACTGTTCAAGAAATCCCATCGACAATACATCAACGATAATAGTAAATTAGTGACAAGGGTTTTTATGAGTGGATGCATTAATTAATTAAAATAAAACTTTATGGAAATTAATTCGAATATTTTGTCCAATAAATTTTCACCGCTAAAAAAATCATGCATCTCTAGCATCCAATGAGGTCTCAGCGCTAATGGAAATGAGCCATTGTCAATGCATGAGTGACAAAGGATTGGCATGAGCGATACAAGTTTAAGGAATTTAAATTTTATCACTGATAGAAGAAGGCCATTGCTGAAGTCTTAATTATATAAATAACTGAAGACTTTTTATCATCTGTATTTAATAGTGGAAGCCCTAAAATTTAATAATTAAAATTAAAAATCCAAAACATTAGAAAATAATAAAAATTAAAAATTAAAATAAAAGGCTAATGTTAAACCTTAGGTAGACATTTAGTAAATCTAAAAATATCAATATTAATAGTTATAATTGAAGAACACAAGCTTATATTGAGAGGGGGTGAATAGTATAAGACCACTTTTTAATTTTCTTATCACAATCAATATTATGCAATGTAACAATGGCAATATCAACAACAGAAACCAAAGCTATGCACAAAACATCACACACACATGAGACACCAATTTTATGTGGTTCATCCAATGTGGGCTACTCTACGGAGAAAATATTTCACTAAATTTTCTTAATCATTCTATTGGGAATCCTTCCCAATTACAATGTTTATGGACCTATTTCCAAAGGAGATATTGATCCCCTAAATCTGGTTTGTGGATCTTTATCCATAGGAGAACTCCTCCCCTGCTCTGGCTGGTGATCCTTTAGAAGACTACTGCCTCCACTGCACTGGATTGCGGATATATCTCCACTGAATACTCTTGTACCCACTTAGAAGACCTGTCCTCACTGCCCTAGTTGATGGATCTCTATCCACAAGAGACTTTATCCTCTCTCCTCTATCACCTCCAAAGCTCTGTCTCAATTCTATACTAAAAACAATCCAATCAATCTAGCACAACTCTACTCAATATTGCACTAAAAATAGTTTATTCAGTCTAGCACAAGTTTACTCAATAATATCACTCAAATATGCACTAAAAATAGTCCATTCAGTATAGCACAAATTTGCTCAACTCTTTCACTAAACACAGTCTAGTCAGTCTCACAAGTCCACTCAAATATGCACTAAAAATAGTCCAGTTAGTCTAGCACAAATTTTATCAATAGATCCACTCAGAACCTACTCAAATCTTCTCAACAGGTCCACTCAAAATCTGTCCAAATCTGCTTAACAGGTCCACATAGAACCTATCCAAATATGCTCAACAGGTCCACATAGTAACTATCCAAATCTACTCAATAGGTCCACATAGAACCTGCACAACTCTGCTCAACAGGTCCACTCAGAACCTGCTCAAACATGCTCAACAAATCCACACAGAACCTGCTCAAATCTGCTCAATAGGTCCATACAGAACCTGCTCAAATCTGCTCAACAAGCTCACACAGAACTTGTCCAAATATGCTCAACAAACTCACACATAAATTGTCCAAATATGATCAACAAGCTCACACAGAACTTGTCCAAATATGCTCAATAAGTCCTCTTTAGGACTTTCTCAAATCTGTATTGTAAGCTTCCACAAAAGCTTACACAAAATAAGTCCACAAGTCTTCTCAAAGACTTACCTCAAATCTGCTTAACAAGTCCACACAAAACTTGCCCAATATCATAGAAACATAAAGAGAATTATTAGAGACTCAATATGTTCTTTAATCAATGCTCAATCAATTTATCAACTCAAATCAATCTCATAGAATCATAAGAGAATTATTAGAGACTCAATATGTTCTATACTTAAAACTCAATCACTTTCTCAACTCAATCTCATAGAAGCATAAGGAGAATTGTTAGAGACTCAATATGTTCTATTCTCAAAAACTCAATCACTTTCTCAACTCAATATCATAGAAGCATAAAGAGAATTGTTAGAGATTCAATATGTTCTATTATCAAAAATCAATCTCAACTCAAATCAGAAAATAGAATAGTTTATTTTATGGAATTTTAACAATCACTTCATACATCCACTTGACTAGGCTCAATCGACTCTACTCAACCAATCACTTTAAGAAACAACTCTTACTCATAAACCCTAGCCCAAGCATGTATCATCCAACTCAAAATATTTCCAACAATGCACAACAAAAAATGTCACATAACAATGATACTCATGATCTTTTCAAACCTTATTTCAAGTTATTTGCATAACAACTCACTTCAACAACCATGATCATCAAACAAGGTTTTAATCACAGCTCTCAATTTCAGTAAACCTTGAAGCATTAACTCAAACACTTCACTTAACCAATGATATCAACAACAATGCTAATAAAACAAGGTTTTAATCTCAAATCTCAAATCAAAAAACCTTGAAGCAATAACTCAACCAATTTCTAAAAGGAAACCCTAATCAAATTATTTTTACTCCAAACTTAATTTTCAAGACAACAAACAATCAACTAAACCAAGAAGAAATTTGCGCATACCTTTTGTTTGACAAGTAGTTGACCTCACAAATATGCTACACTCACAATTACTTCTTTGCCAATCTCAATAAGGGTTAGAGGATAATTTTCTTCAACAAAACATATCACAAAAATAATATCAAAATTACACCTTATCACTCCAACTTAAATAATAATCAATATCCTCACAATAGTCACAAAAACCCTTAATTCAAAATAACACACTACCCACAAAGTCTTAAACTTTCAATATTCCACAATAGCAATTTTAAGACTTAAAAATAAAAATAGAATTCTCCTTATAACTCCTAAAGGTAATTCTCAACTACCACAATTTTATTTCAAAGCAACCTTTCCAAACTCAACCATCAAACAACCTTATACGTCCAAATTAGGCATTTAATTAAAATTAAAATCAAAATATTACCTTTGCCTTTGGATGGAATCGAACCCTCAACGTTGCCTCCTATGAGTGCCTTAACCATAGCCAAAGTTTCTGCACAAGCCAAGCCCTCATTGAGATTAATGAAGCACCATGTGCTTCTTAATCTCCACTCTCTCCTTCTGCCTTGGCAAAAGAACATGTGTCATAGGCACTTAACTCAACACCTCACGATGCACCCGTTGTGATTCGAACATGAACTCCCTTGCAAGCTAGCACTTTTGCACTTTTCAAAATACAACTAGACCATGTTGTCTTATGCAACTTTGAAAATTAAAGCTACCTTCCTTCAACACTTTGCTGTTACGTTTTTCGCATACAGTCACGAGCTCTTACTTTCGTAGGCCAATCTCTTTTCTTTAGAGCAAGGATAATAAATTTAAACTTTAGGCATAGTATTTATATGCTTCCTCCATTACTTTGAAAATGTTGGTGCTTTCCTTGTTGTTTTCTATGACATCAACAAAGATCATAAAGGCTTCAAATTACTTTGGTCTTAAACCCATCCTTTGGATTTAATAATATACCTTTAGACTTTATAAAACCCACTCTTTACATTATAAAATATTATAATAAAAATTATAAATATTTTATTTGGGTTTTCACCATGGCACATTTAATATTTTAATAATCATTATTATAATATTATACCTTTGATAAAGTACCTTTAATATTTATTTATAAAATTTAAATTCTCACTAAATTTAAATAATTTATAAAATAAATATTATAACTCATTTTTAACTTCTATTTTTTGCACTGATTCACTTGATCTTTGGCCTTCTTCCTGGATATCAAATAACCATTTTATCCCCTTTGTTTCCTTCTGAAATATTTGGTATTAATGATGACTTCATCTGGTGACATCAATGACAACTTTGACTTAGGGACTCAAAATGTCCAACAATCTCTCCCTTTGTCATTGATGGCAACCCATACTCTTCTTACTGAAACCTGACCTCTCTTTTTTCGTCTACTTTCCCTAGGACATTGATCCCCCTTGTTCAATGCTCTCTCAAATATCAAATCACTCCCCATATCAAATATCTCCCCAATACACAAATCTCTCCCCCTTTGACATCAATGGCAAAGGGTCACCTTTGGGGCTCGGGGTTAAGAATGAGCATCTTAGCTTAGCCCCTCCCCCACATTATTTGAGGTGGTTAATTCTAGGGTGGGAGTATTTCTACTCCCTGAAAGCATTGTTATTTACCTTTATTATTTTCCCTTCTTTTATGAGTTTCTTGAATCCTCTAACTATTTCTATCCAAGTCATCATCCCTATTCCTATCATCATTCCTATTCCTGTTTATGTTCTTGTTCACGTCTAGGTTCCTATTTTTGTTCCTATTTCCATCCATGTTTATGTTCATGTTCCTATTCATGCTTGTTTTTGGAATGTCTGATCTACACCACTTTACTGTGTGACCATTATTATTGCACTTATAACACTTAATAATATTATTCCTTGAAGGTGCAAATGTCTTAGGATTTTTCCTAGTGAAGTCATATCCTCTTTTTTTGTGAACCCTGCAATTCATTGCCTTGTGACCAAACTCATTGCATGAGTAGCAATACCCATGAAAAATCTATCCTTTCCCATATTCCTATATTTCATGTGTCTTGCATTGTGAAGCCATGTGCCCAAACCTATGACATGAAAAACATCTTCCATTGAAGTTTCCTTGTCTTGACCTCATTGGTCTCCTGTTCTGATTGTTGTTCCATCTGTATCTTACTTGTGCATTGTTCCTTTTCTTGTTGAAATTTATATTGTCCAACTTATCCTTAGAAGTATCACTCTCTCTTTTACTTCTTTTGATGCTTCTTCTTTTCTGGTGTTTGAGCTTGACTCTCATTTTTTTGTTTCCTATTTTCCTTGTTCTTCTTTAGAACTAAGTCCTATTATGGTGACCGATGACCTTTGTGCATTGATAATCCTATACAAAGTCTTTGAATTTTCCTCAAACTTGTGTAGTTTTTCATCCTTAGTTAAACTATCTCATCCTCTAATCTTTCACACTCTAGATTTTTTACCTTTAATTTTTTAGCCATACCTTCTTCAATCCTTTTTGCCTCTTCAACCTTGACTTTGAAGTTGGTGAGTTCCTATAGAAAAATTGCTTTTGCTTTCTCATATTTTTGAGCTTGAACCCTTAATCATGATTTCTCCATTTTTAATTCTTCAAGAGTAATCACAAGCATTTCACATTCTATCTATTTTACCTTTGACCGTTTAATCATACCTTCTTCAACTCTTCTTGCTTTTTCAACCTTATCTCTCAAGTCAAAGATATCCTATAGAATATTTGTCTTACATTTCTCATCTTCTTGTATTTGAGCCTTCAATTCTAAATTCTCTCTTTTCAATTCAATAAGTTCCTTAAGAGTGGCTTCCTCTTATTTTTTTGAATCTTCCTCTTCTTTAATTTCTTTTATTGTCCAAAGTGGAGTTTCTTCTTGATACCTGCTTCGACTATTCCTGTTATCTTTTTCTGAATTATTCTTTAGAAATTCAATTCTGAGAGAATCATCTTCATATTAACTGCTATCAAACCCATTGCAATAACTTGCATCATGACCGAGTTGACCACATACAAAATATTCTTCACCTTCTTGTGAATAATAAGCTACATGATGACCTATCTTCCCACATCTAGTACAAAAATTTATAAGTATGGATATTTCTCCATTACTTGATTCATAGCTTGAATCTATTTCCATTTGTCCTCCCAACACAAAATATTAAACTCATATTCTATTTATTTCATGACCATAGGTGTTCTTTTCTTATTGTGTCGCATGCTTCTACTATTGCCTTTCTTTGCCTTTTATGTTCTTGTAGGATATTCCTTCAAGCTGTTAAACTTCTTCCGAAGGAACCTGCTTTGATATCATTTGAAGAACACAAACTTATACTAAGAGGAGGGAGGGTGAACAATATAATACCACTTTTTACTTTTCTTATCACAATCAATATTATACAATATATCAATGGCAATATCAATAGCAGAAACCAAAGTAGTGCACAAAACATCAAACACACATGAGACACCAATTTTATGTGGTTCACCCAATGTGGGCTACTCTAAAGAGAAAATATTTCACTAAATTTCTTAATCATTATCTTAGGTATCATTACGAATTATAATGTTTATGGACCTATGTCCAAAGGATATGATGATCCCATAAATCTAGTTTGTGGATCTCTATCCATAGGAGAACTCCTTCTCCTCTACTCTGGTTGGTGATCCTCTATAAGACTACTGCCTCCACTACATTGGCTTGTAGATCTCTCTCCATCGAAGACTCTTGTACCCACTTGAAATACCTATTCTCACTACCCTAGTTTATGGATCTCTATCCATAGGAGACTATATATTATCTACTCTATCACCTCTAAACTCTATCTCAATTCTGTACTAAACATAGTCCAGTCAGTATAGCACAACTTTGCTCAATATTACACTAAACACAGTTCATTCGGTATAGCATAAGTCTTCTCAATAAGCTCACTCAAATATGCACTAAACATAGTCCATTTGATCTAGCACAAATTTGCTCAACTCTTGCACTAAACATAGTCCAATCGATCTAGAACAAGTCCACTCAAATCTACACTAAACATAGTCCAGTCAGTCTAGCACAAATCTGCTCAATAGGTCCACTCAGAACCTACTCAAATTTTCTCAACAGGTCCACTTAGATCCTCTCTAAATCTTCTCAAAATTTCCACACAAAACCTATCCAAATATGCTCAAACAGGTCCACATAAAACCTATCCAAATATTCTTAATAAGTCCATACATAACCTGCACAACTCTGCTCAATAGGTCTACTCAAAACCTTCTCAAATATGATCAATAGGTCCACACAGAACTTGCTCAAATATTCTCAACAGGTCCATACAGAACCTGCTTAAATATTCTCAACAAGATCACATATAACTTATCCAAATATGCTCAACAAACTCACATAGAACTTGTCCAAATCTGCTCAACAAGCTCACATAGAACTTGTCCAAATATGCTCAATAAGTCCTCTCTAGGACTTTATCAAATATGTATTGTAAGCTTCCATAAAATATTACACAAAATCAGTCCAGAACTTGTCCAAATATGCTCAATAAGTCCTCTCTAGGACTTGCTCAAATATGTATTGTAATATTCCATAAAATCTTACACAAAAACAATCCACAAGTCTTCTCAAAGACTTACCTCAAATCTGATTAACAAGTCCACACAGAACTTGTCCAATCTCATAGAAACATAAAAAGAATTGTTAGAGACTCAATATGTTCTTTACTCAATGCTCAATCACTTTCTCAACTCAAATCAATCTCATACAATCATAAAGATAATTGTTAGATACTCAATATGTTCTATACTCAAAACTCAATCACTTTCTCAACTCAATCTCTCAACTCAATCTCATTGAAGCATAAGGAGAATTTTTAGAGACTCAATATGTTCTATTCTCAAAAAATCAATCACTTTCTACACTCAATCTTATAGAAGCATAAAGAGAATTGTTAGAGACTCAATATGTTCTATTCTCAAAACTCAATCTCAACTCAAATCAGAATATAGAATAGTTTGTTTTATGGAACTTTAACAATCACTTCATACATTCACTTGACTAGGATCAATCGACTCTACTCAACCAATCACTTCAAGAAACAACTCTTACTCACAAACCCTAGCCCAAGCATGTATCATCCAACTCAAAATATTTCCAGAAATGCACAACAAAAAATCTCACATAACAATGATACTCATGATCTTTTCAAACCCTAGTTCAAGTTATTTTCATAACAACTCACTTCAACAACCATGCTCATCAAACAAGGTTTTAATCACAACTCTCAATTTCAGAAAACCTTGAAGCATTAACTCAAACACTTCACTCAACCAATGATATCAACAACAATGCTAATAAAACAAGGTTTTAATATCAACTCTCAAATAAAAAAACCTTGAAGCAATAACTCAACCACTTTTGAAAAGGAAACCCTAATCAAATCCTTTTCACTCCAAACTTAATTTTCAAGGTAGCAATCAATCAACTCAACCAAGAAGGAATTTTCCCATACCTTTTGTTTGACAAGTAGTTGACCTCACAAATTTGCTACACTCATAATTACTTCTTTGCCAATCTCAATAAGGGTTAGAGGATAATTTTCTTCAACAAAACATATCACAAAAATAATATCAAAATTACACCTTATCACTCCAACTTAAATAATAATCAATATCCTCACAATAGTCACAAAAACCCTTAATTAAAAATAAAAAACTAGCCACAAAGTCTTAACCTTTCAATATTACACAATAGCAATTTTAAGACTTAACAATAAAACAGAATTCTCCTTATAACTCCAAAATGTAATTCTCAACTACCACAACTTTATTTCAAAGCAACCCTTCCAAACTCAACCATTAAACAACCTTATATCTCCAACTTAGGTATTTAATTAAAATTAAAATCAAAATATTACCTTTGCCTTTGGAGGGAATCGAACCCTCGATGTTTCCCCTATGAGCACCTTAACCTCAGCCAATGTCGTTGCATGAGCCAAGCCCTCATTGAGATTAATGAAGCACCACATGCTTCTTAATCTCCACTCTCTCCTTTCACCATGGAAAAAGAACGTGCGTCGTAGGTGCTTCACTCAACACACCTCACGATGCACCCACCGTGATTTGAACACGAACTCCCTTGCAAGCCAATGCTTTTGCACTTTCTAAAATGCCACTATACCACGTTGTCTTATGCAACTTTGAAAATTGAAGCTACGTCCCTTCAACACTTTGGTTTCATGTTTTTCTCATACACTCATGAGCTCTTACTTTCGTAGACCAATCTCTTTTCTTTAGAGCAAGGATTATAAATTTAAACTTTAGGTAAAGTATTTATATGCTTCCTCCATTACTTTGAAAATATCAGTGCTTTCCTTAGTGTTTTCTATGACATTGATGGAGATCATACAGGCTTCGAATGCCTTTGGTCTTAAATCCAACCTTTGGGTTTATTAAAATACCTTTAGACTTTATAAAAACCACTCTTTGCATTATAAAATATTATAATAAAAATTATAAATATTTTATTTGGGTTTTCACCATGGAACATTTAATATTATAATAACCATTATTATAATATTATAACTTTGATAAAGTACCTTTATTGTCACTAAATTTAAATAATTTATAAAATAAATATTATAACTCTTTTTTAACTTCTATCTTTTGCATTGTTTCACTTGATCTCTGGCCTTCTTCCTGGATATCAAATAACCATTTTATCCCCTTTGTTTCTTCCTGAAATATTTGGTATTAATGATGACTTCATCTGGTGACATCAATGACAACTTTGACTTAGGGACTCAAAATGTCCAACAATAATACCAAAATTTGAATTTCTTTCATCACCAAAGTCTTAAATTGGATTTTTTCTTCTCTGTATGCAGGTGATCGAAATAGGGGATGAATAGTCAAAAACGAAAGTTGAAATATCGAGAAAAAAAATATTCATTGAACTTGGACTAAAACCTGACTAGCTAGTGCATGATAGATCAGATGGAATATGATGATTCAGCTGCCCAAAGCTTCATGGAGAAGTTTCTAATTAGTTAGAGATCTAGTCTTTTTCATCAGCGAATACTAGCCTCAGGTCATATAGTTTGATGTTCAATTTTTTATTGCCCAAGCTATAAGCAACAATGCCAAGGCCAAGAAAGCCTATCATTGATATTAAGCCTTTTCGTCGATATAATAAGTGAAACCTCATCTTCATCAACAACTACGAAATAGCCTAAGTTTGAGAAAATCTTCTTCATCACTCTTAAGAAAATTCTATTGCCGATCCATCAGCGACAATGATTTTTTATTAGTGACAAAGTTTTTTGGAGGATTTTAAAGGGTCAATTCATCATGGTCATAGGTATTCCCCATCCCAATATGAGATGTTTAATAAAATATCATCCTAAGTCTACCCTAAGTATTATAACCATGGTCGTCGATAAGAAGTTACCTTTGCTCATACATCAATGACAACATATATCCATCAACAAGAAAGTCTGGCTATCATCCTTGCAAAAGCATTATCATCAATTCATTAGCAATATCCTCAAATAATCAACGATAATGTATCTGCGCATATTTCCATCACTCATTAAGACTACCCGTCGATGATTCATCAACGATAGACCCAAGCGAAGAGCAAAAGAAGCATAAATAGTTCAAATCATCCCATGAAGATCAAGTGACTGAGTTGAATATGAAATATTAAAAATCTAGAACATTCTAGAATATTTAATTCATACAACTGTAAGCCATTAGAGTCAGAGAAATTGTATGGATTGGATGCAGAACAAAAAAAAAAATCCAAAGGATGATGAGGATTTACCATTGACTGAGCTAGGACATGGAAAACACTAGAAGCCAAACAATTTGGAAGAAACTACATTCACTAAACTTAGACTTGATTTTAGACTAATTGAGATATGATGATTTAGCTACCCCAAAGCTTCACAAAGATGATTATCTCAGTTCAAGATAGCCTATTACAACCTATTTCTTACTGTAATACATTCATAGAAATTAGTGGAAGAGAGGATACCAAGTGGTTGCATATACATCAAGTATTTAAAATAGAATATGTAGAATCCAGACTATAAAAGAGGTCTTTCAAGCCAGAATTCAGTATCGGGCATCAAAATAGAAAAATTCTACAAAAGGTAGTTCAAGTGTTTAGTCTGGGTTGGTTGTATTTCCTCTATGTCATATTTATCTTGCATCTCTAAATTCTTCCCACCTTTGTATAGGTACTTGAAGAACACAAGCTTATACTGAGAGGGGGGGTGAATAGTATAAGACCTCTTTTTACTTTTTCCTTTATACTTCAAAATAGTAAAGCAATATACCCAAAGCAATAACAAAGCAATGCATAATATCATCCACAAAGTGACACCAAATTTAACGTGGTTCACCCAGAATGGTTGGGCTACGTCCACAAAAATTTTCTCTAAAATTTATCTCAAAGTTCTTTGGGAATCCTTCCCAATTACAATTTTTATGAGCCTCGGCCCAAAGGAGATACCTTCCCCCAATCAAAATTTATGAGCCTCTGCTCAAAGGAGATACCTTCCCCCAATCAAAATTTATGAGTCTCTGCTCAAAGGAGATACCTTCCCCTCTCGCTCTGGAAATGATCCCTCGGAAGATCAACTACCTCTACCTCTTGCCGAAGACATGGAACTCCTTTCCATCGAAGACCTCCTCTCCTCAATGCTTAGCCTAAGAGACCTCTCGCCTTCTATGATCACGTCCACGACGAGCTCAACAACTCCGTACCAAACATAGTCAGTCGGTCTAGTACAAGTCTTCCTATGTCTATCAGATCTGTCCAAATCTTGAACAAATCAATCCTCTGCATACAAGCCTTCTCAAAGACTTGCCAAATATGTCCTCAGGTTCTTCTCATAGAACCAATGCACCTCTGTCCTTAAGTTCTCTGATAGAACTATCAAACTCGACTCACAAGTCCTTTTCTAGGACCTATCCAAATCTGCTCACAAGTCCCCACCGAAACCTGTCCAAAACTGCTCACAAGTCCCCATCGAAACCTGTCCAAAACTGCTCACAAGTACCCACTGGAACCTATCCAAAAATTGCTCACAAGTCCCCACTGGAACTGTTGGTCACGAATCTGCCACAGGAAAGGATTTTTACAATTGCGCCCTAGACCCGGCCAACATTGAAAGGCTGGAAGCAAGAAATGGCTCCCAGACCAATCTCCAGAGTGGGTTGGTTCCCTTCACTACTCTAAAAATGGGTTTAAGATAGGGTTGCTGGAAAGAGATTTAAAAGGTTGCAGAAAGAAATGGGAAATATGGCCATAGGCCGAAGTGATGAGATCAGAAAAACAACAGCATGAAACTACAAACGCAACAATAGCAAGTAACATAAGAAATCAGCTTCATCCTCGCACAATCACATGCCGCAAATCCCTCCAAACCCACATTCCAGGAATTGTACCCTGACCGCAGTATTTAAATCCAGTATGCAGAATTTAAATGTAATAGCAATGCAGAGTACGAATGCTATTAGAAATGCAGAAAACAGAAAGCAAATTCATCCATGCGACGCTTGAAAAATTAGAAGTCGATCCTTGTATTCCCGCAAATACAATTCCAGTTTCTAGCAGCAAGTTTTTCCAACCTTTTGAAATGCGAATTACATTGGTTTTTATAGAGGTCCGTCCTCTTTGCAGCATTAAATAATTAAAACCAACTTCCTCGTGATCTACAATCATGCGAAGGAAACGAGGAACATGATCCCCTTAATCGCAGTCTCGAAGAAATAAAAATTAAATTCCATGAAACGCTTGCGGCCCTTCATTAAATTCGATTCTTTGAATATGTGCATGAAAAACCGTTGAATTAATCCACGAACGACAACTTCGAACCAATAAACCCTTTAATTTTGGTAGCCTGGGCACTCTTTGACCTTAACCGCATTGGAAATCCGCAAATTATTTAATTCGGGTCAGCATTAAATCATCGGAAATCGGAAAAACCCTCTCGGCCGTTCATACTGCACTTGGCGGGAAAACTGCGCAGGTCGTGAAAACGCGACGGGTCATGAAATCGCGACATGATTTTACGCCGTACGCTTCGCTGCTGAAGACCCGCGATTCCGGAACATGTCGCGATATCGCTACATGTCCGGCTCCCTTTTGCTCCTCCTCGCTCTCGCTCGCGAAAACGGAACACGTAGCGATTTTGCTACATGTTCCTTCTCTCCGCATCAATCGCAATTTTCGGTCGCGATTCGCTGACATGTCAGCGACGCGCTGCAAGTTTTCACTTTTTGCCTTCGACGCTCCCCGAGTCGCGATTCGCTGACATGTCAGCGAATCGCTGCATGTTTTCAACTTAATGCTTTTTTGCCCGCCGACCCGCGATTTCGGAACACGTCGCGATATCGCGACGGTTCCGCCAACTTGCCTGCGTTGACTGCGTTGACCGCGATTCTGCAACATGTCAGCGCGTCGCTGCAATTTTCAGACTTAGTCATTTTTTGCTCATTTTTTCTCCTTTTTCCGCCCAAGCTACATCAATCAAAGGTCAGATCCCCAATAATACATCAATGCATTCATCAATGAGAATCAATGTGGCAAAAATGCCAACATTCTTGGCGGCTCGCGGGGTATACAGCTCGCTGTATGCAAGAATCCAGTCCTTAGTCCATTGGGCACAGAGTCATTAGAACTATAAACAAGCTGCTGCAAAACATGTCAGAGGACTGCTGCCAAACTTCTTCTGCTGCGGAAAACTAGAACTGGAAGAACCTGCATAGAAGCGGTTATAAACTGAAGAAATGGAATGTGATGGTGGAGTAAGCTCCTGCGATTGCGCAAGCGGTGACTGCAATGGAATGATGAAATGAAAATGAACGAAGTTATGGAGTGGGAATGGAACTAGAAAAGCTGTGAAATGAAATGAACTAGACTGCGAAATAAGCATAAAAGACTGAACTTAGAGGAAAGGGATAAGAAGGAACGGGGAAAAACAGAAAAGGGAAAAGAAACAACAGCTGTGGCTCATTTTGTTTTAATGCAGAAGAAAAAGAAGGAAGAAGATGAAGAAAGGAAAGAGAGGAAACGGGGAAGGGAAAAGAAGAAAGTGCTATAAAGCCACCAAACTGTTGGGAGGAGAAAAACAAAGGAAAAAAACAAGCATCTACGGCTCGCAGGCAACAAGAACCGAGATGAACAAATAAAAACAATACCAGTTTTTTTTTCTCTTCTTTTTTCTATTTTTTTTATGTTTTTTTTTTTTATATTATATACATAAGTTTACGACATGATTGGCATGTCGCCACCACAAACCCGATCTCAGGAGTTATCCTGTAAATCTGCAATGTCCCGCCCAGATTTGGTCATACTTGAGTCGGTCCCTGAAATTGGGTCGGCTCCTTCCTCGTAGTTCTCCCTTCGACAAGTGGCGGTCTCATGATTCAAGAAGTTGACTATCTCGCTCATTATCTTCAACGACTTGCCCAAAAGACTTGCATAATGTTGCTCCCGCCTCATCTTCGGATTTAACCCCATCAAAATATAGCTGCCATAAATGATCTGTGACAACATTCTGATCAGCTTGATTAGGCAATTCCTGCTTCATGTCACTCTCAGGCTTTTGGATGACATAACAACCGATTTTAGTTTCTAGCATGGCATTAAAATTAAGCATGGAAAACTGATCATCCAACTGAAGACTATCTAAAACTTCATTCAGCAAAACAGAGTCTTCAGACTCGTCAGTAAGCATGTAAACAGACTGCACTTCCTTTTCTGTTTCTTCCAACTTTTCAATGTGAAAAGAAGAAGGCTTTTCATTTTGAATCCTGAGACGCCTACCCTTGACAGGAATTTCTAAATGGGAATAATCAAGTGCCAAATAACCCCCTAACTTGGCGGTAAACTCCCTAGATAAACACATACTAAAGTAGGGCTCTAAATCAACCACAACAATTTCTTGGATAATAGTAACTTGGGGCATTGTATGCAGAGTAATTGGAACATCCTTAATCACACCCACTGTTTTTACAGGCGTACCATCCAATTGTAGAACTCCAGGACTACTCCGTGTGTACTCCATTCCCATTGCTTCACAGACTCCCTTGGGCATTACAGTTGTGGCAGCACCAGAGTCGATCATACAATTATGAACAATCCAACCCTCTATGTGCAATGACAAATAAAATGGAGGTGGCCTATTTTTTCCAGTAGCAGAGGTGGTTAAAGTTTGTGCATATACTGTCTGGGTAGGACCTTTTTCATTATCCTTGACAGATTTTAATGATTCCTGTAATAAGTCTACCTGGCCTGGCAATTGCAAAGCATCATAAAGGCTCACCTTAGCAGGGGTCTTTTTAAGATCATCAACAATGTTGTATGAAACTGCAGCAGAATTTTTCGTCTCAACAGGTTGCTCAAATCTGGTCCTGTACTGTTGTGTAGCTTCCACTCTCAACCTCTTGGTCAGTGATGGATACTTCAATTTTCCACGTGCCTGCTCCTCTGCTTCTGACCTTACTGGTGCAACTGCTGCCTTTTCTTGAACTCTGTTAAAAGTTGGATCTTTGGGCAAAGGCTTTGGAGCTAGCACAGGAGCTTTCACTGGCATTTTCACTTCAGCCGGTACTCTTAACGGATCTAAGTCAGCAGGATCAACATTCATAGGCTTCTTTCCAGTCCTTGTTAGAACTGAAACTTGATCTTCCACTGCAGTCATCAAATTATAACCAGCTTCTGAGATCATATTAACATGGTCACCTGAGGTGCTGGCCGCCAAGGTCTGCACATAATTTAAGTGGACCATACATGTATCCTCTCCGTGAGGATCATTACAAGTCGAGCACCAATATACTCCATCTACATGGGCTGCATCTTCATTTGCTAGAACAGCTAAGCCCCTTTCAGGTGCTTTGCTTGTGGAGGCGACTTGATCTCTAGTAACTTGAGGAGGTTGAAATCTCCTTGGCTGGAAATCTCTCTCAGCCTGCTTCCTCTCAATGAGTGTGATCTTGTTTCCCATGGTTCTAATGGCAAAATTTGCAGACTTAACCTCTTGCAATAATGTTGTATATGGATCAGGGTTTGTAGGTGCAGGAAGTGCTGGTAAGGGCAAAGGAGCTGGTGGTGCTGGCAAAGCTGGAAATGCAGTGGAAATGGGAGATGGTTGAATGCTGGGTGCAGGGAGCGGTAAAGGAGTTAAAGCAGGCAATTGAGGAGCTGGGACAGTTGCAACCTGAGGTGCTTTAGAACTCCATGATGGTGTAGGATACATAGCTGGCATGGGGTGTGGTTGTGAACCATATAAATATTGAGGCAAATATGGAATAAGAGGCATAGTTACCTTTGGAGGCAGTCTTCCTACAGCAACCAGATCAGCTTCTGCTTTAATTGCTTGTTCAAAGATTTCTGGAAACGTCACCACATTAGACTGCCGAACCGCCCATCCGATATCTGAGTGAAACGCTCTGAGGTAGTACATCGCAGCTAATTCATCAACAGGCCGAATACCATCAGGAATCCTTTGCCAAGTTCTGGTAAACCGGACATTAAAATTAGGTATCTCTTCTTGTGGATGTCTCTGTATGACAATAAACTGATTTAACAATGAGAAAGGGTCAGCCTGTTCATGAAAATGTTTCACCAGCAAATCACCCAATTGATCCCATGATGTTATGGTGCCGGGAGGCAGATTTCTGTACCAAAATAGCAGTTTACCTCTCAATGAACACACTAACAATTTGATCATTACATCTTCATCAGTAATGTCATGAATAGCAGCCAGAGAAGCCACATCATTTATGTGCTCATAGGCCGTTTTGCCGATACCATCGTAAGTGGGCAAAGCCTTCGATGCAGCCTGTGGTACTGGATTCTGAGCCTGCAGATTCAAGGCTCCAGTGCTGTTCCATGCCAAGAATTTTCTGGGTGGAGGAAATTGTGCCATTGGTGGAACTTGTAGGGGTGCAACACTAGCAACAATACTGGGTATTTGTACAGCAGAAGATGGAAGAGACGAGGAAACTAATCTAGAATGCTCACCACTTCTCGAACTATCAAGTTCAAAAAACTGAACAAGATCGCCAAATTTCTTTGACTGTGATCTTGTGATCATGAAGTATTTCTGAGTTCAGCACAGTCACCAAATAACAGGCAGGCGTCCACGATCAAAAATCCGGATCTTCAACTCAGCAAAGTCGCCAGATGAACTTACAAATCTCCGCTATGAGGCCAAGACAGCTCATCAAATCTTGAGACCTCCGGGTGTTAAAACAAATGTGGATTTTTGTGAGACAGAAGAAGTCTGTCCCACCGGGCGTGCCAAAAACTGTTGGTCACGAATCTGCCACAGGAAAGGATTTTTACAATTGCGCCCTAGACCCGGCCAACATTGAAAGGCTGGAAGCAAGAAATGGCTCCCAGACCAATCTCCGAGTGGGTCGGTTCCCTTCACTACTCTAAAAATGGGTTTAAGATAGGGTTGCTGGAAAGAGATTTAAAAGGTTGCAGAAAGAAATGGGAAATATGGCCACGAGCCGAAGTGATGAGATCAGAAAAACAACAGCATGAAACTACAAACGCAACAACAGCAAGTAACATAAGAAATCAGCTTCATCCTCGCACAATCACATGCCGCAAATCCCTCCAAAACCACATTCCAGGAATTGTACCCTGACCGTAGTATTTAAATCCAATATGCAGAATTTAAATGTAATAGCAATGCAGGAGTACGAATGCTATTAGAAATGCAGAAAACAGAAAGCAAATTCATCCATGCGACGCTTGAAAAATTAGAAGTCGATCCTTGTATTCCCGCAAATACAATTCCAGCTTTCTAGCCAGCAAGTTTTTCCAACCTTTTGAAATGCGAATTACATTGGTTTTTATAGAGGTCCGTCCTCTTTGCAGCATTAAATAATTAAAACCAACTTCCTCGTGATCTACAATCATGCGAAGGAAACGAGGAACATGATCCCCTTAATCGCAGTCTCGAAGAAATAAAAATTAAATTCCATGAAACGCTTGCGGCCCTTCATTAAATTCGATTCTTTGAATATGTGCATGAAAAACCGTTGAATTAATCCACGAACGGCAACTTCGAACCAATAAACCCTTTAATTTTGGTAGCCTGGGCACTCTTTGACCTTAACCGCATTGGAAATCCGCAAATTATTTAATTCGGGTCAGCATTAAATCATCGAAAATCGGAAAAACCCTCTCGGCCGTTCATACTGCACTTGGCGGGAAAACTGCGCAGGTCGCGAAACGCGACGGGTCACGAAATCGTGACATGATTTTACGCCGTACGCTTCGCTGTTGAAGACCCGCGATTCCGGAACATGTCGCGATATCGCTACATGTCCGGCTCCCTCTTGCTCCTCCCCGCTCTCGCCCGCGAAAACGGAACACGTAGCGATTTCGCTACATGTTCCTTCTCTCCGCATCAATCGCCATTTTCGGTCGCGATTCGCTGACATGTCACCGACGTGCTGCAAGTTTTCACTTTTTGCCTTCGACGCTCCCCGAGTCGCGATTCGCTGACATGTCAGCGAATCGCTGCATGTTTTCAACTTAATGCTTTTTTTGCCCGCCGACCCGCGATTTCGGAACACGTCGCGATATCGCGACGGTTCCGCCAACCTTCTGCGTTGGATCGCGTTGGACCGCGATTCTGCAACATGTCAGCGCGTCACTGCAATTTTCAGACTTAGTCATTTTTTGCTCATTTTTTCTCCTTTTTCCGCCCAAGCTGCATCAATCAAAGGTCAGATCCCCAACAATACATCAATGCATTCATCAATGAGAATCAATGTGGCAAAAATGCCAACAGGAACCTATCCAAAAAACTCATCAAGCTCACCAAGAAAACTTTCTTAGTAATAAATCACAAAGTGAATTGTTAGAGACCCAATGTGATTTGTCAAACTCATAGAAGCATAAAGAGAATTTTTAGAGACTCAATATGTTCTATACTCAAATCCCAATCTCAAAACTCAACTCAAATCAACTCAGCTCAATATCAATCTCAAATATAAAAACTTAACTCAATATCTGAAATGGATAGGATAGAATGTTTTCTTTCAAGAACATGAAACCCCAACAATTGCCAACTATGCAAAGAATCACATAACAATGATACTCATGTTCTTTTCACCATCAATTAGGGTTTCAACAACAATGCTCATCAAACAAGGTTTAGTCAACCAACACCATTCAACTCAACATCAAGCTTGAAGCATTCAACCAATCATCACAAGAAAAGGAAACAAGTAGAAATTCTTTTCCCTCCAAAGATATTTGAACAAAACAACCACCAACACAATATCACCAAATGCAAAGAATAACTTGCTAAAATCAACTCAATGGAGTAAGCCCAATATCATGAATCATGTAAAACAATAACTTGATCAAACAACCTCTATGGAAGCAACTCAACCATCAAATTCAAAACAGCCAACCAAGGGTTCCACCAACTCAATGCAAGTAGCTAGACTCACAAATATAAACCCTAGTGCACAAAGCTTCCACTATCTCAAACCAAAAATTATGCATTCACCAAAAACTCTCCTTAAGGATAACAATGCATAAGTAGTCTTCAACAAACCAAAAAATAGGATTTACACCCAACCAAAGGAAACCTAGTTGAAAACCTTTTCACTCCAACCTTATTTCAGAAAAACATACACCAATCATACTCATAAGGAAAATGTGCCCATAACTTTTTGGAGTAGAAGAAAATTGATCCTTAAAGCTGTCACCACACACAACCCTCAAACTTCCAACCAAGTTAGGGTTAGAACCAAGATAAATGAGCATATATAAAAACTTCCCTTAATACACCTTTTAGCTCATCTTCTTTAAAAACAACCACCAAAGAATCCAAAAACACAACAACCAAAACTTACACCTTATATCTCCATTTTTAAATTTACCATAGCAAAAGACTAATCTCAAAAATACAATGAAATAAATATCCCCTTATTTCTCCTATGTCTTTTAAACAATGCTAAACAATGCCAAAAATCATATCAAGAAAATAATCACACCTTATAATGGCTGCCCTTGAAGAATCCAAAATTCACGACACAAAACATGTTTTAATAAAAACATGACTAATCCATGCACAGATCCCTCCGCGAGGATCGAAATGTAGACCTCTGCCTATGCAAAGCCCAAACGCAGCCTTCGCTGCCACTAGCCCACAAGAGGCTTACGAAGTCCAAGACAGACTTCCTTCCACATGAACGGTCAAGCTTTTCGAAAGCTTTTCAAACCACGAGCTCTCCTCTTTCGTAGCGTAAACAGAACATTCAATCGCAGCCAAACCAATTAATTGCCTTTGATTTTCCAAGTTACTTTAACCTTAGAAACCTTCTCATATTTATAGTCCATACGTGGACTTTAGAACATGTCGGCTACAAAGAAAAGTAATTTCGAATTTAATCGAAATTTGCTTTCTAAAGGGTTTAAAAACCCTTAAGTATTTTTAATGAATTACAAATAATTTCTCCCTTAATTAATTAAATAATTAATTAATTAAAACCTTGAAGGGTTTTAAATAATAATTAAATAAATAATAAAGAGAACCTCCATTGGTTTTAATAAAAACCATTTAACTTGGTTTTAATGAAAAACCCTTGCCAATGGAATCTCTCTGGATTCTCTTGGAATATTCCACCTTTGAAGCCAACACATCCTCTTAACATTAATGCCATTTCCTTTTGACATCAATGACAACTCATAGACAAGAAGCTAGGATCTCAAACCCAAAATTACCAACAAGTACTGCTGAGAGTTGAGTAGCTCAACTAAGATTATTTCTTGAAAGTTGCTTGAGGAGTCAAAGTCTATATGTGACTACAATTAGGACAGTAGATTGCATTCCCCTGTTATGACATTTGAACGAGGTGAAAATTATATTGTGTTATTTGGGAGACTTGAGCACACTGCAAGGCTCCAATATTGTAATCATATGACATTGAACATAATACAAATTCTAGCTTCTACTCTTGGGCATATTTGGGTGCAATGTGTGTATATCACTTGTCTATAGATCACATTATTTTAATCCATAGGAAACATTTATTTTGCTGATTTAATACCTATATTGGTTACATTATTCGAATGAATGTGGGTATGTCAATTATTTTCTTCATTTTCTCACTATTTCGTAGAATTGATTAAGTTTTACTACAATCACCCAATAGACAAGGCACCAGTTTGCATTCTTGAAACTGAACCTATAAATGCTATGTTTGCTTGGTCGTCATAAAATCATTTATAATTTATTAGATATGGTAGAGCTTAGCAAGAATGAAATTCATTATCAATTAGGCTCATTGTGGGGTATCTAGACCCAAACTGTGTTCTTAAGGATTTAGTGTTTCAGGTTAAAGAGATAAGTTTACCAAAGCTCACATATTGTTGTGATTAGGAAGTTTTGATAGCGTGACAACCAATATTTTAAGGATATCAAAATTTTCCACAAAACTTCCTCTAGATTATGATTGTCTCTATCAATCTTATAATATTATTAAAAAATATCATTAGACTCTAAGAGTCTTTGCTTACTCCTAAGGTTGGAAGCCATTAGGAGAAGCAGAAAGAATAGAGCAAAAAAGGATCAAAACTAGCAAAACACAAATATTTTTAAGATGTTTTAAATTTTTTCTTATCTAAACAAACATAATTAGTGGTATTGTTTAAAATTTTCAAGAAAACACAAAGGAAGAGGCTTCCTATATTTACCACTGAGACGTGTGTTCACGTTGGGTTCACCAAATATGTAGAGGGAGAAAATTGTACACTGTGTATGATTCTCAACTAGATCCGTTGGGAGCCGAGGTGACTATGGTGGCTATTATAATCTCTACACTCGGTGTGGGAAAAAGGGGGTTCACTAGGAATGGTTTTAGGACTCACTCCAAGTTTAGGATGGAAATATTTGATGTGTCAATTAAGCAAACACCTATTATTTGGCCTTTCTAAACTAAGCTATGAAAATGAAAGAACAATGCAAGACACACAAGATGCAAGAAGACAATAACTAACCCTAGTATGATTCTTTGATTCGATGATATCTATCCATAGGTTTTACAAAATAATGAGATATATTCCTTTGATCAAGGGTTTAAGGGAATGCACAAACAAGATTAAAATCATAGGTGCATACTATATGCTTTTATTCTTTCCAATGCCTAGAAATTCAACCGAATATTTTCCTTTTACTTATGATCTAGGTTTTGAAAAAAATGGAATAGAAATCAAACAAAAAATAGCCTAAAAACTTTACTCAAGGCACTTATCTGATCTGGTTTTTGATCCTATATTTAACTTACATCTAGAATATCCAAAAAACTTCAAACCTACAAAATAGCTTCACAAAAACTAGAAAATTTAATCTATGTTTGGGGGTCTACTTAGGCCACTATTTAACTGAGCTTGGAGGTACAACAGTCAAGATACCTTGGTACTTTTAGCTGGTAATTCAAAAAAAATAAAATGATATTTAACCCTTGTAACATGCATAAATAGAGTAAAACATATGTATAACAATGAAATTAAATGCAGATAGGATAAACATGACATAATGCTAAGATGCATAATGCAAATAAGGGTTTTGGGGTGCAAAGTCTTACCCCCAAGACCTAATTTACCAAATTTGTGTTATATAAATAGGGAGTGAAAATTTGGATTACCAAATTTGCGCCCTATATAGGTTAGGCACGGATTTTGTTTATATGCTTTTTTGGGCCCCAAAATAGTGAAAAATAGAGTGCAAAACAATGAAAAATATACTTGCAAAGCAAATAATATAAATAAAGAACCTGATGAGCTAATGGTGAAATTAAGGAGCAATTAAGAGGTGGAAGAAGCACTCCAATATTGTGGATCTCTCCAATATTGAAGACTTCTCCACTTGATCCCCAAGGGTAGCGAACACCAGAACACAAAACAACCTGTAGTAGAAGGACACTTATTAGCATGAACAAAGGTGGACTGAGTCAACAATTTAGAATCAAGTATTTCTAGATAGGGAATGGAAAGGTGGAGTTCAATCCCTTATTTATAAGAGTTTTGGAGGGCAAATGGGTAGGAAAATAAAATTTCACCATGGGCAAGGGTCGACCCCAAGATAGGCTGATGAGGGGAGGGGTTTTAGTGAGAAAATTCTCTAGAATAATAAATTTTTACCCCACCTTTACTAGGCATGAATATGGAAATCCAAATTCATGATATAAAAGGATCGGGCATGAATTTGGTAAGGCTAGGGTAAAATAGCAAAGGAAGAGGGAAAAAGGGTCCCAAACTTGCACTTATCAAGTTTGGATGGCTGGCTAGGGATCTAAAGAAGAATTGAATCATTTTGATGGGCCAATTTTCCATGTCTACAAATGTGTATTCAAAATTTAATGGTATAATGTGATGGGTTTTAATTCATTAAAGGAGAAAATATGGGTTCCCTTGGAACCCTATAACCCTTTCCAATTACAAAACAACTATGGGTAGATATCTCTATGAATTTCATTGAAGGGTTACCCAAATCAGGAGGAAAATCAATTATTCTAGTAGTAGTGGATCGTCTCACAAAGTATGATCATTTCTATTCCTTGTCCCACCCCTACAATACCTCCATTATTGTCCAAATATTTTTAGAAAATCTCTCAACTTCATGGAATTCTCAAATCCATTGTGTCAAAAACTTTTGGCAAGAACTATTCAAGTTGCAAGGCACTCATCTGAAAATGATTTTGGCTTATCACCCTTATACTAATGGCCAAACTAAAATTATCATTAAGTGCTTGGAAACATACCTCCATTGCTTTACCTCATAACATCCTACTCAATGGGATAATTGTCTCCATTTGGTTGAATGGTGGTATAATACTTCATATCATACCCCTACTAAGGTTACTCCATTTGAAGGAGTATATGGTCTTCACCCACCAACACCCTCCTCTTACATTACAAGAAGCTCTAGGGTTCAAATAGTTGATTGCACACTTAGCCAACATGCTATCTTTTTTTAAAAATTTAAGGTCAATCTTGACTTGGCCCAAAAATATATGCATTAGCAAGCGATAAGGACATCCAAGACTGCTTGAACTATCCTTCAATATGCTGCAAATATGGTCGATGATATCCAAAGCCATAAGGGTGGTTGCGCTCAGATGTTTGATGAAGGTCTTGGTGTGAGCAATGATGAGCAAGATCCAATTGAGGTGTTTTTATAGTTGTGGGATCCTAGACCTTTTATTTTTACTCATATTTTAGTGGTCCTTTGATCCTTGGTTTTGTGTCCCTTTGGTTTCCCTTGCTTATCTTATTGGAATCTTTCAGAGATTCCCTCCTAGTTGGTGTCTTTTGTGCTATTTTGGTATGTTCTCAACGGTTTTATTATTTAGTGTAGCTATCTTGCTGGTCCCATGGAGACCATCCTAATTTTTCTTCTACTTTCATCAAATATTTGGGATATCTTTCAAAACCCCCTTTTCCTATAAATAATAAAAACATCACTTTGACCATAGATTTGAAATGGGAGACATGTTTTTTCTTCACCTACAACCCTATAAATATTCATCCCTCCAAATTCATGGATGCCAAAAACTTGTAGCCAAAAACTATGTTCCCTACCAGGTGTCAAAATGAATTGAGTCAACAATCTACAAACTAGCCTTTCCAACCACTTCTAGGATTTACCCAGTATTTCATGTCTCTTATCTCAAGAAGGTTGTTGGAAACAAGGTACAAGTACAATCTATATTACTAGATTTGGATGAAGAAGGATCCATCATTCTTTATATTGAATAAATTTTGGACATGAGATTGCACAACCTTTGCTACCATGTCATCATTGATGTTCTTGTTTAATTGTAAGGATTACAACCTAAATATACCACTTGGTAGTCCCTCCAACAGTAATTTTCTCATCTTCAACTTTGAGGACAAAGGTTTTTGAGGGGGAAGGATATGTTAGGACTCCATCCTAACACTATTATATAATAACCCCATTCTTAATGTGGGCACTCCATTATAATATTTTGTAATAGTATTATGTAATGTTTTATAATAGTTTGTGGAGTTAGAGGCACCTAGACAAGTGATGGTATTTTATGTAATTGTTATAAAAAATTTGTAACTATTTTGTTTGGTATAAGACTCTAGCTTAGGTGGCATTTAGCATGTAAGAAAACCTTAAGTGTTAGGTAGGCTTATAAAGAGTCTTTAAAAATATGAGGGGTAGGAATGGATGTATATTTTTGCATAATTAAAATCAAAGTATTGAAGGAGGTTTCCCCCTCAAAGAGGCCCACAATTATGTATTGTGATTTGTGAGATTTTTGCATTTACATTTTGTATTGCAATATTATTTTCATTCATGAAATTATTGTTTTTATTGTAATATTTACGTGGATGTGCTTCTTTTAATTAGAATGTTCCTAACAATACATGTTTTGAGAACTTTTCTACTTTAAAAATTAATGATTTGCATTATTTGAGAGACTTTAGATATGTTGTTTTTTTGAGAATCTATCCCAAACTAATTCTCTATCTCTTTGGCCATGCATTGTGGGTGTTATGCCACTAATATTCCCAAGGTGCTTTGATGTCAAAAGAGTATTTTTTGATTTACTAATTTTGGTTGGTTAAGGATGCACCGAGAGTAAATCAAGCAACATGGTGAATAAAAACTAACAATAATGACACTTGTTTGAGCTAGATGTCGACATTGTGTCATGAGGCTATTGTTGAATTTTGGTATATGTCATAAACTTCAACATCACATGTTAATAGTTTTGGCACACTAGTTGGTGTCTCGATGAACCTGATTTAGCGAACTATTATCTGCAAAATTGCATCCCTCCGATGTGCATAATTGATGCTTATTATTGCTATAGAAAAAAACTAAAATTACTAAATATTGTAAAGTGTTGAACTAAATTATTTGACATAATGATAATAAAGTAGTTAGTCTTTGTGGACATGGCATACAAATCACGTACCAAGATGACTGTACATTGCTAGCTATGGAAGTTGCTTGTTCAAATTCTACTATAAAAATTACATGGGTGGTTGTATAAATTCAAGCAAGAAGTCATTCCAATTTTACTCATGGAATGGTAGGGTCAACACACCATATCTCCACTTAGCAAGGAGAACAACCCTTTTGTAACATATTTTTAAAAGCTATGACCCTCGTTTAAATGCTCTCATCGGTATTATTTTGGCCCCATTTTTATTGGAGATGCTACTATGAAATACAATGTGGACACATGGATTCATAGAGTCTATATTGGATGTCAAGGATGCTTAATGATGTTAGTCAATTAGGAGATATGTCCAACAAGAGTGTCTAAAATACATACCAGGAGAGCCACATGGTGCTCACCTATTGGTGATGCTAAAAATCCATGCCTAGAATATGACATGGAAAATCATTCAAGCATGTAAACTAATGGTGCAACACATGAAAATTAACTAATTGGAACCATGTGAGTTATCATTGGGATTTATCATGTGCATTTTGACTATTTACATTTGAAAATAGATATCAAATTAGGGGTAAATTTATATGTTTCTTAATACTTAATTAATTAATTCAAATACCTTATGCATTGTGTCTAACTAGTTTTCCTTTTCATTAAACCAATAAATTAATTATTTATAAATTGGTGACTTAGTATAAATTTTCCAAGCCTCACATTTTTAAGAACTTGTTCTTGTAATAGCTTGGAAATAACACAAGGTTTATTACCCTTGTTGTGAACCTTTAAGGTCCTTTAGAGCTAATTATTTGATTCCATTACCTATCACCTGATCTACTATGGCTACCGATTTAACAGAGCAAATGGCTAAATTAGCCATATTGCAAGTACCTTAGCTGATAATGTCAATGATATAGTTGTCCAATGTGGCCCTAGTGATGTAAAAATTTATAATAATAACCTTTGCTCCAAAAAAATATGAGGTTAAAAGTTATGATGGATCAAGGGATCTTGAGGTCCTAAATAGTTGGATCCTAGATATGAATACTTGGTTTGCATATAGCCAAGTTCCTAAATATGATAGAGTTCCATTTTGAAAATGAGTGAGTCTTCTTAGGCCAAAAAGTCTCCTCATGTGAACAAATCTCCCAAGAAATTTGAAAATGCAGATGGAAAGAATCCAAAAAACAATCATGGTGAATTGGACAATCACAAGTGTGGTCCCCAATATGGTATAAATCCAAGAGGTGGCTATGGTGGATCAAAAAATCATGATTTCTATGCCAAGGATGAGGTGGACGGGGGGTTGGAAGTCAAAGGTGTTGAGGGGCACCCTCCACCGGGCCATCCTAAAAAATCCATTCATGTATCATTTATAGAGACAATTATAAAGAGTGTGGGACCTCTTTTAACCCCTACTTCACTTTGTGTAGGGACTCTCATTCCTAATAACAAAGAGCTAGTTTTTATGGCAAAGATTATGGTATCTCTTATTTCCCAATACTGCTTGTCACTCATCAATAAATCTGTGGGTTCTCTCTCGGATATGGAAATCATTCATAATATAATGATATCTAAATGGTTACCATGTGTAAACATGGATATTTTTGCCCTTGGACCTTCGAAGGGGATTTTTTCTCATCAAGTTAAATCATTCTAGTGACACTTGATGTATCTTCATAGGTGCTCCCTAGTTTTTTGGCTGGTGAAACCTCTTCATCAGAATATGGGATGTTGATTTTAATCCAAAAACCCAAAGTATTAGCTCTACACCCATATGGGTAAGATTACCTGGTCTTCCCATTCATTTTTGGCATGAACCAATCCTAAGGTAAAATGCTCAAACCATAGGAAATATTGTGGTGTTTGATACAATGACCAAGGCTAAGTCTTGGATGATCTACGCTTGCTTTTGTGTAAATTCTAATCTTGAGTCGAAGGTACCAATGTACATTGATCTTATATTTGGCTCCTTCCATAGATGCCAAGCCATTCAATATGAAAGCAAGCCTACATTCTACATAAAATGTCGATAGTAGGGACGCCTCAGGGTACATTTTCCTTCTCTCAAAAATGAATTAAAGAAAGATGGGTTTCACTCTAGGAGAACCCACACAAATACTCAACCCACTAGCCAACCTTAGAAGAAGAACCATGTGAATCCTCAACCTACTAGCCAATCTCAAAAGAAGAACCATATTGATCCCCCAGGCATTGATCTTGCAACTAAGTCTAAAGGCAAGTAGTCGATGATCTCTTCCTCTGGTAGCGCTCTTGAAAAATTTTGCTCTCTTTTTGCTAATTCTAATGCTTTCAAACATTTGGTTGAGACTCTTTATGATTCATGCCAAATCAATTCCTTTGGTGTTAACCTTGAATCTGAGTCCTAGGAGTGTCCTCTAACAGAATTTGTGTTCCAAGAGTACCCCTCGAAGGACTCTAAACCCAATATTGATCTTCCCCCATTATCCCTCTGAAGGTTAAGCTCTTTAGGCTTACCAATGACCAATGAACCTTTAGAAATTTCCCCCAGGGTGAGCCCCATCTCTTTCCCTTCTAGTTCCATTCGGGAGTCTCCTAGTCCTCCTAATTTGATTACCAAGAGCCAAAGAAAAATTTCTATCAATGTCGATAGTGACAAGAAGTGTAGACCCTCCAATAAAGACCTCAAAAATAAATAAATTGAAGAATAAATCCACTATTCACTCTTCCTTTGTTGACCAAGCAATCAAATACTTTCCTAAATATGATGGAAAAAGATCCAAACCACCCCAACCCTGGAATAGGGGGAAAATATTCCAAGAATTTTAAATGAAGATCCTCACTTGGAATGTGAGAGGCCTCAATGAATTAACCAAGCAACACTTGGTATCATCCATAAGGAGTGATCTTAGACCTTGTATTATGTTGCTCCAAGAAACCAAGATTGATGAGGTCAGTGCAACGAGAATTTCCAAGTCCATTTGGAAAATTTGTAAATTCATTGCCAACCCAGCTTGTGGTGCATTAGGAGTATTCCTTTGTCTATGGGATCCAACCAAAATTGAAGGTAGAATCATTTCCTCTTTTGATAGAATCACTAACATCCTTTTTTAGTAAGGAATCTAAAGCTAGTTGGGTTCTTTCAAACATATATGCTCCTAATAGCCCTCAAGGCCACTTAGCTCTATGGAATACTCTAAGCCAGATGATGATACTTTTCAAAATGAATCTTGGATTCTTGTAGGGGATTTCAACACTTCTCTTTATCCTTTTGATAAAATTAGGGCTACTCCCATAACTCCAATATCCTATGAGGAATTTACCAACTTTATCAATGGTAATAAATTTATGGAAATTTATCTAAAAGAAACTAGATTCACTCGGAGCAATAGGAGAATTATAAGCCAACTCATCTAATTAAGACTAGATAAATTCCTCTTATCAAAGGAATCTATTCATCTATTCGATGATGCTACTCTCCATTACCTACCCAAAATTGATTTTGACCACAATCCTTTGGTTTTTTAAGGTCTCGGGTTGACCTCTTCCTTCAAGACTCTCTTTCATTTTGATTCAATGTGGCTCATACACCCTGATATTAGAGATAGAATAGCAAATTTGTGGAGTAAAATATTTACTAGCCCATGCATTCAATAATTGCTAAAAAATTGTGCTTCATTAAATATAACATCAGAATCTAGAACAAAGAAATTTTTGGCAATATATTTGTTTGTAAAGAGTGTATTCTGAGCCAACTCAAAACTGTTGAAGAACATGTTCAATCCGACATTTTGACTCTTGAAATAAAACTCAAAGAGAAATATCTCCTATAAGAGTTTCATAATATCATTTTCAAAGAGAAAGTCTCCTGGAGACAAAAATCTTGAACCCTATGACTCATGGAGGGCAACTCTAACTGAAGAATATAAGCTTATACTGAGAGGGGGGGTGAAAAATATAAGATAAAATTTTTCTTTTATTTCCAAAATAATATTATTCGATATTATCAATTACACTATATTTCCAAAGTAATGTTAACCAATATCATCAATAACAGTAGTAAAGCAATGCACATATCATCACACACAATGAGAGACATATATTTAATGTGGTTCACCCAATGTGGGCTACATCCACAGAGAAAATATTTCTTATAAAATTTCTCAACAAATCTCCTGGGAACCAAATCCCTATTACAATATTTATCGACCTCTATCCAAAGGAGACACCAATCCCCTATACTCAAGTTTGTGGATCTCTATACATAGGAGAACTCTATCCCCTCAAATATGGTTCATGGACCTCTATCCATAGGAGAAATCTATCCCATAAAATCTGGTTCATGGACCTCTAAGACCTCTATTCCCACTATTATGGTTTGTGGACCTCTATCCATAGGAGACCTCTGTCCCCACTACTCTATTTTATGGACCTCTATTCACATGAGAACTCTATCCCCTAAACTCTATTTCATGGAAATCTATCCATAGGAGAAACCTCTCCTCTCTACGCTGGTCACCTCCAAAGCTAGTACACACCTTTGCTTAACTCTGCTCTAAGCCTACTCATGAGGCTTACTCAGGTCTGCTCATAAATCTGCTCTCAACTATACCCCAAATATACGCACACTATATGCTAAAATATATCTCAAATCTGTTCCAAATTTGCACATATTACATGCACAAATCTATCTTAGATTTGTCCCAAATATGCATACATTACATGCACAAATCTATCTCAAATCTGTCTTAAATTTGCAAACATTACATGAACAAATCTGTCTCAACTCTATCCCAAATCTACACACATTACATGAACAAATCTATCTCAGATCTATCCTAATTTTTCACACATTACATGCACAAATATGTCTCAACTCTATCCCAAATCTGCACATATTACATGCATAAATCTTTCTCAACTCTGTCCCAAATCAACACATATTACATGCACAAATTTTTCTCAAATATATTCTAAATCTGCACATATTACATGCACAAATATGTCTCAACTCTACTTCAAGTCTTCTCACAAGACTTGCTCAAATCTGCCTCAAAAATTGCTTTAAGTCTTCTCATAAGACTTGCTCAAATCTATCTCAAAAACCTATTTAAATTCTTCTCACAAGACTTTCTCAAATCTACCTCAAACTTATTCTCAACTCTACTCAAGACTGCTCATCACTCATGCTCAAAACAACTTGTAACACATGCTCAAAATAGCTTATAAAGACATACTTTGATCAAAGTACTTCAAACATATTTTGCCCAAAATTATTGTTCAAGAATACATAGAAAATGATATGCAATACAATTTCACAATATGTTCTTTCCAAATATCACTCAAGACCAATGCACAAATTGCTTCACAAAACTGCCCTATAACCTTTGTAAATTTATCTCAATATCAATCAAAGCTAGTGCATAAATTTACTTCACAAAACTAGTCTCTAACACTTGCCCATTCACATTCAATATCACTCACATCAATGCCAAAATTCTTCACAAATTATTTCAACAAGAATGCAAAATTTATTCTCAAAATCCTAGCACAAGTGTTTCCAATTTCATTCAACAATGAAGCTCAACTAACTCTCAAACTCTAGCTCATATATTTCCAATAATTCACAAAAGTTTGATCCTTATTTCTCCACCTTATGACATAGAAATAATTCCTCAAAGCATAATTACCTTAAGAAGTATTCAAATTTTCATACCTCAAAAAGTCTTTGAAGAAGATGTGCCCTCAAAACCTATTTCAAAATAATTTCCTTTTTGCCACTTCAAGAGGTTAGCAAATCTTATTTTCAAAGCAATCACAAAATCCTTTCCTCAAAGATGTGCTCAAATATACTCTATAATTTATTTTTAGTCTTGCAAAGATAAAAATTTGAACTTTAAGACTAAAAACCTCAAACTTCTCTTTTCTAAGTTGTGCCAAAATACAAATATCAGTAGACTTAAATTACACCTTATTTCTCCTTTCTTAAGAAGCAAAAATTATAACTTCAATAAAGCCCTAAGATAGTTTATTTTCCCTTTCAAAATACAAGTATGACTTTTAAACCATACACAAATCTCCCTTTAATAATTAAATGTATACACACATTACAATAAAAATTATCTCTTTATACACCTTATTCATCCAGTACTTAATTAAACCAACTTTTTGCCTTTTACAATATCAAATAACTAGCAAAATATTTTTCTCATGAAAACATTGATTATTCAAAAATTTTGTGCATACCTCACAACATAGGCCAACAAAATATATTTAAAATTTTTTGGCACAAACCTCAACACCACACACCTATGAACCACACAGGAATTAAACTTACAACCTCTGCCCACGCATTGCCCTAGCTATGACTAGGCTACTGATTGGATTACCCTAGTAGGTGAGATCCACAATGTGCACACCCAAAAAAAAACCTCTTTGCTATACTTGCCAAATAAACCACATCTTCTACCTCAAAAAAATAAACTCCACAAGATTTTATCCAGTGCACTCTAGTTTGGTAATGCCTTAGCTTCAGCTAGGCATCCATATAGACCAGCCACCTGGTTGGGATTCAAACCAGTGGCACTTCTTTTTTGTAAATTATTATTCTCAAAAATGTGTCCTCTCTTCTCAATGAGCTTCGCAAAACTAGCGCATGAGAGAAAACGATTTCACTCTAAAAGCATAGAAATCATAATAATATTTCACATCTCCACTCACATTTTATTCAAATGAATTTTATAAGGTATTATAAACATTTATCTCCTTCTTTGAATGATGTCGGTGCTTCAAAAAATTTCTTTTAAACTCATAAACATTTGCCTCCTTCGAATGACGTCGACACTCCATGAGAGAAATATTACATATATATTTTTAAACCTTGCTTCATAACCATTGGTGCCAATGAAATATGTTGTTTATTATAATATTAAAAATATTATAATTATTTCCTTTTGAACCTTGGGCTTCTCTCCTTGTACGAAACTTTAAACCTTTGTATAATATTTAAAAAATAAATATTATAAACCTTTTGTTTGCCTTTAAAACTTACAAACATTTTCTTTTTCCTTTCTCTGAGATAAACCTTGCCTTGCAATTTTATCCAACCATAGAAGAATATTTCTGCCATACCAAGCTCTATTTGACATCAATCCTTTGACATCAATGACAACATTGTATGCTCAATATTTCCAACAATCTCCCCCTTTGTCATTGATGGCAACCCTTACTAAAAATATTCCTTTTTATACAACTGGATTCCAAAATTGCTCCCCCTAGGAAGCTGCTCCGCCTTACTAAAATATCTCCCCCTTATTGAAATCTCTCCCCCTTTGACATCAATCACAAAGGGTTCCTTTGGGACTAAAAATAAAACTCTTAGCTCAGCCCCCTCACCACCTCCTTTCCTTGAGGTGATAAATTTTGGAGTGGGAGTGTTGTGACGTCCTTCACATTAACCCCAAAATTGGAGACCCACCTTAAATTTTGTGATTTCAAGGAATTTTTGTTTATCCAATTTTGCTCACATCAAGGTCTTGGAAAATTTGCTTTCACTTTGGAATTGCTGACATATTTGCATTTTGAAGGTTTGAATGTAGTTGCAATGCTTGAAAAATGAATATTTTGATTATTTGCATATTAATTGCATTATTTTGAATCAAATAATTTAATTAAAATCATTTTCAAATGTTTAAATGATTAATTTTCATTTAAATAATTAAATTTTATTTTAGGGTTAACCCTAAAATTAATGTAAAATTGAAATGGACATATCTTGAGGTAGAAAACTTCGTTTGATCTCATTCAAAACTTGGTAAAAAGATATGAATTTTCTCTTTCTAATGATACCAAACTTGCAAGATTCCAGATGTCAGTTTCACCAAAAATAGTAGGTTAGTTTAGAAATATGAGAACTTTGAAATACTTTTGGAAAAAAAAAAGAAAGTTATGGGAAAGTAAAGTTTGGTTTTATTTTGATATTATGATTATTGTTTCATTATGCAGGTAATACAAGGGCAAGGGTTTGAAGAAGATAGTTATAAAATCCGTTCTCGGTGAAGAAACAAAATAACTAAACTTTTCAAATTATAAATAAATCATTGAGATTCATGGAAAATGTCGTACATTTTATACAGAGAAGGAGAGGAAAGATTAGAAGGAGCAAAGCTACACATTCATTGGAGGAAAATGGAGAAAGCCATTTGCAGAACAATGGAAATTATTGTAAGATTTTATAAATTGTTTTAAGCATTTTGGATCCAGATTTTTGCACAGACTGTATTTGGAATTAATAAAATGTTTATTACAATTTCTTAATAGTTTGTATACCTTAGAAGATTGCATCAATTCATTTGATTTCATTGTGTGAATATTGGTGAACATTGGATTGGTTTTAGAATTATGTAGATGGAAATTTGATTTGTGGATTTTGTCCGAGACATTAAATTAATTTCTAAAGTTTAAAATCTTTTATTATTAATTTTTATTATTTCATTCTGAAAACTATATATTATAACCTAACATAATTTTTATAAAGTGAAATTATATGGTTAGGTTATAAATTAAAGTTATTATTCAAATATTACATCCATTAATATTTGAATTAATAAATTTAAGGGATAAATGAATATTCTATTCCTCACCTTAAATTCATAAGGTAGAGGAACTAGGATTGATATCTCTAAAATTCAATTTGGATTTGATTTATAACATAGTTCTATTTATTTCAGAAGTCCAAATTTCAAATCAGAGATCATATTTATTCTTTTGAATATTTAATTTCATTAATATTTCAAAAGATAAATATTAAAAACAAACCTAATTTATAAACTTTATTTTAATCATAAAATCCAAAGTTTATACATTAGTTTCATATTAAGACGTAAGATTTTATCATAGAAAAGGTTTTAGAACTTTATAAATTGGGCAAGACATTATTTCATTTATTCACCTCTTCTGGGTTTGATTTATAATTTCATAAAGGGGTTTGAATAAATAATTGCTTTATCAAATAGACATTTGGGAAATGAATTTATTATATTCCAAAGGTTTATTAAATTTATAAAATTTCATTTACTTTGATCTTTATCAAAGTTAAATTGAAATTTAATACAAAATGCTAGATTCTTTTTATGCTAATTTCATTTAAAGCATTTTGAGACATTAATTTGAACAGAGGAAATACAATTTGGTATACTTTAACCTAAGATCATAAACAAATTTTATTTTGTTGAATTGATATCAAAGACATACTCCACATGATGGATTCAAAATCATTTACATGATCCCAGGCCCCTTGTTAACAACACTTGCAAGACCCTAGAGTTTTATTCTTAGCACTTATATGAGTTTATGCATAAAACATTGAATACAAGAACCTTGGAGATATATATATATATATATATATATATATATATATATATATATATATATATATATATATTTCTTTGCAAGAGAGAACTTAAAGTTCTAAGTTGTCGAGTGGTTTTGTGACTTGAAAAAATCACACCTCAAAAAATTGGTGCTAGAAGGAGGGCATGAAAGGTAATGATTTTAATTTTAGCATGTGCAATTTGTTATAAAAAAATTGTGTGAAATTTTCAATTTCTGCTACATTAACGCTAATCTATCAAAAATTCAAAAATTAGGTTATGATGCAATTTTTGTGAATTTTCATACATAGCCTTGCATATTAATGTTGGTTAAATGGCAGAAAATGATTTACCATTTTATAAGCATGATGGAACGATTACACCAACAGAACATATTCAGGCATATAAAAATATTATGCTTAGTTTTCAAATTATGCAGGAAGATATTTTCTGTAGAATGTTTCCATACACATTGGATGAAGTTGCTAAAGATTGGTTTATCAATTTACCTGCAGGTTCTACCGCTTCTTGGAATCAACTTGAAACAAGGTTTCTTGAACATTTTGGAACATCGGTTGATATAGATTTGTTATCAAATCAATTTGCCTCTATTTGTAAAAAGCCTAATGAATCCATGAATCAGTTTAATGATAAGTTTCATAAGTTATATGCTGAAATAGATGAACATTATATTATTTTAGAAGAAGAAGTTGTTCTAATATATTTGGAAGCTTTAGATCCTTTTATGGTTAAGTGTTTAGAAATGTTTCCTAAGGAATTATCCTTATCTAGTGTGTATGGTGGTGCAGTACTTGTAGAGCAATAGTTGATTTCAAGAGGAATAGATGTGGGTATATTATCATTACATCACCCTAAGGTTTCAAATCAAGTATCACCTATGAGTCATGATATGCATTTCTTGACACCATTGGACGAAATTGAATGTCCTATTTTTTTTCAACCACTTTTGATATTATCCAAGAGGAAGTGAAAGTTTCAAAGCCAATATTCATTGACGAGGATTGTAATAATAAAGTTTATAAAAATGCAGAAATGTATGAGTCTTCAGATATTGGAGGAGTTTTAGATTTAACTAGCTTTGAAACATATGACAAAATAGAATCTTCCATAGAGTTGAATGAAACAACTGAAGCTCCATAATTGAAATATTCTAGAGGTAGTTTCATTATGACTGATCATAAAATATTACTACTTGAGGAAGATGAATTTATTATTGAGGATAGATTTTTGAAAGTGAGGAAAGTGAATTTGAAAAGCATTCAATTGTTGAATTTAGAAATTATGAATATATGGTTGAATATCACATGTTAGCTTTAGAAGATAATTATTATAACGGATGGGGTATGTATGGTGAATAATTGTTTTATCACACTCCTACTGATAAAATTTTTGTTTCACTTGCTATGCAGGATGTTGAAACTTCTAGTTCAAAAGAAGGTTTTGTAATTCCTATGCAATCAGAAAGTGATATGCCAATTTTAGAGATAGAACAGATTCCAAGATTTGATCATTTTGAACATGAGTTTGTAGAACATTATTTTGCAATAGAAAGGGAAGAAATGGTAAATATTTCTTATGATTCATCTATTTTAGATGAAGAAGAGGTAAATTCTTTTCTTTCATTCTCGAATACTGAAGATTTGAGTGAAAATTTTCATGATTGTATGGAATACTCAAATGAAGAAACTTCATGTATGGCTAACAAAGAACTAGAATTTCCTATTCATCTTAAATAAACTATTGTTTTGTTTGATCAATAAGATTTATAGTTTGAAAAATATGGACGTATTCTTGATTGGATGCCTAATTTTGATGCTTCTGAAAAATAGGTCATTGATGAAAGAATACGAAATGATGGTGGTGATGATAGATATTATAAAGGAAAATAGAATATTTCAATGGCTCATCAAGTAGTGGTAAATTAAAGTGCACAAAAGGTAGAATCTTATCCTTTGTATTCAAACATTCAAGAATCAGGTAACTTGTTGCATAACCAGTTATTGGCTTCTATTGTTATTTATGATGAGATGTCATTAGAGGTCGATAAAGCAATAGAAGGGGTTCTCATTCCCACCACCAATAGGATTGCATTATCAAATGAAAAATAGGATATGCTCAAATTATTGAACCAAGTTCATCAACAACTAACAATTCAATCTAGGATACAAAACTATAATGATTCTTATTTTGTAAATATCCTAGATTCTTGCAAATTGTTACATGAATATGATTGGTATAAAAACATAGATGATTGATATGGAATAAAATGAAGCTAACTATTATTTTCAAACTTAGGACTTAAATAAGTCCAAAATGAAAACCGTAATCCTGGAAATCATGAACGGCTCCAAGGATTTACGTACACAAATCCAGAAAGGCTAAAGATGTAAGCCCTATAATGCCGAAAACAAAAACACCTAGACCTAGACCATTCAACGGAGGAAACAAACAACTCACATTGATTATTCTACTTACCAAGTCCTAATGAATTTATCCTAGGTCTAAAAATAATTAGCCCCTAGGTCTAAGTTTCCTCATCATTCGTCCCAACAAAAGAAGCATTGGACTCCAATGCTTTTAACAAAGAGGGAAAATCCCGAGACAGAATGTGAGCAGAAATCCAGCGAGCCTGATGTGGAAATTGGCCTCGTCGGGCCACAAGATATGAAGTAGAAGCACCCTGGCGTGTTTGTCGGGTCTTCATATCAAATACTGTATCGACGTCAAGCGGAAGCTGAGCATCAGGAACCACATCAACTGGATGAAGGATGGCTGGAACTGTCTCCAATGTGGAATCATAGTATGGTTTGAGAAGATCAACATTGAAAACATCATGAATTCCAAGATGTGCTGGAAGGTCCAAGCGAAAGGCATTCTAAAAAATTTGCTGAAGAATAGTATAAGGCCCATAATGAAGAGGCTTGATTTTGCTATGTGCCTTATCTGCAAATCGACATTTGTCAAGATGAAACCATACTTTGTCACCAACCTAAAAGTGATGAGGAGTGCGGTGTTTGTCCATCTGTTGTTTTTGCTTTTGCTAAGTCTTCTAAAGAATTTGAACCACTTTGGCTTGAAAGCTCTGCAAATGCTGCACAAAAGAGTTGGCCTTGTCTTGTTCCTTTTGAATGTGCATTGTGGCTGAAGAAGGTAAAGACAAAGGTAACTCATAAGGAGCAAGTGGTTGAAAACCAAAACACACTTCAAATGGAGAGTGCCCGATAGAACTATGGATGGCCCTGTTGTAGGCTGCTCAATGTGAGTGAGGCTTAAGTACCACTTGGCTGGAGTGGAATGATGGTAAATCCTCAAACTCTACACTAGAGTACGATTAACTACCTTTGTTAGCCCATAAGATTGAGGATGATAAGCAGTAGAGAAGTTAAGTGATACTCCCAAAATCTTCCAAAGTGATCGCCAAAAGTGACCCACAAAGCGTGAGTCACGATCAGAGACAATGCTGGTAGGTAGACCAAAAGAATGCCATACCACCTCAAAGAAGAGTTCGGCAAGATCTTGTGCAGTACTTGTCTTGCGACAAGGAATGAATTTGGCCATTTTGCTGAATCTATCCACCACAACAAAGACACAATCATGCTTGCGTACTATCATTGGAAAACCGCTCAAGATATCCATGGAAATACTTTCCCACAGACGAGAAGGAATGGGCAAAGCATGCTCAATCCCAATGTCCTATTGGCAGATTTAGAGCGATTACAAACTGCACATTGTCACAAGAATCGAAGAACATCTCTTTGCATGTGTGGCCAAAAGAAAAACCGCTAAATATGATGAAGAGTTTTTTGCCTACCAAAATGTCCCCTATAGAGTGTGGAATGAGCCTCCTTCAGAAGAGACTCCCTGTTCCCATGAGGAACACAAAGTTTGTCTAATTTGTACAACAATCCATCCTGAATATGAAAGTCCCGTAGAGCTCTCAAATTTGAAGAAGGATTGGAAAATTGGTGGAAAACTTTGCCAAAATTTGGATCCATAGGATACTGTGTAGGCCAAGTTTGGAAGCCAAGATGAGAAGTAGTAACAACTGTCAAAACAAGAGTAGAAGGAGGACAACTCAAACAATCAACCACTGCATTATTTTGTCCTTTCTTGTACTTGATTACCAAATGGAATTGTTGCAAGTACGATGCCCATTTCATGTGCCTAGCTTCCTCAATTTTTGTTTGATATTGAAGAAACTTAAGGGGCATGTGATCTGTATGAACAATTGTTTCTTTTCCCAAGAGATAATGCCTCCAATACTTGATTGCTTGAACCAAAGCATAGAACTCCTTATCATATGTAGAATAATTCTTCTTGGCCTCTAAAAATATTTTTGAATGATAGGCCACTGGATGGCCATTCTGCATGAGCACAGCTCCAAGTGCAACTTGCGAAGCATAAGTTTCTATCTCAAATGGTTGAGACAAATCACGAAGAAAAATAACTGGTGCAGTACTCAATTTTTGTTTCAATGTGTCAAAGGCTTTTTGTTGATCCTTTGTCCATTGAAACTAAATTTTGATCTTCGTAAAATAGTGTAAAGGTGCAGCAATAGAAGAATATCCTCCAATGAACTTGCGATAGAAATTAGCAAGTCCAAGAAAACTCCTTAAATCCAAAACTAAAGTAGGAGTTGGCCAAGAGAAGATAACTTCAACTTTGGAAGGATCTACTTGCACACCTTTTTCACTAATTAGAAACCCAAGATAGGCAATGAATGTTTGCCCAAATGAACACTTAGGAAAATTTGCATATAATTGGTTCTTTGGAAGAGTTTGAAGAACCGTTTCCAAGTGTTCTAAATGATTCTTCCAAGTAGAAGAATATATAATAATGTCATCCAAATAGATGATTACAAATTGATCCAAACAATCTCTGAATACTTCATTCATCAGCCGCATGAATGTAGCTGGAGCATTTGTAAGGCCAAAGGGCATGACAAGCCATTCAAAGAGCCTCATTTTGGTCTTAAATGCTGTTTTCCAAGTGTCTTCTGCTTGAATTCTCACCTCATGATACCCACTTTTGAGATCTATCTTGGAGAAGAATTTTGCACCCTGCAATTGGTCCAAGAGATCATCAATGCGAGGAAGTGGATAGCGATTCTTGATTGTAATCTTATTGAGTGCCCTGAAATCAATGCATAATCGCCATGTGCCATCCTTCTTCAACACAAGCAAGATAGGAGAAGCACAAGGGGAAGTACTGGGTTTGATGAACCCTTTAATCAACAATGCTTGAATTTGCTTTTTAATTTCTTCCATTTGCACTATTGATTGTCTATACATTGAAGAATTAGGAAGAGAAGATGCAGGAACAATCTCAATACTATGATTAATTTGTCTTTCAAGAGGAAGACTTGTGGGTTCTTGAAAAACATCAAAAAATGATTGAAGTATTGAATGGACTGAAGAACTCCTGTTATTAGTGTGCTTAGGTGCTTGCTTTTCTTCTTGAATTGGTCTGATGAAGATGAGTGCTAATTCCTTTGCTTGGTTTACAGCTTTGCGTGCTTGTCTACAACTCAACATCAAATTATGTGGAGTTTGTTGTGTACTTCTGATTATGAAAGTTTTATTATCTTTGTGCAAAGTGTATGTATTTTTGTACCCATCATGTATAGACCTCCTATCATATTGATAGGGTCTTCCAAGCAACAAACCACAACAATCCATTGGAGTTACATCGCACACAACCGAGTCCACAAAAGAAGGACTGAAAGAAAAATTCATAGTGCAAGTGTGTGTGATGTCGGATGTAATCCCATTGTCCTTCCATCCTAAAGGATAAGGATGAGGATGGGGATTCATCGATAACTTTAGTTTGTCAACAACGGACCTCGCAATTAGATTTTTCTACAAGCCGCTATCGATTATACAATCAACCATAAAGGTGTCACTGAGATGGACCGTAGTCACAAACAAATTCTCACGATCACCTTATGAAGTATTCATAAGGGTCAATTTGTTTAACCCTTCCAATTCCTTATAAGTTTTACGTTCCCCTATAGCCTCAATGGGACTTTCGTGTGAGTCCTCGTTGGAAGGCTTTACAACTAGGGATTGTTTCTTCACATTTTGCAACTTAAAACACCTCTTTTGAGTGTGCCCTGGCTTTTTACAATAATTACAAATCAAAGGTGACTTAAAAGAAGAAGATTTTTGTGAAAAAGAAGAAGGGGAAGATGAAGAAGAGGGAGAAGGAGAAGATGAAGATTTAGCTCCCTTGGAAGGTTGAGGAGAAGCCTTCTGATTTCCTCTTGACGTAGAAGAGCGAGTCCCACGCGATTGCTCCCTCATTTCCTCCTCAGCAAGAAGGGCTTGATTGAAAGCCATGTCAATGTTTAAAATCAACTTGTATTTCATCTTCCTGTAAATGGGTTCCTGCAAGCCACTTTTGAATTTGTTAACAAGTTGTGCTACATTATCCTATATAGAATTCAAAATCCGCAACTTGCTAAATTGAAAAATATAATCATGAACAGTCATATTGGAGGTTTGTCGAAGACGAAGCCACTTGATCTCAAGCTCAGTGGCATAGTTTGAAGGATAAAAATTATTTTTTGAAACTCTTTGTAATTCATCCCACGTGTCAATGGGATTTTGGGTCCATTGTCGATCAGTGACAAGGACCTTGGCAATGCCAGAAAGCTTCAACTTAGCAAAGTTAAATTGATGATCCTTTGCTATTTTGGTATACTCAAACCAACTATCCATGTCCAAAATCCAACTGTTGAGGACATCGGGATCTCGTGAACCAGTGTAAATAGGAACCTCACATTGTTGTTGAACTTCATTAGAAGTAACCTTATCAGCCAAAATGCTGACAAGTTGGGTTACTTGTGCTAATTTGTCGGCCAATTCAGAAGCCATTTGACCCCGAGTGATCGCCAAAAAAATTGTCACAAAAAGACAAAAAGTGACAAAATTTGCAAAATAAAATGTACCCAATTTAATTTGCAAAAATTTGCAAATTTACAACATGTAAGGGCAAAAATAAATTTCTGCACAATGCTTAAAAATTCAAAATATGACTTGTTGATAAAGATAAAAAAAAACGAATCCTTTTTTTTTTTTAATCTAAAAGGTGGTTTTTTTTTTTTTAATGTTATGAATGACAAGCTTACCAAGTTCAAAGGCTAACCACACTATCTGAAGCCATAGAATCGGTCAACAAGGGAAGAATCAGTGAATACACGTGGGATTCACTTCGGGTAAGGGTTGTTGAACACCAATAGGCAAAGTGCCTATTTTAAATTACAATGGATTTAGCTTGCGTTAAATGTGGGACAAATCCCATAGAGGACCAAGCAACTATTGATCACACCAAAGGCCTCTTCGTCAGCCAACTGGTGAGCGGTGAACACTTTGCTGGAATCGACGCCCTGCATGAAACAGAAACTGTCGGATGACCTCATACTTGGAGCCAGCACGTAGAAAAATAACCACACCACACTCTACATAGAGGAGCAACAACCAAAAATCACTATCATTGTCACATCGAACTCAAATCCCAACAAATTTAGATCGAAAACCCTCGATCGCACGCTGCACACAGAAAAATGTCACAGGGAGAAACCAATTGGATTTTTGTTGCGCAGCATCTTGTTGTCATTAATCGCAGCCAAAAGATGGTTTTTGGAATGCGAGCTGAGGTCTGACAGCCGACTATGCAAAATAAAAATGTTCATTCATGACCCACCAAAAGACCTGCACATGCGTCCAATGACCGCCTAACAGGAACAACTTTGGCGATCGTGACATGAACAGCAGGTTGGCTCCAAACTCAAACTCCTTGCCCACGTTGGAACAAGAAAAAAATTTTCATGGTAGGAATGTCTGGAGGGTCTGCGAAAACCACAAAAATGATGCAGGTTTTTGAGGGCTTCGTAAATTGCACAAATGTCTTCACGGATAGTGTCGAGGGAGCTCGAAACAGAATGCCACACACGTTGGGGATCTTTCTCGTCGCGGTATTGACGTCCGGAAGGTCTGCGCAAAGTGCAGAAGTTGAGGAAGCATCGGGAAGCACGATGTCATGACCTCCAATTAGCATAATTTTTTTTTTTTGTTTTTTTTAAAAATGAAAAATTCTTCATGTTGAATTCACGCAGCAACGGTCGGTGAATTCGCAGAATGTCGACGCAACTCTGCATGCAAATTATGAACCCCTCGAGGCGTCGACTGGTTGCCTTCCAAATGTGATTCACCACACACAAAAGACAACAAAATTGTGTTTGTTGTAAAAGTTGCCAACAAAAAAAAAATTGTTGACGACAATTTTTTTTAATCAAAATTTGTCAGCAATTTCTGTCAAAAAATGAAATTGACAGCAATTGTCTGCAAAATATGGCAGCAAAATTGTAGCAATTTCTCCTGAGCTTCAAACAAGAATGAAGGTGGTGACAAGCTATCCAAACCACCCTATGGAGATCAGAAATAACCCAAAATCTCCAAAAATCCTTCGCTCTGATACCAATGATATGGAATAAAATGAAGCTAACTATTATTTGCAAACTTAGGACTTAAATAAGTCCAAAATGAAAATCGTAATCCTGGAAATCATGAATGGCTCCAAGGATTTATGTACACAAATCCAGAAAGGCTAAATATGTAAGCCCTACAATGCCGAAAACAAAAACACCTAGACCTAGACCATTCAACGGAGGAAACAAACAACTCACGTTGATTATTCTGCTTACTAAGTCCTAATGAATTTATCCTAGGTCTAAAAATAATTAGCCCCTAGGTCTAAGTTTCCTCATTAATGATGATATTGCTTTAAAACATTCATAAGTTGCTTCATATTTGAAAGAAATCATACATGCTTGTGAAAATGAGAATTTAGGTCAAAATGATGAATCAGGGTTTGAAATTCCTACCTTGTTGAATAAGCATAAGATCATGGAAGATCATGTATTTTATTGTAAGGTTAATGAATCAAATATTAAACACATAATTTCTTATAATTTTGAATCAAATCAGTGGGGTGTGAAAGGAAAAATGAAGGTTGCATGGTTTGGCCTAATATTTTTTTGGTTAAAATTGTGTAAAGCTAGGAATGAAAATCATGAGATATGTCTTTTAAGGTGTGTCTATCGTGTATGGGATCCTGATGAAGACCTGCCTAACCGCTCAAAATTTCATTTCATTAAAATTCAAAAGAAAATTACAATACTAGCCTACAAGCGTAGTTTCTTGTTCCAAGCCCCCTTTCCCTGATGCACCACATGCTTCTATAACCATGTCTGGGTCTCTTTCGAGGTCCCGACCCTCTAGGTCATTAATGACCCACCTAGAAGAATACATCCATCCTCTATGAAAAGTCAGCCCTTCCTCTGCCTTTGTCACTAAACCTTCACATATTTTTCCTAACTGGCAACTGCCACCGGGTTAGCCACAGAAACACGCATTGATGAGCTATATGATCATTTCTGACCTCTGGGCACAACCTTTGAGTGGCCGCCATGCTCAATGAGCTTACCAAGAAAGAAATCATGCATAAATGAGGCTTGACCACCTCAAGAAACACTGTTTGGGAACGTGGGCCTTTTCAAACTGTGAACCAGCAGTATGTCGCGATATCGTGACATTTTTCTTCCTCATTGCATTTCTCTCCTTCGGGTCGCGATATCACGACATGTCGTGATATCACGACATTTTTCTTCCTCGCTACATTTCTCTTCTTTGGGTCGTGATATCATGACATTTTTCTTCCTCGTTGCCTTTCTCTTCTTCAGGTCGTGATATCGTGACATGTCATGATATCATGACATATTTTCTTTCTTGCTGCCTTTCCCTCCTTCGGGTCATGATGTCACGACATGTCGCGATATTGTGACATTTTTCTTTCTCGCTGCCTTCCTCTTCTTCAGGTTGCGATATCGTGACATGTCATGATATCGCGACATCTTTCCTTTTTGGATCTTCTTTCTTCCTTTCGATCGTGAAATCGTGACATGTCACGATATCGTGACATCTTGCTCTCTGCTTCCTTCTCACCTCTTCGGGTCGCAAAATTGCGATGTGTCACGATATCGTGACATCTTTGCTCTTTACTTTCTCTTTGCCTCTTTGGTCGTGAAATCATGACATGTTGCGATATCGTGACAACTTTACCTTATGCTTTCACTCTCTGCTTCAGGTCATGAAATCGTGACATGTCGCGATATCGCAAAAGTTTTCATCCTTGCTTTCTTTTTGCTCCTTTGGTCGTGATTTTGCGACATGTCGCAAAATCATGACATTTTCTTCTCTGGCCCTTCCTATTCCCTTTTGATCATGATTTCACATGTCATGATTTCATGACATTTTTCTATGGATGCCCTCTCTCTCTTGTTTCGGTCACGATTTCATGACATGTCACAAAATCATGACATTTTCTTCGGGGCACCTTCCCTCGTCTGCTTCGATCGTGATTTCATGACATTTTTCTTCTTACGCCTTCGCTCTACTATTTCGGTTGTGATTTCATGACATGTCATGAAATCATGACATTTTTGTGCTGCACCTTCTCTCTCCTTCCTGAGTCACGAAAATGCAACATGTCACGATATCACGACACTTTTATTTGTCATGATATTGTGACATCAAAGCAAACACTTAGAATTTTTTTTTTTGATGCAAGATTGCTTTGCTGCCATCGGATGCTCCTGCATCAGACACCCGGGGTGGATTGAGAAGTGTCCTTCACTTCTGTACTGTTGGAGGAAGACCCAGGAGGTCGACCTCTACTTTTGACAACCAAGTTGCATCTTCGATAGGTCTGTCCTTTCATTTGATCAGATATTCAGAATACTGCTTATCCTTGGTACTTCTGCCTACTCAAGTGTTTAGTATTTCATTGATCTCATCTGTTTCTGGGGTAGATGTTGGAATACTCCACAATTTTGTACTCGGTGTCTCCCTACTGCCTCCTTCATGATATTCTACCAAATCTAGAATGTTAAAAATAGGTGATATGTTAAGGCCACTTGGCAATTCCACTTCATATGCATTGCCTGAATCTCATTTTCCTATAATTTGGCATGGTCCAAACTTCTTCATCTTTAGCTTGTTATAGGTTTTAGCAGGAAATATTTCTTTTCTTAGATGGACCATGACCTCATCTCCCACTGTGAATTCCTTGAACCATCGCTTTTGGTCTACCCTTGTATTATATTGGTTGTTCATGTTAGTAAGGTGCTTCTTCACTTCTTCATGCACGCCCTTCAGATGCTCTGCAAAGTCCTCAGCCTCGGCACTACACCTTTTCCCTATATCCATCTTCCTCAACTTAGAAGCATTCCTTGGACTTCTCCCATATACTATCTGGAATGGAGATTTGTTAGTACTCCTATTGACAGAGTTGTATGCAAATTTTGCCTGTGGAAAAACCAAATCCCATCCCGTGGGCTTATCTCCTATCAAGCATCTCAATAGATTTCTTGTACTTCTATTCACCACCTCTGTTTGGCCATCAATCTGTGGGTGGTATGCATAACTAAATTTCAAATATGTCTTCAATTTCTTCCACAAGTTCCTCCAGAAATAGCCCACAAACTTGGTATCTCTGTCAGAAATGATACTCCTTGGTAGACCATGAAGTCGTACCACCTATTTGAAATATAATCCTGCAACGTGAACTGCATCACTAGTTTTCTAACAGGGAATAAAATGTGCCATCTTTGAAAACCTGTCAACCACCACAAATATGGAGTCATTTCCCCACTGTGTCCTTGGTAGACCAAGAATGAAATCCATGTTGATGTCTTCCCATGGTCTCTCTGGTACAGGTAATGGCTGATATAATCTAGTGTTCTGGCTCACACCTTTCGCCATCTGGCATACCCTACAGCTTTGCACAAACCTCTTCACATCTTGCTACAGTTGTAGCCAATAATAGTTTTCACTAACCAGGGCAATGGTCTTATCCCGACCAAAATGTCCAGCCAACCCTCCACTGTGTTTTTCCTTGACCAGATTTTCCCTCATTGAACTCCTTGGGATGCACAATTGACCTCCTCTAAACAACATTCCATCTTGGATCAGAATATCCAACCAGAATATCCAACCACTTGGTCCTTACCAAAGTAATAGGTGCCAAGCAAGCCTTCCAGGCTTCTGCAAAGTCAGGATCTTTAGGGTACAAACCCTTCAGTTCATCAAATCCTACCACTTCCACCTTCATTTATGTTAACAAACACTGCCTTCTACTTAAGGCATCTACAACTTTGTTTGATCTTCTGCTCCTGTGCTTCAACAGAAAGGTATAAATCTGTAGAAACTCAACCCACTTCATGTGCCTCTGATTTAGCTTCCCTTGGCTATTAATATACTGTAAGGCCTGATGATCAGTAAATAGAACAAACTATTTTGGCAACAAGTAGTGTCGCCACTTATTTAGAGCCTGAAATATAGCATAAAACTCTTGATCATAAACTGAATACTTCTTTCTAGCATCATTGAGTTTCTCACTAAAGTAAGCAACAGGTTTACCTTCTTGACTCAAAACAACTCCTATGGCACTACCAATAGCATCACAATCTACCTGAAATACCTTATAAAAATTTGGAAGTTCCAAAATAGGTTGCTCTGTAACCTTCCTTTTCAACATATCAAAGATCTTATCTGCTCCTAAGGTCCACTTAAATTCCTTCTTATTCCCTCTCATTGTTTCTATAAGGGGTGCACAAATATTGCTGAAATTTCTAATGATTTTCCTGTAAAAACTTGTTAGACCATGAAATGATCTTACTTCAGTCGTGCTTCTCGGGGTAATCCATTCAATGATAGCTCTCACCTTTTTTGGGTCCATTTTTAGACCTTCGAATAAGATGACAAGTCCCAGGTACACTAACTACTTCTTCATGAAATTATATTTCTTCAGATTAATCAACAACTGCTCCTCCCACAACTTCTCAAAAACCCTTCTGATATGCATAAGATGCTCTTCCAGGGTTCTGCTAAATATTAAAATATCATCCAAATAGACAATGACAAATTTGCCTAAAAATTCTTTCAACACCTCATTCATTAGGCACATGAATGTGCTTGGTGCATTGGTTAGCCCAAATGGCATGACCAACCATTCATACAAAACTTCTCTGGTCTTTAAGGTTGTCTTCCACTCATCTCCTTCCCTGACATGAATCTGATGATAACCACTCTTCAAATCAATCTTGGTGAAGTACTTGGCTCCACTCAAATAGTCCATAATGTCATCCATCCTTGGCAATGGAAATCTGTACTTTATGATGATCTTGTTAATGGCTTGAGAGTCTGTACACTCTCCAATATCCATCTTTCTTTGGTGCTAGTACTGTAGGTACTGCACATGGACTCAAGCTTTCTAAAATCAGTCCCTTTTCCAGCAACTCTTGGACTTGCATGTTCAGTTCTTCAGTTTTTGTAGGAGTCATTCTATGTGTTGCCTTATTGGGTAAACTAGATCCTGGTACCAAATCAATATGGTGACTGATCTTCCTCACTGGTGGTAAACCCTCAGGCACATTATTAGATATAATGTCTGGAAATTCTTCTAACAGTCCTAAGACTTCTATAGGGGTATCCTTGCATTCCTCCTTCCTAACTCTAGGAACTAATGCATAACACATATGCTCATGCTTTAAACTATCCAAAAATCTTCCTCCTTCAACTAAATAGATTCTAGCACTGCTACATACCTTTTCGTCTGCCTCCTTCAAGGGCTTCAAATTATGGTGCACTCCATTCTTCGTCACTGAGTAGGTGTTGGCATGACCATCATGCACTACACATCGATCAAACTACCATGGCCTTCCAAACAACAAATGGCAAGCATCCATAGGAAGGATATCACACAGGACCTCATCACAGTAATTCCCAATATTGAATTTCACTAAACATTGCTCACTGACCAAAGCCCTATGGTCCTTCTATAACCATGCAATCCGATATGGATGCGGGTGTCTCCTCCTTTTTAACTATAACTTAGCAACCATTTCTTCTGAGACCAAGTTATCAGTACTACCATTATCTATAATAATGTTATAGATCTTACCCGAACTTCTGCACCTTGTGTGAAACAGGCTCCTCCTCTGGTCTGATCCTTTCTCCTTATTCAACAGGGTCCTCCTTGTGACCATAAATTCTCCTCTCTCTGCCTCCTTAGAATGTTCTGATTCAGCACCTTCATCTGCTATAGCAGCTCTAGAAGGACCCTCAGGTCTCTTATTCGTCCTTTCTCGGTGTTGTGGACACTCATATGCTCGATGTCCTTCTTCTCCATAGTGGAAATAGGTTCCACAAAATCCTCATCTTCCAAATCCACGTCCAGATCTACCTCTCCCTCTCGGGTAACCATTGTTCTGATTACGGGGTTGGTAGGTGCTTCCCTCCTTCTGCTCTTGGGTATTACTAGTCTCACCAGCTTTCTTTTGATCCTTATATTTTTCTCCACTGGTCCTTCCACCAGTTCTTCCACCATGACCTCTTCCTCTTTGCTTGCTCTCAAACCTTCTATTCAACTTCTCTTCAACCCTCAGGGCAAACTGGTAAGCATCCTCTATGGTGGTAATCCTGACCAGACTTAACTCCTCTTGAATACTTGCTCGTAACCCATTAATATAATAGGCTACCTTCTCCTTGTTGGCCACTGAATGGTCTGTTCTGATTACAATTTTATAAAAATCCTCTGTGTATTCTTTAACAGACTTACTTGATTGCTTCAAACCTTAAATTTTCTTTAGCAGATCCATCTCATAGTCACTTGGGATGAACTGTATCTTCAACTTCTCTAGCATTCTATCCCATCTTGTTATTCTCTCCTTTCCTCTTTTATTTCTATCTAGCTGCACTCCCTTCGACCATATGCTGGCATGGCCCTTCAACTTGGTCTTAGCAAACTTGACCCTATCAGGATCTTCAACCTCCTTATACTCAAAGTATTCTTCCAAATCATTGATCTAGTCAATCAAATTCTCTGGATAAAGATTTCCATAATACATAGGAACCTCCATCTTTGCTCTCTTTCCAATCTGAGAGATGGCTCTATATAATCGGGCTTGTGCAGGATCTACAACCTCTTCTTATTTCTCAAACTGGTCCTCTTCTTCTTCAACTTCATCTTCACTTCCTTCTTCTCCTTTGGGTTCAACCCCTCTGCGCAGCTCCTCTTGCAAGTCCCAAACTTGCCTCTGCAAAGCTCTAAAATATTTGGCTGGCACCATATTTCTTCCACCACCATGGTTTCTTCATGGAGGCATTCTTCTTCACTCTCTCCTCACAACTCTTCCATAGATCTTGGTGCAAGCTGCCTCACTTTCGATTATCTGCTCACACTCTCAGGAACACCCACTCTGATACCACTTGATGAAGACCCGCCTAACCGCTCAAACTTTCATTTCATTAAACTTTAAAAGAAAATTACAATACTAGCCCACAGGCATAGTTTCTTGTTCCAAGCCCCCTTTCCCTGATGCACCACCTGCTTCTATAACCATGTCAGGGTCTCTTTCGAGGTCCCGACCCTCTAGGCCATTAATGACCCACCTGGAAGAATACATCCTTCCTCTCTAAAAAGTTGGCCCTTCCTCTACCTTTGTCATTGAACCTTCACATATTTTCCCTAACTGGAAACTACCACCAGGTTAGCTATGGAAACATGCATTGATGAGCCGTCTGATCATTTTTGACCTCTGGGCGTAGCCTTCAAGTGGTCGCCATGCTCAACGAACTTACCGGGCAAGAAATTATGCATAAATGAGGCTTGACTGCCTCAGGAAACACCGTCTGGGAATGCGGGCCTTTTCAAACTGTGAACCAGCAGTATGTCATGATATCATGACATGTCACAATATAACGACATGTGATATCATGCCATTTTTCTTCCTCACTGCCTTTCTCTCCTTCGGGTCGCGATATCGTGACATTTTCCTTCCTCGCTGCATTTCTCTTCTTCAGGTCGCGATATCGTGACATGTTGCGATATCACCACATTTTCTTCCTCGCTACCTTTCTCTTCTTCGGGTTGCGATATCACGACATGTCATGATATCATGAAATTTTTCTTTCTTGCTGCCTTCCCCTCCTTCGGGTCGCGATGTCGTGACATGTCGTGATATCATGACATTTTTCTTTCTCACTGCCTTCCTCTTCTTCGGGTCGCGATATCGCGACATCTTTCTTTCTGGATCTTCTTTCTTCCTTTCGATCACAAAATCATGACGTCACGATATCACGACATCTTGCTCTCTGCTTCCTTCTTGCCTCTTCGGGTCATGAAATCATGACGTGTCGATATATCGCGACATCTTTGCTCTATGCTTTCTCTTTGCCTCTTGGCTCGTGAAATCGCAACATGTCACGATATCACGACAACTTTGCCTTCTACTTTCACTCTCTGCTTCGGGTCACAAAATTGTGACATGTCGTGATATCGCGACAGTTTTCTTCCTTGCTTTCTTTCTGCTCCTTTGGTCACGATTTCGTGACATGTCGCGAAATCGCAACATTTTCTTCTCTGACCCTTCCTATTCCCTTTCGATCGCGATTTCGTGACATGTCATGATTTCATGACATTTTTCTTCGAATGCTCTCTCTCTCTTGTTTCGGTCATGATTTCATGACATGTCACAAAATTGTGACATTTTCTTCGGGGCACCTTCCCTCGCCTGCTTCGGTTGTGTCGCGACATGTCACGATTTTGCAACATTTTTCTTCTTACGCCTTCGCTCTACTGTTTCGGTCACGATTTTATGACATGTCGTGAAATCATGACATTTTTGCACCATGCCTTCTCTCTCCTTCCTGAGTCGTGAAAACATGACATGTCACGATATCGCGACACTTTTCTTTGTCGTGATATCGTGACATCAAAGCAAACACTTAGAAATTTGTTTTTGTTGATGCAAGATTGCTCTGCTGCCACCGGATGCTCCTGCATCAGATCCAGGGAAATGATGGTAGACATTTTGGTAGTGTCTTGTATATTATGTATACTTTTTGTATATATTATTTTGTCATGTGATGTGTTGTTGTCATATGTTATTATTTTGTTATTTTTGTTGTTATGTTTGTTTTCCATATGTCTTGTTATGTTTTGTTGTGTATTGTTGAGCTTAATGACAGTTTGACTTCGCCAGACCTTGTTGGAATTTTGTGATTGAATGTTTTTCAATTTGGCAAGTTTTAGGTGAGTCTTCTAAGAGTAGGGTATTTTGATTTTGGATTGAATAGGATGATATTACCTAGTTTGAAAGCTTGTGAAACTTGAAAAAGAAGAAAAGTGAGGTATTGGTTTATGTCCTCATGAATGTGAACTAAAGATAAAGCAAATATGAAAAATTGGAATTGTATTGCAAAAACTTCGTATCCTTGCATACACTCACATTTCATAACACATTTCATAATATTGCATACATCACCCTCGCATTCCATATTTCACATCCCATAGAAAGATCATTTATCAAATTCAAAATTTTTAATTGGTTTTATCAAAAGTCATGTTGCTTTAATTAGGGGCACTTTCACAAAGGCATTTTGTATAAAATTGTAAAATACAAAGCTTCATGTTTACACACCATAACTTCCAAATTTCTAAATGTTTTTGGTCACTCAACCATTTCTAGTATGGTAGGCAATCGTAGAAAAGCATATCAGATTCTCTTAGGATCATTACAAATTATACAATAAAAGGATCTTGAGATCGGGGACTGATGTTGAAATTGTTTGGAACCAAGCACAGTTTACACATATTAAAATATTTTTGGTAAAATGGTCAAAACCATCCTTGGAAGAAAATGTAGGGTGAAAATGGGCATCCTTTTCAGTCCTATCATGCAACATAGTCCATAAAACTCATTATTACCAAAAATATTTGAAAAATCTAAACAAAATCAGAGTAGTAAGGATAGGGTCAAATTCTCATCATACTTTGGTTGAGAATCCAATTCCCCAAAGCTTTGAGTCTATTTACATCACATATCATCAACTATTGGATCGTAAGGATTCATACTACTCATCTGTCAAAAGGAAGGGTAGTCATCCCCAAGGTTTAAGAAATTAAATTTTAAACACATCAGCCACTATTGGATCGTAGAGATTTGTACTACTCGTTCGTCAGAAGGAAGGGTACTCATCCTCAAGATTCAAGAAATAAAAATCCAAAAACATTAGTCACTATTGGGTCATAAGGATTCGTACTACTCATCCGTTAGAAGGAAGGGTAGTCATCCCCAGGATTCAAGCAATCTAAAGCCAAAATTATGGACTATGGGGTTAACCTCCATCAGGGCTATAGACGCTTGACTTTGTTAGCATATGGCATATACTATTGTATTTCATTTCTTGGCAAAAGTATCTCTCATAGGCGATCTCTAATTCATTGATTAACCAACTAGTTGGTTAATCAATTGCTTTGTATTATTTATATTCAAATTAATGAGAATGAATCAAGTGCTTCGTCAAAATCTTCATGGCATCAGAGCTGCAGACAGAACGACTGGCAGGACCCTGACTCAGACAGCTACAGACAGAATGACTGAGCAGACCGAAGATAGGAGATACGACTAGGATAGAACTTGATGGACTAAGCAGACCGAAGATACGAGACAACGCAAATAGAAGCACAACAGACCCTGACAGACTCTGATGGATCGGGCAGACCGAAGATAGGAGACAACGCAAATAGAAGCACGTGGTTCATGGCTCGAGGACGATTTGGTGGCAAGGAGGCAAAAGGACTGTGATAGGGTGGTTGCCTGAAGGCAACTGAAAGCATTAAGCGCTTTCGACATTTTTTAAACCCCACCACATTGGCCTTAGGGGAAGTTACGCCCCACGCATGCGAAATAAAACTTTCTATGGTAGGTGTCATTAACAACACGATGCCCTTTCAGTATCGCCTATGTTCAATATATTGTGCTTCTCCTATGTACTTATAGTCTCCCTCTCGTAAGGGTGAGTACATATTGAGTAGTATACTGTTCCTATATACCTATAGTTTCCCTCACGTAAGGGCGAGTGTATATTGAATGGTTACAATATAACGATTTGGCAGGTATAAAGAAAGGGAGACCAATTGGTGATATAAGGAACCTTCATAATGGCCACAATTCATAAGTATCTCTTAGATTCCCAATTGTTGAAAGGTCCTAACTTTGTTCCATGGAAGACAAAGATGAGAGCCATACTTTAGTTGGAAGATTTATGGGATATAGTGACTGGCACTGAAAAACGTCCTCAATCAACAGGAACAGATCAAGATGACTAGGATAAGAAAGACTAGAAGAGTCTTGTATTTATCTTACTTGCTACCACAGATGAGGTGCAGCCTCATTTGTGATGCAAAAACTAGTAAGATAGCCTAGGATGCTTTGCTCATAGTATATGAAGGGAAGAATCAATCCACTATTCTTCATCTTCAAACTCAACTACATAATCTCGATATGAGTTACGGAGAAACAGCTTGACATATTCCTATGCGAGTGGCAGATTTGAAAGCAAAATTAAATGCTATGGGAAAACCTCGTGGATGATGATGTCTTGAATTCCGTTATCTTGAGAGCATTACCAAGTTCCTACAAGATTTTGATCACCTCTCTCAATGTTTCTGGTAGACAAGTCTCTTTTGTGGAACTGGTAAACTTGCTTCAGACTGAGAAGGCAACTCAGGTCCAGAAAGATGACATGCCAGATAATGCTCTCTCCACACAATAGAGTGGTAAACAACAAGGCCAGTTTCAAAAAGGAGGTGCTTCTTCCAAAGGAAAAGGAAAGCAATCTCAGCAAAAAGATACAAAATATTGCAAAATTTGTGATATGAATAACCATGACACCAACCGATGTTGGTTCAAAAACAAGCAGCCAAATGAAAGAGGTTCCCAAAAGAAGGGCAAGCACAAGAAAAAATACCATAAGCATAAGCAATCTAAAGGCCATGTTGCTTATGCTGAATCCAACTCAGACTCACATTCTCCTGAGTCCAATTCAGACTCTGACTCTGAACGAGCACACAAGGTGCTCATGACTCATACTTCATATTCCCAGATAGATGCAGTATGGTATATTGATTCAGGAGCTAGCAAACATATGACTGGGGAAAAATCCTGGTTTGATACATTTGTTGAAAAATAGGGTAAGCCAGTCACAATTGCTGACAATCAGGTATATCAAGTAAAAGGCAAAGGGGATATTTCTGTGTCTCTTCCTGATGGTAATTGTCAAATTGAAAAGGTTCTCTATGTTCCAGGCTTAGCCAATAATCTACTTTCAGTCACACAAATGTTGGATAGAAACATGGAAGTCATGTTTCGAGTTGTCAATGGCCAGAAGAGATGTTTTATCACACACAGTGGTAGACATGTAGCAACTGGATCTTACCAACATGGCTTGTTTGTTCTCGATGCTATATCCTCTTCCCATGTTGCTTTGGCTGCAACTACAAAAGAGGCCGCCTCTCTCTGGCATCGATGTTATGGGCATCTCAGTTCTGGATATTTGCTTGAATTACACAAATATGATATGGTGACAGGTCTTCCGCCCCTCTCATCTATCTTACCGGTTTGCTCAGATTGCTTAGCAGGGAAGCAACATTGAGTGCCTTTTGAAGCCAGCTCCTCTCGAGCTGTAAAACCTTTAGAGCTGGTACATACCGATCTGTGTGGACCTATGCCAATCAGCTATGGTGGGAAAAAATATTTTCAACTATTCATTGATGATTACTCACGGAGGATGTGGGTTTTCTTTCTTCAGTTGAAATCAGAAGTGTTTCTCTACTTTCAACAGTTTAAGAAACTTGTTGAGAAGGAGTCGGGATGTTTGATCAAAACCCTCTGCTTAGATCGAGGGGGGGAATACACCTTTGATGAGTTTTCAGAGTTTCTTAAATAACATGGGATCAAAAGACAATTTACTACAGCCTATACACCTCAGCAGAATGGAGTTGCAGAAAGAAGAAGTCGTTCCATTATGGAAATGGCTCGATGTATGCTAAAAGGAGCACATCTTGAGGATCAGTATTGGGCAAAAGCAGTAAATACAACATCATATCTCCTAAATAGAGCACCCACTAGAGCTCTATAAGGGAAGACTCCACAAGAAGCATGGAGTGGTAGGAAACCTTCCATTGCTCATCTGAAGGTGTTTGGATGTAAAGCATTCATGCACATTCCAAAAGAAAAAAGGAGAAAGCTGGATGAGAAAACCTTGCAGTGTATCTTTCTTGGCTATGATGAGTACTCAAAATGTTATCGATTGATTGATCCTAAGACCAAGAAGACACATGTAAGTAGAGATGTTATATTTGATGAAGCTCTCACATCAAAAGACACATCCACAACTGTATACCTAGATGAAGAAGAACCTAAGAAGGAGGTTCAACTTCCACAGCAAAAACAAAAAGTTCCAAAATGGTATACTAGCACTTTGAGAGATGCTAAGTTGAAATCCCTTCCAGGTCTATCTCTTGATAGGCCATGTACTCACAGTATGACTCAACAGATGAAAGCAGAAGAATCTACTTCAGAGGTTGATGAACTTTGTCAACACTTTGATGATTTGTCAGTGGGTACAAAAAATGATAGAGAGGAAGATAAGGATGGAGAAAAAATTTATATGTCTACATTGAATACAAACAAACCCACAACGGTTCAATCTGCACTTGATGAACCACAGTGGAAAGAGGCCATGGATGTAGAACATCAATCTCTCCTTAAAAATAATACTTGGAAGCTAGTCAATCTGCCAAAAGGGAAGAAACCCATAGGCTGTAAATGGGTGTTCAAAGTGAAGTATAAGGCAGATGGATCTATTGATAAGCATAAAGCCCGGCTTGTTGCAAAGGGATATGCTCAGAAAGAAGGCATAGATTATGAAGAGACTTTTGCCCCTACTGCAAAAATGACTACCATTCGTATACTTTGTGCCATGGGAGCTCAGTTTGGGTGGAAATTACATCAGATGGATGTTAAAAGTGCCTTCTTGAATGGTGACTTACAAGAAGAAGTATATATGACTCAACCAGAAGGATTTGTGAAAAATGGAAAAGAACAAAAAGTATGCAAATTGATTAAATCCTTGTATGGGTTAAAACAAGCTCCTCGAGCTTGGTATATCAAGATAGACAGTCACCTTGTGCAACATGGATTCGAAAGAAGTCCTTCAGATGCAAGTCTCTATATCAAAAGAAATGGTACTGATATAGTGATTCTTGTACTTTATGTAGTCGATCAGGAAGCTCAGAAAGTATGATTGGCTTAGTGAAAAATGACTTGAAGCAATCATTTGAAATGACAGATCTAGGACTTCTGCACTATTGTGTTGGTTTAGAATTTACTCAAGAACAGTTTCATATTCGAGTAACACAAAAGAAATATGCCAATAATTTAGTAGAAAAATATCGGATGACTAATTGTAAGTCCAAAGCCACTCCAATGGAGCAAGGACTTAAGTTATCTCGATATGATAAGTCACCTCAGGTAGATGGAACTCGCTATCGCCAGTTGATTGGGAGTCTCCTATATCTGACAAATACCAGACCAGATCTCAGTTTTGCTGTGGGATATCTTTCACGATTCATGCAAGAGCCTAAGATGAGTCACTGGAAAGTAGCAAAAAGAGTTCTTCATTATGTTTGTGGTAGTTCAAATTATGGTCTGGAATATAGAAAGAATAATAGTTTTTTCTTACTTGGATACACAGACTCAGATTATGCTGGATCTCTTGATGATCGTAAATCCACTTCTGGATATGTTTTTCATCTCGGGTCTGGACCAATCTCATGGCATAGTAAGAAACAACATGTGGTTGCTCTATCTTCAACAGAAGCAGAATATCGTGCAGCCAGTGAAGCAGTCTACGAGATAATGTGGTTAAGTCGCATTCTTACAAACATGGGCCTTCCAAAGAATCTTCCACTTCATTTGCTTTGCGACAATCAAGGTGTTTTGAATCTTGTCAAAAATCCAATTTTTCACGAACGTACCAAACATGTTGATACCATATGTCATTTTATTCGAGATGAAGTACCAAAGCACCATATACAACTTCGATACATTTCCACTGATGAGCAGGTTGCAGATATCTTTACCAAAGCACTTGGACGTATCAAATATGAAAAATTTCGAGATACGATTGGAATTTGCCAATAATGTAATACGGGGGGATGTTAGCATATGGCATATACTATTGTATTTCATTTCTTGGCAAAAGTATCGCTCGTAGGCGATCTCTAATTCGTTGATTAACCAACTAGTTGGTTAATCAACTGCTTTGTATTCTTTATATTCAAATTAATGAGAATGAATCAAGTGCTTCGTCGAAATATTCAGACTTGCAGTGGAGTACACTCATGCGTGGCGATATGTCTCGTTGAAAAGTGAGACATATGATCATTTCAAACGGGAAGACTAGCCTTGTGTTTCTTTCATAACAAGTTTAATCATTTTGGTCAAAATGGGGTAATGAATGTTAGAATATTTAGTATATCGTATATTACATTAAATAAGTTAACATTTCAGTAGAGAAACTGCCTAACATAGTTCAAACTGCCTCAACGGAGTTCTTTGTAAATCTTATATATTTACCATGAATATGAAGAGCAAGGTAATGATTCAGTTCGTAATATGGCATCAGAGCATTGAATGAATTTTGGGCAATGTGTATTTTTTATGGGCAATGTGCTATTCACGCACTCCATTTCTAGATTCACTCCAGGCAATGCATTCTTCGAGGAGCCATTGACGCCGAAGACTGCAATCCAAACTCCAGCGCATGAAGACTGACGTGATCCCGCTATTTTCCAAATTTGTTTGGGGCGTTCGTGGCGATTGCAGCTGGATTTTCGTTTCGTAGCGGAGGTGCTCCGCCTTCGTTTCATAGCGGAGGCGGATACCGTGCGAGCGACCGAGCCGTTGAACTCGTGGCCCGGGCGTTTGCACTATCATTTCGTAGCGGAGGTGGATACCAGTAGCGAAAGTGGACCAGAGCCGAGCAGTGCACTCGGTGGCCACACAGCGGAGGCGGCGTTTGCATTGTCGTTTCGTAGCGGAGGCGGATACTCGTAGCGGAAGCGGACCATGGCCGAGCAGTGAACTCGGTGGCCGCACAGCGGAGGCGGCGTTTGCATTGCCGTCGCGTGAACTCACATCGTGACATGGGCGGCGGTCTGTTTCGAACGGACAGTCTAATCTAAAAAAAAAACAACCTTTTTTCAACGGCGGTTTTGCTTACGGCGGTTTTGTGGTCGGTAAATCCCTGTGCATTTCGGCCACGCGATCGGTTTGGATTCGTTTCTAAAGCCGAGACGTTTTTTTTTTCCCATTGCAAAGTGCGACCGCACCATCTCTCCTCTGGTCTCATTTCATTTAAAAAAAAAAACAAAGGTTTGGTGCACGTTTTTTTTTCATTGCCTTTGTTGTGCTTGGCGGTCAATAAACTTACGTCGCCGTGAATTCACACGCGCCACAGTGGCCGCGATGGTTCTAATAGTCATTGCTTAAGTTTTTTTCATGGAGTGGTTGGGGTTTCAAACCCCTTCGAGTTGCTAAAAATTGCTGCCAAGGTGACGCCCGAGAAAAGTTTTTTTTGAAGCCCCGCGGGTCTTGTTGACGCTCCAAGGCATGTAAATTTTTTTTCTCCTTCAAAAACAATTGTTAAGAGGCATATTTGGGAACCTTTCGAGATATACTCTATTTTGCAAGATAGAGGGGGGAATTCACATTTTTTTTCAAATCCTCAGAAAAAGGCATAGATAGCAACTCAAAGGTGCATTTTCGATTTTACTCGACACCTTCTTTTGTCAAATTTGGGTGCATTTTCGGTTGAACCCGACACCTATGTGAGAAGCTTTTTTTTGTGAGCATGCTTGTTTTGATTATTGCATTTTTTTTTTTGCAATTAAAAATCATCTACATCAAAGCATCCACTACTTCTCTCAGCTCATGTTGCACAGGTTCTCCAAAAAGCAGTTATCTCTTTGCACAGGGATCTTCATTGATCATCTACTTGATGTTCTCTCCACAACACTAATTTTCTCCTAGTTTTGTTTTTTGACTTAATTACCTCCAACTGATTCTCTTCTTCCGAAGATTCTCAGGCAAGTGTCATTAACATCTCTTTGAGTAAAATTTTTTATCCCTATTGCTATTGTGTTTAGGCGTAAATCCTGACGAAAGTCCTGGACTCCAAAGTGTTTAGGGGAAGTTACGCCCCACGCATGCGGTTTCCTGTCTTTCTAAGGTAGGTGCCATCAACAAAGCAATCCTTTTCAGTATTGCCTATGTTCCACGTACCGTTCTGATCTTCATAATACCTATAGTCTCCCTCACGTAAGGGCGGGTATTATTTTGCTTCAGTTCAGGTATAACTGGCCTGGCAACGGTATATCGAAAAGGGGACCATTTGGCGCTATAAGGAACCCTAAACAATGGCTACAGTGCACAAGTACCTTTCAGATGCCCAATTGCTCAAAGGCACCAATTTTGTGCCATGGAAGCATAAAATGAAAGCCATTCTTCAGGTCAAAAAATTATGGGATGTCGTCAGTGGCACTACCTCTCGTCCCACCACAAGCAGGGACGAGATCAAGATGCATTTGATGATCAGGACAGGAAGGGCCTTATGTTTTTGTTACTTGCCATAACAGATGAGGTCCAACCTCATATTTGTGATGCCACGAGCAGTAAAGATGCTTGGGCGGCATTGATTACTGTGTATGAAGGAAAGAATAATTCCACAATTCTTCACCTACAAACCCAGCTTCACAATCTCAATATGCATTCAGGGGAGACTGTTGAATTGTTTCTCTGCAAAGTGGCAGAATTGAAAGCTAAACTCAATACTATGGGAAAACCCATCGATGATGATCTTTTGACATCTGTTATTTTGAGGGCACTCCCACCATCTTACAAAAGTTTTATCACTTCACTCAATGTTTCTGGCAGAAAATTAACTTTTGTTGAATTGGTTAACTTGCTTCAAACTGAAGAAGCCAATCAAGTACAGAAAGATGAGGAACCTGCCACTGCTCTTTCCACTCATCAAAAGGGGCACAAGCAAGGACAATTCCAGAAGGGAGGGTCTTCTTCCAAAGGCAAAGGCAAGCCCAATCTCCAGCGAGATAAATATTGCAAGATCTGTGATATGAACAATCATGATACCAACCGGTGTTGGTTCAAAAACAAACAACAGAATGATCCCTCACAAAATAAGAAAGGCAAAGGGAAGCAAAAATATCCCCAGCATCGCAACCAACAAAAAGGTCATGTTGCTTATGCAGATTCCCATTCAGATAATTCTAATTCCTCTTCAGATAATGACTCCGAAAGAGCACACAAGGTGCTCATGACCCATACTGCCTCTTCCAAATCAGATGTTGTATGGTATATTGATTCTGGAGCAAGCAAACATATGGTCGGGAACAAGTCCTGGTTTCAAACCTTTCACGCAAGAGAAGGCAAACCTGTCACTATTGCAGACAATCAGGTCTATCAAGTACAAGGTGAAGGAGATGTTACAGTCACTCTCCCTGATGGAGACTGTGCCATAGAGAAAGTTCTCTATGTTCCTGGCCTTGCCAACAATCTATTATCAGTTCCACAGATGTTAGATCAAAATATGGATGTTGTTTTTCAAGTTGAACAAGGAAAAAAGAGATGTTTCATCAGTCACCAAGGTCAAAACATTGCCACTGGCTCCTACAAACATGGATTATTCATCTTGGATACAGTTTCTACATCCCATACTGCCCTCATTGCCACTACAACAACAACAACTTCCTTATGGCATAAAAGATACGGGCACCTCAGTTTCGGGTATTTACTCGAATTAAGCAAATATGACATGGTAAAAGGGCTTCCTCAACTTTCATCCGTTCTCCCAGTATGCTCCGATTGTCTAGCAGGGAAACAACATCGAGTTCCATTTGAGACTAGTTCTTCTCGCTCTAAGAAACCCTTGGAGTTAATCCACGCAGATCTGTGCGGTCCTTTCCCAACCAGTCATGGTGGAAAGAGGTATTTTCAGCTATTTGTTGATGACTACTCTCAAAAAATATGGGTCTCCTTCCTTGCACTCAAGTCAGAAGCTCTTCTCTACTTTCGTCAGTTCAAAAGACAAGTTGAGAAGGAAACAAGTTGTTCCATCAAAACTCTCCGCTCAGATCGAGGGGGGGAATACACTTCCAAGGAATTTTCAGCATTTTTGGAAAAACATGGGATTAAGAGACAACTCACTACAGCATATACACCCCAACAAAATGGAGTTGCGAGAAAGAAAAAATCGCTCCATAGTAGAAATGAGTCGGTGTATGTTAAAAGGAGCAAACTTAGAAAAACAATTCAGGCAGAAGCGATAAACACAACATCTTACCTACTAAATAGAGCACCTACAAGGGCTCTACAAGGAAAAACTCCACAAGAAGCCCTGGAGTGGTAAGAAACCCTCAATTTCTCACCTAAGAGTTTTTGGATGCCAAGCTTTTATGCATATTCCTAAACTAAAAAGAAGGAAACTAGATGAAAAAACTCAAAAATGTATATTTCTTGGTTATGATGAATATTCAAAAGGATATCGGTTGATTGATCCTATAACCAAGAAAACACACATCAGCAGAGATGTAGTATTTGATGAAACTTTCACATCAAATAATACACTTGTATATCTTAAGGAAGATGAACCTAAGAAAGAAGCAGCACCTCCTCAGAAGAAGGTTCCTAAATGGTATACTAGTACATTGCAAGATTCAAAATTGACATCACTTCCAGATCTAACTCTAGATCGACCCGCTACTCGCAGTATGACTCAACACAAAAGAGCAGATGATGCAACAACAATAACAGATGTTGATGACCTTTGTCAACATTTTGATGATTTATCTGTGAATGTAGAAGACGATGAGGATATAGATATGGAAGATGAAAAAGTCTATCTGACAATACTAGATGAAAAAGAACCCACATCGGTCTCAGATGCACTCAGTAAAGATCAATGGAAAACTGCTATGGATGCAGAACATACATCTCTAATGAAAAATCAAACTTGGAAGTTAGTGAATTTGCCTTCAGGAAAGAAACCCATTGGTTGCAAATGGGTATTCAAGATCAAATATAAGGCAAATGGTGCAATAGATAAATATAAAGCCCGACTTGTTGCAAAGGGCTATGCACAAAAAGAAGGCATAGACTATGAAGAGACATTTGCTCCTACTGCTAAAATGACCACTATTCGAGTTTTGTGTGCAATGGCAGCTCAATTTGGTTGGCAGCTACATCAGATGGATGTAAAGAGTGCTTTCTTAAATGGTGACCTACAAGAAGAGGTCTATATGTCTCAACCTGAAGGTTTTATAGTTCAAGGGCAAGAACAGAAAGTCTGTAAGCTGGTCAAATCTCTATATGGACTTAAACAAGCTCCTCGAGCTTGGTATATCAAAATTGATAGTCACCTAGTGCAACATGGGTTTAGAAGAAGTCCTGCAGATCCTAATCTATATATCAAGAACAATGGTTCTAACATAGTAATTCTAGTACTATATGTGGATGATCTGATCATAACAGGCAATTCAGAGAGTATGATCAAAACAGTTAAGAAAGATCTTAATACCTCTTTTGAAATGACAGATCTTGGACTTCTCCACTATTGTCTTGGTCTAGAAGTAACTCAATACAAGCATTGCATACAAGTTACTCAAAAGAAATATGCCATGACTCTAATTGAAAAGTATCGGATGACTGACTGCAAGCCCAAAGCCACACCAATGGAAGCAGGACTTAAGTTATCCCGATTTGATGAATCTCCTAAAATAGATAGTACTCTCTATCGTCAGCTGATTGGGAGTCTCATCTATCTCACAAACACCAGGCCAGATCTTAGTTTTGTTGTGGGTTATCTTTCACGATTCATGCAAGATCCTAAAGTTAGCCACTGGAAAGCAACAAAAAGAGTCCTTCACTATGTCCGTGGTACGACATATATCGGCCTGGAATACAAAAAGAACAAGTTCTATCTTCAAGGGTACACGGACTCTGATTATGCTGGATCCATAGATGACCGAAAATCAACTGCAGGTTATATTTTTCACCTTGGATCTGGTCCTGTCTCTTGGCATAGCAAGAAGCAACATGTTGTTGCTATCTCTTCTACTGAGGCAAGAATATCGAGCGACTAGTGGAGCATTCTGCGAGATCATATGGTTACGTCGCATCCTCATAAATATGGGCCTTCCAAAGAAACTTCCTTTACATTTATTTTGCGACAATCAAGGTGTTATGAATCTCGTCAAGAATCCTATCTTTCATGATCGAACCAAACACATTGACACTAGGTGTCATTTCATTCGAGATGAGGTTCCAAAGCATCATATTCAGCTCCACTACATTCCCACAGATGAGCAAATAGCGGACATCTTCACCAAAGCGCTTGCTCGAGTCAAATTTGAATTGTTCCGCAATGCTATGTGTAGTCAACATTAATGTAATAAGGGGGGATGTTAGAATATTTAGTATATCGTATATTACATTAAATAAGTTAACCATTTCAGTTGAGAAACTGCCCAGCATAGTTCAAACTGCCTCAACGGAGTTCTTTGTAAATCTTATATATTTACCATGAATATGAAGAGCAAGGTAATGATTCAGTTCGTAACAATGAACTCACTTGCGCACACACTGGTTTTGGATGATAGTAAGATCATAACTTAGCTCTTGATCTGGTAAGGAACTCACAACACACACTTTTGGTCCTAATATAATTAGATAAGTTTTAGTGTATTTATGTATTGTACTAGAGTGTTTAAGTCTTTGTAAAATATGTCATTTATATCATTACATCCTATTAATACATGTTTCAGTTTACGTCATATCATTTTCACGTCATCTTATTTTCACGAATGTTCATTTTAGGGCCCCTGATTAAAGTATGATGACAAGCATGGCCAAAACAAAGATTTATATTGAGAATGATCATTAATACATATCACTTGATCCCAACCAGTAATACATCACATTATGCATAAATCATTTATGATTCCGGTAATTCATATTTGTATTGGTCTATTCACATTCTTTGGATGCTTATCAATGCTTGTGATTCTAATTTTCATGTTTTGTGTATTTTTAGAGATTGGTTTTTAGTACAAAATGTCCAAGGACATTTACCAACAGAGTCGTCAATGTTGTGACGTCCTTCACAACGACCCCAAAATTTGGGACCCACCTTAAATTTTGTGAATTCGAGGAATTTTTGTTTATCCAATTTTGCTCACATTAAGGTCTTGGAAAATTTGCTTTCACTTTGGAATTGCTGACATATTTGCATTTTGAAGGTTTGAATGTAGTTGCAATGCTTGAAAACTGAATATTTTGATTATTTGCATATTAATTGCATTATTTCGAATCAAATAATTTGATTAAAATAATTTTCAAAGGTTTAAATGATTAATTTTCATTTAAATAATTAAATTTTATTTTAGGGTTAACCCTAAAATTAATGCAAAATTGAAATGGACATATCTTGAGGTAGAAAAAATTGTTTGATCTCATTCAAAACTTGGTAAAAAGATATGGATTTTCTCTTTCTAATGATACAAAAATTGCAAGATTCCAGATGTCAGTTTCACCAAAAAATAGCAGGTTAGTTTAGCAATATGAGAACTTTGAAATACTTTTGAAAAAAAAGGAAAGTTACAGGAAAGTAAAGTTTGGTTTTGTTTTGATATTATAATTATTGTTTAACTATGCCAGTAATACAAGGGCAAGGGTTTGAAGAAGATAGTTACAAAATCCATTCCCGGTGAAGAAATGAAATAACTAAACTTTTCAAATTATAAATAAATCATTGGGATTCATGGAAAAGGTCAGAAATTTTATATAGAGGAGGAGAGGAACGATTGGATGGAGCAAAGCTACATATTCATTGGAGGAAAATGGAGAAAGCCATTTGCAGAACAATGAAAATTATTGTAAGATTTTATAATTTTTTTTAAGCATTTTGGATCTAGATTTGTGCACAAACTGTATTTGGAATTAATAAAATGTTTATTACAATTTCTTAATAGTTTGTATACCTTAGAAGATTGCATCAATTCATTTTATTTCATTGTGTGAATACTGGTGAATATTGGATTGGTTTTAGAATTCTATAGATGGAAATCTGATCTGTGGATTTTGTCCGAGACATTAAGTTAATTTCTAAAGTTTAAAATCTTTTATTATTATTTTTTATTATTTCATTCTGAAAAATATATAGTATAATCTAGCATAATTTTTATAAAGTGAATTTATATGGTTAGGTTATAAATTAAATTTATAATTCAAATATTACATCAATTAATATTTGAATTAATAAATTTAAGAATGGATAAATAAATATTCTATTCCTAACCTTAATTTCATAAGGTAGAGGAACTAGGATTGATATATTTAAAATTCAATTTGTATTTGATTTATAACATAGTTCTATTTATTTCATAATTCCAAATTTTAAATTAGAGATCATATTTATTATTTTGAATATTTAATTTCATAAATATTTAAAAATATAAATATTAAAAGCAAACCTATTTTATAAACTTTATTTTATCATAAAATTCAAAGTTTGTACATTAGTTTCATATTAAGACCTAAGATTTTATCATAGACAAGGTTTTGGAACCTTATAAACTGGTCAAGACATTATTTCATTTATTCATCTCTTTTGGGTTTGATTTATAATTTCATAAGGGGGTTTGAATAAATAATTGCTTTATCAAATAGAAATTTGGGAAATGAATTTATTATAAATTTATTATATTCCAAAGGTTTATTAAATTTATAAAATTTCATTTACTTTGATCTTTATCAAAGTTAAATTGAAATTTAATACAAAATGCTAGGTTCTTTTTATGCTAATTTCATTTAAAGCATTTTGAGACATTAAATTGAAGAGAGGAAATAAAATTTGGTATACTTTAACCTAAGATCATAAAACAAATTTTATTTTGTTGAATTGATATCAAAGACATACTCCACATGATGGATTCAAAATCATTTACATGATCCCAGACCCCTTGTTAACAACACTTACAAGACCCTAGAGTTTTATTCTTAGCACTTTTCTAATTTTATGCATCAAACATTAAATACAAGATCCTTGGAGATAATAACATTTTTCTTTGCAAGAGAGAACTTAAAGTTCTAAGTTGTCGAGTGGTTTTGTGACTTGACAAAATCACACCTCAACAGGGTGTAAATCTACTCCCAATTTACAATGCTCTTCTCCTTTCTCAACTTTCTTTTTCCACTTATTTTTAGTCATACCCTTTTGATCCTTTGGAGTGTCTCTGTTCTTGCTTATCTTTGGAATTTCTAGAAACTTTGTTCTACACCACTTAGCCTTATGCCCAAAATTATTGCAATTGTAACACCTGATGTTGTAGTTCCTGAATGGTGTAAATGACCTAAAATTTCCTTTGGTAAAGCCATAATTATTTTTGCCATGAATCCTACAATGTATAGCTTTGTGACCAAAACAATTACATGAGAAACAATATCCCTAAAAGAAATATTCATCTTGTCTTGAAAAATATAGTCTCTTGGTCCTTTCTTTGCCTTCTCTGTAATGATCTTTGTTTCTTGTTTGTGCATTATTTTCTTCCTCAATGATGGTTCCACTCCTCAACTTATCAACATAGCTCTTAGGTTCTCCTTCAATCTCTTTCGCTGATACTTCCTTTTATTTTGAGCCTGGATTCTCTTATTGTACCTCTTGAACTTCTTCATAGCCTAGTCATATTTTGATAAATGAAGATCTTTGTGCTTTGATAATATTATCCAAATATTTTGAACTTTTCCCAAACCTGTGTAGCTTATCCTAAGAATATTTCATTTCTTTCCTTAGAGAAATCACTTCATGTTCTAATATTTCACATTTTGAGTCTTTTACCTCCAAATTTTCAACCATAACTTATTTAAATCTCCTTGCCTTAACTTTTAAGTCTTTGAGATCTTGTAGAAGTGTTTCCTTTATTTCCTTATATTATTGAACTTGAGTCTTCAGTCTTGAGTTCTTCTTTCTAACTCTTTTCAACTCTCTGAGAGCAACAATAAGTTCCTCTTCTAGGTCAACTGTGGCTTCTTCTTCTTATTCTGAATTTTCCTCTAGGTATTCAATTATAGGAGCATCTTTTTTTTCTTCTACTTGGTTAGAAACATATTCTACTTGATCTTCAATAGGAGTGTTCTTTTTCTCTTCTATTGCCACAAATAGAATATTTTATTTTTCACTATATGAGAAAATTTCATCACTGTCACTTGAAACACTACTTGCTTCTCCAACATAGAAACTCTTCTTATCTCTTTGAAAAATATTATTTTTATGCTTACCTTGACCATAACTATTTTTATTTCCATACCTAAATTTTCTTTCTTCTTTTTTTCTTATAATCATGTTTCTCTTCACTGCTACTACTTTAAGCTTGTGGAAAATTAGATGCATAGTGACCAAAGTTACCACAATTAAAATACTTCACAGTCTTCATATCTTTGTGTTTTCTTGAGTCCATCATATTTCTTCTCACATAGTTAGCTTCTTCATTACTTATTGAATCATCACTTGATTTTGGTTTTTTATATTTTGTCTTCTTTGAAACTTTTAATGCTACCTCTTTCTTGGAATTTTGATATTTTTTTGTCCTCATATCATAACCTGGGAGTATTCCATGTAACTCATCCATTGTCAACTTATCAAGATCCTTCATCTCTTCTATCACTGAAAAAATTGAATCATACCTCATAGGAAGTGATCTTAATACTTTTTCAGCAACACTAGAGTCCTCAATTTCAAATCCAAGTCCATGCATGGTATTAACAACTTCATCAACACAAAGTAAGTATTTAGCAATATATTCCTCATATTTCATTTTCAATTTTTCAAACATCCTTCTGTGAATTTGAAGTTTTACCAACTTAACATTGCTATCTCCTTCATATGTTTGCTTCAATTTGTCCCATAATTATTTTGCTAATTTATATTGCATAAATTTCACAAACTTTGATTCACGTAATCCACTTAATATTCCATTCATAGCCTTGGCATTATTTACATATAATTGATTTCTATACTTATTTGTAGGAGTATCTATAGGTTTGAACCCATCCTCAACAAATTGCCATGTTTCATATACTTGTTCCATCAAATAAGTCTTCATCCTCATACTCTAGAAAGCATAATTATTCCTATCAAACATTGGAGCATTATTTTTTGAAGATCCATTCTAAGAGGCCATCTGTATTCCTGTAAGATCTTCCTTCAAGCAGTTAGACTTCTTTGAAGTAACCCGCTCTAATACCAATTGAAGAACACAAGCTTATACTGAGAGGGGGGTGAATAGTATAAAATAAAACTATGCTTTTCTTTCCAAAATAATATTATCTGATGTTATCAATTGCACTATATTTCCAAAGAATTTTAAACCAATATCATCAATAGTAGTAGCAAAGAAATGCATATATTAGCACACACAATGAGAGACACAAATTTAACGTGGTTCATCCAAAGTGGGCTATGTCCATGAAGAAAATATTTCTTATATATTTTCTCAAAAAATATCTTGGGAACCAAATACCTATTACAATGTTTATGGACCTCTGTCTAAAGGAGACACCAATCCCCTATGCTCAAGTTTTTGGATCTCTTTCCATAGGAGAACTCTATCCCATCAAATTCAATTCATGGACCTCTATCCATAGGAGAACTCTGTCCCCTCAACTCTAGTTTATGACCTCTATCCATAGGAGACCTCTGTACCCACTATTCTAGTTTGTGGACCTCTATCCATAGAAGAGCTTTGTCCCCACTACTTTGGTTTGTGGACCTCTATACATAGGAGAACTCTATCCTCTCAACTATTTTTTATGTAACTCTATCCATAGGAGACACCTCTCCTCTCTGCTCTGGTCACCTCCAAATATGGTAAACACCTTTCCTTAAATCTAATCCAAGCCTACTCATGAGGCTTACTCAAATCTTCCCATAAATCTGCTCTCAACTTTGTCCCAAATCTGCACACACTATATGCACAAATATTTCTTAGCTCTATCCCAAATTTGCACACATTACATGCACAAATCTGTCTCAGATCTATCCTAAACTTGCACTCATTACATGCACAAATTTGTCTCAAATCTATCCCAAACATGCATACATTACATGCACACATATGTCTCGACTCTGTCCCAAATATGCACACATTACATGCATAAATCTATCTCAACTTTGTCCCAAATCTGCACATATTACATGCACAAATATGTCTCAAATCTGTCCTAAATATGCACATATTACATGCATAAATCTATCTCAAATCTATCCCAAATATGCACATATTACATGCACAAATCTGTCTCAACTCTATCCCAAATATGCACACATTACATGCATAAATTTGTCTCAACTCTGCTTAATTCTAGTGCTGCTCAGAAAGTATTAAGATCACTCCCTATGAAATATTAATTCTACCTTCCTTACTCTCATATCAAAGTCCCACATTTTTTGATATTTTTCATACTTTCAACCCATTATTATATGCAATGTCATCTACAAGATCTTATCCAAAGTGATTACCAATAGGTTGTAAGAAGTCCTAGTCATCATCATCGACCCTTGCTAAGAAATCTTGGTTCAAGGCAGGCTTATTTATGATGGTGTTATCACCATCCATGATCTCATTCATTTAATCTCCAAAAGTAAAAGGGCTAGCCTCTTCCTCAAACTCGACATGAATAAAGCATTTGATGGAGTCTTGTGGTACTTCTTCCTTGATGTTCTTGTCCAATTTGGCTTCTATGATGATTGGATTGATCTCATAAAAGAGTGCATTTATTTTTCTTAGTTCTCTATTCTCATAAACGATTCTACTATTGGTTACTTTAAGAGTTTTAGAGGCTTAAGATAGGGTGATCCTTTGTCTCCCTTTCATCCTAGCTGAATCCCTAGGTAGAACCCTCAAGATTACATGTTTTTTGGGAGCTATCTCAAGTATTAAAGCATCATCTAGCCTCCATATGATTACCTACTAGCATTTTATTTATGATACTATCCTAGCCACTATCTCTTCAGTTCCTAAAGCTAAGACCATCAAGAGAATTCTAAATTATTATGAAGAAGCTACTGGTTAGAAAGTAAAATTTTTAAAAAGAAAGGTTTTTTTCATCAGTACCCCTATTGATAGACAACTCAAAATTACCAGAATCATGGGGTGCATAATATCTGACCTGCCATCCACCTATTTGGGTCTTCCTCTCTTCTAGGAAAGCCTAGCTGAAAATATCTAAAATATTGTTACTACAAGAATTATGAAAAAGCTCATAGGTTGGAAAGAAGCCCTTCTCAACTAGGTTTCCAAAACTACTCTTGTCCAAGCTTGTATTTAGAGCGTCCTGATTTATTTCATGTCTATCTTCAAAGCTTCGATCGCTATATGCCCAAAAATTGAACAAATTCAAAAGATATTCCTATGGTCAGGGAATGAGAATAAAAATAGATTTCACTTAGTGGCTTGGGATAAAGTTTACTCCATGTTGGAGGAAATTATTGAACCCTTAAGAAATTTTTTACACTGCAAGACTTCCTTGATCCAATTAGCATTGTGGACTCTGGTGGATCAACCTATTTGACTCAGGAAAATATTATCCTAAGATGCTAGATAGATTAAATAGGGTAAGGAAACCCCAAAGGTGAGCTTATAATATTTATCATACGCTCATGCTCATATAGATTTGAAAAAATGAAATAAAACTACAACATAAAAGTTGATCAACCTTCGAAGTAAATCCTAGCTAGTACTTCAAAAAGTAGATCGATGCCTTATCCATTGGATAATTGTAGCCAAAATGATCCAAACACATCCATTCAAACAATGTAATATAAATTATTAAACATGTCAGCGAAAGAGGATGCCATTTACATATTCAAATGATGTAACATGTAAATAGGATAACACACAAAAATACACATAGAAATACTGAAAGGAGGAAGGAGGATTGCATTAAATAACAAATCATTACAATGGGAGTCTGATTAGAATAACCAGATCTCACTAAATAAGTACAAACAAATTCTCCATTCAAATTATGCAATAGAGAAATACAACTCTTCATACAAATAATGTAACAAAGAGCCTCAACCTCAGCCATTGAAAATGATATTAGTAAACTGGGCACCTCTTCAGCAAAACTTGCACAATAATGGGGAAGAAAAAGGGGTGACTAGACAAGACACACAAAAAAATACAACTAAAAATGATGGACACTCTAGTATACCTCTTGCAAAATTTTATTGTGCAAAAACTTGATTTTTTTTTTCTGTTGCAGCAACTCTCTCATATAGCTTGCAAATTGGTTCTCATTGAAAGCTTGATGATGGCCCATAATTGTGAAAACTATAACTGTTTCAACTATGGCTCATAATTGCAATTATCATTTATTAAAATTGGGTGATGGCTCATAATAATTGTAACTACCTCCTTACTTGATCCACAACATTGATTGCATTTGTAGTGGTTCTCGTTTGCTACCTGATAGTGGTCAAAAATTACCTCCATATTTACCTGTTACAATTCATCTTGAAGTTGGCCAAAAAGGGCTTTAAAAATTTAATTTTAGCCACTTTCCTTTTTTTTTTATATGGCTAACCTTAGTCAATATAAAAAAATAAATAATAATAATAATAAGTCCCAAGGGGGACAACGCAACAGTTCAAGCTTTGGCTCTTCTTCGGGGGGTCCAAGGTTCAAACCGTGACATGGGTGCGTGTGTGAGGGGGTGGGTGTGTGGTGGTTGTTTGTTAAATTTCTTATTGATAAGCATAGCTCTCGGCTTTACGAAGGGTCATAGTTGGGAGGAGACTGCTCAACCGTGTGCATTGGTCGTAGGGGTTTCTCACACTAACCAAATAAAAATAAATAAATAAATAATAATAATATTGGAACTATTATTATTATTAATTATTAATTATTGATTATTAATTATTAATTATTAATTATTAATTATATATTATTATTTTGTTTTTCTCAAACCTTTTTATTTTAATGGCTTTTTTTTTTTTGCTCGTTTTTCATTTTTTTCATATATATATATATATATATATATATATATATATATATATATATATATATATATATATATATATATATAAGGCACCCAAGTATGCATGGGGGACTATATATATAACATAAGATCCTCCCTAATGTGTGGGGGGATTTTTATATTTTTAATTTTTTCAACTTAAATAACATGGCCTCGTGGGCCGCCATGTGAAAATGGGCCTACAGGGCCCTTTTTTTTATTTTTTTTAATAAAAATAAAAAAATTACATTACATATGCCTCATGGATCGCCATGCAGAAATGGACCCACGGGGCCTCCTCAACCAAAAAAATGAAAAAAAGAAATTTTACCTACACTCGTTCAAGCCTGCCAAGTGGTGCTCTCCAATTGGAGCACCTTGAAATTTGTGCTACCCCTACTCGTAACCACATCATCATATTGACACAAATTTCCATGCATTTGATCTGCACCTACCAATAATATTCTACCACTTGTCACACTCTGATTGGAGCACCTGAAAACTCTCGTTGCAATCCACACCATTAATTTCCATGCAATCCCCTAAGTTGTTGATATCTTCAGTTGAATTTTTCTATGCCTCAATTTTTGTGTCTGCTCATGTCTATGGGCTCTACATGGCGGTCGCAGACCAAGTTCCTTCTTGTTCCTCGGGCTCACTCATGTTGTTGATGTATTTGATTTTTAGATTTTTTATTATATATATTTTTGTTTTGATTTTTCTTTTCAAAGGTTTTCGCCATGCACATGAAGGGGGGATGGGTTATGTACAAGGGGGATGAGGAAATAGAAAAAGGGGGGATCGGTTACCCCTTTTATATATTTATTTAGGAAAAAAATATGGAGACTTAGGGGATAAGGAAGGGGATAGGGAATGGGTACGAAAAAAAGGATTAAGAGGGGGATGGGGGAGCCCCCCTTATTTTTTATTTTTTTAATTTTTATATTTATTATTATTATTTTTATAAAAATAAAATTTAATTAAATATTTAAAGAAATTTAATTAAATACTTAGTTAAATATATGATCAAAATTTATAAAATAATGAACATTTTAATTAAATATTCAAGACCCTTAGAGGTAAAAAATAATTTATCAAATCTTATTTAGGCAAAAACAAATTGACATAAGACCGAAACAAAGATAAGACCTTGGTAAAAAATAAATCACTGCTCTTGGAGGGTGGAACATGACTTCAAAAAGACCAAAAAATTGTAATAATTGGAAAGGGCCCAAAAATTATTAAAAGGAGACTGACCAGGGAATTATTGTAAATTTTTAAAGGACTTACAAGACACCAAAATTTTGAAAAAATGGGGGTAAACTCAAGTTGGATTTTGAGGATCCAACACAAGCTTCGACTAGGACAGGTGATGAAAAACACTCTAACAATGAATCACCTGAGAACTCCAAAATCTCCAATAGATCATAAGGACTCAAAAAATTACCTAATCACCTAAAAGCACACCTTAATCACTTAAAAAGGATGCCTTAATCACCTAAATAAACATCATCACCTAAAAATAACAATACTGAAAGACTAAAATGATTTTTTTTGTGTGAATTCTCAAGCCCTCTATAGAGAATGATACAATTTCAAATGGTCATTGATAGGAATTGAAAATTTTGTACGATCCAGAGTTTACAATTTTTAAGTATGTTGTCCTACCATCTGAAGGATTTGATAGGGGCCAAGCCATTTGGGTTCCCAGTTTCCTTTTTTACCACGTTTTTCATTTTTAGGGTCCCAATATAGTACTATATCGCCTCCCTAAAAAGGTTTACCTTTGGTTTTTTTATTAAACAACTACGTTGTTTTGTGATCCTACTCAGTTATCTTTATTAATGAATCCTTTCTATCTTCCTATAACTTCACAATTTGATCAAGTCTTCTTTGTAAGATATTTGGATTTTCATAATCTTGAAGAAGCAAAGATAAAACATGAATTTCTACCCGAGTGGGTAATAGAGCATTCTCACCATATACTAGTTCATAAGGAGATTTTCATGTGCTTCTTTTGATAAATATTCTATTAGCCCATAAAGCAAACTTTAGCTCATTGTCCCAACTTATTTTGTTTCTGCATAATGCTCTTCTGATTCTTATGATTAAATTTTTGTTCAAGTATTTTACTAAACCATTCCCTTAAAGATAGTAATTTATAGAATGATAAAGCTCTATGTTGTACCTAGCACAAAATTCAATCATTTTAAAAGAATTAAAATAGTTCCCATTGTTTGTGACTATCTTTCTAGGAACCCCAAATCTTGTTAATATGTGCTCTTCTAAAAACTTGATGACCAATTTTGTAGTGGATTTCTTAAGAGGTGCTGCTTCTACCCACTTGGTAAAATAGTCTATTGCTATAATTATCCATCTGTGATCTCTAAAATAATTCTTAATCTCACCTATGAGATATATTCCCCATTTAGCAAAAGGATCTTCCATAATTACTGGCCTAAGAGGCATGGATGACAAAATATTTTTCCCTATAAAACTTTGATAGTTATGACAACTTCTAACAAACTGATAGACATCTCTAAATAGAGAAGACCATTAATAACCAACTCTCATGATTTTGTGAGCAATAGCTTTTGGAGCAAAGTGACCCCACAAAATCCAGAATGATATTCTTTCAACACTTGCGATACCTCTTTCTCAAATAAACATAAAAGCACACACACCATATGGATGCATCTAATATAATATACCTTCTTGAATGTAGTATTTTTGTGTCAATTGCTTGATAGATCTCCTTTTATTTTGGGGTATATCTTCTAGAAATGATAAGTTTTGAAGATAAAAAATACCATCATACAATCTACAATCAGAATCATTAACTACCCTAGCTTCTTGTTGTTCATCTACTGTGATAGTTTTATTCATATTCTCTCATTTTTTAGATAGATACTTTGCTAGTCCCTATCCTCTAATAATCTACACTACTTTGAACTCTACATTATGTTATAGTAATTTAGTCATCCACTTTGCAGGATTGCCTAAAGGTTCAGGTTGAATGAAAACATATTTAACAATAATGTAGGGGATATAGGCTATTACCTTATTGGATCTAAAATAACTTTGAAATAATCTATTGCTTTGATTAAGGCATAAGCTTGTTTTTATAACATAGAGTAATTCATTTTAACACTCTTGAATCCTATACTGATAAATACTATAGGCCTTTCATTTTTCTCTTCATCCTTCTAGGATAGAAATGCATTCATAGTGTGTTATGAGGAAAATGAGTAGATTTTGAAATATCTGGAGTAATCAAGGCAATTTAATACTAAAGCTTGAGTAATTGCATCTTTGATCTTCTGAAAAGTTGCAGTATTTTTCTCTATCCACCCGATTTCCCCATTTTTCTTGATCATGTCATTCATTGGCTTGGCAATCTGAGAAAAATCAGGGACAAACCTCCTAATAAAGTTAATCTTCTTGAAGAATGATCTAACTCCTTTAAGATTTTTAGAAGGGGGAGTTTTAGCAATTGCTTCACTTCTTTGTCGATCAATGCTAATCCCATCCTGTGAAACAATATGGCCAAGTAGTTTACCTTTAGTGACCCCAAATACATATTTCCTAGGATTAAAGGATATGCCAAGTTATTTGCACCTTTCAAACACTTGAGTTAGATGTGCAAAATAGTCTTCAATATTTTTTGAAAAACCTGTAATGTCATCAAGATACACTAGTACTATTTTAAACATTAGTCCCTTAAATGCAACATCCATGGCTATCTAAAATGTTGCCTCTCCATTCATCAATCCAAAGGGTATCCTAAGATATTCCAATGTTCCCCATGATGTGGTGAAAGTTTTTTTTGTTTATGTCTTCTATATTCACTACAATTTGATTGTAACCTAAAAATCCATCCAATAAAAATATTCTTGATGACCCAACCATTTCTTGAAGTAATTATTCCATATTTGAAAGTGGATAGTTGTCTTTAAGAGATCTCTTATTCAAGTTTCTAAAATCTACACAAAGCTCGATCTCAACATTCTTTTTGTAACTGGAACCAGATTTTCTAACCAAGAAGAAAATCTCACCTTCCTGATTATCTTAGTATCCAGTAACCTCTAAACTTCTTTCTGCATAATTGGATGCAAAGTGGGATTGAAATTTATCTATTTCTACCTAAAGGGCTTGGTATCTTTCTGAAGGGGTATTATGTGAGTCATTACATTTGTGTTAGAAGTCTTCAAAACCTCATAACTCTAGCAAAAAGTATCAATTTTCTGTTTTAGGAAGTTGATATACTGTTGCTTCTCTTTTTAAGATAAAGCTTTATTAATATTAACAATCTTAGGTTCTTCCTCTGTTCCAATATTAACTTCATATACCTCGGAATCCTGAACCAAAGGTTTATATGCTCTATAAAAATCATCAAACAAACTCTCTAAAGATACCAACCCCCTGGGGATCCTGTTGGTCTCTAGTTGTATGAATTTTTTGGGTTCTCCAATAACATCCTTTAGTTTTTCTTCATCACTTTCATCACAAATAACATCAAAAAATTCATTTTGCATAGTTATAAAATCATTAATGTTTATATCATCATGCAAAAACTATAAATATACCACATTATTAGGGATAGATGGTTTATAAACATATATGGTTTGGAACATATCCATAAAACAGGTGTCTATATTAGGTCTATCTACTCCATAATCATTAATTACCAATAGATTAGCATTGTAATTTTGTGCTCTAGGAATAAATTGTATATTAAAAGCCAAAAATCTATCTATTTCATCCAACATTGCTTGCTTATATTGCTTTAATCTAGGGTGCTTTTTTTGATATTTCCCTTTGATCTATTAAATTATTAGCTCAGCATCTCCACTAAATCTAAGATAACTAATACCCAATTCTTTGGCTTTCCTTAGCCTTAGTAATAAAGCTTTGTACTTTGCAACATTATTTATACAAGAAAACTCTAACATGTATGGTATGTTACGATAACTTCCATTGATGTCTATCAATAGTACTCTAGCTTCTACTCTTGCTCAAGATTTTCTCCATTAAAGGTCATAGTCCATAACTTTGAAGTCAAAATTCTATTAGTTTTTGCATCCACTTCAGCCTTCAATTTTGGATCCATATTCTCAGCATCAAGCACTTCTAACAAGAAAGGAGAGTGCCAAATAGAATAAACACCCATGTACTTTTCCTCAGTAGAATTCATGATATTAACCATGTTATCATTAGGATCTTTGAACTCAACTAAATACCTATTGAAGGGTTCCATTTTCAAGATGAATTTTTTCTTACCCTACATATATGACCAATCCAAATGAATAGTGCCATCTAGTTGCTCTACCCAATTCCTAGAGAGTAATATGAAAAATAAAAGATCCACATATACAATTGCAGCATCCATTATCACACATTTCTTAGGATATTGTTTAATATGGACAAGAATATTTATGATAATACCTACATAAGGTACTCTCCTATTATCCATTACAAAAATAGAGGGGTGCCCTTTCTAATAAATAAAATCTAACTGATCAGCTACCTGTTTTGACATCACATTTGTGGAAGCACCATTATCACACATGCAGTTATGAGTAACATATTGATCCCTATAGCTATGTGTAACTCAATGATATGTAAAATGGTTTAACTAAATATGAGGCTTTGACTGCATTATTTTTAAGGCCTATAAGGGTTTTAGGTTGTTCTCTTGATTGATCAGTGAGTTTGAAGGCTCTACATACTTGATACCAGTACATCAGAATAGTCATTAACTCTCCAAAAGTGATGCTGACCTTCTTCTTGGCAACCATTACACCTAGATCAAATTGATCTTTCTTATCATAATTTTTTTTCTATCTCTCTTACTAACCAAGTTATTTTGTTGTTTTTGAATAATTTTATCTCCATCACACTCCTCAGGAATCATTTGTAGCTTCATCTAATTTACCTTTTTCTATGAAATTACTCTTGTAGTTTTCTCCTTTTTTGTAGGACCTTCATCAATTATATCCTCCACTATTTTATTCTTGATATTGATAGTGTGTATTCTCTCTAAAGAATCAATTTCTTCTATTGTAGGTATAAGCATCCCTTGCTTCATACCTCTAGTATTAGGAGGCTCACTTATTAGGAGGCTCACTTGAGGTTGATGCCTCTCCAATGACTAAGGCTCTTTGCTCAAGATTACTGGAACATATTTCCATGTCCCTTTCAAATTCTTGTTCTCTAGTTTCATCCTCCCGAGTCCAACATACATTAATTCTAATATCTTCATCTTCAGATTCATCATTTAAATCAACATTAGAATGCAAACTTGGATAAATACCATAATAAACAAAGTTATATGGTGCATAATACACAAAAAAATAGAAAGGATGACCTAATGCTATATTTTTAGATGGTATTAGATTTTGAACATAATCCTTATATTTTTCTATTTCTTTTTTTTCCAATTTCCATTTTGATTCTTGTTTCCCTCTTCATTTCTATTATTATTCTAGTTTCTATTGAAATTCCTCCTAAATGAAGGCCTATTATCTTCTTGCTATCTATTATTATCCTATGAAGTTTTTGCAATTCTATCCTTACCGTTTTCAATTCTAGCCAACCTGTTATTCAAAGTAGTAAACATCTCACTCAACTAATTATCTATTTTTTTCATGGGATCCTGATTTGTTTTCTTAGGGATAGAAACTCAATCTTCTTGGGATTTATTTCAAGTTGATTGGGCTTCAAAGAGTATGATTTCATCTTACCAATATTAATCATATATATCTCTATTTTAATATACCTTTCCATACATATATCAATGGTGGTTGTTGCTTGTTTCCTTAGCTTGTAACTAAAATCTCCAGGGAAGGCATTCTTGTAAAAACAAATGGACTGATCATCATTTGGCCTTAATTCTACAAGAATCTTATTTTTGGTCTTAAATAATCTTCTATTAAAATATTCCATTGATTCATTTTCTTTCTTTTTCATGGTAGCCAACTTTGTCAATAAGGAATGTTCATTCTTCCTCTATTTCCTAAGGAAAGTGTGCTCTAGCTTTTAAAAATTATAGATAGTACCAGCTCTAAGGATTTTAAACCATTATCGAGCATCTTTCTCTAAAGTTTGAAAGAACAATATGAGGATAACATATTTATCATATGCATCAAGACTATCCATGGCATACACAAAATCTCTAATATGATTTTCATCAGTAGCAATATTCTTGGAATTTAGTCAAGTACTTGGGAGTATTCCTAGAGAGAGGATTCAGATTTGGAGGTAAGAAAAAATATCTATATCTATTGGTTCTCTACTGGTTGAAAATTTGATTAACATTATCATTTTTATTTGCATTAGGAGCTATCAGACTCACTACTGGTTGATTTACTATAGGTAATTGGTTTACAATAGTAGATGATTGATTTAAACCAAGATTTGAACTAGAAACATAAATAACAAAAATTGAAATTAAAGTTTTTCCATGAGACTTGAAGAATACCTCAAGATTTGGCACTTTAGAAAGCACTTCTTTACCATTTCTTGTAGACGCTAGATCCAACTCCTTTGATTTTTAAAATTTTGAGTTCATTTAGAGTCACTAGCACAAATGTGCAAAGAAAGAGCAATATATTTTTGGAATTATTGAGTTTTCGTTGATGTTAAAGGTTGATTTAGTTGCATGATTGGGCAAAGTATTCAAGATAGATATATGATTTTATGGGAATAAAGTTTGCTTATGAGTTTGGACAATATCAAAGAAAGTATTCAAAGAAAATATATCTCCAGGGATGATTTAATTATATGAGTATGCTTTAATATTTAAAATAAAAATTTAAATATTAATTTGATGTTATAATATGATTATGCTTTAATATTTAAATCAAAATATTTAAATATTTTAATTAAAGGTTTCAAATTTAAGCATTCAAATAGTGTGGGTTGATCCCTTAGCGCAAATAGCAAGAAAGTGAATGTTTGCATATAAATTAAAGGCCAAGAGTTCATTTAAATGAGGTTGATGAAGTGAAATACCTTCGAGATATATGTGTTGCACCAGATACGAAGAGGGGAGAAGAACAAAGCAAGAGATTGGAGTTTCCATGAAGGCGTAGAGAGAATTTTTGTGGTATTAATGAATATTTTTGATAAAAGGGAGAGGATGAGGCTATCTCATAGCATAGTGAATGGAGTAGAAGACATACAGTGTTGAGAGAAGTTGAAGTTTCATGAGGTGCGTGAGCACATGTGTTGAAGGTATCATTAGAGTGTGCTATTTGCTATGTGAACAAGTTGAATGGAATATTGAAACATATCATCCAGGTACAATATTATTTTGTTGGAATATTTTAAAATATCTGCTGCAAGTTTCTATACCAGACTAGGTTCCACAAGATCACTGAAGGATAAGAGGAGAAGAAGGTGGTACAGTGTGACGTTTAATGAGAGTTTTCATAGTGATAGAGGGGTATAAGATTTTCTAAACACTGTGTGGTGAATGAGAGTTGATGTGGCATCCAAGTAGCACATATGTTCACAGTACCTTGAGTGTCACATAAGGAGAAGAAGTATCATTGAATTGTCATTGCTACATGTACCAAAAAAAAAGGTGTCATAAAGGGAGGAGATATCCTGTAAATTCATCATGTAGAAGAAGACATCCAGAGGAGGAAAAACCAAGCACAATGTAGCAAGCATAAAATTGAAAAGAGTTACAAAGCACATATTGAAAAATTTGAAACCCTACCTCACCACATAATTAATACAATCATCTATTTTAGATCACACACACTTTGAGGGTCATATATAGATAGAGCAGCTAAACCCAAGCCATAGACAAAAAGGATTTGCATTGACAAGGCTCAAAGATTATTTGAAGAACCATGACGAGAACACCAGTGGCTTGTGCATGCAGGTTTCTTTGGCAGGGTTATGCTTTGTAAAATAAAGTGGGATATTATCCCACATTGATTGTGGTATGAAGCATGACAATATTTATAAGCATCGGCAAGCACTAAGGTGATTGTGACCACCTAGGGTGGTAACATTGCACCCATGCATAGGAGGCTCCTAGTGGTTTGGGCGTGTGGTTCTTGAGGCAACAGAGGGACTAGTTGGCACCCCTACCATAGTTGTGGTGAAAGTGATACTTGGCAACATCTGGTGTAATTGTTGACGTCTGAAGAGCTCATTGATCATACCTAAATAAATATTTTTAAATGCAAAAAGGGTGTTAGAAAAAAATTTATCGTATATGTGGTCGTCACAAGATGGAATTCAATAGAGATCGTGGAAAAAAGTAACAAGGAGCGCAGGTTTTGAAGTGGTACAAGTTTTCCATGATTTGGTAAAAGTAAGGTAACACTATGCGTAATATCTTGTAATCCTTATATAGGAGATATAAGTGAAATTCTTATTGTCTAAGGAAGAATTAATGTTACCATATTGCAATTTTGATATCCAAGTGCTTTAAACAAGTTGAAGAAATCAAACTCAAGAAAAGGGAACAACAAGGATAATATCTTGATGAGAAAGGTTTAGAGTGCAGATACAAGAAGACATTTTGAGTAGTGTTTATGATTAGATTTGGGAATAGATTTGAGTAATGTTTATGATCAGATTTTGGAGCAAAACTAAGTAGAGTTTTTAACCAGTTTTGTGAGCAGAAGGTTGTTTCCTTCAAGACCAGAGGTTAGTACCTCTAGGGGATTGGTGTATCCTATGGGTTAGTGCCCAAATACTTGTATAAGGGGATTGGTGTCTCCTGTGGGTTGGTGCCCATAAAATTGTATAAGAGGATTGGTGTCTCCTGTGGGTTGGTGCCCATGAACTTGTATAAGGGTACTGGTGTCTTGTGGGTTGGTTCCCACGAAATTGGATAAAGGAATTGGTGTTTCCTGTGGGTTGGGGTACATGAACTTGTATAAGGGGATTGGTGTCTCCTATGGGTTTGTGCCCATGAAATAACAATGATATTGGTGTCTCTTGTGGGTTGGTTCCCATGAACTTGTACTAGGGGATTGGTGTCTCATGTGGGTTGGTGCCCACATTTTGTTTTGAAGAAAATATAAGCAATATTTTGTCATGATTTTCTATCAAAAGGGCGTTTCCACATAAATCATTATCTCTTATATGTGTGGTTATTTATGCATTGATTTATTCATATTATTATAGTTATTATTTTAGAAATAAAAGAGAAAAGTTTTATCTTATACTGTTCATCTCCCTTCTCAGTATAAGTGTGTGTTTATTCAATTTGTATTAGAGTTAGGTTCCTTTGTGAAAGCCTAACAACTTGAAGGAAGATCTTACTAGAACACATATGGCTTACCAAGAAGGTTTTTCATCAAATAGGGCTCCATTATTCGATGGAATCAATTATACCTTTTGGAATGTAACGATGCAAACCTATTTGATGGGACATGGCTATGATATATGGCAATCTATTGTGGATGGGTTTAAACCACCTACAATCCCTCCCACAAATAAAAATGGCAAGAAACCATTTAAACATAATGCCAAGGAAATGAATACAATACTAAGTGGGTTATGTGCAGAGTTTTTGAAAGTCATGCAATGCACCTTAGTAAAACAAATATGGGACAAGTTACAAAGAACATATAAAGGAGACAACAAGGTTAAAATGGCAAAAATTTAAACCCACAAGAGGAAGTTTGAAGACTTGAAGATGAAATATGAGGAAGATATTGTTAGATATCTGCTTCGTGTTGATGAAATTGTCAACACCATTTGTGGACTTGGAGAAAGTATTGATGACTCTAATATTGTTTAGAAAATATTAAGGTCACTTCCCATGAGGTTTGATGCAAAGGTCTCGGTGATTGAATAAATGAAGGATATTAAAACCTTAAGCATGGATGAGCTACATGGAATTCTTATAGCCTATGATATGAGGACTGAAAAAGATAAAACATCCAAATGGAAGGTTGTGTTTAAATATTTAAATAATATAAAGAATAAAGAACCAGAGTTGAGTGAAGAATCGAGCAGTGGAGAAGAAGCTAACTTTGTGCAAAGAAATAAGAAAGGACCAAGAAAACACAAAGGTAAGCATACTGTGAAATGTTTTAATTTTGGTAACATTGGTCACTATGTATCTTAGTGTCCACAAGTTGGAAGTAGTAGTAGTGAATAAGAAGAGGAATACAAGAAAAAGAAGGAAATAAACTTTTATCATGAAATAAAAATAGGCACGGTCAAAGCAAGCATGAGAAGATCTTTCAAAGGCACAAGAAGAGTCTTTATGTTGAGGAAGCAAGAAGTTCTTCCAACAACAATGATGAAAGTATCTCTGATAGTGAAAGAGAAAAATCCTATTTTTGGCCATGGCGGTGAAAGAAGATGCTCTTGTTGTTGAAAAATAAGAAGAGGAGAAAGACCCAGATTTTTGAAGAGGAAGCTATAGTTGACATAGAAGAGGAACTTGTTTCTGCTCTTGAAGAGTTTAAAAGGCTTAGAAATAAGAACTCAAGATTGAAGACTCAAGTACAAGAGGATTAGAAGACAAAGAAAAATCTTTCACAAGATCTCACCAAATTAAAAGTGAAAATTGAATAGGCAAAACAAATTGAAGAAGGTATGGCTAAGTAGTTAAAGGTAAAAAAGTTTGAATGTAAAAAATAGGAACATGAGGTTACCTCTCTAAGGAAGGAAGTGGAAGAATCTAATGATAAGCTACATTAAAATATTATGTTAGAGAAAAGTACAAAAATATTGGATGATATTATCAAATAACAGAGATATTCGGTTATAAAGACTGGAATTGGTTTTGAATAAGGTCAAAAGAAACAAGAGGAGTAGTCAAGATGAAAAGGAACAAAGGATAAAATAATTTAAGAAGAACCTAAGACCTATGCTTATGTGTTGAGAAGTGAAAGCATCAAGAATGAAGAAAAAAAAGCATCATCAAGGAACAAGGTCCATCATAGAAACAACAATGAGAGAACCATGCGGCCATATCCTCCAAGGCAATCATATAGGTTTCAATATTTCTTCTGAGGTTATTGCTTTTCATGTCACCAATTTGGTCATAAAGTTATAAATTGTAGGGTTCATGCTAAAAATGATTTTGGCTTCATCAAGAGAAACTTCAATTTATTTGCACCTCTCATGGACTACAACATCATTTGTTACAAATGTAATAATTTTGGGCATACAACTAAATGGTGTAGAATAGTGTTCCCTGAACTTCTAAAGTCAAGTAAGAAGGAGGATGATCAATATGTTCAAAATAATATGATATCCAAAGTTTGGAAAAATAAAATGGAACAAGAAAATGAGCATTGTAAGTTGGTAGTAGTTTCACTCCCATATCATCATAGAAGTCTCAGTTAGAGTGGTGGTAAGGGGGCATTGTCCAGTGTCTTCTATTTTAGCCCTAATAATACTTTACCATTGATGTCAAAGGGAGAGAATTTTAGTGAGGGGGAGAAATTTGGAATATGAGTAAGAGGGAGCAACTTGCAAGGGGGAGCAGTTTGTGATCTGGTTGCAATAAAGGATATTTTATTTACAGGGTTGTCATCAATGAAAAAGGGGGACATTGTTGTAATTATTGAGTTGTCATTGATGTCAAAGGTTGATTTGGTTGCATGATTGGGCAAAGTATTCAAGACAAATATATTCTTTCATGGGTAATAAGTTTGCTTATGAGTTTGGGCAATATCAAAGAAAGTATTCAAAGCAAATATATCTCCAAGGATGATTTAATTATATGAGTATGCTTTAATATTTAAATTAAAAATTTAAATATTAAAGTGATGTTATAATATGAGTATGCTTTAATATTTAAATCAAAATATTTAAATATTTTAATTAAATATTTCAAATTTAAGCATTCAAATAGTGTGGGTCAACCCCTTAGTGCAACTAGCAAGAAAGTGAACATTTACATATAAATTAAAGGTCAAGAGTTCATTTAAATGAGGTTGATGAAGTGAAATGCCTTCGATATATATGTGTTGCACCAGATATGAAGAGAAGAGAAGAACAAAGCATGATATTGGAGTTTCCATGAAGGCACAGAGAGGAGTTTTGTGATATTGACGAATATCTTCGATAAAAGGGAGCAGATGAGACTATCTCATAGCGCGATGATCAGAGAAGAAGACGTTCGATGTCGAGAGAAGAAGGTTCATGAGGCATGCAATAAAATGTGTTGAAGGTATAATTGGAGTGTACTCTTTATTGTATGAACAAGTTGATTGGTAGATTGGAACATAGCACCTAGGTACAAATTTGTTTTTGTTGGAATATCTTGAAATATCTGTTGCAAGTTTCTATACTAGAATAGGTTCCACAAGATCATTGAATGACAAGAGGAGAAGAAGGTAGTCCAATGTGACATCGAAGGAGATTTTTCACAGTGGCATAGGGGTACCATATTTTATAAATATTTTATAGTGAAGGCACTTTGATGTGGCACCTGAGTAGCACATATGTTGACAGTACCTTGAGTGTCAAATAAGGAGAAGCAGTATTGTCAGATTGTCATTGCTACGTGCACCAAAAAAAAAAGTATTGTCAAGGGAGGAGATATCTTGTACATGCATCGTACATAAGAAGACATATAGAGGAGGAAAAACAAAGCATAATACAATGAGCATCAATTTGAAAGGAGTTATGAAGCACATATTGAAACAATCAAAACCCTACCTCGCCACATCATTAATATAATCATCTATTTTACATCACATGCACTTTAAGGATAATATATAGATAGAGAATTTAAATGCATGCCATAGGCAAAAATTATTTGCATCGATAGGGCTCAGATATTGTTCAAATAATTTTAGAAAGAACACCGATAGCTTGTGTAGGCAGGTTTCTTCGGTAGGGTTGTGCTTTACAAAATAAAATGGGATATTATCCCACACTGATCATGCTGTGAAACATGGTAGTGTTTATAAGTAATGACAGGTGCTAAGGTGATTATGAACACCTAGGGTGGTAACATTGCACCCACGCACAAGAGGCTCCTAGTGGTTTGGGCATGTGGTTATTGAGGTAGCAGAGGGGCCAGTTGGCATCCCCACCATAGTTGCGATGAAAGTGAAACTTGGCAACATCTGGTGTAATTGTTGACTTTAAATATAATTAACATCTCAAGAAATCATTGACTGCACCTAAACAAATATTTTTGAATGTGAAAAGGGTGTTAGAAAAGAGTTTGTTGTACACGTAGCTACCACAATATGGAATTCAATATATTTTATGGAACAAAGTAACAAGAAGCACAGGTTTTGAAGTGGCATAAGTTGTCTATAAATTGGTAAAAGTAAGGTAACACTTTGCATAAAATATTGTAACCCTTAGATAGGAGATATAAGTGAAATGTTTATTGTCTAAGGAAGAATGAATGTTACTATATTGTAATTTTGATATCCAAGTGCTTTAGCAAGTTGAAGAAAGAAAACTCAAGAAAAGAGAATAATAGGTACAATATCTTGATGAGCAGGGATTAGAGTGCAGATCCAGGAAGATATTTTTAGTAGTGTTTGTGATCAAATTTAGGAACAGATTTGAGAAGTGTTTGTGATCATATTTTAGAGCAGACTTGAATATACTTGTAGACTAGTTTTGTAAGTAGAAGGTTCGCGCCTTCAAGATAAAGAGTTGGTGCCTCTAGGGTATTGGTGTCTCCTATGAGTTGGTGCCCATAAACTTTTATAAGGGGATTTGTGCCTCATGTGGGTTGGTGCCCATGAACTTGTATAAGGGTATTGGTGTCTCCTATGGGTTTGTGCCCATGAAATTGTATAAGGGGATTGGTGTCTCCTGTGGGTTTGTTCCCACAAACTTGTATAAGGATATTGGTGTCTCCTATGGTTTGGTACCCATAAAATTGGATAAGGGGATTGGTGTCTCCTATGGGTTGGTTCCCATGAAATTGTATAAGGGGATTGGTGTCTCCTATGGGTTGGTGCCCACAAAATTGTATAAGGGGATTGGTGTCTCCTGTGGGTTGGTGCCCATGAACTTGTATAAGGGTATTGGTGTCTCCTGTGGGTTGGTTCACACAAAATTGTAATAAGGATATTGGTGTCTCCTGTGGTTTTGTGTCCATGAACTTGTACTAGGTGATTGGTGTCTCCTGTGGGTTGGTGTCCATGAAATTTATTGAAGAAAATATAAGTAATATTTTGTCGTGGTTTTCTCCTGAATGGGTGTTTCCACGTAAATAATTGTCTCTTATGTGTGTGGTGATTTGTGCATTGATTTATTCATATTATTGTAGTTATTGTTTTGGAAAGAAAAAATAAAAGTTTTATCTTATACTATTCACCCTCCTCTCTGTATAAGCATGTATTTCTTCATATCTTCAACAATATTTAGGCCAAGATTACTCATCTTGATATTCACTAAAATCTCACAAATTTCACTCTAGGAAAGACTTATGAGAAATATAAAATATAAAATAGTACTAAATCTTCCCTGATAATGGTACCAAAAACTATTGGGGGAAATTCTTGCACCCTTAAGAGATTTGGCACATTGTAATACTTCCTTGATTCAGTCAACATTGTGGAATCTGGTGGATCCACCTATTTTACTCAAAAAAAGATTATCCTAAGACTCTAGACAGAATGAGTAGGGTAAGGAAACCCTGGTGATGAGCTTATAATATTTATCATATGCTCATGCTCATTCAGATTTGCAAAAATGAAATAAAATGCAATATAAAAGTTGAATTGAGCTTCAAAGTAACTTCCATCTAGAGCTTCAAAAAGTAGACCAGTGCCTTATCCATTGGGTAATTGTAGATGAAGAAAAAATAAGGGAGAGAAGATAAAACTGAGCCAATCACATCAATTCAAATAATGTAATAGAAATGATTAAAAATATCAGTGAAATAAGATACCATTTACATATTTAAATGATGTAACATGTAAATAGGATAACATACAAAACTACACAAAGAAATATTGAAATGAGGAAGCAAGATTGCATTAAACAATAGATCATTACAATGGGAGTTTGATCAGAATAACCAGATCTCACTAAACAAGTACAAACAAATTCTCCATTCAAATGATGCAGTAGAGAACTTGAACTCTTTGTTTAAATTATGTAACAAAGAGCCTCATTTATTTTGATCTCAGCCAATGGAAATTATATTAGTAAACTGGATACCTCCTCAGTAAAACTTGCACAAATATGGGGAATAAAAAGGGGCGACTAGACAAGACACACAAAAAAAATACAACAAACAAGGATGAACACTATGGTATACCTCTTGTAAAATTTTACTATGCAAAAATTGATTATTTTTTCTATTGTAGAAACTCTCTCATATAGCTTACAAATTTATTATCATTCAAATCTCGATGATGGTCCATAATTGCAAAAACTACAACTATTTCAATGATGGCTCATAACTGCAACTATCGTTTGTTAAAATCGAGCGATGGCTCATAAAAACTATAACTGCCTCCTTACTTGATCCACAACATTGATTGCATTTATAGTGGCTCTCGTTTGCTTCCTAATGGTGATTAGAAATTACCTCCATATTTAACTGTTACAATTCCTCTTAAATTTGGCCAAAAACAGCTTCAGAAAATTAATTTTCAACCACTTTTTTTTATACGACTAACCTTAACCAATATAAAAAAATACAAATTTTATTTCAAAATTTTTAATAATAAAACTATTAATAATAATAATGTGCGTTGGTCATAGGGGTTTCTCACACTAACCAAATCCATAATAATAATATTATTATTACTGTCCTAGGGGCAATGGTTCGGGCTTTGGATCTTCTTCATGAGGTCCAAGGTTCAAACCGTGACATGGGCGAGTGTGTGAGGGGGTGTATGTGTGGTGGTTGTGTGTTAAATTCCCTATTTATAAGCATAGCTCTCAACTTTAGGAGTGGTCATGACTTGGGGGGATCCTATGTGTTGGTCCTATGTGAGGGGGATGGGACAACCCCCATTATTTTTATTTTTCTAATATTTATATTAATTTTTTTTTTAACATGGTGAAATTGGTAGCCACCATGAATCTAGGCAGGCTTTCCACATTTTATGGCTGCCACAGTATTTTGCGTTGTTCGCCTTAGAATCTGCCACACAGATATTCGTGTATGAAGCAAAACTGAAATAAGACGCAAAAAAATCCTCTTTTCATTAACAACTTTCGAATTCCAATTAAAGAAGATACAAAAAGGCCAACCCTTTTTACAATGTATGCACTACCTTTTATAACCAACTTGACCCCCTTCGGACATCATTACACAAAATGCGGGGTTCCCTGTAACTGCATGCATGAATGCTCTGTCGCCACCTGCATATTGTTGCCAAGTGTCTACAATCATCATGGCATGGGATGGCAGAGTGCCCTGCAGCTGCCTGTACATCCACCCATCGGGTCATCATTCATAGGAGTGCTCCATAGCCATCTATAATTTGTTGTCGCATGCCCTTCTGCAATGGCCTCTATAACTACCTAGTGCTCTATGGCCACCTGTAATTTGTTGCCACGTGCCCTTCTGCAATGGCCTCTGCAACCATTGGCCTGTCTGGAGTCGTGAGCGTTCTGTCGTGATATCATGACATTTTTGCTCCCTTACTCTCTCTCTCCTCTTTGGTCACGATATCGCGACGTTTTGGCGTTCGGCTTCTATTTTCTCCTTCGGGCCGCGATTTCATGAAATGTCACGAAATCACGACGCCTTCGCCTTCCGCACTTGCTTTCCGCCTTCAGGTCATGAAAACATGACATGTCACGATTTCGTGATGTCCTTGCCTTTTGCACTCGACTTCTGCCATCGGGTCATGATTTCGCGACAGTTGCTCCTTTCGGCTCTTCTTTTCAAAATATGTCACAATTTCACGATGGCTTTGTCCCTTGGCATCTCTTCTCAGAAAGTGTCACGAAATCGTGACCACTTTGCACCTTATCGCCTCTGCTTCGAAAGTGTCATGATTTTGTGACCACTTTGCGCCTTGGAGCCTTCGCTTCCAAAAGTGTCACGATTTTGTGACCACTTTGTGCCTTTGAGCCTTTGGTCCGAAAGTGTCACGATTTCACGACCACTTTGCGCCTTTGAGCCTTGCTTTTGAAAGTGTCATGATTTTGTGACCACTTTGTGCCTTTGAGCCTTTGCTCCCAAAAGTGTCACGATTTCATGACCACTTTGTGCCTTGAGCCTTTGCTTTTGAAAGTGTCACGATTTCGTGACCACTTTGCACCTTGAGCCTTTGCTTCCGAAAGTGTCACGATTTCGCGACCACTTTGTGCCTAGAGCCTTTGTTTTTGAAAGTGTCATGATTTTGTGACCACTTTGTGCCTTGAGCCTTTGCTTTTGAAAGTTTCATGATTTCGCGACCACTTTGCGCCTTGAGCCTTTGCTTCTGAAAGTGTCATGATTTTGTGACCATTTTGCGCCTTGGCTCCTTTGCTTTGAAAATGTTGCGATTTTGTGACCACTTTGCACCTTGGCCCCTTTTCTCAAAAAGCGTCACGATATCACGACAGTTTGGCCCCTTGGCGCCTTTTCGCAAAAAGTGTCGCGATATCGCGACAGCCTTGGTACTTAGAGAAAAAAATATTTTTGGGTGATGCAAGATTGCTCTTCCACCTTTGGATGCTCCTGCATCAGACACTCGGGGTGAATTGAGAAGTGACCTTCACTTCTGATCTGTCTGAGGTAGACCCAGGCGGTCAACCTCTGCCTTCGACAACCAAGTCACATCTTCTATGGGTCTGCCCTTCCACTTGATCAAATACTCAGAATAACACCTGTTTCGAGTACTTCGGCCCTCATGCGTATCAAGGACTTCTTCTATCTCGTCTGCGACTGGAGTGACCATGGGAATGCTCCACAAATCTAGGCTTGGTGTTGCATTGCTATCTCCTTCATGAAACTCGACCAAATCTGAGATGTTAAAAATCGATGAGATGTTAAGTTCACTCGGCAACTCCACCTTGTATGCATTACCCGAATCCCGTTTCCCAATGATCCTGCATGGCCCAAATTTCTTCATCTTTAGCTTGTTATAGGTCTTGGCAGGAAACCTCTCTTTTCTTAGATGGACCATGACGGAATCTCCTACTTCAAACTCCTTAGCCCGACGCTTCTGGTCTACCCTGGCCTTATACTGAGTATTCATCTTAGCAATGTGCCTTGTCACCTCCTCATGCACTCCCTTCAGGTGTTCAGCAAAGTCTTCAGCCTCAGCACTACATTTTTCTCTTGTATCCATCCTTCTCAACTCTGAAGCGTTTCTTGGGCTGCTCCCATAGATTATCTGGAATGGCAATTTATTGGTACTTCTATTGACAGAGCTGTTGTAAGCGAATTTTGCCTATGGTAGAACTAAATCCCATCCCTTGGGCTTGTCTCCGACCAAGCATCTCAGTAGATTTCCCAAGCTCCTATTTACCACCTCTGTTTGGCCATCTGTTTGGGGGTGGTATGAAGAACTGAATTTTAAATCTGTCTTCAGTTTCTTCCACAGGGTTCTCCAGAAATACCCTACAAACTTGGTATCCCTATCCGACACAATGCTCCTTGGTAGCCCATGAAGGCATACCACTTCCTTGAAGAATAAACCAGCCACATGGACCACATCGCTAGTCTTCTGGCAGGGAATAAAATGAGCCATTTTTGAAAACCTATCCACTACCACAAATATGGAGTCGTGTCCCCTCTGCGTCCTGGGTAAACCAAGAACAAAATCCATGCTAATATCCTCCCATGGCCTTTCGGGTATAGGTAGTGGTTGATATAAACCAGTAGGCTGCCTCACACCTTTTGCCATCTGGCATATCCTACAACTTTGCATGAATTTTGCCACATCTTGTTGCAATTGCGGCCAGTAGTAGTTTTCACTAACAAGGGAGATGGTCTTGTCTCGACCAAAGTGTCTAGCTAAACCTCCACTGTGCTTTTCCTTGATGAGATTATCCCTCATTGAGCTCCTCGGAATGCATAATTGGTTCCCCCTAAACAACATTCCATCTTGAATCAAAAAATTTAACCACTTAGTCCTATCCAATGTAACAGGCGCAGTGCAGGCTTTCCAAGCTTCTGCAAAGTCGGGGTCTACAGGGTATAAACCCTTGAGCTCAGCAAACCCTACAACCTCCACCTTCATCTCCATAAATAAACATTGCCTCCTACTCAAGGCATCCACAACTCTGTTGGATCTCCCACTCCGGTGCTTTAGCACAAAGGTGTAGCTCTACAGGAACTCCACCCATTTCAGGTGCCTCTGATTTAACTTTCCTTGAATGTTAATATATTGTAGTGCCTGATGATCAGTATAAAGAACAAACTCCTTTGGAAACAAATAATGCCTCCATTTCTTCAGAGCCTGAACTATGGCATAGAACTCTTGATCATATACCGAATACTTCTTCCTGGCATCGTTGAGCTTCTCACTAAAATAAGCAACAGACCTACCCTCTTGGCTCAATACGGCCCCTATGGCACTACCGCTCGCATCACAGTCTACCTGAAACACCTTGTTAAAATTTGGAAGTGCTAAGACAGGTTGCTCTGTGACCTTCTTTAGCATAGCAAAGCTTTTGTCTGCTCCAGCTGTCCACTTGAATTCCTTCTTGTTCCCCCTCATTGTCTTCGTAAGGGATGCACAAATACTGCTAAATTTTCTAATGAACTTTTTGTAGAAACTGGCCAGACCATGAAACAATCTCACCTCAGTCACGTTTCTTGGAGCAGGCCATTCTATGATAGCCTTCACCTTTTTGGGGTCCATTTTGAGATCATCTTATGAGATAACAAATCCCAGGTATACTAACTCCTTCTTCATGAAGTTACACTTCTTCAGATTTATCAACAACTGCTCCTCCCACAGTTTCTCAAAAACCCTCTTGATGTGCATTAGGTGTTCCTCCAAGGTTCTGCTAAAAATAAAGATGTCATCCAAGTAGAAAATAACAAATTTGCCTAGAAATTCCTTGAGGACTTCATTCATTAACCGCATGAAGGTACTTGGTGCATTGGTTAGCCCAAATGGCATGACCAACCACTCATACAACCCCTCTCTGGTTTTAAAGGCTGTCTTCCACTCATCCCCTTCTCTAATGCGGATCTGATGGTAACCACCTTTCAGGTCAATCTTCGTGAAGTACTCAGCTCCACTCAAACAGTCCATGATATCATCCATCTTGGGCAATGGGAATCTGTATTTAATAGTGATCTTGTTAATTGCTCGAGAGTCTGTGCACATTCTCCACTCCCCATCCTTCTTGGGTGCTAGTACTGTAGGTACTGCACATGGACTAAGACTCTCCCTAATCAACCCCTTCTTTAGCAGATCTTGAACCTACCGGTTTAACTCCTCAGTTTCTACAGGCGTCATTCTGTGTGCAGCCTTGTTCGACAAGCTCGATCCAGGCACCAAATCTATGTGGTGACTGATCTTCCTAATAGGTGGTAAACCTTCAGGGACATTATCAGAAATGATATCTGGAAACTCCTCTAATAGTCCCATGACTTCCACTTGGAGTTTCCTTGCATTCTTCTTCCCTAACCCTAGGGATTATTGCATAGCACATATGATCCGGCTTCGGGCCATCTAAAAATCTTCTTCCATCAACTAGACAGACTCGTGCACTGCTGCATACCTTCTCATTCGCCTCCTTCAGGGGTTTCAACTTATGTCAAACTCCATTTTTTGACAAGGAATATGTTTGGCTCGACCATCGTGTACAACACTTCGATCAAACTGCCATGGTCTCCCAAGCAACAAGTGACATGCATCCATGGGCAAGATGTCACAAAGGACCTCATCATGGTAAGTTCCAATGTTGAAATTCACCAGGCATTGCTCACTGACTAGCACTTGATGGTCCTTTTGTAACCATGCAATCCAATAAGGGTGCGGGTGTTTTCTTCTCTCCAGTTGCAACTTAGCAACTTAGCAACCATCTCCTCAGAGACCAAGTTGTTAGACCAAACTAGGCTGTTCCTCTAGTTTGCCTTCTTTTCTTCATTCAAAAAGACTCTTCTGATGATCATCGCTTCCCCTCGTTTTGCCTCCTCAGAGTGCTTAGATTTGACACCTTCATCTGCTATAGTAGCTCGGGCTTGACCCTCAGGTCTTCGATTTGGCATTTCTTGATGCTGCGGGCAGTTGTATGCTCGATGTCCTTCTTCTCCGTAGTTGAAGTAGGTTCCTCGAAAGACACCTCTTCCAAACCCTCGCCCAGGCCTACCTCTCCCCCTCGGGTAGTTGTTCTGATTGTGTGGGCGTTGGGTATTCTCCTCTTTCTCTTATTTCTGGTTTTGGCTACTGCTTGCTTCACCAGTCTTCCTCAAATCTCTGTATCTTCCTCCATTGGTCCTTCCACCAGCTCTTCCACCCCTCTCCTTTCCTCTCTGCTTACCATCAAATCTCCTATTCAATTTCTCCTCCACTTTTAATGCAAACTAGTATGCATCCTCAACCGTGCTCATCCTAACCAGACCCAGTTCTTCTTGAATGCTGGTTCTCAATCCATTGATGTAGCGAGCAAATTTCTCCTTATTCACCTCAGAATGGCCGATTCTAATCGATATCTGATAGAACTCCTCCATGTACTCCTTGACAGATTTACTTGCCTGTCTAAGACTCTGCATCTTCCTCAACAGATCCAACTCATAATCTGTGGGGATGAATTGCCTCTTCAATTTCTCCACCATCCTATCCCACCTGGTGATATTTTCCTTTCCCCTCCTATTCCTTTCTAGCTGCACTCCTTTCCACCAGATGCTAGCATGTCCCTTCAACTTTGTTTTTGCGAACCTGATCCAATTTGGATCTGAGATCTCCTCATACTCAAAATATTCCTCCATGTCGTTGATCCAATCTATCAACTCCTCGAGATTGAGATTCCCAGAATAGGTGGAGACGTCAAACTTCGACTTCTTCCCGATCTAGGATATGGCCCTATATAGCCTAGCCTCTGCTGGATCCAATGCTTCTTCTTCATCAGATGGACCCTCTTCTTCCCAAACTTCATCTTCACTGGGTTCCTCCCTTCTTGGCTCAACTCCTCTTCTGATTTCCTCTTGCAGGGCTTGAACTTGCCTCTGCAAGGCTCTAAGATCGACCTCTACTCCCCTATTCCTCACACCACCATGGTTCCTATGCGGAGGCATCCTGCTCGCTTCCTCTCAACCCACAACCACAATCCTAGCGCAAACTGCCTCATTGTCGACGATCGGTTCGTGCACTCAGAACCTTATGGTTCTGATACCACTTGAAGTAGAACTAAAATAAGATGTAGAAAAATCAACCACTTTTCATTAATAGCTTTCAAATTCCAATTACAGAAGATACAAAATGGCCAACCCTTTTTACAATGTATGCATTGCCTTTTATAACTGACCCGACTCCCTTCAGACATCATTACACAGAATGCAGGGTTCCCTGTAACCGCACACATGAATGCTTTGTTGCCGCCTGCATATTGCTGCTAGGTGTCTCCAATCATCATGGCATGGGATGGCGGAGTGCCCTGCAGCTGCCTATCCATCCACCCGTCGAGTCATCATTCATTGGAGTGCTCCATAGCCATCTGTAATTTGTTGCCGCATGCCCTTCTGCAATGGCCTCTATAACCACCTAGTGCTCTATGGCCACCTGTAATTTGCTGCCACGTGCCCTTCTGCAATGGCCTCTGCAACCGTCGGCCTGTCTGGAGTCGTGAGCGTTTTGTCACGATATCGTGATGTTTTTGCTCCCTTACTCTCTCTCTCCTCTTTGGTCGCGATATCGCGACGTTTTGGCATTCGACTTCTATTTTCTCCTTCGGGCTACAATTTCATGACACTTCATGAAATCACGACGCCTTCACCTTTCACACTCGCTTTTCGCCTTCGGTCCGTGAAACCGTGACATGTCACGATTTCGTGACGTCCTTGCCTTTTGCACTCGGCTTCTGCCATCGGGTCGCGATTTCACGACAGTTGCTCCTTTCGGCTCTTCTTTTCAAAATATGTCATGATTTCACGATGGCTTTGTCCCTTGGCGTCTCTTCTCAGAAAGTGTCATGAAATCGCGACCACTTTGCACCTTATCGCCTCTGCTCCGAAAGTGTCACGATTTCGCGACCACTTTGCGCCTTGGAGCCTTCGCTTTCGAAAGTGTCACGATTTCATGACCACTTTGCGCCTTTGAGCCTTTGGTCCGAAAGTGTCGTGATTTTGTGACCACTTTGTGCCTTTGAGCCTTGCTTTGAAAGTGTCACGATTTCGTGACCACTTTGCGCCTTTGAGCCTTTGCTCCCAAAAGTGTCGCGATTTTGCGACCACTTTGTGCCTTGAGCCTTTGCTTCTGAAAGTGTCACGATTTCGTGACCACTTTGTGCCTTGAGCCTTTGCTTTCGAAAGTGTCACGATTTCATGACCACTTTGTGCCTTGGAGCCTTTGTTTCCGAAAGTGTCACGATTTCATGACCACTTTGCGCCTTGAGCCTTTGCTTCCGAAAGTGTCACGATTTCGTGACCACTTTGCGCCTTGAGCCTTTGCTTCCGAAAGTGTCACGATTTCGCGACCATTTTGCGCCTTGGCTCCTTTGCTTCAAAAATGTTGCGATTTCGTGACCACTTTGCACCTTGGCCCCTTTTCTCAAAAAGCATCGCGATATCGCGACAGTTTGGCCCCTTGGTGCCTTTTCGCAAAAAGTGTCGCGATATCACGATAGCCTTGGTACTTAGAGAAAAAAATATTTTTGGGTGATGCAAGATTGCTCTTCCACCTCCGGATGCTCCTGCATCAGTGTAGTCCACCCCTATAACCGCCATGCCACAATCATTTTAAACCTTTTATGTCATTGAAAGCACTAGGAAAGGGACAAGCGTTCAGTCTAGTGAGGCCCGATATTTGAACCTTGGAACTCCGCCCCACTTATGGGGTTTGGATAATTTTATATTTATTACTTTTTTTATAAAATTAAAATTTAATTAAATATTAAATTAAATATTTAAATATTTTTTTTATTTGGTTAGTGTAAGAAACCTCTATGACCAATGCATAGGGTTGAGCAGGATTCCCCCAACCATGAACCCTCCTAAAGTTGAGATCTATGCTTATCAATAGGGAAATTAACACACACCCACCACACAATCACCCCCTCACATACTCGTCCACACTGCGTTTTGAACCTTGGACCTCTCGAAGAAGAGCCAAATCCCGAACCGTTGCCCTGTCCCCCTAGGACAAATATTTAAATAAATTTAATTAAACATATAATAAAATTTAATTAAATATATGATCAAACTTTATAAAAAGGGAAAATTTTAATTAAGTATTCAAGACATTTGGAGGTCAAAAATAATTAATCAAATATTATTTAGGCCAAAATAAAAACTGACATAAGACCGAAACAAAGATCCGACCTTAACGAAAAATAAAATTTCATTGCTCTTGAAGGGTGGGACAAGAATTCAAAGAGACCAAAAATTTGAAATAATTAGAAAGGACCCAAAAATTTATTAAAAGGAAACTGACCATGGGATTATTGTAAAATTTTAAAGGACTCAAAGAACACCAAAATTTTGAAAAATTTGGGGTAAAATCAATTTGGATTTTGAGGATCCATCACTCCAAAAACATCCAAGGTGGCTTAGGCTTTAGGATATCAACAATATGAACATGGCTCTCATCACCAAGCAGGGATGGAGGATCTTGTACAACACCAAAGCTTCTTAGGTGGAGATCATTAAAAGCAAATATCTTTAGAGGAACTCATTCTTAGATGAAGACCCCCTTCCATATGGATCATCCTTCTAGAATTCTATCACCAAATCTAGACCCATCCTTAGAAAAGTCCTTAGATATAAACTTGGTAATGGAAGGTACATTCATTTTTGGGAAGACACTTGGCTAAAGGACCAACCTATGATCAATGCTCCTAGTCTAATCGCTCTTAAGTCTATCAGTGATCACCATTTTGGGATCTCTATCTCCAACTTCATCACTTAAGGACATTTATTATCCCATGTTTGTAGGACCTTCTCTCTTATTGTTCAAGTTTTTGTTGCTAAAATAATTTCTAGCCTTCTCAAGACCTTCGTCATCCCGAGTTGCTCATCAAGGATACCCCCTTTTGGAATACTAGTGATAACAATATTTTCACTATTAAATATTCTTACCACATTTTGGAAGATCCAATTACCAACTTTTTCCCAACTAGCCTCATTTGTATCAAGCATATTGTCCTTAATATTACATTATTTTCTTGGTTGACCATCCATAATAAAATTTTTACTATGGGTAACCTCCTCTCTAGAGGTTTGGTCATCCCTGATTGTTGTTTTCTATGCTTGTTTTATTGGGATTTGATGGCTCATTTGTTCCTAGAGTGTCTATTATCTTCTTCATTGTTGTACTTCCTTTTCTTATTGTTCTACATTTCATGGGCCCAACCCAACTCAATTTGTGACCCGTTTGCCCAATGGTCTAATACTTTATTTCATCAATGTCTTAGTTTGCTTTGGAACTTCTATCAATCTCACTTTCTTAGAAAATTCTATTAGAAAGAAATAATAAAGCATTTAATGTTTTGTCTTATGATCCCACATCCATTATTTTATGGGTCTTGAATGTTGCCATAAAAAATACTCTCATGTTTCCTTATTTTGAGGCCCCTAGGTTGGGTTTAGAGTCCAAGCTCATTACTTCTTTCAACCTCTCTGGTGCTCCTTCTCCGGTGATCGTACCTCATGTTGAAAGATTTGATGTTTGTTGATCTCCTCACCAATTGAATGAATCAAATTCAATTTTGATGGAGTTGCCAAAGGAAACCTAGGTAAAGCTATTTGTGGTGGCATTGTCAGAGACAACCTCGCTAAGATTATACTAATGTTTGCTAAGAATATTGTGTTAGCGTACTGTTCTGTTAGCGTAGCTGTTCTACATTGTTTGCATTATATTATTTAGCAAACTGTTGCAACCATGTAACAGCTCCGGTGTTCTATTCCCGGCTGTTATCGATGTATTTAAACAATGCTACGTAATACAATTCTTGTTGCACAATTCTACATGGCATCAGAGCCAGGGGCGAGGTGAGGAGCAGAGTGCGTTTTTTATTCGGGCGCATTTTTTTTTCGCAGTCCGTGCGTTACCTCGGCGAGAGTTTTTTTTCCCAGTCGAACAAAACACAGGAATTTTTTTATTTAAAAAAAAAAAAAAAAAAGACGCGCAGGACCTCGCGACGTACGCCCGTGCGCAGAACGCACAGGACGCACGTCCCGCGCGTGCAGAGCGGGGAGGAGCCGAACGCGCGTCCAACTCGCGACGCACGGGAGTGCGACCACGTTACCCCCAACCCCCTCCCCCTCCCCCCACGCGACGCGCATTTTGCGCGCGCGCCCCGAGATCCCCCCCTCCCCCCCTCCCCTCCCCTCGCACGACGCGCATTTTGCGCGCGCGTGCCCGAGACTCCCAACCCCCGGCGGGGAATTTAATTTTTAAAATTCCCGTCGCTGCCTCCTTCGCGGGGAGTATAAACCCCCCCCTTGCCGCGGACCTTGGGGTTCTTTTATGCGCAGCGCGAAATGCGCAATTTTTTTTAATTTAAAAAGCAAATTTTTTTAAATTAAAAAAAAAAAAAAAAAAACCCCGGTCGGAATGCAGGTAGGGACGCGGACGGGAAACAGAGGCAGGCAACGGGAGACAGAAGCCTGCGGAGGATGGGAAACAGAGGCAGGAAACGGAAGAGCTCGACGGAGCAGCATACCGGAACTTGTAGAGGCCGAGGCAGCTGACGGACAGACCGAGGTTGAAGAAGGAGGTCTCCATTGATCCTGACGGATCAGCCCGCTGGCTCACGTGGTCGTGAGCCGTGCGGTTAAGGCTCGGGGAGCCTGCAAGTCGGGGGTTCAAATCCCGCCGACTCCCCCCTAAGGTATAATTTTTTTGCAAAGTTAATTTTTTTTAATTATTATTTTTTTTAATTAAAATTTTTTAATTTTAATTTTTTAATATAGTTTTTTAACTTTATAAATTAAAATTTTAATTTTAATTTATTTTTTATAAGTTTAAAAACTATATAAATTAAAATTATTTATTTTAATTTTAAATTTATAATAATTATTAAAATGCTTTGTTAAAAAACGCTTTTTAAGGGGGGATATTTTTTCAAAGGGGGATAGAGAGTAATTTTTCGAAAAAATAGCAATTTGGCATTGTAAAAGGTGCATTTTCGGCTGTGACCGACACCTTGTGGGTTATTCTTGTGGGCAGTTTTTTTATGTTGTATGTTGCATATTTCATTTTTGCACTATAACATTAAAAACTTAAAATCAAACACTCCCTAAGTCCCCGGAATATAAAACCCATCTGTGCAATTTTATTGCACTGCACGATTCGGTATTTGTGATACCTCCGCCGGCACTTACGAGTAAAGTTGTCGTGATTTGGCTCTTGTATCCATCGCCTAATATAGTCTGCTATAACGACGTCTGAGCTTGTTCTCTATAAATCATCGGGGAGGAATAAGTACGCCATTTTTGCATTTTTTACTCCATCCACTACCCTTTATCGCACTTGTGTTTAGGCGTAAATCCTGACGAAGTGTTCTTCATAGTGTTTAGGGGAAGTTACGCCCCATGCATGAGAAGAATCTTCTATGGTAGGTGCCATCAACAAGGCGATTCCCTTTCGATACCGCTTATGTTCCACATATCGTATGATCTCTAAATTTCACCTATAGTCTCCCTCACGTAAGGGCGGGTGATTTTTGTTGATCTTTCTAAATACCTATAGTTTCCCTCACGTAAGGGCGGGTATTTTGTACGGTATATTGGCCTAGCAAAAGGTATATAGAAAGGGGGACCAATTTGGTGATATAAGGAACCTTCACTATGGCCGTTGTTGCAAAATTGATGACTGATCCGCATCAGTTATTGAAAGGTCCAAATTATACACCATGGAAACACAAAATGAAGGCTATTCTCCAAATGGAAGATTTGTGGGATATTGTTCTTGGAGTAGCAACCGAGGCCTTCACCAACAGCAGGATCCACAGGTCCTTCAGCAGATCAGATTGCTTTTGACAAGAAAGACAGTAGAGCAAAGGTGCTCATTTTGTTTGCTATTTCAGATGAAGTGCAACCTCATATAGCTGATAAAGCAAGTGGTAAAGAGGCATGGGATGCCCTTAGAACCATCTATGAGGGGAAGAATGAATCCACCATTCTTCATCTTCAACAACAACTTCATAACCTGAGTTTGAGATAGGGTGAAACAGTTGAACTCTTTCTGTGCAGAGTGTCTGAGTTGAAAGAGAAATTGAGTTCTCTCGGAGATATTGTGGACGAAAAGCTTCTCATTTCACTTGTGATGAGAGCTTTACCTTCTTCATTTGATATGTTGATAACCTCCATCCAGGTGTCTCAATGACAAATTACCTACATTGAGTTGGTCAATCTGCTTCAACAACAGGAGGCATGCCAACTTCACAAGGATGATTCTTCCAATACAGCCCTATACACCAACAGGCCGGGTTCTAGGAAGAAAGGTAATGGGCAAAAAGGAGGCAACTTTCAAAAAGGAGGAAATTCTCAACAGGATACAAAAGGAAAAGGCAAACAACCTCAATAGAAAAAGAGGTGGTGCAAGATCTGTGAGAAAGACAACCATGACACCAATAGGTGTTGGCATAAGAACAAGCAGAAAGGCCAAAACAAACCACAAAATAAGAACAAGCAACCCCAGGTGAATGTTGTCTGTTGAAGAATCCGACTCGGATTACGAATGGGCACACAAAGTGCTCATGACTACCACAGATTCCACACAGAGGGATCCTATTTGGTATGTAGATTCTGGAGCTAGCAAACATATGACTGGTGACAGATCGTGGTTTGAATCATTTGAGGCCAAAGAAGGCAAACCTGTCACCATTGTCGATGATAAGACCTACAGGGTTCGGGGGAGAGGGTACGGTTTCGGTCACTCTTCCTGATGGCAAGTGTCAGATTGACAAAGTCCTCTATGTTTCGGGATTGGCTAACAATTTGTTGTCAGTGACACAAATCCTGGATAGAAATATGGTTGTCAACTTTCGTGTTGAGAATGGAAAGAAGTGTTGTACAATTACTAGGAAGGGTAAGCAGATTGCAACAACTTCATATAAGCATGGCTTATTTGCACTAGATGCTATCTCTACTCCACATGTTGCCATGATTGTCTCTACCAAGGAGGCAACTTCCCTATGGCACAAGAGATATGGGCATCTTAGTTCTGGCTACTTAGTTGAGCTCAGCAAGTATGAGATGGTAAAGGGTATTCCTTCCCTTTATGCCACATTGCCGGTGTGCTCGATCGCTAGCGGGAAAGCGACATAGCGTACCATTTGAGAAGAGCTCTACAAGAGCAAGAAAACCTCTGGAGCTAATTCACACCGATCTATGCGGTCCTTTCACACCCAACAGTGTTGGAGGGAAGAGGTACTTTCAGTTATTCATAGATGACTACTCACGAAAGATGTGGGTTTTCTTTCTCAAACTAAAATCTGAAGCTTTCGCATTCTTCCAGCAGTTCAAGAAATCCGTTGAGAAGGAGTCAGGAGCTTCTATAAAAACCCTCCACTCAGATCGAGGGGGAGAGTTTACCTCTAATGAATTTACTGCATTCCTAGATAAGCATGGGATCAAGATACAGTTAACAACTGCCTATACTCCTCAGCAAAATGGAGTTGCTGAGAGAAGGAACCGTTCTATCATGGAAATGGTTCGTTGTATGCTCACAGGAGCTACTCTTGGGCAACAATATTGGGCAGAATCTGTCACCACTACAGTGTATCTGTTGAATAGGGCACCCACAAAGGCCCTAAAATGAATGACTCCACAGGAAGCATGGAGTGGTCGAAAACCCTCCATATCTCATCTACGTATTTTTGGATGTCAGGCTTTCATGCACATACCGAAAGAGAAAAGGAAGAAGCTAGATGAGAAAACACTGAGATGTATTTTTCTTGGATATTCTAAGCACTCTAAAGGATGTCGGTTGATAGATCCTTTGACCAAGAAAATTCATATCAGTAGAGATGTTGTCTTTGATAAAGCTTTCACATCACAGAGCACATCTACAGTACACCAAGATATTGTGGAACCTAAGGAAGAGGAGATTCCTTCGTCAACACGGACGAGGAGGTCCTTCTACATCTTCTTCACCATCACCGAAGAAGAATCCTAAATGGTGTACAAATACAATCAAAGATGCAAATTTATCCACTCCTCCCAATTTGAATTTGGATAGACCTCGTACATGCAGTATGGCTCAAAAGGAAAGAGAAGCCAGAGAAACTGGTGAGGTTGATGATCTTTGTCAATCTTTTGAGGAACTTTTTGTGACTCCAAGTACATAAATTAAGGATATGGATATTGATGATGACAGGGCATTCATGTCTACCATAGATAGTCTTGAACCTGCATCAGTGCAAGATGCTCTTAGTGAGCCTCAGTGGAAGGCTGCTATGGATACAGAGTATGAGTCTCTGATGAAGAATAAAACTTGGAAGCTTATTGATCTGCCGCATGGAAAGAAGCCCATTGGCTGCAAATGGGTATATAAAGTCAAGTACAAGGCAAATGGAATAATTTATAAGCATAAGGCCCGTCTTGTTGCAAAGTGCTATGCTCAAAAGGAAGGCATCGACTATGAAGAAACTTTTGCACCTACTGCTTGGATGACCACAATTCGGGTTATGTGTGCTATGGCAGCACAATATGGGTGGAAAGTTCACCATATGGATGTCAAAAGTGCCTTTCTAAATGGTGATCTCCAAGAAGAAGTCTATATGACTCAGCCTGAAGGATTTGAAGTGGAAGGCCAACAGCAGAAAGTTTGTAAATTGGTCAAATCCTTGTATGGTCTGAAACAAGCTCCTCGAGCTTGGTATATAAAAATGGACAATCACCTTATGCGGCATGGATTTAAGAGATGTCCAGTCGGATGCAAACCTCTATTTCAAGAAACGGGGTTACGAGATAGTGTTGCTTGTACTCTATGTGGATGATCTGCTCATAACAGGGAGTTCGGAAAATATGATCTCTCTTGTCAAAAGAAACTTGTGCAAATATTTTGAGATGACGGATCTCGGACTTCTCCATTCTTGTCTTGGTCGGAATTCAGCCGGAAGGAGCACTCCATCAAAGTGTCTCGGAAAAAGTATGCCAAGACATTCTTTGGATAAATATCGCATGGTCGATCGCAAGCCAATGGCAACTCCAATGGAGAATGGACTTCGAGTTATCACGATATGATGACTCACCTCGGGTAGATGGTACTCTCTATCGACGGTTGATTGGGAGTCTCATATATCCGACCAATACCAGAGCCAGATCTCGTATTTGCTGTCAACTATCTTTCGAGGTTCATGCAGGAGCCTAAGACTACTCATTGGAAAGCAACAAAACGTGTTCTTCACTATGTCCGTGGTACTATAGAATATGGCCTAGAATACAAGAGGAACAACAAATTCTTCTTGCAAGGATACACGGACTCCGACTATGCCGGATCATTTGATGATCGCAAGTCAACTTCCGGATACATTTTTCATCTGGGATCCGGTCCTGTCTCTTGGCACGGCAAGAAGCAACAGGTGGTTGCTATTTCATCAACAGAGGCAGAATATCGTGCCTCACGTGAAGCTGTGTGCGAAGTGATATGGTTACGTCTCATTCTGACAAGTATGGGCCATCCATCAAAATATCCAATACACTTGTTCTACGACAATCAGGGTGTTCTGAACCTCGTCAAGAATCCAGTTCATCATGAAAGAACAAAGCACATTGACACACAATGTCATTTCATTCGAGATGAAGTTCCAAAGCACCGAATTCAGCTTCAGAACATTCCCACAGATGCTCAAGTTGCAGACATTTTCACTAAGGCACTTGGACGTGTCAAATTTGAATTGTTTCGTAGCTCACTTTGTATTGCAAAATAATGTAAGGGGATGTTAGTAGTCTAGTATAGCTATTAGTTATTACATTACCCAAATAATGTAATAAAGGGGGATGTTAGCGTACTGTTCTATTAGCGTAGCTATTCTACTTTGTTTGCATTATATTCTTTAGCAAACTGTTGCAACCATGTAACAGCTCCGGTGTTCTATTCCCGGCTGTTATCGATGTATTTAAACAATGTTGCGTAATACAATTCTTGTTGCACAATTCTACATATTGGTATTCAAACCAATCATTTGGCTGAAGTTAAAACCTTATATCAAGGATTATTCATCCTTGATGGTCTCCATTTTAATAATATTATCATTGAGGGTGACTCTCTGAACATCATCAACAACCTCAAAGGATCTAAGTCTATTGAGGGGAGTATATTCAACATGATATAAGAGTGAAGAAGGTTCTTGCGTAAATATGATAATGTTATTATTCAGCACATATACAGAGAGGGAAATAAGACGATCAACATCCTATCCAACCTTATTATTGTTTAAGAGTCTCTTTGCATCTAGTACATTAACTTTACTCATGCTCTTTTCAATAATAGCACCACCAATGAATCCACATTACTTTAGCATTGTCACCTTTCTCCTGGGGCTTTCTAGATAGCAAGGCTTGCAAGTTGAGCCGGTTATTTCCATCCAAATTTTGAGTTATCATATTATTAATCAAAATATCTAGTATGATATGTCTTCTCTAACTTTTCAAGGTCTGAATCCTCTTTGCTTTAGCATGCTTACATTTTTTCAAAGGTTTTTTATCCAGTGGGGTAAGCTTATTCAATGTATTCCATTTATTTCCATCCACATCACCAAGTTTTTTATCCTTTGAGTTAGTATTATAAATGCCTTATTTTTGCTTGATCCTTGTAATCATCTCCCCATCTATACCCATAGCTTTGTGATTCTCACGTGGTACTCCAACCTTACCCTCGAGTGCTCTATTATTTGGGTTATTCATGCCAGAGGTCTCTTTCAATGCACTCATCCCCATAGTCATTTCCTAGATAATGGAATATCATATCCCATTACCTTATCCATGAAACTATATTTTCAAGATCAAATTTAAAATTATTTTTCAACATCTCTGGTTGTGATGACCCTAGTGCTGATTGGGCACATCCTTCTAAGCTCTATTGGTACGAGTTGTTCGATCAATGGCTCTATTGTGTGAGAGCTTCCTTGATTGGTAGTATGTATACTTCAAAAGACTCTGATGATTCATCTTCTTGAAGATCCTTTAAATTTACCATGAGTGACAATAGTATTCTCATCAAGTTGTTCGTTGGCATTTCAAAAGTGAGGAGTGTGGTTTTTCTAAAAGGGGTTGTTCGATGGTGAGTCGATGTGAAAAGGGTGGTTCAAAGCTTTCAGTAACTATTCCTTCTATTTTTTGAAGTTTAGAAGACAAATTATTTTTTGTAATGAATCATACTTAAATGCCTTTTTGGCCAAGGTAATTATCAATTTCAAATTGAACATCAAATGAATACAAGAGAATAGGTACACAAGCAAACATATGATAAATTCAAATATCTTCATATAAAATTCAACATAACAATCATATCAATTAGCACCAAAAACTCATGGTTTGATGACATTTCCAACATCTATACAACATAGTTATCTTTGTTCTTGAGCTTCAACCCCTACCACAACAGTACGCTTCTTTAATAAAATTTGCAAAAAATCAAAGATAATGTTGACCAAGTACAAAATAATATGAATTTTAAGAATATGCAGGTGGATGCATACAAATACATAAAGTTATAACCTTAGCATGAACTCTATTAATCAAAAAATTCACTAGAATAAGGGAAGATCTTTACTCTAGTTCTTTGTTGGTTTAACCCAAAACTAGTTACAATCTTCAAATAACCATTATCATTGGTCTCAGGTGTTGTAGTTGCATAGAAAATAAAAATTATGTAGCACAAGTCATTTAATACACTTACAAGGAAATATTCCTTGTATGTATTATACACAATAAATTTGATAATTTTATTATAGTTCTAAAAAAATTTAGGAGCCATGGAAATGCAAAACTTGCTAGACAAGGATATTTCATGGTAGATAGTCACAACATTTTACATATTTACATGAGGGTAACATTTCCCCCAAGACCAGAAAATAAATCTTGAAGAACATACTTACATGTAAAATGACTGCTTGGATCACTCCACCCATAGTAAAACTTTGAATACTTTGAATGCCAGATATCATTTATCACACCACTGCCTTGCCTCTACAGCAAACTTGGAATGATGAATGATAATGTGCATTAGCACCTAATCTATATTATTCAATCGGTGTTTGAAAAATATGCACCATAAGTTTTTTAAGAAAAATCATTCACATTAAGTAGGTTAATAACTATTAGCATGAACAACTATACGAGGAAATAAGAACATATCGATGTATCACTTAAATTACTCAAATTCCTTTGAAAATTATTAGCTCGCTCCTTCTAGTGAATCATGTTAAGTATTAATATATGCGAGGTTAGAATTGTTGTCCCTTCTTACTCAAAGTCAGCCCTCACAAACATGATATAACTATTATTAAATACAATCTTATTAGAGTTAAAAATAAATTAATTATAGGAAATCGACTTTAAGGTAAACATAAAGGTAAATTAAGACCCAAAAGTAGGTGTGCTTGCCAAATTAAGACCTGAAATATTAAGGAGGTAAGGCAAAATATCCTTGGTTAGACCAAAGGGATTTAGACTAAGACCAAAAAAAATAGCTTATAAAGTATATAAATTGAAACAATATAAAAGGTAAAATGAAATATCCATCATTGCAACAAAGAAATCTCATAGTCCCAGTAGGCTTGTTGGCTAGACTGAAATCTTCAAAATCATCAATATAGGCATCCAATTTGGAACACAAAATTACATAAAGTGAAAGATCCCTTATTCCAACCAAGGGGTCTCATACACCAAGTAGACGTCCTAGCTAGAGTAAGACCTAAAAAATCATTTCATTACCTATTAATTGAAGTAAGGGTTCTAGTCTCGCTACCATCTGTTTAGCTCCAAAGGGGAAAAAGTACACCTATCATTTCATAAGATAGTTGGTATCCAATTTAGAACTTATATCTATCTCAATGGTGATGTCTCTTAGACCTGTATCTAATGCATAAGCACACCATTGCAAGCAAAATTTAAATTAAAGACCCACTCTTATTATGTTGTCTTTAAAGTTAACTAGCAACAAGAATAAGCACATAGGACAACATTGCCCACCTGATTGTTTATTTGAATTTGAAATGAATTGCACAAAAAATCTCTAGATTATAGCATTGAAGAGTCACCCAACATTTTAAAAAAATTAGCGCCCAGTATGAGAAATCTAAATAAATCAATGCAAATAAAGTTGGTATGAATTTTCCATAAGCAAGAAAGCCCAAAATAAAATTGGGTACAAAGAGGGGCTTACAACATTTAAGGCTTGATATCGGTTTCCTTCATTGATATTCTACCTGGATAGAGCTATGCGAGACTGAATGGTTTGTATTTGGTTTTGATGGCCACTAATACTACTCGATTCTGAGAGATTCTCATCGATATCCATTGCTTCCTCTCAAATCTCCTATTGTTATTGAATATATATCTTGGTTTGAACATTGAATATAACACCATAAAATATAAAATATTGTCATGATACCATGTACCACTAAGAGAATGTAAAATTATTACAATATAAATATCCTCACCTTTGACTATAGGGTCTCTACATAGGGCTAGTTGTTGAGCAAGGTGTAGCAACAATATTGTCATTGTTGTCAACACAGTCAGATAGATCGGTTGATGCAGTGGACAGGAGTTCAGTGATGCAGTGGACAGGAGTTTAGAGGTTACTCAGAGTATGTGCAGTGTTGTTAAATGCTTATGAGGATGTTTCTGATGTTTGGGTGAAGTTGCTACAGGTTGTCTAAGAAGACCGAAGTGGCCCATATGCTAAAAATCAAAAGAAAATCACAAGGAAGAAAACTGTCGCGATATCGCGACATGTTGAGCAAGAAAGAAAAACTGTCACGATATCGCGACATGTTGGCAAGAAAGAAAAACTGTCATGATATCGTGACATGTTGAGAAGAAAGAAAAACTATCACGATTTCGTGACATGTTCGGAGAGAAAGCGCAAGCAAGCAAAACTGTCATGATTTCGTGACATGTTCGGAGAGAAAGCGCAAGCAAGCAAAACTGTGATTTCATGACATGTTCAGAGAGAAAGCGCAAGCAAGCAAAACTGTCATGATTTCACGACATGTTGGAAGAAAAGAGAAAGAAGGAAGAAGTGTCATGATTTCGCGACATGTTCGAAGAGAAAAAGACAAGTAGAAAAAGTGTCACGATTTCATGACATATTACAAGAGAGATAGTACGGAAGAAAAAGTGTCGCGATTTCACGACATGTTGAAAGAAAGAAAGACAAGTAGAAAAAGTGTCATGATTTCATGACATATTGCAAGAGAGATAGTACGGAAGAAAAAGTGTCACGATTTCATGACATATTGGAAGAGAGAAAGGCAAGTAGAAAAAGTGTCGCGATTTCGTGACATATTGAAAGAGAGAAAGGCAAGTAGAAAAAGTGTCACGATTTCATGACATATTGCAAGAGAGATAGTACGGAAGAAAAAGTGTCACGATTTCACGACATATTGGAAGAAAGAAAGGCAAGTAGAAAAGTGTTCACGATTTCACGACATATTGCAAGAGAATGTATAAAGAAAAGTTTCGCGATTTCATGACATATTACAAGAGAAAGAGCAAAGGAATGAAAGTGTCACGATATCGCGACATGTCACGTTTTTACGACCCGAAGGCAAGAGAAAAAGCAAAGGAGAGAAAATGTCATGATATCGTGACATGTCACATTTTCATGACTAAATAAGGAGAGAGAAAGTAAGAAGGTAGAAGTGTCATGATATCATGACAAAAGTAAAGAGGAAGAGTACGGAGGCGAAAGTGTCACGATTTCATGACATGCTGTGTTTTTGCTAGTACAAGCCAAGAAAAGAGGCAAGGAGGCGAAAGTGTCACGATTTCGTGACATGCTACGTTTTCACGGGTACAAGCCAAGAAAAGAGGCAAGGAGGTGAAGGTGTCGCGATATCGCGACATGTTTTTTTGTAGGTACAAGCCAAGAAAAGAAGTACGGCGATGAAAGTGTCGCGATATCGCGACATGCTGAGTTTTCACGGGTACAAGCCAAGAAGAGAAGCAAGGAGGCGGAAGTGTCGCGATATCGCGACATGTTGTATTTTCGTGGTCCAAAGCAAGGAGAAAGAGAGAGAGAACAAAAGTGTCGCGATATCGCGACATGTATTTTCGAGGGCCAAAGCAAGGAGAAAGAGAGAGAAAGCGAAAGTGTCGCGATATCGCGACATGTTTATTTTTCGCGGTTGAGTTGAAGCCGACGAAGACCTATGACAGCCGACTAAGATTAGGGTTTGCAGCCGACTAAGATTAGGGTTTTGATCATGAAAATGTTGTTATAAAAGGAGGGTTGTTTGGAGATTTATGGAATTAATGAATGCGTCGAATATGTGTCGAAGTGTGAAATGTGGTCGTAAGAGCGCAGAAAGCGCAGAAGCAGTGAGATGATGGTGAAGTACGCAAAGTGAGCAAAGAAGTCATGTCGAATTGTCCTAAGTGCGTCTGTGATTGCATAGAGAAAGTAGAAGGAGCAGAGTGCACAAAAGGGAGAAGACGATCGTGAAGTTGGATTGCAGTGAAGCAGAGTGTGTGAAGTGTTTGTGCAGAAAGAGCAGAGTGCGCAGAGAATGCAAAGGTGGAGAAGACCAGTTAGGGTCATGCAAAAGCAAAGGTATTTTATCATCAAACTTATAGATTCAAAATTGAAGTCCAGGTTGCAGCTTGGCATCAGGGGTTGGTGCTCCTTCCAGTAGGTGCTGGTAAATCAGGGGTTGGTGCTCCTTTCTATTGGTACAGATAAATCAGGGGTTGGTGCTCCTTCCAATGGATGTTGGTAAACTATTTGTAAAGTTGGTGCTTTGCAAAGGCTGGATTTGGATGGTAGTCCAAGCAGTCATTCTTGAGGAGTAGCCAAATTGGTGAACCTCGTTAAAATATTGTGTTGTGTGATATGTTCTTTTGTGATGCTTGCTTTATCTAGTTTTAAGGTTTCATTATTTTAGTTTTAAGTGCTATAAATTCAAGTTAAAAGAACTACACTGATTCACCCCCCCTCTCAGTGCCATTGTAAGACTAACAATTGGTATCAGAGCCAAGTTCCCTTCTAAGGCTAAATCAGTCAGGGTTGATCTTGGATTAGTACGCAATGGGTAAGAAGAATAGATCCTCCTCCAAAAGGGCATCTCAGTCAGTTTTAGTTCCTGTGGAAGAGAAAATTGAACCAGAAAAGGTTGAAGACTTCTCATCAAACAAAGCACCTTTGTTTGACGAAACAAATTACGTGGTCTGGAGAATCAGGATGTAGACATATCTTTGTGCTTTGGGATACGACATCTGGGATTCAGTAGACAGTGAATACACAATACCCATCACTCCTCCAACCGATGCTGCCGATAAGAATCTATTTGAGAATGACTCAAAAGCAAAGAATGCTATCAGGTGCGGATTAGTAGACAGTGAACTGGTAAAGATCATGAGTTGTAAAACGGCAAAAGAAATATGGGACAAACTAAGGAGTATTCATGAAGGAGACGATGAGATCAAGGAGGCCAAGTTGCAAACACATCAAGCTCAGTTCGAAGCTTTGAAGTTGAATAACGATAAGAACATAGAGGCATATATGGTGAGAGTTAATGAAGTCCTAGAGGATGATTCTAAGAAAGAAACAGGTGGAGGTCTTTTCATGACACTCAAAAAAGAAACAGAAAAAGAATAGGAATGTGATGAAGAAGAAATTGATGTAGAAATAAATTTGAAAGAGGAATTAATTGTAGCTCTAGATGAATTGAAGATAGAAAGAAAAAGGAATAAGGAAATCTCAAGAAAGCTTGAGGATGCAAATGAAATAATAACCAGTTTGAAAGTACAGGTAGAAGAATTCAAAAGGATTGAAGAAACTCTCAGGTCATAGTTCAATGAGAAAGAGATTGGTTGCTGCAAACAAGAGGAAGAGATTGTTTTATTGAAGAAACAACTAGAAGAGGCCAATACAAATCTCAAATTCGAGAAAAGCACAGAGTTGCTAGATAAAATGATAAGCCAACAAAGAAGCTCCACGGATAGGCGTGGTCTTGGATATGAAGCTGAACAACCTTCATCTTCCAACTCTGTAGAGAAGAAGAAGTTCATTGTTGAAGGATCAAAGCAAGAAAAGCTTGAAGCTGAATCTTCAAAAGGAAGAAAATATCAAAGGAGATCTACAACAAAGCAACCACAACAAAAGAGGTTCTATCACTCTCACTCTATTCATAATAATACTTTTAATGGCTATTGTTTCAGATGCAACCAGTATGGTCACAAGGCAATTTATTGTGGATTGAATAATAAATCAAAGAGTTATGTTGGTAGAAATACTTCTATGTTTCTAAGTGAACAATATGTACAATGTTTTCAATGTAATGGTCATGGGCACATAGCAAGGTTTTGTCCAAGCATTTTTGTATCTAATTTAAGGCAAAACAGTAGATTTCATCAGACGCAAAGAACGCAACACAGATAGGGAATAAATCAGGTACATAAAAAGGAAAATAATCATTCATCAAGGATGCACAAGAGACAACCACACAAGAGAAATGTTCAAGTTCACGAAAAGGTGCAAAACAGGGATGCAGTTGAAAAATCCAAGCCCGAGTTCAAGAAAGTTTGGAGAAAGATAGAAGAAAGGAAATCATGTCTCCTTGGACTGAAGGAGACTACTCCGATATTGCACTAAGCAACTCCAGGTAGCACATCCTCAGGGGGAGCAATCTTGAAGTTTCATTTTAATGCTCCTATGTATTTGTTTGATTACCTGAGGATGAAAGGCAAGTAGTCAGGGAAGTTGTTGTATAGTTGTCAAAGTGTATTTTTCAGTTCATGTAGTTTGTGGAAGTGCCGTGAAGGGTGGTGATTAAATTGAGAGTTTTCATTATTGGTAGTATTGCTATATGTCATTGTTGTACTTGTGATGGTTCTTACTGCCACTATCCAAAGTTAAGGATTATAACAGTTCAGATAATTTGGTTAGTGAAAGAATGTTGCCCTAGCCGCATATTTGTGTTTCGATAAAAGTAGTGTGTATTTGAACTACACATTGACGTGAAGATTGTTAGATCTATTATGATGTTGTGGTGAAAAATATTGAAGTCTGATCATTGACTCATGTTTAGCCCACCAAGATGAGCAACTTTGCTTTGTGAATCATACCTATCCGAGGTCCAGAAGTATGAGTTTGAGTAAGGTGCACTATAGTTGGCCGTGAAGTGTTTAACAAAATATTGTCTCCTGATTCGAACAGTTGAAAGTAAGGTGTGACCAGCGGTGACTAGTAGAAAACATAGACCAAGTTGAAAATATAAAAAAGGGATTTGGTTGTGTTGTGGTACAGTGTTTGATGCTTGCATAGAGTTGGCAGTAAAATTGCAGTGTTGGTACAATGTTGGACAAAAGTTGGTACAAGTGTGAGTCACTTATCAATTTTGTTGACAGATGTGAAATCAACGTTTTTGAATGGGAAGCTTGAAGAAGATGTTTATATTGAGCAGCCAGATGGTTTCCAGCTTGGTGATGTTCCCAACTTGGTTTGTAAGTTGAAGATATATGGCTTGAAACAGGCACCCCGAGCATGGTATGCAAGGCTAGACAACTATCTCACTCAACAAAGGTTTGAGAAAGGTATGGTGGATAGTAATTTGTATGTCAAAATAGAAAATGGGCATCTTATTGTTCTTGTTGTATACATAGATGATATCATATTTGGCAGCAGCAAAGATGAGTCATGCAAAGATTTAGCAAATAAGATGCAGAAAGAATTTGAAATGTCAATGATTGGAGAACTGTCGTATTTCCTCGGGTTGCAAGTTAGTCAAAGTAAGAAGGGCATATTTATTTCTCAAGTTAAATATGTAAAAGAGATGTTAAAAAATTCACAATGGAGGATTGTAAGCCAGTTAGCACTCCCATGACGACAGGTTGCAAGTTGAGCAAGAATGATAAATCTCCACCTGTTGATCAAATCATGTACAGATCTATGATTGGAAGCTTACTGTACCTGATAGCTATCAGACCAGATATTTTGCAGGCAGTATGCATGGTAGCACGATTTCAGGCTAATCCCAAGGAGACTCATGTGACAACATTATGGTGGTTGATTTCTAAAATATCATTGAAGGGAAAATGATTGTGTGTGGTTTCCTTTTTTGAAAGTAGATTGGCTGAATGCATCAAGGTTTTCTGAATTGAGAGTTGTGTTTAAACCTTGTGTTATAAGCATAGTGGTTTAAGCCCATTGGTTGTGAAAGAACTTGAGTTAGAAAAGAACATGAGTATCATTGTTATGTGATATTTGAGGTTGAGCATTGTTGGAATTATTTGAGTTGGTTGATACATACTTGGACTAGGGTTGTGTGAGAAAGAGTTGTCCCTTGTGATGATTGGTTGAGTTGATTTGATTGAGCCTAGTCAAGTTATGTGTGAAGTGATTTTTAAAAGTTCTATGAAGTGGATCTGATTTGAGATCGCCATTCATTGTTGAGTTCATTTTGAGTACTACTTGAGCATGATTGATTGAGCCTTTGAGAAGGCCTTTGGGAAATATTTGAGGACAATGTTGGGACAGATTTCTAGAGCAGATTTGGACAGGTTTTGTATGAGCTTGTTATTCAACATTGGACAAGTTCTATGTGAGCTTGTTAAGCAGGTTCTGTGTGAGCCTATTGAGTAGGTTCTTAGTGAGCCTATTGACTGAGCTTTGGAGGTGACAGAGTACAGAGGACAGAGTCTCAATGGATAGAAATCTAGCAGCCAACATAGTTGAAGATAGATCTGAGTGAGGATTCTTCAAGTGAAGAAGAGGTCCACCAGTCAGTGCAACAGAGAGACAGAGTCTTCTATAATATCACAAGGGTACTATGGAGTATGGGTTATGGTATCCAAAAGATGCAGATTGGGCAGGATGTGTAGATGACAGAAAGAGTACCAGTGGAGGTGCATTCTATCTTGGGGACAGATTGGTCGCATAGAATAGTAAGAAACAAGAGTCAGTTTCCTTATCCATAGTAGAGGCAGAATATATTGTAGCGACAACATGTTGTACATAGGAGAAAGTTGCAAAAAGTGAGGTTAAGTTGGATTTTTATTCCAACAATAGATTGTGGAGTAGTCACGTTTCCCAAGAATTGACTAGCTACAGGGATCACATTCTTAGGGGGAGCATTTATATATTTGATTATCTTTTTGCTCATATTTGTAATTTTTGCTAACTATCATAACGTGTGCCTGAGAATGTTGTGCATGGACTCAGGGGGAGTCTATAGCAACCCTTTGGTATTATTGTCAAAGGGGGAGAAGAATTATAGGAAATTGCATGTGTTGCCAACAATTCCAAAGGGGGAGATTGTTGAGCAAGGTGCAACAATAGTATTGTCATTGTTGTCAACACAGTCAGACAGATCGGTTGATGCAGTGGACAGGAGTTCAGTGATGCAGTGGACAGGAGTTCAGAGGTTACTCAGAGTATGTGCAGTGTTGTTAAATGCTTATGAGGATGTTTTTGATGTTTGGGTGAAGTTGCTACAGGTTGTCTAAGAAGACCGAAGTGGCCCATATGCTAAAAATCAAAAGAAAATCACAAGGAAGAAAATTGTCGCGATATCACGACATGTTGAGCAAGAAAGAAAAACTGTCATGATATCGTGACATGTTGGCAAGAAAGAAAAACTGTCACGATATCGCGACATGTTGAGAAGAAAGAAAAACTATCACGATTTCGTGACATGTTCGGAGAGAAAGCGCAAGCAAGAAAAATTATCATGATTTCGTGACATGTTCGGAGAGAAAGCGCAAGCAAGCAAAACTATCATGATTTCGTGACATGTTCGGAGAGAAAGCGCAAGCAAGCAAAACTGTCATGATTTCGTGACATGTTGGAAGAAAAGGCAAGTAGAAAAAGCGATTTCGACATGTTGAAAGAAAAACAAGTAGAAAAGTGTCACGATTTCGTGACATATTGCAAGAGAGATAGTACAGAAGAAAAGTGTCACGATTTCATGACATGTTGAAAGAAAAAAGCAAGTAGAAAAAGTGTCATGATTTCATGACATATTGCAAGAGAGATAGTACGGAAGAAAAAGTGTCACGATTTCATGACATGTTGGAAGAGAGAAAGGCAAGTAGAAAAAGTGTCACGATTTCATGACATATTGCAAGAGAGAAAGAAAGAAAAAGTGTCACGATTTTGTGACATATTGCAAGAGAGAGTACGAAAGAAAAAGTGTCACGATTTCATGACATATTGCAAGAGAGAAAGGCAAAGAAAAAGTGTCATGATTATCATGACATATTGCAAGAGAGAGATTTTGGAGAAAAAGTGTCACGATTTCGTGACATATTGCAAGAGAAAGAGCAAAGGAGAGAAAGTGTCGTGATATCGCGACATGTCGCGTTTTCGCGACCCGAAGGCAAGAGAAAAAGCAAAGGAGAGAAAGTGTCGTGATATCGCGACATGTCGCATTTTCGTGACTAAATAAGGAGAGAGAAAGTAAGAAGGCAGAAGTGTCGCGATATCGCGACAAAAGTAAAGAGGAAGAGTACGGAGGCGAAAGTGTCACGATTTCGTGACATGTGTTTTCGCTGGTACAAGCCAAGAAAAGAGGCAAGGAGGCGAAAGTGTCACGATTTCGTGACATGCTACGTTTTCGTAGGTACAAGCCAAGAAAAGAGGCAAGGAGGCGAAAGTGTCGCGATATCGCGACATGTTGTGTTTTCATGGGTACAAGCCAAGAAAAGAAGTACGGCGGTGAAAGTGTCGCGATATCGCGACATGCTGAGTTTTCACGGGTACAAGCCAAGAAGAGAAGCAAGGAGGCGAAAGTGTCGTGATATCGTGACATGTTGTATTTTCATGGTCCAAAGCAAGGAGAAAGAGAGAGAGAACAAAAGTGTCATGATATCGCGACATGTTGTATTTTCGAGGGCCAAAGCAAGGAGAAAGAGAGAGAAAGCGAAAGTGTCGCGATATCACGACATGTTATGTTTTTGCGGTTGAGTTGAAGTCGACGAAGACCTATGATAGCCGACTAAGATTAGGGTTTGTAGTCGACTAAGATTAGGGTTTGCAGTCGACTAAGATCAGGGTTTACAACCGACTAAGATTAGGGTTTTGATCATGAAAATGTTGTTATAAAAGGAGGGTTGTTTGGAGATTTGAGGAATTAATGAATGCATCATCGAATATGTGTCGAAGTGTGAAATGTGGTCGTAAGAGCGTAGAAAGCATAGAAGCGGTGAGATGATGGTGAAGTACGCAAAGTGAGCAAAGAAGTCATGTCGAATTGTCCTAAGTGCATCTGTGATTGCACAAAGAAAGTAGGAGCAGAGTGCGCAAAAGGGAGAAGACGATCGTGAAGTTGGATTGCAGCGAAGCAGAGTGTGCGAAGTGTTTGCACAGAAAGAGCGGAGTGCATAGAGAATGCAAAGGTGGAGAAGACCAGTTAGGGTCATGCAAAAGCAAAGGTATTTTATCATCAAACTTATAGATTCAAAATTGAAGTCCAGGTTGCAGCTTGGCATCAGGGGTTGGTGCTCCTTCCAGTAGGTGATGGTAAATCAGGGGTTGGTGCTCCTTTCTATTGGTACAGATAAATCAGGGGTTGGTGCTCCTTCCAGTGGATGCTAGTAAACTATTTTTAAAGTTGGTGCTTTGCAAAGGCTAGATTTGGATGGTAGTCCAAGCAGTCATTCTTGAGGAGTAGCCAAATTGGTGAACCTCATTAAAATCTTGTGTTGTGTGATATGTTCTTTTGTGATGCTTGCTTTATCTGGTTTTAAGGTTTCATTATTTCAGTTTTAAGAGCTCTAAATTCAAGTTAAAAGAACTACACTGATTCACCCCCCCTCTCAGTGCCATTGTAATACTAACACTAGTGCCAAGGTGGTCTTGCCACTTTGGATATTTGAAATGTAGCACAAGGCTTCAATCGTCATTTGAGCAACCTGAAACCCTCATCTAATGGGCAGATGTCTAAACATCCCTACCCACCCCAACCATCAGAGAAGAGGTGAGAGGTTATTCTAAGATTTTCATTAGATACACAAATATATGATTGGCCAACCTCATGCTTGAGATGCCTACTTGCCTCATTCCTATCTTGGATGCCCATTGTACTTGCAATATACCACAATATCTTAGAAATACTAGTTTAACACAAGAAAAAACCACATGTATGCTTATGAATCACAATAATATACAAAAACACAAATATACAAAAACACAAATAGATTGCATATATATGCTAAAAGAAAAAGTGCACAATGTATTATTTATCCACTTACATTTAATTTAATTTAAATATTAATATCGATTAGCTGCCAAGATGGCCAATAGGACTACAAAATTATAGTGAATAGAGTGTATGATAATAAAAAAATGATGCACCCCTAAAGAGTAATATTGGATAAGCAAATAATAGACACAAAAATGATGGGATCTCCTACATTGATCAAGGCCAATAAATTTAAAATTTTGGAGGCATGTAAACATTGGTTGGATAGAGTAGTATCACCACCAAGGATGAAAGAAAAATAAGTGTTGGTAGCCCCATCGGAGGAGATGAAGGAGAAGAGGAAGCCATAAATAAATATTGTGATGAGATGTGGCAATATTCAAATGAGGGAGAATGAGAAGAAGAAGCCATAAATAAATATTATGATGAGAGGTAGCAATAGTCAACCGAGGGGGGAGAACACGATGCACACACAAGAACGATCTGATCTAATTCCTATACCTATAGTAATGATAGAAGAATAGTCAAACTTGCAAGAGGAAGGGTTGTGAAAATTATAGTAAGAAGAGTTGTCAAATCCATAAAAGAAAGTGTAGGTACCTACAAATGAATAACAATTGACTCAAGATATTATTAATGTTGAGGAGATCATATTACAAGAGGAAGAAGGTGGAACTGTAGCCCAAATTATGCTATAGCAGGAGACTGCAACAGGTCATAAGGAAGTTGGGGGAAGTTCATTCTATAGGAGGAAGAGGAGGAAAATACTCTACCACAAGATATGGAAAGGTGACTTTGAACAAGATTTTTGCTTGAAGTCCCATAGTTTCATGTCTTAGATGGAGATGGGGAACACATAGACGAACAAGGGGACCATTTCATGAAATAGGTATGTGATGTTTGCTAGTACCTGGTTGTAGTTCTAAATAGGCTGCATTGGATATCTAAAGCACTGGAGGGAGAAAATATTCATAGAGATGGAGAAGGTCATGGAGTGTGTGTGCAATGAGGATCAAATAAGAATAATAGCCTAGATTCATGCACAACACCCATGGCAGTTACCTAGAGGAGAGGTAACAAATATGTTAGGGATTGAATATTTTCCAAAAGGAGTAATGACAAACTACAAAGAATACCCATGGATGTACCTAGATCTAGACAAGATCCAAAGATGTTCATTGACCATTTTGGATACATAATATCAGAGGGCATACCCAAAACTAACTTTCATCTTCCAAAATTTTAATTTTCTAACATAATGGATAGAATTATTTAGCTTGGATCTTGAAAAAAATTATTAGGCTAAAGAGGTGCAAAGGGAATAAGTGAAAGCAACTTGACAAGATATGGTTACAATTGAAGAGGAATTAGAACACCACAAAAATGATATCGAGGAGAAGCTTAAGAAGTTTGAAGCTGAAATGAATGGCATGAAGTAAGCCTATGAAGACAAGCTGCAAATACAAGAGGAAGAGAAGCAACTTATGATCCAACAAGAAATGAAGAAAAATAGGTGATTAGAGGAATAGGAAGAGTTTTTACAATGATATATTGCATAGATAAATAAACAAGAAAAGCGGTTGAGCTTGAATAGCCAAAAATTCTAGTTGATAAAGAATGAGGAATAGTTGAAGATATCTAAAGAATAACTATAGCTAAAGGACCATAATATTGAGGAAATGATCAAATATGCTAAATGATATAATGAAATAATTATGGGTCATAAGGTAATTCTTTAGATTAAGTAAGAGCTTAAGCTAGCCCATAAGGTTGAATTGTAGCAACAAGATCATGTCATTGTGAAGAAGGATTAGAAGCTTGCCATTGTAGCCTAAACAGAGGTAGAGTTAAAGGGTAAGCTATGAAAAGGAATATCCAAGAGGGAAATGAGTTATTATATCTTTTGGCTACTTTATATGAGATACCAATGAGTATGACTTGAAGGTTGTAGAACTCAGTAACTATACGACCAAGTTACAGAACAATCATGTTATTCTCTGAGTACAACTTCAAGATCTTCAAGAAGACCAGTTGGTCAAGGCTAATACAAATGAGTCTGTGAGGACACTATATGATTTAAAGGTGAGGGCAAATGTAGGCAGCAAAGCCACCTCACAAAAGAAGAAGAAATAACTTGGATTTGCATAATTTTATTCAAAATGTATAGTGTAGGGTTTGTGCAATTGTACAATTGGGTGTAATTGTACAATTTGGTCATAAACATACATTAGAAATTTAAGTTAAATGTGCATTTAAGGTAATTTGATAAAAATCAAATTATGACTTAGTAAAACCTTAATGCATTAATTGTTTCGATATATTGCAAAAAAAGCAGTTGTGAATGATTTGTTGTCTCAAGAACTACTTTGGAATGACTTGGAAATGCATTATAAGCCCTCCAATTCAATTTTTGTAGGTTTTTAATTGTTGTTCATTATTTTTTATTGTTTTTAATGGTGGTTCATTGTTGTTGATTGTTTTTTATCATTATTCACAATAGTTGTTCATACTTGTGGAAGATTGCTAATCAATGATGGTTATAGTGCAATATCATTGTTGATCTTGGTTCATGTGGCGTGAATGTTAATATCAATGTTGATTTTGATCTATGTATAATTGTTGCATATTATTCATGTATATTGTTTGAGGAATATGAATTATATTTTCTATGCAAGTATGGCTAGAATGGTATTGTAAATGAGTGATTTTATAGTGGAAATAAAGTGTTGATTGATTACCAACCATGTGTGATGAATGTGGATGAGTTTATTGTTTAATAAATTTCTCTATAGAAGGTAATTGATATGGTTGCATGTCATTGTATGGTTCTTGGGAATGAATAGTGAAGTGCAATGTTTTGTACCGGTGAAGGATGGTGATTCTAGATGTGCATATTGGATTACTAGGTTGGTAATTCTACCATTGATGTTAGTCCAACTTTGCTAAGTTATAACTACCATACTAAACTATATATCTGAAACATATAAATAATAGCAAGGGTTTGTTGAAATTGTACAATTGGACCTTCTAACTATACAATTGATCAATTGCCTTATCTTTTGATTACAATTGCATAGTTATATTTTTCAAATTGAGAGATAAGCATTTTCAAATAAAATATTGCAATACTATCAAGTTATTGTTTCTAAGATAATTTTTGGGTATATTGTACAATTCCATATCATACAGTACAAGTTGTTGTATGGTTATAACCGTATAGTCACTTTTTGTAAGCTTTGCAAATAGTACAGTTGTAAATCATACAACTGTACAAATTGATCCAAATCAAGTGTAAATTATCGAAATTCATCCCAAAACCTTACATTTCACCTCCCTCACTAGGAATACTATCACTCATGGTACATTTGGAACCATTACCATAGTTGGAAAAGCCCATGCTATGTTTGGAACCTATTATCATTGTTGAGAAAAAACCATTGTCATTGTGGAAGAACATTGAGAATTTGGAACGATGCTACATTTGGCATTGTTGCCTATCAAAATTGGATCAAATTTTCGTAATTAATAATAACCTACAACTGATAATTTATGAGAAATAATAAATTAAAATTGGAGGTGAATGATAGATATAAGTCTGCAAAGTCATGGGAGATGGGACCATAGAGCAAGTTATAGTAAGGAGTACTAGAATTGCTCAAAGAGAAAACATGGAAAATTTAGCAAATGATACAAATGAACCAATAATAGAGCAAGTATGGAATTCAAATGAAGGAGATACTAAAGGGTGTGAAATATTGCTAATAGAAATAGAAGAGAGGGTGCAAGGACCACCAAGAGTCGAGGAGAATGTTGACGTAGAATAATATGTTGATATAGAGATTGTAAGAGGATATAATGAGTGGATGGTAATACCTGAACAAGTAGCAGATAGGTTGCCAAGAAGTACAGAGGATGGAAGTTAGGCACCAAAAAAACAATACACAATGTCTCAAGAAGAAAGACCAAGACCATAGCTAGGACACCAGTGAAGGAGGTCACAAAGTGAGGATGCACAAGAAGTAAAGAGATGACTTTGATGAAAATAAGGTACCAAGGATAGAGACATTCAATGAAGAGCATCATATTGAATCACTTACAATAAGGAGGAATCAATCAAGGATTCTAGTGGACTATTTATTAAAGTGACGTAGAAGGAGGAATGTAACGACCCTCCTCACATAATTTTTTATTATAAATCAATTAGTGAATTACACATGCATTTTCCTAGAGTGTGGTACTATTGATGTCCATTGTGTATGAAATATTGGGCGCACACTTCTAACAGACAAGGGTGGCCGGTAGAAAAAGTAAGTGATAAATTATGATTCAGCTTCAGGGTAGATGAAAGCCCCATATTTGCATTTCATGTAGGATTTAATGAATTATTTTTTTGATGTGTTTTTGTGGTTGTCTCACTTGGAAATATATTGTTGTTTGTGAAAGTGAAACATTCATGAATTTTATGTGGCAATGATGAAGGGAGCCATTTTTTACTTAGTTATGCATATGCTATTATTTGAAATTAAATTAAAATTGTATGAATTATTGTGGTTACTATACATGATATGGATGTGTATAATATAAGCATACATCATAGACAATACTAAATAAAAATTAACGAAGTTTGTGGAAGAGTTTATTATAATATGGATAATTTTTTAATGTTTGGAGTGGATTATGTTGTGCATGTCGGAGAGGATTATCGCATGTGGTTTTCAGTGAGCCTTATTATTTTCCATGTTTTTTTTTTTTTGAATTTACATGGTGGAATCAGTAGCCGCCATGAATTCGGGCAGGCTGTCCAACTTTTTGGCCGCCATAGTATTCTGCGAGGTCCACCCCAGAAGTCACCACACAGATCTTCGCGCAGTCCGCCCCTATAACCACCATGCCACAATCATTTTAAACCTTTTACTCCACTGAAAGCACTAGGAAAGGGACAAGCGTTCAGTCCGATGAGGCCCGAGATTTGAACCTTGGACCTCCGCCCCCTTATTGGGTTTGGATGAACCTATTTGTCTACACCTCGGCCCTTATTTTCCATGTTTTTAAAAGAAAAAAATAGGGGAATTTTTGGAATGGGGGTATTCTTAATTTTGCGTCAATCTTAAAAAAAAGAAGTTATAGGGAAGAAAAGGGGGAATTGGAATACATGTGACTTGTTTGTGCATATTTGGGAGAAGCTTGTATTTGAATATTGTTGTTCCAAGCTACATTACCAGGTGTGCTCACTAGAATGTTATAATGAAATGATCTGGAAATGTTGTCAAAGTTACTTGCTTTAAACAATATTTAACTATTGTAAAATTTGTGTGTGAATTTAGCGAGCAATGTCTAGTTTGTGTTTAGTCTGAAAGGTTCTATTGAATTTATCTTCTTGAAAAAAAGAGAATGAAACTGTATTAGAATGTTCTCTTTTTATAAAACACATACTAGTACATGGAAGGTGATTGTTAATTACTCTAGCTTAAAGAGCTTTATTGGAAGATACCTATTGCTTGCTATTTTTACTTTGTCTTAAGTAAAAAATGAATAGAAAACCTTACTATGTAACAACTAGATAAAACTGTCAGATTTCTAATTAGATATGAATGAGGAATAATATATCTGGGTAGAGGATATATATATGAATGAGGAATAATATATCTGGGTAGAGGATATATGAGCTAGAATGATGAAACTCCTCAATATATTAAACAAAATGGAAATTTGAAAAGATAACTATTAACATTGGTGACTGTGTAAACATTGTTTGAACCATTATTGAAATTACATGGGGTTGCATGCAATTGTGCATGGTTGTGTGTGTAATGTAAACATGTATAGATGCATAAACTTAGGCATTCATAAATAAAAGAGTTGATTATGATCTCTTGTGATAAATCTAGACTCGATGCAAAGTGAGAAGGGCCCAAAGGCAATTTGGGCAATGAAAATGCTATGCCATAGGTATTCCAGTTTGTGGTGGAACCCAAGTTGTTTTAAGATGTTGGAATTAATCATTTCCTATTGTAGAACTGAATCTAGAAGCAAAGCCTATCTAGGTTGTATTATTAAGTTGGGTGAATGATGCCTTGAAGAAGGACACCTTTAAAAGTTGAACCAGGTCAAACTTGAACATTGCATGCTTGTGAATTCATTTATTTGTAACTATGTGGAACGAGAAATTTATGATATAAGAAAAGGATATTTTCATGTTGTTCTAGATTCCTAGAACATTTTGTAACAACAATTATTTGTTAAGTTGTTTTACAACTTTTAGTTTCTCTGTGTCCACCGGCTCACTAGATGCAATGTCCAAGTATGGAATTATTGTGTTCATTGTTTACAATGTGTTGTATAATAATTTAAGTTTTCACTAATTTGCATGCCGAGAGGGACTATGTTAAAGCCCATCGTAGTGCAATTTGTTAAACTCTCAATTTCTTGTAGCATTGAAATAAAAGGGTGTTATTAGCCAATGTAGTATTACTTAAGTTCATAATTTAATAAATATTTGAAAGAATGAAATTGTATGGTCTTGCTTCGCTAAGAGAAAATATTTTTATTTAATTTGTCTCCCTGCGGCATGAAAAAAGAAACCTAAATATAAGTACAACCTCTATTAGTTATATAAGAGAATGATTAAGTAATTATGGTTTTAGCAATTTATGCAGAATGATATGACTCTCTTCAAAAGAATGGACTATGTCACCAATGAGTAATACAATTTGAGTATAAAGAATCTCTTGAGTTGGGAGGATTAGAAGAGTTCCATTTTATCGAATATTAAAAATATCAAGTTCATCATTCGGCACTGCAATATCATTAACTAAATCTGAAGATATTTTGAAAATTTTGGTTGAGTATAACCTAACCTTAAAATTAATAAATAATTTAATCATGTTTAGATGGTTGCACATGGTTATAAATAAACTTTTTTATCTAATAGTTATCTTTATATAGACTTATATCATGCACCATCTGAAAAGAAACTAAATAAAGGGATGGTTGACAAAGTAGCATTTCTCTATGAAAAGTGATTAATATTAATTTGATAATCATATTAAGATTATTCGAATAATTTACTATATTTAAATATTTAGCTTTTGATCAGATGAAGTGACTTGGAATGTAAAACTAAATATTTATTAGAACTTATCTCTGAAAGGTAGTATTTATGGATTAACTTTGGTTAAGAGAAACAAATTAGGTATATAAATAAATAAATAAATAAATAAATAAATATATATATATATATATATATATATAAACTTTTGTATTTTGTTAAATAAATCTAAAAATTATGACATTAGAATATAATATCTTTTGTTTAGAAGTTCTACTTATTTAAGTCAAGAGCCTACTTTACAAGTAAATTTTAGGTTGAGCAAAACAAAGATTTTGGAATTTTATTGTGAATAGTTAAACTAATAACTAGAGAAATTCAAACTAATCATTGGGAAGGATGAGTAAATAAATTATACACCAAGATGAGGAATGGTCAATTTTTTCCTCATGAAGGTTGTGAACACTCAATGTTGTTGAGGTGTGGGTATGCACACAACAAGTCTCGAAAGAAACTGTAGTCTGACAAAATTGGTCAAAACTAGTGACTTGGTTAATACTGGTAATGAGAGGTGGCATGGGACACCTTCACTAGGTTGCTACCGGATATTACAGTGATAAGTCCCATGTTCATTTGACTTAGATGGTTAGCCATGATGTTTGGTATAGGATAAATGATTGTGACTTATGATGAGCATGAGTAATGAATTCCAAGGTCAGGGTATTGACATAAATCTAGTTAAATTCGGGTAAAGGAAAATCAGCTATCACCAGGCGTATGTACGTTGATTTCCTTACATTTTTTAGTTTAAACAAGTTGACTAGTTAAGTCGTGGGTTCACAAATGAAAAGGTATGGAAAAAGAAAGCATCCCCATCTAGGTGTTATGGGCCCTGGAGGATGACCCCAGCCATGGTTCGACCTTCATGCCAAAAATGAGGACAATAAATGAGGTAAATCGATTCCACAAAATAGCACCTTTATAGGATTTGACTAATCTCATCCACTTGGGTAGTTATGTGCAATAGTATTAAAACCCAAAAGTGGTATGATATGGTTGTACTAAAATAAAATTATACATTAATGTTTCATTGGGTGGAATATATTTGCTATGAACATGAAGGAACTTGCTATAAAAATGAAAGTATTTTTAGAATGAAAATTTAAACTTAGATAAAAAAATTCTTGTCAAATTACATGGCTTATTATTTGTGGTACAACTAGGTGAGCAGACTTGGGTTGTTACATATAGTATTAGAGCAAAAGTGATTCTAAGTTGTAGAATCTAATTATGAAACATGATTGATGTGATGCTTATTGGATATTTTGAGTAAATGAGTTGTCATTGATGTCAAGAGTGAATGGTCATTAATGTTGATAGTCATTTTCAGTAAGCAGTGCAAAGAGAAGCAGTTTCGCAATCAGTGTAAAAAGGAGAGTCTGCTTCCAGTTGGTCAAAACCCAGTTTCATGTAGTCAGATGTGGTCCAAAGTGTAAAGAAGAAGACCAAGTGAATAATATTATAATATTCCTTTATAATATTATAAAGGGAAGTTTAAAATTAATTAATATAATTTTTATTTAAAATTAATTTATTAATTAATTTACTTAACTTATAAGTCTTTAAATTAATTTTAATATTAATTATATATTAATTTATGGTTATTTTAAATAACCCTAAGGTGGGTTATTAAATTTGAAATTCAAATTTTGAATTCGACCTTCGAATTCAAAATATCAAATATCAAAACATCAAATATCAAAACAACCCTAAGGTGGGAGTCAAATATCAAAACATGTATAAAAAGGGACTCCACCTTAGCCCAAGGGATTATAAGAATTCGAATTAATCTCCAAGTGATGCAAAAACGTGTAAATCATGATGTGCAAACAAGAGGGTTTCATTATTTTTAAAAGTGCTAAGTGGTAGGTAGAGGTTTATCACCCAACATAGAAGGCTCCTTGGTCACCAAGCATAGATAGCGCAGTTGGCAACCGCAATGAAAGCAAAACATTAGGGCAGCGAGTGGCATAGGTTCAAATCCATGGCAGTGTGGTTTTTTGTTGAAGTCGACGATGGATGAAGGTACAATATGAAGGAATATTCTCTTCCTTCTCATGGGCACCTATAGCCCACACGATGGGCACCAAAGTGCTAAGGTGCTTGGCGCTCTGGGAGATGATGGTTCGAAACTCAACGAAACCCTTTTGGGGTAAAAGACAAGGTATGCAATTTGTTGTTGGCACCAAAATTTTTGGAGGAATTAATTTGAGCCATAACATTTTAATTTTTGCCTAATTTATTTAGTTTATAAGGTTTTAATGGGAGTTATAAGGTTTAGGTAAATATGTTTTTGAGGGATAAAATTTGGAGATTGATTTATTAAAATTGGAAATTATGAGGGGTATTTGAGTGAGTAATTTTTGGATGTGTGATTTGATTATTGCTAATTTCAAGAAGAAGTAATAAGGTGTATTTGATTTTGATTATTTTTGTAATTAAGGAATATTGTGAGAGAGTGTTAGTGTGATATTTTGTCATCTAACCATTGAAATTAGCAAAGAAGAAAATTGTGATTGAGACAGGTTTTTAAGGGCACTTCTACATAAAAAAAAAGGTATGGGCACATCTTCCTAGTGAATGATTGTTGAATGTTGTGAATGCTAAGTTGGAGTGAAAAGGATTTTTCTCGAATAAAAGTTGTTGATAAATCCTTTTTTGATAAGCATTGTTGTTGAAGTGATTATTTGAGTGAGGAACTTGAACTAGAGTTTGTGCAAAGATCATGAGTATCATTGTTATGTGATATTAGCATTGTTGTTGAAGCAATTAGTTGAGTGAGGAACTTGAACTAGGTTTTGCAAAGATCATGAGTATCATTGTTATGTGAGATTGGTTGATAAGCATTGTTGGAAAAATTTGAGTGAATGTTCATAAGTTTGGACTAGGGTTTGTGAGCAAGGATTATTTTATTGAGTGATTGGTTGAGCCTAGTCAAGTGGATGTGTTAATGTGATAGTTCAAGTTATGTGAAACAAATTGTTCTATATTTTGAATTGATTTGAGAAAGAGATTGAGTGTTGATGAATGTGAAACATATTGAGTCTCTAACAATTCTATATATGTTTCTGTGATAAAAGAATGATTGAAAGTGATTGATATTTTGTGAGTGTGAAACATATTGAGTCTATAACAATTCTCTATATGTTTCTATGGTAAAAAGAGAAATTGAAAGTAACCGAGCATTGTGGTGAATGTGAAGCATATTGAGTCTCTAACAATTCTCTATATGTTTTTATGAGATTGGACAAGTTCTAGTGAGGACTTGTTGAGCATATTTGAGGTAAGTCTTTGAGAAGACTTGTGAACATATTTGTGTGAGATTTTGTGGAAGCTTACAATACAGAGTTTGAGGATAGAGATTGTTGAGCAGATTGGACAAGTTCTAGAGAGGACTTGTGGACAGATCAATGTGATATTTTATGGAAGCTTACAAGGCATATTTGAAATGAAGTTTTTGAGAAGACTTGTGAGTAAAGTTTATTGATTTATTTGTTCAAACCTTGAGCTAAGGTTTGGGGTAGATCTAGAAGAGTTGATTTGTGATTGAGTCAAGTTTTGTGTTAAGTCTTGAGGATAGATTTGTGCTAGTACAGATTTAAGGACAGATTTGTGCTAGAATGAACGATTGTGTTTAGTGCAGATTTGAGGATACATTTTGGTGCATATTTAAGTATAGGTTTGTGCCAGACCAGAGATATATATTGATCAAATTTGTGCTAAATCGAAGGACTGTGTTTAGTGCATATTTGATACAGAAAAAATAAAAAGCTTTGGAGGTGACAGAGTATAGAGGATAACAATCTCTAGTGGATAGATATCCATTAGCTAGGGTAGTGAGGACAAGTCTTCTAAGTGAGGACAGGAGTCTTCAGTGGATAGAGATCCATTAGCCAGTGCGGTGGAGATAGCAGTTTTTCTAGAAGATCATTAGCCAAATCTAAGGAGAAAGGAGTTCTCCTATGGATAGAAATCCATGAAATTGATAAGGGGATTGGTGTCTCATTCGGATAGAGGTCCATAAATACTGTAATAGGGAAAGTATTCCCAAGAGATTGATTGAGAAAATTTTAGTGAAAAATTTTCTTCGTGGAGTAGCCCATATTGGATTAACCATGTTAAATTGGTGTCTCTATTGTGCATGTGATGATTTATGCATTGCTTTTATTACTACTGTTGATATTACTATCTATACATTGCATAATATTGATTGGTAAAGAATAATATAAGATCACTTTTTACTTTTCTTTCCCAATCAATATTATACCCTTTAATGTGGAGTATAATATTATTTTAAGTTAGAGTTTATAAGGTGTATCAAAGAAATTATTTTTCATAAATGGTATGATGAGTGTTATTTTTAAAAGGAAGCAATAAGGCATAAATTTAGTTGTGATTATTTTGTGTCTAAGGAATATTTTTGAGAAAGTGTTGAATTGATATTGTTGTGTCTAACCATTGGAATTGGAAGGAAGAAAATTGTGATTAAGATAGGTTTTTCTAAAGGCACATTTACATCAAACAAAAGGTATGGGCATATTCTTCCTAGTAAGTGATTGTTGAAAGCTGTGAATGAAAATTTGGAGTGAAAATGATTGTTTTGTTAAGAATTGTTGAGTGTGTTTTTAATTAATACTTCAAGGTTTTATGAAATTGAGAGTTGTTGATAAAACCTTGTTTTATAAGCATTGTTGTTGAAGTGATTAAGTTGAGTGAAGAACTTGAAATAGGGTTTGCAAAGAACATGAGTATCATTGTTATGTGAGATTGGTTGATTAGCATTGTTGGAAAAATTTGAGTGAGCATTCATATGTTTGGACTAGGATTTGGGAGCAAGGATTATTTCATTGAGTGATTGATTGAATAGAGTTGGTTGAGACTAGTCAAGTGGATGTGTGAAGTGATAGCTCAAGTTCTATGAAACAAATTGTTCTATATACTAAATTGATTTGAGAGAGAGGTTGAGTGTAGGTGAATGTGAAGCATATTGAGTCTCTAACAATTATCTATATGTTTCTGTAATAAAAGAAAGATTTAAAGTGATTGAGAGTTTGTGAGTGTGAAGCATATTGAGTCTCTAACAATTCTCTATATGTTTCTAAAAGAGTGAGTGAAAGTGATTGAGAATTGAGGTGAATGTGAAGCATATTAAGTCTCTAAAAATTCTCTATGTATTTCTAAAAGAGTGATTGAAAGTGATTGAGCATTGTGATGAGTGTGAAGCATATTGAGTCTCTAACAATTCTCTATATGTTTCTAAAAGAGTGATTTAAAGTGATTAAGCATTTTGATGAGTGTGAAGCATTTTGAGTCTAACAATTCTCTATATATTTCTAAAAGAGTGATTGAAAGTGTTTGAGTATTGTGATGAATGTGAAATATATTGAGTCTCTAACAATTCTCCTTGTGTTTATATGAGATTAGACAAGTTCTAGTGTGGACTTGTTGACCATATTTGAGGTAAGTATTTGAGAAGGCTTGTGGATAGATTTGAGTGAGCTTTTGTGGAAGCTTACAAAAAATATTGAGAGTAGAGTTGGACAAGTTCTAGTGAGGACTTATTGATCAGATTTGGACAAGTTATAGAGAGGACTTGTGGATATATTTGTGTGAGATTTTGTGAAATATTACAAGGCAAATTTGAGATAAGTCTTTGAGAAGACTTGAGAGCAGAATTTATTGATTGATTTGTTCAAACCTTGAGTTAAGGTTTGGGGCAGATATAGTAGAGTTGATTTGTGATTAATTCAAGTTTTTAGTTAAGGCTTGAGGATAGATATTGAGGATATATTTGTGCTAGACCGAAGGACTATTTTTAGTGTAGATCATAGAAAAAATATTGAGGATAGATTTGTGCTAGACCGAAGGACTATGTTTAGTACAAATTCGAGGACAGAGTTTGGTGCAGATTTGAGGACATGTATGTGCTAGACCAGAGATAGATATTGAGTAGATTTGTGCTATACCGAAGGATTGTGTTTAGTGCAAATTTGAAATAGATCTTTGAAGGTGATAGAGTATAGAGGAAAAAAATATCCAGTGGATAGAGATCCATTAGCCAGGGCAGTGAGGACATGTGTCTTCAGTGGATAGATATCCATTAGCCAGAGTAGTGGGGACAACAATTCTTCTAGAATATCACCTATCTGAGATAAGGAGAAAGGATTTATCATGTGGATAAAGATCCACAAACTTGATTAGGGAATTGGTGTCTCCTTTGGATAGATATCCATAAATATTGTAATAGGGAAAGGATTCCCAAGAGATTGATTGAGAAAATTTTAGTGAAATATTTTCTTCATGGAGTAGCCCACATTGGGTGAACCATGTTAAATTGGTGTCTCTATTGTGTGTGGTGATTTTTGCATTGCTTTGATTATTGTTGTTGATATTGCTATATTTACATTGCATAATATTGATTGGGAAGGAAAAGTAAAAAGTGGTCTTATACTGTTCACCCCCTCTTAGTATAAGCTTGTGTTCTTCATCTTGAATATAGTTGTACAAATAATGGTTTCAGTTTCAGTGATGATGAATATGAGGATACACTTGAAGGACCATAAGAGAATATTCTAATGGCACTAGAAGAAGACGGAGGTGATCTTATAGAATACATGTTAGAAAAGAATGAAGATGTTATCAAAGGCAAACAAATAGAGGAAGAATCTCAAAAAGGAGAAGTTGATCTTGAGGGAGAGCTTATTTATGCTCTTAAATTTTTTAAGAAGGTAAGAAAGCAAAACTCCCAACTTGAGCTTAATTTTCAAGAATGTTATGAAGAAAGATAAAATCTTATAGAGGATCTAAATAAGTTAATAGCTAAGAAAAATAAGTTCAAGGATAAGATAGAAGCAAAGGTCTTAGAATGTGAAAGGTTAGAACAAGAAGTAGCCCTACTAAGGGAAGAAGTAGATAAGTCTAAGAATAAGCCACACAAGTTTGGAAGGATCTCAAAGAATTTGGATAAGATTATCAAGTCACAAAAGCCCACATAAAAAAAAATAGGTCTTGGTTTTGAACAAGCTCAAATGAAACAAGAGGGAGAGTCAACCTCAAGTTCTGAAGAAGAAGAAACTTCAGATTAAGACATTGTAAGAGAAAGTGAGACTTCCGAGGATGAGTTGGACAATAGAAAGTTCAAAAAAGAAAAGAAAAATGCACAAAAGAGGAACAAATGGAACATAAACCAACATAGGGTAAGAGAGACTAAGAGACCAATGAGTTCAAGGAAAGGAAACTTCAATGGATGATGTTTATCATGTCACAGATTTGGGCACAAGTCTTCACAATGTAGGACACATGAAAGACAGGAATATGAGAACTTCAGAAGCAGGCAACCTTTTCATGGGTATTGCTACTCATATAATCAGTTTGATCACAAGGTAATGAATTGTAGGGTCTATTATAGGAATAGATATGGCTTCACCAGAAGAAATTCCAAGATATTTTCACCTATAAGGAATAACAATACTAAGTGTTATAAGTGCAATAATTATGGACATACAACAAAGTGGTGTAGAGCAGATATTCCAAGACCAAGCATGAACAGGAACATAAACATGAATAATAATAGTCAGAGAAATTAGAAGAATCAGATGATAAGGAAAGTGGATAAAGTTAAAAATCAATGCTTGATGGGAGTAGAAATACTCCCACCCTAGAATTAACCACCTCAAGAGGAGGTGGTGGAGGGGCTAAGCTAAGAGACTTATTCTTAGCCTCGAGCCCCAAAGGTGACCCTTTGCCATTGATGTCAAAAGGGAGAGATTTAAGTAAGGGGGAGAGATTTGATTTTAGAAGAGAGCATTGAGTCAGGAGGAGCAGTTTCCCAGGGGGATCAAGATAGAAAAAGGTTAAGAAAATTTGAAAAGATAATTGGGTTACCATCAATGACAAAGGGGGAGATTGTTGGACATTTTGACTAAATGAGTTGTCATTGATGTTAAAAGTTAATGGGCATTAATTTCGATAGTCAATTTCAGTGAGCAGTGCAAGGAGAAGCAGTTCTACAATCAATGTAGAAAGGAGAGTCCACTTCTAGTTGGTCAAAACCCGGTTCCAGGTAGTCATATGTGGTCCAAAGTGCAAAGAAGAAGCCCAAGTGAATAGTATTATTAAAATCCTTTATAATATTATATAGGGAAGTTTAAAATTAATTATAAATTAATTAATATAATTTTTATTTAAAATTAATTTATTAATTAATTTACTTATAAGTTATTTAAATTAATTATTAATTAATTTTAATATTAATTATATATTAATTTATGGTTATTTTAAATAACCCTAAGGTGGGTTATTAAAGTCAAAATTTAAATTTTGAATTTGACCATTGAGCATCGACATGGGATTCAAATATCAAAATGTGTATAAAAAGGGACTCCACCTTAGCCCAAGGGATTATAAGCATTCAAATTAATCTCCAAGTGATGCGAAAATGTGTGAATCATGCTATGCAAACAAGAGGGTTTCATTATTTTTAAAAGTGCCAAGTGGTAGGCAAAGGTTTATCACCCACCGTAGAAGGCTCCTTGGTCACCAAGCATAGGTAGCACAGTTGGAAACCACAATGAAAGCAAAGCGCTGGGGCAATGAGTGGTAGAGGTTCGAATCCGTGGCAATGTGGTTTTTTATTGAAGTTGATGATGAATGAAGGTACAAGAGGAAGGATGCTTCCCTTCCTTCTCATGGGTGCCTATAGACCATGCGATTGCCACCAAAGTGCTAATGCACTTAGCGCTTGGGGAGACGGTGGTTTGAAACTCGTTGAAACCCTTCTAGGGTAAAATACAAGGCATGCAATTTGTTGTTGGCACCAAAATTTTGGAGGAATTAATTTGATCCATAAAAGTTTAATTTTTGCCTAATTTATTTAGTTTATAAGGTTTTAAGGGGAGTTATAAGGTTTAGGAAAATATTTTTTTGAGAGATAAATTTTGGAGATTGATTTATTAAAATTGGAAATTATAAGGGGCAGTTGAGTGAGTAATTTTTGGATGTGTGATTTGATGATTGCTAATTTCAAGGAGCAATAAGGTGTATTTGAGTTTGATTATTTTTGTAATTAAGGAACATAAGAGAGTTTTAGTGTGATATTTTGTCATCTAACCATTGAAAGTGAAAAATAATAAAATTGTGATTGAGACAGGTTTTTAAGGGCACTTCTACATTAAAAAAAAGGTATGGGTACATCTTCCTAGTGAATGATTGTTGAATTCTATGAATTCTAAGTTGGAGTGAAAAGGGTTTTTTTGGAATAAGAGTTGTTGATAAAACCTTGTTTGATAAGCATTGTTTTTGAAGTGATTAGTTGAGTGAGGAACTTGAACTAGAGTTTGTGCAAATATCATGAGTATCATTGTTATGTGAAGTTGTCAAATATCATGAGTATCATTGTTATGTGAGATTAGCATTGTTGTTGAAGCAATTAGTTGAGTGAGGAACTTGAACTAGGGTTTGCAAATATCATGAGTATCATTGTTATGTGAGATTGGTTGATAAGCATTGTTGAAAACATTTGAGTAAATTTTCCTGAGTTTGTACTAAGGTTTGTGAGCAAGGATTATTTCATTGAGTGATTGGTTGAGTAGAGTTGGTTGAGCCTAGTCAAGTGGATGTGTCGATGTGATAGTTCAAGTTATGTAAAATAATTGTTCTATATTTTGAATTGATTTGAGAAAGAGGTTGAGTGTTGATGAATGTGAAACATATTGAGTCTCTAAAAATTATCTATATGTTTCTATGATAAAAGAGAGATTTAAAGTGATTGAGAGTTTGTGAGTGTGAAGCATATTGAGTCTCTAACAATTCTCTATATGTTTCTATGGTAAAAAGAAAAATTGAAAGTAATTGAGCATTGTGGTGAAAGTGAAGAATATTAAGTCTCTAACAATTCTCTATATTTTTCTATGAGATTGGACAAGTTCTAGTGAGAACTTGTTGAGCAAATTTGAGGTAAGTCTTTGAGAAGACTTGTGAACAGATTTGTGTGAGCTTTTGTGGAAGCTTACAATACAGAGTTTGAGGACATAGATTGTTGAGCATATTGGACAAGTTCTAGTGAGGACTTATTGAGCATATTGGACAAGTTCTAGAGAGGACTTGTGGACAGATCAGTGTGAGATTTTGTGGAAGCTTACAAGGTAGATTTGAGACAAGTCTTTGAGAAGATTTGTGAGCAGATATGATTGATTTATTTGTTCAAACCTTGAGCTAATTTTTGGGGTATATCCAATAGAGTTGATTTGTGATTGATTCAAGCTTTGTGTTAAGGCTTGAGAATAGAGATTGAGGATATATTTGTGCTAGACCGAAGGACTATGTTTAGTACATATTTGAGGACAGATATTGAGGACATATTTGTGCTAGAACGAAGGATTATGTTTAGTACATATTTGAGGATACAATTTGATGCATATTTAAGGATAGGTTTGTGCCAGACCAGTGATAGAGATTGAGCATATTTATGCTAAAACGAAGGATTGTGTTTGGTGCATATTTGTTATAGAGAAAAGAGAAATATTTAGAGATGATAGAGTATAGAGGATGATATTCTCTAGTGGATAGAGATTCATTATCCAATGTAGTGAGTACAGGTATTATGAGTGAGGATAGGAGTCTTTAGTAGATAGATATCCATTAGCTAGTGTAGTGGAGGTAGTAGTTCTTCTAGAAGATCATCAGCTGGAGCTAAGGAGAAAGGAGTTCTCCTATGTATATATATACATAAAATTGATTAGGGGATTGGTGTCTCCTTTGGATAAAGGTCCATAAATATTGTAATAGGGAAAGGATTCCCAAGAGATTGATAGAGAAAATTTTAGTGAAATATTTTCTCCGTGGAGTATTCCACATTGGGTGAACCATGTTAAATTGGTGTCTCTATTGTGTGTGTTGTGATTTGTGTATTGCTTTGATTACTATTGTTGATATTTCTATCTATACATTACATAATATTGATTGGGAAAGAAAAGTAAAAAGTGGTCTTATACTGTTCACCCCCCTCTTAGTATAAGTCTGTGTTCTTTAATGCTAAAACTAATAACTTACCTATTTCACCTATAGGTCTTATGGCACGAATATTACAAGGTGGATCTTCAAGAAATCCTGTGGTGGGTATGGAGGAAGAAACCATCAAAGGACCTACTCGAGGACCAATATTTGGTTTAAGATGAGAAGTTCCTCAATGTGAACTAAGGATGAAATGATTAAATGAACCACCTCCAAATGAACCTGTTAAAGAGGATAAAAATCTTGCAAAGGTTGTTTAATTTATGTAAACACACATTGAACAACAAAGGGAAGAGATAGCCCAACAACAAGAATTTATTACCCAACAAAAATGAGTCATAGAAGACTTAGCTAGGTGAAGAGAAAATGGATTAGGCAGGGCAAAAGAAGCACCTAGGGAACCTGAAGGATCCATTACTGGAAGGGTCAGGGTAAGGAAAGAGTTGGATAGGAACCTAAAAAGGTCATGATATCCAAATTTAATGGAAAGGGTTATGGGTATTCAACAAAACTTAGCTAGGTGAACTAGAGTCGTATTTTTCTCTAGTAGTTTTATCCTATGAATCTATGACTACATTAGCAATTATGAATATGACTGAAGTAGCCCTAGATTGGTGGAAATATTATAAGAAAGGGCATAAAATAGAAGTTGTAGACCTCATATGGGAGGAGTTTGCTAAAGAATTTTGGGATAGATTCCTGACTAAGCAATACTATGTGGAGAAGTTTGGAGAGTTATTTATTTTACGTTAGGAATGTATGTTAGTCTGAGATTACAAACAAAGATTCATTCAACTACTAAGATATGCATCTCAATAAGAAAGCAATGAGGAAATGAATACTAAAAAATTCATTATGAGATTACATCCTAGAATCATGATGGTGGTAAATATGCACAGTCCTGATAATATGCCTACTACCTTTAATTTGGCAAGAAAAGAGGAAGCCAATCATAAAACTAGAAAGGCGTATTTTAGCTATCAAAAGCTATCTGATAAGGAAAAAGATGAACTTAGAAAGTAGAAAAGTATTGGGTTTATGAGAAAGGAGAAATATTAAAACAAGAAATTCAAAGCAGGAAAGCAAAACAAGCAAGGTGACATAAATAAACCTAACTACTAAGGTGGTAAGCCCAAGAGGGATGGCAGAGAGTTTCCCAAAATATAGGACCAGAAACTAGCATGTTAGAAAAGAGCTAGTGAAACAGTGTCTCAAGACAAAAATGAGAATAGTAACAGAGGGAACAGAGCTCCACCAAACGAATGTTATATTTGTCAAGGAGCTCATTATACCAAAAAATGCCCCCATAGAGCTAATCGTCATCATAAAGCTCTATAGGAAGCCACCCACAGGATCTTTGCAGCCATAGGTAGTTCTAAACTTGATGGTAAAATTACTCCTTTCTTAATAAATGGAAGAATTTTTGATAGATATGTGCAAATTTTGATAGATAGTGGATCAGCTGATAGCTTTATTTCTACTAGAAAGTGAGGGACATACCTATTAGACCAAGATTTTTGGCCAATGGTTGGAAAGTAGAGTATGGGTCAAGGCAACCTACCAAGTTAACCAATGTCTGTTTGACCCTCACATCACTTTGCCATAAGAAAGACTAATTGGAATTTGTATGTGGCACCTTTGCATGCATTTGATATCATTTTTGGAGTTGATTGGTTAGTCTCATAAGGATTTTCTAGATTTCAAAGAGAGATGGGTGGAGTTTATGGATGAGTCTAATTAAAGTATTAGAATTTATTATGGTCGAGGTGAAGTTAAATCACATTTATTTTTTGCAATGTAGATAAAAAAAGCTATTAGGAAGAGGGGAATGATCTTCATAGTTAATATGATTAGGAAATAAGAGATTGAAATGGTTTCTTACCTCTTCCAAAAACATCCTATGTTGGGAGAATACAAGGATGTGTTTCTAGAGGACCTTCTAGGGTTACCCCCTTAGAGGTAATTTGATTTTTCTATTGAGTTATTACCTGGAGTTGTACCTATTTCAAGAGCACCATATAGAATGAATCCTATTGAACTACAAGAGCTCAAAACACAACTTTAGGATTTGCTAGAAAAAGGGCTAATCAAGCCAAGTGTGTCACCTTGGGGAGCTCCTATCTTATTTTTTAAAAAGAAAGATGGTACCTTGAGGATGTGCATAGATTATAGGATTTTGAATAAGGTTACTATCAAAAATAGGTATTCATTACCTAGAATTGATGATTTGTTTGACCAATTGAGAGGAGCAACCATATTTTCAAAAATTGACTTAATATCTAGTTATCATCAGTTGAGGATACAAAAAGAAGATAATTCTAAGACATCATTTAAATATTTTGAATTTACTATCTTACCTTTTGGGATAACCAATGCCCTAGTCACATTCATGAATCTCATGAATAACATTTTTAGAGAGCAATTGGATCAATTTGTGCTCATATTTTTGGATGATATATTGATCTATTCCAAGAACAAGGAGGAACATGATCAACATATGAGAACTATACTTGAGATTCTTAGAAAGAATTGATTATATGGAAAATTATCAAAATGTGAGTTTTATACTCCACAAGTATAGTATATGGGACATGTTATCTCTGTTGAGGGAATTGTAGTAGACCCCAAGAAAATAGAAGCAATTGTTGATTGGCCAAAACCTACTAATGTGACAGAGGTGCAAAGTTTTATAGGAATTGCAGGATATTATAGGTGATTTGTTAGAGGGTTTTCAAAGATTTCCCAACCCATCACAAATATTTAAAGAAAAGGAAAAGCCTTTAAATGGACATATCAGTGTGATGAGGCTTTTTGAGTTTTGAAATAAAGGTTGACAACTACACTAATCATGCAATTGCCTAACCCTAATAAGCAATTTATAGTGCATATAAATGCATCAATTGAAGGGTTAGGTGGGGTATTGACCCAAGATGATGTAGTTATTGCGTATGAGTCTAAGAAACTTAATAGGCATGAGGTAAATTATGCCACTCATGATTTAGAGTTGGTAGCGGTTGTTCATGCCCTAAAAATTTGGAGACATTATTTGTTGGAAAACCATTTGAGTTGAAGATAGATCACCAGAGTCTAAAGTACATATTTACTCAACCCTTATTGAATGCCAGGCAAAGATGTTGGATGGAATTCTTAGTTGAGTATGATTTTGGAATTGAGTATATTAAGGGTAAGGAGAATAAGGTCATCGATGCTCTAAGAAGAAGATGGTGCATCAATGCTATGATAAAATTTCATTATGATTAGTTAGACCGAATTAAAGAAATGCAAGAAACAAAATTTTCCAGTCTTGTAGAGTTCAGGTTGAGCAAGAACTTGAAAATAATACAAAATTTTTATATAAACATGATTTGTTATTTTATAAAAATATATTAGTAGTGCCAAGAATAAGAGGTTTGAGAGAAACAATCCTTAAGGAAGCACACAATACTCATACTGCCCACTCGAGAGGGGTAAAAATGCACGAGAATATGAGGAAAGCTTACTATTGGCTAGGAATGAAAAATGATATCACCAATTATGTGGCCAGATATTTAGAATGTCAAAGAGTGAAATTTGAACATCTACATCCAGTTGGAAAGTTGTACCCACATGAGATACCTACGCAAAAATGGCAAGTGGTATCAATGGACTTTATAGTGGGTTTGCCTAAAATAAGATTCAGGCATGATGCAATATTGGTGGTTGTGGATAAGTTAACCAAGGTTGCACATTTTATACCAAGCAATGTGCAAGATGACACACCTATAGTAGTGAGTAAGTTTTCCAAGGAAGTGGTAATATTGCATGGATTTCTAGAAGTTATAATCTCTGATAGAGATTCTTGCTTTACCTCTAAATTTTGGAAAGCATTGCATGAGGCATTAGGAACCAAATTGAATATTAGTACTACTTATCACCTTAAGATAGATGGGCAAATTGAGAGGGTGAATCAGGTACTAGAAGATATGCTAATAATGTACTGCATGGATCAGCATACAAAGTGGGAAGACTATTTATACCTAGTGGAATTTGCATACAATAATAGTTATCATGCATCACTAGGAATTACATATTTTGAAGCCCTATATAGGATAAGGTGTAGAACTCCCTTATCTTGGGATAATATAGAGGATTAGGTAATGATCAGATCGAAAATGGTAAAAGAAATGGAAGAACAACTGAAAATAATTTAGCAGAAGTTGAAAGAGATCGTAGATCGCCAGAAGAGCTATACGGACCTCAAAATAACAATGAGGGAATATTATGTGGGAGATAGGGTATTATTAAGGGTGAAACCAACTAAAATTTCCATAAAATATTCTAAACTTGACTCCAGATATGTGGGTCCATTTGAAATTATGGCCAAGATAAGCCTTGTTGCCTACAGACTTGCTCTACCACCAAGCCTATCCAAAATTCACAATGTCTTCCATGTGTCCCTCTTTAGAAAATATATTTCTGATCCTACTCATGTTTTGGATGTCTCCAAATTGTAGATGACCGACCCACTCAAAATTGAAGTTCGACCTATTCGCATACTTGGTTTTAGAACCAAGAATCTGAGGAAGAGAAGCATAGAGCAATGTCGGGTCCAATGGGACCATTACTCAGATAGAAATACCATGTGGGAGGATGTGGTAGATATGCAGCAACAATTTCCTTATCTATTTGAGTAGATATAAACTTCAAAAAAAAAACTTTCCTATGATTTGATGAAATATGTATATATGCAAATGGATATGAGACTAGATACTGAGTAGAGTAGTTGGAATATGTTTTACATTACTAAGTAAAGTGGTTTTGAATATGTGTTGGTGTATGTTTGGAATGAATGCAATATGGCATGTTATATGATTGAATATGCAAATGGATATGTTATACATTTTTATAAATTATGCATGAAACACAAGGATTGTGTTTATTTCTAGTGGGGGAGGATGTAACGACCCTCCTTTCTTGATCATTGATTATAAATAAATTAATGAATTACACTTGATTTTTCCTATAGAGCATGGTACTACTGATGTCCATTGTGTATGCAATATCAGGTGCACATTTCTGACAGATAGGGGTGGTCGGTGGAAAAGGTAAGTAGAGAAATGATGATTCGGCTCCAGGGTACATGAAAGCCCCATATTTGCATTTCATGTAGGATTGCATGAATGATTTGTTTGATGTGTGTTTGTGTTTGCCTCACTTGGAAATATATTATTGTTTGTGAAAGTGAAGCATTCATGAATTTTATGTGGCGATGATGAAGGGAGCCACTTACAACTTAGTTATGCATATGTTATTATTTGAAGTTAAATTAAAATTGTATGAATTATTGTGGTTACTATACATGAGATGGATGTGTATAATATAAGCATACATCATAGACAATAATAAATGAAAAGTAACAAAGTTCATGGAAGAGTATATTATAATATGGATAGTTTTTGAATGTTCGGAGTGGATTATGTTGTGCATGTCGGAGAGGATTACCACATGTAGTTTTCATTATGAGCCTTATTATTTTCCATGTTTTGGGAAGCAAAAAATAGGGGAGTTTGTTGAATGGGGGTATTCTTACTTTCACGTCAATATTTAAAAAAAGAAGTTATAGGGAAGAAAAGGGGTACTTGGAATGCGTGTGACTTATTTGTGCATGTATCTGGGAGAAGCTTGTGTTTGAAGATTGTTGTTCCAAGTTGCATTACCAGGTATGCTCACTAGAATGTTACAATAAAATGATTTGGAAATGTTGTCAAATTTGCTTGCTTTAAATGATATTTAACTATTTTGAAATTTGTGTGTGTGGATTTGGCAAGAAATGTCCAGTTTGTGTTTAGTCTGAAAGGTTATATTGAATTTATCTTCTTAAAAAAGGAGAGAATGGAACTATATTATAATGTTATATTTGTATAAAACATATACTAGTACATGGCAGGTGATTGTGAATTGCTCTAGTTTAAAGAGCTTTAGTGGAATCTGCCTGTTGCTTGCTATTTTTACTTTATCTTAAGTGAAAAATGAATAGAAAACCTTGCTATGTAATAGTTAGATAAAACTGTCAGATTTCCAGTTAGATATGAATGAGGAACAATATATTTGGGTAGAGGATATATATATGAATGAGGAACAATATATCTGGATAGAGGATATATGAGATAGAATGATGAAACTCCTCAATATGTTAAATGAAATGGAAATCTGGAAAGAGAACTGTTAACATGGGTGACTATGTAAACATTGTTTGAGTCATTATTGAACTTACATGGAGTTGCATGCAATTTTGTATGGCTGTGTGTGTAATGTAATCATGTCTGGATGCATAAATTTAGGTATTCATAAATAAAGAGCCGATTCTTATATCTTGTGATAAATCTACACTTAGTGCAAAGTGAGAAGGACTCAAAGGAAATTTGGGCAATGACAATGCTATGTCGGAGGTATTCCAATTCATAGTGGAACCCAAGTTGTTTGGACATGTTGGAATTAATCATATCCTATCGTGAAACTAAATCTAGAAGCAAAGCCTATCTAGGTTGTATTATTAAGCTGGATGAATGATGCCTTGAAGAAGGGTGCCTTTAAAAGTTGAACCAGTTCAAACTTGAACATTGCATGCTTGTGAATTCATTTATTTGTAACTATGTGGAATGAACACTGTATGATATAAGAAAAGGATATTTTCATATTGTTTTGGATTCCTAGAACATTTTGTAACATCATTTATTGTTTAAGTTGTTTTATAATTTTTAGCTTCTCTGTGTCCACCGACTCACTAGATGCAATGTCCAAGGAAAGAATTGTTGTGTTCATTTTTTACAATGTGTTGTATAAAAATTTAAGTTTTCACTAGTTTGCATGTCGAGAGGGACTATGTTAAAGTCCATCGCAGTGCAATTTGTTAAACTCTCAATTGTTTGTAGCTTTGAAATAAAAGGGTGTTATGAGCCAATATAGTATTACTTAAGTTCTTAATTTAATTAATATTTGAAAGAATTAAATTGTATGGCCTTGATTTGTTGAGCGAAAATGGTTTTATTTAATTTATCTCTCTACGACATGACAAAAGAAAACTAAATAGAAGTACAACCTCTCTTAACCGTATAAGAGAATGAATTAAGTAATTATGGTTTTAGCAATTTATGTAGAATGATATGGCTCTCTTCGGAAGCACGAACTATGTCACCAATGAGTGATACAATTTGAGTATAAAGTATCTCTTGATTCGGGAGGATTAGAAGAGTTCCATATGCTTAAATCTTAAAAATGAAAGCTCAGGTTCATCATTTGATACTGCAATCTCATTAATTGAATCTAAAGATATTTTGGAAGTGTTGGTTTAGTATAACCTGACCTTTAAACTATTAAATAATAGAATTATGTTTAGATGGATGCACATGGTTATAAACAAACATTTTTATCTAATAGGTTATCTTTATATAGACTGATATCCTACACCATCTGAAAAGAAACTAATTCAAGGGATGGTTGGCAAAGTAGTATTTTTGTATGAAAAGTGATTAAGATTAATTTGATAATCATTTTAAGATTATTCAAATAATTTCTTATATTTAAATATTTAGCTTTTGGTTAGATGAAGTGACTTGGAATGTAAAGCTAAAGTTTTATTAGAACTTGTGTCTCTGAAAGGTAGTATTTGTGGGTTAACTTTGGTTAAGAGAAACAAATTAGGGATATATATATAATATATAATATTATATATATATACAAACTTTTGTATATTGTTAAATAAATCTGAAATTTATGACAATGGCATATAATATCTTTAGTCTAGAGGTTCTATTTATTTAAGTTAAGAGACTACTTTACAAGTAAATTTTAGGTTGAGCAAAACAAAGAGTTTGGGATTTTATTGTGAATAGTTAAACTAATAACTAGAGAAAATAAAACTAATCATTGAGAAGGATGAGTAAACAAATTATACTCCAAGATGAGGAATGGTTAATATTTTCCTCATGAAGGATATGAACACCCATTCTATTGAGGTGCGGGTATGCACACAATGGGTCTCGAGAGCAATCGTTATTCTAATAGAATTGGTTAAAACTAGTGACTTGGTTAGTACTGGTAATGAGAAGGTGGTATGGGACACCATCTCTAGGTTGCTATTGGGTAGTATAGTGATAAGTCCCATGTTCATTTGACTTAGCTAAGTTATCCACAATGTTTGGTATGGGACAAACGAGAGGTGAGTCATAATGAGCATGAGCGATGAAGTTCAAGGTCAGGGTATTGATATAGCTCTAGTTGACTCTGGTTAGAAGACAATAATCTAGTCACTAGGCATATGTACATTGATTCCTTTATGTATTTTAGTTTAAACAAGTTGACTAGTTAAGTCATGGGTTTACAAATGCAAAGGGATGGGGAAAGAAAGCATCCCCATATAGGTGTTATGGGCCCTAGAGGATAACCCCAACCATGGTTTGATCCTCATACCATAAAATGAGGATGATAAATGAGGAAAATTGATTCCACAAAATGACACCTTTATAGGATTTGGCCAATCTCGTCCACTTGGGTAACTCTCTACAACAATATTAAAACCCAAAAGTGGTATGATATGTCTAAACTAAAATAAAATTATATGTTAATATTTCATTGGGTGGAATATATTTGATATGAAAATGAAGGCACTTGCTATGAATATGAAATTATTTTTAGACTAAAACTTTAAACTTAGATGAAAAAAATTCCTTGTCAAATTACATGGCTTGTTTGTTGTGGTACAATCAGGTGAGCAGACTTGGGTTGTTACAAGGAACCCTATTGATGGATAAAGTAGCCATAAGAGCAAGGAAAAAATGTTTCCACTTTTAATAGGATAAGGGAAGTTAGACCCAATTAGGTATTGGAGAATTTGCCACAGTGTGTGGAAAGCGACTAGGTAGGACAATGAGACAGATTGGAGGTGGTTTTTATTGTAATGTTTCAAGTATTTGCAATAGACTAGTATATAAAATTACCAGAGGATAAGTACCAGATATGGAAAAAATTACGTGATACATTTGTGAAAGAATTTTAATCATATGATAATGACAAAATTTATATAATACAAGGAGAGAACGAGTCTGTTCATTCTAACAATCGAAGGTTATGTGGGTTGTTTGACCATTTAGAGAAATAACAATTAAAGGTATTGAAGAGGTATGGTTCATAGATGGACTTCTTCCTACGTATCAAAGTAAGATGAAGATATTTCCTCTGATATCATACAAAGAGGCTTTGGATTATGCCTTGATTTGGAAAAGTGATGCAAAAACATCACCAAAGAATTGGCATCATGATGCAGATAAGAAAGAACAAAATACTGCCATACAAGTGGTATAGAATGTTATCCAAGATGAATGTGTATGACAACCTATCATGAAAAAATCAACTGTACAAATAGAGGATATTTTTCAAGTGGAGCAGTCAATTGTAAAAATAAAGGATATTGTTCAAATGGAATAGTAAATTGTACAATTGGAGGATGTTGTTCGAGTGGAACAATAAATTGTGCAACTGAAGGATATTGTTCAAGTTGAATAGTCAATTGTACAATTAGAGGATGTTGTTCAAGTGTAACAATCAATTGTACAAATGGAAGATGTTTTATAAATAGAAAAACCAATCATACAATCAAAATTTTCTGAGGAAAGGGATAGTAAGATTGTGTAAAAAGAGAACTGTATGATTGTTAGGTGAAACTATATAGTTACCACAAATCGTACAGTTGGTACAAATTGTAAAACTAGTAAGTGAAATCATATAGTTGACAATGATTGTACGATTGTAAGTCAAATTGTACAATATGAAATCGTACTATGTGAAATTGTATCATGTGAAACCATACAAGGTAAAATCATACACAATTAAATCGTATAAGGTTCTATCGTACAAGGAGAATAATGTCTAGTAGTGGTTAAGATAGGGTAGTTTGAGGCCAATATTTAGTTGCCTAGAGCCTAAGAGAAGCAAAATGGAGTTGACAATGAGCTATTTAAGTGGGTTAAGTAGAGGCCACCAAAGTGTTGATGAAGAGAAAAATTTAGCTTTGATAGTGATGGTTTTAATAACTTTACCATGAGGTTTTGGGATGCTACCCCAAACCTTGTGAGGGCTATACCCCTTGACACCACTCTATATTGCAATAAGGTATGCGTGAAAGGTGATGCCTCTTGAACCCACAAGGGATATTGTTCCTTGAACCTCCAAGGTGGCTTTCACCCCCTTGAACCCTAACATAGATGGTGATGGGTATTTCGCGTCATGTTGATGATGTTGTTCATCTTTATCATGTTTAAGGCCATAAGATGGTGTGAACTACAAATTGAAGTGATGCCAGTTGCAACAGGCCTTTGGAATAGGTGGAAGTGAAAGTAGCATGACAAGTGATACTAGTACATGGTTCCAAAAGAAAGAGAAAAGAAAAATTAAAATCAAAAGAAAATAAAAAAGCAAAAAGTTATAAAATAATAAAATATTTATAAAAGCAAGAAAAGGATAAAATTGCATGCAAAAAGGGACTGAGTTGGTAGTCATCCATACAAAAGGATAAAAACACATGCAAAGAGAACGAGGTGGTAGATTTTCATGCACCAAGACATTTTTGTTATAAAAAAGAAGGTGCCATGCATGTTTTTTCACCAAATTGAATGAATTGTAGGTAAAAATAGGTAATTTAGGAGCAAGGAACGTGTAGCAAATGAATTTGTAGCACATGGACATACAAATAACAATATTTCACTCATTTTACTGATCCATTTAATAATTTACATTATGGAATTCCTTGATTTAAAAAAATCAAGCAATTGTGGGGCACTAGTGGGAAAAAAGCTAGGGTTTTATTCTAAAAAAGCAGGGTAATTTTTTCTAAAAATAATTAAATATTGTGGAATTACTTGAAAAAAACCCTTAATGGTGGAGATTTCTCTAAAATTTAGGGTTTAAAGTAATTTTCTATAGAGTGGTGAGACGTTTGCTCGGGTTGAGTTATTTTGCTTTTTTAAGGAAGCCAAAGATGGAGTAAAATTTGGAAACCCTAATATGCATGAAGAAAATTACTAGTGAAGGAGAAGATATTTTAACCATTGCATGAGAAAAACTATAAGGGGAAGGTCATACAAGAAGTTACACAAATTTCTATATTAAATTGTACATCCAAAGAATTGCACATTTGGAAGGGCGAATTGCACAAGTGAACCAAATCACACCAGAGAAATAAATTGCACAACGATGGCAAAAGGATGCAAAGTAAATTATACAAATTCAAAAAATCATGGATTTTAGGGCAAATACAACCTTGGATAGTTGATTGTATGATTTTGGAAGGAGATTATATGATTTGAAGGAAATTATACAGTTTTGGGTCATAATTGTATAAATTAGGGCCCAGATTATGCAATTAGAGTGTAATTATATGATTCCAAGTGCCATTGTATGATTCCAAGCATAATTGTATAGAAGCAGAGTGCAATTGTATGATTTGGGGCCTATTGTATGATTTTAGGGTGAAATTGTATGATTTAGGGCACAAATTATGTGCTTTGGGTATAATTGTATGGAAATGGAGTGCAGTTGTATGATTCCAAAAACAATTGTATGATTTTGGTAGTAGTGGTATGATTGTGGGGAGCAGCTATATATTTTCTAGTGTAGTTGTACAAAATTAGGGTAAGTTGTATGATTTTTTTGATGCAATTATCCAAAAAATTCTAAATTAAATACGATTGGTAAAGAGTGGTTCCAAAATGAGGAACTATGAAGAATAAGAATCAAGTAGGAATTTTAGGCTCATATATGGTGGATTGCAGTGACAAGGATGGAACACTCATGAGGATGCTACATTAAAGGGATTTGTGGCCTAGGCATGGAGAAGAAAATTACTATACACAAGGTCAAGGATGAGGGTTTCAACAAAGAGGAGGGTAAGGCTATCAACCTTGGAGGAGAAGAGGTTATAGGTCATGGAGAGGACACAAGAATTGGAATGGCAATAGAGGAAGATCACAATCATATTTTAATAAAAAGCCTCAGATGTAACCATCCAAAGCACATCAAAATAAGCTTTGTAGTGAAGTGCATAGAGAGGCTACCCCAAAAGAACAAACATATCTACTTAGTGAGGATGAAATAGGATAGGTAAAATTGAAGGATATCACCTTCATACATTTGATAGGTGAATTATACCAAAAATTGTGGAGCGAGCATAAGGACACTCACCTATTAAAGGTAGCTTTAACTCGGGCTAGAAAGAGTGCATTGGCATAGATACCACCATAGGATAAAGTATTATGTCATGAATAGTTGTTGCAAATTATGTAGTTATACAATTCAAGTAAGAATTGCACCTTTGTATGGATTAGTAACCACCATCTCAAGTTGGAATTCTTGGTTGTGGATTTTCAAAGAATAATTAAGTTACCAAAGGAAGGAATAACAATTAAGATAAAATTTGTGGACTCCATAGATACTTATAGGTTAATCACCGAACTAAGAAAGCTTAAGACTCTAATAACTACTAAGGCTTTTGGTCCTAGAGGATGAGGAATAAATTAGAGTATGCTGAAAATGAAGGAGCTCATGTGTGCCATGAACATGGTCATGTATCGACTATAAAGTGAAGCATGATCTTTTGAGATACCAATTTGGAAGGCACAATATGTAGAAGGCATCACAAGAGGGGTGTTGTATGACTGTAGAACATATTTTGCTCAGAGGATACAATAATTATTGTAGAAGACTAGGAAGAACTTATCGATGACATTTCATGCAATTTCTATAATGTTGGATGTGGTTTCTTAGGATGCCATTACATTCCATGGGCTAATAGCACATCATGATCTACCATGGGATCAACCTACCATATTAAACTGGGTAAAGACCATGCTGATTTAGAAATCTACCTCGAATAAGTCAAGACAAAAAAGAATACTAGGAAACCAAAACCTCCTTTGATTGATGAAAAGAGGAATTCATCAAAAGAAGTCCACCCTTAGAGGAAACTATGATGACAGTTACACCTAGATTTTGATTTAGAATAGCAAGAACCTACAAAATGGTTGTAGAAGAAACCACTATCTCACACAGAGGAGGAGACAACAACACCAACAACTAGTCTAGTGTGAGTTTTAACACGCAAGCAATGGGAGCGGTAGACACATAAAAAATCTCCTATGTAGAGTGAGAAACTACAACCAATGCTCTCTGAACTAGATGATATGCACTTGGGTTTGGAGGACTTAGAATTGGAATACATTAGTGTGCCAATTGGTATAGACCAGTTAGGAGAAGTGGTGGGATATCCTACGTTGATCAAGGCCAATGAATCTAAATTTTTGAAGACATCTAAATATTGGTTGGATATAGTAGTATCACCACCATGGATGAAATCAAAATAAGTATTGGTAGCCCCACTAGAGGATATGAAGGAGAAGAAGAAGATATAATGCACACACAAGAATGATCTAATCCAATTCTTGTACCCATAGTAATGTTAGAAGAAAAGTCAAACTTACAGGAGGAAGGGTTGTTAAAACTATAACAAGAAGAGTTGTCAAAGTCACAGGAGAAAGTTTAGGTACCTATAGATAAACAATAATTGACTAAAGAAATCACTAATATTGAGGGGATCAGATCATAGGAAGAAGAAGGTGGAACTGTAGCCCAAATTATGCTATAGGAGGATACTGTAGTAGGTCATAAGGAAGTTGGGGGAAGTTCATTTCCATAGGAGTAAGAGGAGGAAAGGACTCTACCATAAGAGATGTATAGATGACTTCAAATAAGTTTTTTTCTTGAAGTACTATAGTTTCATGTCTTAGATAAATATGGAGAGGATATAGATGAACAAGTGAACCATTTCATGAAAAAGGTATGTGATATGTTGGCTAGTACCTGGTTGTAGTTCTGAATAGGCTGCATTTGATAGCTAAAGGAGTGGAGGGAGTAAATATTCACAGATATGGATAAGGTCATGGAGTGGGTGTTCAGTAAGGATTGAACAAGATGAATAGCTCAGATTCATGCACAACACCCATGGTGGTTACCTAGAGGAGAGGTAAAAAATATGTTAGAGATTGAATATTTTTCAAAAGGAGTAAATATGAACTATAGATCATACCCATGGATGTACCTAGATCTAGACAAGAGCCAAATATTTCCACTGACCATGTTGGATATAGAATATCATAGGGCATATCTAGAACTAACTTTTATCTTCCAAAATTTAATTTCCTAACACATTGGATTGAATGGCTAAGCTTGGATATTGAATAAATATATCAGGCTAAAGAGGTACAAATGGAAGAAGTTAAAGGAGCTTGATAAGAGATGGCTATAATTGAAGAGGAATTAGAACACCACAATAATTATGTCAAGAAGAATCTTAAGAAGGTTGAAGCTGAAATGAATGACATGAAACAAGACTATGAAGATAAGCTGCAGATATAAGGGGAAGAGAAACAACTTATGATCCAACAAGTGACGAAGAAAAAGAGGTGATTGGATGAATAGGAAGAGTTATTACAATAATATATTGTAAAAATAAAGCAACAATAGGAGTAGTTGAACTTGAATAGCCAAGAACTCAAGCAGTAGAAAGAATAAATGGTAGTCTAGAATGACTAGTTGACAAAGAATGAGGAACAATTGAAGACATCTGAAGAACAACTATAGCTGAAGTACTATAAAATTGAGGAAATGGCAAAGATTATAAATGTTATAATGAAATAATTATGGATCATAAGGTGATGCTTCAAGTTAAGGAAGAGATTTAGATATCCCATATGGTTGAATTACAGTAGTGAGATCGTATCATTGTGAAGAAGGATGAGGAGCTCACCATTGCATCTTGAAAAAAGGTAGAGTTAAATGATAAGCTACTCAAAGGTGCATCTGAGAGGGAAAAGGAGTTACTACAAATTTTGGCTACTATATAAGGGACAACCAACAAATATGACTTTAAGGTTGTAGAACTTAGTAACTATACAACCAAGTTACAGAATGATCGCGTTATTCTTCAAGTACAACTTTAGGATATTCAACAAGACTAGTTGGCCAAGACCAATATGAATGATTCAATGAGGATGTTGTGTAATTTAAATGGAATGATAGATGTAGGTAACAAATCCACCTCCCATAAGAAGAAGAAATAACTTGGATTTGCACAATTTTATCAAATGTTTAATTTTTCTCAAAATGTATAGTGTAGGGTTTGTGTAATTGTAAAATTGGGTGTAATTGTATAATTTGGTCATAAATGTACAATTAGAAATATAAGTGAAATGTGCATGTAAGGTAATTTGATAAAAATAAAATTATGAATTAGTAAAACCTTAATGCATTAATTGTTTTAAGATAATGCGGGAGGGCAGTTGTGAATAATGCATTATATCAAGAACCACTTTGGAATGGCTTGGACATGCATTATAAGACCCCCATTCAATTTTTGTAGGTTTTTCATTGTTATTCATGGTGTTTTATTGTTATTCATTGTTTTTTATGGTTGTTCTTGGTTGTTCATTATTGTTGATTATTTTTTATCACTATTCACAATAGTTGTTCATACGTGTGGAAGATTGCTAATTAATGATGGTTATAGTGGAGTGTCATTGTTGATATTGGTTCATGTGGTGTGAATGTTCATAGAAATGTTGACTATGATCTATGTACAATTGTTGCACATTATCCATGTATATTTTTTGTGGAATATAAATTATAAATTCTATGCAAGTATGAGCAGAATGGTATTGTAAATAAGTGATTTTATAGTGGAAATAAAGTGTTGATTTATTACCAACCATATGTGATGAATTTGGATGAGTTTTTTGTTTGATAACTTTCTCTATAGAAGGTAATTGAAATGGTATCATGTTATTGTACGATTCCTAGGAATGAATAGTGAAGTGCAATGTTTGGTACCAAGGATGGTGATTTTGGATGTGCATGTTGGATTACTGGGTTGGTAATTCCACCATTGATGTTAGCCAATTGCTAAGTTAGAATTTCCATGCCAAACTCTAGATCTGAGATGTATCAATTACAACAAGGGTTTGTGCAACCATACAATTGGTCCTTCTAACCGTACAATTGATATGATTGTTTGTGATCATATATTATTGTTAGAAACACTTATCCTAACATGCTCATCCTTCGGTAAGGACATTTAACATAGTTTTGATTTTGTTGGTTTTATCTCATGTTTTTGCTCAATTGTATTGGCATATTTTATGCCTATAATATATTTTTACATGAAATGGTAAAAGAGAAAATAGTTGCACAAACAAACAAAGGAGTTTGTGGTAATTTTATAGGTGAACATAAGAAGAAACAATATTATAACATAAAAATAAGAAATGGAAGGAAATGCAATCATGGGATTGCCCCACAAAAATGGTGAAAAGGGGTACCTGATTCATGGGACACCCCCACAAAAACCTGCATGCTAGAATCGTTAATGTCATCTATACAAGTTCGTGTATTTTAAAATAAAATTATATGCTTAATGAAAATAAGAGCTTAAAATCAAACTCTTCTTAGAACTTTTCCAATTAGAGGAGTTCTCATATAAAGAGCTTCCAATTAATTTTAGAGCAAGTGACAAATGTTTACACACTTTTGAAAATTTAGATGAGCATTACTCCAACTTTCACATGGTCACAATGTGATATATACCTATCTAGAACCAAGCATGCATAGAGGAAACGATCACAATGTGATATATACATATGGAGAACCAAGCATGTAGAGGAAATGATCACAATGTGATATATATTGTTGGATATTTTGAGTAGATGAGTTGTCATTGATGTCAAGAGTGAGTGGTCATTGATGTCAAAAGTCAATTTCATGAAGCAATGCAAGGAGAAGCAGTTCTACAATCAGTGAAAAAGGAGAGTCCCCTTCTAGTTGGTCCAAGAAAATAATATTATAATATTTTATTATAATAATAAAGTGGGAAATTTAGATTAATTATAAATTAATTAATATAATTTTAATATAAATTAATTTAATTAACTTTCAAAGTTATTTAAGTTAATTTTAATTTAATTATAAATTAATTTATATTAATTTAATAAAACCTAAAGAGGGTTATAAGGTTAAATTAAAAATGGAATTTGAAATTCGATTTGGAACGTCGACATCTTATGGCATGAGGCTTCATGTACAAATGTTGGCAAAAACTTTTCCCTTACCCCCAATCTACCATCAATCGAATTATAAGCTCCAAATTATTGTGCGCAAAAAGGGAGAAATAGTTTTCATTTTTTGAAAGGTTTTCGATGGCAGAAGAGTGGAGAAATAGGAGCAATGCTCCTCTTACCTGGCATAGCACTGTGTAGCACATTTGGAAATGATGGATGGTGCTAAGTCTTGTGGCAGGCAAAGTGTGTAGGGTTCAAATTCTGCTGAATTCATTTTGAAAAGCAGTGAGGGCATTTTCATTTTAGAACAACATCGAACAAAGGGAATAAAGGGAGGCTTGTGCCTTCCCTTCCTCGTGGAAGCACTTAGCCCACATGGTGGGCTAGTGCCTCGATAAGGCGCTTGGTTTGGAGTGGTCTCACATTCGAAACCCACTTAGGCCTTTGGTAATGTTTAAGGTATGTGCTTATGTCATTTGTCTTGGTCGCTTGATTATTTTGAATGTGCTAAGGTTGAGAAAAATAAAATATTTTTGATGGTTATAAAGTTTAATTTTTGCCTAAATTAATTTGGATATTGAGTATTTTGAGGGAGATAAAAGGGTAGGCAAATATTATTTTAAAATGTTTAATTTTTGGAGGTTTATTAATTAAAGTTTAGGATTATAAGGAGCAAGTGAGTAATTATTTTTATGTATGATTTGATGATTGCTAATTTCAATGAGTAATAAGGTGTATTTGAGTTTGATTATTTGTGTAATTGAGAATATTATTTGAGAGAATGTTAGTGTGATATTTTTTCATCTAACCATTGAAATTGGCAAAGAGGAAAATTGTGATTGAGACAAGTTTTTAAGGGCACTTCTACATCAAACAAAAAAGTATGGGTACATCTTCCTAGTGAGTGATTGTTGGATGTTGTGAATGCTAAGTTGAAGTAAAAAGGATTGTTTGATAAGCATTGTTGAGTTTGATTATTGAAGGTTTTTCTGAGCAATAATTGATAATAAAAACCTTATTTTATAAGCATTGATGGAAATATTGAGTAGAGCTTTCATATGCTTGAACTAGGGTTTGTGCAAAGAACATGAGTATCATTGTTATGTGAAGTATTGAGCCATATTGAGCTAGGGTTTGTGTAAATATCAAGAGTATCATTGTTATGTGAGGATAGTTTGATTAGCATTGTTGTTGAAGTGATTGGTTGAGTGAAGAACTTGAACTAGGGATTGCAAAGATCATGAGTATCATTGTTATGTGAGGATTACTTGATAAGCATTGTTGAAGTGATTGGTTGAGTGGAAGTGATTGAGATTAGTTGAGTGGGTGTGTTGAAGTGATAGTTCAAGTTCTGTGAAACAAATTGTTTCATATTCCAAATTGATTTGAGAAAGAAGTTGAGTGTTTGTGAGTGAAACATATTGAGTCTCTAACAATTCTCTATATATTTCTATGGTAAAAATAGAGATTGAAAGTGATTGAGCATTGTGATGAATGTGAGGTAAGTCTTTGAGAAGACTTGTGGATAGATTTATGTGAGCTTTTGTGGAATATTACAATACAAATTTGAGGATAAATATTATTGAGCAGATTGGACAAGTTCTAGAGAGGACTTGTGGACATATTAGTGTGAGCTTTTATGGAAGCTTACAAGGCAAATTTGATATAAGTATTTGAGAAGACTTGTGAGAAAATTTGATAGATTGATTTGTTCAAACCTTGAGTTAAGGTTTGGGGTAGATATATCATAGTTGATTTGTGATTAATTCAAGCTTTGCGTTAAGGCTTAAGGATAGAGATTGAGGATATATTTGTTCTAGATCAAAGGACTATGTTTAGTGCAGGCTTGAGGATAGAGTTTGGTGTATATTTGAGGATAAGAATGTCTTATACCAAAGACAAATATTGAATAGATTTGTGCTAGACCGAAGGACTATGTTTAATACAGATTTGAAGATAGAGTTTGGTGCATATTTGAGGATAGGTTTGTACCATACCAGAGATAGAGATTGAGTAGATTTGTGCTAGACCGAAAGACTATGTTTAGTATATATTTGAGATAGAGCTAAGAGAAAGCATTGGAGGTGATAGAGTATAGAGGATGATAGTCTCCAGTGGATAGAAATACATTAGCCAAGGTAGTGAGAATAGGTCTTTTTAGTGAGGATAGGAGTCTTTAGTGGATAGATATCCATTAGCTAGTGTAGTAGAGGCAACAATTCTTCTAGAAGATCACCAACTAGAGTAGAGGATAAAGGAGTTATCCTATGGATAGATATTCACAAACTTGATTAGGGGATTGGTGTCTCCTTTGGATAGAGGTCCATAAATATTATAATAGGGAAAGGATTCCCAAGATATTTATTGAGAAAATATTAGTGAAATATTTTCTTCATGGAGTAGCCCACATTGGGTGAACCACGTTAAATTGGTGTCTCTATTATGTGTGGTGATTTGTGCATTGCTTTGATTACTTTTTTTTATATTGCTATTGATACATTGTATAATATTGATTGGGAAAGAAAAGTAAAAAGTTATCTTATACTATTCACCCCACCCCTCTCAGTATAAGCTTGTGTTCTTCAATTGGTATCAGAGCGGGTTCCTTTGAAAGAGTTTGACAGCTTGAAGAAAAATCTTACAATAACACAATGGATTCTAAGAATGGGTCCTCAAATAATTCAACACCAGTACTTGATGGAAGTGATTATATATTTTGAAGTATGAGAATGAAGATTCACCTGATGGCACTTGGCAATTAAATATGGGAAGCAATTGAAAATGGATACACACCACCAACTACTCCACCTACAGATAAATATGGTAAGCTTCTACATCATTATAATTCAAAATCAATGAATGCAATTTTGAGAGGTTTGCATAGAATAGAGTTCATAAAGGTTATGCATTGCAAATCAGAAAAAGGAATTTGGGATAAGTTGCAAAACATATATGAAGGAGATAAAAGTGTCAAAAAGGTAAATATACAAAATCTCAAAGGACAATTTGAAGAATTAAGAATGAAGGATGAGGAAAACATTATTACTTACATACTTCATGTAGATGAGGTTGTTAATGCCATGCAAGGACTTGGACTTGAGATTGAATAATCTGATGTTTGTGATAAGATCTTAAGATCTCTCCAAAAAAAGGTTTAGTGAAAATATTTCTACTATAGAGGAATCAAAATATGGTAAGCTTTTGACAAGAGATGTATTACTTGGTATTCTTATAGCTTTTGAGATGAGAACAAAAAAGGAACGTAATATCTAGATGGAATCAACCTTCAAAGCTACTAAGAAGACAAATGACAAGAAGTCAAGTTCAAGCAACGAGTCATCCAATGATGAAGAAGTAAATTATGGCAGAAGAAATAAGGATCCAAGAAGATTTAAATATAGAAAATCTGTTAGATATTTCAACTATGGAAAGTATGGTCATTATGCAACTGATTTTCAAGAAGCTAGAAATAACAATGATGAAGAAAAATAGGATCATAATAACAAGGAATAAAAAAAATACAAGTACCAAAAGAAAGGTAAGTATGGACAACGCAAACAAGGAAAGAAGTTCTTTCAAAGATAGAAAAGGAGTTACTATGTTGACAAGGCAAGTAAGTAATCAAGTGATAGTGATAATAGTTTCTCAGATAATGATAAAGATGAAGTTCTATTTTTGATAGAAGAAAAAAAGAATTTAAAAAAATATCGTCAAAATTCTCAAGTTTTTTAGATGTGGTAATTTTGGTCATCTTGAAGATAGTTGTACAAAGAATGGTTTCAGTTTCAATGATGATGAATATGAAGATACATTTAAATGGCCAGAAGAGAATATTCTAATGTCACTAGAATAAGAAGGATGTGATCCTATAGAAGACAAGTCAGAATAGAATGAAGATATTTTCAAAGGTAAACAAATAGAGGAATAATCAGAGAAATAAGAAGTTTATCTTGAGGGAGAGCTTATTTATGCTCTTAACACATTAAAAAAAGGTAAGAAAGTAAAACTCCCAACTTAAGATTTAGTTTGAAGAATGTGATGAAGAAAGAGTAAAGCTTATAGAAGACCTAAATAAGTCAGTGGCTAAGACAAAGAAGTTCAAGGATAAGTTAGAAGTAAAGGTCTTAGAATGTGAAATATTAGAACAAAAAATAGCTCTACTAAGGGAAGAAGTATAAAAGTCTAAGAATAATCTACACAGGTTTGGAAAGAGCTCAAATATTGTAGATAATATGATCAAGGTACAAAGACGGTCAACAAATAAAATAGGTCTTGGTTTTAAACAAGTAAAAAAGAAACAAGAAGAGTCAACCTCAAGTTTTGAAGAATAAGAAGACAATGTGAGAGAAAGTGAGACTTCTGAGGATGAGTTGGACAATAGAAAGTTCAACAAGGAAAAGAACAATGCACAAAAAAGGAACAGATGGAATAGGAACTAGCACAAGGTAAAAGAGACTAAGAGACCAATGAGGTAAAGGCAAGGAAATTTCAATGGATGATGTTTCTCATGTCACATATTTGGGCACAAAGCTTCACAATGTAGGACACATGAAAGACAAGAATATGGGAAATTCAAAAACAAGTAACTTTTTCATGGGTATTGCTACTCATGTAATCAGTTTGGTCACAAGGAAATTAATTGTAGATTCCATTACAAAAAAAGATCTGGCTTCACCAAAAGAAATCCAAAGATATTTACACCTCCAAGGAATAACAATATTAAGTGTTACAAGTACAATAATGATGGACATACAACAAAGTGGTGTAGAGAAAAAATTCCAGAGACAAGCAGGAACAAATAGTCAGAGGAATCAGAAGGATTAGATAATAAGGAAAGTAAACAAAGGTAAATATCGATGCATGCTGGGAGTAGAAATACTCCCACCCTAGAATTAACCACCTCAAGAGGAGGTGGAGGAGGGGCTAAGCTAAGAGACTCATTCTTAGCCTCGAGTCCCAAAGGTTACCCTTTGCCATTGATGTCAAAGGAGGAGAGATTTGAGTAAGGGATAGAGATTTGATTTAATAAGAGAACATTGAGTCAGGGGAGCAGTTTCCCAAAGGGCAGAACAAAAAAAGGTTAAGGAAATTTGAAAATATAATTGGGTTACCATCAATGAAAAAATGGGAGATTGTTGGACATTTTGAGTAGATGAGTTGTCATTGATGTCAAAAGTCAATTTCAGTAAGCAGTGCAAGGAGAAGCAGTTTCATAATCAGTAAAAAAGGAGAGTTTGCTTCTAGTTGGTCAGATTCGGTTCTAGGTAGTCATATGTGGTCCAAAGTGCAAAGAAGAGGCCCAAGCAAATAATATTATAATATTAAAAAGGGAAATTTAAATTAATTAATATAATTTTATTATAAATTAATTTAATTAACTTCCAAAGTTATTTAAGTTAATTATAATTTAATTATAAATTGATTTTTATTAATTTAATAAACCCTAAAGAGGGTTATAAGGTTAAATTAAAAATTGAATTTGAAATTCGATTTGGAACGCCGATGTCTTATGGAACGAGGCTTTGTGTATAAATTGTGGCAAAAATATTTGCCTTACCCCCAATCTACCATCGATCGAATAATAAACTCCAAAGTATTGTGCACAAAAAGCGAGAAATTTTTTTCATATTTTGAAAGGTCTTTAGTGGTAGAAGAGTGGAGAAATAGGAGCGAGGCTCCTCTTACCTCACATAATTTTTTGTAGCGCAGTTGGAAACGGTGGATGGTGTTATGTCTTACGATAGGCAAAGTGTACATGTTTCAAATCCCATTGAATTCATTTTGTAAAGCAGCGAGGGAATTTTCATTTTAGAATAGCACCAAACACAGGGAATAAAGGGAGGCTTGTGCCTTCCCTTCCCCGTGGAAGCGCTTAGCCCATGTGGTGGGATAGCACCTCGATAAGGTGCTCGGTTGGGAGTGGTCTTGCGTTCGAAACCCATAGAGGCCTTTTGGTAGTGTTAAAGGTATGTGTTTATGTCATTTATCTTGGTCACTTGATTATTTCAGATGTGCTAAGGTTGAGAAAAATACAATATTTTTTACGGTTATAAATTTTAATTTTTACCTAAATTAATTTTTTTTTTTAAGCAAAAAACTCCTTGCGGGACCGCCTTGATCTGAGAGACCATGAATAGGGGGTTTTACATCGTCAAATTCACCCGGGGGTCACACTCGACCCTGCCCGCACCAACATTATCAATTGGATTTTGGATACCCAATTCAACTTTTTGGTAGGTGGAGATTTGAACCTGGGACCTCCCTTGGAGAATTGCCCTCTCCTCTCCAACTCACCTACAACACCTGGGTAAACAAATTTATAGTGGAAAACACCCCTTTCGATGTGTCACTTTCAATAGGTTGGGCATAGGTGAAATGGAGCCTTGTTGGCCTCTACCAACACATAGGACATTCCTAACTATACCATATATCTGCAGGATGGAGACAAGGGGAATGGAACCTGGGTCAGCCTCTACCAGCACCCAGGGCATTTACCACTGCACCACAACAAGTAGATAAAACTAATTTATAGTGGAAAACACCCCTTTCGAGGTGCCACTTTCAACAAGTTGGGCATATGAGGAATGGAGCCTTGTCGGCCTCTACCAGCACATAGGACATTCCTAACTATACCATATATTTGTAGGATGGAGACAAGGAGAATGGAACCTGGGTCGGTCTCTACCAGCACCCAGGGCATTTACCACTGCACCACAACAAGCAGATTACCTGAATTAATTTGGATGTTGGGTATTTTGAGGGAGATAAAAGGGTAGACAATATTATTTTGAAAGTTTAATTTTTGGAGGTTGATTAATTAAAGTTGGAGATTATAAGGAGTAAGTGAGTAATTATTTTTATGTATGATTTGATGATTTCTAATTTCAAGAAGGAGTAATAATGTGTATTTGAGTTTGATTATTTGTGTAATTGAGAAATATTTTTGAGAGAGTGTTAGTATGATATTTTGTCATCTAACCATTGAAATTTGCAAAAAGAAAAATCGTGATTGAGATAGGTTTTTAAGACCATTTCTACATAAAAAAAAAAGGTATGGCCACATATTCCTAGTGAGTGATTGTTGGATGTTGTGAATGCTAAGTTGGAGTGAAAAGGATTGTTTGATAAGCATTGTTGAGTTTGATTGTTGATTTTTTTGAGTAAGAATTGATGATAAAAACCTTTTTTTATAAGCATTGTTGGAAATATTGAGTAGAGTTTTCAAATTCTTGAACTAGGGTTTGTGCAAATAACATGAGTATCATTGTTATGTGAAGTATTGAGCTATCTTGATCTAGGGTTTGTGAAAATATCAAGAGTATTATTGTTATGTGAGGATAGTTTGATTAGCATTGTTTGTTGAAGTGATTGGTTGAGTGAAGAACTTGAACTAGGGATTGTAAATATCACGAGTATCATTTTTATTTGAGGATTACTTGAAAAACATTGTTTTTGAAGTGATTGGTTGAGTGGAAGTGATTGATCTTAGTTGAGTGGATGTGTTGAAGTGATAGTTCAAGTTCTGTGAAATAAATTGTTCCATATTCTAAATTGATTTGAGAAAGAGGTTGAGTGTTTGTGAGTGTGAAACATATTGAGTCTCTAATAATTCTCTATATGTTTCTATGGTAAAAAGAGAGATTGAAAGTGATTGAGCATTGTGATGAATGTGAAGCATATTGAGTCTCTAATAATTCTCTATATGTTTCTGTGAGATTGGAAAAATTCTAGTGAGGACTTGTTGAGCAAATTTGAGGTAAGTCTTTGAGAAGACTTGTGGATAGATTTGTGTGAGCTTTTGTGGAAGATTACAATATAGATTTGAGGATAGAGATTACTGAGCATATTGAAATTTTCTAGATAGGACTTGTGGATAGATTAGTGTGAGATTTTATGGAAGGTTACAAGGTATATTTGAGACAAGTATTTGAGAAGACTTGTGAGCAAAGTTGATTGATTGATTTGTTCAAACCTTGAGTTAAGGTTTGGGGTAGATCCAACAGAGTTGATTTGTGATTGAGTAAAGATTTGTGTTAATTTTTGAGGACATAGATTGAGGATATATTTTTGCTACATCGAAGGACTGTGTTTAGTGCAGACTTGAGGATAGGTTTTGGTGTAGATTTGAGGATAAGTTTGTGTTAGACCAAATATAGAGATTGAGAATATTTGTGCTAGACCGAAGGACTATGTTTAGTACAAATTTGAGGATAGATTTAGGTGCAAATTTGAGGATAGGTTTATTCCAAACCAGATATAGAGATTGAACATATTTGTGCTAGACTAAAGGACTGTGTTTAGTACAAATTTGAGATAGTACTAAGAGCAAGCTTTGGAGGTGATAGAGTATAGAGTATGATAGTCTCCAATGGATAGAGATCCATTAGATATGGTAGTAAGGACATGTCTTCTAAGTGAGGATAGGAGTCTTCTATGGATAGATATCCATTAGCCAATGTAGTGGAGGTAGCAATTATTCTAGAAGATTACCAGCTAGAGAAGAGGAGAAAGGAGTTATCCTGTGGATAGAGATCCACAAACTTGATCAGTGGATTGGTGTCTCCTTTGGACAAAGTTCCATAGAAATTGTAATAGGGAAAGGATTCCCAAGAGATTTATTGAGAAAATATTAGTGAAATATTTTCTCTAAGGGGTAGCCCACATTGGGTGATCCACATTAAATTGGTGTCTCTTTTGTGTGTGGTGATTTGTGCATTACTTTGATTACTATTGTTGATATTGCTATTAATACACTACATAATATTGATTGGAAAATAAAAGTAAAAAGTGGTCTTATATTATTCACTCCCCTCTCAGTATAATCTTGTAATATGGTGATATTTTGACTAGAGATGTATTACTTGGTATTCTTACAACTTTTAAGATGAGAACAAAAGAGGAACCTAATCTCCAAAAGGAAGCAACTTTAAAAGCTACTACGAAGAAAAAGGGTAAGAAGTCATATTCAAGCAATGAGTCATCCAATGATTAAGAAGTAAATTATGGTAGAAGTAATAAGGATCCAAGAAGATTTAAAGATGCAAAATCTGTTAAATTTTTCAACTGTGGAAAGTATGGTCACTATGCAACTGGATTATTAAGAAGCTAGAAATATCAATGATAAAGAAAAAAGGATCATAAGGACAGGGAATCAGAAAAATACATGTACCAAAATAAAGGCAATGATGGACAAGGCAAACAAGGAAAGAATTTATTTCAAAAATAGAAAAGGATTTACTATGCAGACAAGGAAAGTAAGTACTCAAGTGATAGTGATAATAGTTTCTTATATAATTAAAATATGAAGTTCTATTTCTAACATAAGAAAAAGAAGTTAACAAAAGATCACCAATAATTCTCAAGTGTTTTAGATGTGGTAATTTTGGACATCTTGAAGATAGTTGTACAAAGAATGGTTTCAGTTTCAGTGATGATGAATATGAAGATACACTTGAAGAACCATAAGAGAATATTCTAATGGCACTAGAAGAAGAAGGAGGTGATCCTATAGAGACAAGTCATACGAGAATGAAGATGTTTTCAAAGGCAAACAAATAGAGGAATAATCAGAGAAAGGAGAAATTGATCTTGAGGGAGAGCTTATTTATGCTCTTAACACATTAAATAAGGTAAGAAAGTAAAACTCCCAACTTAAGCTTTAGTTTCAAGAAAAAGAGGAAAGCTTATATAAGATCTAAATAAGTTAATGGCTAAGACAAAGGAATTCAAGGATAAGTTAGAAGTAAAGGTCTTAGAATGTAAAATATTAGAACAAGAAGTAGCTCTACTAATGTAAGAAGTAGAAAAGTCTAAGGATAAGCTACACAAGTTTGGAAAGAGCTCAAATATCGTAGATAAGATGATAAAGGTACAAATATGATCAACAAATAAAATAGGTCTTGGTTTTGAATAGGTACAAAAGAAACAAGAAGAGGAGTCAACCTCAATTTCTGAAGAAGAAGAAACTTTAGAAGAAGATAGCATGAGAGAAAGTGAGACTTTTGAGGATGAGTTGGATAATAGAAAGTTCAACAAGGAAAATAACAATGCACAAAAGAGGAACATATGAAATAGGAACCAGCACAGGGTAAAAGAGACTAACAGACCAATGAGGTAAAGGCAAGGAAATTTCAATGGATGATGTTTCTCATATCACAAATTTGGGCACAAGGCTTCACAGTGCAAGACACATGAAAGACAAGAATATGGGAACTTCAGAATTAGGTAGGTTTTTCATGGGTATTGCTACTCATGTAATTAGTTTGGTCACAAGACAATGAATTGTAGAGTCAATTATAGGAAAAGATATGGCTTCACCAAAAGAAATCCCAAGATATTTTCACCTCCAAGGAATAACAATATTAAGTGTTACAAGTGCAATAATGATGGACATACAACAAAGTGGTGTAGAGAAAAATTTCCAGAGATAAGCAGGAACAGGAACAGTCTAAGGAATTAAAAGGATCAGATAAGAAGGAAAGTGAACAAAGGTAAATATCAGTGCATGTTGGGAGTAGAAATACTCCCACCCCACACTTAACCACCTCAAGAGGAGGTGTAGGATGTTAGCATATTTCATATTTTAGCATATAGTTATTACATTATTATTGGGCGTATCTGTTTATTTGAACGTCCCATTATTAATAGTGTGTTGCAGTTGATTAGTTCCTCATTTCCTGGACTAATCCTGGCACCATTTTGTATTATTTAAGCATCATATGTTTAATGAATTCTTTGTTGTTTTACTCTAACATGGTATCCGAGCCATTTGCAGAATTTTTTTTGCAAACGCTTGCTAGAGGGACGTGAGACTGTATTTAAAAAAAAAAAACAGAGTTTTGCTGGGAACATAGCATTAATTTGCTGTATTTTGCTGGGAAGGAGCACTGTCTACTATGCTGGGAAGGAGCACTGTCTACTGTGCTGGGAAGGAGCATTTAAAAAAAAAAAAAAAAAGGAACAGGGGCTGATTGAGGATCGCACGCTTCCATCACGCGATCCCCCCCACACCCCTCTTCCCCCACGTGTGCAATGCTCGTTTTTCAAAAAAAAATTCCCACTCCCACCACCCCCAAGCACGAGGCACATTTTTTTCCCACACCCCCCCCAACATGTCATGCAGATGCGACATTGGGAGGGCTCCCCTCCCCTTCCTCGAGGTCGTGCTGCAGGCGCGACACCCATGACAGTCACGATAGTCAAGGTCGTGTGCTGCATGCACGACCAGGAGGTGACCAAGCATGACAACCATAATATTTGTGGCTTCACCTCGTCACTCCTTGCCGCTGCTACAACAGTGGAGGCTACAGACCACTCCCGCCGCCACCAGCAGTGGAGGTCACAACCGTGGCCATGCTAGCCGCTGCCAGCAGCGAAGGCAACCACTGTCAGAGCCGCGGCTGCCTGCTGCCGCCAGCCATGAGCCCCAAAGATGACCCTTTTCCATTTATGTCAAAGGGGGATAGATTTTAAGATGTGATTTAAGAAGAGAGCATTGTGTCAAGGGGAGTAGTTTCCCAGGGGAGCAGAACATAAAAAGGTTAAGAAAATTTGAAAATATAATTGGGTTGCCATAAATGAAAAAGGGGGAGATTGTTCGAAATTTTGAGTAGATGAGTTGTCATTGATGTCATGAGTGAGTGTTCATTTATGTCAAAATTCAGTTTCAGTAAGCAGTGCAAGGAGAAGCAGTTCCACAATTAGTGAAAATGAGAGTCCACTTCCAGTTGGTCAGATCCGGTTCTAGGTAGTCATATGTGGTCCAAAGTTCAAAGAAGAGGTTTAAGCAAATAATATTATAATATTAAAAAGGGAAATTTAAATTAATTATAAATTAATTAATATAATTTTATTATAAATTTATTTATTAATTAATTTAATTAACTTCCAAAGTTATTTAAGTTAATTTTAATTTAATTATAAATTAATTTATATTAATTTAATAAACCCTAAAGAGGGTTATAAGGTTAAATTAAAAATCAAATTTGAAATTTGATTTGGAACGTCGACATCTTATGGCACGAGGCTTCATGTATAAATGGTGGCAAAAACCTTTACCTTACCCCCAATCTATCATCGATCAAATTATAAGCTCCAAAGTATTATGCGCAAAAAGGGAGAAAATGTTTTCACATTTTGAAAGGTCTCCAGTGGTAGAAGAGTGGAGAAATAGGAGTGAGACTCCTCTTACCTCGCACCGCAATGTGTAGTGCAGTTGGAAACGGTGGATGGTGCTAAGTCTTGCGGTAGGCAAAGTATGCAGGGTTCGAATCTCATTGAATTCTTTTTACAAAGTAGTGAGGGCATTTTCATTTTAGAATAGTGTTGAATGAATGGAATAAAGGGAGTTTTTTGCCTTCCCTTCCCCATGGAAGTGCTTAGCCCACGTGGTAGGCTAGCACCTCGATAAGGCGATTGGTTGGGAGTGCTCTCTTGTTCAAAACCCATGGAGACCTTTTGGTAGTGTTAAAGGTATGTGTTGATGTCATTTATCTCGGTAGCTTGATTATTTCAGATGTGCTAAGGTTGAGAAAAATAAAATATTTTTGATGGTTATAAAGTTTAATTTTTTCCTAAATTAATTTGGATATTGAGTATTTTGAGGGAGATAAAAGGGTAGGCAAATATTATTTTGAAAGTTTAATTTTTGGAGGTTGATTAATTAAAGTTGGAGATTATAAGGAGCAAGTGAGCAATTATTTTTATGTATGATTTGATGATTTCTAATTTCAATAAGAAGCAATAAGGTGTTTTTTAGTTTGATTATTTGTGTAATTGAGAAATATTTTTGAGTTTTAGTGTGATATTTTTTCATCTAACCATTGAAATTGGAAAAGAGGAAATTTGTGATTGAGACAGGTTTTTAAGGGTACTTCTACATAAAAAAAAAAGATATGGGCACATATTCCTAGTGAGTGGTTGTTGGATGTTGTGAATGCAAATTTGGAGTGAAAAGGATTTTTTGATAAGCATTGTTGAGTTTGATTTTTGAAGGTTTTTATGAGTAAGATGATAAAAACCTTGTTTTATAAGCATTGTTGGAAATATTGAGTAGATATTTCATATGCTTGAACTAGGGTTTGTGCAAAGAACATGAGTATCATTGTTATGTGAAGTATTGTTATGTGAGGATAGTTTGATTAGCATTGTTGTTGAAGTGATTGGTTGAGTGAAGAACTTGAACTAGGGATTGCAAAGATCATGAGTATCATTGTTATGTGAGGATTACTTGATAAGCATTATTTTTGAAGTGGTTGATTGAGTGGAAGTGATTGAGCGTAGTTGAGTGGATGTGTTGAAGTGATAGTTCAAGTTCTATGAAATAAATTATTCTATATTCAAAATTTACTTGAGAAAGAGGTTGAGTGTTTGTGAGTGTGAAACATATTGAGTCTCTAACAATTCTCTATATCTTTCTGTGGTAAAAAGAGAGATTGAAAGTGATTGAGCATTGTGATGAATGTGAAGCATATTGAGTCTCTAACAATTCTCTATATATTTCTATGAGATTGGACAAGTTATAGTGAGGACTTGTTGAGCATATTTGAGGTAAGTCTTTAAGAAGACTTGTGGACAGATTTGTGTGAGATTTTGTGGAAGATTACAATACAAATTTGAGGACAGAGATTATTAAGCAGATTGGACAATTTCTATAGAGGACTTATGAATAGATTATCGTGAGATTTGGTGGAAGCTTACAAGGCAGATTTGAGATAAGTCTTTGAGAAGACTTGTGAGTAGAGTTGATTGATTTATTTGTTCAAACCTTGAGTTAAGGTTTGGGGTAGATCCATAAGTGTTGATTTGTGATTGAATCAAGCTTTGTGTTAAAGCGTGAGGATATATTTATGCCAGACCGAAGGATTATGTTTAGTGCAGACTTAAGGACATAGTTTGATGTAGATTTGAGGATAAGTTTGTGTTAGACCAAATATAGATATTGAGCATATTTGTGTTAGATCAAAGGACTATGTTTAGTACAGATTTGAGGATAGATTTTGATGTAGATTTAAGTACAGGTTTAAACCAAACCAGAGATATATATTGAGTAGATTTGTGTTAGACTAAAGGGCTATATTTAGTACAGATTTGAGATAGAGCTAAGAGCAAGCTTTGGAGATGATAAAGTATAGAAGATGATAGTCTTCAGTGGATAGAGATCCATTAGCCAGGGCAGTGAGGACAGGTATTCTGAGTGAGAGCAGGAGTCTTTAGTGGATAGATATCCATTAGCTAGTGCAGTGGAGGTAATAGTTCTTCTAGAAGATCACTAGCTAGATCAGAGGAAAAAGGAGTTCTCCTATGGATAGATATCCATGAACTTGATCAGGGGATTGGTGTCTCCTTTGGATAGAGGTCCATAAACATTGTAATAGGGAAAGGATTCCCAAGAGATTTATTGAGAAAATATTACTGAAATATTTTCTTCATGGAGTAGCCCACATTGTGTGAACCATGTTAAATTTGTATCTCTATTGTGTGTGGTGATTTATGCATTGCTTTGATTACTGTTGTTGATATTGCTATTGATACACTACATATGGGAAAGAAAATTAAAAGGTGATCTTAAACTATTCATCCTCCCTCTCAGTATAATCTTGTGTTCTTCAATTGGTATCATTGCGGGTTCCTTCGAAAGAGTTTGATAGCTTGAAGGAAAATTTTACAAGAACACAATGGATTCTAAGAATGGGTCCTTAGATAATTCAACACCAGTATTTCATGCAAGTGATTACATATTTTGGAGTATGAGAATGAAGATTCACCTGATGGTACTTGGAAATGAAATATGGGAAGCAATTGAAAATGGATACACACCACAAACTACTCCACCTATAGATAAATATGGTAAGCTTCTACATCATTACAATTCAAAAGCAATGAATACAACTTTGATAGTTTTGCATATAATAGGTTTCATAAAGGTTATGCATTGCCAATTAACAAAAGGAATTTGGGATAAGTTGCAAAGCATATATAAAGGAGATAAAAGTGTCAAAAAGGTAAATATACAAAATCTCAAAGGATAATTTGAAGAATTAAGAATGAAGGATGAGGAATACATTAGTACTTATCTACTTCATGTAGAAAAGGTTGTTAACGTTATGCAAGGACTTGGACTTGAGTTTGAAGAATCTAATGTTTGTGATAAGATCTTAAGATCTCTCACAAAAAGGTTTAGTGAAAATATTTCTGCTATAGAGGAATCAAAAGATGGTGATATTTTGACAATATATGTATTACTTGGTATTATTACAACTTTTGATATGAAAACAAAAGAGGAAACTAATATTTGGAAGGAAGTAACCTTCAAAGCTACTAATAAAACTAAGGGAAAGAAGTCAGATTCAAGCAATGAGTCATCCAGTGATGAAGAAGCAAATTATGGCAGAAGGAATAAGGATCCAAGAAGATTTAAATATGCAAAATCTATTATATTTTTCAACTATGGAAAGTATGGTCACTATGCAATTGATTATCAAGAAACAAAAAATAGTAATGATGAAGAAAAACAAGATCATAAAAACAAGGAATCAAAAAAATATAGGTATGAAAAGAAAGGAAAGGATGGATAAGGCAAACAAGGAAATAAGTTTTTTCAAAGACAAAAAAGGAGTTACTATGTAGACAAGGCAAGTAAGTACTCAAGTATAGTGATAATAGTTTCTCAAATAATGATAAAGATGAAGTTCTATTTTTGACAAAATAAAAAGAAGAAGTTAAGAAAATATCACCAATAATTCTCAAGTTTTTTAGATGTGGTAATTTTGGTCATCTTGAAGATAGTTGTACAAAGAATGGTTTCAGTTTTAGTGATTATGAATATGAAGATACACTTGAAGTACCAGAAGATAATAATTTTAATGTCACTAGAAGAAGGAGGAGGTGATCCTATAGAATACAAGTCAGAATAGAATGAAGATGTTTTCAAAGGCAAACAAAAAAATGAAGAATCAGATAAAGGAGAAGTTGATCTTAAAGGAGAGCTTATTTATGATCTTAACACATTAAAGAAGGTAAGAAAGCAAAAATTCCAACTTCTTGAGTTTCAATAATGTTATGAAAAATAGGAAAGCTTATAGAAGATCTAAATAATTCAATGGCTAAGACAAAGAAGTTCAAGGAAGCAAAGGTCTTAGAATATGAAATATTAGAACAAGAAGTAGCTCTACTAAGGGAAGAAGTAGAAAGTCTAAGAATAAGCTACACAGGTTTGGAAATATCTCAAATATCATGGATAAGATGATCAAGGTACATAGACGATCAACAAACAAAATAGGTCTTTGTTTTGAACAGGTACAAAATAAATAAGAAGAGGAGTCAACCTCAAGTTTTGAAAAAGAATAAACTTCAAAAGAAGACAATGTGAGAGAAAGTGAGACTTATAAGGATGAGTTGGACAATAGAAAGTTCAACAAGGAAAAGAACAATGCACAAAAGAGGAATAGATGGAACAGGAACCAACACAAAGTAAAAGAGTCTAAGAGACCAATGAGGTCGAGGCAAGGAAATTTCAATGGATGATGTTTATCATGTCACAGATTTGGGCACAAAGCTTGACAATGCAGGACACATGAAAGACAAGAATATGGGAACTTCATAAAAAGGTAAATTTTTCATGGGTATTGCTACTCATGTAATCAGTTTTATCATAAGGCAATGAATTGCAGAGTCCATGAGAGGAAAAGATATGGCTTCACCAGAAGAAATCCCAAGATATTTGTACCTCCAAGGAATAACAATATTAAGTGTTACAAGTGCAATAATGATGGACATATAACAAAGTGGTGTAGAGAAAAATTCTAGAGACAAGCAGGAATAAGAATAGTCAGAGGAATCATAAGGATCAGATAAGAAGTAAAGTGAACAAAGGTAAATATCAGTGTATGATGGAAATAGAAATACTCCCACCCCAAAATTAACCACCTCAAGAGGATGTGGGGGAGGGGCTAAGATAAGAGACTCATTCTTAGCCTTGAGCCCCAAAGGTGACCCTTTGCCATTGATGTCAAAGGGAGAGAGATTTTAGTAAGATGGAGATATTTGATTTAAGAAGAGAGCATTGAGTCAGGGGGAGCAGTTTCCTTGGGGGAGCAGAACAAAAAAAGGTTAAGGAAATTTGAAAAGATAATTGGGTTGCCATCAATGACAAAGGGGGAGATTGTTGGACATTTTGAGTATATGAGTTATCATTGATGTCAATAGTGAGTGGTCATTGATGTCAAAAGTCAGTTTCAGTAAGCAATACAAGGAGAAGCAGTTCCACAATCAGTGAAAAAGGAGAGTCCGCTTCTAGTTGGTCAGATCTGGTTCTAGGTAGTCAGATGTGGTCCAAAGTGCAAATAAGATGTCCAACAAGGAGTAATAAGGTGTAGTTTAGTTTGATTATTTGTGTAATTGAGAAATATTTTTTAGTGTTAGTGTGATCTTTTGTCATCTAACCATTGAAATTGGAAAAGAGGAAAATTGTGATTGAGACAAATTTTTAAGGGTACGTCTATATCAAACAAAAAGGTATGGGCACATATTCCTAGCGAGTGATTGTTGGATGTTGTGAATGCAAATTTGGAGTGAAAAGGATTTTTTGATAAGCATTGTTGATTTTGATTGTTGAAGGTTTTTCTGAGTAAGAATTGATGATCAAAACCTTGTTTTATAAAGCATTGTTAGAAATATTGAGTAGATATTTCATATGCTTGAACTAGGGTTTGTGCAAAGAACATGAGTATTATTGTTATGTGAAGTATTGAGCTATCTTGAGCTAGGGTTTGTACAAATATCAAGAGTATCATTGTTACGTGAGGTTAGTTTGATTAGTATTATTGTTGAAGTGATTGTTTTAGTGAAGAACTTAAACTAGGGATTGAAAAGATCATGAGTATCATTGTTATGTGAGGATTACTTGATAAGCATTTTTGTTGAAGTGATTGGTTGAGTGGAAGTGATTGAGATTAGTTGATTGGATGTGTTGAAGTGATAGTTCAATTTCTTTGAAACAAATTGTTCTATATTCCAAATTGATTTAAGAAAGAGGTTGAGTGTTTGTGAGTGTGAAACATATTGAGTCTCTAACAATTCTATATATATTTTTGTGGTAAAAAGAGAGATTGAAAGTCATTAAGCATTGTGATGAATGTGAAGCATATTGAGTCTCTAATAATTCTCTATATTTTTTTGTGAGATTTGACAAGTTCTAGTGAGGACTTGTTGAGCAAATTTAAGGTAAGTCTTTGAGAAGACTTTTGGACAGATTTGTTTGAGCTTTTGTGGAAGCTTACAATATAGATTTGAGGATAGAGATTATTGAGCAGATTGGACAAGTTCTAGAGAGGAATTGTGGACAAATTAGTGTGAGATTTTGTGGAAGCTTAAAAGGAATATTTGAGATAAGTCTTTGAGAATATTTGTGAGCAGAGTTGATTGATTGATTTGTTCAAACCTTGAGTTAAGGTTTGGGTCAGATCCAATAGAGTTGATTTGTGATTGAGTCAAGCTTTGTGTTAACACTTGAGGATAGATTTGTGCTAGACTGAAGGACTGTGTTTAGTGCATATTTGAGGATAGATTTTGGTGTATATTTAAGGATAAGTTTGTGCTAGAGTAGAGACGAATATTGAGCATATTTATGCTATATCGAAGGACTGTGTTTAGTGCAAATTTAAGGATAGAGTTTGGTGCATATTTGAGGATAGGTTTGTACCAGACCAAAGATAGAAATTGAGCACATTTGTGCTAGATCAAAGGACTATTTTTAGTACATATTTGAGATAGATCTAAGAGCAAGATTTGGAGGTGACAAAGTATAGAGGATGATAGTCTCTAGTGGATAGAGATCCATTAGCCAAGGTAGTGAGGATAGGTCTTCTAAGTGAGGATAGGAGTCTTTAGTGGATAGATATCCTTTAGCCAGTGTAGTGGAGGTAGCAATTCTTCTAGAAGATCACCAACCAGAGTAGAGGAGAAAGGAGTTCTCCTGTGGATAGATATCCACAAAATTGATCAAGGTATTGGTGTCTCCTTTAGACAGATGTCCATAAACATTGTAATAGGGAAAGGATTCCCAAGATATTTATTGAGAAAATATTAGTGAAATATTTTCTCTATAGAGTAGCCCACATTGTGTGAACCATGTTAAATTGGTGTCTCTATTGTGTGTGGTGATTTGTGCATTGCTTTGATTACTATTGTTGATATTGCTATTGATACACTACAAAATATTGATTAGGAAAGAAAAGTAAAAAGTGGTCTTATACTATTCACCCTCCCTCTCAGTATAAGCATGTGTTCTTAATATACCTATTGAGAACCAAGCATACATAGAGGAAATTAGGGTTAGTAAATAACAAGGTATATTTATCGTGTACTTGGAAATGCTAAATTGACTAAGGGCTTAGAAATAAGAGAGAGACATGAAATAATGTTTAATAGTTATTATATTTGAAAAATAAAGTTTATATTTGTTATCTAAAGCTATAATAATAATAATAAATCACATTAGTTTAAACTATTACATTCTTCAACTTTCAAGGAGACCAAAATTGAATCTTGTCAAGAAATGCATGCATAATTATCAAGTTGTAATGCTATGATGCGGTCATGATGTATTAAAAGTGAAATCCATTTTAATTTTATATATTCCACTGAATAATAATAATAATATCAAATGACATTAGTTCAATCAATTAGATTACTCAATATTCAAAGATAAGACTCAACTCATTTTTGAATTTTATTAAGTGATAAATGGATAATATCTAAAGTGTTGTAATACCACTAGGTGGTTTCAATTCTATATAAACAATTAAAAAATAATAATAATACAAAATATTTTTATTTTAAGATTCTTATAAAGTACCATATGTATCACCTTATAAACTTTTGAAGATTTAAATAAACTATAAGTAAATACATCTTTATTACAAAAAACAATATCCTTTTATAAATAATAATATTGAAGGTTCAAATAAAATATACAGTAAAATATTAGAATAAAAGGAAAGTCATCTAAATTATAAAAACATCCTATTATAAATAAGAATGTTATAAAATTTTGAAGATTCAAATAAAATATGCAGTAAAATATTAAAATAAAAGTAAAGTCATATAAAGTATAAAAATGTCCTTTTATAAATAACAATGGTGAGCATGAAGTAAGGAAGCCTCCTAATAAATATATAAGGAAAAGAGAGACAAAATTAGAAATAGTCAATGGCACTCAATCAATCCTAAAAATGGAAGGGGGATATGACTCCTTTGATAAACTAATAAGTATAATTATCATCAATTCACAATCCTTTCCTCCCGTTGGTGGGGGAAAGAAACACAATTCCAAGCCTCATAAATGAAGATATTATCATGGAATATAAGAGGCCTAAATAGCCATTAAAAACAAATACTTTTATCTTCTTTAAGAAAATATTTATTGTCAAATATTATTCTGATCCAAGACTCTAAACCTCCAAAGTCGAGGAATTTAATATGGATAAAGTCAAAAAATCTATTTGGAATGATGTTGGACATGCTGATAGTCTATATCAAGGAATCTATAGAGGTATCCTTTGCTTTTGGGACCCTACGAAGCTTGATGGTGTGATTATCTCAACCTCTAGTAGAATTACCAATGTTATTTTTTTTTTGTAAAGAGACCAAACGTAGGTGGGTCCTTTCCAAAGTATATGCACAAAATACCTATCAGGGAAGGATTATGTTATGGGCTTCTCTAAGAAAAATTAGAGAGACCTTTGGAAATGAAATTTGGATAGTGGTAGGGGACTTCAAGTCACCACTTTACTAGTTTGATAAAAAGGGGAAAATCCAATTTTGTCTAAAGGAATGGAAGAATTTGTCCTCTTTGTAAACTAGAATGAATTGATGGACATGGACCTAAAAGGAAATAAGCTCACTTGGAGCAATAGAATATTAAAAAGTTAGCTTATTTAGATCATATTAGTCAAGGTCTTGATTTATAAAGAATATTTATCTTCCTTTGGGGATGCTTTCCTGTGTTCTCTCCCTAAATTTGGTTCAGACCACAATCCATTAATGCTTTAAACTTTCTAGGCTTACAAAAAAATTCTTATACCATTCATATTTGAAGCAATGTGGATTCAACACCTGGATATAGAGTTTAAGATTAAGGAATTGTGGTCCCATAAATTTTATATCCCTTTAATTTTCCAAATTGATAATAATATCAAACTAGTCAAAGCTAACCTTAAAATCTAGAATAAACCTATATTTGGACATATATTCCAAAAAAAGGAGGATCTAATAAAGTAATTGAAGGAAATAAAACTTTTCATTGAATCTAGAGAATTTTCCTAGGATGCTAGAGATAATGAGAGAATATTTTTGGTGGAATATTACAACACTTTGGCTAGTGGAGAGATGTTATGAAAATAGAAAACAAGGGCCCTTTGGAATAAAGAAGGTGATCATAACAATAAATTCTTCCATATCTTACTTTAAAGCACATGAGTTCTAATAGAATCAGAGAGAGTTAAAGTAGATGACTCTCCTTTAGAATATATCTTGGAGATAAATGTGAAGTAGTCATTTTTTGAAACCCTCTTGGTTTATAATGAGGATGGTTATGCCTTGGCTAAAAGGAATTTGCTATGCAATATCCCTTATCTTGTGTCAAAGGAAATGAATGTCCACTTAATAAACCCTTTAAAATATGATGAGTTTAGGAAAGCAGTTTTCTCTATGAGTAGCCTAGAAGTTCTTGGTCCCGATGGATTTGGTTAAAACTTTGTGGTAGGAAGGCAAATTCTGGATGGCATTATAACAATTTATAAGCTTATTCATTCAATGGATAAGAGTGATAGAACCCGTTTATTCTTGAAGTTGGACATGAACAAAGCTTATGACAAAGTCTCTTGGGACTTTCTAATGAAAGTCATGGCTAAATTTAGTTTTCATCAAAGATGGTTAAATCTAATTAAAGAATGCATCTTGACCATTTTGTTCTCAATTAGAATTTATTTCTCTACTACAATTTATTTCAAGAGCCTAAGGGTACTTTTTTAGGGTTATATTCTATATCCATATCTATTTATTTTTATGGAAAAATCTCTTGATAGAATGCTCAAAGTTGTATCCCTCCAAAATTCTATTGAAGTTATCAAACTCACATTATCTCTAGATCCTATTATTCACTAGCAATTTGTGGATGATAATATCTTAACCACTTCTACCTCTATTCCCCAATCCAAGTAAATCAAGGGCTATCCTCTTATGTGCAAGCTACAAGCCAAAACGTCAATTTCCTTAAGAGTAAAATATTTTTCCTCAATACTCCTCTCAAGAGACAGAGGAAGATTATTCAAATTCTAGGGTGTGAGATAGCTGAGTTACCTTCCACCTACTTTGGGATGCCCCTCTTCAAAGGTATATTAAACAAGAATATTTGGGATCCAATGGTAGAGATAATTAAAATAAAACTAGCTAGTCTCCTAGGATCAGGTTTACAGAAAAAGAGAAGTAGGAGGTCTAGGTTTTAGAAAATTAAAACAAATGAATAAGGCTCCATTGGCCAAGCAAAGTTGGAAACTATTTAGGAATGAAAACTTAGGCTGGATATGCATTCTCTTAGCCAAGCATTTGAACCATAGAAAAGCATTATGGTTGATCTCCTTCCCCCCTTAGGTTCTACCTTTTGGCTTAGCATTCTAAAAAAAAAAACCCTAATTCTTAAAGGGCATAGGTGGAACCTAGGAAATGATAAGAAGATTAATTTTTGGGAAGATCCTTGGATTTTGAATGCCCCTCTAGTTATATTTCCTCATATTTATATTGTGGATCCCAAACTGCGTTGTCTCTTTGGCCCCAAATTTGTTGATTTTATCGAAACAAATAATTGTAAGAAATCTTGGAAATATATTTCCCTCCCTAACCTCAATCATAAAGAGCTAGAGGTCCTCAATTTACTATTTGACAAGTTGAGAACTTAGTGTTGAGTGGTGTTTTCACCCAGTTGTGAAAGCACACTCTTCGGTAGGATCTGAGTCCCAAAATCCTCTGCTTGCAAAGAAATTATAACAGAATAATTTCTCCAAGGTTCCTGTTATGTTGGCTTTTTGTTTACCAAAGATGTTGTTCAATTTAAATGCTGGGAATACCTTAGGGTTGCAAGTGGATGTTAACAAGGGGCATTGTGGTTTATTTTAATTTGAATTTGCAATGGACTCAAAGTGAATAAATCTAAAAAATAAATCTATTTTGATCTTGGGCTTTGATGGATTTTCAGTTATTTATTTAAATGATGGTAATAAAAATTCAGGAAATAAAATAAAGGATTGAAAATAAAAGAAATGCAATGAAAAATAAGTTAAACTACGTCCAGAATGCTGCCATATCGATTCGACAAAATCGAAGATAATGAGGTTTTTTGCATGCAACCTAACCTATTGAATCTGCACATTCACACAATCTAGATAAGCTAGGTGCGGGTTTCTGGGGTTTTTACTGCGATTTCAGATTTAGACATTCGCGTGAAGCAACCAAGAACACTTGCATTAAACTTCACCTAGAAGCCTAGAAATCTGAAAGGGAAATATAAAACATTAAATCATGCATGCAAAAAATGACTCCTACTTTCTCATCAATGAGATGCCAACTCTCTGTATTTTTTGTATTAAAGGGATATTCAGTTACAATGATAGAATGTTCCATGTTTAAAAAATCCAGAACAAGTGGAGGAAAATGCTCCAAGTGCAGGTCCAGAATGGCCTGTTGCCCTTGTCTCTGCAACTCTGCTAGCAGCAATTTCCAACCCCTGCATCAATCTGTGCTTATAATTTTATACTTTCTGGCACGGCTCTCTGTTTCACCCTGCGTCGCTTCGTTTCACCTCCCAAAATGCATCATTTCATATTCTTGCCTTTTCGTTGCTTTTGAATTTGTGTTTGATCTCAAAACGTTCGATATTTTTTGTTGATGTGTAATGCTTCTGTAACCCTGACAACTGTATGCCACGTGTTTTGCGCTTTCTGCATGTTTCATAATTGCCCCCTTATAAATCACGACAAAAATTAGCATGTCGCAATATCGCGACATTTTTTTGCACGCAACTCTGTTCCTCTGCCCGCACAGCGAAAATGAGACATGTAGAGAAATCACTACGTTTTCGGCCAATAGCCTTGTTTGCCCTCATGCCCAACGAAAACACGACATGTCATGAAATCGTGACGCCTTTCATCTCCATATGCCTTCGGTCGCAACCTGTCATGAAATTGCAACGTTTTTCACTTGATATGCTTTCGGCCTCAATCTGTCACAATATCGCGACGTTTTTCACTTGATATGCTTTCGACCGCAATCTGTCACGATATCATGACATTTTTCACTTCGTACCACTTTGCCGGCTTTCCGTCGCGAAATCGTTATGCTTTTTTTTTGGGCTGCTCTTGCTGTATTTGGCAGTGAAAATGCGACATGTCACAAAATCATGACATATTTTCCATCCGTACCACTTCGCTGCTTTGGAGCCGCGAAACCGCGACCTGTCGCGATATCGCGACGTTTTTCCGCTTCATGCCTCTTTGTTGTTTTCTGTCGCGATATCGCGACATTTTTCTGCTTCGTGCCTCTTTGCTGTTTTCTATCGTGAAATCGCTACGCTTTTAGTGCCTTGCCCTTTTGCTAATTTTTTTTCGCGATATTGCTACGCCTTTCTGCTTCATGCCCCGTTTGACTGGTTTGACCCATGATTTTGCGACATGTCACGATTTCGCTATGCCTTTCTGCTTCATGCCCCGTTTGATTGGTTTGACCCGCAATTTTGTGACATGTCATGATTTCACGACAATTTTACAATCTACCTTTCTCTCTCCTCTCTGGGCCGTGATGGAGCAACATGTCACAATTTCGTGACACTTTTCATTTTTTGGCAGCGACCGCGCAACACGTTGCGAAATCGTGACACTTTTCACTTTTTGGCAGCAACCGCGCAACACGTTGTGAAATCGTGACACTTTTCATTTTTTGGCAGCGATGGAGCGACATGTCGCGATATCGTGACAATTTTCATTTTTCAGCAGCGATGGCACGACATGTCGCGATATCGCGACAATTTTCATTTTTCGACAGCGATGGCACGACATGTCGCGATATCGCGACACTTTTCATCCTTGTGCAATTTTGCCCCTTTTTCTTGATTTTTAGCATCTGGGTCACTGAGATTTTCTTTGAAAGCATGCAAAAAATGTGGGTCCCCAATTTTGGGGTGTGTTGTGGATCAGCCACAACAAATGGCGACTCTGCTGTCAAATGCTCTTGAGCATTTTAGTGAGAACCCTATCTGAAAGTATATAACATGAAAACATGTGTTAGCCCATAAGCAATATAAAAAAATGCCCAAAAATCAGAAGTACATGAATCATCAAGTATTAGCTCAATGTGTGCAATGTATTTCATTCTCTATCGTTTGAAATTGATCAACATTCCACTGTCAGTTTTACATGAGTGCATATGTGAGATTATGAATGACTTATGTAACCTGATGACTATGCTTAGAGATCTTGCCCTTGTAAAGGCCTAAAATTTCTAGTGTCATGCACAAACATTCAAGATTACCAAACCCTCTTAGGATCCACTAATGAATTGCTTTATTATATCCCAAAGTTGGTTATGAGTCCCTACTATCTTGAACTTATGTGCAAGTGAACATGAAATCATAACTTTGGGGAATCAGACTCCCAACCTAACCGAGATGGGAGTTTAACCCTATCCTTACTATTCTGATTTGGAATTCATTACCTCACTTTGAGAAAAATAATTAAACCAATTATGGAAGAAATGGTCATGCTAGTCTAACCCTTTGGACAATCAATGGTCTTGTTTTTTAGACAAGACATGTTGCCATGCATGGGCATTCTTAACCCCATAATCCAAGACTTATCTTCATTTCTTTGGACCTTGGGTATGACTACCCATCCTTGCCAAGGACATGTAGTACGATCCTTCCAATCCAAGCTTTGGATAAAAATGAAAAATATTAATTTATTGCTTAGACCTTGGGGATGACTACCCATCCTTTGCAGAGGACAAGTAGTACGATCCTTCCAATCCAAGATTTATCATGAAATGAGATAGAAGAGCTTTGGGGAATTGGATCCTCAACCTAAGTTTGATGAGGATTTAGCCCTATCCTTACTACTCCATGTAGGTCAAATCAAAGCTTTGAGGAATTGGATCCTCAACCTAAGTTCGATGAGGATTTAGCCCTATCCTTACTACTCTGATTTTAGGCTTTAAGCTTTATGGAAGTGGTCAAAACCACTATTTTAAGGATCATGTTGCATAATAGGATAGACATGAAAAACCTCTTTCGCCCAACCTTTTCTTCCAAGCAAGGTTTTGATCATTTTTCTCAAGATCCTTTTTAATGTGTATAAAATGTGCTTGGTTCTAGATATCTCAAGACTCAGTTTCCAACCTTAGGAATTTTTCACATTTATGTTATAGCACAACCCTAAGAGGATTTGACACACTTTAATGATTTGTACCTAAGATGCATATGCAACTAAGATGGAATGTATATGTAAAGTGAGATGTAACATGAATGCATTATCTCTTGAATTGCAGATGAAATTATTTGCCCTACAAAAACCGACTACTTCATGCATCACAAGTTTCAAACAATATAACTTAAAATGTTTGTGTTACTTGTGGAGCTTTTACAAGACAATTCCAATGTTTCATATTCTCCTAGTCTTAAGCATAAGTTGACATCTCAATTTTCTTCTTTTTTCTCTCTTTTTTTTTTTTATAAAAACAAAAAAAGCATGTCAATTGAAATCAAACACACAACTTAAATCATGATTAAACTAAAAATCCAAAAATAAAACTTGAAAAACATAAACCAAAACCAAAACCCAAAAACAATCCCAAAAACAAAAACTTGAAATCCCACACCAAAAAACAAAAAATTATATACACTATTGTACAAGATGATGTCAAGCTTGGACTATTACTTTCCTGGATCCCAAACATGATTAGAATATATCAAAAAACATATGACACAATACACATGCCAAATTTTGTAGGAATCCAACAATAATAAGATCAAACCAAGCAATGCAACAGATTTCAACTTGTCATGCTCACCATACCAATTTGATTTAGTTCTATTACCAAAATCATAGGTGAGATTCAAATCACATTGATTAGACAATGGTTGATATTCAATTTTATCTTGTTTGCTCTTTAAAGTGCAAGTTTCATCATTCCATTCATGATTTAGAAGTAGGCTTTCCTTTTCAAATGTGAGATGTTGCAAACAAGAGCCTATTTCTAAAAATCTTGAATTCAAATCATTTTCCAGGATTTTAAAGCAATCAGAATCATTCAAAACTTGACAAGCATCAAAAAAATTTTGCATTTCCTCATTAATGATGTTAGCATCCAAAAGGACATCATGTAACCTATCACTTGAAATTTTTGTAGCTACTACCAAAGGTAAAGATTTCCCCTTGTCATCCATACTCAACCCATCATGATTAAAATTTATCATAACTTGATGAGTATTAGTAGCCTTTTCTTTTTTCTCGTTGTCTTCTTCATCGTCCAATACCTGTTCAAAAACACCAAAGTTAGGCACCCAATCAAACATGCGTCCATATTTTTCAAAACAAGAGCCTAATTTTTCAAGATATGTGTCACATGACACCTTTCCACGATCAATGGCTCGAGTGGCCCCAAAATCCATATTTTCATTAAGATCATCAATAGCATCCAATCCACACCATTTAGGTTTTGTAATTTCATCATTTTGAGATGGCATAGACATTGTAGAAACAATAGGTGGATCAAGATTTTCGATTTCTTGCCCCCCAAGGGGAACAAAAACAATTGATTCTCCTTCTTCATCCATGGTAGTAGAATCATTATCCTCCTCCAACCTTTGATGAGATTCCAAGCCTTCTTCCAAAACATTCTCAGATTGTACAGGACTTGTAATATCCTCATATGAAAGGGCAATTGTATTATCCTACATATCAATAGGCACAAAAATTTCATTAGAAGGTTTGGGGTGAGCATACTCTTCCCAAGAATCATAACAATCATCTCTCAAAATCAAATTGTGATGCTTAGCTATTTCTTCATCATCTTTTAATTCATCCACATGTTTCTCATCAAATTTATCATCTCCTTCCTTAGATGGTTCAATTACTTCCAAAATTGGGTTATTGCTTGTATTCAAATTGATAAGGCTATCATAATCCACATGTGTAACCCATGATTCACGTTTAACATGATTTGGAAGGTGTGAATTTCCGAGGCCATTACTTTCAACAATGTCATCCAATGTGTCATCCGAATCAGATTCATCCTCATAGAATTCATCTTTTGGTGAGTCAAGGGTTTCCAATCTGTCACATGTTTCCATACTAGTTGGCTCTAATACTCCTCCCTTGCCTAAAATCATATTCTTATGAAAATCATTAAAATTGATTTTAGCAACATCTTTTGAATCAAGATGAGTATTTTTAAGTTGATTCATACTTAAGAAATATGGTTGATCTTGCATAGTAGGTTGAGGATTTTGAAATTGATTGAAGCTTGGGAATGATTGTTGATTCTGAAATTGATTCACACTTGAACTTGGTTGAGGTGGATAAATCATTGGGTGGGTAAAGGAGGTATTAAATGATTGAAGATTACATGATCCAAAACCCACACCATAATTTTGACAACTCAATTGTTGCTCAATTGCCATTGCTTGAGTATAGGCTTGTGACACAGATGTGGTTTGAAGCATCCCTCGCAAATATGTGGACATGGGTGAGTCAAGAGCATTGATGTATATTTGGAGAGCCACTTCTTCTTGAAGAACATAAAATGTCACTAATTGCGTATATAATCCAAAGAACCTTTCAGAAAATGACTTCACATTTTCACTTGGTCCTTTTCTAATATAGACCAACCGATTGTACATGAGAATTGGGTCAACTCGCTTTTTGTTGAATTGATTGAGAAATGTTGCCTCTAGCTGAGCCCAAGAAGTGATAGACCCTAAATGCAGACTTGTAAACCAATCATATGCCACTTTGTCCAAGGTGTAAAGGAACATTTTACAAGCAACATCATCATACCACTTGTTAAATGATTCACAAAAAATTTAAATGCTTGAATATGCTCTTCTATAGTATTTGTCCCATTAGACAAAAATTGAGGAAGACATCTCTCAAAACCAATGGGCAAATAATGTTGAACTCCCGGTATGTTCAATGGGCTACCTGTCATCTATGGTGTAAACATAGCCATTAGTGAATCTTAAAGAATATAACTTTAATACCCAAAAATTCCCTTTTTTTTAATTTTATTTATTTATTTTTATTTATTTATTATTTATTTTTTAAATCAAACCAAATCATATTATTTCTGTATGAACAATCAAAGCGTTAAGAATAGTGCATAGCAATTCCTATAGCACTTAAATCACAATAAAATAAACCGTTTCAGCCCTTCTTGACGAAACCCTCGATTATCACTAAGAAAACCTATAACAGAAAAACAAATGCTGTAGTTTAGCCATTTGTGAGATTTAAGAGATAATTTCAAAATCGAATAAAAAATATATTACTTATGTATGAAAATCAAAATAAAGCAAACCAATTCGACCCTCCTTCTAGCGCCAATCTGTATGAAAATCAAAATAAAGTAAACCAATTCGGCCCTCCTTCTAGCACCAATCTGTTGAGTGGTGTTTTCACCCAGTTGTGAAAGCACACTCTCTGGTAGGATCTGAGTCCCAAAATCCTCTGCTTGCAAAGAAATTATAACAAAATAATTTCTCCAAGGTTCCTGTTATGCTGGCTTTTTGTTTACCAAAGATGTTGTTCAATTTAAATGCTGGGAATACCTTAGGGTTGCAAGTGGATGTTAACAAGGGGCATTGTGGTTTATTTTAATTTAAATTTGCAATGGACTCAAAATGAATAAATCTATTTTGATCTTGGGATTTGATGGATTTTCAGTTATTTATTTAAATGACGATAATAAAAATGCAGGAAATAAAATAAAGGATTGAAAATAAAAGAAATGCAAAGAAAAATAAGTTAAACTATGTCCAGAATGCTACCATCTCGATTCGACAAAACCGAAGATAATGAGGTTTTCTGCATGCAACCTAACCTATTGAATTTGCACATTCACACAATCTATATAAGCTAGGTGCGGGTTTCTGGGGTTTTTACTATGATTTTAGATTTAGACATTCGCATGAAACAACCAAGAACACTTGCATTAAACTTCACCTAGAAGCCTAGAAATCTGAAAGGGAAAGATAAAACATTAAATCATGCATGCAAAAAATGACTCCTTTCTTATCAATGAGATGCCAACTCTCTGTATTTTCTGTATTAAAGGGATATTCAGTTACAATGACAGAATGTTCCAGGTTTAACAAATCCAGAACAAGTGGAGGAAAATGCTCCAAGTGCAGGTCCATAATAGCCTGTTGCCCTTGTCTCTGCAACTCTGCTAGCAGCAATTTCCAACCCCTTCATCAATCTACACTTCTAATTTTATACTGTCTAGCGCGGCTCTTTGTTTCACCCTGCATCGCTTCGTTTCACCTCCCAGAATGCATCATTTCATATTCCCGCATTTTTGTTGCTTTTGAATTTGTGTTCGATCTCAAAACGTTCGATATTTTTTGTTGATGTGTAACGCTTTTGTAACCCTGACAACTGTATGCCATGTGTTTCACGCTTTCTGCATGTTTCGTAACTGCCCCCTTGTAAATCATGACAAAAATTAGCATGTCATGATATTGCGACATTTTTTTGCATGCAACTCTGTTCCTCTGCCCGCACAACGAAAATGAGACATGTAGCGAAATCGCTATGTTTTCGGCCAACAGCCTTGTCTGCCCTCATGCCCAGCGAAAACGTGACATGTCGCTAAATCACGACATGTCATGAAATCATGACGCCTTTCATCTTCGTACGCCTTCGACCACAACCTGTCGTGAAATCGTGATGTTTTTCACTTGATATGCTTTCGGCCGTAATCTGTCATGATATCGCGACATTTTTCACTTGATATGCTTTCAGCCGCAATCTGTCGTGATATCGCGAAGTTTTTCACTTCGTACCACTTTGTCGGCTTTCCATCGCGAAATCGCTATGCTTTTTTTTTTTTGCTGCTCTTGCTATATTTGGCAGCGAAAACGCGACATGTCGCAAAATCGTGACATATTTTCCATCCGTACCACTTTGCTGCTTTGGAGCCACGAAACCGCGACCTGTCGCAATATCACGACATTTTTTCACTTCATGCCTCTTTGCTATTTTCTGTCGCGATATCGTGACATTTTTCCGCTTCGTGCCTCTTTGCTATTTTCTGTAGTGAAATCGCTACGCTTTTAGTGCCTTGCCCTTTTGCTGATTTTTTTGTCGCAATATCGCTACGCCTTTCTGCTTCGTGCCCCGTTTGACTGGTTTGACCCATGATTTTGCGACATGTCACGATTTCGCTATGCATTTTTGCTTCGTACCTCGTTTGACTGGTTTGACCCATGATTTTGTGACATGTCGCGATTTCACGACAATTTTACAATCTACCTTTCTCTCTCCTCTCTGGGCTGTGACGGAGCAACATGTCACGATTTCGTGACACTTTTCATTTTCTGGCAGCGATCGTGCAACACGTCATGAAATCGTGACACTTTTCACTTTCTGGCAGCAATCGCGCAACATGTTGTGAAATAGTGACACTTTTCATTTTTTGGCAGCGATGGAGCGACATGTCGCGATATCGCAACAATTTTCATTTTTCGGTCGCGATGGCGTGACATGCCGCGATATCGCGACATGTCGCGATATCGCGAAACTTTTCATTTTTCGATAGCGATGGCGCGACATGTCACGATGTCGTGACAATTTTCATTTTTTGGCAGCAATGGCGCGACATGTCGCGATATCACGACAGTTTTTATCCTTGTGCAATTTTGCCCCTTTTTCTTGATTTTTAGCATCTGGGTCATCGAGATTTTCTTTGAAAGCATGCAAAAAATGTGGGTCCCCAATTTTGGGGTGTGTTGTGGATCAGCCACAACACTTAGGTTTTTAAAAATTTAGATGATGAAGACTCTTTTTTTTGAAAAGATGAAAAAGATGGCTCTTTCTTGATTAAGTCTACCTATTTCCTTATTGAAGTTGATCTTGCGGCCTGGTTCCCTTGTAGACATATTTGGATTTAAAATCTCATTCCTAAATTCAATTTCTTATTTTGGTTGACTATCCACAATAATATACTTACCTTATAAATAAATAAAAAAAGATACTTACCTTATAAAATCTTTAAAAAATGGGGATGTTTTTTCTAATAATTGCTATCTCTATGGAATTAGTGAGGAAACCTCAAACCATTTATTTTTCTAATGCTTCCTTTCCCTAGAGGTTCACAACTCACTTTTGAACTTTCCTAGTGTGTTTTGGGTTGTTTCAAATCTCCCTTTTTATGTTTATGATCAATGGTCCCCCCTTTTCTAATTAGATACTATAGGTTCTTTGGTATTGCAGTCTTCTTCATATTCTTTGGATGATTTGGAAGGAAAGAAATAATAGGGCCTTCAAATATTTAAAAAGAGATATTGTCTCTATTTGTTCTAGGATTCATAATGCTATTGTGGAAAATATATCAAGCCTACTCCTATAAAATAGTGGGGCTTGTAATTATGAGGTTAAGTTGGTGGAAAATTTAGGTCTTCTGACAAGGAATAGAGAGACGATGCTTCATGGTCTGATCGATAGATTCCAAGTTAAATAGAGCCCCCTCTATCCAGATGGATCAAAGTTAGTTTTTATGGAGAATCAAAAGGAAATATTAGGAAATTTTTGGCTAATGGTATATTTAGGAATAATAAGGGTGAAATCATTCTTGCAAACGTTGAAAATCTACGAATTCAAACTAGTCATTTTATAAAATCTAGAGCTCTATTTCAAGGGATAACTTTTTTGGAAGCTCTAGATTACAAAAAAATATCATCGAAGGAGATTATTTAAACATCATTAAATCTAATTTTGGATCTTAAATCTCTAATTAGAGCATAGCAAATATGATGGAGGAATCCAAAATACATATCCAACCCTTGGCCAATACAGAAAATGAAATAAATTTGTGGATGCCTTGGCCAATATTGATCTTCTTCAAGAATGATTTACCATTTGGAGGGAATATTTCCCTTAAGGTATTTCTTAGGAATCATAAGGATTTGGGCTTGTTATTTTAACCTCTTGAATCCTTTGTTATGAGGAGTCTTTTTTTTTAGCTCTTATTGTGATGGAGATTTCTTGTATTGTTTCAAGCACCTCTTTTTTCTAGTATAGTGAAAGGAACCCATTGACACCAACTGTCCTTTTTCAAAATTGAATTTTATTTTAGAAATTTTTTTTTGAAGATTCATATGAAAATTTACCACCAATATCTCCCCTCCCACATCCTCAAATTCTACGTGGAAATAAATTTAAATCTGATGGGCCATAAAGTAACTGGACTTCCCTTGATCTTCTCAATCAATGGGAGTGGTTATTTTATAATTAGGTGGAAATGTTTTTGGAACATATTGCATTATTTGGTACTTTCTACTATGCCCCCATCATACCTTCATGGTACATATGTCAATATTATATTAGGTTTGAGTTATAGTTTAGAGTATGAGTATTATTTCCCATTTCTATGTGTGTATGTGTAGGAAATGCACAAGTGTTATGTAAGTGTGCAAGTGTAATGAGAGTTTATATACACAAGTATCTTATATTTAAGAGTGAATATATGTAATGTAAAAATGTGCACAAGTGTCTTAGGTTAGAGTGTCAAAAATGAATGTCAAGAGTCATGTGTTCATCAAGTATGCAAGTGTCATATAGAGAAGCCAAGAGTCATGAGACTTGGCATATGGAAATGAATAGTCAAGTATCCAAAGATTCATTATATAGTACTTCATAGAGAAGCATAAAAAATTAAGTGTAGCATCAAGTATCAAGATTCAAGTATCATATTTGTAAAAGAAATAAATGAAATAAAGAGTGCGTACATTTTGAGCAATTAATATTGTAAGTTGTTATATATGCTTTGTACATGTATGATTGAGGCTATCTATATTCATATTTTTGTTTATTACTAAAATTTATTTGATATATTATTAGCCTTGAAAACACCAAAAAGGGTCTTTAAGGGCGGTTTTTAATTGCCCTTAAATACCTTTAAGGGTGGTTATTCATTCATCATATATGAGGGCATCATAAAAGTCTGCATCATACAATGATGGTTAAAAATCACCCTCTTAGGGTCTATAAGGGTAGTTAAAAACCACCTAAAAAATTACCTTAGTTTATCACTATGAGGGCGATTAAAAACTGCCCTCTTAGGGTCTATTAGGGTGTTTAAAAATCACCCTCTTAGGGTCTATTAGGGTGGTTTATAACCATCCTCTTAGGGTATATTAGGACTGTTTATAACCACCCTCTTAGAACCTAAGAGAATGGTTTATAACCACCCTAATATATTACTCTAAAAATAAAAATAAAAAGTTTAAGATACAACATTGTATTCAAGTTGCATTCATTGGATTCATAAGATATTGGAGAGAGGGAATTACCCCCAATCACAAATATTGGAGAGGGATTCAATCCCTCTTTTTATAGGAAGGTGCCCAATGGTGGTTTCATGGAAATATAATTTTTTTTACATGCTAACAGAGATAAGTTTGGCTATAAGGAAACAAGCACCTGTGTGCTTATAGTTTAGGTTTACCCCATTAACCAATACCTAATAGTTACAAGAATTCAATATTATTTGAAACCTTAAAATAATTAGTATTCCTTATACTTTATGAAGTTTAGAAGACAACTGGAGACCTATCTAGTGGGCTCTGCGAGGATGGCAGCAATTTTTGGAGGAGGTATGAACAACTGGAGGAATGTAGTGATGGCATCAGGTCCGTCACAGAGCGTGCATGCTAGGGCTGGTATTTATTTTTAAAATGATTGGAAGGAACAAGATTTCCCATTGCATGCCAGGAATCACTTGTTAAAGAACAATGGATGTTTGGAACGATGTGAAGCCATGCCGATTCTAGTGGTTCAACCAGAATCGGTGGCGGAAGATGTGGAGTATTTAACCAAACATGCGCTTATTGGTAAATTTATGGGCATCCAAATTTCTCCACTTTGTGGAGGCTTGGGTTAGGAAGACTTGGAACCTTGAAGGTGATGTGGAGGTGATGCTAAGTGCAAAAAGCTATTTTATGGTGGTTTTTTCTTGTCTTGCGAATCGTAACAAAGCATTTGAAGGAGGTCCCTATTTCTGTAACCAAGCGGGACTCTTTATTAAACCCTGGCATGTGGGTTTCAACCCATCAGAGGAGCGACCGTCATGGGTTCCGGTGTGGGTTCGACTTTCGTGGCTCCCATTGGAATTTTGGAGAAATGACATCTTGCATATGATTGCCCTTCTACTTGGGAAGCTAGTTGGGCTGTCATGACAGACGCTGGATAAAAAGGTAATCTCTGTTGCCCGTATCTATGTTGAAATTGATTTAAAAAATCCTATTCCAGATTCTATTGAAATACAGTTTGGATCAACCAAATGGGTTCAAAAACTTGACTATGAAGCTCTTCCATTTCGTTGCCGAATTTGCCATGAATATGGCCACTTACAAAGAAAATGCCCTAAGTTTGTCCTACCTGTGGCTTCAAATCCTGGGCCCTCTCGAGCTGTACAAAATATGGATAAAGGAAAAGCCTCGATAAAGGAGGGGGATCAAGATAAGGAAGGCTTTGTTACGGTAAAACCTCGGAACAAAGGAAGAAAGGCAAAAAGAGACATTAAGGATAACCGACCAGATGCTCAGCTCAACCGTTTTGAAATTCTAGAGAATCTTGATCGGTGCATGGAGATACCTAAAACATCGCTACCTGTTATAGATATAACAGGACCAAATTAGTTGTCTCTTCATGAGGTGGAACCAAGGGAACCAGATATAGGGGGTTTAAATGAAGAACAGAGGGCTTTGGTTTCAAGTATAGGTGATATGGTTGGCCCTAGCCTTGGAAGTGAAGTTATCTTAGAAAATGGCACAGATTTAGATATGCCCTCTCCTACACAGGCACTGATGCAGTCATCCATGGACTGTAAAACTCCTACGATGCTGGGATTGCAGCATAAAATAATTAAAAAAAATGCTTCAGATAAGAGTATGAAGGTGGGTCGGAAGAAAGACCAGGATAAAATTAAGTTAATGGGGGAGACTTTGGTAGAGTCAGGTTTGGTGAAAACATTGGACTCCCATTTTTATAAGCCCCAAAAATGATTATACTTTCATGGAATGTAAGGGGGTTGAACAACATCCCCAGACAAAAAGCTATTTGTGATTTGATTCGTGTTCATTCTTCGGATGTGGTTTTTATTCAGGAGACTAAATTAGCTATTGATAGTTTGTTCAATATTGCTCCCAAGTTGTGGAGAAAGGGGCAATGTCAGTGTATTGGTGCATGTGGATATGCTGGTGGCCTTGCTTGTTTATGGGATCCAATTAAGATCTCTCCTCTTACCTGGATTTCCAGCAGGTGGTCTATTTCGATGATCGAGCATGATAATGAATCTAGTGAGACCATCCTACTTACAAATGTGTATGCTCCTATTGATTACAATGGTAAAGTGAATTTATGGGAGCACATTGGCTTTGTGAGAAGTCTGGCTCCCCTGTAACCATGGATTTTGGCTGGAGACTTCAATTCTATCACTTGTCTGGAGGAAAAACATGGTGGGATTGATCGTCTTGAGCCTTTTTCTTCTATCTTCAATGCTCATATCCGGGCCTTGAACTTGGTTGACATCAAGTCGGATAATGGGATATTTACCTGGCATAATAGAAGATGTGGGGAATATTCCATTTCAGAGAGACTAGATAGGTTTTTGATATCTAGTTTTTGGATTGGCAATAATAGAAGCGCTAGTTCTGTGATTTTGGAGGGTAGAGGATTTGATCATTGGCCTATCAAACTCTCTGCTCTGGAGTTAGGGCTAAAAAATAATCCCTCATTTAAGTTTCAACTTATGTGGCTACGAGATCCTAAGCTTCATGATTTCATGCGAGGCTGGTGGATTAATGGCAAACCTCCTCATGGCACCACTATGTACTCCTTTATGAAGCGGCTTCAATTTGTTAAGCATAAACTGAAGAGATGGAATAGACTAAATTTTGGGAACCTTTCCTTGGCTAAGCTGGCAGCTCTTAGGAGGGCGGAAGAAGCCTCAAGGAAGATTAGAGATCGAGGGGACTCACAGAGGAGCTTCTTTTTGAGGAATCTGAGGCTGTAAAAGACCTTGCTGAATGGGAATTGAGGGAAGAAATTTTTTGGAAACAAAAAGCACGAGTAGATTGGCTTCAAGAAGGGGATAGGAACATTGCCTTCTTTTATAACTCTGTTAAGGCTCATCATAATGGTAACCTGATTACCTCTCTTGTTAATTCTCAGGGTGCCCTGCTTTCTTCTTTTAGGGATATTTCAGAAGAGACTAAGAGGTATTTTTCCTCTCTCTTCAAGGAGGATGCCCTCTCAGATGATGAGGAAGAAAAACTTATTCTAAACTATATTCCCTCGATTGTTTCTAGAGAGATGAATGAGCACTTGATGGATCCAATTTCCCTTGAGGAGCTAAAAAGTGTTGTATTCAAGATGAAAAAGGGGAAAGCCCCGAGTCCGGATGGATTCTTGATTGAGTTTTATCAAGAGTTTTGGGAGTTAATCAAATTTGACCTTTTGGAAGTGGTCCATGAGTCCCAAAAGAACAAACAGATGCTAAGGGCCCTAAATGCTACCTTTGTGGTGCTTATTCCCAAGAAAGAGGGAGCGAATTCCTTGGATATGTTCAGGCCTATTGCTCTCTATAATGTTGTATATAAGATCATCACAAAAATTATTGCTGAGAGGCTAAATATATGGTTGAGAAAAATCATCTCTGAGGAGCAAGGTGGGTTTGTTGCTAGCCGACAAATCATGGATGGGGTTGTTATTGCTACAGAAGCTATTCACTCAATGGAAACTTCTAAGGAGAAAACTATGTTCATTAAGTTGGACATGGCAAAAGCCTATGACATAGTTAGATGGTCCTTTCTTCAAAAAGTTCTTGCTACTTTTGGCTTTTAGGAGGAATGGATTAGATGGGTGATGAGCTGTATTTCTTCTTCCTCATTCTCTGTTCTTGTTAATAACGAGACAACGGAGTTGTTTGAGGCCTCAAGGGGATTGAGGAAAGGAGATCCTCTATCTCCTTATTTGTTTATCATTATGGTAGAAGGGTTGGGCAGATTACTCAAGTCTCGGGTCAGGCATGGTCTCATTCAGGGGTGGAAGTGGGATAACAGTTTGCCACCTCTTTCCCACCTTCAATTTGTTGATGATACTGCTTTGTTGGGAGTTGCCACTATCAAGGAAGCTGGAAACATTAGACAGTATCTTGACATATATCTTGGTGCTTCTAGATAGGTGATTAATGAGGAAAAGTCCTTTATTTTCTTCTTCAATACCCCCCCTCTTATTCAAGCCAGGATTGCTCGCATTCTAAGATTCCAGGTCGGGACTCCCCCCTTCATTTATCTTGGGATCCCGATTTCATCTCATCCTCTGCCTAGATATTCTTGGCAGTCTATACTTGATAAGTTTAGAAGGAAGGTAAATCACCGGATCGTCGGATGGCTATCCTCCGCGGTAGAGTATTGCTTTTAAAATCGGTTATTCAAGCTTTACCCATTTACAGATGTTTTGTGCAAACAGCTCCTTCTTGTTTCATCAAGGACATGGATGCTCTTTCAAGACAGTTTTTGTGGTCTGGCAAACTTGATCAATCTAAATGGAGTTTGGTTAGATGGGATTCCATTTGTAGGACAGTTCAAGAGGGAGGCCTTGGGTTGCGACAGGTAACTCTTTCTGGGCAGGCTTTGGCTGTGAAACTTTATTGAAGATGGTGTACCTCTCAAGATCAGATTTGGGCTAAAATATTATCTTATAAATACTTGAGAGGTATTTCTGAGGCAGATATCCCTAGAGCCAATTTGGTTGGGAAAGGTTTTGTTATCTAGGACACTCTGAAAAGAGGAGCTAATTTAATTAAGTAGGGTTTGTTCTGGATTTGCAATCGGGGATCAGATGTTCTTTTTTGGGAGGATTCTTGGGATGGCCACCCTCCTATCTTGACTCAATATCCCAGGTTACATTCCCTAAGCATTTGTTTCTTGGAAGCGAGCTGGTCTCATGGGGAGGACTTTAAAAAAATCTAGTATTTTGGAAATATGGAGATGTACAAATGGAAAGATCCACAAGAATTGCCCCAAGGGGGATTGGTCGAGGATAGAGAGGTGCTTGCTCTAATTCTTGCAGGGAGGTATTGTTCTTCATTGAGGGATAAATACATTCTTGCTTGGAACCCTAATCCCAAGGGAACCTACTCTATAGCCTATGGTTATCAAGTTCTTGATAAGCAAAAGTTTGGGAGTCTCCCTGTCACATGGTGGAAAAATGTGTGGAATAGATTTGCTTGGTCGAAATGTAACTTCTTTCTCTGGATGGTAGCTCGTAATAAATGCCTCACTTGGGATAAATTGAGGAAGAGGGGATTTCAAGGTCCCTCTTTATGTGTCCTTTGTGGTAAGAACGAGGATGACTCTTCTCATTTATTTTTTCAATGCTCCCTTGCCAGAGACATTTGGCATCGTTGGTGGAGTGCCTGGAACCATCCTTGTTTTCATGTGCTCTCCCTAGTGGAGTTTTGGAGTAGTCTGGGCAGACCTCCGACCAAGGCCCCCTTCCTCCAAGTGGCTTGGAATTTGGGCCCTTCTTGCATCATCTGGAAGATTTGTATCGAACAAAACCGATGCATTTTTTAGGGAAGTCATTTGGCTATTCAACAGATCTGGCAAAGGATCCTGTGTATGGTTCAAGAAACTATCCATAGTAAATGTGATGTGGACCCTCATTTGGACTCTAGGGAGGAGAAGGTACGACAGGCCCTTGGTTTGTTTGGGGTTGGTGTGAATTCTTCTAGCCCTAGTAGGATTCCTCAGCTTATCAAGAAGGTTAGGAGAGAGGGTATATGGAGACTGCCCCCTAGAGGAGTTTTAAAAATTAATACTAATGGGTCATCCAGGGGCAATCCTAGACATGCTGGAATTGGTGGTGTTGGGAGAGATTTTGTTGGCATGGTTAGTTTTTTCTTTTCCATTTATAAAGGTGTTCACTCCAACAATCTTATGGAAGCTCTGGTGATACTTGAGGCCTTGCAAAGGGGGTTTTCTCTTGGCTGGCACAGGATTCTTTGTGAGTCTGACTCTCAAATTTTGGTTAATATTTTAAATAGCAAAAGAGTGGAGGATGTTAATTGGCAGTTGGCCTCTGTGACCATTCAGATTCTCAGAATGAGTGAAGAGTTTGAATTTATATCCTTTGTGCACATTCCAAGGGAATGGAATGGGGTTGCTAATTACCTGGCCAAAAGGGCTTCTGAGCTATTGGATACTCAGAGTATTGATAATTGGGAAAGTCTCCTGTCTAGGGATTCTCAACACCTACGATAGTTGATCCATAAGGATGTTCAGACTTAATGTGGTTTGTTTTTTTTTGGTTTTCTTTGGGAGTTGACCTTGTCTGGTGATTTAGCCTGTCTTGTTGCTTATTTGAGTCCTGGGTGGGGGCTCAACTATACTTTGTAATCCAGAAGTTTTATCAATAAATTTTTACCCCTTTATTTAAAAAAAAAAAAAAAGTTTAGAAGACAACTTACTTGTCGTAATGAATCATACTTAAATGCCATTTTGGCCAAGGTAATTTTCAATTTTAAACTGGACATCAAATAAATACAATAGAATAGGTACACAAGCATACATATAATAAATTCAAATATCTTCATATAAAATTTAGCATAATATTCATGTAAATAAAAACCCAAAACTCACGGTTTAATGACATTTACAATATTTATACAATATACTTATCTTTGTTCTTGAGCTACCCCTACCATAGTAGTACGCTCCTTTCATGACATTTGAAAAATTCAAATAGAATGTTGTCCAAGTACAAAATAATATGAATTTTAAAAATATGTTGGTGGGTGCATACAATTACATAAAATTACAACCTAAGAATGAACTCTATTAATCAAAAATTTCACTACAGTGATGGAATATCTTTACTCCAATCCTTTGTTGGTTTAACCCATCACTAGCTGCAATATTCAAATAACCATTGCCACTGGTCTCAGGTGTGGCAGTTGCATAGAAAACATATGTTATGTAGCACAAGTCATTGAATACACTTACAAGGAAATATTCCTTGTATGTATTATACGCAATAAATCCAATAATTTTATTATAGTTCTCAAAAATTTTAGGAGCCATGGAAATGCAAAACTTGCTAGACAAGGATATTTTAAGGTAGATAGTCACAAAAATTTACACAATTACATGAGGGTAACATTTCCCCAAGACAAAAAAAGTAACCCTGAACAACATGCTTACATGCAAAATGACTACTTGGCTCACTGTACCCATAATAAAATTCTAAATACTTTGAATGTCGGATATCATTTATCACATCATTGTCTTACCTCTACAACAAACATGGAATTATGAAAGATAATGTTCATTAGCACCTACCCTATCCTATTCAATCAATGTTTGAAAAATATTTTCCAAAAGTTATTTAAGACAAATCATTCACATTAAGTTGGTTAATAACTATTAGCATGAAAAACTATATGAGGACTTGAGAACATACCAATGTATCACTTAAATTACTTGAATTCCTTTAAAAATGATTATCTCACTCATTCCACTGAATCATGTTAATAAATTAAGATATGTGTGGTTAGAATTGCTATCACTTATTACTTAAATTCAATCCTCACAAACATGATATCACTATTCTTAAATAAGATCTTATAAAGTTAAAATAAATTAATTATAGGATAGCCACTGTAAGGTAAATTAAGACCTAAAAGTAGGTGTGAATGTTAAATTAAGATCTAAAATACTTAGGAGGTAAGGCAAAATATCCCTAGTTAGACCAAATGGATTTAGAGTGAGACTGGAAAACATAGCTTAGAAAGAATATAACTTGAAACAATATAAAAGGTAAAGTGAAATATCCATCATTGCAACAAAGGAATCACATAGCCCTAGTAGGCTTGTTGGATAGACTGAGATATTAAAAGTTACCAATAGAGGCATCCAATTTGGAACACAAATTTACATAAAGTGAAAGATCCCTTATTTCAACCAAGGGGTATCATACACCAGGTAGACATCCTAGCCAGAGTAAGACCTAAAAAATCACCTCATTACCTATTACTTGAAGTAAGGGTTCTAGTCTCACTGCCATGAGTTTGGATCTAAAGGATAAATTACACCTATCATTTCATAAGATAATTATTATCTAATTTCTAAATTCATGTATATCTCAATGGCCATGTCTCTTAGACTTATATATAATGCATAAGCATACCACTACAAGTAAACTTCCAACTAAAGACCCACTCTTATTATGTTGTCTTTAAATCTAACCAGAAACAAGAATAAACGTAGAGGATAATATTGGCCACCTAATTTTTTATTTGAATTTGAAAGGAATTACACAAAAATCTCTAGACTATAGCATTGAAGAGTCACCCAATATTTAAAATAAATTGACACCCAATACAAGAAATCTAAAGAACTCAATGCAAACAAAGTTGGTGTAAATTTTCCATAAGAAAGAAAGACCAAAATAAAATTGGGTACGAAGAGGGACTTACAAAATTTAAGGCTTGAGATGGTTTTCCTTCATTGATCTTCTACCTGGCTAGAGCTATGAGATATTGAATGGTTTGCATTTGGTTTTGATGCCCACCGTTGTTGCCCGATTCTAAGATATTCTCGTCTATATCCATGACTGCCTCTCAAGTATCCTCCTAGTATTGAATATATATCTTGCTCTAAAAATTGAATATAACACCATCAAATATAAAATATTATTGTGATACCATGTACCACTAAGAGAATGAAACATTAATACGATATAAATATCCTCACCTTTGACTATAGGGTCCCTGCATAGGGCTAGTGCCAAGGTGGTTTTGCCACTTTAGGTATTCTAAAACTTAGCACAAGGCTTCAATATTTATTTGGGAAACTATACACAAAAAATCTCTGGACTATAGCATTGAAGAGTCACCCAATATTTAAAATAAATTGACACCCAATATGAAAAATCTAAAGAACTCAATGCAAACAAAGTTGGTGTAAATTTTCCATAAGAAAGAAAGACCAAAATAAAATTGGGTATGAAGAGGGACTTATAACATTTAATGCTTGAGATGGTTTTCCTTCATTGATCTTCTACCTGGCTAGAGCTATGAGAGATTGAATGGTTTGCATTTGGTTTTGATGGCCACTGTTGCTGGTCGATTCTAAGATATTCTTGTCCATATCCATGACTGCCTCTCAAATATCCTCTTGGTATTGAATATATATCTTGCTCTGAACATTGAATAAAACACCATCAAATATAAAATATTATCGTGATACCATGTACCACTAAGAGAATGAAAAATTAATACGATATAAATATCCTCACCTTTGACTATAGGGTCCCTGCATAGGGCTAGTGCCAAGGTGGTTTTGCCACTTTAGGTATTCTAAAATGGGTATTCTAAAACGTAGCACAACGCTTTAATCTTCATTTGGGAAACTTAAGCCCTCCATATAATGGGCATATTTCTAAACATCCCTACCCACCCCAACCATAATATATGAGGTGAGAGGGTATCCTAAGACTTCTATCAGGTACATAAATATCTGATTGGCCAACCTCATGCTCAAGAAACCTACTTGCCTCACTCCTAGCTTGGTTGCCCATTGTATCCACAATATGCCATAAAATCTTAGTAATACTAGTTTAACACAAGAGGAAACCACATGTATGCTTATGAATCACAACAATATACAAAAATACAAATAGATTGCATACATATGCTAAAATAAAAAATATGCAGTGTATTATTTATCCACTTATATTTAATTTAATTTAAATATTAATTTCCATTAGTTTCCAAGATGGCTAATAGGACTGCAAAGTTATAGTGAATAGAGTGTATGATAGTAAGAATTAATGTACCCCTAAATAGTAATATTGGACAAACAAATAATAAAAACAAAAATGTAAGCTATACAAGAAATATAAAGAAAAAAAAATACAAAGAAATCAAAATAAAAAGTGAAACTAGTACAAAGAGTTGCCAAAAATAAAGGACATACAAAGAAGCTCTAAAAGAGTTAACATGTAGCAATAATTTGCATAGAATCAACCAAAAACACTCCTAACATCCAACTCTATAAAATATCATTGAAGAGATTCAACTTTAGAAAATATCAGTGAATAGATTCATGCTGTCCACTGTCTAAGGCATTTAAAGTCTATATTTTCATTTCCTCACCAAATATTATAGGGGTGACATGGTATACATATTGACATAACTACTCACATATCCTGAATATAAAATAGACCAATATATCCTAAATTTTACCTTTATTCATAATTATATATGCATAAACAATAAATGTAAGAAATGTCTAGATCCTAACTTAACATTCCTCCTTTTAAATATAAAATTCATGCAGATGCACTAGATGTTTGGATTCAACAACATGAATCATAATCCCTCATCAAGAATTTTAAGGGGGATAAAATCATCTTATTTCTTTAAAGGTTACTTTTAACCTACAAAATAAATGATAGGGTTAATAATAATTTTGATGTCGACCTAAAACATACAAACATTGGTCCAAGCATCCAAGGAAAATAAATAGTGATGGCAAAGCTCTCTAAGCATCCATAGATTTATGACAAATAAATACTTAAATGCAATTTTTGATATAGGCTAGGCAATGAAGGAGCCCACAAAATCCTTCATTGTGGCCATCTCATCATTCCTTCTAAAAAATATTGTTTTCTCTTTATGGACGATGTGCACATTGAATTTCCAATAACCTTCACCCAAACGTTCACCATGTACAAGGTATTTAGGGTTAGTACTAATCCCCATGCCTTTGATCACTATGTTATCCTTATGGATCTAAGTCATGTAGCATTCCCTTATCTCAGTTTATGTAATCAATATCATTTTTAGTCCCTACATGGAAAATTAATAGCCAAGATAAATTAATTGCATAGCGTACAATACAAACTAAGTCAACTATTTTATATTTGAAATAATAGTCATACCATTGATGATTCTGGCCTAGAAGGTATTGAGCAGCTACCTGTGCCTTGATCACCACCACCAATGTTGTGTCCAATTGTAGGGGTAGCATGTAGTGATGTTGCCTATGGAATTATATGCAAGGGATCATTAAAACTTTAGAGGTACAACATGTAAACATTTCAAATATAAAATAAAGAAAAAACTAACACACCTCTATCTGTGAAAGCCATATCAAGATCTCTTCAATATTTTTATCTTTCTTTACAAGCTTCTCTTCCAATGTTTTTTCATTCTCTGCAAGCTTCTCTTCCAAATATTGCTCTTTCTCTACTATATGCTCTTGCATTTGGTGCAACTTCTGTATGTAATCCTCACCAAAAAATAGAGAAATCGATGATACTCCTTTTTCAACACCCCAAATATAACCTGATATTTTAGGTCCTACAACCTTGGTGAGGGCATCATCCTTAATATATTGATTTGCAAAGCTTGCATATGATATCACATTATCCAATTTTTAATGGCAACACCACACGTATAGTTAACTAGGAACATGTTAAAAAATAATTGATTTAACAATGGTTTTAAGTTCAACGTATTTATATTTCCAAGGAAATGTCACTTTTGATTGTCTCTACAACTTCTAGTAAACAGAAGATCCATCCTTCTTTTTATGAGCTGTCATCCACACAGTTGCCCTTAGTAGTGGATTTTTCACATTTGGTTAGCTCTTCCTCTCTGGAATATATATTTTGAGAGACATGGGGATAAGTCATATAAAAAATAATATAGCTATGTTTATTACATAGAATGGATGAGTATGATAGAATACCATTTTGTGCTCCAGTCTAGCATATCCTATTCAATTGCAAGTGTGCATGATGGATTGGTGAGATATGTTTTATATATTCCTTTACCTCACTACCTATAATACGATGAAAAAATATATATAAATTTATTTGGGAGAGCAAAGTCCACAAAAGTCACATGAACATAACAATGATATGAACTACCATAGCAAATTGGTTGGTACTTGCCTTAAATTCAGTGTTGCTTCTGCCATTCACAAAGGCTTCCCAATATTTTTGTGATATATGAGGTAGGAGATTAGTAATTCTATTTTTGTCATTATCATACTTATCATATTGGTTTTTCACAATTTGATGCTTATGATCGCACCATTGCTTGTCCATTATGTATTGGTGAGATCTATTTTGTTTATTCCTTTATCTCACCATCTACAAAGCGATGCATAAAACAATATATAAATTCATTAGGGAGAGCAAGGTCCACAAAATTTACGTGAACATAATAATGATATGAACTACCAAAGCATATTGGTTGGTAGTTGCGTTAAAGTTAGTGTTTCTCCTACCATTCATAAATGCTTCCTAATATTTCTGTGATATATGAGGTGGGGTATTAGAAATTCTATCTACATCATTATCATACTTATCATAGTGGTTTTCCACAAGTCGATGCTTATAATCACACCATTGATTATCCATGGTCGTAAATACCCATTTCTTCATTGCGTCTGAAATGATATATTTTTGCTGCATCAAACGGGTATCTTATTAAATGAAACATTTATATAAGTATTTAAAATTGGATACTATGAATTCCATTGAATAAAAAATTATCATAATGAATGTCCATAAATGTTTTTTAACTTCCATTAGGATTGCTCTCTAGTTTGTATGGGTGATAGAGACAATCTCCCTCACAATCACCCCTAAGTATAATATAAACTTAGTAGAATTTTCTTCTATGGGTTTTCCTTTTAGATTGCAAGTGATCTCCATCTTAACTATGTTGCTTGACTCTATTGTACATCTTGTTGGACCTCTCTTTCTATGATATTCAGTTTTTAAGGTGTGTGATAACCTGGAATCAACACCTACATGTTAGGTACCATCCAAACATCATTATGTCATATAGTATGAAAGCAACAAGTAACCAACATCACAAGAAAATTTCTTGTGTGGTTTGTGTACCTTTTTCATTAGCCAAAGCATCATCAACCTTATTTCGAGTATTCTTGCCATAAAATTCATTTATGTTATGGATTACCTCTTTATCCTCCTCATTAATGGAACTTTGTAGTTGGTATATTCTAGTAGTTGCTACAATACACTATAATTGACGATAAAACCATGATCAATTATAATATTCCTAGGTCAGCCACTATTGAAGAACACTATCAAATTTCAAGTACTTACTAGTGTGTGATACCTCTATCACTAAATCCTAATTTATTATGAAAACCTCAACTATTGAGGCCTCTATCACTAACTCCTAATTTTTTGTGATAATTTTAGCTATTTGTGGTATCTTTCTTGGTATTTTTTGGACATAATGCCACTCTGAATATTGTATAAACACACCACAAAACCAAAATAGATACAAATAACCCATAATGAAATACTATACATATGAAAATGTAATTGTACTAGAAATAAGTTTGAATTATTTTTTTAATCTTTCAAGGATATGTGATGTTCATGTAGGATTCACCAAAATGTAATTGTAGCTTGCCACATAGGATGATAACCCAAATATCTTTCTAAAAAAACCCAAAAACTAACCTAATATGGAGCTAGATAAGTGCTTTTGAAAATTAAGCATAGATAGTTTAAAAAAACTTTCTTTAAGTGTCAACCATACATATATTCAAAATTTCACAAAGTATTAGAGCTACCCTATTTTGCAACTTAAAAAATGAAGTTACCCTATTGAAAAAAACTTTGTATATAACTCAACAATATGTTTGTGTGTACACATTCAAATTCTCACAAAGGATTAAAACTTTATCAATATCTAGCAAATCCACTTCACAAGTATCCAAAAGGACATACCCATGAAACTAAATACTAAATAGTCAAACGTATATAAAAAATTAAAACTTTCAAAAAGATTCACATTTTGCAAGTAGAGAGTCCAAATTCTATTTAACGTGGATTGTGGCCTGAAACAAAGCCAAACAAAAAATAGTGGCATGCTAAAATATTTTATTTCAAAATAGAAGATAGGTTTGATCCAAAAGTTCATTTCCTAGAGATATTAAAGAGATTGACTTAAATAAAAAACATGCATGTGAACATGCTTGTGTTGCAAAAATAAAATAAAAATCAATATATTGATCCTAAAATATTAGCTTCTATATGTGTTTAAAGGAAAAATTTGGATATAATTCTGAAAGGTAATGTTACATTAAGTTTGTAGAAAGTTAAGCAAGTGCACATGGACAAGATAATGGATGAGATTACAATCACAAAACCTTATCCTTTCTAGCATATCACTTTGAAGTGTGTACTAAATTTTAGATCTAAAGGTAAATTCATGATTAATAGACTCACCATACTATCTATCTATCTTAGGACTAAGACTATAATATCTATAATTTTTATAATTAGAAAAATAAAATAAAGAATTATACTTTTTACAAACTCATAAGAAAACTTAAGATACTAAGGAAATATGTTTCACTTGTAATATCCAACTCCTTGTATAAATAAGATAAAGGAGAAAACTCCACTCAAAACAATCACAACACAAACATAGATGGCACAAACAACAATACAAGGGTTTTATTCAAAATTGTATTCAATTATTCTTGAATCAACCAGTCTAATGTTAATTTAAAAGAAAGGAAAGAATTTTGGTACAATAATGAAACAAATGTTTTTTTATAAAATTTTGAAATTGCTTCAAATGACTATTTTCGTACATTTAACAAAGGAAAAATAACAACTATATCAAAATAAATGGCATAGTGAAACAACCCAATCCATAAGCAAAACAACAATATTTGGTTATAAAATCAAATTTAATTGCTCATACTTATCACCTTGTGGATTATAAGAAATGAAATATAAATGTAACTCTAGATTATTTATTATTCATTAAAATTTTTGGAATGTACAAATGGAACAATCCCAATATGTGGATATGTCAAAGAAAATGAAGGTGTGAGTCAATAAGTGATGCAGTTGCAATCTATATTTTTATATACATAGCACCTTAATTTTTCTAGAATACAATCATTTTATTGGGCATAAGATAATATAGTCTATGAGAAAAAAATTGAATTGATCGTATGATCAAAAAATCTATTTATGCTCTACTTTTAGAAAATAAGGTAATCAAACAACCAAAGGAATAAAGCCACAAAATCTTATTCTTTGCCACAAATAGGAATACAACCCTTACAAAGTTAATGTCAGTTGATTATGATTTAAAAAAAAAAAAAACTAATTTTCTAATTCTTCAAAATAAAGAGAATGTAAGGGCTAGTGATCAAGAAACCAATGCTCTTTCCATTAAGAACTATTAGAGATATTCGACCTTTGCAAGTTAAAAATTAGAAAATTATCAAATTTTACCTAGTCCTAGAATGATAGGAAGAAATACCATACATAGATGGTTTGAGAGAAATATCTTACGACAAGGAAAAGAAGTTCTAGGATAAGGAAAAAATATAAAGTGAGATATCTCTTGATTGACAATAGTTTGCTATGTTGTAAGCATAAAATAAAGTTTTCTTGCATAATCATTGTTTTGAGTGGTAACAATTTATTACTCCTAAAATGGAACATTCTTTACAAGCAACATTTTGGATTCCAATATTTAGTTTAATTGTATTTCCTTTATTTGAACACATCTTATTGCTAGTACCATAATAGAATAAATTTTGTAATTTGATGTATTATTCCTGAAATTACTCTTAAATCCAAATCAATGTTGTCAAAGCAGGTGATTATGTTATTGTACATGTTGTCAAATAAGGTTTGACTATTGGTAGCATGTACCAAGACACATTTATCTTGATATGACCTCCCAAGGATCCTTTTGAAAATGCAACCAAGATTGTTACATCAATAAAGATATCTATGAAAATATCTTCTCTCTCTTCACCATCATACAAAATATGGGAGGCCCACAACCCAAAGGAATGATACCTGTATATATGCCAAAGTATAGAAGACTAGAATTGGTTTTGATGAAAATAATAATATATTGGAATGACTAATGCTTCATGAAAGCTTATGAATCAAGACAAGATGGACAAATACAAGTGATTACAATTCTAGGCATAATATAGTGGACAAATAATAATATTGTAGAGTCTAAATTCTCACAACCTATGTTACACAGAGTACCCTTTAGTGGCAACAGTGAAAGTAGGGGACATGAAAAGGTGACAACTAGGAAACACCCCTAAATTTTAGTAAAACTAGGATGACAAATGGAAAAACAATATAAATTTTTTTAAAATATAGAAATATAAGAATAAAAATTACAAATAAAATAACAATTTGAAGGGCAAAACAATTGTGTTAATCATTGGTTTACTTTTTACTAATCAATAGTCATAGACAAACTAAAAACATAATGATGCATTATTAGAATATTATAATGATCAATTCAATGTGATTGGACCACTGTATAGACAAGGATATTATGTGGTAAAATCAGGCACATACAATATGTACATAAATGAATTGCAAAACTTCTTTTGAGATGCTAATATTGGGTGTTTCAAATTTTAATAGAATCCATGCAAACAACCACACGTATACATTCCTATGTTACTAAAATATTCATATTTTAGAATATGAGGATAATTATGTTTCCAGATATCAGTTGCTTATCTAATCTGACAACTCTTGATATTTTGCAAACAACTCTCTATATTCTCATCTCTCTATATTAAGTGTCTAGATTTAATTTGTGAACTACTGTATATTACATTGGGACTCCAAGGCATACCACATCCCTCAAGTGGAAATATGGGCATCTCATGCACATCTTGGTACAAATGATGGTATAGGGGGATGATTTTCTAGAAGTCCCCCACTTTTTGTTGATCAATAGGCTCCAAATGATGGTGCAGAGGACAAATCCTCTAAACCAACTTGTAGTGTTAGGTGAGTTTGTTGGAAATATGAGCAAGTTTTGTTGTCATTGATGCCAAGAAGATGATGATCAAGTTTTATTGTCATCCATGTATTCATGTCCGAGTTTCGTTTTCAAGGTTGATGTTTGAGTTTCGTTAATGTCTTCCAGTGGTTTTTCCAAAAAGGTAAAGAAGCAGGTTTAAATGAAAATTAATATTATAATATTTAATATTATAATATTTTAGGATACAAGGGTTGGGTTTAAGAAAAATGAAGGTCAAGGCATTATCACATTTTAATTATTCCTAAAAACCCATGTGGTTGTAATTAATGACTAAGTTTTAAATTATTTAATTTTAAATATTTTAACCATAAGGCTAAAATTTAAAATTAAACAATAATTTAAGGTGCTAAAGTTTAAAATATAAAATTTGAAATTATTTCGAATTCCAAATATCTACTGACGTGGTGAAGCACATTGTATACAATATAAAAAGGGTAAAGTTTTGTTTCAAAAGTTATCCATGAGATTAATGCCCAAGTGACCTAAGTATTTTGAGCGTCAAGGAAGAAGCGATATTCGCATGTGTTTAAATCGTGATTGGGAAGATAAAAATGACAAGGTGAAGTGGAGCACAAAAATAATATTGAAGCACCTGGTAGCACAGGTGGCAGCCAAGGGCTGCGTTAAGTGATTCATGGAATGCGAGATCGCGGTTTCAATCCACGCAATTGCTTTTTGCTAAAGGGAAGTATTTTGTTTTACACTGAAGGAAAAGAGACAAGGTTTGTAACGAACATGGTGTGCTTTTTATTTCCATGAGGGCATGTAGCCCAAGCAATGGATGTGCTAGGTGCTAAAGCGCTTGGAAAGGCAAGGTGGGGTGTTCGAATCTTTCCGAATACAATTTTGTTGAGGTGGAATTAAAACAAGGTATGCGCTTATGGTTTAATTTTTTAAAGGTTTTAACTGTGTGAAAAATACATTAAGGTATTAAGTGAATTTTTCAAAGAAGGTTTGAAAGTTTGTTGAGAGGTTGATAAATTTTATAAAATTAAAATATTATATTTTGATTTTGATGGTTAGAATTTAGTAGAAGTTATAAGGTATTCAAAGGACATTATATTTTATTTTAAAATGAAGTTTTATTGTGTTAATTATTTGAGAGGAGTAATAAGGTGCATGAAGGAAATCAATTGTGGAAGTGAGTTATTCAATATTTTCTAATAATTTTTTGAAGTGTAGAGATTATAAGGTGTAATTGAGATTTAATGTTTTGTATGGTGAAATATTTTGAGAGAAATATTTGAATGAAAATTTTGAGAAGGTTTTTTCTATCTAACCTTTGAGATTGGTAAAGAGGTTGATTGTGGTTGAGACAGGTTTTGAGGTCAAAACTCCATCAAAAAAAAGGTATGGGCACATCTTCCTTGTGAGTGAAATATTGTTGGGTTGAATGTTATGAAATGCAAAGTTGGAGTGAAAAGGTTTTTTTGATAAGCATTGTTGAGTGAGTTTTCTTATACATGATTGGTGAATGGTTGTGAGAGAAATTGAGTGTGAAATTGAAAACTATATTGTACTAGGGTTTGTGAAAGAATATGAGTATCATTGTTATGTGAGATTGATTGCTAAGCATTGTTGGAAATATTTGAGTAAGATTTCATGTGATTGATTAGGGTTTGTAAAAGATCATGAGTATCATTGTTATGTGAATTTAGTATCATCTTGAGTCAATGTTGAGTTCCATAGTGAGAGTTATTGGAAGCATTATGAAACTCTTGGTTAGGGTTTGTTAGCAAGTTGTATTTCATTGAGTGAATGGTTGAGTGAAATTGGATGAGCATTATTGATTGAAAGCATTGGAGTGGTAGTTCAAGATTTGTGAAACAAATTTTTCTCTATTATAAATTGATTTGAAAAAGATTTTGAAAGTGAGAGTGATTTATGAGAGTGAAACATATTGAGTCTCTTACCATTCTCTATATGTTTCTATGGTTAAAAAGGATTATGAATGAAACTTGTTTGAAGTGATTGAAGAGGTTATCTAAAAGAGATTAAGTTGATTTTTGTAAGTGCGAAACATATTGAGTCTCTAACAATTCTCTATATATTTTTGAGGTTAAACAAGATTCTGAGTGAAACTTGTTTGTGTAATTAAAGAGGTTTTTTGAAAGAGATTGAGTTGAGTTATGTATGCAAGTTTTGCAATTGATTTGAATAATTTTTGGTGAAATATTATGAGATGATTTGAGTAAGTCCTAGAGGGGACTTAAGGACATATTTGAGTAAGATTTTGTAAAAGCTTAAGGATAGATTTGTGTGAGATTTTGTGGAAGCTTACAATCACATTGGAAAAGATCTAGAGAAAACTTGTTGAGCAGATTTAAGGTAAGTCTTGATGAAGACTTGTAGATAAATTTGAGGTAAGTCTTGGTGAAAACTTATAGAAATATTGTAGGAAAGTCTTATAGAATACTTGAGAATAAATAGAGCAAGTTATTAATATGACTTGTGGATAAATTTGAGATAAATCTTTGAGAAGACTGGAGAGCATAATTGATTGATTGATTTGTTCAATATTTATGTTAAGGCTTGGGAGAAATCTAGCAGAATTGATTTGTAATTGGATCAAGCTTTGTTTTAAGGCTTGAGGATAGATTTGAGGAAAACGTTTGGTGTAGAATTGAGGATAAATTTAAACCAAACTAGAGATATATATTGAGCAGATTTGTGCTAGACCAAAGGACTATGTTTAGAGCATATTAGAGACAGATATTGAGCAGATTTATGCTAGATCGAAGGACTGTGTTTAGTGTAGATTTAAGAGAGATTGAATAGATTTTTCCTAGACCTAAGGACTATGTTTAGTATAGACTTGATATAGATATTGAGTAGAGCTAAGAGCAAGCTCTAGAGGTGATAGATTAGAGGACAGTAGTCTCCAGTGGATAGAGATCCATTAGCCAGGATAGTGAGTATAGAAATATTTAGTGGAGAGAAATCCACAAGCTAGTGTAGTGGAGGTAGTAGTCTTCTAGAGGATCACCAGCTAGATTAGAGGAGGAGTTCTCCTGTGGATAGAGATCCACAAACCAGAAGAGGAGATTGGTTTCTTATGTGGGTTGGTGCCTACAAGACAATAGAGGATAAGGAGTTCTCATGTGTATAAATATCCATGAACTTGATTAGGGGATTTGTGTATCCTTTGGATAGAGGTCCATAAATATTGCAATAAGGAAGTATTCCCAAGATATTTGTTGAGAAAATTATAGTAAAATATTTTCTCCATGGAGTAGCCCACATTGTGTGAACCACATTAAATTTATGTCTCTATTGTGTGTGGTGATTTGTGCATTGATTTGATTATTGTTGTTGATATTTCCATTGATATATTGGATAATATTGCTTGAGAAAAGAAAAGTAAAAAATGATCTTATACTGTTCACCCCCCCTCTCAGTATAAGCTTGTGTTCCTCAGAGTTATGATACAAAGTGGCACTACAAAATTAACCATCAATAACTTGATTATACTAGTGAAGGAAGGAAGACACAGGTGCTTTGTGATCTAGGACTTGACTGTGACATATGTTGTAGCAACAAAAAATGGTTAACTATGCACTAAGGTGTTAACACCAAGGTCAATTGGTAAATTCTAAACAAGGGACTACTCAAACTGGGTGTTAAGACAAGACTGCACATGAATGAAAATCATGGTGCTAATACACAAGGTGCTAAAGTTAGTAATTATAAAGCTATAATTAAGACATTGTGTCAGGATATATTAGGCATAATACTAACATAACAAAATTCATTCACTTAGAAGTAAACACAATAGATACCCATGAAACACATCCATCTTCATTACAAAAGAATATTATAATAGTCCTCTATGGAAGAGAAAGATGTTAGAATTAGAATATATTACATCATTTGGATCATGTAAATGTACCTTTCTTGGTACATACTTAGAATATTAGCTTACTTTAGGGGAAATTTATCTAGTTACTTCATGTAATGTAATAAATGCACAAGTTTCAAAGTGTAAGTTGTATATGTGCAAGTTGTGCCTTTCACAACTAGGTAAAGTGTTGGCCAAGAAACCTATTTCCTATAAAGGGCCATATGTATAGAGTAATATACAACAACAAGAAGTAGTTTAGACCAGTGTGGTGTGATGTGGTAGTGTGATGTAATATGATTGAGAGTGATATGCTCAGTGCCCATTCTTTAGCAGTAGTTTTATTCATGGAGTTTTCATTTCCTCCATAGCTATTTTGTAAACATCTCCATCATTTCTATTTATAGTATTTTTATTCATCTCATATATTTACTTTATTTCATATTATTCTACATCTTGTGATTGCTATCTCCCATTACATGCTACATAAAAAGCTAACAATGATATCAGAATCATGGTATGTCAATAGGAAAACCATCATTATCATTGATCCTGAGTTTTTATCAACCTGACACACCATTGGACCAGTCATTGAAAAAAATTCTTAGAAGAGTCTAGGTGGTATAATTAAGGAGAGACACAAGTAAGGACTACAAAAAATCTTAGTTTTTTTAATACTGAGATTGCATATGGCTAGAGTATTTCCATAGAGTTTCAAGGGACAACTTGTGAAGACTAGGACTCAACATTTGATCCACTAGTTTGATGAATCAACTAGTGAAGCTCATTTAAAAGATTTGGAGAAATTTACCTGAAGTTTCTTTTATTATATGGAATTAATTCTTATATGATTGGGACAACTCTTACAATAGAAATCTAGGATATTTCAACTTCGTTGCCTGAAGTTAGGAGTACCTTCATAGTGCAAAGATTAGCTACTAAAAGAGAAGAATACTACTGAAGAGACTTCTAGATAATAATTATGGTGAAGTTGGGATACAGGAAATCTCCATTGCTAGATTGGAAACTTCATAAAAATAAAATACCATAGTAGCCTTAAAATGCCATAGAAGCCTTGATCATAAATAAAAGACCATACAAACCTTGATCCAGAAGAAAAGGCCATAGAAGCCTTGAAGAAAATATCACATAAGCCTTGGTACTAAAAAAGGCCACATAAGAACATAGAAAATGGAATAATTATAGAAATAAAAAAGGTAGGCGAAATTGATTAGACGTTTTTTGCAAGACTGCCCAAACTTCCGAACTCGTTTTGGCCATATCTCACTCATCCGGACTCGGATTGAGCTAAAATTTTGAGGGTAGATGCCTGAAAAACCCTAGAACGTCTCCACCAATTTTCATATCATTTGGAGCAACACAGATCCTAGCGCATCCCTATGTGTGAACGATATATTTGGCAAGCGGCTATGCGAGGGTTTCATCTGGGTTGAGTGCAAGCAGCTCCAGAGGTTGGTTTTTAGGGCCTTCGGGCCCTAGCGGCCAATATTTTTGTGGTTTATGCTCAATATTTTAGCAGGAAATGTTGTAGGGGATACAAGATGGGTTAGAAATTTGTCTTTCAACAGATCATACTGTGAACTTGAGTGACAACGACTTCCAATTTGTTGCACAAAAGAAAAGTGAAAACCATACCTTTCCACGGCGTCTAGGGCAAGGATTAAAGAGATCACGAAACAAGTTTCAAGTAGTTGATCAAAAAATGGCTCATATCTCAAGTGAATCTGGTGCTAAGGTGCACCCACAAAATAATTCTACTATGAAAACCCCTATCAAGGGTAAGAATTTTGAAGACTCAGTCCCAAAAATGAATTTTAGGGATGCCCTTCATGGTGGACAGACTCAGCCCAATGCTAATATCAATATTAGGGCTTCCCATAAACCTCTAAGAATGCCTAAGATTGATCCCAGGAAAATGGAGTCGGGATGTCTTAAAGCAACTGATGGAACTCCTATTGTTAAGCTTGATATGGGTAACATTCAGACTGGCATTGAAGATTTGGAAAAAAGAGGACTAATTTGTCGGTTCGTGGGTTTTCGTCCGAGTCTATCTGCTTTCAAAGTCTGGGCTGCAAAAAGTCTGGAAAACTAAAGGTGAGTTACAAATCTCTATTTATCCAAATGGTTATTTTCTTGTTTTATTTGCTAATAATGAAGATAGAGAGAAAACTTTTCAAGGGGGTCCTTGGTTTTTGGAAGGGCAGGGCTTTTCATGAAGCCCTGGCATACTAAATTTAAATCCGAAGAAGAGATGCCTTCTATAGCTCCCATGTGGGTTAGACTCTTTGGCCTCCCTATTGAATTTTGGAATCCTACTATTTTTTCTTCAATTGGAAACTCTTTAGGAACTTTTATGATGACTTGTTGATTGTACTCAAAATTTTGAACATATTATTTATGCTCGAATTTGTGTTTTAATGGATTTTGACAAACCCCTACCTAAAAATATCACATTACAATTTGGGGAAGACACTTGGGAGCAAGTAGTGGACTATGAGAACATTCCTTTTCGTTGTAGAATTTGCCATGAATATGGTCATTTGGCTAGTGCTTGCCCAAATAAAATTCCTGATCAAAAGAAAGAAGATATAAAATTAGCAGGTTTCCAAATACCTAAGAAGAAGAACACTCAAAAAAAACCAGTTATGAAGGATCAATCAAAGTCATCTGCTAATATGTTTGAAATCCTTTCCACAAATGATGTCCCAAGTGAGGAAGAGGAAATAATGGAAACTAAAATCTTAGAAACACAATTTAAATATGAAGGGAAGAACTCAGAGACAAACCAACAAATCAAAGGTTTTCAACAAAAAAAAAGGAGAAAATTTACACAAGAAAAACAATATTTCAAATGTCAAAACTTCAAATAATGCAGGTCCCAATATAGACTCCGTTGAACCATCTAGTAAAATTTTGGTTGTGTACGAGCATTCTTCAAGGTTAGAAGCCATCTCAGATTCAATTGGAATAAGTCAAGAAACAGGAAAAAAAAATTGAAGATGGATTCTAATAAAAAAGTAGGTCGCAAGACCAATCAATATCATATGGTAAAAGAAGGTGAAAAGCTTGTAGAGGAAGGTAATATTAATGCCCTTCCCAACTTTTTTAGCCCTGGTATTAATGAAGATCATCACTTGGAATATTAGAGGACTCAAAGGGAGTCTTTCAAAACAAAATGAAATTAGAAGAATGATTCGGATAAATCATCCACATCTTGTTTTCCTTCAAGAAACAAAGATGTCAATGGAGGATATGGACTTAATTGCCAGTAAAATTTGGCCAGCTAGAAAAGTGGTTTCCCTCGGTTCCCAAGGGACTTCGGGTGGCATTGCTTGTCTTTGGGACCCAAAAGAGGTAGTTATTCACCATATGGTTGGCAGTTGGGGTTTGTTGGCTATAGCTATTCAAAGTAGACATTCCAACCAGATTATGCTCTGCATTATTGTTTATGCTCCGACTTCTTTGGAGGAAAAAAGAAGACAGTGGAAGGATATTACTCATATTATCTCTCATTTTCCTAAAGCTTGGATCTTGATCGGAGGAGATTTCAATACCATCCTCTCTCTGGATGAGAAAATGGGGGGAAATAGAAATTTGGACAAAAGCACCGACCTCATGAGCGAATATATTGCAAACCTCCATCTTGTGGATATCCAACTGGATAATGGCCTTATGACTTGGTCTAACAGAAGGCAAGGCTTAGCTTGTATAATGGAGAGATTGGATAGGTTTTTGCTCTCTGAAAATTTCTTAATCCATGGTCACATTCCTAAAGTGAAGACTCTTAATAATGTTGGTTCGGATCATTGGCCAATCATGGTGGAAATGTGGAAAACCAATGTGAGTTTCTCTCCTTTTCATTTTCAATTAATGTGGCTTAGAGACATTTCCTTCAGACCTCATGTGCAACAATGGTGGAAGGAAGGTAAACCTAGGCATGGGACTAAGATGTTCTGTTTTGCCAAAATACTGCAATACATTAAATCCAAAATCAAGACTTGGAACTGGAAAGAGTTTGGGGATGTTCATAAAAAAAAACATGAAGTTATTGCTCATCTTGAAAATTTGAATAAGAAAATCCGTTTAGATGGCCTCACAGAGAAGAGAAGTGCAGATGAAATTAAACTCACAACTCAGTTAGAGGAATGGGAAAAAAGAGAAGAAATCTTATGGAAGCAAAAATCTAGAATTCAATGGCTCAAAGAAGGAGATCGAAACACAAATTTCTTCCACAAATCTCTTCTAGCTCGAAGATCTCACAACTTTATTTCTTCCTTAAAATCAGATTCTGGAGATGTTGTTTATACTTGGGATGGCATGAACTCTATTGTTGTTGATTACTTTTCCAATATTTTTGTTGCTACTCCTCTTGACTCAGCTTCTCAACATAATGTTCTTCAAGCAATCCCTTCTCTTATCACTTCTGAGGAGAACTCTATTTTGACTGCTCCTGTTACTATCAATGAGCTTCAACAAGTAGTTTTTAAAATGCAAAAAGGGAAAACCCCAGGTCCTGATGGTTTTCCTATTGAGTTCTACCAAGAGTTCTGGGATATCCTTCATGTTGATTTATTAGAGGTGGTGGAAGAAGCCAGGAAAGCCAAAGAAATTTTGAAGGTTATCAATAAAACTTATATTACTCTTGTTCCAAAAGCTCAAGAGGTTGATCATATCTCAGCTTTTAGACCTATTGCTTTATGTAATGTTCTTCTCAAAATCATTACTAAAATCATGGCAGAAAGGTTGAAGCCTCTTTTGCATAAGATTATTTCCCCAGAGCAAGGGGGTTATGTGGAAGGACGTCAAATAGTAGATGAGATAGTTCTTGCTCAGGAAGCCATCCATTCCATGGATATGCAAAATTCTCCTTCCATGTTCATTCGGTTAGACTTATCCAAAGCTTATGACAGAGTGGATTGGCACTTCCTTATCAAAGTTTTGAGGCAATTTGGTTTCTCTAAGGATTGGATGGATTGGATTATGGGATGTATCTCTTCAGTTTCCTACTTAGTTCTTATCAATGGCAGGCCTTCTCGAGTATTTCCCAGCTTCCAGAGGTATTAGGCAAGGTGACCCGCTATCCCCTTATTTATTCATCATTCTTGTTGAATGCTTGGGTAGGACTATAACCAAAAAGAGGGAAAACAAAACCCTTGAGGGAGTTACCATTGCTCATGGAGCTAGACCTATCTCTCATCTTCAATTTGTGGATGACTCTACTCTTTTAGGTAAAGCTACAGTTAAGGAAGCTTCTAATATTAAGCAAATCATTAGCTATTTTTCTAAGGCTATTGGGCGGTTCATCAATGAAGACAAATCTAAAGTTATTTTCTTTCACTGCTCTCGCTAGACAGGAATCCATGGTCTTGGATAAATTAAGATATAAGAAGACCTCTCTTCCAATCACTTATTTAGGTATTCCCATAAATATTCAAAGGCAAAAAAATAAATATTGGAATTGGTTGTTGGACAAAGTCAAGAAGAAAATTGGAAAGTGGACCAACAAGTGGCTTTCTTCTGGGGGTAGAATCACCTTGGTAAAATCAGTCCTTCAAGCTATTCCTATTTATGTTTCTTCCATTTTGAATATCCCAAAGGTTGTTCTTCGAGAATTGGATCAAATCAGTCATCGTTTCCTTTGGAGTGGTACTAAGGAGAAAAGAAAATGGGCCTTGGTGAAATGGGATACTTTATGTCTTCCTAAGAGTGAAGGGGGGTTAGGATTCCGGTCTTCAATTAATAACAACAAAGCTTTAGCTGCTAAATTATATTGGAGGATGTTGCATAACCCCAATGCTCTTTGGGCCAATAATCTCTGTGCTAAATATGTTGAGAACAAAAGTCCTGAAGACCTTGTTCGCTATCAACTTCCTACCAAAGGTTCTCCCATTTTAGCAGTTCTTAAGACTGGTGAGGATTTGATAAAGAAAAAATTATTTTGGATCATTCATAATGGTCAACATGCAAATTTTTGGATAGATTCTTGGGATGGTCACAAGCCTTTGATAACTCAGTTTCCCGATTGGAGGCCTTGGATGGAGGAGCTTCACCGAGCTAATTGGATAAAGGTGGCTAATTACTATCGGTACCATACTGGTAATTCAAATGTTGGTAGATATTGGATCCCTATTGAGGACTGGCCTATTCAAATCCTAGAAAGGCAAAGACAAGATATCCAAGGCATCCTTCATATGAGATCCCTCTCTTGGTCCCATGAAAAAGATTGTTTTGGATGGAACAACACTACTAAGGGTGAGTATTCAGTTGCTCAAGGTTATTTGACCTTATGCCATAATAATCCCAACCATTCTTCTGACATATTTTCTCGATTGTGGGCTCAAAAGCTCTGGCCTAAGGTGAGGTTCTTTAATTGGCTTTTATTGCATCGTAGGGTGCTTACTTGGTGAGCAACTTATGAAGCGTGGTTTTCATGGCCCTTTTAGATGTGAAATGTGTGAAGAGAATGTAGAAAATATCAACCATATTTTTATTGAGTGTACTTTAGCCTCTGAGCTATGGAGGAGAATGGCCACTTTACTTGGCTTACTAGTGGTCCAATTTTTTTACTTTTGAACAACTTTGGAGGGATTGGCCTAATCAAGAGGGTGTTGATCATTTTATTAGGCAGTTAGTTTGGATGGGTTCTACCATTCTTCTTTGGAATATTTGGAATGAAAGGAACAACCAAATTTTTAATCAAGATAGGAAGGATATTCACTATATTTGGCAAAAGACCATAGCCAACTTAGTTGAATCAGTCCATCAACTCCTTAATCACCCCCAAAACTCCCACCAAAGATGGGATCAAGTGATGCAAATATTGAAGATTAAACCTTCTAAGGGCAACCAACTTAAAGGGAATGTGAGTATTAGTAAGATGGATAGGACTAGAAATTGGCAACCTCCTCCTAAGGATTTTGGAAAATTCAATACTGATGGAGCCTCTAGAGGGAACCCTGGAAAAGCCAGTGTGGGAGGAATTGGTAGACTTTCGGATGGCTCCCTGGTTTTTACTTTTGTTGAGAATTTGGGTATTCTTTCCAATAACCTTGCTGAGGGGTATGGTATCCTCAGAGGTCTTCAAGAGGCTACTAAGGTTGGATGGGAAAAGGTGTTAGTTGAGTCTGACTCTCAACTTATGATTAATCTCTTGAAGACTCCTTCTAAGAATCATAAGGTGGATTGGAGAATAAAAAGAATTATTGAGAAGATTCAGTTAATCCAGATGGGATTTTTGAAAGTTGATTACAATCATGTGGTTAGAGATCAAAACAAGAGTGTTGATGCTTTAGCTAATTGGGCTTTGGACAAAGGTGATCTTACTTGTTATGGCCACCCTCCTATATGGTGGGCTTCTCAAATTAGGGAAGCTCTTCTTTCTATCATTTCTTTGGATGGCTCCAGTTCTGAAGGTACCTAGTTTCTTGTTTTTTTTTTTTTTGCTTCTCTTTGGTTCATTCAATTTTTTTTAGTTCCCTAGCTCATTCTATTCTTTATTTTGTTTCCTCTGTTGATTCTTGCCTTAATAGTCTTCTGGTCTAGATAGGTCATTGTTTTGTTCATTTTTTTCTTTTTTTTTTTTTTTTTGTTTAGTTTTTTAAGGTGGGTGGGTTCTTTTGTTTTGTTTTGTTTTGTTTTTGTGTTCTTTGTGTTGTTTTTTGTTGTTCTTGTGTTTTTGTTGTTTTTTTTTTTTTTAATGTTTTTTGTTATTGTTCTTGTGTTTTTTTCGTTCTTGTTCTTGGGTTTCTCTTTGTTTGTGTTATTTCGTGTTTTTATGTGTGAGTGTTTTCTATGTATTTTGTTTTTGTTTATTGTCTGTTGTTGGTTGTTTTTTATTTTTATTTTTATTTTATTTTTTTAATTTTTTAGGTTTTGGTTGTGTTTATTTTTCATGTTTTTTTGGGTTATGTCTTTGTAGTGTTCTGTTGTTTTTGTCTTGTTTGTGTTTTGTTATGTGGTTCTTGTGTTTTTCTATGTGGTTTGTGTTGTGGTTTCTTTTATCTTATTGTGCGTGTTTGGTTGTGCTTTTGTTTTTGACACACTCAAGGAGCATGTTTTTTATTTTATTTTATTATTTTTGTTGTTATTTACTTATTTTTAAATTGGTTTTGTGTGTTTGTTTGCTCCTTGAGTATGTCAAAGGTGGTAGGCCAGGTCCGAGTCCTGGGCATTTTTTGCGGAATGGATACCCCTGCCTCCTTGGGTCTTACCCGAAAGTGGCATCCCTTTTGGGATGTTTTCCACAAAAAAAAATGCCACATAAGCCTTAATACTGAAAAAAGTCCACAGAAGCCTTAATCCTAAAGGAGACTTCAAAAGAGAGTATCTAATTTAGAAGCAAATTTCAGTATAATACTTTGTTGCAAGAATAAGAATATTCAGTGAGTTGGGAAATCTTCCTACAAAAAGGTTAGGAGGAGTATCTTCTTTAGAATAAATATAGAACTTGAAGAAAAAGAGATCAAGAGAAGATCTCATTGATGAAGAAGGACTAGGAGAGTCCTGCTAGAATATAAAGGTAGAAGAATCAGATATCTAGGAGAATATCTCACCATTAACACTTCCAGAAGTAGAAGTTGAATATAAGATCTCAAGGAAGACCAGAAGAAGTTGCAAGATCAAAGGCCTTGGAGAGGTCTCTATGAGCATCCAATAAAATGCTTGGAGAGCCTTGCTAAAGAATTCATCAAAGGAGTTCCAAGGAGAACTCATTGGAGAAATTCACTATTGGAGATAGTGAAATATTTGGGACAATTGTCGCCATCCAAAAACAATCCCAAGAAGAATAATTTGGAAAGGAGTTCAAAATCTCAAAAGACCTCAAGATATACATAATATTGAGAAGAAGATCCTGTTTGAAGTTAGAATTTGATAAGAAGCTTGAAGAAAGATTCAGATAGAAGAAGCCTACCAAATCCAAGAGATTTGGATATTGCCTCTCATAAGAATACACCACTTCAGAATCAAATATCTCTTCAAATCTACAATAAAAAGGAGACTACAAGAGGAGAACAAGACACCAAAAATTCTAGGCTCATGAAAAGGAGAGCATCCTATGGTGAAGACAAAGTTATTCAAGGCAACCTACAGAGAGCTGCAAGATCTTACTCAAGGTGATAACTTGGTGATCATAGACACCAAGATCTACATCCTCTATAGAAGTGGAAAAAAGGATTTTCAAAAAAATATAAGAAACTATTTATGCAAGTATATTTATTAAAGTGGATTACTTATCAAATTTGTTTAAGCACCTTAACTAGATTTAAATTGCAAAAAAGAGATCTGAATTATAGTCTTCAAAAAGTGCATAGAGAAAGGATTCTTTAAGGTTCATTTGCACTTTAGTATTTTATTATATTTTAGAATCTCAAACTATCTATCAAATACCTATTATCTACTTTGGAAAAGAAAAGAAGACTAGCTCCTATTACCTTGCTTTTAAAGAAATTGTAAAATAATTCTTGAAGATTCATTTCAGATTATTCTTGATTAGTTGCAGTAGATTGATTAAGTGCATTATTTTTTGAGAGTTGATTGGAGTGATAAGGTGATATTTTTAGTGCATTAAAAATAAAATATTATTAGATTTGCACTATGATATTGCTCTCAGAAATATTATTGTTTGTGTTCACGAGAAGGGCACAAGAATAGAATTTATCATGGTGTCTAAAGAAACTATTAGTGCACAGAGATCTGCAACTTTGGGTGGCCTGAGGAAGCCACAAAATTAGCTCAATCCTCCAAGTATTGGAGAAGAAAGTAACCACCAAAAGAGCATCAAAGGAAGCCTTGAACGAGACTTGGTGAGTCTCAAGTTCAAAGCACAATAAATAGTGCAAAAAAATACAAAAAAAGAAAGCTTCCATCATGTGGTTACAAGCTTGGATCCATTCATAAAATTTCCAATCAAAAAGGGGAAGGTGTCTAATAAAATAGACAACCTCAAAACCCCTATATTGCACTCAAATATTCTATCTCAAAACCATAAATTTAGATGTGAAAAGAGGAGTGCAAAAGAAGGTGCAATAAGGATATTTTGTATAAAAACTATTTTACATTATATTGCACTATCCTAATCTGGTTATACAGGGAGAAAAGGTAGATTTAAAGGTGCCCCAAAGGCACTACACTTGCTGGAAAAACCAGTCGAAAGTGGTTGTATGCTAGCAATAATCCAAGCTTAGATCAAGGAGCCAATCAAAGGGCTCATACTCCTCACATCTTAGACGGCCGAACCTGCAAGATACAATGTAAAAAAATAAAGGGAGAAACACCATCATTCAAGAGCAACAACATATATAAAAGAAGAGCGTAAGAAAGTAAGGAAGAAAGGGAAAATTAAGCACCATTGGAGTGTCACTTACTCCACATCCGTTGGCAAAAATTAGTGCTCAAAGCCTCCATATTGTTGCTCCATATCCTAGCTGAAAATAGTGCAGGTGAACAAAAGAAGAGTTGGGAATTTTTGAAGATAAAAGGATCTCCAAAAAGGTTCTTTTGAATTAGAAAAATAGAGGACATCCATGTAGAGAAGAAAGTGATAGTTATCACTAAAGGAAAAACCTAATGCTCAAGTCAAGAGAGTGATCATATTCAAGAAAGGAGTTACATGAACATGCTAGTGCATTGAGTGTATGGGATGCACTTATCCATTGGTAAACCAAACATTTTGCTAAATAACATAACACTCATACGTTATAAGAAATGTTTCTTTTGCACCAAACTCTTCTCAAGAACTCGAAGGAGAATATATGTGCCAATTGGCACTTTATACAATAATACTATCCATATTAAGGACATCAACGTTCGAGTTCAACAAGCAATCTTCATCTCAGCATTTATCACTTCGTCGTTTGCATGCACAAGGTAAAGTTGTAGCATGGAAAGAAGGTGTTAGAGCCTTCAATGCTCAATTCAAGAAAGGTCAAAGGAAGAGTCTAAGTAGTGCCAAATTTGGAATGCTTTAAGCTCCAATCGATTCCATTGGAGGGTACAAATATAGCATTCAAGACATCTACGTAAATACTACAACCCTAGCTTCTTAGAAAACAACATTGTATATTGCTTGGTGAAAGGTAAAGTTTCATTCCCATTCTTATGTGCTTTCTTTCCTTGGGATTTATAAGGTTATAATTGAAGGAATTTAACTATATTGAAAGTCATTCATCAAAGGGAATACTTTATCAAATAAATATAATATTTGCAATATAAAACCTAGGAGTAATAAGGGTTTCTACTAGAATAAATAATAAATATGTGTGGTCTAATTTTTCCAAATATTAGGGATTCATAAGGGCTACTACATCAAATTAATTAATTGGAAATTAGATACACTAAAATTAATTTCCCAAAGGGTTATTTAAAAGAGAGGTTTATCATAGTTTTCTCAAAGGTTGGATATTCATAAAATTATTATCTCAAACTTCTCAAAAGGAGACAAAAGATCCAACATTATAACCTCTTTAAAATTTGGAAAAAGTGCTTAGTTCAATAGGAGCAATAAGGGATAATAAGAGTTGATTTTGGTATTTACAAAACTTTACAAAATCAATCAAATATTGAACTATAATTTACAAAAGCACTATATCTTATCCATAGCATACTAGGGAGTCATAAGGCATTCTACAAAACTTGGTAATATCAACATCTATCAAATATTATCAAGTTACAAAATATAAGATTTCTTCATAATCCTAAAAATCCTTAGGAGTATATACTCACATTACTTGGAAGACATAAGAATTATACAAAACAAATATTATTAAAGGTTTTATCAAATCAAGCTTATATTATTCAATCACAAATCATATATCCTAATTAGGTAGCCATTAGGATGTCTACTTCCAATAAATATGCAAACACCAACAAGGATAATTGTTTCAGCAAAGAAAAATTTAGTGCTATAAAACTTGGGATCATGAATATGTTCATGAAATATGAAAGAATGTCAAATCTAACTTCAAAAGCAATTCATAGTGAAGCCTTAGAAGATAATTTTGATACTATGGAATACTATATTCAAGCTCATCTCAATGAAGCTATTGAAAATGGAAAAAGTGAAATTACACTTTCCTTAGATCTTGTGAACATATTATACATGGCATTGCTCACATATAAATTCTATAAGAATGAAAATGTAGAACAAAGAGGATTGCTAAAACTACTCAAAAAGAAGATCAAACTTAATGAGTCATATCTAGAAAATCTTTTCCAATCCTCATGCAGCATTGACATTTCAAGATCTACTAATTCAAGATCTTATCATGATGCCCTAAGTAGTTGTTCAAAAACTTCTGTACAAATCAAAGACAAGAAATAGGGACCCTCTCTACAAGAATCAAGTAGCGGTACGACCACCTATGAAAGCACAGATACTGGATCCAAAGGCAAAGCTAAAGAAGAAGAAGATAAATTCAAAGAAGGAGAAATACAATTCTATGTCAATTGAAATGAGAACCTACAACTTCAGCCTATTTTTACATCATCTAAAGACTAAAGCAACTATAGAAGAATCAAATATCATCAGATGAAAGAAGATCCACATTGAAGACTAAAGTCTTCAATATCCAAATAATGTAATACAGGAGGGTGTTAGAAATAGAATATATTACATCATTTGGATCATGTAAATGTACCTTTCTTAGTACATACTTAGGACATTAGATTACTTTAGAGGGAAGTTATCTAGCTACTTCATGAAATGTAATAAATGCATAAGTGTCAAAGTGTAAGCTTTACCTTGCATAGCTAGGTAGAGTGTTGGCCAAGGAACCTATTTCCTATATAAAGAGTCATAGGTATAGAGCAATATACAGCAGTAGGAAGTAGTTTAGACTAGTGTGGTGTGATGTAGCAGTATGGTGTAATATGATGAAGTGTGATATGCTCAATGCCAATTCTTAAGTAGTAGCTTTATTCATAGAGTTTTCATTTCCTAAAAATCAATTTTGTAAACATCTCCATCATTTCTATTTATAGCATTTTAGTCATCTCGTAGATTTACTTTATTTCATATTATTAAGCATCTTATGATTGTTATCTCCCATTACATGCTGCATCAAAAGCTAATAAAATATACCTTGAGTATAAGCCAGATCCCTAAGAAAAGGTGTGAGAGGATGCAATCCAAATATCTATCTAGATACGTGAAGACATTGGATGCATTCCTGAGAAAAACTATTATTTGGCATGTTAGATCTCTGTGTAGATATGTATTGGTGCCAATCATGTCTCTTGTATATAGATGCAACTATAGATCTCCTAGGTAAGATGTGAACTACCGTTGACTACTCAATCCCTACTATTTTTACCTTCTACCTTCACAATATATTATCTAGAACAATCCTTTATGCAAGAGGATGTAACTTAATGGGAAAGGATAGTGTTAGAAGATAGAACGGTTCATTATCCAACTACAACTAACAATTCTCAAAAGGGTAATTTTTTTTGCCTTCTTGTAGTGGCTAACAGTTACAACATTTTAATGTTATCCACCAACCTCCCAGGTCGAGGTGGCACCAACATGATAATGACAAAAATTTTGATGTCATCTCTTGCAATATTGACAACTGAAAGTTTGGCACAAAATATAGGTCAAAATAGTAAATTACAGTTTGAAGGTTTTTAGTGTGATTTTCATCCCAAAAATATTAGGACCACTAGAGTTAGCTAGAGCACATCCTTTAATTTTCTAAAACAACTAACCCAATTTATTAACGTCATTAGCTCCATGGTGCACATTATAATTTGATCTTGCATTACATGTTACCCTAAAAATTTAAGAAAAGGTTCAGAATGCAATTTACAACACAAATTCAAACCATTTAAATTTAAAAGCATGAGTAACATCCTAATTTTTAGCTTTCTATATTCAATAATTTTTATTTTTTATATTATAATAATTTTGTGCAATACTAATAAAAGGTGCTACTGCAAATTGAGAAATACAAAGAGTAAAAGTGACAACAAAAAAATGTGTATGACAACAAAAAAATGACACAATTTTGACCATAAAGGCAAAGCATTCGTAGATTTCATAGAAAATTCTAAATATCCCAAAATAATTTTGTCCAAAAATGTGTATGACAACAAAAAATAACACAATTTTGACCATAAAGGCAAAGCATTTGTAAATTTTTCCAAAAAAATCAAAAACCCTAAATATTACTTGTAGCTCGCTTCTTGCTACCTTAGCACTTCTAATACCACTTGAACTCTCCAATGGGTGAAAAACCATCTTAATACTAAACTCTCCAAAATGTGCATTTGTTTATGATATCTCACTCACCCCTCCTTTTCAAGAGCTCAAGAAAGAGGAATAATCACTCTTGCCTCTCCCCTAAGATAAAAAAAAGTATAAACACTCTCACCTCTCAAGCTCATATCTTTAAATTAAAAAGGTTGATTGAGTGTTCAACATTTATATTTTGAAAATATCGAGGTCATGGGAAACTTAGAACAGAAAGCTTGATAGGGTTAAGGCAACCGTTGAGTGTTGAGAATTCCCAGTTTGAAAAGGTCAAGGCCATGGGAAGCTTAGAACAGAGAGCTTGATAGGATTAACGCAACCAAAATTTTATGTGCCAAAAGGTCCATGAATCCTTTATATATATATATATATATATATATATATATATATATATATATATATATATATATATATATATATATATATATATATATATATATATATATATATATATATATATATTAAGGCTGATTTTTAAGGGTAGTTTTAAACTACCCTCATAGGGTCTATTAGGGCAGTTATAAACCACCATAAAAAAAAAAATTGTGTGTAGTATTTTAAGGGCAATTTTAAACTATCCCTTAGGGTATTTTAGCCATTCTTAAAAGATTTTTTTGGTGTAGTGTTTTAAGAGAGGTTATAAAATTCCCTCATAGGGTCTATTAGGGTGGTTTAAAACCATTATAAAAAACTATCATATTTAGCCGTCCTAAAAAGCCTTTTCAACTTCCTTGGCTTTATCTCTCTTTTCCCTTGTATTTGAGCACTAAATCACCATATCTCAAATTCATTTTCTAGAGATGTTTGTCATGCCAATACTTTCATCATTTTTGAGAACTATTCATTGCCCATTGTGACATCACCCTTTTCTCACCTAGCTAGACCAATACGGTGAGTCTCTCCTCCATGTTGTATTCTTCATTTAGACGGGTTTCGATAGCTACTCTCAGACTTAGTACCATTCCATTGGTACTATTGCATCCTACCCATACATCAATGAAAGGGTGTATGGTTTATGGTTGGTTTAAAGGTAGTTTTGTATACCCACAAAACTACTGGTAAGTGCTCCTCCCAGTCTGCTTCTTCAACTATGCATGCCTTATATGTGATGGAAACCAAGACCTTATTTGTCACTTTCGCCTGCCCATTTACTCTAGGGTAGTACAAAATAGATAAAGAATGGAAAATCCTGAATTCCTTCATTAAATTCTAGATGATTTCATTAAAGAAATGGTCTCCCCTATCACTTGTCAGTTGTTGAGGTATGTCAAACCATGTGATAACTTATTTATACAAAAATTAAGTCATGCTTCTTGTAGAATTATTTGGTAGGGATATTACTTTAATCTATTTTGTTAGGTATTCTATTGTGACTATGATGTACCTGCACTTCCTTTCGTGACTTGTTCTCAACAAACCCACAAAATCTAACCCCCAAATCTCGAAGATATCATGAGGTTGTGATGGATGCAGTGGCATGAATTCTCACTTCAGTAGTTTCCCTATCCTTTGACATGTATCACATTCCTTAACAAAGTTCTTGGTATTATGATAAAGGGTAGGCCACCATAGGATTTCCCACAATCATTTTATATCCATTGCATCAGGTCCCATATGTCCTTTGACCAATCTTTTGTGTGCCTCTTTCAAGGCCTGTTGCACTTCATATTCCATCATGCATCATTTCAAAATATGGTCCTCTCCCATCTTGTATAGTAATCTTGCAATCAAGGTAAAGGGTGTTGATTTCATAATCACCTTACATTTTTTAGCTTCCATCATCTCCTTTGGCAGCTCTCCTAGTGATAGATATTCCTCTATATGTTTATACCATATGTGTATCACACTTAATGAATAGTTGTGCATCAAGAAATTTATCTAGTATTACTCCTTCTATAGGTTCTCCTAAGCGAATACTTGAAAGTTGATCCATTATTATGTGCTTCTTCCTAGGTCTTACTACCATCTGAAACACAAATTCCTGTAGAGTGACGATTCATCGATTCACTCATCCATAGATTATTGGCTTGTTAATCATGTACAACAATGCCTGATGATATATAGAAATCAAAAGGGTTAACCAATAAATAGTGTTGGTACTTATGTACTACATACACCATCCCTAGTGCTTCACGCTTTGTTGTACTATAGTTTTTATCGACTCGATACAACAACCAACTTGCAAAATAGATGGACTAATCCAACCCAAATTGACCTTTCTAAGCCAATGCACAGCCAATAACAAAATTTGAGGCATAAACGTGTACATGGAACTCCTCCAAGTTTAGGTAAAATAGGATAGGTGCCTGCACCAAATGTGCTTTTAACCCCTCAAACGCTCCCTGGTGCTCCTCTACCAAATGAAAAGGAACACCCTTTTGTGTTAGAGCATCTAATGGGTGAGAAGTATATGCATAATTCCATATGAGCCTTCTGTAGTATACTACTATTCCTAGGAATTTTTTTATTTATCTCACATCATGTGGCTCCTCCATTAATAGTATTACCCAAATTTTATCCAGATCAGGCTTCAAACCCTCTTGGCATACAATATACCCCAACAACTTCCCATATGGTACCATCAAGACATATTTTCCTAGGTTCAGGGATATTCGAGCTTACCTACACAAGCTCATGCATTCATCCAACACATTTAAATATTCCTATGCTCTTCCATACAGTGGCCAATCATCTAGGAAAGTTTTGAAATTGCCTATGGACATCTTGTCAAAGATATATAGGATGATCTATTGAAAAGTAGTCGGTGCATTTTATAAACCAAAAAACATGTAATTATAAGCATATATTCCACTTTCTACTACAAATATGACCTTCGACATATCTTCCTCCACAATGTCGATCCGGTTGTATCCTGAGAATCCATCCAAAAATGAATAGATCTCATGGCCCGCTACTTCTTTCAGGATGAAGTTTATGAAAGGGATCAGGAAGGGATCCTTTATGATTACAACATTGAGGCTTTGAAAGTCCATACAAATTCTAGATTTTATTTGCCTCCCTCTTCAAGGTGATCATGATCGACGAAATCTATTTACTTGTAATATTGAAAATGATGCTCGCATCTACCACCTTTTCAATTTTAGCATTCACCAAGGTTGCATACTTGGAATTCATCCTGTATGGTCACGTCCTTACTGGTTGTGTACCTTCAATTAGGGGAATCTTATGTACACAAAAATCTTGTGGAACTACCTTTAGATCCGTGTATGTCCAAGAAAAGACATCCTTATACTCCAAAAATATTTTAAATTCTACCACTTTTAGCATTGGATCCCATTCATCTCCACACTTAATCATCTTCTTCTCACCATATTATTCTATGTTTACCTAAATAATTCTAGGACCTTCATATTTAATGAACTCAGGGTCATTTACTACCTTAATAATGTCGATGGGGTGAGATATTTTATCTTCAATGATTGCATCTCCCATCATATATTATATAAAGTTATTGGGAAATGTACATTATTCTCTTTCCTTATCGTTCTCTACTATTGTTTTTTCATACTGCTTTCATCCTTTTTTGGTTTTTTCTTCTCATCCTCTTGGATTTCACCTTTTGTGCCAATGCAGAAACATTATGGAGAAAATACTTCATAGTCTTCTAGTTTCCATTGGAGTAATCCTTTGTCTTCAGTGTACTCATCCTCTATGAAATATTCCAATTGTAGTACTCCTTCTTCTGGTTCATATCCTGATTCTTTATCCGAGAAAGAAGATCCTAAAATATTGAAACTTGCAATCTCTTGGCTTACTACCTAGTTCTTTGAATTTATCAAGTATTTATGCTAGCATTTCTTTAATATCAGATACTCTTTCTCCTAGTTGTGGTTTACCGCCATTCATAACCACCCACATCCCAAAAATGCATCATATGCTATTTTCTACATAGCAATTATAATGAAATCTAGTAGAAATCCCTACTCTACTATGCATACTTTTTTGCTCACTAGTACACCTATTATCTTGATGTCATGTTGATTTTCTTCGTATAACTTAAAGTTTGGAGATCAAAGTGCAGGTTTTCCAATGCTCTGCCACATTTATTTTGGCATCACGTTCACACTTGATCCTCCGTCAATGATTACCTAATTCAATTTGTGGTCCAGTATCTCCATGTGAACCAAATTTGGCTTCTTCCCTACCTCTATCATCAATATCGTTGGATCAATGAACTAACTTTACTTTATGTGGGTTACTTGTCAGGTTTCTTTCTTCTTTGTTTTTATGACTTCCCCCACTGTAGCATATAACTCAGGTACTATGTTGAATAGACTTACCACTTTCACTTCCATCATCATATTCAATACCTATGTCAACAAGTCTTCTATTGGTGCTTGCTTGTTATTTGTGGTCTCCACCTTCTTTAAAGCTTTCTACAGAACTACCATATCCTACTTTTCTTTGTCTAGTTTTGTTCTTATCAATTCTTGAGCTTCCTACCATCGTTCTTATTCCTTGGTAGGATTTGGGTACTCCTCTAACTTCCTAGCTTGTGCTCTTGTTACTGCTAGGACTTCATATTCCCTATCTATTACTATGCTCACTTCACCAATGTTGATCAAATTGACATTATGTGTACCATTTGAACTTTCCTTATTTGGGTAATTAACCTCTTTGTGGTTCTGTAGACCACACCACCTACACATTTGGGTAGCATTTCTACCACCTGCATTATTCGTAGTTTGAGGCTTGGGGAAATTATTTTCAAAGTGGTACCATTCTTGATAATTTTGATACTATATTATAGGTCTCCCTTAATATTTTTACTGCAATCGGCTTTACTCTCCTTGTCTTCCACCTCTATGGTTATTCTTGTATCTTTCGCTTGTTGAATCCTATCCATTTCTTGGAGTATCAGGTTGGTTTTCTTGTTGGACTGTCAGTGTCTAGTGCCTTACTCCTTTCAAGTTGAATGGGAGATCTGCTACTGGGTGTCCTATAATATCGCATATATTGCAATACACTTCCTTTGGAAAATTGGTATTTGCATGTCCTTCCATATTACAATCAAAACACCAAATATCCTTTCTATGTTTCCTCATTTCTCATTTGAATTCTCTTATGATTTTATAAAACTCTTTCTGAAAGGAGTGTATTGCACTTTGAACCTTATATTCTTCATCACTATCAAAACCTTCACGTCTTGGCTATCCTACAATTTTTGTAGCTGTTTCTTTGGCCTTACTTTAAAATTTATTTACTTTTTTTAGGGCTTCTACATATGTTTATGTTGGTATTGCCTTCATATTTTTTTTGTACTTATGAAATAATCCATCCAAAAACAAATGTTTTATCATTCCATTGGTAGGTGGTATTTCCATTTTATCTGTCAGCTACTTTAGTCTCCTATTATAGCTCTTGATATCTTCTTCTATTTTTTGTTTTGTGGTGAATATTTTGATGATAATATTTGTATCATCTGTTAGTGGTCAAAATTCTTTGATAGATGCATCCTTTAGGAAATTCCACTGAGTGAATCGTTGTGTATTCTATTGCTTTGAGTACCAGTCCATTACCATTCCCTACAAAGTGATTGGGAATAATTACAACCATTTCTTATCTTGGGTTATCCTATTTGATCCTCAAATGGTGATACAAGTTCATACATGATGGCTCAGGTCCTCTTTTCCTTCTTCGATGAATGGTAGGTATTTTTTATTACCCATACAATTAGCAACATTCGCCATTAGGACTATTCTAAAAGGCAAAACTTTTAGTGGTGATCAGGATGGAGTTCTATCCTACCCCCTCTCTGTTGTTAATGGTACAAAATTGAGATCAAATAGCCTTCTACCTAGCTCTCATGGGCCTCCACTTTGTGACCTCCTTAGTGAGTGAATGATATGTGGTTCTACTCTTCCTCCCCATGAACCTACATGTGGTTGCTATGGTACAAAGTTTCCTACTTTTGTATCTATCGGCCAACTCCTCTATGTTGGTTTAGGTGTTACCAACCATTCCTCAAATTTAATAATAGGTACTTCCTACGTTATTTTTTCTTCACCTTTTGTTGTCACCAACCGTGTCTCTACTCTCAAAAGTTAATCTTCTACAGGATTCCACACTCTCTCTACTTCTGGTTGTGAAAATTCATTCTCGTTCTATGTTCTTTGGTTTACCAATCATGTGCTTATTCTTATCTATCTTGTACTCGTTCCTCTTCTACCTGACCTTGAATGTGTCATTCCCCTCTTTTCCTTATCATATATGCCTCTTGAACAATTTTTTTTTAGGCAAAAATTCCAAATGTAGATATGGGTGAGTGATTTCTTGGGATGAGGGAATGCCAAGAATTAGAAGGGAGTGATGAGCTTGGTTGTACAACTTAACATACCACTCGGTTGTGGATGAGAAAATTTTAGCAAATATCTAGGATAGTAGATGTTTGGGAATACAAGTAGACATATGAGCAATAGACATCTAGGAAAAATTTGTAGATGTCTAGGTAGTATATGTCTAAGGGGTACATTTAGATGTTTAGGGGTAGACATCTGGGATAGCTAGGCTATACTTGTAGGCAATAGACATTTAAGATAGTGGGTTAAACATCTAGGAAATAGACATCTAGGGTGAACTCAATAGACATCTAGACAGACATCTAGGTTAGATGTGTTAGACATATAGAGGGTATATGTCTAGGGTACACAAGACAAATGTATGAATAGCATATGTCTAGAGGAACTAGGTTATACATATAAGATGGGTTTACCAATAATTCAGATGGCTAGGCTTGGACATGTGATGGGTTTATTAAGATGAACAAGTCTAGACATTTGTATCCAAGTTGTTCATAATTTATTCAAGGATTCCACTAGTTCCTACAACAACAAACAACATACACAATGAAGCTTCTTCTCATACCAAGCGATGATCAATACCTGTAACACAACAATAGAACCCTGATGCAATCATACATTACACAATACAAAATAATAGGTGTTGCACAACAGATCTACATTATAGAAAAGTATGGATAGGTTACAAAATGAAATAGGGGAAGTATGTATAGGTAAGTCCAGGTAGTTACTATAACTAACCTGTCTCAATGTCCCAAACTGCTTATGCTTAAAAAATCATTTCTAGCATAACAAATTGGATTACACATCTAACACAACTAGTCAAACGTCTAACTGGACTAGACATCTAATTAATTAGGACGTCTAACATAATGATAGTTGCATTTTATCTTTGTGTATTTTAAATTAATCAGTCTGTACTAATCTGGTTAGTTGATGATACATTGTAAAACATGACATTAAATGACTTATACCTTATCAAAATTGATGTACATAGTCAAAATTATAATTCTCCATAGGACATTCTTGTCAAAAAATTCAGTAATTTATTTCTGCTTCAAACTGCTATCTAGATGGTTTTAAACCACCCTCTTAGGGTTTATTAGGCATTTTTTTACTACCATAAAAAACCATCATCTTTTAACTACCCTTAAAATACTTTTTTGGTTTAGTGTTAATTAATGTTATTTGATATATTATTAGCCTTGATATACATATTAATTTGCTCATATTAATATGCTCACATTATTATCTTGATCCTATTACTTTGTGGCTATATTATATTTGATTTTGTGATATTTAACCTATGATATTTATGGTATTATTAAGGATTAAAAATACATCACTGGTATCAAAACTACCACTAGACTCTATCCAGATTGATAGATTTTATTAACCACTTATAGGAAATTAATTTTTTCCAGTTTGATGAAATTGATTTAGAGTTTGTCCATTTTAAATGCAATGTGACTCAAATTATATTATAAGGTCAAAGTGAGTAGAAATTCTAGAGTATTTTCATGGTTAAGAATAAGTAGTGAAGACTAGGACTCAGTTATAGAATCCATCCATGATTGAAAAACAACACGTGAAGACTAGGACTTAGCTATAGAGTCTTTCCACGGTTGAAGAATACGTGAAGATCAAGAATCATTTATATTGGAAGTTGAATCAACTTTAATATAGTTTATCATTCAAGGATATAGCCAACCCTTGATATTGATAGAGGTATCAGGGACACTCAGAGTCATATTGACATTAATAGAGGGTATCAGGGGTATTCAAAGTCACCTTTATATAAATAAAAGGTATCAAGGACATTCAAAGTCACCTTGCTATTATAGGTTTGAGTTCTTAGGTGCAACCTAAGACATTATTGAGAAAAAGTTGCAATAGAGATTGATTATCAAAAGTGGGAGAAGATTCCTATAATAGATAGAGAAGAAATTCATCTTCTTAGTGCAAGAAAAATCAGAACAAGAGAAGGATATATCAAGGAAGATATATCAGTCTAAAAGTAAGCTTTCATCAAGTGGAGATTAATTAAAGTTGCAAGATATTGAAGTTTTAGATCATAGATAAATTTACCTTGATAAAAGGTTTTAAGTCTTGAATAGAGACCTTGATATTGAAGACCTAGGTCATATAGACCTTGACAAATATAAAAGAGCAACAAAAAATCGAGGTTACCTATTTTACAGAGCTATTTGGAATAGAGGCGATCTATAAGAAGAATTAGGTTTTGAAGAGCTATTTGGAATCCTTGACAAATATAAAAGAGCAACAAAAAATCGAGGTTACCTATTTTGCAGAGCTATTTGGAATAGAGGTGATCTATAAGAAGAATTAGGTTTTGAAGAGAGGCCTTGATATAAAAAAAAAAATTAGGTTATTAACCTTGACATAGATGCTTGATAAGAGCAGTCATCTAAAGGAAGAAATTTAGTTCTAAGGCAAAAATAGAAAGAGGATAGGTATATCACTTGTAGAGCAACAAGTCATAAAAAAAATAGAGACTGACCTTCTTGAATACAAAGGTCTAAGGCTCTCATATTGATCTTAACAAAGCAGATCTATTGAGAAAAGATAAAGGATCAAAGATCTAAGTTTAAGGTTGAAGCTTTAAGAAAATAAATTCAAGGAATATAGAGGATAGTTGGCTAGGGTTTGATTTATAAAAAGTTGTAGGTCAAGCTTGATTCTAGAAGAATGACTTTTGAAGAATCACTAAACTATTCAAGATGTAGAAGAACCTCGAGATATATGATATCAACATTGTAGGGTGAAGTTATTTGGCTCAACCAAAGCAAAGTTATTTGGTTTACAAGGGTGTGTTGTTCATTTCTCAAAATCCAAAGCATAAGAAAGAGGTTGTAACTCACATCAGAGAGCGTAGATCCAAATGAGGATCCACCTACCAAATAAAAATAAGTGCCATCTAACTTGCATAGAAGAACTACCAGGAAGTTAGAGAAAGTAAAGCAACATTACAAAATATTTCTAGAGTCTTACATGGATTAGAGTGCAAAAAAAGGTGGAAAATCCACACTAAAATCTAGTTCAACATTGGATTATTCACATCAGTGTATATTGTGTATGGTCAAAAAAGAGAATTTTGAACATCAAGGATAACAATAAATAGCTAAGAATAATGTTGGAACCCTAGGCACCAAGTTTAATAGTATAAAGTCAAGAGCTTCATTGGAATACCTATATACAAGCATTTTTTGCATTATTATTAAATGGAGGTATTCAAACGCTAAACATTTTGAGAAAGAGGTAGAGTGAGTACTGAGCAGTTACTAAGAAAGCAATCAATTTCCAATGTATTTGCCTACTATAGAGTAACGCATGAGAAGTAATGTTCTTATAGTGAAATATTTGCAAGTCACATAGATACAAATTCTATACACAACACTTGGAAGCGAATTCCTTACATGCCATCTAGAGGAGAATCTCTTACACACCACTTGGAAGTGAACTCCTTACAAGTCATTGAAAAATGGAATGTTTAATATTCCATTTTAGCATGTTGGAAATGGAACGTCCGAAAATGAATCATCTTAGTTTCACATAGCAATTCTGTTAAGAATGGATTGCACGAGCCTACTCTAACATAACACACAACATTTACAACATTGAAAAGTGGAAAGGTGCACAAGAGGTTTTTGAAGGTAAATTTTGAATTATTAGGGTTTTTCAAAGTTTGAATATTAGGAGCAATAAGGATAGAAATTTATTAAAGTTAAATGTTTATTATTAAGGTTAAATAAGGAGTGATAAGTAGTAATAGATTTATTACTAAAGAATTACATTTGATTATTAAAGAGATAAGTAGGATAGATATTTAATTTGTTATAATATTGGAGTTAAAAGGTTTTAAAGAGTTTTTTTTATTTTTTAAATTTGAAGTTTATTTACTTTGACAGTTTTTTGACAAAATAGAAAATTATTGAATTGGTTACTTAATTGCAAATTTTGTCATTTGGAAGTCAAAAGGTTTTCAACTTCAGACTTTAGAAAATATTAATTTACAAATAATTATTTAAACCTAGGGATATATAAGGTTTTCTACCTCATAGGATTTAAATTAAAAACTTTAATTTAATTTCTAAACCTAGGAGTTATAAGGATGTCTACTTCAAAGGAATCAAAATCTAAAAATTTAATGAATAAAAATATAGTGTCCATGATACAAAAAGAAAAATATATCATAAAATTTGGATCAAGAATTTGGTTGAAAAATCTGGAGGAAGAATATATTTAGTTTCAAAATTAATCTATAGTGAAGCCATGAATGAAAACTTTGAAACATTTGAATACTATTTACATGTAAGAATTATTGAAGCAATTGATGATGGAAAATATAATATTATATTACCTTTAGATATTGGTAGCATAATGTATCTAGCATTTCTTACACTTAAGTTCCATAGAGAAAAAATGTGAAACAAAAGTAGTTGGTAGAAGCTTTCAAGAAGAAAATAAAAGTAGATGAATAATTTCTAGAAAAGATATTTCATTCTTCATGCAATATTGATAAACCAAGTTCATCTAACTTAGGAATCTATTATGATGCTTTAAGTGAGTGTTCAAAAGTCTCTATACAAGAAAATAAAGAATCATATGTTTCTAAGGACAAAGGCAAAGGAAGATTCTTATACAAAGAATATGATGACAATAAGAGAGTTCAAGAGACTTGTAATATTGAAGCTACAAAGACTAAAAAACATGAAGTTGATTCGATAAAGTCAATCAAGAAGAAGAACCTGATGGAGACCAATACAAATATCACATGCACTATAAAGTCACTTGAAGAATAAAGATCAAGATGATTGAATACTAAAGTCTTCAATAACCAAATAATGTAATACAGGGGTGTTGGAGTATATTACATTATTTGGTACATGCTAATGCACTCCCATGGTACCTTAATGGTACATATGTAAATATTATATTAAGGTTGAGTCATAGGTTAGAGTGTGAGTATTATTTGCCCTTTCTGTAAGTGTGTATGTGCAGGAAATGCACAAGTATCATGTGAGTAAGTGTGCAAGTGTAATGAGAGTCTATTTGCACAATTGTCTTCTATGTAAGAGTTCAAATATGTTATGTAAATATGTGCACAAGTGTCTTAGGTTAGAGTGTGTAAAGTTAAGGTTAATATTTATTTCTAGGTGTGCATACAATATAGAGTCATGTTTATCAAGTATGCAAATAGTATATAGAGAACCCAAGAGTCATGAGACTTGACATATGGAAAGAAATAGTTAAGTATCCAAAGGGTTATTCTACTATGGCTATATAGTACTCCATAGATAAGTATTAAGTATGAAGTGTAGCATCAAGTATCAAGAGTCAAGTATCATATTTTTAAGAGAGAAGGAAAGTAATAAAGAGTGCATACATTTTGAGAAATTAATATTGCAAGTTGCTATACATGCTTTGTACATGTATAATTTAGGTTATCTACATTCATATTGTTGTTTATTAGTGAATGTTATTTGATATATTATTAGCCTTGATATACATATTATTATGATCACATTATTATCTTGATCTTATTACTTTGTGGCTATATTATATTTGATTATGTAATATTTAACTTTTGATATTTGTGGTAGTATTAAGGCTTAAAAAGCCATCAATATTAAGAATCATTTTGGGGAGTGGCTTCTCATTTGTCTAGTAGTTGGCATGTGATTGGTTACTCTGCAACATGTCAAATATTTTTGTTAGTTTGATAGGCCCATGGTATCCAGGCCTTTGATGCCCCTGAATGATTATGACTCGGTTGAAGATCACCTCAAGCTGATGTGGTAATTTGTGTTTTGTCTTGCTTGCTCATTTCTATTCTGGGCCACACAATGAGGAGTGGAATTTGTACCTATCTTTACTCAAATATCCTCCCTAATCAGCAGTTTTAATTTTATGAAATCTGTTATGCTTCAGCTTTTTGCACCCTCAGGCACAATATTGGCATGGTTAGGCTTCCAATTCTTAGGTGTGATTCCCATGAGCTTAGGTGGCAATTTCTAGGATCACTTGCAGTTTTCTTTCCATCCAAAATATGTGCCAATATTTAAATTTCCAAGCTCTCTCTTACTAGCTCACATTTTTATCATACTCTGAGATGGGTCTTTACCCTTTCCTCATTCCCAAGGATCACCTTTCCCTTGTTCCATCATAGAGTGCTCTGATTTATGAAAATTAGATTTGATTTGGTATAGTCATAGATCTGCTATAGAGGAGGTGTTTTGTATTGGAATGTGTATTATTCCTTGTCATTTAATGCCTTTGGGGCAAGGATATTAGTTTTTATTAAGTTTTTATTTAACTACATCTAAGGCCTTTGGTGGTATTGTGTCTATCAAAATTTTTGCAACCATTTCCACAACATAAAGTTAAAGAGTATAGCTGGAGATTTTGTTTGGGTGGAACCCACAATCCTCAAACTTGACAAGGATTTCAAATAAATTATGGATAAAGGGGGACTTTTTAATTATTTGAAGAGGTTTAATAATCATGACAGAGGCATCTCTCTTCAAATGGCACATTCATGGAAGGATGATAATGTTAGAGTAAATGGGCTTAATTTTTAAATCTCAATCTCACTCTTAGTTGAAGTCACCAGTTTTATGTTAGTGGGAGATTTTCTAAATAGGGAGAAGCACTCCCTTACAAAGGAATTAAGGATATTTCTGGTAGATGACGAAGAACCAAAAAAATCCCATAATGGGATCCTTAAGACCTTCATTAAAGCTCCCTAGGACAGAGCTACACTTGTGATAATGGAATACTTTACTCTTGACAGTAACCTTGACATTACGAGAAGTTTTCATTTTGCATTTTTGAATCAAATTTATCACAAGAAGAGGTTAAATATACCTATTTTTTGTATAGGTCTTTGGATAAAACTAAAATCCACACTAAAAAGGTGACTCTATAGACTCGTTTCACCAAGGTCTCATAAATATGATTTATGATTTCATGGTCAAAAGAGGAGGTAAAGTGGAGGACTTTAACAATGTGTTAATCAATGATATGGCTAAATATCCCAATGTTGGAATTTCCCCTTCATTCTCAAAGAAAAATTCTTTGAATAATCCTTCCATGTTCAAGTCTAATCGTGCCCCTTTTGAATCTAAAGCCACTCTTGGGGTCAAGGTTTTAGATTTGAATAAGAATAAAGGCGAGTAATTGATCCTCTAAGAGGATCCAAAGGTGGCGAAGATAGGACCAGACACTCTAATTGTTTGAGATCCAAGAAAACAAAGTACGATAAGACTAGTCTCTTTATCCTAGATTCTCAATACTCTAAGGACTCCTTCACACTCATCAAGAAAAAATACAAGATGTTTAATGTGGCATCTATGGGAAAATTGAGGATTTCCTTAGGACCCCCTTAGGACTCCCAAGTCTACAAGGGGTTTTATGACGGAAGTGTTGAGGTCCCTAAGAAGCACCCTACAAATGGTTGTTTCCTTTGCCAATAAAGTTGACATGTTAATGGAATGGATTTAGTGGGATCAAGAAAGGAATTTTAGTAAGGTAAGGTTCCTATTTTGGATGATGTAATGGAGGAAAGAGGGGTTCGCTTGGTTCTCTCAATCCTCTTATTTTTCTCTTTCTCTTTTTTCCACTCATATTATCTAGTTTTTTCCACAAATGGTTGTTTCCTTTGCCAATAAAGTTGACATGTTAATGGAATGGATTTAGTGGGATCAAGAAAAGAATTTGAGTAAGGTAAGGTTCCTATTTTGGATGATGTAATGGAGTAAAGAGGGGTTCGCTTGGTTCTCTCAATCCTCTTGTTTTCCTTTTTCTCTTTTTTCCTCTTTAGGTCTCTTTGGTGGGATTAGTTTCATTTAGTTTATGTTCAGTTCTCTGTTGGGTAATTTTGTTTGCTTGTATTTTAAAGGTTCGGGGACCCTCTTAAAACCCCTTCTTTTACCTAATCAAAAATAAATAAATAACAATGTTGTTTTTAAGATGCATTGGATATATAATAAAGGTCTTATTTATTATAAAATAATAATAATAAAATGAAAAAAATTTGTTTAAAATAATTTATTATAAAATAATAATAATAAAAAGAAAACTAAATTGTTTAAAATAATTTATTATAAAAAATAATAATAAAAAGAAATTATATGTATTTCTAAATATGTAGTTTAAATATAGAAGAACCAAAGTTCTAGTTATTGCTGAAGAATCCAGAGGAAGAAGCTTCATGCATTAGGGTTTTGAGTTCTTGGTGCCATATCGCCTCTCCACTCTGGAGTGTGTGTGGGACGCCTCTTAGGGAATTTTTTGTTGCTTTCACCAACTTTACTCCTTTTTTTTGTGGATTGAACCTCTTTTTTATGGACAGAGTTCAATAAGCAGCTCCAACTTTTGTTGAAGCTGCAGAAGGGAGCAATGGCACTAAAGGTGAACAAGCAACCATGGAAGTTCATTTCCAAAGTTTATCATGAGGTAATATTTCTCCTTCGAATGTTGTTATCCCATTGAGTGAGTTTAATACTACTTGTTCTTGGCTGGAAATCCATACGCTGGTAGGGTATTTTCTAGGTCGCATCCCTAAAGAGACCCTCTTTTGAAACTAGATCCAATAGGCTTGACATGGCATCAAGGTTGATGGTATCCAAAACCTCACCAAATGGTTTTTTTTTGTTTTGCTGACCCTACTGAAGAACACAAGCTTATACTAAGAGGGGGGTAAATAGTATAAGACCACTTTTTACTTTTCTTTTCAATCAATATTATGAATTATAAAGATAGTAATATCAACAACAATAACAAAAGCAATGCACAAATCACCACACACAATAAAGACACCAATTTTACGTGGTTCACCCAATGTGGGCTACTTCATAGATAAATGTTTTTCTAAAATTTTCTCAAAAAATCTCATGGGAATCCTTTCCCTATTACAATATTTATGGACCTCTATCCAAAGGAGACACCAATCCCCTAATCAAGTTTGTGGATATTTATCCACAAGAGAACTCCTTTCTCCTTAGCTCTAATTGGTGATATTCTAGAATAACTATTACCCCCACTTCTCTAGCTAATGGATCTCTATCCACTGAAGACTCTTGTCGTCACTGCCCTAGCTAATGGATATCTATCCACTAGAGATTATCATCCTCTATTCTCTGTCACCTCCAAAGTTCTGTCTCAAATCTGTAGTAAACACATTCCTTCGGTCTAGCACAAATTTACTCAATATTTGTCTTTGGTTTGGCACAAACTTGTCCTCAAATATGCACCAAAATTTGTCCTTAATTTTGTTCTCTGATCTACACTAAACATAGTCCTTAGGTCTAGCACAAATCTATCCTCAATATCTTTTCTTAAGCCTTAACTCAAAGCTTGATTCAATCTCAAATAAACTTTGTTGGATCTACCCCAAACCTTAACTCAAGGTTTGAAAAAATAAATCAATCAATTCTACTTTCAAGTCTTCTCAATTACTTATCTCAAATCTGCCTTGTAAGCTTCCACAAAAGCTCACACTAATCTATCCCCAAGTCCTCTCTAGAACTTGTTCAAATCATCTCTACAAGTCCTCACTAGAACTTGTCCAAATCTGATCTACAAGTCCTCACTAGAACTTGTCCAAATCTACTCAATGAGTCCTCACTAGGACTTATTCAAATCTAATTCAAATATACTCTCAATATGTATTGTAAGCTTCCACAAAAGCTCACATAAATCTGTCCACACATCTTCTCTAAGACTTGCCTCAATTTTGCTCAAAAAATCCACACTAGAACTTGTTCAATATCATAGAAACATAAAGAGAATTGTTAGAGACTCAATATGCTTCACATTCACTTCAATAATCAATCACTTTCAATCACTCTTTTAGAAACATATAGAGGAATTTTAGAGACTCAATATGCTTCATACTCACAAGACTCGCAATCACTTTCTCAAATTAATTCAGAATATAGAATAATTTGTTTTATAGAACTTGATCAATCACTATACACATCCACTTGACTAGGCTCAACCAACTCTACTCAACCAATCACTCAATGAAATAGTCCTTACTCAAAAACCCTAGTCCAAGCATATGAACACTCACTCAAAATATTTCCAACAATGCTTATCAACCAATCTCACATAACAATGATACTCATGATATTTGTAAACCCTAGTTCAAGTTCTTCTCTCAATCAATGGTTTCAACAACAATGCTTATCAAACAATCTCACATAATTCTTCTCTCAGTCAATGGTTTCAACAACAATGCTTATCAAACAATATCACATAACAATGATACTCATGATCTTTGCAAATCCTAGTTCAAGTTGTTCACTCAATCAATGGCTTCAACAACAATTCTTATCAAAAAATCTCACATAACAACGATAATCACGATCTTTGCAAACCCTAGTTCAAGTTCTTCACTCAATAAATGGCTTCAATAACAATTCTTATCAAACAAGGTTTTATCAACAACTCTTTATTCCAGAAAACCTTGAAGCATTAAAGCACACTCAACAATGCTTATAAAACAATCTTCTCATATAGCTCAAAAACTCAACAAGGAAACCTAATTAAGTCCTTTTTACTCCAAAGTTGTTTTCCATAAAACCAACCAATCATCTCAACCATGGAAAAATATGCCCATACATTTTTATTTGATGTAGGATGACCTTCAAAACCTAGATCAAATATCACAATTTTCTTTGCAAGTACAAAGAGTTAGATGACAAGAATTATCACCCTAAAACTTTTCACAAAACACAATGATAAATCAAATCCCAAATACACCTTATTGCTCCATCTCAATAATAAATTTCAACATCATAATTTTCATCAAAACTTTTAAAAATATAACTCACTTTCTACTTATAACTCCTTTCTCAAATTGCACTTATCAAATAAAATACTTTATAAAATAATGCAATTTATTCTTCTAAGATAAAAATTAATTACCTTAGTTTTATTTTATCAAAAACAACCTTTTTATCATGCCCAAAAATCACTTTAGTTTATAAGTAAATAAACCACTTTTAATCATCACCTTATCCCTCCTAATATTCTCACACAACCTTAGGGAAAACAAAAATTAAACCAAAATTATTACCTTTGCCCTTAGTGGGTTTTGAACCCATGATGTTGCCTCCTCAAGCGCCTTAGTCATGGCCTTGAATTTCGCATGAGCTAAGCGCTCACGTGGGAGCTAAAATCCCCATGAGATCTTTATCCTATCCATTGGAGTCGAAACCAAAATGAAAAGGGATTTCTCAAAATTACTGCCATCAGGTTTCAAACCCATAACATCCCTTCCACAAGTGCCACACTTTTGCCACCTACACTAGCCACCGAATGGTGGTAGGATCTTGGTACCTTGTCTTTTTCAACCCCTCGGATCGTAGGATTTATGCTACACACGATTCTATCTCTCTCCTCCACGCAATGCAGCATGTTCGAATTCGAATTGCAATTGTTACTTCTTTTTGGGACTTAGGAAAGGCCATATATATATATATATGTTTTGATTTATTACTTCTTCACATCGGCAGGAATGATATCTTATTTGCACGTCGACAAAAATGACATTTGGTATTGTCATTTGAATAATATTTATTTATAAAATTTAAATTTAATTTTGAATTTAAATATTTATAAATTAAATATTAAATCTTTCCATGGGCTTTTTAATTTTAAATTAAAGCCTCCTTGATTTTTATAAAAAACCTATTATATTATTCCCATTGTGGTTTTAAATAAAAACCTTTTAATTTGCTTCCCATAATATTTAAAAATAAATATTATGAAGCTCCTTTACTATCAAACTTTTGCATTGTTCCTTTTGGCATTCTGGCATCAATGGTGATTCACTTTTTGGCTTCAATGACAATTTCATGACCTAACATCAATGACAACTCTATGGACTCTAAATGTCCAACACCTACTCAGGCCAAAGTAGTCCTCGATTGTGGATCTTGATCTGTTCGTAGCTCCTTGTTGTTTTTTAGCCCTGGACCAAGATTTTTTTGATCACTGATGATGTTTCCTTGTTGGTTCCGATTTGGGTTGTATTCCATGGTCTTCCTCTACCACTCTAGCCTTACTATTAGAACCTTGTGGTCCCCATTGGTGAATTTATCTATTGTGAAATAGATAAATTTTATGCCTCACACCCTCAAAAGCATTTTTGTGTCAAATTTGATCTTTCTAAAGACCTCAAGGAGACTATTGATGTCTTAGTTGATGACTATAGGTTCAAGCAATGTATTGTCTACATAAACCTACCTAACACATGTTACTATTGCCAATCAGCTACCCATAAGATAAAATATTATCCTTTAATGGTGGATAATATTAAATCTAAGGAGATAGTTGTGGCTCCTATTAATACTATATTTATCCCTACTTCCAAAGGGGGGAAAGATGAATGGAATGTAGTCTAGAAGAAGGGTAAGAATGGGAGAATATAAATCCTACGGTTGTTCCTAGAAGCTCACCTCAACCCTTTGTGTCTTTTGTGCTAGTTGGGTATGCTGTGGTGACGAAGTAGCATACCACGCAACCAGTGGCACCCAGTGCTAGGGCTTCACAGATGGTTTCTAATGTACCATTGCCTAGTGCTTCCTTTATCGAAATTGTTACTTCTTCTACCCCTATTCAACGTGTTGCTAAGACCTCAGGAATATTGTTAATGTCCAAGTTGATGACTATAGGTTCAAGCAATGTGTTGTCTACATAAACCTTCCTAGCACATGTCACTGTTTCCAATCAGCTACCCATAAGATAAAAGATTATCCTTTAATGGTGGATAAGATAAAAGCTAAGGAGATAGTTGTTGCTCATGTTACTACTATATTTATCCCTACTTCCAAAGGGGGGCAGTATGAATGGCAGATATTCCATAAGAAGGGTAATAATGGGAAATATATAAATCCTACAACTTCTCCTAGCAGCTCACCTCAACCCCTTGTGTATTTTGTGCTAGATGGGTATGGTGTGGTGTCGGAGTAGCATACCATGCAAACAATGATACCTAGTGCTAGGACTTCACAAATGGTTGCTAATGTCCCACCGACTAGTGCTTCTGTTGGTCCGGCTTTCATACGCACCCCGCGAAAGGATGGGCAGGAAGCCCCGGAGACACCCACGGGACGAATCCCACTCACTTTAGGATCTAGCTGGTTATCCAAGGTGCGAGTTACAGAGTTGGGTCGAATGGCTATTCACTCTTTTCCGCTTCTGGAATAGATTTCAATATGGATCGCTCTGTTACCTTACAGGGGGTTCCCGAACTTGTTCGATGAGTTGCGAAAGTTGTTTATCAGATTTAACTTGAATTCTTGATCTAGCTCTCATGGGTCAACAGATTTAAATAAAAGACAAATAAAGAAAATAAAAATGGATCATTCACGGTAAGCAAAGAGAGGGTAGGGTAGGGCAGAAAGAGAAGTTTATCAGACTTTAAACTGTAAAACCCTAAACTATCAATCTTATCTATGCTACTAGCTTCACAACAGAACAAATCAAAGAAGAAAGTGTCCAGTCAGTCTAAGATCACTTTCAACTAAGAGCACAAGGCAGAGTGAAACAGATCTAGCAAAAAATTATAAATCCAAGGGCAACTGGTTAAAACTGGTATCTTTCACCGGCAACCTAGCTCACACAGTGAAGACAGAGCAATTAGAACAAACTTAACCTCAAATCTGTAATTTCCCCTAGCAGACAATAGAACAACTGAAGCCTAACAACATATTTAAACTTGATAACTGGCGGATTCACAACATATATCTAACAAACTTTAATGGAACGGATAACAAAAGAAGATACACTTATCACACTCGCAAAATATTAGGCTCCTGGCCATTCTATCACAGAAAAGCTAAAGCACATCAACTCCAAGTCCAGAAACAAAGGATTTCACAAAATTTGCAAGAAATTGCTTATAAGCCTTTTATTTCTAAGTCTCTGCCTCCCCGCAATTACATTGAGAAGAAGTATTTATAGACTCAGGACAGACCCTGATCTTTTCAGAAATATCTTCTTCTTTAACTGCAAATCTTATCTTTCTAAACCCTAGGACCCAGGTTTTACAATAAAAAGCCATCTTAAAATCAAAGTCCGGATAGAACTTAACCCTTCGGCAAATCAGTGGAGTCAACTGCCATAAATGGAGAAGATAAAATCTAAAGCCACTTGCATTCATCCGCAACTGCAAATAAATGCCTCCATTAATTCTGCTGGTGAGCCGGATGAGTCACCACTTCTCCATCAATTTGATCTCCGCAAAGCCATCCCCTGAGTTGAAATGGTCTTCATGCTATCAATTCTCGTCATAAATTTGCTATTGAATGCTTTCACCGGCATCTTCTCCTCTAGCATGGCGGTCCTCGATCAAATCTGCACTTTAACTTTGACTTTATGGCCTTTCCCGATTGTCCCGCAAGTGCCAGATGGAATCCTGCATGAAAGACAAAAATATTATATTAGCACTTTAATAAACATTAAATTAAAGCATTTAAACATTAAAAACAGATTAAAATCAGCTAAAAAGCTTGCATGTCGGCCTCTGTTTGTCTGTTATACGCTTTGACACGTGTCGCTACCCCAGGATGCCTTCTGTTTCCACTGGAATGCACTTCAGGCCCTTTGGGGAACTTTCTCTCTCCTATCGCGAAAATGAGACATGTCGCGATTTCGCGACATGTCACGAAATCGTGACGTCCCTAGCACTGCGCAACTTCTTCCCCTGTCGGTCACGAAAACGCGACATGTCGCGAAATCGCGCCTCCTGCTAGTTGTCGCACAACTTTTTCAAGCATGTCATGATTTTGAGACATGTTAGCGACGCGCTGCACCTTTTGTACTTAAGCGTTTTTCCATCAACAACCCGCGAAAATAGAACACGTCGCGATATCGCGACAGTTTCCGTAGCTGCATGCGTTGACCGCGTTGACCGCGATTTTGTGACACATTTGCGACTTAGCCGATTTTCATTCTACAGCCCACTTTCTCTCTCCTACCGTGAAAATGCGACATGTCACGATTTCGTGACATGTCGCAAAATCGTGCCCTTCCGTACAACTTTCTTTCTCTCTCCTCCGGTCGGTAGCGATTTTGCGACACTTTCCAAAAATGGAAATGTCACGATATCGCGACACTTCCAAAAATGGAAACGTCACGATATCGCGACACTTCCAAAAATGGAAAGTGTCGCGATTTCGCTACACAAAAATGACTTAACTCGCTTTTTGCCAAAATTCGTCGTGATATCGCGACATTTTCGAAAATGGAAGTGTCGCGATATCGCGACACTACCAAAAATGGAAAGTTTGATTTTTCATGAATTTATGCAACTGTTTTCTGGATTTTTCTCGGTACTGGTGCAAGATTTTATTTGTGCATGAATGATTCTAGCATGTAAAAAGTGAATTCTTGGATAACACAGCTGGAATGCAAGAAAAAGCACAACTTTAAAAAGGAGGCAAGCAAATTTGGATTTAAAACCTGAAAATTATCAAGAGGGTCCCTGCTGCAAAAATGGAAGTTCAGGGCTTTCAAGAGGATGGAATCTCATTTTTCAGTGGGGGTGTGTTGCTTCTCAACAAATGGCGATATCTGCGGGTAAAATAGTAGCACTATTTTAGAACCCAGGACTCTGGCTTCAAAACAAAAAGACCATGCATCATGCCTTGCCACAGACATTCTTCACAATAAATTGACTGCCAACTGCTAGCTGTTAAAATTTCCCAAGGACATACTAGGCTGGATTACTTCAAGGAAGATTTCTGATGTGCAATTACAAAGGGTATAAAACTTTCTTCAAGGATGACTGGATTGAATGATGAACTTTGGACTGATCAACTTTTCTAGATTGTAAAAAGGGGAAACCGAGTAGAGCTCTGTTTACTAGTTTAGCCTTTTACAACCTAGACAGAGTTACCCTTTAGATTTACACGACCCAAATTTACAACCGTAAGGCAGAATCTATAACTTGTAAAAGAAAATAGTTTTGGAAGATCAGTTGCCTCTCTCTCATATAACTCTTTTTTCTCTTTTTTTTTTTATTTTTTTATTTTTTATCTCTTTTTATATCAATACCTGAAAGGCTTTAGAGAAATCACAATTTTCTTTTATCATTTGATCAATCTGGAACTGTTTCAGTCTAGGCACTGATAGCCTCCGGGGATACCCAAATAATTGCATGAACCATAGTCCCCTCTTATAACCAACTTTTCTTGGATTCCCCGGGAGTTCCTCCAACTAAACAAAGATAGCAGTTTTTCTATCATTAAAACAACTATGGCAAGTAAGACACAAGATCCAATCATCTCTCTACCTTTGTCCTGAATAACAAAATAGTTCTACTGTTCAGTGCAAGCAGACTATCTCTATTAGAATGATGAACAACGGGGTGGAGACTGGATTGATCAGCTCAAAATAAAACAAATTTTTAGCAGGCTGACTTTTCATTGATTGCTCAGGCAGAGGTTAAAAGACAGATTTCAAAAGCTGAAGGACTTTGTACAGGCATCCAAGGACAGGCACAGGCTTCTAAAGCAAAACAAAAATAAAACTGCACAGACTTTTAAAATTAAAACTGAAGCAAATAAATTAAAACTGTACAGTAGCAAAATAAAACTAAAACAAAAGACTCTATAGAAGGATTAACTAAAAACACAACCAAACCGACAAAGAAACCAACAACTAAAATAAACTAAAGCAACTATACAGACAACAAAGAAAAAGAATTGCAATAAAGCAACTAAGCAAATAAAAACAAAAGACAGACAGACTTAAACAAGAAGTCGACATAAAAAGACAAAGAAAGGAAATAAAAAGCACTGACAAAAGAAATAAACTGCACAAGCTAAAACTGTACAGACAATTAAAGAAATAAAACTAAAAAACTTCAAAGCTTACTTACAATGTATACATATGTTACAACTTCCCTTCATACTCAAAAAATGTAGCAGATGGAAGAGCAGAGAAATGGTGCCTTAAAATTTTTTTGACCATGTGCAAGTAATTTAGAAAAATTACCTTTCAGGTCCTGTTGACGAAATGCACTCCAGACTATGCTTCAAAAATTTGCTATCTGGGAAAGACTTGTGTTTAATGTCTTCCCTGTCCCATTTGAAAAAAAATCTGCAACTCCTTCAAATTAAACAAATCATATAATAACAAATCATATGATAACATGTTTATGCTTCTAATTGAAGGGTTTGCAGAATTCTTTCAAAAGGACTGAATGTAAAAACCCCCAGGATCAAATACCTTAAAATCTTGACAGACCCAGACCACCACATCTTCAAAATTATGTGACAACTGAAAGAAATCATGTTTTATCTGTATGCCCTGGTTCTTAACAACTTGAACATTTTGTGGTTGTTGTACTGCTTCAATATCCAGGACTTCAATTTTTATCCCTCTAGCAGAATGTTTACAATTTTCCTTTTCACCTGAGCCTTGCTTAGATTTAACCTCATCAATGTGCAATATCCAACTGTCACTGTTGTGATGGATTAGAGTCAGAATCGTTCCCACCTTCTCAGCTTGCCAAATTATAAACTCCAATATCTCACATCAACACGATTTATAGCCTTTTCTTTGACATTATGTTCAGAAGTTGCAGTGCTTATGTTGAGACAGCTTCATCAATTCCAAGTTGGCTGACCACATTCATATTTACTATCTTTTCCTCCTTTTCTTGAAATTCAACAGGTGGTCCAGAGTAAGCCTCAATCAAGTTAACCTTTTGTTCAACAATCCGAGGCGCTTCATAGAGGGTGATGTCAGCTTTAAGTTCCCTCATATCCTCAATGATGTTATCCTCCTCAGTTACTTCTGCATAGTGACATTGAATCTCACTTTCATCATCCTCTGATGAGGAAGGATCATTATTAAGTTCTGGACTCTCACATCTCAAATTATAACTGTCCATTTTGAACTGTTGAAAATCTTGCATTTCATCCACAGGAGTCTGTACAAGACTTTCTGGTCTCTTCAAGAAAAGTGAAAGAATCCGAAACCCCGGTTGTACTATTTTTGGGTGAACTAGAAATATCAATATTTCTTTGATCTCTAGGAAAATTTAACTCACCAGGAAAAACTTCAGATTTGGGTAATGCCAGATCACAACTGTTCAGTTCAAGCACTTCCACTTTGAACTTGTCAGAACTTTTCTCTATATTTTGCACATGCTGAGTGGATGTCACAGTTAACGGAGTCTCCTTGGGTAGAGCATGACATGTTGGCACTAACTCATGATGTGGAATGGGATTCAAAATAGGCATGTTCCGTGTAACATAGGATATCAAAGGACTGCTCAGAATTTGAGGCCCTAACTGGTCTTTCAAGAATTAAGGCTTCTTTATAAGCCCCCCGCCAGTGGTTGTGATATTGATGTCTCTCTTGAGGAAAATAGAGGTCACCGAATCCAATGCATTCTTGTAGATTTCTAAGGCCAGATTTGCATTTGGGATGTAATGGCCATTCATTCTACCGTAAGCTCTTTGGAACCTCATATTGAAAGACCCGACAGTTTCTCCCGACTCTCTCTTGATGCTGGAAAATTGTTGGTATAACACACTGGGGTCTATCACTTCCCCAAATTGTGATATAAAAGCTTTCTCTAGGTCATCCCAGCTAGTAATGGAATTGTTGGTGAGGTTTAAAAACCAGTCATAAGCTCCCTCCTCGAGAGTGAACGGGAACAATCTGCAGGCAACATCTTCATGTCGTATATTCAACAATTTTAAAGCATTTTTGAAAGCTAGCGGATGTTCTTCTCAGCTTCTTGTCCCATCATGTTTATATCTCGGGGAGATACCTTTTCGGGCTTCGGGTAGGTCATGGGCTATACCCGGGATATTCAAAGCAGTGGGGCCCAACCAATTTGCCATTATTACTTGGCTAACAGTGATATTCTGAGTTGTAATTGGATAACTGCCAATGGAGATAAAACTGTTCTTAACTTGAGGTCTTCTCTGGCAATTTTAAATACTGTACTAAGTTCAACAGACCCTCCTTCTAGCGCCAATTAGGTGTTGGTGTTAAGTTCCGCTGTTCAGGCAAAAACTCAGACAACAAAATTTAAAAGAGCTGAGGAGGAGGGAAAAGGATTCAAAAGATAAAATACCAGACTCAGCACATACAACTTTACAATTCTTAACAGACTACTGAACTTGAACTGAGATGTTCTCGGCCCTCCTTCTAGCGCCAATTAGGTGTTGGTCCGGCTTTCATACGCACCCCACGAAAGGATGGGCAGGAAGCCCCGGAGACACCCACGGGACGAATCCCACTCACTTTAGGATCTAGCTGGTTATCCAAGGTGCGAGTTACAGAGTTGGGTCGAATGGCTATTCACTCTTTTCCGCTTCTGGAATAGATTTCAATATGGACTGCTTCGTTACCTTACAGGGGGTTCCTGAACTTGTTCAGTAGTTGTCGAAGTTGTTTATCGTATTTAACTTGAATTCTTGATCTAGCTCTCATGGGTCAGCAGATTTAAATAAAAGACAAATAAAGAAAATAAAAATGGATCATTCACGGTAAGCAAAGAGAGGGTAGGGTAGGGCAGAAAGAGAAGTTTATCGAATTTCAACTGTAAAACCCTAAACTATCAATCTTATCTATGCTACTAGCTTCACAACAGAACAAATCAAAGAAGAAAGTGTCCAGTCAGTCTAAGATCACTTTCAACTAAGAGCACAAGGCAGAGTGAAACAGATCTAGCAAAAAATTATAAATCCAAGGGCAACTGGTTAAAACTGGTATCTTTCACCGACAGCCTAGCTCACACAAAGGAAGACAGAGCAATTAGAACAAACTTAACCTCAAATCTGTAATTTCCCCTAGCAGTACAATAGAACAACCGAAGCCTAACAAAGATATTTAAACTTGATAACTGGCAGATTCACAACATATATCTAACAAACTTTAATGGAACGGATAACAAAAGAAGATACACTTATCACACTCGCAAAATATTAGGCTCCTGGCCATGCTATCACGTAAAAGCTAAAGCACATCAACTCCAAGTCCATAAACAAAGGATTTCACAAAATTTGCAAGAAATTGCTTATAAGCCTTTTATTTCTAAGTCTCCGCCTCCCGCAATTACATTGAGAAGAAGTATTTATAGACTCAGGACAGACCCTGATCTTTTCAGAAATATCTTCTTCTTTAACTGCAAATCTTATCTTTCTAAACCCTAGGACCCGGGTTTTACAATAAAAATCCATTTTAAAATCAAAGTCCGGATAGAACTTAACCCTTCTGCAAATCAGGGGAGTCAGCTGCCATAAATGGAGAAGATAAAATCTAAAGCCACTTGCATTCATCCGCAGCTGCAAATAAATGCCTCCATTAATTCTGCTGGTGAGCCGGATGAGTCACCACTTCTCCATCAATTTGATCTCCGCAAAGCCATCCCTGAGTTGAAATTGTCTTCATGCTATTAATTCTGTAATAAATTTGTCATTGAATGCTTTCACCGACATCTTCTCCTCTAGCATGGCGGTCCTCGATCAAATCTGCACTTTAACTTTGACTTTATGGCCTTTCCCGGTTGTCCCGCAAGTGCCAGATGGAATCCTGCATGAAAGACAAAAGATTATATTAGCACTTTAATAAACATTAAATCAAAGCTTTAAACATTAAAATCAGATTAAAACCACAAAGCAAGCTTGCATGTCGGCCTCTGTTTGTCCGCTACACGCTTTGACACGTGTCGCTACCCCAGGATGCCTTCTGTTTCCCACTGGAATGCACTTCAGGCCCTTTGGGGAACTTTCTCTCTCCTATCGCGATTATGCGACATGTCGCGATTTCGTGACATGTCACGAAATCGCGACGTCCCTAGTGCAACGTAACTTCTTCCCTGTCGGCCGTGAAAATGCGACATGTCGCGAAATCGCGCCTCCTGCCAGCTGTCGCACAACTTTTTCAAGCATGTCGCGATTTTGAGACATGTTAGCGATGCGCTGCACCTTTTGTACTTAAGCGTTTTTCCATCAACAACCCGCAAAAATAGAACACGTCGCGATATCGCGACAGTTCCCGTAGCTGCATGCGTTGACCGCGTTGACCGCGATTTTGCGACACATTTGCGACTTAGCCGATTTTCATTCTGCAGCCCACTTTCTCTCTCCTACCGTGAAAATGCGACATGTCACGATTTCGCGACATGTCGCAAAATCGTGTCCTTCCGTACAACTTTCTTCTCTCTCCTCTGGTCGGTAGCGATTTTGCGACAGTTTCCAAAAATGGAAATGTCGCGATATCGCGACACTTCCAAAATGGAAAGTGTCGCGATATCGCTACACTTCAAAAATGACTTAGCTTCGCGCACTTTTCCGATGCTTTTGCCAAAATTTGTCGCGATTTCGCGACATTTTCGAAAATGGAAGTGTCGCGATATCGCGACACTACCAAAAATGGAAAGTTTGATTTTTCATGAATTTATGCAACTATTTTTTGGATTTTTCTCGTATCGGTGCAAGATTTTGTTTGTGCATGAATGATTCTAGCATGTAAAAAGTGAATTCTTGGATAACACAGCTAGAATGCAAGAAAAAGCACAACTTTAAAAAGGAGGCAAGCAAATTTGGATTTAAAACCTGAAAATTATCAAGAGGGTCCCTGCTGCAAAAATGGAAGTTCAGGGCTTTCTAAGGATGGAATCTCATTTTTCAGTGGGGGTGTGTTGCTTCTCAACAAATGGCGATATCTACGGGTAAAATAGTAGCACTATTTTAGAACCCAAGACTCTGGTTTCAAAACAAAAAGACCATGCATCATGCCTTGCCACGGACATTCTTCACAATAAATTGACCACTAACTGCTAGCTGTTAAAATTTCCCAAGGACATACTAGGCCGAATTACTTCAAGGAAGATTTCTGATGTGCAATTACAAAGGGTATAAAACTTTCTTCAAGGATGACTCGGATTGAATGATGAACTTTGGACCGATCAACTTTTCTAGATTGTAAAAAGGGGAAACCGAGTAGAGCTCTGTTTACTAGTTTAGCCTTTTACAAACCTAGACAGAGTTACCCTTTAGATTTACACGACCCAAATTTACAACTGTAAGGCAGAATCTATAACTTAGAAGAAAAATAGTTTTGGAAGTATTGGTCGCCTCTCTCTCATATAACTCTTTTTTTCTCTTTTTTTTTTTTTGAAATATATCAATATCTGAAAGGCTTTAGAGAAATCACAATTTTCTTTTATCATTTGATCAATCTGGAACTGTTTCAGTCTAGGCACTGATAGCCTCTAGATATACCCAAATAATTGCATGAACCATAGTCCCCTCTTATAACCAGCTTTTCTTGGATTCCCCGAGAGTTCCTCCAACCAAACAGCATAGCAGTTTTTTCTATCATTAAAACAACTGTGGCAAGTAAGACACAAGATCCAATCATCTCTCTACCTTTGTCCTGAATAACAAAATAGTTCTACTGTTCAGTGCAAGCAGACTATCTCTATTAGAATGATGAACACTGGGTGGAGACTGGGTTGATCAGCTCAGAATAAAACAATTTTAGCAGGCTGACTTTTCATTGATTGCTCAGGCAGAGGTTAAAGGACAGATTTCAAAAGCTGAAGGACTTTGTACAGGCATCCAAGGACAGACACAGGCTTCTAAAGCAAAACAAAAATAAAACTGCACGTACTTTAAAATTAAAACGAAGCAAATAAACTAAAACCGTACAGAAAGAAAATAAAACTAAAACAAAAGACACAATAATAAAAGCAAGGATTAACTAAAAACACAACAACCAAAAACTGACAAAGTAAACTGCAACAACACTGAAATAAACTAAAGCAACTATACAGACAACAAAGAAAAAGAACTGCAAAGCAAATAAAACTAAAACAAAAGACTGTACAGACTTAAACAGCAAGCTGACATAAAAAGACAAAGAAAGGAAATAAAAAGCACTGACAAAAGAAATAAACTGCACAAGCTAAAACTGTACAGACAATTAAAGAAAACTAAAAACTAAAACTAAAATAAACATAATAAAAAAAACTTCAAAGCTTACTTACAATGTATACATATGTTACAACTTCCCTTCATACTCAATATGTAGCAGATGGAAGAGCAGAGAAATGGTGCCTTAAAAAATTTTGGACCATGTGCAAGTAATTTAGAAAAATTACCTTTCAGGTCCTGTTGACGAAATGCACTCCAGACTATGCTTCAAAAATTTGCTATCTGGGAAAGACTTGTGTTTACCGTCTTCCCTGTCCCATTTGAAAAACAAATCTGCAACTCCTTCAAATTAAACAAATCATATAATAACAAATCATATGATAACATGTTTATGCTTCTACTTGAAGGGTTTGCAGAATTCTTTCAAAAGGACTGAATGTAAAAACCCCCAGGATCAAATACCTTAAAATCTTGACAGACCCAAACCACCACATCTTCAAAATTATGTGACAACCGAAAGAAATCATGTTTTATCTCGTATGCCCCGGTTCTTAACAACTTGAACATTTTGTGGTTGTTGTATTGCTTCAATATCCAGGACTTCAATTTTTATCCCTCTAGCGGAATGTTTACAATTTTCCTTTTCACCCGAGCCTTGCTTAGATTTAACCTCATCAATGTGTAATATCCAACTGTCATTGTTGTGATGGATTAGAGCTGTAACCGTTCTCACCTTCTCAGTTGCCAAATTATAAAATCCAATATCTGCATCAACACAGTTTATAGCCTTTTCTTTGACATTATGTTCAGAAGTTGCAGGCTTATGTTGAGACAGCTCATCAATTCCAAGTTGGCTGACCACATTCATATTTACTATCTTTTCCTCCTTTTCTTGAAATTCAACAAGTGGTCCAGAGTAAGCCTCAATCAAGTTAACCTTTTGTTCAACAATCTGAGGCAGTTCATAGAGGGTGATGTCAGCTTTAAGTTCCCTCATATCCTCAATGATGTTATCCTCCTCAGTTACTTCTGCATAGTGACATTGAATCTCACTTTCATCATCCTCTGATGAGGAAGGATCATTATTAAGTTCTGGACTCTGACATCTCAAATTATAACTGTCCATTTTGAACTGTTGAAAATCTTGCATTTCATCCACAGGAGTCTGTACAAGACTTTCTGTCTCTTCGGGAAAAGTGAAAGAATCTGAAACCCTGGTTGTACTATTTTTGGGTGAACTAGAAATATCAATATTTCTTTGATCTCTAGGAAAATTTAACTCACCAGGAAAAACTTCAGATTTGGGTGGTGCCAGATCACAACTGTTTACTTCAAGCACTTCCACTTTGAACTTGTCAGAACTTTTCTCTATATTTTGCACATGCTGAGTGGATGTCACAGTTAACGGAGTCTCCTTGGGTAGAGCATGACATGTTGGCACTAACTCATGATGTGGAATGGGATTCAAAATAGGCATGTTCTGTGTAACATAGGATATCAAAGGACTGCTCAGAATTTGAGGCCCTAACTCGTCTTTCAAGAATTAAGGCTTCTTTATAAGCACCTGCCATGGTTGTGATATTGATGTCTCTCTTGAGGAAAATAGAGGTCACCGAATCCAATGCATTCTTGTAGATTTCTAAGGCCAGATTTGCATTTGGGATGTAATGGCCAGTCATTCTACCGTAAGCTCTTTGGAACCTCATATTGAAAGACCCGACAGTTTCTCCCGACTCTCTCTTGATGCTGGAAAATTGTTGGTATAACACACCGGGGTCTATCACTTCCCCAAATTGTGATATAAAAGCTTTCTCTAGGTCATCCCAGCTAGTAATGGAATTGCTGGTGAGGTTTAAAAACCAATCATAAGCTCCCTCCTGGAGAGTGAACGGGAACAATCTACAGGCGACATCTTCATGTTGTATATTCAACAATTTTAAAGCATTTTTGAAAGCTAGCGGATGTTCTTCTCGAGCTTCTTGTCCCATCATGTTTATATCTGGGGAGATACCTTTTCGGGCTTCTGGGTAGGTCATGGGCTATACCCGAGATATTCAAAGCAGTGGGGCCCAACCAATTTGCCATTATTACTTGGCTGACAGTGATATTCTGAGTTGTAATTGGATAACTGCAAGTGGAGATAAAACTGTTCTTAACTTGAGGTCTTCTCTGGCAATTTTAAATTAGCACTCACAAACTTACAATACTTGAACTGAGTTCAACAGGCCCTCCTTCTAGCGCCAATTAGGTGTTGGTGTTAAGTCCCGTTGTTCAGGCAAAAACTCTAACAACAAAATTTAAAAGAGCTGAGGAGGAGGGAAAAGGATTCAAAAGATAAAATACCAGACTCAGCACATACAACTTTACAATACTTAACAGACTACTGAACTTGAACTGAGATGTTCTCGGCCCTCCTTCTAGCGCCAATTAGGTGTTGGTCCGGCTTTCATACGCACCCCACGAAAGGATGGGCAGGAAGCTCCGGAGACACCCACGGGACGAATCCCACTCACTTTAGGATCTAGCTGGTTATCCAAGGTGCGAGTTACAGAGTTGGGTCGAATGGCTATTCACTCTTTTCCACTTCTGGAATAGATTTCAATATGGACTGCTCTGTTACCTTACAGGGGGTTCCCGAACTTGTTCAGTAGTTGCAGAAGTTGTTACTTGTTTATCAGATTTAACTTGAATTCTTGATCTAGCTCTCATGGGTCAGCAGATTTAAATAAAAGACAAATAAAGAAAATAAAAATGGATCATTCACGATAAGCAAAGAGAGGGTAGGGTAGGGCAGAAAGAGAAGTTTATCAGACTTTAAACTGTAAAACCCTAAACTATCAATCTTATCTATGCTACTAGCTTCACAACAGAACAAATCAAAGAAGAAAGTGTCCAATCAGTCTAAGATCACTTTCAACTAAGAGCACAAGGCAGAGTGAAACAGATCTAGCAAAAAATTATAAATCCAAGGGAAGTTGGTTAAAACTGGTATCTTTCACCGACAGCCTAGCTCACACAAATGAAGACAAAGTAATTATAACAAACTTAACCTTCAAATCTATAGTTTCCCCTAGCAGACAATAGAACAACTCGAAGCCTAACAAAGATATTTAAACTTGATAACTGCAGATTCACAAAGATATATCTAACAAACTTTAATGGAACGGATAACAAAAGAAGATACACTTATCACACTCGCAAAAGATTAGGCTCCCGGCCATGCTATCACGTAAAAGCTAAAGCACATCAACTCCAAGTCCGAAAACAAAGGATTTCACAAAATTTGCAAGAAATTGCTTATAAGCCTTTTATTTCTAAGTCTCCGCCTCCCGCAATTACATTGAGAAGAAGTATTTATAGACTCAGGACGGACCCTGATCTTTTCAGAAATATCTTCTTCTCTAACCGCAAATCTTATCATTCTAAACCCTAGGACCGGGTTTTACAATAAAAATCCATTTTAAAATCAAAGTCCGGATAGAACTTAACCCTTCTGCAAATCAGTGGAGTCACTGCCATAAATGGAGAAGATAAAATCTAAAGCCACTTGCATTCATCCGCAACTGCAAATAAATGCCTCCATTAATTCTGCTGGTGAGCCGGATGAGTCACCACTTCTCCATCAATTTGATCTCCGCAAAGCCATCCCTGAGTTGAAATGGTCTTCATGCTATTAATTCTGCAATAAATTTGTCATTGAATGCTTTCACCGGCATCTTCTCCTCTAGCATGGCGGTCCTTGATCAAATCTGCACTTTAACTTTGACTTTATGGCCTTTCCCGGTTGTCCCGCAAGTGCCAGATGGAATCCTGCATGAAAGACAAAAGATTATATTAGCACTTTAATAAACATTAAATCAAAGCATTTAAACATTAAAAACAGATTAAAATCAGCTAAAAAGCTTGCATGTCGGCCTCTGTTTGTCTGTTACGCACTTTGACACGTGTCGCTACCCCAGGATGCCTTCTGTTTCCCACTGGAATGCACTTCTGGCCTTTTGAGGACTTTCTCTCTCTTATCGCGAAAATGCGACATGTCGCGAAATCGCGACGTCCCCAGCGCTGCACTGCTTCTTCCCCTGTTGGTCGCAAAAACGTGACATGTCACGATTTCGCGACATGTCGCGAAATCGCGCCTCCTGCCAGTTGTCGCACAACTTTTTCAAGCATGTCGCGATTTTGAGACATGTTAGCGACGCGCTGCACCTTTTGTACTTAAGCGTTTTTCCATCAACAACCCGCGAAAATAGAACACGTCGCGATATCGCGACAGTTCCCGTAGCTGCATGCGTTGACCGCAATTTTGCGACACATTTGCGACTTAGCCGATTTTCATTCTGCAGCCCACTTTCTCTCTCCTACCGTGAAAATGCGACATGTCACGATTTCGTGACATGTCGCAAAATCGTGCCCTTCCGTACAACTTTCTTTCTCTCTCCTCCGACCGGCAGCGATTTTGCGACAGTTTCCAAAAATGGAAACGTCGCGATATCGCGACACTTCCAAAAATGGAAAGTGTCGCGATTTCGCTACACAAAACCGACTTAGCCGCTTTTTGCCAACATTCGTCGCGATATCGCGACATTTTCGAAAATGGAAGTGTCGCGATATCGCGACACTACCAAAAATGGAAAGTTTGATTTTTCATGAATTTATGCAACTCGTTTTCCGGATTTTTCTCGTATCGGTGCAAGATTTTATTTGTGCATGAATGATTCTAGCATGTAAAAAGTGAATTCTTGGATAACACAGCTGGAATGCAAGAAAAAGCACAACTTTAAAAAGGAGGCAAGCAAATTTGGATTTAAAACCTGAAAATTATCAAGAGGGTCCCTGCTGCAAAAATGGAAGTTCAGGGTTTTCTAAGGATGGAATCTTATTTTTCAGTGGGGGTGTGTTGCTTCTCAACAGCTTCCTTTATTAAAATTATTACTTCTACTCCTAATCAGTCTTCAGATTCTCCAGTTCTACATATCATTGGGCAGTCTTTCTCAAGATTCATGGAACCTGGATGGGCTTCTATCAATGGCCTAAAATCTTGTAGCCCGCCCCAAGGAGACTCCTTGGTTCACCAAGACAAAAGGTGTCAAACAAAGTTTTGGAAAGCAAGTCAAGAGCATTTTCCCAGTAATATTTATAATTCTCTTTCGAACCTCGAAGACGTTGAAGATGTAGCCAGACATAGGAGTCTTGATTGATCTCCATAATTTTTTTTATCATGGAATGTTAAAGGTTTGATAGACCCAATCCGAAAATACTTGGTTTGAGATGATATTGCTTTATGCTCTAGGTTTTATGGTAATCCTAACTTTCTCTATCTTCAAGAGATTAAGATTTATGACTTTATTCTACAATGTACTTGCCCTTTTCTTTGGCCAGGTTGTTTTTTATGCCCCCAGTCATTCCCCTGGTAGAGGAGGAGTTTTCATTCTTTTGGTAGCTAGGTGGAAATATAGTTTTGTCTCGTGGGGTGTGAACCCCTCCAATCACGCAATTTAGGTTTTACTTGAGCATGGTGGGCTATCTTTTGGCATTATTAATTTCTATGCGTCCAATGATGCTCAGGAGCATTGTAGCCTCTAGAGGTTGTGTGCTTTTTCTTTACCACCCGTTGTTTGGGTTATGTGCGAATATTTTAATACGACTAAAATACCTGCAGATAATATAGGACAACTTCCCATAAGGTGGGATATTGGGAAAAGAGAGGCTTGGTACTTCATGAAAAACAAATTGAGTTTGTTAAACCCCAATTCTTGTTTTTCTCCCCAATATTTTCCTAAAAAATTATGGTATACATAGTCCAATTTCCAAGCTAGCCATGCAAGAATTTTGAGAAGGTTGGACAGAGCCATGCTTTCATATCATGTACAATTTTTCTTTCATAGGAGAAATGCTTCAGCTTCATTTGTGGAAACCATTCCTAGTACCACTACTTCCAACCATTCACCCATCATGTTTAATGTGTTGGAAGGGTGTCCTATTCCTCCCTCTTTATATGTGTTTGCTCCTGAAGCCTTTGACTATCTTTTAGCTGCTCAAGCTTCTATAGGTATTATTAAAGGAATTGCTCTTCCGAATGATCAGGGATAACTTATTTATGGTCACTTTGCTGATGACTCCTTTCTTACTATAAGGGAAGAGGAGCAATCTATTTCTAATGCTTTATTTTGTCTAAACACCTTTTGCATAGCCTTTGGTTCTAGCATACAATGGAGGAAGACCTCTTACTTCATACAGTCTCCCTTGCCTATGTCACCTTGGCTTCAAGGGTATCATTGGAATTGGATCTCTCCTAGAGAAGTTTTTAAGTTTCTTGGTGTTCCTTTTTCCATTCAAGGTTCCCTTGCTCAACTTTGGAATTATGTGCTTCAAAAAGTTGAAAAGAAACTTGATTTCTAGCTTAATAAGAAGCACAATTATGCACAATGGCGAATATTCACAAACTGGGCGAATATTAGGATTTCTAAAATTGGAAATTGGCGAATATGAAGATCCTCGACATTGGTCCATTCACCTAAAATTTTTGGGGTCAATTTTTTCTTAGGGTCAATTCGCCACAATATATATCCAAACATAGATATATTTGTACTCGTTGGAAAGCTCTTTTTGATCCTGATATAATGGTGGTGTTATTATGAATTTATAAGGTGATTAAATAGGTCAAAAGTTACCCCAAATATGACCTTACTTTTTAGGGCTTCAAATACCCTAAATTTTGGTGTGAAGATTGATTTCATTTGCTTAGGTTTCACCTTGATTTCGATTAGGATTTGTCATTTTTTTACAAGTACATTTTGAGTCCAACCCCTTATGCATAACCTTACTAAGAAGCTACCATTAGCAGGTAAATTTTAGATTTGCTCTAAATTTTTAATTGTCACTCATGTATAATATTCCTCTTGTTGGGTTCCTTCACAGGCTTGCTATAAGAAGCTTGAGAAACTCCTTCGATATTTTCTTTGGAATAATTCTTTTGAAACAAAGGGATTTCATAGAGTTGCCTAGGATATTTGTTGTCTTCCCAAAGAATCTGGCGAAATGGGTCTACTAGATTGTAGATGATAAGGTATTGCTTTGTGTGCTAAGTGGGTGATCAAGGCTCTAAGGGGAGCTGAAGCTTGGAAAGTTATGGTTCGACATTTTATTTCCTCTAGTCTTCCCTTAAATTGTAGAGCATGGAGAGGGTTGGATTTTACCTCTCTCATTGTTGCTATGGTTTTTGTTAATATTTTTGACTCCTTTGTTATTAAAAGTATATAGAAAGCTTGGCAACAGCTCACTCCTTGGATCTGTTGGAGAGGATATGGCTTTCATAAAGGCTTATCCATCAATTCTATGAATATTTGGTGGTCCCCCGTGTTTCTTCATCAAGGTTCTCCCTTAGCTCATGTGCAATGGATTCATGCTCAACGGTTTTTCAAAAAGGGTATTATTATAATAGCTTATTTCTTTTCTCGCCAGACCAAGTATTGGATCCCATGGAATGAGTTCAAACACACCTTTAGGTTGAATGGTGCAGACAAAGATACTTATGATGTTGTTATTACTCTCACCCCTTTTCTATGTTGCACAATATTGGTGTGTGCTTGCAGCATCCTTGGTGGTCATACTGGAGATGGCATGTTGACACTCCTTTGCTTAATTATAAGGTTCATTTGGGGTATAAATGGTTATCTCCTCATATTCCTTTGGTGCCTAAGCTCAATCAGCGTTGGGACTTATTTTCTACAAGGACTAGATGAAATTCTAGATTTCAAAATGTTTGGGCTACTTATGTTGAGCCCAAGCAATATTTTTTTGTGTGGAGCTTGTTGTGTCAAGGCCTTCCCTTAGGGGAACATTTGAAGCACCTTAGAATTATTGATCCTAAATATTCTTTTTGTGGTGTATTGAGTCTTGTACTCACCTCTTTTGAAATTGCAGAATATTTAGGCAAGCTTGGGAATGAGTTTTTTTCTTTTTTTCTTCACTTACAAATGCAAGAGTTTCTTGGGCCCAAGCTCTTCTTGGGGATTCTTTTAATTTTTATCTCTTGCTTTTTAAAGTGTGGTAGGTTTTCAGGATTAGCATGTTCTTTCATATTTGGAAGGCCCGTAACAAAATTATTTTTAAACAGTATACACCTATCACATTTACTCATGCTGACAAATTAGAAGTTTTTAATGACATGTGGCTACAAATATGTACTCAAGCCAACAAAGTTGTTATGGAGTTGGATCACTTGCAAGTTCTTCTAGCGCACTAAGCCAATGCTCGTGTACAATCAACAGGATCTCCTAAGAAGTATTTTTGATCCCGCTCTCGATGTCGACCTTCGTCATATGCAAAAAGTGCTCCCGCAAACAAGCATTGGTCCCAACCCTCGCTAGTCAGGAAGCGGCCTAATGTTGACATTGCTTGTTCATCCCGCTAGGTTGGGGGTGGGATGATGTTCAACCAATTTCACCTGGACCAGTTGTTGGTTGGAGCAACGCGGGTACTGAAGGCCTTAATCGCGATGCAGTGGGATGGATTCTCATCCCATAATCACTACAGTTTATGTAGGACAACATACCAAGACATATTACTCCATATGATATGCTTTCTTTGATGTAATGAATCATCATTGATCAAGATTGATAAATGTGTGTTTTGTTGGCAGCTTCGTTTCCTAACCCTTGTCAATGAAGGTTAGTTTGATTCCTTATAGGGTGTGTTAACCCACCCACTTTTTTTATTTTTATAAAGGCCTTTATCTTAATTTAATGTTTTTTTTTAACATGGTGGAATCGGTAGCCGCCACGAATCCGGGCAGGTTGTCCAGCTTTTATGGCTGCCACAGTATTCTGCGTTGTTCGCCCCGAAAGCCGCACACAGATCTTCGTGCAGTTCGCCCCTATAACCGCCATGCCACAATCATTTTAAACCTTTTATGTCGCTGAAAGCACCAAGAAAGGGACAAACGTTCAGTCTGATGAAGCCCGAGATTTGAACCTTGGACCTCCGCCCCTCTTATGGGTTTGGATGAACCAATTGATCTACACCTCGAACGATCTTAATTTAATGTTAATTCACTTTTTTCATTATTTGAAAAACAATTGTCTAAAATAATAATCTTATTGATTGAGATCATGCATGTTTTTGAATTTTTAATAGTAAACTTATCACGTGTGCGAATGTTTATACTAATGCTTGATTTCAAATATTAGATATAAAGAAACAAAAAGTATGTGGCTAATTTTCAAATATGAAGCAGCATCAACCACATAATTAACATTAAATACTCCATTTTTATTACAATCAAATTTGACCACCATTTTTCATTAAATAAACTTTGAAATTTTGTTTTTTTTATAAGTCACCCAATTCATTATGACCACCATTACTGGTTTAAAAATTAAAAAAAAAAGTTTGTTAGTTGTGAGTTGCCCAAATCATTATGCTAATGTCCACGTGTTGCCTTGTGCAGAAACACTAAAGAATTTGAACAAGATAGCCATATCATTAATTTTGTTACGTAACTATGGAAGTCTACGTCGATCACGCTTGTTTATTATATTTAACTGCTACTATTGTCGACGCTAATGTCTCCGTCTGTCGGAAAAGACATGTTACATCAGAAAATCAAAAGTGCAGGACTGGGCTTGAATCGTATCTGTGCTTAACATAATAAAAAAATTAAAGATGCGAAATTGTTGGCTGCGTCTGTTTAAGGTCACTTTCTATTCAAATCTAAACATATGTTTTTTTAATTTCCTTTGACATATAAATTGGATGGGATACAGAGGCAATAAGTGTAGCGGAGGAACTGGTAAGGAGGAAGGAGCTAATACAAAGGGAGTTCGATTCCCCATTGCTTTTGAAAATGGTTGATGGTGGAGAATACACTCATGATTACTAAACAACAACACAAGGTGTTTTACACGGAAGTAAAGTGAGATCAGTAGATGTTGAGAATCCAATTTCAGAACAATATTTGTTTCACCATAGCAAGGCAAAGGTAGGAGGCTTCAATCACCTTTGTATCTTAAATCCAATTTCAGAACAATATTTGTTTCACCATAGCAAGGCAAAGGTAAGAAGCTTCAATCACCTTTGTATCTTAATCATGGTTTATGAAGTGTATTATGAAACATAGGTTTTTTTTAGGTTCGTCGCCAAAGTTTATGATGGAGCATGGAGAACGATAACAAAGGTAGTTGTTTTTTTTTTTCTTTTAATTGGTTCTAAAAGTAGGTTCTTTTAAATTGCCTAGACTATACTGAAGATGGATAGTAGATACTAGTATTAGACTAAAGATTTATTGGGGGGTTGATTATGTTGATGGTGGTTTTCATTAGCTATGTGGATGATGGATTACGAAGAGTGATGGTAGTTTTGATTACTAAAGTCGATGATAGATCATAAAGAATGATAGAGAACAGTAGATTTTGCATTGGTCTTGTATGTACGTTGCTTTAAATTGTTTAGACTGAAAAGGGATCATGGAGGATAGGATGTAAAAAAATATTTTATTATTGAAATAGGTTTGGTTATGCATCATAAAGTAGTATTAAAAGTAGATTTTTTTTAGTGGCTTTTTCATTTGTTTTGTTATTTATGATCATCATAGATCATGGAGAGTAATAGGATACAAAGATTTTTTTAATGTTTTTAGAGGTAGAATTGTTTTAATTTTTTAGTTAATCATACATCTCGGAGAAAAGAAAGTCGTTATTTCAATTGTTTTTTTGCAAAGTTTTATTGAAAAATAAAAAGAAAAACTAGTATTTGGTTGAATACATAGTTTGTTTCTCTTGCATTCAAAAGTAGATTTTCTTAATTGTGGCCTTCCAATTTTTCCTCTGGTTTATTTTAAACTCAACTGATTAGTTTGCTCCTTTTATTATTTCATGCAAAAGTAGGTTTTGCAATGAATGATGAAGAGTAAAACCAAGAGTAGATGTTTTTCATTTGCTTTGTTATCATCTCTCCTCATGTCTCGTGTGGGCTTTCTAAAAAGTGTTTTTTATAAATTTGTCACCAATGATAGCTATAACAATATTGTCAAGATGCCCCTTTGAAGATTATTTGTTGGGAATGATTTGTAGAAATATGAAACATGTATGGAGATCTTGGGACTTTGCCTCTTTATACATACTCTTCTATTGAGATTGAAAATCCTTTGAAGAAATATCTACTAACGATTTTTTGCCTCATATTCTAGATGCTTACAATGATTGGTCTCATCAAGTATGTCTTCATTGTCATCAGGGTTGATGATAATGGAGAAGGTAAGCAAGTTTTTTTAGTTGCATATAAGTTTTTATTCATTCTTTGTTTATAATTGTACAATAAAAATATGTTGTGGTATGCATACTTTCCATAGAAGAAATGTGAGCAACATTATATTGCATGCAGAGTTTTAAATGCTATACTACAAACTCATTTTATGGTATCCATTTTGTCCCCTTGACAAAGAATCATGGTAGAGAATTATGTATTCCGTTTGTGATCTCTAATTTTCCCTCTAACAAAAAGTTATGGTAGAAAATTATGATAATCATTGATGGTTTATTAACCCCTTGTTTTTTTAAGAAGAAATTATGATAGAGAATTGTAGCAATAGACCCAAGAAAAATCCTCAAACTTGTGTTAAAGGAGGATGTATGTGCTTTGATATCTTGGCATTGTTTCTAAGACCTTAAAAGCTTCTCCTGCTTCCTAATAGAATTTTAATATTTTGTTGTTACAGGAGGTACCTTTGCATTGTATTCATTGTTATGTTGACATGTTAATGTTGGACAAATGGTTGGCTCAGAATTTCAAGGCCTTGAATCAAATGCCAATTTAAAGTTCGCCAATCAAAAACATGAAAAGAAGATCAACTCCAAAATAAATAAAATTATACCAATCAAAAGCATGGAAAGAAGATCAACTCGAAGATAAAGAAAATTATTGAGAAAATTGCAATTATTCAGAGAATTCTTCTCATAATTGCTATGATAGGTACCTCTATGGTGATTGGGGATGAAGCATTAACTCCTACAATTTTAGTCATGTTATCATAAATTTAATATCTACAAGTGTTTTCCTCACTCACATCTCATTTCTAAAATATGTTAGTTATTTATCTCATGGGTTGATTTTATGTAATTTTTTTATATATTCTTTTGAACATTCAATATTGTTAGTTGTACAAGGAATTTGGACAAAAAACTTTAATATGACCTACAATAAGATCCATATCCAATATTTCAGTTCTAATTCAATAATTCTAGTAATATTTTGTATAAGGTTACATGGCTATTCCATGTTCTAGTCCCATTCATTTAAAATTGGAAATAAAATAAGTCTATGGTAGATCAATTGAATTAAAGAGATTACAACAAAATACAATTAAAACTAAAACTAAAATTTGTGAAAATTAAACTGTTATTTAATATCTAACTTAAAGCTATTTATATAAAGAAAAACTGCTCTGCGGGGATGACAACAACTTTCAAAGGAGGTCTGAAAAATTGGAGGAATGTCGTGATGGCATCGGGTCCGGCACATAGAGTGCATGCTCGTGATGTTTTTTCATCTGAAAATGACTAGAAGGAACAAGATTTTCTAGTGCATGTCGGGAACCGCTTGTTAAATAACAATGGATTTTTGGAACGATGTGAAGACAGGCTAGTTCTAGTGGTTCAACCAGACTCGGTGGCGGAAGATGTGGAGTATCTAACCAAACATACCCTTATTGGAAAAATTTTTAGCATCCGAATTTCTCTCCCCTTTGTGGAGGCTTGGTTCAAGAAGACTTGGAATCCTGAAGGCGATGTGGAGGTGATGTTGAGTGCGAACAACTATTTTATGGTGGTTTTCTCTTGTATTGCAGATCGTAACAAAGCATTTGAAGGGGGTCCTCATTTCTATAACCAAGTGGAACTCTTTCTTAAACCCTGGCATGTGGGTTTCAACCCATTAGAGGAGTGGCCGTCGCGGGTTCTAGTATGGATACGACTTCCATGGCTCTCGTTGGAATTTTGGAGAACTGATATCTTGCATAAGATTGTCCTTCTGCTTGGGAAGTCGGTTGGACCGTCACAACAGACAATGGATAAAAAGGTAATCTTTGTTGCTCGTATTTGTGTTGAAATTGACTTAAATAATCCTATTCCGGATTCTATTGAAATACAATTTGGATCAACTACATGGGTTCAAAAACTTGACTATGAAGCTCTTCCATTTCATTGCCAGATTTGCCATGAATATGGCCACCTACAAAGAAAATGCCCTAAGTTTGTCTCGCTTGTGGCTTCAAATCTTGGGTCCTCTTGGTCTTGACAAAGTTTGGATAAAGGAAAAACCCCGATAAAGTTATAGGAACAGGATAAGGAAGGTTTTGCTTCGGTAAAATCCTGAAATAGAGGACGAAGGGCAAACAAAGACCTTAAGGATAGCCAACCAGATGCTCTACTCAACCATTTGGAAATATTAGATGATCTTGATCAGTGCATGGATATACCTAAAATGTCGCTACCTGATGCAAATATAACAAGGCCAAATCAGATGTCTTTTCTTGAGGGGGAACTTAAGGAATCATATCTAGGGGGTTTAAATGAAGAACAAAGGGCTTTGGATCTTAGTATAGGGGACATGGATGGGTCTAGCTCTATAAGGGAAACTATTTTGGAAAGTGGTACATATTTAGTTATGCCATATCCTACTCAGGAACTGATGTAGTCATCCTTGGACTGCAAAACTCCTACGGTGTTGGGATTGCAACATAAAATAATTAAAAAAAGTTTTTCAGATAAGAATATGAAGGTGGATCGAAAGAAGGACCAAGATAAAATTAAGTTAATGGGGGAGAATTTGGTGGAGTCAGGCTTGGTGAGAACATTGGACTCCCATTTTTATAACCCCCAAAAATGATTATCCTCTCATGGAATGTAAGGGGTTTGAACAACATCCCCAAAAAAAAAGTTGTTCATGATTTGGTTTGTGTGCATTCTTCGGATGTGGTGTTTATTCAAGAGACTAAATTGGCTATTGATAGTATGATCAATATTGCTCCCAAGTTGTGGAGAAGGGGGTAATGCCAGTGTATTGGTGCATGTGGATATGTTGGTGGCGTCGCTTGTTTATGGGATCCGGTTAAGATATCCCCTCTTACTTGGATTTCTAGCAGATGGTCTATTTCAATGGTTGGACATGATAATGAATATGGTGAAACCATCCTACTTACAAATGTGTATGCTCCTATTTATTACAATGGTAAAGTGAATTTGTGGGAGCACATTTGCTTTGTGAGAAGTTTGGTTCCCTTGTACCCATGGATTTTGGTTGGAGACTTCAACTCTATCACTTGTCTAGAGGAGAAACATGGTGGGGTGGACCGTCTCGAGCCTTTTTCTTCTATCTTCAGTGCTTATATACAAGCCCTAAACTTAGTTGACATTAAGCCAGATAATGGGATCTTTACTTGGCACAATATAAGGTGTGGGGAAAGCTTCCATCTCAGAGAGATTGGATAGGTTTTTGATATCCAATTATTGGATGGGTAATAACAGAAGTGCTAGTTCTATGATTTTGGAGGGTAGGGGATCTGATCATTGGCCTATCAAACTCTCGACTTTGGAGTTAGGGCTAAAAAATAATCCCTCCTTTAAGTGTCAACTTATGTGGCTTCGTGATCCTAAGATTCATGATTTCATGCGAGGCTAGTGGACCACTGGCAAACCTCCTCATGGCACTGCTATGTATTCCTTTATGAAGCGACTATAATTTGTAAAACATAAATTGAAGAGATGGAATAGACTAAATTTGGAAACCTTTCCTTGGCTAAGCTGGCAGCTCTTAGGAGGATGGAAGAAGCTTCAAGGAAGATTAGAGATCAGGGATTCATGAAGGAGCTTCTTGTTGAGGAATCTAAGGCTGCAAAAGACCTTGCTAAATGGGAACTGAGGGAAGAAATTTTTTGGAAACAAAAAGCTCGAGTAGATTGGCTTCAGGAAGGGGATAGGAACACAACCTTATTTTATAACTCAGTTAAGGCTTGCCATAATGGTAACCCGATTACCTCTCTTGTGAATTCCCAGGGTGCCCTGCTCTCTTCTTTCAGGGATATTTCAGAAGAGACTAAGAGGTATTTTTCCTCTCTCTTCAAGGAGGACTCCCTATCAAATGATGAGAATGAAAAACTTATTCTAAAATGTATTCCAGTGATTGTTTCTAGAGAGTTGAATGAGCACTTGATGGGTCCAATTTCCCTTGAGTTAGAAAATGTTGTATTCAATATGAAAAAAGGAAAAGCCCTAGGCCTAGATGGATTCTCGATTGAGTTTTATCAGAAGTTTTGGGATTTAATCAAATTTGATCTTTTGGAGGTGTTCCATGAGTTTCAAAAGAACAAATAGATGCTAAGGGCCCTAAATGCTACCTTTGTGGTGCTTATATCCAAAAAAGAGGGAGCAAATTCCTTGGATATGTTCAGGCCTATTGCTCTATGCGATGTTGTGTATAATATCATCATAAAAATTATTGTTGAAAGGTTGAATATATGGTTGAGAAAAATCATATCTGAGGAGCAAGGAGGGTTTGTTTCTGGCCGACAAATATTGGATGAGGTTGTTATTGCTACAGAAGCTATTCACTGATGGAAACTTCTAAGGAGAAAACTATGTTCATTAAGTTGGACATGGCCAAAGCCTATGATCGGGTTAGATGGTCCTTTCTTCAAAAAGTTGTTGCTTCTTTTGGATTTGAGGAGGAATGGATTAGATGGGTGATGAGTTGTGTTTCTTCTTCCTCATTCTCTGTTCTTGTTAATAATGAGCCATCGGAGCTGTTTTAGGCCTCAAGGAGATTGAGGCAAGGAGATCCTTTATCTCCTTATTTGTTTATCATTATGGCGGAAGGGTTGGGAAGATTGCTCAAGTCTCAAGTCATGCAAGGTCTCATTGAGGGATGGAAGTGGGATAGTAGTTTGCCACCTCTTTCCCACATTCAATTTGTTGATGATAATGCTTTGTTGGGAGTTTCCACTATCAGGGAAGCTGGCAATATTAGACAGTATCTTGACATATATCTTGGTGCTTTTGGATAGTTGATTAATGAGGACAAGTCTTCTATTTTCTTCTTCAATACCCCTCCTCTTATTCAAGCCAAGATTTCTCGTATTCTAAGATTCCAGGTTGGGAATCCCCCCTTAATTTATCTTGGTATTCTAATTTCATATCACCCTCTACATAGATCTTCTTGGCAGTCTATGCTTGATAAGTTTAGAAGGAAGGTGAATCACTGGACTTTCAAATGGCTATCCACTGTAGGTAGAGTGTTGCTTTTAAAATATGTTGTTCAAGCTTTACCCATTTATAGATGTTTTGTACAAATAGCTCCCTCTCACTTCATCAAGGACATGGATGCTTTGTCAAGACAGTTTTTATGGTTTGGAAAACTTGATTAATCTAAATGGAGTTTGGTTATGTGAGATTCTATATGTAGGCCGGTGCAAGAGGGAGGCCTTGGGTTGCGATAGACAACTCTTTTTGGGCAAGATTTGGCTGCAAAACTTTATTGGAGATGGTGTACCTCTCAAGATCAGATTTGGGCTAAAATATTATCTTGTAAATACTTGAGAGGTATTTCTAAGGCTGAAATCCCTAGAATTAGCTTGGTTGGGAAAGGTTCAATTATCTGGGACACTTTGAAAATAGGAGCTAATTTAATCAAGCAGGGTTTGTTCTGGATTTGTAATCAGGGATCAAATGCTCTTTTTTGGGAGGATTCTTGGGATGGCCACCCTCCCATATTGAATCAGTATCCTAGGTTACGTTCCCTAAGCATTTTTTTCTTGGAAGCAAAGTTGGTCTCGTGTGGAGGACTTTAAAAAATCTAGTCTTTTGGAAATATGGAGATGTACAGGTGGAAATATTCACAAGAATGCCCCCAGGGGGACTGGCCAAGGACAGAGAGGTGGTTGCTCTTATTCTTACGAGGAGGCATTATTCTTCATTGAGGGGTTAAGATATTCTAGCTTGGAACCCTGATCCTAAGGGAACCTACTCGGTAGCCTATGGTTATCAGGTTCTTGATAAGCAAAAGTATGGGAGTCTTCCTATCACTTGGTGGAAAAAGGTGTGGAACAAATTTACCTAGCCAAAATGTAACTTCTTTCTTTGGTTGGTAGTCGTAATAAATGCCTCACTTGGGATAATGTGAGGAAGAGGGGATTTCAGGGTCCCTCTTTTTGTGTCCTTTGCAGTAAGAATGAGGATGATTCTTATCATTTATTTTTCCAATGCTCCTTTGCCAGAGACATTTGGCACCGTTGGTGGAGCGCCTAGAACCATCCATGTTTTCATGTGCTATCCCTGGTGGAGTTTTGAAGTAGTCTGGGCAGACCTCCGGCCAAGGCCCCCTTCCTTCGGGTGGCTTGGAATTTGGGTCCTTCTTGCATCATTTGGAAAATTTGGCTTGAACGAAACTAGAGCATATTTCAGGGCAGTTATTTGGTTGTTCAACAGATCTGGCAAAGGATCCTGTATATGGTTCATGAAACCATCCATAGCAAATGTGATGTGGACCCTCTTTTGGATTCTAGGGAGGAGAAGGTACAACAAGCCCTTGGTCTCTTTGGGGATGGTGTGAACTCTTCTATCCCTAGTAGGGTTCCTCAGCCCAGTAAGAATATTAGGAGAGATGGTAGGTGGAGGCCACCCCCTAAAGGAGTTTTAAAAATTAATACTGATGGATCGTCGAGGGATAATCCTGGACATGCTGGCATTGGCGGTGTTGGGAGAGATTCTACTGGTGGTGTTAGTTTTTTCTTTTCCATTTATAAAGGTGTTCACTCCAACAATTTTATGGAAGCTCTTACAATTCTTGAGGCCTTGCGGAGGGGGTTTTCTCTTGGCTGACATAGGATTATCTGCAAGTCTGACTCTCAAATTATGGTTAATATTTTAAACAAGAAAAGGGTGGAGGAAGTTAACCGGCAATTGGCCTCCGTAGTCGTTCGATTCTCGTAATGAGTGAAGAGTTCGAATTTATAACCTTTGTGCACATTCCAAGGGAATGGAATGTAGTTGTTGATTACCTGGCCAAAAGGGCTTCTGAGTCATCGGATCCTTGGAATATCGATAATTGAGAGAGTCTCCCGTCTGGGGACTCTCAACACCTGTGGGAGTTGATCCACAAGGATGTACAGACTTAATATGGTTTATTCTTGTTGTCTTCTTTGAGTGTCATTCTAGTCTAGTGGTTTTAGCCTGTTTAACTATTTATTTAAGTCCTAGTTGAAAGCTCAGTTATACTTTGTAATCTAGACTTTTTATCAATAAATTTTTACCCTTTTATTTAAAAAAAAACTATACCTAACAAAATGTACTTCACAATAAATATTTATTGATAATTCTAGAATCTACATTTAACAACAAATAACACCCTAAAAATCTAAAATCATGCAGGGTAACTTTTTTAGTCGGCAATATCAATTACATTTCTACATCAAAATCACTTCAGTTACATAGCACACAACAATATCTTCTTTATCTAAGTTCTTCTATAATTATCAATTTATATATATTAATTGTATATTATCCTCAACATTGTCTTTTTTTTCTATGTTCTTTTATAATTATCAATTTATATATAATAATTGTATATTATCGTAAACATTGTCAAAGGATTGAAACCCGTTGGAGTGCACAATATATAAGGTACATTGAAAATCTTCTCTTATTTCTACATAGAATCTTTTATACATCCAAGAGGTGTGCTGGCTTTGCTGTGACCTGCATAGAATCATACTTACCTTTTTATTTCTATTTTCGTATTTTTTGGTAAGCTTACCCAAAAATATTTTTTAATATAAAAAGAATTGGTAACATCTTTTCATCTTTAACAACTGGGTATCAATATTCTCTGCCAGGTTTCTGCTTCTAGAACATAGGTCAAATCATTGATGCTGCTTCTATAACCTCCTTCTCTCTGTCAGACTACTACCTTAACCCTTATTAAACATGTTGGAAAATCTTTTCTTAATAAATATCAAAAGTATTACTGATCCACCTAAACTTTGGAAACTCACAATTGTTTTTTTTTAATTTACATTTTTCTCTACAATCTTTCTAGTGATTCTCTGTATCTCATATAATATTCGCTTTTTCACTTACTCAGGAGCTGTTGTAGGTGTGTCAGCTACAATTTTGATGTTACTCTTTGCAGCTCAAATATTTGGTACTGGTAAAGTGAGTTTTATGTTTTCCCCTGTAATGATTCTCTGGTTTGTGACCAATGCCATTATTGTATTATACAATATCATAAAACATGAGCCAGCAGTATTGAAGGGATTAAACCCTTATTATATTTATTATTTTTTTCATAAACATCACAAAAGAGGATGGGTGATACTTGAGGTGTTGTTCTATGTATAACAGGTCTGTATTCATTTCTCACTTATATATATTCTGAAATTTCCTTTGCTCACTTCAAACTCTAGTTGAAACAGCCTATCTAAATGATCTAATTTTATGTGTGCTTTTGGATTTTGCATTTTGCATTGTAGACTGCTTTCTCAATGTTGGTATATCCGACCCTGATTATCACATACGCTGGACAAGCAGCTTATTTCATCAAGCATCCAGAAGACATGAGTTCTTCATACTTCAGCTCAATACCAAATTCTGTGTACCGGCCAATGTTTGTTGCTAGTCAAGCATTGATTTCAGCAACCTACTCAATTATAAAAAATCTATGGCTCTCGGTTGTTTCCCTCGGGTAAAAATTGTTCATACCTCGTCAGATAACGAGGGCAGATCTACTCCCCAGAAGTTAACTATGTACTTATGGTTTTCTGCCTTGCTATTGTGGTTGGATTCAGGGATGGCACGGAGATTGGGAATGCCTATGGTAAGGATGTCCATAATACATATACCATGGTTCGATGATCTTACTTTAATGGTTGATTATTTTTCTACAGTTTTTGTAATTCATAAAAGATTTTTCTTTTGATGTTTTTGCTTTGATGATTTTAAAGTAACTCGTCCAAAACATGAGAACCAAAATATTTCATGCAGTAGAATTAAGAACAACTCTACTTAAGTTTCTTTTTAATCCTCTTGATGAAAGAATGAAGATTCTTTTTAAACACTAGCTACATTCATGAATTCTTATTTTCTTTTTTATTCTTTTTGTTTTTTATTTATTCCTTATAGAATTTTTATTGAAATATGATATTCCTTGATGTTATGGTTTGAGGAGTCGCTGTGATTGGAGTTCCTTGTGAGCTTGGTCATGATGGTGGTTTGGAATGTGCACCTTTTACTTGTACTGCCCTTCTATATAATATTTTTGTTGTAAGAATGTTTCTCTCAGCTGTGTTGAATAAGGTGCCACAAGGAGGGTGGGTTCCTTTTGTAATTTCAACGATTTTTTTTTACCATAATGTTTTGTTGGAACCATGGAAGGGAAAGGAAGAATAAATATTTGACAAAGAGAAAAGTGAGCCCAGAAAACCTCCATGCAATGGTTGACAATGTGTTGGAACCATGGAAGGGAGAGGAAGAATAAAGATTTGACAGAGAGAAAAGTGACCCAGAAGACCTCCATACAATGGTTGACAATGTGGGGTGTCTTGTCTTCTGCCAGAGACTGATCAGCTGATCAGTGGGCTTCTTATGCAGTGATTTTATCTGTGGATTGCCACCAATTCTCCGACACTATATGAAGACTATAGGCTTCCTTCATGAAATCCTTGTTATTCTAACCATAAGTGTTGTTCCAGTAAAGACAATGTTGTTACAAGAGAGATATCTAGTGGGAAAACTAGGGCCAAAGGGTGTATATAGATGCTTGGCTCAATATGGTTACATAGATATGAGCCCAAGTGTAGAAGGATATGAATTTCTTAACCAGATCATTGAAAGCATAAAATAACATATTAGAAATGACGAACTCATGGGTAGTTCGGATGTGACTAGTGTTTCAGATGATCATGGCAGCAGAAATTTAATGGGAGATTTTAACTACTCTGCTGAAGAGGAATTACAACAGCTTGAGGTGGCCAAGAATACAGAGCTTGTGTACGTGCTGGACCAGACCATCATGAGAACTGCTAATAGGAGGGATCCTATTGATGGATTCATTATTGATATATATGGATTTCTTCACAGCAATTGCAGGTCAGCCATTTCTACTTTGAAAGTACCACCCACACAGCTGCTTCAAGTTGGAATGGTATGTGAAATTTAGAGTTCAAAGCAGGCCATGGGCATGACTTGAGATAAATAAGTATCCAATTTAAGGGAAAGGAGAGACACCTTTCCTTGTATAGCGTTTTGTTTCCATTTATTTTTTATTTTCTATGATGATAATATAAGATTTTGTACTAATATTTTATGATTTGATAATTTGATAATTTGATAATTTACTACATATAACATTTTTCTGTAGCGTGTGTTGATGACAGTTTTCATTATTCTTAATCACAAAGCAGTCAGTCTTATTAAGAGCTTTACCTGATATTTGATTTTAAAAGCATTGCCGGGAAAACCTTATTTTTGGTGAGGGAAAACCAAGGGAGAGGGGATCTTGATCGAGGGAAATCTCTCTTTTTGAGGAGGGAAAGAAATGTCGAGCTGAGGAGGGAAAGAAATGTCGAGCATGGTTTTTATCTCGATTTCATTCCCTTTGTAAATAATTTGGTTGGTAATTATTTACAAATTTTTTTTTTTTTTTTGGAATTGGTTATATAGGATTAAAATGGAGCCTACTTATATTAGATCATTGACTACATCGTGGTTTTACAACAATAGTAGTACTACAACAATTTGTTGTATGTATCATTTGACAAGACTCAAACTTGAGTTTCCTCCTTGAAAGTTGAGGAATATAAAAAATTGAACTAACTCATTTGATCTATGAATAGAACTTTCACATCTTCTATTTTGACTGTTTTTTTCAAATAAAGCAGGGGTCTTCACAATGGGAAAAGAGGCTTGAGATTTTTATTTTCATTTATGAGGAAATGCTCATGAAGAAATTGTAGGATCAGATTTCTTGATTCTATGCAAATGAAAAGTGGTAGTGAGACTCACATACAATCAAGTGTGTTGCACTTACAAGCGGTGTCAGTTACTTATTGCTATGGAATACTTTACATGCTATACTCTATGTTGAAGATCTGCCATCATTAGCTTTATTTTTTCCGTTAGTTTGGGGTAAGTTGTGGAGCATGGAGTTTTACACGTAAAACAAGTTTTCAATCTTATGAGTGAACCTTAACATTGTATTGAATGACAAGAACTTAAGTGGTTATATGTGTTGACTTTCAAAACAGAGACTGAACCTCGAACAACCAAATTTTTTTTAATTGGTTATATGGGATTGAAATAGGCCTCACACATATTACATCATGGCCATATAGTGTTATTACAATTACATCATGCATTGCTTGGTAAGATTCAAATCTAGGTCTCCACCTTGAATGTCAAGCAATTTAACTAGTTGAGCTCATGTCATTTGATTATTTAATTGGTTATAAGGAATTGATAGGGCTCCATTAAAATTACATCATGACCACATAGTGACTCTCTATTCTTCATGTTGGCATCCAGTATTTGTAGGAAGCCTGCTTGTTTTGACTTGCAATAACATTTCTTAATGCAAAATTTTCATCAAAATTTTGAATTTATAGGATGACAGGTTCATTGTTAAATAATTCTAATACTCAATTTAACATAGGCACCAAATGTGGTTTTCATTCAAAGAATCACAAGTGTTGTGTCTCTCTTGTATATTATTTTTTCTCTTATTGTTGCAATTGTTCTTCTTAGTTTATACCATTTGATGCCAGAGCTTATTGATCTCACACTTTAGGTCCTTTATAATTGAGGTCATAGATCTATGCTTTTTAAGAGTTTCTACCACTTAATCTTTGTGAACCTTGTGGGTTTTTATTATGTCCTCTTCCTTATTAGAACTTTTTAAGACTCCCTACTTGTTTTTAACTCGCACACGATCAATGAATTTTGGCCACCTCTATTAAGGGTTAAATAGAAAACAACCCCCTTTTTTTCTCAACACATTCAAAATCTAGTTACTTTGAAAAACAAAGGGGACGAATTGTTAGAGGAATATGTTTACATTAATGCTTTTGAACAACATTTTTCTAGCTAGTCTTGTGTTCTTGAATAGGTTTTGTTCAACTAGACTAAGAATTAGAGCAAATCCACCTCCCAAAAGAAAAATAAATGAAAATGTACAATGTAGGGATTTGCACAATTTTGAGTAAATGTACAATGTAGGAAAAGAAATAAAAGTGAAATGAAATGCAAATTAAATGACATGCAGGTGAAATGTAATTTGATAAAAATCAAATTAAAACCTTAGTAAACTTTAATAAAGTTGTTGATTTGAGAAGTTGCGAGGTTGTGAATGATACACTGTCTTAAAAACCGCTTGAAATAGCTTGGGCAAGCATTATAAGCCCCCCATTCAATTTTTGGAGGTTGTTCATGCTATACTAAGGTTGTCCATTGTTGTTTATCATGTGTTGTTATTATTGTTCATATTGGTGCATAGGAAGTGCATGTTGATACGGTGGTTATATTGTTCATGTGCTTGTGCAAAGACAATAATGGAGAACAATGATGCTTCGATGATGCAAGTTGTGTATTGTGTGGGATTGTACAATTGTTGTGTGGAAAAACCATGAGGAATATAAGTTATATTTATCTTAGATCTGTGTATGCATGCAATGGAAATGAAGCATATTTCCAATAAGGATTTAATTTATAGAGTTGATTGTTATTACAGGTATTGATAACCCAATTATGGTAGATATGCATATTTAGATATCATACAATTGGGTATGTAATGTTGCAGGAAACGTACAGTAAGGAATTATCAAGCTTAACTAATAATTATAATCACTGGCCCTAGTATTCATGCCATTGGTATGCAATTAGGAATTGTAGGATTAAGATGGTTTGACATATTAAGGGTTTATCAAATCGTATAGTCATATTATCAAACCATATAGTTGAAATTACCTATAATTTTAGCATGAATTCATCATTGTACATCCTGAAGTGAGACTGGTGCATTACTAAGTGAACGATTGTAAGATATGATCGATACGACTAAGTGATTGCTAATTGAACGGTTTTGACAAATTGAATGTTTTGGCAAATTGTACAGTTCAAGGTTATTGCATGTTTGTGACCATACAATCGTACATTGTGCATTTTGTAACCGTACAGTTACCATTTTTACGTTTTGTAGAATTATAGAGTTGGAATCATACAATTGTATGATTGCCTTGTTTATATACAAAAGTTTGGAAATCATCCCAAAACCTATCATCACACCTTCCCTTATCAATAATACCGCCACATGTGCTACATTTGGCATCGTTGTCATTATTGAGAAGAACTGGTATTGCCATTGTGAACGACAAATATTGGAAAGTAAATAGCGTGAATAAAATAGGGATGGATGATAGATACAAGTCTGCGAAGATGTGGGAGACAAGATCACAGAGAGGAGAAAATACCAATAAGAAGAACTACATCAATTTATCAATGAGAGAATTTTCACAACAAACATTTAGAATTAGATGAACCTATAGAAGAACAAATATGGACTTCAAATGAAGGAGATATTGAAAGGCGAGAAACGTTGCTGCTAAGTACGAAAGGAGTACAAGGACCACCATGAAACAGGAAAGACATTAGCATAAGGGAAGACGTCAATGTAGAAGGTGCACAAGGGTGCAACGAGTGGATGGTAACACCTAAACAAGTGGTAGGAATGTTGCCAAGGGTGCAGAGGATAGGATTCAGGCACCAAAACAACAATGTGTAAGGTCTCGGGAGGAATACCAGCACCATAGTCGGTATACCAGCGAAGGAGGTCATGGAGTGAGGACACACAAGAAATTGGAAGATGACTATTTAGTGAAAAAAAATACCAAGGATAGAGAGATCCGATGAAGAGCAACAAAACGAATCACCCACTATAGGGAGGAATCAAAATGGAATTCTAGGGGAATCTTCATCAAGCGACGATGGAGGGCAATAGCTAACATAGCCATTAGGGCAAAAAATAAATATGTCCACCCTTCACAAGAGAAGGGAAGGAGGAGCTAGCAAGGCATATTGGCACATGTACCACTATTTGGAAAGCAAATGGGGTAAGCCAACCAAATGAATGGTTGTAATTATTTTCTACCATATTACGAGGATTCATGATAGATTGGTACCTAAAGTGTGAGAACACACCAAAATTTTGATTATGGAATATGATGAAAGACAAATTTTATCCCTTGAGAGATGATACTAAAATTATAACTAAAATATATGCCATAAAACAAGGAAAGGATGAGGATGTCAAAGCATATAATCGAAGACTAAAAAAACTGATCGATAAAATGCAAATATCATCAATAAATGGACTCGTCAAAAGATGGTTCATTGATGGACTACTTCCAAAATACAAAAAGAAGATGAAGATAGTTCCATCATCAACATATGAAGAGGTGTATGAAAAAGCAAAGAACTTTGAAAGTGAGTCAAAGTAGACGATAGATAAAATCGTGGGACACTTTAAGCATGAGGATTCAAATAGTGACATAGAGGACAGAGTGCACCATGTTATCTAATCCTTCTGCAAGGAATTTGATAAAATGTTGAAAGAATTAAAGGGGGAAACAATGAGAGATCAAAAGAATATATGGTGTACTAATTACAAAGTCAAGGGACATACAAATATGAATTATCCTAGGAATACATATTGTAATATATGTGATGTGTTGGGACATGAAGTGGTAAATTTTCCATTCAATCTAAAAGGGGTAAGGCATCAGACCTTGACAATCCAAGGGAGTGACAAAAAACCAAACGTCCAAGGGAATGGACAAGGTGCAACCAATGGTGGTTATAGAAATAACCATAGAGGAGGTAGACCATATCAAGGCAATCGACAAGGGGGTCAGAGTCATTTGCAGTATGATTCAAAAGGTAGGTCAATCACACAGTGTCTCAATTGCCAATAGTGAGGGCATTTTACAAAAAATTATCCTACTCAAAAAATGATATAGTACAAAATAATGTCACATATACGTGGATGGTGTGGTCCATGCAACCAGAAGGAAGTTAACTATCCCAAGAAATTAAGTACAAGTAACTCGTAGAACGTTAGTTTTCTTGACATTGACGTACCTCCAATGGGGTAGGAAGAAAAATAAAAAATATATTGGTCATGACACGAATTCGGGTCAAGAAAGATAATTACCCAGAACCTACCAAGGAGAAGAAGAGATAGTAGGAGATGAAAAAGGTAATCGAGGAAGAAGCACAAAGGTCTAAGCATAAGGCTAGCATAACAGAAAGAATTAAAGAAACAAAGTGGCTTAGAGGAAAAAGTACCAATGCAAAGATTGGCAACACAAGTTCTAAATACAATGGTAGAAGTTAAAGTGGCTAGTTTGCTAGGAGCCATACCAACCTTGCATAAGACAATAGGGGAAGAATTACAACCCCAAAATATAATGGAAGTATAGAGCCAACCATTAAAGGAAATAGAAAAGAAATATTATTTTATGGATCCAACAATATTAATGATCGATGTTGGGAAGAAACCAACATTGGTTCATATGGAGATACTAGAGCACAAGTTAACACAAGTAATTGTGGATAGTGGATCCAATGTTAATGTGCTACCAGAGAAAACCTAGAAAGATATCGGGGTTCCATTTTTGTGGGCACCTAGTTTTTAGTTGTATGGTGCCAATCAATATGGTATTGAAACCAAGGGATTATTGATGGTATAAAAGGTAACAATAGCTGACCAAGATTTCATCTTGGATTTCTTTGTGATTACACTACAAAAGGCAACATATGATACATTGCTAGGAAGGGGTTGGATGAGGTTGGCCAAAGTTAATCACAACTAGGAAAAGGACCAAATTACATTCAAGAAAGGACAACACAAATATATGATTAACTTGAAAAACCAAACAATCAGTGAAGATGTCACCACGACAGACGAATTTGGGAGTTCTTTAGGAGAGGAATAACAACATGAGCTAAATGAAGAGGAAATGTTGTACCTAAAGGAATATAGCAAGGATAAAAATCGATATAATAGCAGACTACTCCACTGGTAGATGGAAGAGTACAATGCATTTCAACCCAATTGCCTTTGTATCAATACAAACAAAACTATAAAAATTTAGGATGAAAAAGAAGTCAGTAAGAAACTAAGAGAAGAGGAACAAGAGAATTGAACATTTTCCAAAAGCTTCACTGAGTATACAATTGACAATATGGAGATAGACGTAAAACCAACACATCTAGAGAATTTAGCAAAAGCTAAGGTAGAGCCAAAAAATATTAAATATGAAGGACCTTGAATAGTGAAAGTAAATTTGGGAATTGATAATAAACCAAGATTGATCCATTACGAAGATGACTAGGACCTAATGTTGAAATTAGTAGCTTTCAAAATATTCTTGGAATATAAGGATTTTTTCACTTGGACGTATAAGGATTTGAAAGGGATACCACCAAAATTATATTTTCATAAGATTCCATTAATTTTGGGAGCTCATTCAGTTAGAAGGAGACCTTATAGAATGAACCCAAAGTATGCAGCTTTGGTAAATGCAGAAATAGAGAAGATGTTGGATGTCAACATTATCTTTAAAGTTACCACAAGAAAATGGGTTTCACCTATTATGGTCACCTTGAAGAAGTAAGTAGACAAAATTTGTATATGTGTGGAGTTTTGTAGTCTAAACATAGTAAAGATTAAGGATCCCTTTCCTATTCCATTTATGGATTCCATCTTGGAGGAAGTTGTAGGACATGAAATTTACTCATTCTTGGATGGATTTTCTAGCTACAATCAAATCAACATAGTAGAATAAGATAAGTTGAAGACCATGTTTGTTATATAAAATGGTATTTATGCTTACAACAAAATGCCATTTGGGCTAACAATGCCCCAACCATGTTCCAAAGAATTATTTTATACATATTTGATAATTCAAGGTATTCCTAGATGATTGGTCTATATATGGTAAAATTAAGGATCATTTACAAGTTCTAAGTGAATTTATGAGTCATTGCAAAAAATACAAATATACTTGAATCGAGGGAAATATTTCTTTATGGTACCATATGGCAAGTTGTTGGGACACATAGTGTGTAGTGAAGGGTTGAATCCAAATCCTGATAAGATTCACGTCATTATGAATATGTAAGAACCATATGATGTGAGCTCATTAAAAACCTTCTTGGTATCCACAGGGTATTACCAAAGGTTTATTAGGAAATATGCACATGTGTCATATCCATTGGATTCGCTCACAAAAAAAAAATTCTCTTTAGTTGGACAAAATAACATCAAGGATCTTTCAAGGAGTTAAAGGTAAAGCTCGTATGTAGCCCTATTTTGGTATTCCCATATTGGGATAAGGAATTTCATGTTCATATTGATGCATCTAATTTTGCAGTAGGTTGTGCGTTACTCAAGAGGGGTAATTTAGATTGGTACAACCTATTTATTTTGCAAGCTATCTACTTTCAAGGGTAGAGAGGAACTATAGTACAACATAACGAGAGGCTTTGGGAATGGTATATGCGATGCAAAAGTTTAGGTATTACCTATTGGTAAACCCATTTGCCTTTTATGTGGATCATCAAGCTCTATTGTACCTAACTAACAAACCAATGATACAAATATGATTTAGCAGGTGGCTCGCCACCTTGTAGGAATTTGTATTTAGGGTGGTGGTCAAAATCGAAAAAAATATGTAATAGCAGATCAGTTGTCAAGAATTTTCTTAGGAAAACCTGCATGAATCAATGTTGTACCATTGTGGTATAAGTTAATTGATTAATACCTATCCATAAGAGAATTACCCCCATAATTGACAACAATAGAGAAAAAGAAAGTAATAATGAAGTCAGCTCCTTTTTAGATGATAGTTGGATTGTTGTATAAAATGGGTGTAGATAGAATTCTGAAAGATGTGTAATGGAAGAAGAAGTAAATTTAGCCTTAAAATAAGCTCATGAAGGCCTGGCAAGAGGACATATGGGACCAAACGATACCACGAGAAAAATACTTCTAGAAGGATTGTGGTGGCCACAACTATACCACAATGCAAAAACTTACGTACAAGCATGCGACATGTCAAAGAGTAGGGAAACCATTGCATTATGATTTTATGCCATTACATCAATCTCAACCTCAATAATTGTTTGAAAAATGGGGTTTGGATTTTTTCAGACCACTTAAAACAACACAGAGTCAAAAGTTTTGGTATATCATGGTCGTAACAAAATACCTAATCAAATAGGTAGAGGCAAGGGCGTTACCAAATAATACAATAAAAAGTACAACCCGTTTCTTGTATGAATAAGTAATCATGAGATTTAGAATTTTACTCCAAATAAAAAGTGACAGGGGTGGTCACTTTGTTAATGAGTTTATCCAAAAGCTAACAACCAACTTTCAGATTTTGCATTCGTTTTCAAGTTTGTATTACCCTAGAGAAAATGGGTAGGCAGATGCAAGTAACAAAATCCTAGTTTTTATGTTGTACAAGACCTATGGAATAGGAGTAAATTGGAAGGAGAAGTTGCCATTTTTTCTATGGGCTTATAGAACAAGCTTTAAACCTACAACATACCATATGCCTTTTTAGATCATATATGGTCAAGATGCAGTGGTGGCAGTAGAGTTCTTGGTACCTAGTCTATAGGTAGTCGTGGAACATTGCTTAGGTGACCAAGAAAATTTAGAGGAAACATTGGCACTATTGATAAAGTTAGATGAAATATGAGTTATGGTACAATGGGCAATTGAAGTAGCCCAGAAGTGAAGGAAGTTGTGGCATGATAAGCATCTTCAAAAATTAGAACTCAATCAAGGTGATTTAGTTCTAAAGTATAATGGTAAGAGGAAAATCAAACTGAGGAAATTAAAAATACTATGGCTTGGTCCCTTTAGAGTAATGGAGGTGATGAACAATGGTGCAGTCAAATTATAGAAGTTGGACGGGATAGTGGTACCCAAAATGATAAATGGTTCAAAGTTAAAACCATATAAAGCACAATACTTGTTCATTGCTTTGAATGAAATAGAATGAAGACAATGAAAAGAGGAAGATTTTTGTGAACAACAACAAGCAATCCAAAATAAATAGAATCCTTCATAATAGGATTATGATATTAGGATTACACATTTATTTGCAAAATGGGAGGGAACATAACCAATTATGGAACAACGAGAAGTGGCACCTCATCCTGGTGAAAGGAGGATGCAAGTACACATGAGTTTCATGGATGGGATAAAATAAATTGAATAATAAGATGAAGAATGGATCCCTTTGAATGAAACAAGAAATCAAGATGTGGTATCATTAGCAACGAACTTAGAGATATAGGAAGAGGCTCCCCAATTATCAGAAGTATTTGTTTATCTTTAGTTGGGACAACAAAAATTACCTCAGCAAGTAGAAGGATGATAGAGGATATGACTAACGGTCCATTATTTGGATAAAATGAATACTTTTGATATGGAAATAATGAATTCAGATGAAGAAGGTTTTTTATATGAGGAGTTAGCGAGACTTACCCCGTTAGCCCAAATAGGTATGATACATCAATGGATGCATCATCAAGCATAGCATTTACAAGAGGAGTATGAGATATTACAAGCACATAATGCAAAAATTTAGTTACAAATCATTCAAGAATTGGATGATACAATGCAACGACTTGATGAACCATAGACCGTAAGGCAAAGGGAGATTGGATTATAAAATGAATATAACGAAGAGGTACCACAGGTACAAAGGAGAATATAGGAACATAAATAAGGCTTAATACAAAGTTCTAGTGAGGATGAAAGATCACAAGTAGAACCAAGGGGCTTGATGCAAGATCCACCAATTACAAATGAAGTAGCAGAGATAGTCTGGTGAGATATTGAAGAAGACATTACATCACTTGAACTAAAAAGATATTGGAATAAGATTCTAGTGATTTTAGTGATGAAGAAATTCTCTTACTGACCAGAGAAAATAGTTAGGATAGTAGTAGTGACAATTTTTTTCCAAGAACATAAAAACCTCACACTCGTCCTAAACTTGATACTTATGTCACAACAAATAGAAAACTAAGGAGGTAAATGAGGGAATTCAAGAGACTCCAACAAATAATGGAGATTCCACTAGAATGATCCTCGTGATGAGATGATAGTCATAATAACTCAAGCACTAGTTTTGAATTTTTACATCAATATAGGGAAGCCTTGGTAATTTTCTCCCCACAATGTCATTTTGAAGAAATAATATGGATAAGATGACTAAGGCATGCAAATCATAGACTGAGGGTCCTATGACAATTATCACTAGCAGCCCAACACAATGAAGGACATTTTTTTAATATAGAATTTTTGGAAATGACTCCTAGCACTTGGGAAAGAGGGGAGTCAATCCAAAAACATGATCACCAACAAGAAATTCCAAATACTACATGATGATAGTTAGGTCAAATAGGATGCCTACAATGAGGGAAAAAGGTAGAAATCATTCATATCCCTTACCCAATGGAATGAGGAGAAGGAATTGACCTCCTACTCCAAGATGGCATAGGCAACATAATGAGATACGACATACACCCTTAAATTTGATAAGGAATGCACAATGAGGACATATATTTTGGGGTGGATCCTTGAAAAAGCTTAGGGGATTGCATCCTAATAGAGGGAATTTAGGGTGACCACCAATGCATCGACAAGGACCAAGAAGGATAGAATTAAGGAGAGGTTTATTCTAAAGAGATGAAGTCCCATTTAGTACTCGGTAAGGTTTTGTAGCAATGGGACAAGGTCGTGAAAGATACACGCGAGGAAGAGAGCCTGTTGGAAGAGGGAGAGTGTGATTTTAGAGAGAAGAGAATCAAAGTAGGCAAAAAACTTGCTCATCAAGTTTGGAGACTGACTTAGTTCGAGGTGATAGGAGCAAAAGTCACCCAAACAAAAGTAGAATAATAGGGGTGTCTTCAAAAAATAATCATTCAATGGGACAAAGAGGAAGTTTGAAATGAGGTATTAGTTAAGAAATAATCAATGAACAAGAAATTATAGATCGTATGATTGAATAAATATGGAATTATACAATTCCAAATCGTATAGTTGATAATTGTATAATTCCAAATTGTACAGTTAACAATATACAACTGGGAACAATTGTGAAAAAATAGATATCCCTAAGATATGTATCACGCTACCTAGATTTTCTACATCACAACGAGATATGCAAGCTCTAGTAGACTTACCTCTTTACTTGGAAATAGTTTTTTTGTATATTTGAGATAGACCAGGTTGGATCAAGATACCCCTACTATGAGCTTAATTAATTTATATTTTAAGTCCAGTGCTCAAACATATTAGGTGGGAATTAAGATGATTTTTTTATGACCAAACTCATTATACACTTCCAACCTTAGCTTCAAGTAGCAGACCAATGTCTCTTCCATTGGGTAACTATAGCAGAGATCAATGATTTCATGAATCAGAAAGAAAGAGAAAGGATAAATTAGAATGTTTACATTCATTCAAATTATGCAACAGACATAAACATACTACCAGTGAGAGAAAAAATCATTCATACATCCAAATTATGCAATACATGAATGAGTAACATGTCATACAATGAACACCAAAATTTTCCAGAGAGAAGAAGTTGAATTGTATCATAATTATTCTCAAAATTACATAATAAATGTTGGCTCAGTGCTCAGGTCTCTTTCAAAATGTAATACAATATTCATCCTATTCAAATGATGTAACAAGAGAATTTAGTTCTATATCCTGAAAACAATGACATAGAACCTTCAACTTCTTAATCCAACTCCTAGGAATGTCCTCAGTGAACTAGACTAGCTCTCAAAAATTCTTGCATAATTATGGGAATAAATAAGAGATGGAAATCTAAGATAGACACAAAGAAAAATATAATTGATCGGGATGACACACAGGAATACCTTTTGCAAAATTTTCTATGCTTTGCCTAATGATCTGGTATAGCTTTGGATGCCAATATTTTAATTTAAATTATTGCAATTCAGTTGTAGGTGTGTGGTGTACATGTATCCACCTAGGCCTCTCTACTCTTGATTTATTTGAGTGTATTACAACAAAAATTGAGCTATCACAGGCTATCAAGAACCAGAAAAAATTACCACTTGTCTTAAAACTATTATAAACTTCCTTGGCCTTCAATCCATTAATTCAAAAAGAAGCTTAATGTTACTCTTATATTTTTGTGTGATGGACCTAGTGCTGACCTCAACTTTGTCCCCAATATATTTGCAATATAACTCTAGGCTTCATCACAAAAAAAGGACATCATTGTGATCTCATATTTCATGCTTTGCAGCCGACTAGTATAGTCCTTGAATGAGGGTTCATTTTTATGTGCAATTTTTATCATATTCTAGGTTATTTGAGTTAGCTCCTTTAGTTGATGTGTCAACTTCTATTCATCCTTACCCTCACATTCAAATTATTTAGATATTTTCTTGGAAAATAATAGGAATCAGACATTCTTATCCTAATGCTAGCACTTTTTGAAGTAACAATAGAGGTCTAACCAACACACTAGGGGAGGAAGAAGGGACCATATCAAAAGGAATGGAAATGCTAATGATTACAGAATGAGGGAAAAAACAAGACACGACAAAAATGAGGTGGATGCTTTATTATAACAAGATGGGAGGAAATGGAACAAAATGAACCTCATATGGCACATAAAATGGTGGTGAATGGTATGTATGGGAACAAAATATAGCATGAATATCCACAAAAAACAAATGGGGATACCCAAAAAGGAGGGATATGTGGTATCTTTACAGGCAAGCGAGAAGCAGCACTAAGGTGCTAGGGGTAAGGAAAAGAAAGAAACTAAAAATGATAATTGGAGGTACATAAATTGAGAAAACCACCAATTATAACATACCTCCATATCTACATTCCTTCGAGGCGTAGGGCCACTTCCAAGGTAGACAACAATCATCTATCTCTTCTAAATCTCCTACATTTTCTAGTGCTAGTGAACAAAAACATCTTGAGTCACTCATACTCTCTTCTAAAACCTCCTGCTTGCACCCTTTGACCCATATTAAATATCAAAACTTTCATCTTGATTTTGAATGGGTGTCCTTATTTATATAGGGCCAAACTAAAGTAGAGCATTTAATTAGCTGATGACTGTATTTGAAAATATTTAGCTTGCTTGAACTTGTGTCTATGCATAAAATGAGTCTTCTACTCATGTTGACTAGCTTTACGAGCTAACCTCACCCTTTATAGTTCATGATGTTTCATCTTACTCATCAATTTTACTCATGTGATTCAGAATTTTCATCCTACCACCTTTGAAATTTTTTGTTAGTTATTACTTGACCAGGCCTTAAATGCACTAGTATATCTTCCTGCTTCTTAATCAGATTACCAGATATATCTTCATAAGGACAAGCCTCAGTGATTAACAAGAATTTATCCATGATGTTGGTAACGAATGATTGGGGTGCACTGGAGGATGCCATGACTTCAATTGCTTGAGAACTGTAAAATTTGCAAGGAATAAATGTTTGACCTCTTCAAAATCATTTATCTTATTCAAACTCCTATAATATCACTAGCATATATGGTGCTTATTGTAGCACAGGGGTGCAGTATTCCCGAAGGGGAAGGTGATTTGGAAGTGTGGGAATGATTTCTAAATTCTTGGAACACTTTTACCCAAATCATATAGGGTGTACAATTTTCTTTGTACAACTTGTCAAAATTACAAAAATACTTGTACGATCACCAAATCGTATAGTTGTATGATCCAAATCGTATAACACTATCACTTATACGATTTTCCATTGAAATACCATTAATATAACCTAACAATTTGATCACTTAACACAACATCTGCAACATGCAATAATAACAACACATAATGGAATTCACAATAGCTTGGAATCAAAGAGGATTTTCAGATTTATTCATTATAGAAAAATTCATGTACAATATATACATCATCATTGATCACAACAATGGATTGCATGAAAAATCAAGAACTTATCAATGAGCAATTCAGAACAACCAATGAACAACTTGAAATTTTGAATGAGAGGCTATATAATGCATGCCCAGGCTATTCCAAAATGGTTCTTGAGACATCGCATTACTTACAACTACCATCCTGAATTATCTTCAAATAATTAATTACAAGGTTTTACTAAGTGTAATTTGATTTTTATCAAATTCATCACAATTGTACATTTCACATAATTTTATTGACATTTCAAATTGTACATTTGCAACCTTGTACGTTTACACCTACTTGTATGTTTTGACTACTTGTACATTTTAATCAAAATTGATAAAATTGAACAAAATTGTGCAAATCCAATAATCATTTCTTCTTCTTCTAGGAGGTGGATTTGTTGCCTACACTTATGGATTTTTTAGGGTAATATTTAAAATGGTGTGAGTGGTCTTGCATGCACTGCTTTAATCCACCTTCAACTACCACTTTTTAAACACGTCCTTGTAATCTTGGCCCCTTCGTTCTTCATAATGACTACAATGGTAGTGCCATAAGAGCTCGGTTCCATGATTGGTCTGACAGGTTTGTTATTTTTTGTGTTGGATTCTCATTAGAACCACATTAGTTGTGCTTTCCTAGGGTTGTCACCTTTGATATCCCTACAAGAAATTTTTTAATTTTTTCAAGCCTTGAATGAATACATGCGTGCTTTGAATCATCACTTGATCTCATCATTTTCTCAGACTAATCAGAAGCCATCTCTCTTTGATCCACAATGAAAGTTACATCATTGATTTGCTTGATCAAATTTGGGCCATTGATCATTACTATCCAATCAAGGCTTGTCGTTGATCGACCAATATTTTTTTCTAATGCATCGGCGATAGGAACCTCACCTTATCGTTGGTTGACTGAGGCCATCATCGATTGATCGATGCTATCACTGATACATCAACGATAAAGGCTTAGCATTAGCGATGAAGGTTTAGAACTATTAAGATTCCACATCCTAACATTATTAAATTAGTATTATTAATTATCTAATTAATTTTTATATTATTTTATAGCGTGAACAATCACATATTTTCCAAATGTATCTTTAGGGTAGATATAAAATTATGCATGAGTGAGAACTCTAATCATCAAGAAAAGGAATAATGTATACAATTTTAAAGGAGGAAGCCCCCATAAGTGGTCTACGATTCATTTCTTGTGATTCTTATCTATTATATTTATTTGATTTATATTAGAATAATAAGAATCTAACATTTTGTATTAGAGCGATGAACCTGGGAGCATCTCCAGCCATTTACGAGATCATAAAAAGTAGTAGAAAAATACAAATTCACTTTGGTTCCAATTGCATTTCTACGCCTCATCGGTGATATATTACATATTGCAAGGTGTAAACGAACACTGTAAATTGACATTTTATTTTTTATCTGCTTTGAGGAGATGGTCATCATGGTAATTGATCCATGTGGTAATCCTTCCATGAACGAAGCACAATAATTTGTGTATTTTCCTTTGTCATCCACACTTTTACAAAAACAACCATCGTGAGTGACGAAATCTACTGGTTTATTCAACACGAACGAATTCATATTCAAAAATCCATGAGCAACGAAACTATGAGAGATTAATTTTTTTTAAGTTTATTCAGCACGAAAGAATTTGTATTTCAAAAATTAAATCACACCCTAATTTTATGACCAATCATATCCCATCCTTGATCACCCAAGTACAACGCACCATGTGACAAGGTTTTAGTATTTTGAAAAAGGTCCTTGGCATCGTTTAATTCTTGTGTGGGTTTTTAGTCCCACACGGGTTGTGTGATGGTCCAAAGGTAGTTTAAAAGGACCTTCACACATATAATTTATTGGCATCCTACATGCCACGACCTCGCCTTGAACCCAGCCAGCTATCCTGAGAAATTGTTTGTTGTACAATACCTCCTGAGAAGATTACCAAAATGGCTGACGGAATACGATCCCAAGACCCCACTATAAACAAATTGGATCATGATGTTTGACAAATCAAGGACCTACTTTCACACGTTAATGTCAAACATACATTACCAAAAATAGAGATAAGGATAACTGGACTAAATCCTAAATTTGATTCGTTGAATCAAATTTAAGCACAAATACTCATGTTTCCAGATCCCCATAGTTGTCAGGACTTGATGGAATTGGGGGTCAACACATATCCATCCTTCCATCGACAACTAAGTTGGATTTTTTTGAATTTGAGGGAGGCTATCCCACTAGTTAGATCTATTGAGATAAATAGCACTTCTCACTAAACCAAATTTCTGCAGCACAAAAAGTCCATATTGCATCGTTCCACCTTGAACATGATGCTATCCAATGATACTAGTGGTACGAAAAGACTAATGGCACTCCTAATTGGGATGAATTTATAAGGAATCTATTGGTCCGGTTTGATCCCAGAAGATTCGAAGACTTCACATGAGCTCTCACCAAATTACATCAAAACACTTCAATACACGAATACCAAGCTCTATTTGAGAAACTTGTAAATCGCACAATAGGGTTGGATGCATTGTTTTTCAAAATTTACTTCATCAGTGGGTTGAAATTTTGTGTAGAAGTACAGATGTTAAATCCTAGCACCATGATGTAGGCCATTGTATTAGAAAAGTTAGCAAAAGATAAATTCAATGCCCAACATTGACAAGGAAAGCCACCTATTGGAAAACCACAAATCACTAACACTATGCCAAAACCTACTCGATCCTTACAAATTAAGCAACTTAGATATGTAGAAATGAAGGAACAATGGGCCAAGGGCCTCTGCTATAATTGTGATGAGAGATATGTGCCAAATCATAGATGCACTACACAAAAGTTATATTTATTGAATGCAACTGATCCTTGTAATTCAACGAAGGAAGAAGATGAGATAGAAGTGGAAGTAGTAATAGATACACCTGATAACAACAATGAGGATACTCCAGAAATTACTTTCAATGCTATCATAGGTTTTTCTTCCCCATAAACTATGAAAATCCGAGGATACTTCAAATGACAAAACCTCATTGTGCTCATTGACTCCAAAATTACACATAATTTTATTGACCCACGTGTGGTGAAATAGGTGAATTTCTATATAAAAACTTGTAATAGTTTTAAGGTGATGATTGGTAATAGTGGACAAATTACCTGTAAATGGAAGTGCCAAAATGTTAAACTCACTATGGGTGACTACAACATGAAAAGTGACATGTATGCACTTTCGTTGGGAGGTTGTGACGTTTTCTTGGGGGTGCAATGGTTGAAAACACTTGGGTTAATACAATGGTATTTTTCAACATTATGGATGCAATTCACCATTGATGGCCAACAATACACTTTAAACGGTATTCAAGCAGGTTCCTCATAAATAGTGAGTTCTCACCACATGGAAAAACTTATTTGAAAAGGAGGCAAGGGAATGGTCACACAATTATTCTCCATTCAACCCACAAGGGTAAAACAGGATGAAGTGAAAGAGTTACAATAACTTTTGGCTCGTCATTTTGAAGTATTTGAAGAACCAAAGGGGTTACCTCTCCACTATAGTCATGATCATGCTATACAACATCTTCCTGAAAATCAACCACTAAATATTCAGCTTTATAGATATCCCTACTTACAAAAAAATGAAATTGAGAAACTTATACAAGAACTATTGAAAGTAGGTGTCATTCGCCCAAGTGTCAACCCTTGTTCTTATCTAGTATTTTTGGTTCTTAAGAAGGATGGGTCATGGATACTGTGTATCAATTTTCATACCCTCAATAAAATCACAATTAAGGATAATTTTCAATTCCTGTTATCGATAAATTGTTGGATGAGCTTCATGGCACTAAGAATTTTTTCAAGTTGGATCTACAATCAGGGTATCACCAAATTAGATTCAAAGAAGTCGATATTCCTAAAATATTTTTTCACACCCATGAGGGACACTATGAATTCCCAGTCATGCCTTTTGACCTTACCAATGCTCCTTCAACATGCCAAAGCTTGATGAACCAGGTATTTCACCCTTATCTTCAAAAATTTATTTTGGTTTTCTTTGATGATATTTTGGTTTATAGTAAGACTTGGGAGGACCATTTGGTTCACTTGGAACAAACCTTGTAAATCTTGGATGACAACCAATTATACACCAAACAATCAAAATGCTCTTTTGGGCAAAAGGAAATTGAGTATTTGGGATATATTATTTCAAAATTTGGGGTTAAGGTGGATCCCCATAAAATTGAGGATAAACAGAATTGGCCTATTCTGAAATTATTGAAAAGCTTGCATAGATTTCTTGGGTTGATCGGGTATTACCGTAAGTTCGTAAAGGACTATGGAAAAATTTCAGTCCCATTGATGACTTTACTTAAAAATAATACCTTTCTTTTATCCACAAATGCTAACAATGCTTTTTAGAGATTGAAGGAAGCCATTTGTTCCACTCTTGTATTGGCCATGCCTGATTTCTCAAAAATATTTGTGATCAAAAGTGATGCTTCTAGATTGGGAATTGGTGTCATTCTCATGCAATAAGGTAGACCCTTGGTTTTCACTAGAAAGGTATTTTTAGGATGAAATTTGGCATGATCAACATATAAGAAAGTGATGTTGGCCATCATTCATACCATCCAACATTGACGATCGTATCTCATTGGTCAACATTTCATTATGCATACCGACCATCATAGTTTGAAATACTTTCTCGAATAACTTATCTCTACCATGGAGCAGCAAAAATGGGTCACTAAACTCTTGGGGTATGATTATGAGATCATGTTTCGTAAGGGGAAGGACAATGTGGTCGTTGATGCCCTTTCTCATAAATTTTAAGAATTACCACAATTACAAGCACTCTCTTCACCCACTTCACAATGGATAGATAAAGTAGCCCATGAATGGTTCGGTGATAGTTCAACCCAAGCATTAATTAAGCAACTCCAACAAGATACCAATAGTAAGCCTCACTTTACTTGAAGCAATGGAATGCTTTGGTTTAAAGTACGTATTGTACTACCTCCTACCTCATCATGTCGATTGGATATACTCAATGAATTACGTGCTACTCTATAGCAAGACACTTTGGGTTTCTAAAAACTTATAAAAGGGTGGCTCGATATTTTTATTGGGACGACATGAAACAAGATATCAAAAAAATTATTTCGAAATGTGAAGTTTACCAACAAAAAAAAGGGGAGACTGTGGGTACCCCCAACCTTCTTCAACCTCTTCCTATCCTGAAAAAAACCTGGACTGATATTTCGATGGATTTCATTGAGGGCCTTCCAAAGTCTTCTAGAAAATATATTATCCTGGTGGTTGTGGATCAATTGTCCAAATATGCACACTTTTGCTCCTAGGCCCATCCCTACAAGGTTGTCAACGTAGCTCAACTATTCCTTGATAACATTTTCAAGATCCATGGTATGCCATCCACTATCGTTAGTGATCAATATACTACTTTCACTAGTAATTTTTAGAAGGAATTATTCAAGGTCTAAGGCACTTAGATTTTTATGAGTTTGGTATATCACCCCCAAATCGATGGATAAATGAAGGTTGTTAATAAATGTTTGGAAACTTACTTACATTGCTTTGCTTCTTTCTAGCCCATTCATTGGGTTAAATGGCTTCCCTTGGTAGAATGATGGTACAATACTTCACACCATACCGCCATCAAAATGATACCCTATGAGGCCCTCTATGGCAAAAATCCCCCGACAGTCACATCCTATATTCTTGGAAACACCAATATTCCAGTAGTGGGTTTTGAGCTTTCTACTCGGGTCAATAGTCTTCATCTTCTTAAAGATAATATGCTCATAGCACAACATTGGATGAAACAATAGGTAGATAAACACCAGGTTGAACACGAATTTCAAGAGGGCGATATGGTGTTCCTACGGCTTCAACCTTACCACCAAACCTCTCTCAAGCTGAAAGATCCATAGAAATTAGCCCCAAGATTCTACGAACCTTACAAAATTTTTCAACACATAGGAACCGTTTCCTACAAAATGGAGTTAACCGAGTCTTCCAAAATTCATCTTGTGTTTCATGTGTCTTGCCTCAATAAGGTCATTGGTTCATAGGTACGAATACAAACTCAGTTACCTAAGTTTACTGAGGGAGGACCTTGTGGTTGAACTTGAAGCAGTTTTGGACCACCACACCCATCAACTTCATCATCGCACTATCATCGAGGTCTTGTTTCAATGGCGGGATTTGGCTCCTAAGGATGCTACTTAGGAAGTGCTTTACCAAATTCAACAATAATTTCCTCAATTTTAGCTTTAAGGACAAAGCTTTTTCTAGGAAGGGTGGCATGTTAGGATTCCACATCCTAACATTATTAAATTAGTATTATTAATTATCTAATTAATTTTTATATTATTTCATAGTGTGAACCATCACGTCTTTTCCAACCGTAGCTTTAGGGTAGATATAAAATTATGTATGAGTGAGAAATCTAATCATCAAGAGAAAAAATAATTTATTTATAAGTTTAAAGGAGGGAGCCCCCTATAAGTGGCCTGTGATTCATTTCTATTATATTTATTTAATTTATATTAGAGTAATAAGAATCTAACAAGAATAGACATAGAGGTCTAATAGATGACTTTATGAACTTGACTAACCAAAAGGACTTTAGACATGGTGAGCACTAGGACCTGGTGGATTTTACAACATTATAAAGGAATTATTATACGTTGTCTAAGGACTCATGTTAGCTTTTGAGGTAGATCACAATAAGAGATGACAATCACAAGATGCTGAAATATGAAAGAAAGTAAACTCACCATATTTTTAAAGTATGCTATAAATAGAAATGTCAAAAATGAATACAATATTGCTATGGAGGAAATGGACACTCCATGCAAGAAGCTACAAAACCATAATGTGCTCCATCACTAATGGAGTCACCTACTACTACTACTACTACTACTACCTACTGACTTGCTTATCAAACTCTTACAATGAGGGCTTCTTATAGTGGAACATAGATTGCTTGCCCAACACTCTAACTAGTTGTACAAGGGACACCTTGCACTTTTACAACTTGCACATTGACACTTGTGCATTTATTACATTGCATGAAGTAACTAGATAACTTCCCCCTAAAGTAATCTAATGTCCTAAGTATGTACCTAGGAAGGTACATTTACATGATCCAAATGATGTAATAGACTCTAACTCTAACACCCCCTGTATTACATTATTTGGGTACTGAAGACTTTTGGTCTTCAATATACATCTTCATCTTCATCCTGAACTTTGTATCCTTTCTCTGGATTCTTTGTAACCTATTCAAGAAAAAACGTTACATTTGTTGATAGAGCTTTCTCCTCATAATTCTCTGAGTGTTCATCCAGTTCTTCAATTTCTTCTATCCTTTGAGCTAGGTGTCCTTTTTTATTTCCCTTTTTGTATTCCAATTGAGGATAATTGGTTGGTCATTGAAATTGTTGTTGTCGAGTATTCCTTTGATGTTGTCTTGATTGAAATTGGTTCCCATTGTTTATTTGATTCCCTTGATTCTAGTTTTTGAGATTGTACCTACAATAACTAGTGCTATGACCTTTCTTTTTGCATATATGATAGTACCATGTTCTTCGTCCTTTTGTTGATGAAGCAATATTTCCCTATGGATTATATTTTGATGTCAATGCAGTGTTAGTCATCTCATATTTCACAGTGTGTTCAACTTCATATTCTTGAAGAATATTGACTAAGTCATCAAAAGAAGTATCTTTACTTAAGATTTGTAGAGATGTGACCAAGTGCTTATAGTTGTTTGGAAGTGCTCTCATGGTTACTTGAGTAAGGAGTTCATCTTTAGGCTCATGTCCAAGAGTTAAATTTTCCTTTAATATCTACTACCTTCCTTAGAAAAAGTTCTATGCTTTTCCCACTACTCATTTTTTAGGAATGTAGTTGAGTTTGTAGATGAAGAATAGTGGCTTTATTCTTTCCTTAAAATATTTTTTCTAAGCTTGTCCAAGCTTCAGAAGATGTTTTTTCTAAACTGATATAGGGTTGTATTTCATCAGTGATAGCAAATGTTATGATCATTTGAGCTTTTGAATCATTTTCCTCAAATTTTTGAATCTTTGTATCTCATGTGGTAGGTTTCTTTGTTTTCCCTTGAACAATATCCCAAAGTTTTTCATATATCAAAATTGCTTTTACTTTATTCTTCCATGAGAAGTAATTTGGCCCTTTGAGTAGTTGAGATTTAGCTAGGAAAAATTTGTTGGAAGTCATTGTATTCCCCTTTATCAACTCTTTAGATTTTGTGGACTTCCTTATATCTCCCTAATGATGAGAGTTCACAAACCTAATAAGTTTTAGGTTTTGTATCAAGCTTACATCTACCCAATAAATTTTGAACTTGATAATTTTTTGTTTGATGCTAATATTACCAAGTTTTGTAGAATGCCTTATGACTCCCTATGATGTTTTTGGATAGAATGTATTATCAATATAGTGCTTTTGTAAATTGTAGTTCAAGTCTAAGTTGATTTTGTAAATACAAAAAACAACTTTTCAATCTCCTTATTACTCCTATTGAACTAAGCACTATTTTCAATTTTGAAGAGGTTTTGAAGTTGGTATATATTTTCTTTTCTTTAAGTGTTTTGATACAACACTATAAAAAACCAAATTTTGAAGACCTTTTAATAAACCTCTTTTAATACCCTTCTTTGATTGATTTAATGTTTTCTAATTTCCAATTCCTAAGTTGATGTTGTATTCCTTATAACTCCCAAGTTTGGAAAAATTAGAAAAATAATATTTGCAAGTAATTTAAACAATTATAATATCCCTTATTCCTCCTTGGTAACTTTTGCAAATAATGATATGTAAAGTATGCTTGTTTAATAAGAATGTATTTCCTTATAACTCCATAAACCTTATGTTTAGACAAGCATAAATAACTTTACCTTAATAGCTCCTCACTATTGTACATCGGGAAGATCCATTGCTACGTGTTGCATAGCACTTGTGGGAAATTCAGAGCCCTCTTTGACTGGCATAAATCTTCCTTCGAATGGCGATCGAACACCTCTACAATCTGATGGCTTCAAATCTCTTTCATTGGTCTTCTCCAAATGATAGCATCTTTACTATCTTCCTTGCACCGTATGGATGTTTCACCTTGAAGCATTAACTAATTTTTGATTGCTCCTTGCTTGCTTGACTGCGTTCTGTTGTTCTATCCTTCGCTCTCCCGGATTGACATATTTAAGAAGGATGGGCTTCGTGACAAGTGTCACACAAAGCGTTACTAGCCAGCTCTCTTCGACAATAATGAATGTTCTTTGACAGTGAGCGTTTCTTCGACAATGAGCATTTCTTTGGAAATGATGAGGTTGGTGGTAACCTCCAACGAATCTCAACTCCCTCCAACTATGTGTAACTCCCTTTAGGTGAGCACTCGAACGTTGGTAGACGTAGAGAGTTCATGCCAAGTGGCTTGTGCATGCAATCTTTCTTTCTAATGCTCAAAGTAACCCTAATTCCTCCTTTATCTTTGCACCCTACATGAGCTTACTTTTCCTTGGTATGCAAGCTTTCTTTTGCTAGCTGGCTTGGAGAGGGTGACGAATGGCTACAGCTAGATAGCTTCTCAGCACACCTTCGATCTCTTCTCTTGGTGGATGCTTGCTTCAATGGAGGCTTTAGGTATAGCTTCCACTCTCTTTCTACACTTCTAATGCTGATTTCCTCCTTCCTTTGTCGCTGGTTAGAACACCCAATGCTGGTTATTTTACGTAGATATTCCTTCTATTGAATACTATCCTCCTTTCTACGTATGCAAGAGTATTAAACTCCTTCCTTTGTCGCTGGTTAGAACACCCAATGCTGCTCCTTTTACGTAGATATTCCTCTATTAAATATTGTCCTCCTTTCTACATATGCATGAGTGCTAATATCTTCTTCCAATGGCTCTTACTGATGCAGGTGATGCGCTACCTTATAGGGCTGATTCTGATGGTAAGAATGGTGTTTTTAAACACCTTAGCTCCTAGACGTGTGAGCTCTTCGATAGCTCCTTATTTGGTTGTAACTCTATTGTTTGTATGGGCTCCTTCACCTAGCTGCAACTCTATTGAAATGAGGATGTGTGAGCTCTCTGATAGCTCTTCCTTTTGGTCATAGATGTACTGCTTGTGTGAGCTTTAGATAGCTCCTTCACTTGGTTGCAGACCTGCTAGATAAAAAATGTCCTTCTTCCCCTTGTAAATGGTAAATCCTTTGTTCTTCCAAGGAACAAAGGAGGTGCCTTTTGTAATATATAATTTTGCACCTAAAATGAAGAATCTTTATAATCCTTCTTGATTCTTTTGGATGATAGTCAATCCAAGTTTTTGAAAGTAAGGATTCCTGCACTCTGTGCTTGAAGAAAGAATCCTATTATTCTCCTTGAGTCTTGAGACTACCAAGGTCTCGATTTGAGGCTTCCTTCAAGGATTTCAATGGTGGTTTTTCTACTCCACATCTTTGCTTATAATGGTGGCTTCTTTTGGCCACTATAGTGCTGCAGATTTTTTTTGTGCTTCTTAATCAACACAAACAAATATAGAGCAACTAGTTAAAAATTTAACTAGAATAGTGCTTAATGGATGCACTATAAATGGTAACAATAAATTCACCTTATTGCTCCACTGATTTCTTAAATATGCTCTTAATAATCCCACTGCAACTTTTCAAATATAATCTACAAATTTCACTACAAACACAGTTGTAGGATCCAGTCTTCTATTCCAAGATGTAAGACAGGTAGTTGATAGATAGATGTAATTTGTAATCTAATCAACTCCAAAAATAATGTGCAAATGAACCTTAAAATGAACTTTCCTTTTTGCACTTCTATGAAGACTTATAATGCAATCTTCCCCTTTGCAATTTTTGATCTAGCATAAGGTGCTTTAACAAATCTACTGAGTAATAATGAATTCACTTGCACCAATAGTTGCTTACCTTTTTTGATAGCTTTTCAAGTAGCTCCTCCTTCACCAAAATGAGGTCTCAAACTTGCTTTCATGAGCCTAAAGTTTGGTGATTTGGTCTTCTCCTTTCTACTGTGGATACAGAGGATTCTTTGGGCAATCCTCTAGTCTCTCGACTTTGACAAACTCCTTTTGTCTTTGAGTCTTCTTGTCAAATTCTGACTTCAAGAAGGATCTTCTTCTTCTCAAGACTCTAAATGTCTTGAGGTCTTATGTATCTTCTTTGGCACTCCTTGCCAATTCATCTTCTCTTGATTGGGCTTGTTGTCGGATGGTGATAATTGTCCCAAGTCTTCCCTTGTGAGAAAGTTTCTCCTTGATGGAGAATTTCTCCAATGAGTTCTTCTAGGAACTCTTTGATGATCTTGCTTCAGCAACAAGGCTTCTCCAAACCTTTTTCCTTGAGACCTCTCCTAGGTCTTCGATTCTGTAGCTGCTTTGGTCTTCCTTGAGGCCTTCTTCTTCTGGAGTTGAGATCTCCTTCCTGGATCTCTTGATTCTGCTGCTTCTGGATCTGAACAGGTTCCTCCTGGTCCTTCTCGTCCTTCCAAGAATGGAAGCTTCTTCAATGAGATCTTCTCCTGATCTCTTCACCTTCAGGTTCACTTCAGGTGTTGGATGATTCTGAAGCAAATACTCTTCCTAACTCTGAATGTAGGAAGTTTCTCAACTTCACTGGAACTCCTCTTTTCCTGCAACAAATGATTAGTACTAAAATCTGAATCTACTTCTGAATTAGGTACTCCCTTCTAGAGTCTTTTTTAGGATCAGGGCTTCTATGGCCCTTTTTGGATTAAGGTTTTTGTGGCCTTCTTTAGATCAAGGCTTCTATGGCCTTTTTAGATTAAGGCTTCTATGGCCTTTTTATATTAAGGCTTCTATGGCCTTTTCCTTCTATGAAGTTGATTTTACCAATAGAGATCTTCAATATCTAGTCTTCACTATGACTCTTTCTCCTAGAGTCTCTTCTATAGTATTCCTCTTTTACAACAACTAATCTCTACACTATGAAGGCACTCTGACCTTTGGGTAACGAAGTTGAAATATCCTAGATTTCTATTGTAGGAGGTGTCTCAATCATCTGAGAGTTAGTTCCCTGTAGTAAGAAGAACCTTCAAGTAATAATTACCAAGTTCCAGATATTCTGGATGATCTTCACTAGATGATCTATCAATCTAGTGGGTTGAATACTGAGTCCTAGTCTTCACGAGTTTTCCTATAACTCTGTGGAGAGACTCCAGTCAAATACAATCTCAGTACTTTTTGAAACTGAGATTTCTTTCAGTCCTCTCTTGTGACTCTCCCTAATTCTACCACCTAGACTCTTCTGAGAATTTTTTACAGTGATTGGTCCAATGGCGCATCAAGTTGACAAAAAACTCAGACTCGATAATAATGGTGGTATTCCTATTGACCTACTATGACTAGATCTACCATGGCTCTGATACCACTATTAGATTTTGAGGTAGATCACAATAAGATATGACAATCACAAGATGCTAAAATATGAAAGAAAGTAAACTCACCAGATTTTTGAAGTATGTTATAAATAGAAATGTCAAAAATGAATACAATATTGCTATGGAGGAAATGGATACTCCATGCAAGAAGCTACAAAACCATAATGTGCTCCATCACTAATGGAGTCACCTACTACTACTACTACTACCTACTGACTTGCTTATCAAACTCTTACAATGAGGGCTTCTTATAGTGGAAAATAGATTGCTTTCCCAACACTCTAACTAGTTGTACAAGGGACACCTTGCACTTTTACAACTTGCACATTGACACTTGTGCATTTATTACATTGCATGAAGTAACTAGATAACTTCCCCCTAAAGTAATCTAATGTCCTAAGTATGTACCTAGGAAGGTACATTTACATGATCCAAATGATGTAATAGAATCTAACTCTAACAACTCAAAGGGGTAGGTGGCAATGAATATTGATTATAGATCTTTGAGGTCTTATTGAGACTTAGTACTAAGGCCTTGATAATGGAATAAATTGTTCTCATGGAAGTGAGGGGTACAATTTTGCATGAGACCTAGACCCTCAAATTTTCCAACCAATCAAAGAGCGTCATAGATGGATCGACTATAAGGATCATTGTAAAGTAAGAATCCATCACTTATTGACCAGGTAGTCACTGATTGACCAGTGTTATCATTGACGCATCAACAACAAATGCTTGGTATTAGCAATGAGCAAAACCTCATTATTGATTGACTAGCACTGTCATTGATTTACCAACGATGAAGATTTATCATCAACGACAAAGGCTTTATCTCATTGAGAACATTAATATTGTGAATTTGGGAGGGGACTAACATTGGTTTGAGACCATGATAAAGATCTTAGTGATGAGGTGGGTTGCAAATATGGGAAAAAATGGAAAATATCTTAAGGAGTTATTGAAGTGGTATAATGAGGACTTGATAATGGCTTGTGTAGTATTTTAGATGAAAAGGACTTTATGGACTAAGGGGGAAGAATTTTTATGGAGAAAAATACGAAGGCCTATGAATATATGATAGGATATTAATAAAAATATGGACTTTATAAAATGATTGGGGTATGATGAGCGACATAAGGAAAGTATATAGATGATATGATAAAATGAAATGGGATGATGAAAGGGGATTATGAATAAGGACTATAACTTGGACTCCCTTAGGATGACAAGGACTCTTAGGACTAATGTATTTCATTATAACTTGTTATTAAAGTATACTTTAGACTTTGCAAACCCATCACTCATTAAAATGAATCTCACTTCCTAAAATCACCTAGATATTTCATATTGATGGATTTTGAAAAATTAGGGTTGCAGACTAAGTTGGAGTTTTGTAATCCAATAGGAAAAATGTAGAGGTAAATCATATGATTGATCAATCCACCCTTGTTTTGGATAATATGATGAAATTACAAGTTGATTCGAAAATAAGTGAAATCGTACAAGTATAGGTGGATGTCACCGTAGGATTCCCACGATGGTAAGTGGGTCAAAAAAAGAGAAAAAATACAAAAAAATAAAGAAAAATAAAAAGAAAATATAAACAAGAAAAGCACATGCAAAAATCTAAGGTGGAAATCATCCAAGCATAGGGCATTTAAAACAAGACCTAGCTTATAAAAGAGGTGCAAGGAGAAATTAAAAATTAGTTGAAAGCATAAAATGTGTCAGGGTTGAAGAAATATGGGAAGTGCAAAGACCTGCACAACAGAAAACTATAAAATACCAAATGGGAAGTGAGTACATCAACTAGAAGAAGCATGGATAATTTTTTTCAACCAACCATCAAACAAATTGCATAGAAGGGTTATTCCATTTTCTTGGGTTTCAAAGAAAAAGCTAGGGCACAGGTGATATTTTTTAAGAAAAAATAAGTGGATAAAACTGGAGGGAAAGAAGGGTAATATTGAAACCCTAGGCATACATGTGAAAAATATTATCACAAACAAAGAATTTTTAGAAATTGCAGGTTGAAAAATGGAGGAAGAAAATTGTACAAGTAGAAATTGTACAGACTACCCAATTGAACAAAATTGTACGAATTGAGGAAGAATTACGAAATTAGATGTTTGTCGTAAAACCCTAAGGATAAATCATATAATTGAATAATTTCAAAGCTATTCATACAATTTGGGGGTATATTATATGATTTTTGAATAAATTTTACGATTTAGGAACTAATTGTAAATTTTTTGGATAAATTGTATGATTTGGGAGCTAATTATACAATTTTGGAGCCATTCATATGATTTGGGAGCTAATCATACAATTTCTAGATAAATTGTATGATTTGGGGGTATATTATACGATTTCAAGGTGATTTGTATGATTTGGAGGCTAATTGTATGGATTTTGGTGCAATTGTACAAAAATTTGGTGAATTTGTATGAATTCAATGCAATTGTATGGATTTTTGGATTAATCATACAAATTGATATAGACTGTAGGAATTCAAAACATATGGTATGATTGCAAGTGGAAACATGAAAGGCCTTTGAAGATTGAGCAATGAGAAATAATTTTGAGCTCATATACAAAGAATTGTGGAAAGTATGATAGAGCGCTCACGAGATCCACTACATTAGAGGAATTTGTGGCCCAGACAAGGAAGAGGATATTCGTTGCAATAGGAGGTAACCCACCCTTCACAAGGGTAAGGATGAGGGTTTCATCCAAAATGAGGATGTGGCTACTATCCTTTTAGGGGAACATGTTATAAATTGTGGAGGGGATGTGGTAATTGGCATGGTGATAGAGAAGAGCGACCACAATTCATAAAGGGAACCTCAAATGGAACCTTTGAGGGTACATCAGAGAGAACTTTGGAGTGAATTTCATAGATAAATTACACTAGAAGATCTTAGTTACTTGCCAAGTGAAGAAGAAGGTGATCAAGTAGCATTGAAGGAAAATGGTGGAATTAACACCAGGGAAATCACAAGCTAAATTTGGCATTGGAAAAACCTAGTGTAAGTGTTTAGACATGAGTACCTCCCTTTGATAAATTTTTCTTCAATAAGTACTTATTATAGATTGTATAATTAGATGATTCTAAGAGTAACTACACCATCCATTTAGAAAATAGATACATCAAAGTTAAATTTTAGTTCAGAATTCTAGATGAACATTTGGATTGCCACAAGAAGGATAATGCATCAAGAAGGGGTATGTTGATCCAATTGAGACACATAGGTTGCTCAGTAAGTTGACAATGATCAAGTATCCAATAACAATTAAGTCCTTTGGTCTTGGGGGATGAGTAATCAAGAAGATCCATTTGAAGACAAATAGCCTCCAGTGCGCCATGAATATTGTAATGTAATGATGGTAAGGAGAGGTAAGATCATCAAAGATGCTAGTTTGGATGGTGGATTATGTGGAAGGTATTATGCAAGGTGTGCAATATGATTGGGGAACATAATTGGCTCAATAGATTTAGCAACTATTGCAATGCTCGACAAATAATTTTTTAATGATATTCCATGCAACAACGGTAATACTTGATGTAGTATCTCAAGCAGGAATATTATTCTATGGACTGACACCACCAAGAGACATACCAAAAGATCAAACTTAAATCTTGAGATGGATCAAGATAGTTCTAATTATGAAATCCACTCCAAAAAACTAAATATTGAGGGAAGGAAGCTGGAATTGGTGGTGGTAGAGGAAATAAATACTTTAGAGAAAGAAATACACCATAAGAGGAAATGGCATAGGAAGTTGGAGTTGGAATTTGATTAATAGGAGAATGCACCTGAGCATTTGTTGTAGGAGCAACCAATATCTCAAGAAGAGGAAGAAGCAGAAGGACCTATACCTAGACATGTAAAGATAAGGTGACAACAAGAACAAGGAAAATGAAGAACACATGAAGCCCCTAGTCTAGAGTAAGCAACAAAAAAAATGCTCATAAATCTAGTATATGAGATGCACTTAGGATTGGATGAATTAGAATTGACATATATCAATCTACCAATGGAAACAAACCAGCTATAAGGAAAAATGGCTTCTCCCACACTGATTGATGAATTTGAACTATTGGAGGAAGTCAAACAATGGCTAGATAAAGTGGCAACACCACCACAATCAAAAGCAAAAGTAGTGGTGAGACCACCAAAAGAGAAGAAGGATAAGAAGAAGCCACAATTTTAAATTTTCATGAGAGGTGGCAATAGCAACCCAATGGAAGAGAATGTAGTGAAAGAAGAAAAATGATCTAATTCGGTACCTACACCCCAAAACCAAGTGTAGGAGCAACAAAATACATAATAATAAGCTTAGGTACCATATCAAGAACAAAAAATGGCCATAGAATTCATAGACATGGAGGAGATTAAGCCAAAAAAAAGGATCAACAAGAGTTAACTATAGCACACATTTTTCTATAAAGATTGGGATGAGGCTAATAAAGGAGATTGGGGAAAGATCCCATCCATAGGATGAAATGGAGGAAAACAAAATGTAGGAGATAGATAAGGAACTTCAAACACAATTTTATATTGAAGTACCTAAATTTTAAATATTTGATGGAAAAGAAAAAGAAATGGATTAACAAGTGGATTGTTTCTTCGAACAGGTAACTAAGATGTTTTTGAGGACTCGATTACAATTTTTCATGGGTTGTGTGGGAAAACTAAAGCATAGGAAGGAATGTACATTCAATGAGATGGAAATATTCTTGGAGTGGGTGCGTTAGGAAAGCAGGACAAAGAAAATAGCAGAGATATATACACAACACCCATGGCAATTACCTATAGGAGGGGTAACATGCATGTTAGGAATTGGTGACTTATTAGAGGAGACAAAGACTAATTACAGAGTACCTCTACGGATGTATCTTGATTTGGATAAAATATAAAGATGTACACCAGATACAGTCAATATGGAATACCAAAGAGCACCACCAAAGTTTATTTTTCTATTCCAAAAGTACAATTTCCTAACACATTGGATAGAATGGCTTACGTTGGGACTAGAGTGAATTTATCAAGCTAAGGAATCCCAAAAGGGAGAAGTAGAAGCAATACACAAATAAATGGTTGCAATGGAAAATAAGCTAGAGTGTAGTAAGAAAGAAGTAGAAGCAAAACAAAAAGATATAGAGATAGAGATGAACAACATGAAGCATGCCTTTGAAGATAAGCTAAAATTACAAGAAGAGCAAAGGAAAATTCTAACACAATAGGTGGAAGAACTAGAGAAATAGCTACAACAAGAAGAGATGTTACAAAAATATGTTGCATAGTTAAAACAACAAGAGGATCAGTTGAACTCAAATAGTCAACAATAGGGTTATGCATAAGGGGTTGGAATTGAAATGTACTTGTAAAAAATGGTGAATCCTAATAGAAATCAATGTGAATCAAGGTAAATCTTAAGAAAATCAAATCAAGCATCTTCACACAAAAATTTGGGGTATTTGAAGCCCTAAAAATAAAGATCATATTTGGGAAAAAAATTGACCTTTTAAATCACCTTATAATTTCATAAAAACACCACCATTATATCAAGCTCAAGATGAACTTTCCAACGAGTATAAATATGCCTATGTTTGGATATATATTGTGGTGAATTAACCCTATAAAAAATGGTCCTAAAAATTTTAGGTGAATGGGCCAACGTTGAAGGTCCTCATATTCACCAATTTACAATTTTGAAAATCATAATATTCACCCAATTTGTGAATATTCACCATTGTGCATAACCCTAGACTCAACAACTCAAACAATAAGAAGAGGAACTGGCAGCAAAAAAAGATCAATTGATGAAACATGAATATTAGTTTAAAATGTATAATGGGTAGTTGTAGCTAAATGACCACAAGATAATGGAGATGGCAAAGGACATAGATTTTTATAATTGGATGATCTTGAAATACAAGGCTATACTTCAACTACAGGAAGAACAACAATAGACTTAGTAAACAGAATTACAAAAGCAATATCAAGTGATTATCAAGAAGAATGAGAAACTTGTCATTGCTACAATAACATAGGCAACTTTCATTGAGAAAATTCACAAAGGAACATCCAATTGAGGGAAGAAGTTGTTGTAGGCCTTGACTAAAGTAGAAGATAAGGCAAAAAAATATGGATTAGAGGCCTTAGAACTCAGCAACTACACTGTCAAATTGCAGGATGAGTGAGCCATTCTTCAAGTACAAGTTCAAGATCTCTAGAAGTAGGACCAACTAGCCAAGAACAAGTAGAACAAATTGGCAAGGATGCTTACTAATTTAAAGAGGAGGGTAGATGTAGGAAGCAAATCCACCTCCCAAAAGAAAAAGAAATGAAAATGTATAATGTAGGAAAATAAATAAAAGTGAAATAAAATACAAATTAAATGACATGTAGGTGAAATGTAATTTGATAAAAATAAAATTAGAACCTTAGTAAAATTTAATAAAGTTGTTGATATGGGAAGTTGCAGGTGGAAGTTGTGAATGTTGTGTTGTCTTATGAACCACTTTGAATGGCTTACGTAGGCATTATAAGCCCCTCCATTCAATTTTTAGAGGTTGTCCATTGATGTTGATCGTGTGTTATTGTTGTTCATACTAGTGCATAGGAAGTGCATGTTGATATGATGGTTATATTGTTCATGTGCTTGTGCAAAGATAATAATGGAGAACAATGATGCCTCTATGATGCAAGTTGTGTATTGTGTGTGATTGTACAATTATTGTGTGGAACAACCATGAGGAATATAAGTTATATTTAACTTAGATATGTGTATGCATGCAATGGGAATGAAGCATATGTCCAATAAGAACATTGTCTATAGAGTTGATTGTTATTGTAATTATTGATAACCCAATTATGGAAGATATGCATATTCAAAAATCATACAATTGGGTATGTTATGTTGCAAGAAATGTAAAGTAAGAAAATATCAAGCTTAATTGATAATTATAATTATTGGCCATAGTATTCATGCCATTGGTATGCAATTGGAAATTGAATTATTAAGTTCATTTTACATATTTAGGGTTTATAAAACCGTACAGTTGATCAATTACCCTATAAATACATAATGAATTCATCATTATACATCCTAGAGTGAGATCTATGCATTGCTAAGTGAACAATTACAAGCTATGACTGATACGACTAAGTGATTTCTAATTAAACATTTTTCATAGATTGAATGTTTTGGCAAATCATACACTTCAAGGTTATTGTGCATTTGTGACCGTACAATCATACATGGTATGTTTCGTAACTATATGATTTCTAGTTGTACATTTTGTAGAGTTGTACAATTGGAATTGTACAACTGTATGATTGCCCTGTTTACATACAAAAGTATAGAAATCATCTCAAAATCTATCATCACACCCTCCCTTATATGGATTACTACCACATGTGCTATAGATGGTATGCACTAGATAGGTTGTAGGTTCAACCCTCACTTATCTTCTACTTTATCATGGTATGATGGATTAGAACTTGGAAGTTACCTCCGCATAGGCCATAACAACAATGTGGTACCTGATTTGATGAATATAAACAAAAATATATATTTAAATAAGGAAAAATTCATATTTAAATCAGCACATGACCAATTAAATGTTTCAAATTGTCGCTCTCCTATTCATACAAAGGACTAGGTGGTAGTCTTGCATTTGTGGAAAGCTACAAAATGGAGCATACCAATCATACCAAGTGTCACAATCCAAAATCATGCAAGTGTCATGGCCAAGGTAAATAAAGGGAAATTGAATTTTGGTGCTTATGGATATATTTTAGCAGGTGATATTTTGAAGGCCACTTCTTTTAGATTACATAGTTTCTTAAGATTTGTCAAGTGATGCTAGTGTTGTAATCAAGTTATGTTTCCTTGAAGATAAATCCATGCAATAACCTAATGTATCATGGTGGTGGAATTCCACTCTTGGAGGAACAATTTGAATCGATAAATTTAATGATAAGTTATATAACTACATTAGTCTTAGCTTCAAACATTTTAGCTAGTGCATAGAAAAGTCTATCATTTTTACAAACTGCTAACATTCACTATTTATCACAATTGTCTACTATATAGTAATTGCTTTCCACTGTATGAAAATTTATCTCCATTGTATAGTGTTTGATTATTCATTATACAATTTTTGACTATATGACAACTTCATGATAGAGTACCTCTATTGTAAGGCAACTTCAACTCTATGTAATAGAACTTGGAAGGACATACATAAAAAATCTATATACTATAGTAATCAACAATATCAATGCATACATGAAACATATAATATCAATAGATGAAGGATTAATATGAGTAGATATTTCATTAAAAACTACCTGTATGATGGAATGTATACAACACTACCTTACATATACAATCTATGATCCTACATAAAGTATTTCCTCTAGAGCAATGTATGTGTAAACATATATACTCTCTCTACAATATCCAATATCATCCTATGCAATATATAAGATACAATATGATGAATCATCCCAAGTACAAGGTACCCATTCAAATGAATGAGGAGGCATGTTTACATTTAGGTGTTGTTAGTTAACAGTAAATACCACCCTGGAAACCTCATATGTAGTTGGGTGATAACTACCCTATGTTTAGACTTAACACATGATTACATGCATTACATCATACAAATTTATTTACATTACAAAACTTTGGACTATAAAATTTATTATGTCACAACTTATGACATCAAAACCAATGATACAAAATTACATTATGCATGTCTGAAATCTGACATAATTTATTTGACTTTTCTATTTATTTGGCTAAGGCACATCAGAAATAGCACCTACATCTACTTTTCCCTCTAAATTAACTATTATCGTTGATGACTAGATCGCTGCTCTTGGGGATTTTGGCTCTTTTGAGGTTGAGGTGTAGGAACAAGTACTCCTCCAAGCTCTTAGATCTACAAATTTGAGGATTTGGTTTATCCTTTCAATGAATTTGTATAGGCCTAGTAATAAGCCCATTATAAGCCATAATAATTTGACTTCTACTCAAATTTAGTCAACCTAGCTTTCAACTCAGCTTCCCTCTCTACTGTTTTAGCTTCTCTTCTTGTTGCCACTACCAATTGTTCATCCATTTTAAAAATTAGTCAATCTCAATGAGTAATTTGATCCTTATTTACCTCAAAAATTTGCTGCCTTAGTGCAAATTCTAACTTTAGTTGATTGATCAACTAATCATGTTCTTCCTGCACTTGCTTCTTAGCCTCTATCTCCTTTTCAACTCTACTAGTTTTTCTTTGGCATCTTTCTACACTTTTTGAAGCCAAGTACAAAATAGAAAGGAGATAAAATATTCTCTAGGGAAGTCTTCTAAAGTCAAAATAAGGTCTTCCTCTCCAAGAAAGCAAAAAGATGATGGATAAAATCTGTGAAGGGAAGTGCATTCACATGGAAAGTAAGTGACTAGTAGTGTTGGGAACAATGTGCATGCATGTGGGAGTCACTAAGTTAATAGATTTAAGGTTCTGAATGTTTATGTGAATCAATCAAGTTTAGTATCCTTTCTTATAATGTAAGAGGGATGTCAATCACACCAAGAAGGATTTTAGTTAGTCATTTATATGAAATGTGAAATTTGATGTAGTTTGTCTTCAAGAAGTTAAAGTTAGTGGTTTTGCATTAAAGAGTTGTATGGATAGTAGTTGGAAGGGATGTTGGTGGGCTTCCTCTCATGATAGTGGCTCTATAGGAGCCATTTTAGAAGTCAATCCATAAGGGGTTCCTTATTAATGGATAAGGTGAAGAACACAAGCTTATACTGAGAGGGGGGGTGAACAGTATAAGACCACTTTTTACTTTTGCTTCAAATCAACTTTCAAAATAGTATTATGCAGTGTATAGATAGCAGTATCAATAGCAGCAATTAAAGCAATGCACAAAACACCATCCACAAAGAGACACAACAATTTACGTGGTTCACCCAAAGCGGGCTACTCCACGGATAAAATATCTTACTAAATTTTATCAACAAATCTGGGAAACCTTTCCTGATTACAATGTTTATGGGTACCAACCCAAAGGAGACACCAATCTCCTAACTCTGCTCTGGCTAGTGATCCTCTAGAAGACATCTGCCTCTACTACCCTTAGCAAGTGGAACTCTATCCATAGAAGACACCTGTCTTCCCTGCTCTGGCTGGAGACCTCTGTCCTCAACTCTGTCACCTCAAAGCTGGTCCTCGAATATGCACTAAACACAATCCTTCGGTCTAGCACAAATGTCCTCTATATTTTTCTCTAATATATACCAAACATAGTCCTTCGGTCTGGCACAAGTCTGACCTCAAATCTCTTTCTGTTCTGTCACAACCACACTTGGTCGAAACCAACTTTTGCACAGTCTACACAAACACAGCAGCACTCGATCGAACATCAACTTATGCACCTCTGCACAATCACAACAGCACTGTCTTCATACACTCTGCTTCTCGATGATCGAACTTCTCCCTTGCACTCTATCTGTGAATATCGCACTTTGAACGAACACTACGATCGATACCTTTTCTCTCCAAATAGTCCTCCTTTTATACTAATGCATTCAAGATCAAAAACCTTGATCTTAGTCAGCTGCACAACCCTAAACAACGTCGGCTGCAAACCTTAAATAATGTCGGCCCAGATTTAACTTTGTCGGCTCAAATTTAACTCTGCAACTCTTCTGAAGCTTTTGCCATGAAACTACAACATGTCGTGATATCGCGACATCTTTTGCAACTGTACACTACCTTATGGCTTTTGTCATGATATCACGACACTTTAGCCGTTGACGACTTTGACTAAGCTCTTGTCGCGATATCATGACACTTCTCGCTTTGTCAGCAACAACTTTGCTTTTGTCACAAAATCGTGACACTCTTGTCCTTGCTGACGTCATCTTCACTTTTCTCATGAAATCGTGACACTTACGCTTCCTTGCCCTCTTTTTTTCTTGCACTAGCGAAAACAAAACATGTCACGAAATCGTGACACTTTCGCTGCCTTGAGCTTCTCTCTGCCTTATACCTACGAAACTGGAACATGTCACGAAATCCCAACGCTTTCACCTTTGAGCTCTTCCTTCTTCAATTCATCACAAAATCACGACGCTTCTTCTAATGAAGACTTGCTTACTATTTTTGTCATGAAATCGTGACACTTTCTCCAACTGAATGCTGCCATCTCAACCTGTCGTGAAATCACATCTTCATTTGCTGGCTTCTTCACTTCTACCTATCGTGAAATCATGACACTTTCTACATCTGTACTCTTTTCTTTCATCCTGTCATGAAATCATGACACTTTTAGCTTTAGAAAGCTTTCCTTGTAACCTGTCGTGAAATCGTGACACTTCTCATTTCAGACTCTTCTCTTCGCTCCATGTCGTGAAATCATGACAGTTCTCACTTTGAGCTTTTTAGCATGTCATGAAATCATGACAGTCCTCACCTCGACCTTTGTAGCATGTCGTGAAATCATGACACTTTTCGAGTTACATTCTTTCTCATCGAACTTGTCGTGAAATCACGACAGTTCACACTGCGGACTCTCTCTTCTGCATCATGTCGCGAAATCGTGACACTTTTTCGTCCGTACAACCTTCTTTTCAAAATGTCATGAAATCGTGACACTTTTCCTTCTCTACCTACCTGCACTTTTCGAGTCGCAAAAATGCGACATGTTGCGAAATCACGGCACTTTCCATATTGCTTTCTTTCTCTACCAACATGTCACGAAATCGCGATAGTTTTGCCAGCTTCTTCTCTTTCTTCCAACATGTCGCGAAATCGTGACAGTTTTGCCAATACTTTCTCTCTCCTCAAACATGTCATGAAATCATGACAGTTTTGCCAGAACTTTCTCTCTCCTCAAACATGTCGCGAAATTGCGACAGTTTTTCCAGTCGGCTGCATACTTTTTCTTGTCTTTTTCTTTGATCTTTTGCAAATGGGCTACTCTGATCTTCTTGGAAACTCACTGTCCATGTTGTAACCTTCATCAAAAAAAATTCTTTGACATCAAATCAAATTGCTTCAAGAACTTCTTGACATCAATGACAACATCAACACTTGAGCAAAGGCAATGTACCCAAGGTACCCAAAATTGCCAACAATCTCCCCCTTTGTCATTGATGGCAAAACCTTTACTGAAACACATCTTAGGAGCCCTTGCTATCTGCCACACCTTCATCCTTAATATACAACCTTAATATACAACCACAATCAGCATATCATCACCTTCATCCTTAATATACAAATTGCTATCTGCCACACCTTTCCTGAAACCTTGCTCATGAAGATACTTGTCAAGTCTTGAGTACCAAGCCCTAGGTGCTTGCTTTAACCCATACAAGGCCTTTTTCAGTTTGCACACATAGTCTGACTGTTCTGAGAGAGACACGCCTTCTGGCTGTTCTATGTAGACTTCTTCATCCAATACTCCATTTAAAAAATCTGACTTTACATCCATTTGATACACCTTGAATGCTTTGAAGCTTGAAAGGGCCAAAAACATTTTGATAGCTTTGAGACGAGCAACAGGAGCAAACGTCTCTTCGAAATCAACACCTTCTACTTGAGCATAACCTTTGCAAACCAACCTAGCTTTGTTTTTGACAATATTTCCATCCTCATTGAGTTTATTTTTTAATATCCATTTTGTGCCAATGACATTTTTGTCCTTAGGTCTTGGAACCAAATCCCAAGTTTCACTTTTCTCTATTTGATTTAGCTCTTCATCCATTGCTTTTACCCAAAATTTATCTGCACATGCTTCACTAAAATCTTTTGGCTCAATCTGAGATAATAATGAAATATTTGTAGAATCATGTGAAGGAATAACTCTTCTTCTAGTTTGCCTGCTATTTGGATCACCAATGATCAAATCTTTGGGATGATGTTTCTGAATATATCGTGAAGGAGTTTTGGGAAGCAATTTTTGTCTTTCCTCATCTTCATCTGAAACCTATCTGAATTCTTCTTGACAAATTTCATCACTGAGTTCCTTGACTGGTTCTCTTATCCTTGTCTTTTCATCAATTGTTACATTTATGCTCTCCACAACTGTATGAGTTCTTTTTTTGAAGAATCTATAGGCCTTTCTTCTGTTAGAATATCCAAGAAATATTCCCTCATCACACCTAGGATCAAACTTACCCAGATTTTGCTCTTCCCTTCTAATAAAGCACTTACTCCCAAACACTTTGAAGTGTTTTACTGTAGCTGGTCTTCCTTTCCATAACTCATAAGGATTTTTATGATGATTTATTCTAAGTTGGGCCCTGGTGATAATGTAGACTGTTGTACTGGCTGCCTCTTTCCAAAAGCCATCTGAAAGTTTTGACTCATTTAACATAGCTCTAGCCATATTTTCAACAGTTCTATTTTTCCTTCCAACAACTCCATTTTGTTGAGGAGTTCTTGTCACTGAATATTCTCTTTTGATTCCTTGTTTCTCACAGTATTCCACAAATTCATTTTAAGTGAACTCTCCTCCTCTATCTGATCTTAAGAATTTTATCTTCTTTTCAGTCTCATTTTCAATCATCTCTTTGAAAGCTTTAAATTTTTCAAAAGCTTCAGATTTTTCTTTGAGAAAAGTAACCCACGTCATTCTAGAATAATCATCTATAAACAACATGAAGTAGCTTTCTCCCTGAATGCTCTAAGTTCTGGTAGGGCCACATAAATCAGTATGAATAAGATCCAAGGGTTTTGAGGAAGTATACCCTTTTGATTTGAAACTAGTTCTAGTCTGTTTTCCATGTTGACAAGGACCGCAAATGATGTTATGGGGCCTTTTTATTTTGGGAAAGTCTCTAACTGCTTCCTTGTTACTAATATTGAAAAGATTATCAAAGCTCAAATGCCCCAATATTTTATGCCATAACCAACTCTCATCTTCTTGAGTTAGAAAACATTTTTCCTTTTTTATCTCACTTAGCATGTAAATATTGTTTGGAGTCCTTGTAGCACTAGCAATAAGTTTTCCATTTTTTTCTTTACGTATCTCACATCTATTCGAAAAGAAAGATAATATATGACCTTGATCACAAAGTTGACTCACACTTAGAAGATTATGTCTTAGGCCTTCTACATAAAGCACATTTTCTATTTTAGATTTCCCATCCAAGCTAAGATTCCCTTTACCACAGATTTTAGCAGACCTATTATCTCCAAAACTAACTGTTCCTCTGTTAGTTTTTTTTAAGACCAAAAACTTTTCCTTTTCACCAGTCATATGTTTCGAACAACCACTATCAAGATACCATTTATCTACTTTGTCTTGAGCATGAAAAGTAGTTTGAACTATCATTGACTTAGATTTGATCTCATTTCTCTTTTTAGTGAACTTAAGGCTAGGTCTATCCAAACTGCACATTCTTGCTATATGCCCAAAATTCTTGCATTTGTAACACATGACATTTTTATCCATAAGAGGTGTAAAAGAGTTAACATTTTCCTTACTATGGCTATTCAAAGACTTATTGCAATGCATAGCTTTGTGACCAAATTTCTTGCAGGAAAAATAGTAGCCATGGAAAGTATTATGTAACCTGTTTTGATGCCTTGGATGATTGTTCTTCTTGTGACCAACTAGAATCCATCGCTCTTCAGGATGAAGATTGATCTTGCTATCTCTTCTTCCTGACATTGATGCTTGAGAGAAGAACTCTCTTCCCTGAATTTCTTAGGCTTTCTCAAAGCCAATAAGAATTCACCTTTGAGATCAAACTCAACCTCTTCACCCTTTTCTGAATCTGTGTGTTCTTCTAATAGATCCTTCTCCAAGCTGTTAGGCTCTTTTTGGAGAAACTAGCTCTAATACCAATTGAAGAACACAAGCTTATACTGAGAGGGGGGTTGAACAATATAAGACCACTTTTTACTTTTGCTTCAAATCAACTTTCAAAATAGTATTAAACAGAGTATATATAGCAGTATCAATAGCAGCAATTAAAGCAATGCACAAAACACCATCCACAAAGAGACACAGCAATTTACGTGGTTCACCCAAAGTGGGCTACTCCACGGATAAAATCTCTTACTAAATTTTATCAACAAATTTGGGAAACCTTTCTCAATTACAATGTTTATGGGTACCAACCCAAAGGAGACACCAATCTCCTAACTTTGCTCTGGCTGGTGATACTCTAGAAGACCTCTGCCTCTGCTACCCTTAGCAAGTGGAACTCTATCCAAAAAAGACACCTATCTTCCCTGCTCTGGCTGGAGACCTTTGTCCTCAACTCTGTCACCTCAAAGCTGGTCCTCAAATATGCACTAAACACAGTCCTTCGGTCTAGCACAAATGTCCTCTATATTTTTCTTTGATCTATACCAAACACAATCCTTCGGTCTGGCACAAGTCTGACCTCAAATCTCTTTCTATTTTGTCACAGTCGCACTTGGTCAAAACCAAATTTTTCATAGTTTGTGCAAACACAGTAGCACTCGATCGAACATCAACTTATGCACCTTTGCGTAATCATAGCAGCACTGTCTTCACACACTCTGCTTCTCGATGATCAAACTTCTCCCTCGCACTCTATCTACGAATATCGCACTTCGAACGCACACTACGATCGATACCTTTTCTCTCCAAGAAGCCCTCCTTTTATACTAATGCATTCAAGATCAAAAACCTTGATCTTAGTCGGTTGCACAACCCTAAACAACATCAGCTACAAACCCTAAACAACGTTGGCCCAGATTTAACTTTGTCGGCTCAAATTTAACTCTGCAACTCTTCTGAAGCTTCTGTCGCGAAACTACAACATGTCGTGATATCGGGACATCTTTTGCAATTGTACACTACCTTATGGCTTTTGTTGCAATATCACGACACTTTAGCCATTGACGACTTTGACTAAGCTCTTGTCGCAATATCGTGAAACTTCTCGCTTTGTCAGCAACAACTTTGCTTTTGTCACAAAATCGTGACACTTCTGTCCTTGCTGATGTCATCTTCACTTTTGTCATGAAATCGTGACACTTACGCTTCCTTGCCCTCTTTTCTGCTTGCACTAGCAAAAATAAAACATGTCACGAAATCGTGACACTTTTGCTGCCTTGAGCTTCTCTCTGCCTTATACCCGCAAAATTGGAACATGTCATGAAATCGTGACGCTTTCACCTTCGAGCTCTTCCTTCTTCAATTCATTGTGAAATCGCGATGCTTCTTTTGATGAAGAATTGCTTACTATTTCTGTCGTGAAATTGTGACACTTTCTCTAACTGAATGCTGCCATCTCAACCTGTTGCAAAATCATGACATATTCATCTGCTGGCTTCTTCACTTCTGCCTGTCGTGAAATCATGACACTTTCTACATCCGTACTCTTTTCTTTCATCCTATCATGAAATCGTGATGCTTTCAGCTTTCGAAAGCTTTCCTTGCAACCTGTCATGAAATCACAACACTTCTCATTTCAGACTCTTCTCTTCATTGCATGTCGCAAAATCATGACAGTTCTCACTTCGATCTTTTCAGCATGTCACAAAATCACGGTCCTCACCTCGACCTCTGCAACATGTCACGAAATCATGACACTTTTCGAGTTACATTCTCTCTCATCGAACTTGTCACAAAATCATGATAGTTCACACTGCGGACTCTCTCTTCTACATCATGTTGCAAAATCGTGACACTTTTTTGTTCGTACAGCCTTCTTTCTTCTTTTCAAAATGTTGTGAAATCGTGACACTTTTCCTTCTCTGCCTACCTGCACTTTACGAGTTGTGAAAATGCGACATGTCATGAAATCGTGACACTTTCCATCTTGCTTTCTTTCTCTGCCAACATGTCACGAAATCATGACAGTTTTTCCAGCTTCTTCTCTTTCTTCCAACATGTCGCGAAATCATGACAATTTTGCTAGTACTTTCTCTCTCCTCAAACATGTCGCGAAATCATGACAGTTTTGCCAGCACTTTCTCTCTCCTCAAACATGTCACGAAATCACGACAGTTTTTCCAATCAGCTGCATACTTTTTCTTACTTGTCTTTTTCTTTGATATTTTGCAAATGGGCTACTCTGATCTTCTTGGAAACTCACTATCCATGTTGTAACCTTCATCAAAACAAATTCTTTGACATCAAATCAAATTGCTTCAAGAACTTCTTGACATCAATGACAACATCTATACTTGAGAAAAGGCAATGTACCCAAGGTACCCAAAATTTCCAACATAAGGGAGATGATCCTCAAGGACTACTAGTGTAGGAATTTTTTTAATTGTTGGGCAAGTTGTTGGTGTTTGTTCAGTGTATGCTCCCAATAATTCAAATGATAGAAGCAAGCTATGGGACTTGATGTCCTCTAATATAACAAACGCTAACTAGGTTATTGGAGGGGAATTTATTATGGTAGAATGGATAAGAAATAGGTAAGGAGGAACATGAGGATGTGTTGGAGGTGAGGAAAAAGAAAAATGGGCTAAAATAAAGGCCTCTACAGGTCTTTGACATATATTTTTAACAAAAAAACCTGGAAAAGAGGGGTTGGTTTACATGGTCTAATAGGAGAAGTGATGACGATCGTGTATAGGCTAGGTTGGACAAATTTTATGTTGATAGCAATGTCTTCACTTGTACAAGGCTAGGTAAACGAGTTGGTGATGTGGACCTTTCAACAATAGGTTCTAACCATTTTCCTATCAACACAACAATTTATATTGGTAAGGTCTCTACAATAGATAGTGCTTTGAATTTTAAGTTGAATATTTCTCATTTGGAATCTGAATCCTATAAAAATATTATCAAATATGTAAGGAAATTGGAACCTAGACCAAGAGAAAAATATGGGTGGTAAGGATGGTGGGAAGTAGCAGTGAGGAGGACTATTAGATTTTTGTGAGGTTGGGAGAGATTGGTGGCCAAAAAAGAAGGGGTAAAATAAAAATTTTAAGTTCACTAGAAAAGACACGAAGGTAATTGAAACTAGATCCTTCAAATATCTAGCCACAAGAACTAGAAGCAAGTAAAGAAAATGAAATTAGACAGTATGAAGACTATATGGGTATAGGAGCAAAAATCAGGAGTAGGCTCAATTGGATTAAACAAGGTGATGCACCCTCTGAGTTCTTTTTTGGTTACATCAAAAGAAAGATTGCTTTGAAAAGGATAGTGAATTTACAGACAAAAGATGGCTTTCTTGTTGAAAAGGAAGATGATATTAAATTTATATTTGAATCTCATTTTAGGAAGATATTTGCAGAGTATCCTACAGATGAGGGTGTGTTGCTAGCTAGAGAAGAAGTTAAAAAATGTGTACCTAGGGAAGTTTTTAGTTTTGAGAATGAAAAAATGGTGGAGGATTTCACTAAGCATGAACTTTATAATTCTCTTTCTCATATGGGCAATGGTATGACCCCTGTACCGAATGGACTTCCTACAAAATTGTACAAGAAAATATGGGAAGTGATTGGAAATGACTACACGATGATGGTGTGGGATAATTTTGACAAAGGTATGTTATCTTTGGGCTTGAATCAAGGGATCATTAAATTGATCCCTAAGAATAATAGGAAGGACACGATTGGAGGTTAGAGGCCCATTAATTTGCTCAATGTCTCATAAAAATTTTTGGCCAAGGCACTAGCTCTTAGAATAAAACCTATAGCAACAATAATTATAAACCAAGAGCAAACAAGGTTTGTTAAAGGAAGATTTATATTAGAAATTGCATTGGCCATGCGGGAGACAATGGATTGGGCACGAGGAAGCAATAAAAAAGAATTTTTTTTGAAGATATATTTTGATAAGGCCTACAATAGGGTTGATTAAAAATTTATTTTTAATATGTTGGAGTGGTTGGGATTCAACAAAACAATTGTTAGGAGGATCAAGGTGTTGTTCTCATGTGCCTCAACAAAGGTAATGGTTAGAAATAAGCTTTTAGAATCTATTACTTTGTTTAAGTCGATTAGACAAGGTTGCCCTCTAGCCCTCTATCTTTTTGTGTTGTTTGTTGATGCTTTGGGATATCTATTAGAAGCTAGAATGAAGGTAGGGGATTTAAGAGGTATCTTGATTCCAAGGGGTATAGTTATTAACAACCACTTTATAGATGATTCTTTTTTAGTCCAAATTGATAGATAATTTGTTTAAAATACCATATGCTCTCTTGATAAGTTTTGCTTGGCCTCAAGTGCTAAAATAAGTGAACCTAAATATGAGTTTTGGTTAGTTGGTGCTAACTCCTTACCAAAGGGCTTTTCCCCTACATGGAAATATATTGCAGATGGTGAGATTGTTAGATATTTTGGGATATCATTTCATAAGAGAATCTCATTGGTTGATATGTGGAATTGGTGCTTGGCTAAATTTAAAAAAAATATTCAAGTGTGGAAAAATAGGTCACTTTTATCTGCTGGTAAGCTAGTGGTGGTGGTAAAAATTATGCAGGTCTATCATCTTTACTATTCTTCCTATTGGCTACGTAATTCTTCTCAATACATGAGGCTTGAGAAGATTCATTCGATTATTTTTGTGGTCCAAATTTGATAGTTCAAATAAACTACCACTTATAGCATGAAAATACTACACCATTCCCAAAGAAGAGGGAGGTTTGGGGCTTTTGGATATTCATACTCAAGGTAAGGTTTTGGTAGCTAAGTGGATTGTGAGGGATTTGGAAGGGAATGAAGGGTGGAAAATTCTATTACGACACAAAATTTAGACTTGTACTCACATTGATGGCATTAAGAGCTCCTTCCATTTGGAGGACATCATTGGCAACCCTTGGAAGTTTAAAATAAGAGGTAACATTCTTATTTAAATAATTTGGGAAGCATGGAAGTTGGTGCCTATGTACTGCATTGGGAATTTTTTGATGATAGGAGAGGGTGGGTGCTTCCTTATAGGTCAATTTGGTTATGGAAATAGAATGGGGATTATGCCTCTAAAAGGATGATACTCCATTGTAAACAATTGGTAAGAAAATGGGTTTGATGTTGGGTTGATTAATAGAGTGCTGACACTAGTGATTGGTCCTCCTATTGTGATTTTGTTCTTAAATACAAGTTGTGGTGCTCTGATAAAGATGCTCTCACATAGATTCACTCTCTTTTGCCTTTTTATCAACTTTACAAACTAAATAGAGGACTACCAAGACTTTTTTTAAGATATTGGAGATGGAAGTTTGGCTACCCTATGCTACAATTTTTTGAGTTTTTAAGTTATTGTAATTATTATTGTCATTGTTATCCTCTATTTTTTGATAAGAATTCCCCCAAAGGTAGAGTTCCAAAAATGGGTCAGAAATACTTGGACAATTAAAGGGTTGTATGTGCAATCATACAAAGAATTGTGAGGAAGGTATGTATGTGTTATTTTTGAAAAATCATAGATTGATAGGTATGTTTTACAATATAAAACTTGTATAGTGGGTAGCTCATCTACTTATTTTTAATATTGGTGCCCAAATTTTTATCATTTTGATAAGGCCCAATCAAGATTTCCATTGTGGATTGAATTTGTCTAAATAAAATCTGAGTTCATATGTCTAGTTAAACCCATGGCTCAATGTTTTGGTAAAGTCTTAATTGAACCATCAGATACAATGACATATAGGCATAGCCCAAGGATGTTTGTGGAAGTTGATTTGCAAAAGAAGCTTCCTAAACACTTCAAGATGATTACCTTTGAAGGGACTGTATTCAAATAAGTTAAATACCTAAACATTCCAAATGCTTTCTTTGCATGTGAGTCATAGGAGCACTTAATTAAGGATTTTCCATTTCATAAGCCCCCTAAAATTGATAATAATTCTAAGAAACCAAAGGAGTGGAGGGGTTAGTGTGAATCAACTGGTCAACAACAAAATAACTATCTAAAAATCAGGGAACAAACACCATGGAGGCAATACAAGAGGGAAAGACACAAAATGGAAAGGCAACTATGAGTAAGGGCTTAATTTGAGATTCCCACATAATGAGTTTAAATAAAAAAGATAAGGGAGATCAAATATTCTCTAGGTAATACTTCTAAAGTCAAAATAAGGTCTTCCTCTCTCAAAAAGCAAAAGGATGATGGAGAAAACATGTGAAGGGATGCGCATTCGCATAAAAAGAAAGTGACCAGTAGTTTTGGGAACGATGTGCATGCAGGTGGGAGTTGCTCAGATACAAAATTTAATGTGTTTAATGTTGATGTGAATAAATCAAGTTTAATATTCTTTCTTGGAATTTAATAGGGATTTTAATCTCATCGAGAAGGATTTTAGCTAGTCATTTTATATGAAATGTGAAATCTAATGTATTCTATCTTTAGGAAGTTAAATTTAATGGTTTTGCATTAAAGAGTTGTATGGATAGTAGTTGGAAGGGATGTTGGTGGGCTTCCTCTCATGATAGTGGCTCTAGAGGAGCCATTTTAGCAGTCAGTCCATGGTGGGGTTCCTTGTTAATGGATAAGGGAGAGGATCCTCAAGGACCGCTAGTGTGGGTAACTTTTTTATTGTTGAGCAAGTTGTTGGTTTTTGTTCAGTGTATGCTTCCAACAATTCAAATGATAGAAGCAAGATATGGGACTAAATGTCCTCTAATATTCCAAATGCTAACTAGGTTATTGGAGGTGACTTTAATATGGTAAAATGGATATGGAATAGGAAAGGAAAAACATGAGCATGTGTTGTAGGTGAGGAAAAAAAATGGGCAAAAATGGAGGTCTCTTTATAGGTATTTGACATAAATTAAAAAAAAAACACCTGGAAAAGAGGGGTTGTTTACATGGTCTAATATGATAAGGGGTGGTGATTGTGTACAAGCTAGGTTGGACAAATTTTATGTTGATAGTAGCATATTCAGTTGTACAAGGCTAGGTAAATGAATTGGTGATGTGGACCTTTTGACAATAGGTTCTAACCATTTCCTTATCAACATAATAATTTATATTGGTAAGGCCTCTACAATAGATAGTGCTTTAAATATTAAGTTGAATATTTCTCATTTGGAATCTGGAGCTTGCAGAAATATGATCAAATATGTAAGGAAATTGGAACATAGGCCTAGAGAAAAATTTGGATGGTTAGGATGGTGGGAAGCAGTGATGAGGAGGACTGTTAGATTTTTGCAAGGTTGGGAGAGATTGGTGGCCAAAAAAAGGAGGGGTATAACCAAAATTTTTAGTTCAATAGAAAAGGCAATAAGGGAATTGGAACTGGATCCTTCAAATATCTAGCTACAAGAACTGGAAACAAGTAAAGAAAAGGAAATTATGTGGTATGAAGACTATGTGGGCAGAGGAGCAAATCAGGAGTAGGTTCAATTGGATTAAGGTTGATGCACCCTCTGAGTTATTTTTTGGTTACATCAAAATAAATATTGCTTAGAAAAGGAGAATGGATTTATAGACAAAATATGGCTTTCATGTTGAAAAAGAATATGAGATTAAATTATATTTCATTCTCATTTTAAGAATATATTTATAGAGTATCCTGCAGATGAGGGTGTGTTGCTGGCTAGAGAAGTTAAAAAATGTGTACCTAGAAAATTTTTTAGTTTTGAGAATGAAAAAATGGTGGAGGATTTCACTAAGGATGAACTTTATAATGCTCTTTCTCATATGGGCAATGGTAAGTCCCCTGGATTCTATTACTTTATTGGGAAGTGATTGGTAATGACTACACGATGATGGTGTAGAAATGTTTTGATAAATGCATGCTATATTTGGGCTTGAATCAAGGGTTGATTATATTTAACCCTAAGCATAATAGGAAGGACACAATTGGAGGTTAGAGGCCCATTACTTTGCTCAATGTCTCATATAAAATTTTGGCCAAGGCATTAGCTCTTAGACTAAAACCTATAGCAACAAGAATTGTACAACAAGAGCAAACAAGGTTTGTTAAAGGAAGATTTATATTAGACACCGTGTTGGCCATGTGGGAGACAATGGATTGGGCATAAGGAAGAAATCAACAAGCATTGTTTTTGAAGATATATTTTGATAAGACCTATGATAGGTTTGATTGGAAATTTATTTTTAATATATTGGAGTGGTTGGGATTCAAGAAAGTATTTGTTAGGAGGATCAAGGTGTTGTTCTCATGTGCCTCGACAAAGGTAATGGTTAACAATAAGATTTTATATTCTACTTTGTTTAAGTTGATTAGATAAGGCTGCCCTCTAGTTGCCTATATTTTTGTGTTATCTGGTGATTCTTTGGGATATCTATTAGAAGCTAGAATAAAGGTAGGGGATTTAAGAGTTATCTTGATTCCAGGGGTATAGTTATTAACAACCACTTTGTAGATGATTTTTTTTAGTCCAACTTGACAAATAGTCCATTGAAAATACCATATGCTCTTTTGATCAGTTTTATGTGGCCTCAAGTGCTAAAATCAGTGAACCTAAATATGAGTTTTGGTTAGTTGGTGCTAACTCCTTACCAAAGGTCTTTTCTCCCATATGGAAACATATTACAAATGGTGATATTGTTAGATATTTTGGAATACCATTTGGTAAGAGAGTCTCATTGGTTGATATGTGGAATTGGTGCTTGGCTAAATTTGAAAAAAATATTCAAGTGTGGAAAAATAGGTTACTTTTGTTTGTTGGTAAGCTGGTGGTGGTGGCAAAAATTATGTAGGATTATCATATTTACTATTCTTCTTGTTGGCTGCCTAATACTTCGTAATACATGAGGCTTGATAAGATCATTCAATCATTTTTGTGGTCCAACTTTGATGGTTCAAATAAAATACCACTTATAGCATGGAAATACTACATCATTCCCAAAGAAGAGCAAGGTTTGGGTTTTTTATATATTCATTCTCAAGGTAATATTTTGGTAGCTAAGTCAGTTGTGAGGGATTTGGAATGGAATAAAGGGTGCAAAATTCTATTATGAAATAAAATTTAGACTTGTACTCACATTGATGGCATTACGAGCTCCTCCATTTAGAGGACATCATTGGAAATACTTGGAAGTTTAAAATAGGAGACAATAGTATTATTAAAAATATTTAGGAAGCATGGAAGTTGGTTGCATATATACTACATTGGAAATTTCTTGATGATAGGAGATGGTGGGTGCTTCATTATAGGTCAATTTTGTTATGGAAAGAGAATATGGAGTATGCCTCTGAAATATCGAGACTCCATTGTAAACGGTTGGTAAAAAAGGGGTTCGATGCTAGGCTGATTTATAGTGTTAACACTAGTGATTGGTCCTCCTAGACTGATTTGGTTCTTAATACAAGTTGTGGTACTCTAATAAATATGATATCATCTAGATTCACTCTCTTCTACCTTCTGATCAACTTTACAAATAGAATAGGGGATTTTCAAGACTTGTTTGGAGAGATTGGAGATGGAAGTTTGGCTATCCTGTGATACAATTTTTTGAGAATTTTTTATGTTATTGTCATTGTTATTATCATTGTTATCCTCTATTTTTTGAGAAGAATGCCCTAGAGGTAGAGTTCCAAAAATAGATCAGAAATACTTGGATAGCTAAAGGGTTGCATGTGCAATCATATTGGGGATTGGGAGGAAGGTATGTATATGTTCTTTTTGAAAAATTAGAGGTTGCTAGACATGTTTTACAATATGGAACTTGGATAGTGGCTGGTTCATCTACTTATGTTCAATATTGGTACCCAAATTTTGATCCATTTGATAAGGCCCAATCAAGATTTCCACTATGGATTGAATTTATTACAATTAAATCTGAGTTCAGATGTCTTCTTAAACCTATGGCTCAATATTTTGGGAAAGTCTTAATTGAACCATCAGATACAATGACATATAGGCATAGCCCAAGGGTGTGTGTGGAAGTTGATTTGCAAAAGAAGCTTCCTAAACACTTCATGATGATTACCTTTGAAGGGGCTGTATTTTGAGAAGTTAAATACCTAAATATTCCAAATTCTTGCTTTGCATTTGAGTCATAGGAGCACTTAATTAGGGATTTCCCATTTCATAAGCCCCTCAAAATTGATAATGATTCTAAGGAATCAGAGTAGTGGAGGGATGAGGTGAATCAATTGGTAAACAAACTAAAGAGCTCTCTAACAGTCAAGGAACAAACACCATGGAGGTAATACAAGAGGGAAAGACACAAAATGGAAAGGTAACTCTAAGTAAGGGTTTAGGAGCTAGAAAATTTGGGACTCCCACAGAATGAGTTCAAGTACAAAAAATAAGGGAGATCATATATTCTCGAGGGCAGCCTTATAAATTCAAAAGGTCTTCCTCTCTCGACAAGAAAAATTATGATGGAGAAAACCTGTGAAGGAAATCATATTCACATGAAAAGGAAGTGACTAGTAGTTTTGAAAACAATGTGCATGCAAGTGGTAGTTGCTCAGGTAATAGATTTGAGGTGTTGAATGTTGATGTGAATCAATGAAGTTTAGTATCCTTTCTTGGAATGTAAGAGGGATGTCAATCCCATCGAGAAGGAGTTTAGTTAGTCATTTTTTATGAAATGTGAAATTTGATGTAGTTTATCTTCAAGAAGTTAAAGTTAGTGGTTTTACATTAAAGAGTTGTATGGATAGTAGTTGGAATGGATGTTGGTGGGCTTCCTCTCATGATAGTGGCTCTAGAGGAGTCATTTTAGCAGTCAATCCATGGTGGGATTCCTTGTTAATGTATAAGGAAGAGAATGCTAGTGTGGGCAACTTCTTTGATTGTTGAGCACGTTGTTGGTGTTTGTTCAGTGTATGCTCCCAATAATTCAAATGATAGAAGAAAACTATGGAACTAGATGTCCTCTAATATACCAAATGCTAATTAGGTTATTGGAGGGGACTTTAATATGGTATAATGGATAGGGGATAGGGAAGGAGGAACAAGAGGATGTGTTGTAGGTGAGGAAAAAGAAAAATAGGCCAAAATGAAGGCCTCTTTACAGGTATTTGACATAAATTTTAAACAAAAGCACCTAGAAAAGGGGGGTTGGTTTACATGGTCTAACAAGAGAAGGGGTGTTGATCGTGTACAGGCTAGGTTGGACAAATTTTATGTTGATAGCAGTGTCTTCACTTGTATAGGGCTAGGTAAATGAGCTGGTGATGTGGACCTTTCTACAATAGGTTCTGACCATTTCCCTATCAACACAACAATTTATATTGGTAAGGCCTCTACAATAGATAGTGCTTTGAATTTTAAGCTAAATATTTCTCATTTGGAATCTAAATCTGGCAGAACCATGATAAAAAATGTAAGGAAATTGGAACCTAGACCTAGAGAAAAATATGGGTGGTTAGGATGGTGGGAAACAACAGTTAAGAGTACTGTTGGATTTCTGCGAGGTTAGAAGAGATTGGTGGTAAAAAAATAAGGGGTAAAATCAAAATTTTAAATTCACTAGAAAAGGTAAGAAGGTACTTGGAACTGCATCCTTCAATTATCCAACTATAAGAACTGGCATTAAGCAAAGAAAAGGAAATTAGAGGGTATGAATACTATGTGGCCAAAGGAGCAAAAATCATGAGTAGGCTCAATTGGATTAAATAGGGTGATGCACCCTCTGTGTTCTTTTTTGGTCACATCAAAAGAAAGACTGATTTGAAAATGATAGTGGCTTTATAGGCAGAAGACGACTTTCTTGTTGAAAAGGAAGATGAGATTAAATATATATTTGAATCTCATTTTAGGAAGATATTTGCAGAGTATCCTGCATATGAGGGTGTGTTGTTGGCTAGACAAGAAGTTTAAAATGTGTACCTAGGAAAGTTTTTATTTTTTAGAAAGACAAAATGGTGGAGGATTTTACTAAGTATGAACTTTATAATGCTCTTTCTCATATGGACAATGGTAAGTCCCCTGGACCAGTTGAACTTCATACAAAATTGTACAAGAAAATGTGGGAAGTGATTGGTAATGACTACACGATGATGATGTGGGAAATTTTTGACAAAGGCATGTTATCTTCAGGCTTGAATCAAGGGCTTATTAAATTGATCCCTAAGAATAATAGGAAAGACACAATTGGAGGCTATAGGCCCATTACTTTGCTCAATGTCTCATACAGAATTTTGACCAAGGTACTAGCTCTTAGAGTAAAACCTATAGCAACAAGAATTGCATGGCAAGAGCAAACAAGATTTGTTAAAGAAATATTTATATTAGATACTATGTTGACCATGTGGGGGACAATGTATTGGGCACAAGGAAGCAATCAACAAGCATTATTTTTTAAGATAGATTTTGATAAGGCCTACGATAAGGTTGATTGGAAATTTATTTTTGATATGTTGGAGTGGTTGGGATTCAACAAAGTAGTTGTTAGGAGGATCAAGGTATTGTTCTCATGTGCCTCAACAAATATAATGGTTAACAATAAGATTTCATATTCTATTAATTTTTTTAAGTCGGTTAGAGAAGGTTTCCCTTTAACCGCCTATTGTTTTGTGTTGTCTAATGATGCTTTGGGATATCCATTAGAATCTAGAATGAAGATAGGGGATTTAAGAGGCATCTTGATTCCAAAAGATACAATTAATAACCACTTTGTAGATGATTTTATTTCATTCCAACTTGACAAATAGTCCATTGAAAATACCATATGCTCTCTTGATTAGTTATGCTTAGCCTCAGGTTCTAATATTAGTGAACCTAAATATAATTTTTTTTTAGTTGGTGCTAACTCCTTACCACAAGGCTTTTCCCCCACATGGAAACATATTGCAAATGGTGAGATTATTAGATATCTTGGGATACTGTTTCATAATAGAGTCTCATTGGTTGATATGTGGAATTGGTGCTTGGCTAAATTTGAAAAAAATATTTAGGTGTGGAAAAAATAAGTTTTTTCTATTTGCTAGTAAGTGTAGACATGAAAAATTTACCCACTAAGGTGAGTAATTTTCCCTATATCCCTTGTTTTCTCCTTGGAAAATTAGGGTTATATTTGAGCCTATTTTCCCTATCAAATATAATACATTATTTCTAAATCCTATTCCATTGGATCTTTCTTGAAAAGAGATTTCCAACGGTATATGATATGACCTATTTTGACTCCATTTGACCCTCCAAAATGTATTAAAACCGCATGGGGGTCTAGCTGGTGCGATGTCGCACCCCATATTTATGGAGCATGACTTTGTATTTTAGGGTTTTATCTTAAGGAAACCCTAATTTTCAAAGTTGATCTTTTTAGGGTTGGTTGTGCTTAGGTTTTTCCCACCTATTTCTATTTCAAATCCACTATATAAGGAGGGTTTGAAATTCATTTCTTCCCATCAAGTTTTCTAATCAAGTAATCCAAGCAATGAAGTTTTTACCAAGAAAGTTCATGTTAACTCTATTTTCTTGAGGTCTTATTCTTCTTATTCTTTCGCAAGCAAGATAACTTACAAGTGCGAAGTGTGATTTATTGAAGATTTATTTTATGCTGCATTGGATTATGTGTTGCTACTCTTGGTGGATAAGTGTTTGAAGCCCTAAGGAGGAATCTACTACTTGGAGGTCTCCATCCTTTTTTCTTGCTTCTTCACTACTACCAGGTTGTTTTTTTTCTTATTTAATTTGCATATTAATTAGGTTTTTGATTGTGTATCTATTTAATTTACATTTTATGATTTTTCTCTTAGCTTCTACAAAATTGTGCTTGGGTTCTACAGGGCACGATTTCGCTGTGTGATATCGCGATCGCTCTATACGGGGTGCAATTTTGTATAGACCATGTTTGGGGGTAAGATGCTACCCCCAAACCCTAGATATGCATTATATACTACAATTAGACCATATTAGGGCATTTTGTACTCTATTTCATTATTTTGTTCTGCTATATTTTGTTATGCTTCTTCTTCCAAAGGTCAATTTCCACTTCTATTTTCAAAGGTCATCTAAAAGGACCTAGGGGGCTTGACTGCTACTTTATTGTACATAGGCCTAAGTAGGCCCCCTAATGCTAATCATATTTTCAAGTGTTTCTTAAGTTATCTTGGAGGAATAGGGATTATTGATAGCATTGGATCAAAGGATAAAAGTAAGAATCAATCACCGGATAAGCTAAGTGTTCTAAATAATCTTTAGGTTGTTTTTTGAGTGTTTTATATTTCTATTGTAAACCTTAGATCTAATTTAAAAGGAAATACATTTAATTAATTTCTAGGCATTTAAAATATAACAACATATAGTGTGCACTGAGGGTTAATTATGTTTATGCATTCTCTCTTAAGCCCTTGCTTAAAAGATTTTTTTTTTAAAACCCTAGGTTAGTGAGCATTCAAAGAAAGAATCATTTTAGGGTTAGCTCTTGTATTCTTGCATTCTGGTTTTTGCATTGTCCTTTATCTTTCATAGCTTAGATCTAGAAAGGCCAAACTTAGGTGTTTTCTTAAACTGAATACATCAAACTATCTTGAAATCCTGAGGACTTGGAATGAGTCCTAAAACCATTCCTGGTGAACCCTTCCCCCTAGCACCGAGTGTAGAGTACAACACACCCTCGTAGTTCATCCCATAAGGCTTTCTACCTTTGTGGATCCAACCTTATTGGGAATTATACACGATAGGGCAGTTTTCCCCCTGTACATCTTTGGTGAACCCGACATGAACACCTCCTTTTCTTTTAAAAATTTAATCAAGATCATTAATTTTGTGTGTTTAGATCAGAAAACATTAAAAATATAACATCTTGTGCTTATTTTTCTAGTCTTTAGTTCCTTCATTTTTTCCCTAGTCCTTTTCTCCTTTTCCTAATGGCTTTCAACCTTGGGAGTGAGCAAAGGCCTTTGAGGTTTGATGAGATTTTCCAAGAGAATGATCTAATTGATAGAAAAAATCATAAACTTGAAGAAGAAAAGGTTGATAATAGTCTTGGTCCCCTTGAAGACCCTAAGGGTCACTACATTTTTGAATCATTTGATCATGTTTTGGGTTTCATGGAACGCCATAAGGAGGCTTTACTTAAGGCTATGGAATAGAAAGCTCAACTCAAAAGAGGTGAGACTCTTCTTCCTCCTCCAGTCATCTCTCCTAGGCATATTCAGGATAATCCTTTGTTTGAATATGTAAATTATGGTAATCCTACCCATAAACCAACCTATGCCACTAATGTAACCACTAATGTTGGAAGAAGTCCACAAGTTCATCCAACCAGTAGTGTCACTCAATATTATTTTCAATTTCCTCCTCAATATGATAATCTCAACACTTTTTCCTCTATTCCACCAAATGTTAGTTATCCTCTCCATCAAGGTATCACATATCACAATAGTATCAATACCTCTAGCTTAAGCCAAGTTCCTTTTCAACAACCTGCCAATACTCCTCCCTTAGGGAATTTGGGGGCATTGCACAATAGTAATCCAAAAGTTCAAAATTTAGCAAATGTGGTAAAACAGTTGGCTTCAAAAATGGATATGATTCAGCCTTCTAGTTTTACTTATAGTTATAAAGATATGTGCAATCAACCCCTAGATCCTATTGTTGCTGCTAGACCTTATCCTAAGCATTTCATCATATGGATTTTACCTATAAATAAGGTAACATAAGATCCAATTGAGAATTTAAAAATATTTAGAACAACTTGCCATGATATCATCTATGATGATATGTTATTACTAAATATGTTTCCTAAGAGTCTTGTTGGCATGGCATTAGAATGGTATTATCGGTTACCCAATCATTATTTAAGGAATTTTGGAGAGACTACAGAATTATTTGTTCATCAGTTTAGTGCATATATTGAAAAGGAAGTGACAATGAGAGACCTATATAATTTAAAGCAAAGTAAAGAAGAATTGTTTTTAGAATTATTAGCTCATTGGAGAAGTTTAGTTGGTCAATTAAGACAACCTATGTCTTAGAAAGATATGTTTGATATATTCACAGGTAGTTTACAAGAATAGTTATCTTATGCTTTAGAAACTACTACTATCACATATTTAGATCAAGCAATTGAATTAACAAGAAAAGTGGAACAAGCTCTTATCAGAAGAGGAAAGTGTTGAGCAAGGTGCAGTGACAGTATTGTCATTGTTGTCAACACAGTCAGATAGATCGTTTGATGCAGTGGACAGGAGTTCAGAGGTCACTCAGAGTAAGTACAGTGATGTTAAATGCTTATGAGGATGTTTTTGATGTATGGGTGAAGTTGTTATAGGTTTTCCAAGAAGACCGAAGTGGCCCATATCCAAAAGAGAAGCGAAAAAGCAAAGAAGAAAAAGTGTCGTGATATCGCGACATGTTGCATTTTCATGGCCAAAAGAAAGAGAAAATGCAAAGAGGAAAAAGTGTCGCGATATCGCGATATGTTGCATTTTTGTGGCCAAAAGAGAAGAGAAAATGCAAGGAGAAAAATTGTCACGATATCGCGACATGTTGCATTTTCGTGGCCAAAAGAAAGAGAAAATGCAAGGAGAAAAAGTGTCGCGATATCGTGACATGTTGCATTTTCACGGTCCAAAGCAAAGAGAAAATGCAAGGAGAAAAAGTGTCACGATATTGTGACATGTTGTATTTTCGTGGGCCAAAGCTAAGAGAAAGAGCAAGGAGAAAAAGTGTCGCGATATTGTGACATGTATTTTTGCGGGTCGAAGCAAAGAGAAAGAGCAAGCAGAAAAAGTGTCACGATATCGTGACATGTATTTTCATGGGCCAAAGCTAAGAGAAAGAGCAAGGAGAAAAAGTTTCATGATATCGCGACATGTTGTATTTTCGGGGGCCAAAGCAAAGAGAAAGAGCAAGGAGAAAAAGTGTCATGATATCACGACATGTATTTTCGCTGGTCGAAGCAAAGAGAAAGAGCAAGGAGAAAAAGTGTCGCGATATCGCGACATGTTGCATTTTTGTGACTCAAAAAGGGTAGCCAGGCAGAGAAAGAAAAAGTGTCGCGATATCGTGACATGTCGCATTTTCACGACTCAAGAAGGGCAGGCAGTCAGAGTAACAAAAGTGTCGCGATATCGTGACATGTCGCATTTTCATGACTCAAGAAGGGCAGGCAATCAGAGTAACAAAAGTGTCACGATATCGCGACATGTCACATTTTCACGACTCAAGAAGGGTAGGCAAGCAGAGTAACAAAAGTTTCACGATATCGTGACATGTCACGATATCATGACATGTCGCATTTTCGTGACTCGAAAAGGCCATGCAGGCAGTGAAACAAAAGTGTCACGATATCACGACATGTCGCATTTTTGTGATCGAAGACCAGGATGGTAAACTGAAGACTGCATAGTGACGTGGACCCATAAGGAATATTTAATGATTCTAAATCATTTAAGATGGTCGTTACATGTGGAAAGAAATGGATGCATGCCCATGTGGAGAAAACAAACAATCGAAGAAGGAGAAAATGAATAGTCGTCAAAATAGAAACGAAAAGCTTTTTTGGAAACCAAAACGCATGCATGCACAAAGGATAAAATGAACAGTCATGATCGAGAAGACGAATAGTCATGATCGAGAAGACAAACAATCATGGTAGGAGAATATGGTGTCAATTCGTTGCATGTAACGTGTTTGACGAAATGCCCACTCTATATATACAAAAGGAGTTACATAAAGAAGGTGTTACAATTGACAAGTGGCGTATGAGAATTGAAAGGAGGAGTTACAACTGGAGTTACAAAGAGAAAGGATGGTTATAAAAGGAGTGTTGCTTGGAAAATTTAGTAGGGGAATTTATTCGGTGAAGTGCACGAGAGGAGAGTGAGAGGTGAGTGAGAGCCGAGCGAGAAGGGTGTGTGTTTTGTGAAGTGTGGGAGATGTTGAGTAAGCAATAGACTAGTCAGGGTCTTGTAAAAGTGAAGGCATTTCTATGTCAATCTTCTAGTTTCAATATTGAAGTCCAAGTTGGTGCTTGGCATTAGGGGTTGGTGCTCCTTCCAGTTGGTGCTAGTAAATCAGGGGTTGGTGCTCCTTTCTATTGGTGCAGATAAATCAGGGGTTGGTGCTCCTTTCTATTGGTGCAGATAAATCAGGGGTTGGTGCTCCTTTCTGTTGGTGTAGATAAATCAGGGTTTGGTGCTCCTTCCAAAGGTGTGCTGGTAAATAGATTGTAAATTTGTTGCTTTGCAAAGGCTGGATTTGGATGGGAGTCCAAACAGTCAATTTTTGAAGAGTAGCCAAAACTGGTGAACCTCGGTACATCTTGTGTTGTGTGATGCTCTCATGTTATATTTGCTTTATTTGGTTTTAAGTTTTAATTGTTTCGGCTTTAAGAGTTGAAGATTTAAGTTTTAAAGAGCTACACTGATTCACCGCCCCCTCTCAGTGTCATTGTGAGACTAACAAAAAGCTCAAAGTGAAAGAAGATAAAACCATTAAGTCATGGTATGAGAATAAGGATGTGGTAGTTTATGGTGTAATGGATAGTAGGCCTATTAATAATGTTGTTAGCAACCTATAAAAGATAATACTTCAAAAACCTCCACAAAGGAATTTTACGAGACTTGGCATACCTATGGAAGAAGTCCTAAAACAACTTTTGGAAGCCAACACAATTGATTTACCTACTAAAAGGTAACAAGATACTACCGCTAGTTGGTACAAGGCAGGACAACATTGTGCATATCATAGAGTAAAATGACATTAGACAAATTCTTGTAAGAAGTTGAAACATGTAGTTCAAGATTTAATTGATGTAGGACGTCTTGATGTAAGAAATTCTTAATCTTAAAATATTCAACAAAAGTCCACTACCAACTAAAATATACCTAAGCAAGGATAACAGGCATTTAATCAAGTATCTTGTAAAAATGTACATCATTATGGTAACCGAACATTTCGTATGGTAACAACTACTCCAAAATAATAGGTACAAAATCGACAGATCCAACGGTCTCAACAGGAGATGAGTTTTTCAGCAAATATATCCCTCTTAGAACTTTTGCAAAATTATCCTACTCATGGAGAAGCCTTAATAAATGTTCTAAAATAACAATCTATATCTCAATATATTTCCCCTAGTAATATGGCCAATGTTGTAAGCTTTCTTGGGACACATCACATCACATTCTTGGATGATGATATTTCTTTCTCAGACCTACGTAGGGATTCTTCTCTCTACATTACTGCATTTATTAGGGAAACCCTTATCAAAAGAGTTATGATTGATAATGGTTCTTCCCTTAATTTATGCACATATCAATTTATCCAAAAGTTTGTATTAAAAGATAAATATTTAACTTAATCTAATGCAATCATCAAAACATTCAAAAATGAGTCCCAAGAAGCTTGTGGCACCATATCACTTCACCTTAAAGTTGGACCTAAAATTTTAGATACATTGTTCTATGTGGTACCTTGTCTTGCATATTTTAATCTACTTCTTAGACGTCCTTGGATTCATGCAATGAAGGTCGTACCTTCTACACTTTATCAATGTTTGAAATTCAAATGTAAAGAACAACTTATCACCATTCTAGGTGACCTTCATCCATTCAAATATTTTTCAATGGTTGAACAAGATCAGTTTGGTCTTAATGTTTGTCCTTCAGTTTCATCATCTATTTCTCCAAGTTCCTCATCTCAAAAATTTGAACAATCTGATAATCTAAAAGTGAGTGAGGAACCTCTAATCAAAGTTTCATCATGGGATCAAGATAGTTAGTTTCTTCAATAACCTCTTCTAGATATATCTCATAAAGGTTTGGAGTAGAGTAATGAGGATAAGGATACCCCTTATCCTTATAACATTTTATTTTGTAATATGATAAATCTTGTATGTTCTAATGATAAATATTTTGCTTCTCATAGAGATCTTGTAAAGTTAGGGATTGTTCCTTCTTATGTTAATTAAAAGGGTTTTGTTCAAGAATATATATATTCTCATGTTATGGTTGCCAAAGAAAGAGCTATAAAGGAGCCTCTTCATGGTTATAATCATCGAGATTGCTTGCCTTCTAGATTTTTCTTTGATGAAGTAGTCCCTTGAATGCTTGTTCTTTTTGTTAAGATAGGGAGCACAATTAAAATGGGTATTGACTATCATTTAATAAAACATAAAATAATATAAATCAATCATTAAGGCATGTGTTTGCATTCTCATTCCATCATACATGTTTGCTTGCTCATGCTGCATAATTTCCTGTCATACTTTGCATGGTTGCTTGAAATTTTGTTTCTCTTGCATTTTTTTGCTTGTCATAACTGCATGGTTGTTTGTTGATGACTGCTTGTTCATATAGCTTCTGGGGATTCATGATAATGGCATGTGATGATACCTAGTTGGTCATAGCTCCCATGCATTGCACTTTTCACTAGGGTTTTGATGCCTAGCGAAGCCCTAACCTAGGGCCCATGCATTTTCATCCCTTCTTCTCTTTTTTCCTTCCTTTGCTCTTTCTTCTCTTCTCTCTTCTTCTTGTATTCCTCAAATTTAAAAGTTTTACAATGATCATCATCTCTCTCCAAAGTCAAGAAATGCAATCCTATTTTGATATGTCCTTGTCTTTTTACATGATTCTTATTTCTCCTTTGTCTTCTTTGTCTAGATAAGGATATACATTATTCTCTTCTTTGATTGCACATTTCCTCCCTCTTGATTTTTCAATAGATGAAACTTCAAGCTGGGGGCACACACACACAGTTTGTTGCTCCTTATTTTCTTCCTCTTATTTCTTCTAGCACATGCACACACTCATATTGTGTTATGCTCATATGAATTGGTCTCTATATATTTTTTTTTACACCCCTATTAGGTAGTACTTGCTAATACATCATTCACATCAGCAATATCATATTTTCCCTATCGGGTTACGCTTCTTTTGACTCAACGGTCTCAACACCCCATTATAGGATAAGCTCCTTAGCCATTTTAGCAAGCCTCGATATACATCCTAGTGGGTAATCACCCCATAGTAGTCACTAGAGAGCAATCATCCATAGCAGGTTACGCTCCATCATTTGATCATTTGAGCAATCACCCATAGCAAGTTACACTCCATATTTTGCCCATTTGTCCATCTTAGCGAGTACTACACCCATAGCAATTTTTCACTCCACATCTAGACCTTATCTTTGGGTATAACACCCTTCATTTAGGGTTCTTGATTAGCTTCTCTCGATTTCTATGGTTGATCTTTGGATTCTTCTTGTTCTTATTACTCTTCTTATTTTCTCATCTTCTCTTATTTCTTTCCCTTTCTTCTATTCATTCATGCATTTCATGCTAGATGCATTAGATTCATGTTGTACCCAGTGCTCTTTGCTCTATTATTTTTTTGCTTGCTTTATTCTTCGTGTTACTATGTTTTGATTTGTCTTTATTTACTTTTTTCAAGTTTCTTAAGGAAGTTCCATTCCTTTCAAAACTCGAGGGGGCACCCTAGCCATAGCGGCATTAATGGTAGTAATGTCTCACCCTTTTGCCCAAACCTGGCCACCCCTTTTTTTTATTTTGTATCTTCTTGTCCATAGGATTTTACATCTTTATTTGATGCATTTACTTGGCATTAAATACATCAAAGAGGGGGTAAAATGTAGACACGAAAAATGGACCCACCAAGGTGAGTAATTTTCCCTAGATCCCTTGTTTTCTCCTTGGAAATGTAGGGTCATATTTAAGCCTATTTTTACCCTATAAAATATTATCCATTCTTCCTAAATTCTATACCATTGGATTGGGCTCGAAAAGATATTTCCAACGGTATATGATATTTTGACTTCATTTGACCCTCCAAAATTCATTAAAACCGCATAGAGGTCTAGTTGGTGCGATGTCGTGCCCCGTATTTATAGAGCACGAATTTGTATTTTTTGGTTTTCTCTTAAGGAAACCCTAATTTTCAAATTTTATCTTTTTAGGGTTGGTTGTGCTTAGGTTTTTTCCACCTATTTCTATTTCAAATACACTATATAAGGAGGGATTGAAATTCATTTTTTCTCATCAAGTTTTCTAATAAAGTAATCAAAGCAATCAAGTTTTTACCAAGCAAGTTCATGTTAACTCTATTTTATTGAGGTCTTCTTCTTCTTCTTTTGCAAGCAAGATAACTTACAAGTGTGAAGTGTGAAGTATGATCTATTGAATATTTATTTTCTACTGCATTGAATTGTGTGTTGCTACTCTTGGTGGACAAGTGTTGAAGCCCTAATGAGGAATCTACTACTTGGAGGTCTCCATATCTTTTGCTTGCTTCTTCACTACTACCAGGTTGTTTTTGTTCTTCTTTATTTTGCATATTAGTTAGGTTTTTCATTGTGCATCTATTTAATTTACATTTTCTAATTTTTCTCTTAGCTTCTGCAAAAATTGTGCCTAGGTTTAACGGGGTGCGATTTCACTGTGTGATATTGTGATCGCTCCCTACGGAGTGCGATTTTGCATAGACTGCGTTTGGGGGTAAGCTGCTACTTCCAAACCCTAGATATATGTTATATATTACATTTAGAATATATTAGGGCATTTTGTACTCCGTTTCATTATTATTTTATGTTATATTTTGTTATGCTTCTTCTTCTTCCAAAGGTCAATTTCCACTTCTATTTTCAAAGGTCATCTAAAAGGACCTAGGGGGTTTAACTGCTACTTTATTGTACAATGGCCTAAGAAGACCCCCTAATGCTAATCATATTTTCAAGTGTTTCTTAAGTTATCTTGTAGGAATAGGGATTATTGATAGCATTGGACTAAAGGATAAAAGCAAGGATCAACCACTGGATAAGCTAAGTGTTCTAATTAATATTTAGGTTGTTTGTTGAGTGCTTTATATTTCTGTTGTAAACCCTAGATCTAATTTAAAAGGTGAAGAACACAAGCTTATACCGAGAGGGGGGGTGAACAGTATAAGACCACTTTAATCTTTTTCCTTCAATATTTCAAATTAATATTATGCAGCGAATAGATAACAGTATAAAAAATAGAAATCAAAGCAATGCACAGAATACCATCCACAATAGAGACACAACAATTTACGTGGTTCACCCAATGCGGGTTACTCCACGGATAAAATTTTTCACTAAATTTTATCACCTCAAATTTTTGGAAACCTTTCCCGATTACAAAGTTTATGGGCACCAACCCAAAGGAGACACCAATCCCCTAGCTTTGCTCTGGTTGGTGATCCTCTAGAGAACTTCTGCCTCCTATGCCCTTAGCAAGTGGAACTCTATCCACAGAAGACACTTGTCTTCCCTGCTCTAGCTGGAGACCTCTGTCCTCAACTCTTTCACCTATAAATCTGGTCCTTGAAATTGCACTAAACATAGTCCTTCGGTTCAGCACAAATGTCCTCAAAATTGCACCTCTGCGCAATCATAGCAGCACTCGATCACACAACAACTTATGCACCTCTGCGCAATCACAACAACATGAACTTCGCGTACTCTGCTTCTCGACGATCAAATTTCTCCCTACACTCTGCTTCTACGAAAGTCGCACTTCGAACGCACACTTTGATCGATGCCAAAAATCTTCAAACAGCCCTCCTTTTATACTAACAACCAAGATCTAAACCTGAGTCTTAGTCGATTGTTACCCTTCAACTACATTGGCTACAAAACCCTAACCTGCGTTGGCCCAAATTTAACTTTGTCGGCTCAAAGTTAACTCTATCCTTCAATCGCCTCTGGTTCTGTAGATTTTCTTATGAAACTACAACATGTCACGATATCACGACATTTTTGCAACTGTACACATTCGTTTGGCTATTGTCGCGATATCGCGACACTTTTGCTTTTGTCTGCCTTGACAACGTCCTTGTCGCAAAATCGTGACACTTCTAACTTTTGCTGATGTCATCTTTACTCCTGTCATGAAATCGTGACACTTTAGTCTTCATTGCCTTCTTCTCTGCTTTTCTCATGAAATCGTGACACATCTGCTTCTTTTGATGTCATTTTCAATTTTGTCATGAAATCGTGACACTTTAGTCTTCATTGCCTTCTTCTCTGCTTTTATCGTGAAATCGTGACACATCTGATTCTACTGACGTCATCTTTAATTCTATCACGAAATCGTGACCCTATTGACTTCATGGCCTTCTTCTCTACTTGCACTAGCGAAAATAGGACATGTCACGAAATCATGACACTTTCGTTGCCTTAAGCTCTTCTCTGCATTACGCCCGCAAAACTGGAACATGTCACGAAATTGTGACGCCTTTCGCTTTCGTACACTCTTCTCTGTAGACACTAGCAAAACTGGAACATGTCACAAAATCGTGATGCCTTTCGCTTCTGTACACTCTTCTTTGTAGACACTGGTGAAACTGGAACATGTCACAAAATCACGATGCTTTTGCCTTCGAGCTCTTCCTTCTTCAATTCGTCGTGAAATCACGATGCTTCTTCTGTTGAAGACTTTTTTATTGTTTCTATCATGAAATTGTGACACTTTATCCAACTCAATGCTGCCATCTCAACCTGTCATGAAATCGTGACACTTTCTGCATTCGCAAGCTTTCTCTTCAACCTATCACGAAATCGTGACACTTTCTGCATTCGAACAACTTCTTTGTAGCCTATTGTGAAATCACAACGCTTCTCATTTCAGAATCTTCCCCTTTGCTGCATGTCATGAAATTGTGACAGTTCTCTCTTCGAGCTTTTCAGCATGTTGCAAAATCGTGATAGTCCTCACCTCGACCTCTGCAGCATGTCATGAAATCGTGACATTTTTCATGTAACTTTCTCTCTCTTCTAACTTGTCGTAAAATCACGACAGTTCACACTGTAGACTCTCTTTTCTACATTATGTCATGAAATCACGATACCTTTTCATCACTACAACTTTCCTGGCAATGTGTCATGAAATCATGACACTTTTCTTTCTCTGCCTTCCTGCACTTTCCAAGTCACGAAAATGCGACATGTCGCAAAATCGTGACACTTTCCATCTTGCTCTCCTTCTCTGCCAACATGTCGCAAAATCACGAAAGTTTTTCTAGAACTTTCTCTCTCCTAAAACATGTCACGAAATCGTGACAGTTTTTCCAGCACTTTCTCTCTCCTCAAACATGTCATGAAATCGCGACAGTTTTTCTAGCCGGTTGCATAATTTTTCTAACTTGACTTTTTCTTGAACTTTTGCAACTGGGCCACTAAGGACTTCTTGGAAAATCACTGTCCATGCTGTAACCTTCATCAAAACACATTCTTTGACATCAAATCAAATTGCTTCAAGAACTTCTTGACATCAATGACAACATCAACACTTGAGCAAAGGCAATTTACCCAAGGTACCCAAAATTGCCAACAATCTCCCCCTTTGTCATTGATGGCAAAACCTTTACTGAAACATATCTTAGGAGCCAAAATTGAATCCAACTGTGCCAACAACTTAGAATCTACCTTTGAAGTTTTTCTCCCCCTGACTTGAAGCTTTCCTCTTCATTTTGAAACTCTTCCCCTTACTCATATCTCTCCCCCTTACTCAAAACTCTCCCCCTTTGTCATCAATGGAAAAGGGTCACCTTTGGGGCTTGGGACTAAGAATGATCCTCTTAGCTTAGTCCCTCCCCCACCTCCTCATGAGGAGATTAAAACTGGGTTGGGAGTAAAACTCCCATTAGGCACTGATCATCATTAGTGTCTACAATTTCCTTGCCGGGCCTTTTCTTGAACTCTTTGCCTGCATTCCTGTTTCTCTCATTGTTCTTATTATTGATCTCATCCCTATTATTTTTCATGCCTTGATCCTTGGACCTGATCATGCCACTGTTTCTATTTTTGTACCTAGGAAGATCAGCTCTACACTGTATAGCTGTGTGACCTACATTGTTGCACTTATAACAAGTAACACTATTATTTCTGTTTGGCATACCTGTTCTTTGAATCTGCCTGTTATGACTAACCATGTTCCTGTAATTAGTCATGCAAAAAATTGCCTTATGCCCAAACTGTTTACAAGAGTAGCAATACCCTTGAAAGAAATTACGGCCCCTAAAACTATCATTTACCTTCCTTACTTGAGTCATGCAATGCGAAGCCATGTGGCCAAACCTGTGACACGCAAAACATCTGCCATTAAACTTTCCTGTAAATGACCTTCTAGGTCCGGTAAACTTTTTCTTCGCATTCAAATTTTTTTTTTTTGTTTCTGTGCATCTATCACTCATGGACTCAGGATCTGAAATACTTTCCTCATCATAACTCTCTTCCTTTTGAAATATCTTGCTAGATTTCCCAACCTGTTTCTTGTGCGGCTCAACAAAACCGAGACCTGTTTTATCTGTTGGATTTCTTTGACCTTTGATGAGAGACTTAACCCTTTTGGAGCTATCTTGAAACCTGTATAACTTATCCTTGTACTCTTTAGCTTCCACTTCCAAAGAAGCCATTTTCTGTTCCAACTCATTATACTCAATAATCTTAGACTCTAACTCATCCTTGAGTTCCTGTGTCTTAGCTATAGAGAAGTCAAGATTTTCTATAAGATCGTCTCTCTCCATACAACATTCATCTAACTTATCCTTGAGTCTATCATTCTTCTTTTTTTCCTTTTTCAAAACACTAAGAGCATTATTAAGTTCACTTTCAAGATATTTTAATTGTTTGCTTTCTGAATCCTCAAGGCCTTTTCCAGATTTCTTATCACTAGAGGTGCTACCTTTTTCAAAAACCATACAAGCATATTCTTGATAGTTTTCTAAAGCATCCTTATACATACTGGAAACCAAATCATTATTTGTACAGTCATCCTCAAGGTGACCAAAATTTCCACATCTAAGACATTTCATAATAATGAATCTATGTTTCGGTTCTTCCTCTTTTTCTGATATGAACAACATCTCATTTTCCTCATCACTTGAAGAGCTTTCACTATCACTGCTAGAACACTTACTTGCTTTGTCTAGGTAGAAAATATTCTTGTTCTTGTGTGAATACCTCTTTCCTTGATTGTTGTGCTCATCTCTGTTCTTTCTGTAATACCTATGCTTTTCAGAATCCTTGCTCTTAACATCCTGTTTCTCTTCATCACTTTCATTCTTTGAAACAGTACAGTCAGTAGCATAATGACCAAACTTTCCGCAATTAAAACATCTTATATTTTTCACGCTTTTGCTCTTCCTAGAGAACTTGCCTTTCTTGTTGTAATATGCCTCTTCATCACTAGAAGACTCATCACTCTCTTGAATCTGTTTGCCCTTTGATTTCTTGGTAGCTTTGAAAGCTGCCTCTTTCTTGACATCAACTTTCACTTGAGTTCTCAACTCAAATGCTGCAAGTATACTATGGAGCTCATCCTTTTTCAACTTATCCAAATATTTAGCTTCCTCAATAGCAAAAATATTTTCACTAAATATATTAGGAAGAGATCTTAAAATCTTATCACAAACATCATTTTCAACAAGCTCAAGACCTAAGTCTTTCATGGAGTTAACAACCTCATCCATACGAAGCATGTAGTCACTAATTTTTTCATCATCATTCATCTTGAGTTGTTCAAACATACCTTTGAAGTGTCTCAAATTGGCCTTTTGGACATTTATATCACCTGTGTGAACCACCTACAACTGTTTCCACATTTCACTAGCTGTCTTGCAGTGAATCACCTTGGTAATATTTGCCTTCTATAAACCCTTCAGGATTGCATTCATTGCTTTTGAATTGTTGTGATGTAGGAGCCTGTCTTCTTTAGTATAAGGACCATTTTTAGGAATAGTGTACCCATCTTCAATAACTTCCCAAACTTCATTACCAAGTGCCATTAGATAAACCTTCATTCTTGCACTCCATAGACCGAAATCTGATCCATCAAGAATAGGTGCTGCATTGCCACTTGAATAATCCATTGTGTTCTTAACCAGTTCTTCCTTCAAGCTGTTAAACCTTTCTGAAGGAACCCGCTCTGATACCAATTGAAGAACACAAGCTTATACTGAGAGGGGGGGGTGAACAGTATAAGACCACTTTAATATTTTTCCTTCAATATTTCAAATTAATATTATGCAACGAATAGATAACAGTATCAAAAATAGAAATCAAAGCAATGCACAGAATACCATCCACAATAGAGACACAACAATTTACGTGGTTCACCTAATGCAGGTTACTCCACGGATAAAATTTTTCACCAAATTTTATCACCTCAAATTTTGGGAAACCTTTCCCGATTACAAAGTTTATGGGCACCAACCCAAAGGAGACACCAATCCCCTAGCTCTGCTTTGGCTGGTGATCCTCTAGAGAACCTCTGCCTCCTATGCCCTTAGAAAGTGGAACTCTATCCATAGAAGACACCTATCTTCCTTGCTCTGGCTGGAGACCTCTGTCCTCAACTCTTTCACCTGTAAATCTGGTCCTCGAAATTGCACTAAACATAGTCCTTCTGTTCAGCACAAATGTACTCAAAATTGCACCTCTGTGCAATCACTGCAGCACTCGATCGCACAACAATTTATGCACCTCTATGCAATCACAGCAGCATGAACTCCGCGTACTCTACTTCTCGATGATCAAATTTCTCCCTGCACTCTGCTTCTGCGAAAGTCGCACTTCGAACGCACACTTCGATCGATGCCAAAACTCTTCAAAAAACCCTCCTTTTATACTAACAACCAAGATCTAAACTTGAGTCTTAGTCGGTTGTTACCCTTCAACTACGTCGACTGTAAAACCCTAACCTGCGTCAGCCCAAATTTAACTTTTTCAGCTCAAAGTTAACTCTGTCCTTCAACCGCCTCTAGTTCTATAGCTTTTCCTACGAAACTACAACATGTCATGATATCACAACATTTTTGCAACCGTACACATTCGTTTGGCTATTGTCGTGATATCATGACACTTTTGCTTTTGTCTGCCTTGACAACGTCCTTATTGCAAAATCATGACACTTCTAACTTTTGCTGACGTCATCTTTACTCCTGTCACGAAATCGTGACACTTTAGTCTTCATTGCCTTCTCTACTTTTGTCGTGAAATCGTGACACATCTACTTCTGCTAACGTCATCTTCAATTCTATCACAAAATCATGACACTTTAGTCTTCATTGCCTTCTTTTCTGCTTTTGTCATGAAATTGTGACACATATGCTTCTGCTGACGTCATCTTCAATTCTGTCATGAAATCGTGACCCTTTTGACTTCATGGCCTTATTCTCTGCTTGCACTAGCGAAAACGGGACATGTAGCAAAATCGTGACACTTTCGCTACCTTAAGATCTTCTCTGCCTTACACCCACGAAACAGGAACATGTCACAAAATCGCGACGCCTTTCACTTCTGTACACTCTTCTCTGCAGACACTAGTGAAACTGGAACATGTCACGAAATCATGATGCTTTCGCCTTCAAGCTCTTCCTTCTTCAATTTGTCATGAAATCGTGACGCTTTTTCTGCTGAAGAGTTGTTTACTATTTCTGTCATGAAATCGTGACACTTTCTCCAACTCAATGTTGCCATCTCAAACTGTCACGAAATCATGACACTTTCTGCATTCACAAGCTTTCTCTTGAACCTGTCATGAAATCGTGACACTTTCTGCATCCGAACAACTTCTTTGTAGCCTGTCACGAAATCGCGACGCTTCTCATTTCAGACTCTTCCCCTTTGCTATGTGTCATGAAATCACGACAGTTCTCTCTTCAAGATTTTTAGCATGTCACGAAATTGTGACAGTCCTCACCTCGACCTCTACAACATGTCACGAAATCATGACAGTCCTTACCTCGACCTCTGCAACATGTCACGAAATCGTGACATTTTTCATGTAAATTTCTCTGTCTTCTAACTTGTCACGAAATCACGACAGTTCACACTACGGACTCTCTTTTCTACATTATGTCATGAAATTGTGACACCTTTTCATCCGTACAACTTTCCTGGCAATGTGTCACGAAATCGTGACACTTTTCTTTCTTTGCCTTCCTGCACTTTTCGAGTCGCGAAAATGTGACATGTTGTGAAATCGTGACACTTTCCATCTTGCTCTCCTTCTCTACCAACATGTCACGAAATCGTGATAGTTTTGCCAAAACTTTCTCTCTCCTCAAACATGTCATGAAATCGTGACAGTTTTGCCAACACTTTCTCTCTCCTCAAACATGTCGTGAAATCGCAACAGTTTTTCCAGTCGGCTGCATACTTTTTCTAACTTGACTTTTTCTTGAACTTTTGCAACTGGGCCACTAAGGACTTCTTGGAAACTCACTGTCCATGCTGTAACCTTCATCAAAACACATTCTTTGACATCAAATCAAATTACTTCAAGAACTTCTTGACATCAATGACAACATCAACACTTGAGCAAAGGCAATTTACCCAAGGTACCCAAAATTGCCAACAAAAGGAAATGCATTTAATTAATTTCTAGGCATTTAAAAGATAACAACATATAGTGTGCACTGAGGGTTAATTATGTTTGTGCATTCTCTCTTGATCCCTTGCTTAAAATATTTTATCTTTAAAACCCTAGGTTAGTGAGCATTCAAAGAAAGAATAATTCTAGGGTTAGCTCTTGTATTCTTGCATTCTAGTTTTTGCATTGTCCTTTATCTTTCATAGCATATATCTAGAAAGGCCAAACTTAGGTGTTTTCTTAGACTCAATACATCAAACTATCCCAAAATCCTGAGGACTTAGAGCAAGTCCTAAAATCATTCCTGGTGAACCCTCCCCCCTAGAACCAAATGTAGAGTACAACACACCCTCGTGGCTCACCCCATAAGGCTTTCTACCCTTTCAGATACAGTAAGTTGTTGGTGGTGGCAAAAATTATGCAAGTCTATCATCTTTACTATTCTTCCTGTTAGCTACCTAATTCTTCGCAATACATGAGTTTTGATAAGATCATTCAATAATTTCTATGGTCCAACCTTGATGGTTCAAATAAACTATTGCTTATAGCATGGAAATACTACACCATTCTCAAAGAATAGGGAGGTTTGGAGCTTTTGGATATTCATCCTCAGGGTAAGGTTTTGGCTGCTAAGTGGGTTGTGAGAGGTTTGGAATGGAATGAAGGGTATAATTTTTTTTTATGATACATAATTTAGACTTGTACTCACATTGATGACATTAAGAGCTCCTTCCATTTGGAGGACATCATTGGCAACCCTTGGAAGTTTAAAATAGGAGGTAACAATATTATTTAAATAATTTGGGAAGCATGGAAGTTGGTTGTCTATGTGTTGCATTGGAAATTTCTTGATAGTAAGAGAGGGTGGGTGCTTCCTTATAGATCAATTTGGTTATGGAAAGAGAATGGGGAGTATGCCTCCGAAAGGCTAAGACTCCATTGTAAATGATTGGTAAAAAAAAATGCTTGATGTTGGGTTGATTTATGGAGTGCTGACACTAGTGATTAGTCCTCCTAGTCTTATTTGGTTCTTAAATACAAGTTGTGATACTATGATAAAGATGCTATCACCTAGATTCACTCTCTTTTAAATTTTGATCAACTTTACAAACTAAATAGTGGAATACCATGCAGGGTTATGCACAATGGTGAATATTCACCATTCGAGTGAATATTAGTATTTTTAAAAATTCAAATTTATAAATTTGGGGACCCGAACATCGACCATTTAGCCAAAAAAAATTGGAACAAAATATTTTTAGGTGTCGGTTCGTCGTGTGTTGATAATAGTATCATGAATATTTTTAAAAAATTTCCAACAATCCTGTCTAAATAAAGGTCCCTTTTTGCCATAAAATTTTAAAATTTTTAAATTATCCCACCCAACTCGCCAAGTATAACACAATATATAATTAACACCCTAGGGATACTTTTTCATTTATGGACCTTGTTCTACACTCGACGGATATACCGACCCAGCTCTACATAATACCAAAACCATTTCAACACCATACAATACCGAACCCATTTTTGCACCAAACCAAACCCTTTACAGTGCAAGATATTACTGAACCTTGTTCTACAATAGACTGGACCGATTTTAGCACAAGACAAGACTAGACTCATTTTTGCATCAGACCAGACCCTACTCTACACCAGGCCAGACCTAATTATACACTAGGTCGAACCATGTTCTACACCAGATAAGACCAGATCCATTTCTACATAGGATAGGACCCTATTCTACACCAGGTCAGACCTTATTCTGCACTAGATAATATCAAATGTATTTTTGCATAGGATCAGATCATATTCTACACTAGGTTGGACCCTGTTCCACACTAGGTTAGACCGTGTTCCGCACCAGATAAGACTGGACCTTGTTCTGCATAATATCAGATCCTATTGTGTACTAGGCCGATTTTCTAACCTCTTTTTGCACCAGAACAATTTTGAACCCTATTCTACTTCTAGATTGTTGGACTCTGTTCTACACAGAATAGACTACCAGACCACGTTCTACACCAGGTTCTCTGTCACTACTCTATTTACCATGTTTTTCTCTATTTTTCCATGTTCTCCATGTTGTCCCCTATTTTCTCTCTTTCTATTAAAACTCTTTGATTCTCTATTTCTATTTAGATCTATTTTTCTATTATAATATTAAGACTAGGTGAACGCTTTGGTTCTTTAAATATATTGTGATGCTTTATTTCTTCAAAGACATTATGATTCTCTATTTCTAGTCCATTTTGTACTATAATCTGATATTTTTACATGTATCTTTAATTATTTTTCAATCCTATTTTGCACCAGATAAATATCCGAGCCCTATTCTGCATCTGGATGATCATTGCTCTATTCTTATTTTTTTCTTTGTTTTACCCTGTTTTACATATTTTCCCCTATTTTCTCTCTTTTTGTTAAATCTCTTTGATTCTCTATTTATATTCAGATCTTATTTTTGTTATAAGATTATACATAGGTAAATGCTTTAGTTCTCTAAAAACATAGTGATGCTTTGTTTATTTGAAGATACTGTGATTCTCTATTTCTAGTCCATTTTGTACTATAATATGATATTTTTTGACATATATATATCTCTAATAATTTTTTGCATAGACAAGTTTTTTCTTAAATTGATTTCAATTTATATGTTAATTACTTTTATGCTCTTATGAGTTACAAGTACTATCACCAAAAAACAAACTAGTGACATAAACTGATAAAATCACAATAAAGCATGGGAGAAAACAAGTATGTATTTTCTACCCACCAACCATCTATTTATCTATTTAAAATATTATCTTGAGGTCTGACCGAATTATGTCCTCTTCAACATTTTATTACTTTTCTAAATTGAAAAACATTTTCTTTACAAGTAAAATGTCACCTATTGATGATGGAAAGAAGGGGGCCAAATCTTCTTCTAAAAAGAGTATCCTAAAATATTTTAGCCAAATTTCAAAATGCAATGAGCCAATGAAATCCATGTAAATTCAAGGTACAAATAATTTTTGACTTCTGAATAGTTAGTTGTATATTATGTAATTAATTTAAATACTACTTTCTTCCTCAAACAATTACTTCTTAGTTTGTGTTTGACGATATGAATATTTTTTTTGTTTTTAAGTTTCTTTTGTTACTTTGTTTAATCCAATAATGATAAAAAATATTATGGTATGATACTATGCAGAATACCCTGTTGACCCTGATATACCTCGACTTGAATATATTACCCAACAAGAGATACGTTCTAATGAAAATCCTCTTGACAATGACATCCAACAAAAACTTGAAGAAAACCCTCAAAATGGCATATCAATTAAAAATTAAAGTGAAATCAAATACATTACAAACTTATTTTGAATCTTCAAGCAAAAATTATAAAAAGAGAAAAGCATCTAACTAGATTATTGGAAGGGGATTTAAGAAAGAATGGATAGAAAAATTTTCTTGGATTGAACCTATCCTAATTGAGGACAACCAAATTGATCAAAAAGAATGTAGATACAAAATTTACAGTTGGAGAATTGGTAAGGATCGCAGGCTACAAAATAAGATAGATACAATAGAAAAACATGCTAGCAAAGCTTATGTAAAAGTTACAAGAAGTAATGGTAAATTTAGTAAAGAAGTTAGGTGGAAGTATGCATCAGAATGTATGCATGTTAGATATGTAATAGAATGTTACAATCACTTAAAGCAATAACAATCTCTTGTTAAGATGCAATAGGTTAATAAGAAGCTAAGTACATCGGAAAAAATGATGGAAGGAGGCGGAGCAGCAGGGCTAGAAGATAGCGGCTTAGGGCAGCGAAGCAAGGAAGGTAAGGATTCTGAGGAGGGCGAGGACGCTGAGGATTCTCAGGCGCGGGATACTGTTGATAAGCGACGGGATTCGGACCCTCCTGACAAAGACCCGGACAAAGGGACCCAACAGGTATCAAAAGCCCCTTTTACAGGTTTGTCCTTTGCTCAAATTTTCAAAGGCAAGGAGAGCGGGTTTGTCAAAACTCTCCCACCCCTTTTCCCTGATAAGAACAAGCTGAGGGTTCCTGCTACGACTATGGAAGAATTTCTGTCCATCGAAACATTTTCCCTAGTGGGTAAATTTCTAGGCGAAAGACCCAACATAGAATCCATAAGGGCTTGGGCCTTCTCCAAATGGCGCCTGGCTGGCAGTATGGAGATTGTTGCGATGACAAGGGGTTTCTTCATGATCCAGCTCCACAACAAGGAAGACGCTAGCCGCATCCTCATAGGAGGGCCTTGGTTCCTGGGTAGAAGGAGCCTTTTCCTTAGGCCTTGGGGACAGGATTTCGACCCTGAGACCCAAAGCATTAACACAACACCCATCTGGGTCAGGCTCCCGAACCTCCCAGCCCATTTCTTCCATGAATATTTCCTGACAGCAATCGCAAAAACCATAGGGGAGTTGGTCGCCATTGACAACCCCACCTTATCTAGAACTCGCATGACGCATGCAAGAATGTGCGTGACTGCTGATTTGGAGTCCGAGCTCCCAACCTTCATAGATCTGGAATACGGGGACTATTCTAGAAGGCAACCCATCGAGTATGAAAATAAGCCGGCTTTCTACGTAGAATGCAAAACTCAAGGACACCTAAGGAACCAGTGCCCAGATCTGGTCACCGTCAAGGAAGCACCAAAGAGGAATGCCCAAAGAGGAGCCAACGAAAAAGGGCAAGGGAGGCCCCTCCGCCCATGGTTTTTGCCAAACAAAACAACGCACAAAAACGTGTACAACCAGAAGGCGCAAGAAGACCCTGCACAACGGAAGTTGAAAGGAATTCAACAAACGGATCGTGATCAGGATACTCAGGTTAGTCCCTTCTTTTCAGATCCTAATTCCTTTGAAGCCCTTGTTGAAACCGATGGCCAAGCGTCTAGATCTGCCGAGGAAGAACCAGATCAAGGACTCCCCGAAACCCTTGAATCCCCTTCCAAACCTATTTCTCCAAGGAGGTCCTCTCCTTATCCACCACCAAACTGTCCCTATGGCATGCCCCAGGATCCTGAGGACATCAGCAGGAGCATGAACGAAGAGGAGCCAGGGGCAGCCCCATCGGCCCTAGGCGAGGGATGGTCAAGTCCGGTCCAACAACAAAAATGTCCCCCAAAGTTCAGCCCAAAGCAAACCCGCAGCTCATCGAATAAAATAGACTTTGGCACCGAAAAGAAAAGAGGGAGAATCCCAGATGCAGAACACTACAAGATGAGAATCGAGAATGAAATTGCAAACGGTAAACAAAGCACCCTAGTGCTTCAAGACACGTCCCTCTTCGAAGGCAATAAAACCAACAAACCTCCCCCAGCTCAAGGTCGTGGCAGAGGGAGACATCCAAAATAGTGTAAATGAAGGTCCTCTCCTGGAATGTGAGAGGCCTTAACGACCCACCTAAGCAGAGGGCGATGAAGGCGTTAAGGAAAGAAACTTGTCCTTCAATCATACTACTTCAAGAAACAAAAATAGATGAAGCATGGTCCAAGATTCTGGCGAGCAAAATATGGAAACAAGGGGAAATGGTGTTCAGGCAAGCTCGTGGGGCCTCTGGGGGTCTTATGGTCCTCTGGGACCCTAAAAAAGTGGAAGGCAACGTCATTCAAGCTGATGATCGTGTCCTAAGTGTCCTTTTTAATGACATAGACAACAAACAGTCCTGGATTGTCTCAAATGTTTACGCGCCCAACACTGTCCAAGGAAGAGCCTGCTTGTGGGAACTTCTGAGTCATATGAGCAAGGCCTTTCAAGACGTTCCATGGATAATAGCTGGTGACTTCAACACCCCGCTTTTCCCGTCTGATAAGAAAGGAGGGGCAGGACTTCCGACTAGGAGCATGGAGGACTTCAACGAGTTTGTGCACACAAACCAGCTGATGGACGTCAAGCTTAAGGATGCCAAGTATACGTGGAGCAATAGGCGCTTGGGAAGAAACCTCATCCAGGAGCGGCTAGACAGGGTCCTTCTCTCGTAGGAAGCTATCCAGGTCTTTGGTGCGTCCTCCTTGCATGCCTTTCCTAAGGTCGGGTCTGACCATAACCCCATTCTCCTGGAAACTCCTCAGACCTCCACTTCCAGCTGCAAGCGCCCCTTTCATTTCGAAGCAATGTGGACCAAACACCCAGACCTAAAAAATAGGATCAACCAATGGTGGCAGCAGCCTTGCCAAGGTAGTCATTCCTACAAACTTTCACAAAAGCTTACTCGGGTCAAGAATAACCTCAAAATCTGGAACAAAGAAGTGTTTGGAAATATCTTTGAAAACAAAAAGGTTGTAACTGAAAAACTAAAAGCTATCGACAACCGGATCCAACATGGAGTGCTAGATGATGACACCAGGATTGAGGAGAGAACGCTCCTGTCAGAATACCACAACATCCTGGCCTGTGAAGAGACCTTCTGGAGACAGAAGTCTAGGGCCCTATGGCTCAAAGAGGGTGACTCCAATTCCAAGTTCTTCCATGTCTCCACTCTCAGAAATAGAAGCAACAACCGAATCAAACAGTTAACAAGAGCGGATGGGTCCAACACCCAAGACAACAATGACATTAAGAATGAAGCTGTGACCTTTTTTAGCTCCATCCTGGGTGAGGAACCTATGTGTCATGAAGCTGCTCGAGACTCTCTACTCCAATTCATTCCCCAAAGGATAGAAAAGGCCGCCAATTCAAAGCTTATCACTCCTTTTTCTGATCAGGAAATCAGGGAGGCACTTTTTTCCATGAATCCTGACAAGGCCCCAGGCCCCGATGGTTTCTCACCAAGGTTCTTCCAAACCTTCTGGGACATCCTAGGAGATGAGGTGTGCTCCACTGTCCGGGAATTCCAAGCTTCCAAGCACATCCCGCGAAGCTACAACTCTACCTTCTTAGCCCTGATCCCGAAAGGACCGGCTCCTAAGTCCATAACAGATTTCAGACCAATCAGCCTCTGCAACGTTTTATATAAGATCCTCACCAAAGCCATTGCGAATCGCATGAAAAGTGTGCTCCCTCAGATCATTGACCCCTGCCAAGGCAGCTCCGTCCAAGGCAGGTCGATCCTAGATGGCATCATCACAGTCCATGAAGCTCTTCACTCTGCCTCTCAGACCAAGAAGGTTGCCTTTGCTTTAAAGCTCGACATGAACAAGGCTTTTGATAGAGTTAATTGGGATTTTGTGAGCGCCATACTGCTAAAATTTGGGTTCCATCCTGAATGGGTCAGGCTCATTAGTTGCTGCATCCGCACCCCTTGGTTTTCTGTGTTGGTCAATGGGGAGCCAGCAGGTTTCTTCCAAAGCCGAAGAGGGCTTAGGCAAGGGGATCCTATCAGCCCCTTGTTGTTCATCATTATCGCTGAAGCCCTAGGAAGAACAATCAAAGCCATCGTTGCATCAGGGCTTATCTCAGGTATCAAAGCTACATCCCTCACGGAGGCCATTACCCACCAGCAATTCGTGGATGACACCCTAATTCTAACTATGGCGTCGGTGGCAGAGGCAAAAAACATCAGGTATATCCTTAAGCTCTACGAAGATGCGGCAGGGCAAAAAGTCAATTTCAACAAGAGCAAAGTGTATTTCCTTAACACTCCCCTTCCGAGACAAATCAAAATCACCAAAATTTTAGGGTGCTCCACCTCCACTCTACCTACTTCTTACTTGGGCCTTCCCCTATTCACTGGGGTTCCGACGGCGCCCATGTGGAACATTGTCCTCGAAAGAATCCAAAAGAAGCTCTCAGGGTGGAAGAGTCACTTGTTGTCCTAGGAAGGTAAGGCAACATTAACCATGGCTTCCCTTCAAAGTATCCCGGTCTATTTCTTATCAGTTTTCAAAGCACCGGTCAAAGTCTATCAGAGAATCGAAAGGTACCAAAAAAATTTCTCTGGTCCGGCTCTGAAGATAAGCAGAGAATCCACCTGGTGGGATGGGACAAAGTTTGTAGGCCTAAAGATGTCGAAGGGCTAGGGTTAAGGAAATTTTCCCACCTCAACCTAGCGCTTATAGCAAAACAAGCCTGGCGATTAATGTCCAATGAAAGAAACGAGTGGACAACAATCATCAAACGTAAGTATCTCCAAGGCACTGAGTTGCTCAACAACGCCATTCCAACCCGGGGATCCTCCTTCTGGAAAGTGATCCTAACCTGCAGGGAAGTGATCAGGAAAGGCATAAGATGGATCCTTGGAAATGGGCGAAGGATCGACTTTTGGGAGGATAGATGGGCAGGAACAGAAGCCCTAATCGGTGATCCTATTTTGGCTCCGCTGAAAACCCTCACCACTGAAGGCTTTGGGCCCAAGGTTGCTGATTTCTTACGGTAGAATAGGAGCAGATCCAACTGGAAGCCCATTGCCTTTCAAGGGTGGGAGACAACGACCCAAAAACTCAATAGCATTTTACTACATCAGTTTGTCCCCACAAGACCGACAGAAGACCAGATGAGATGGACCGCGACAGATAGTGGCAAATTCACAGTCAAATCAGCGTACAGATTGTTAATCCATCCTGAGGCTCCTCGCTTCCAAACTCAGTTAGTCTGGGTTAAGAGACTCATCCCCAAAATATCCTTTTTTGCATGGCTTGTGGTTCAAGGGAAAATTCTTACTATTGACAATATGATGAAAAAAGGATTAACCATCCCCAACAGATGTTATTTGTGCAGGGCTGACTGGGAATCCATCCAACACCTCTTCATCGAATGCCCCTTTGCCACCACAATCCTTAATGGCCTCTTCCAAGCTTTCAACATAACTTGGGTCAGACCCGAGTCCCTCAGTGAGTTCCTCCTGCAATGGCCCAAACCATTTGTCAGTGCCAGATTAAAATTCTTTTGGAAGATCATTTTCCACCATTTCCTGTGGCAAGTTTGGCTTGAAAGGAACCTGAGGATTTTCAATGAGGCAACTAGGGACCCAGGATCCATCACTAATAAAATCATTGCCTTTGCTAAGGAGAATGCCCTATCTTGCACCGATGAGCCCTACTCGACTCCCCGGGCGAAAAGCTCCTGGCCCAGTCCCTGAGTCTGCCCTGCCAAGACGGCCTCAGGAAGACTAATCCGAGGCATGAGGTTGGTTGGATCCCCCCGGACCGAATGCCTAAAGTTAAACTTTGATGGTGCCGCCAAGGGCAATCCTGGCAGAGCAGGGGCGGGCGGGACCGTCAAAAATCATCAGGGCGACCTTGTCCTGGCTTTCGCTAAGGCCCTGGGCACCACAACCAACAATGATGCTGAAGCTAGAGCCGTTTGGCACGGTCTTCTCCTAGCTAAGGACGTCCAAGGCCGGTTAATTATGGAAGGAGATTCCCAAGTTATCATCAATCTCCTCAACAACGATAAGGATCCTCCGTGGAAGTTTGAGGCTTGCATTAAGGAAGCAAGGAACCTCTTAACCAACAGAGGTGACAGCGTGGCTCAGCACGTCTTCAGAGAGGCCAACAAGGCGGCAGACAAACTGGCAAACATAGGTGTTGATGCGGCTGGTTTGACCACGTGGACGCATGACCTCCCGATGGACGTGGATGGTATCTTCCAGGGAGAGCGACGACGTGAAGTCTGATGTGGAACGCTAATCCAAATCAGCTCTCAAAAGTAGCGGTTTCAAGAAATTCAGCCATACGACGTCAGGATTGCTCGTATCAACATATCAATATTTCCAAGGCATCCTCCCCGGATAACCACGTGACTAGAAAGAAGTGGCGGTGGCTCCTCGGGCCTCCGCTGGACAGTTCCCCGAGGATTGACATTCTCTGGCGGGCTGCGTCTCACGGTAAATCCGTTAATTGCGTCTCATGCGGAGTTGGGGCGTGGGAAGGCCCACCCACCACAGCGAGACACGTGATCCCTCGAACGGCCATGATGACCACCAAGAACAGCTCGTATCTTTCCCATAAGGAGAACGTTAAGGCTCCCAATTCCTATGCCAGATCAGCCACGCAACATGGCACCCAGGTGGCAGGTATGCGTTGGCTTGCCATCAAAGCTGGCACTCGCCTTAATGAGCCTTTTCGTTTAAGATGGAAAGTCCTCTCTCGCCATCACCACTCTTCCCTCCTTTCTGCTTCCGAGAGCAAGCATTACCTTCAAGCTGCCAGACAAGTTTCAGAGGATCCCAGAGGCGAGATTACGATGACGTACATTGAGCCAAGTATGGTGGTCATGGAGCCGGCTGCGCAAGCCATCCTTACTGAGAGGAAGTTCACGCAATTCTTCGACATGTTTGCTGGTCCGGACGATAGCATTACTGCCGAGTTTATGGAATCCTGGGATGAGGGCAGAGTGGTTATCCACGGGCGTGAGATTTCAGTTGATATTAACCTTCTGGCAACCCTAACTGGGCAGACGGCGAGGGGCCGCTCCATCCACAGGCAAAAACATAACTGGGAAGTCGAATTGCGCGAGTTTAAGGATAACCTCAAGATCTCTAAGGAGGCGAAGAACGGCTTGACAAGGATGGACCTCCCTGCCCCGTGGAACTCTGTAATGAAAAACGTCATGGAATTCATTACAGCAGAGGACCCCGACAAGGTTCTTCTAAGCTTCCACTACGCCTTCATCAACTTCTTCCATGACATCAACCCCATTAGCATCCCGTAATTTCTCCTGAATTCCATGAACTACACCATCAATTCTTGCCGTAGCAAGAAAGGCACAACAATGCCTATGCACCAGAGCCTGTTCAAGGTGATTTACAAATTTGCCCTCGCCACCTCTCCCCAACCTGAACCCCCTACTTTTCCCCCTGCTGAGACCCCCAGCTCCAGGCCCAAGATACCCAAGCCCCACTCCGGGTCCTCTGCTAAGAAGCGTGAGCTGGAGGTGTCAATCACTGGTGGAGGAGCGAGGAGAAAACTAAAGATTGAGGAAGCAGAGGGATCCAAACGATCCTCTGCAAGACTAAGGAACAAGCTTGGGCAGGGAAGTTCCACAACCGTTATCTTAGACCCTCAGGCTGAGGGTCCTGAACCCAACGTTTTGGTCCTCAAACGTTTTGTTCTGACCACCCTGGCGTCCATGGCCCAGCAGATGCAGGAGGTCCTCGATGCCCTATCCAAGGTTTTCTTCAACGAAGGCTACCAGAGCAATGCCCCTGCTCAAGTCAACACAGAGGTCGAGGACCCAAAAAATGACAAGGACGACGACCAGATTGAGGACGAAGACGAGGAGGATTAAGCAAGTTTTAGACCCTTTCCTTTTTGTGGCGGGCGTTTCTGAAGGCCCGGTGACGGTGTCTTTTTGTTCATGGACCTAATTTCGCTTCTCCCATGCATGTTTGATGGGAGAAGCGAAATCTCTCTCGGTGTTTTTGTTGCCTGACGTCTCAGGACTGTTGTCACAAAGGATTAAGGATCCTTAGTCAGTATCTTTTCTCTGTGCTCAGCTACATGCTGATTTTGTACAAGGTTTTGGGTCAACCTGAAAAACCCGTTTGATATAAAAAGCTTACTTATCAAAAAAAAAAATCTATTGTTAAGAAAGGTGGAACAATTGTAGCCCAATTTTATAAAATTCACAAGACCACCTTAGCTTCAAAAAGTTTGCAGTTTATTGTTATATATAGTATTCTCAAGAAATGTAGACCCATGTCCAATTTTATTGATTACAAGCACCTATTACAACTAGCTAATGTGCAAAACCTTCCTAATTCCCATTGGTCAGATCGAAGTGGTTGGGAAATGGTAAAATATCTATCATTAGTTGATATGGAAGACCTAAGGGAGCAAGTAAAACTTGCCAGATTCATTTCACTTTCTATTGATGAGGTGATGATTGTGGACAACACATCTTGGATTTGCATGCATGTGTACACATTTCAAAATCATGTAAGGAGGCCTAGTTTGCTAGGATTACATAAGATGGTGGAAATTTCAAATGCAAAAAATATCTATAATTTTGTTGTGACTAGTTTAAAGGATATTGCGAGAATGAATGATATAGACATAGCAACAAAGTTAATTTGTGTTGGAGTTGATGGTGTTGCTATTATGCAAGGGTACATGACTGGTCTTTGTGTTCGACTCCAAACCATAGTTTCCCCATATATGATTCCCATTCATTGTATGGATCATAGAGTGAATATTGCATATAAAATTGTGAGTACCTTTGCAAATATTGGTAGAGTGGAAGACCTCATTCATGAAATACATTCTTATTTCTCATGCAACCCAAAAAGGTTTGCAGAGTTTCAATAGTTTGCACTAGGAGTTACAGAAGGAAAAAAATTGTTAAAAGATGTGGATACAAGATGGATTTCATTGTATCAACCTGCTCATAGATTTTTTATAGAATATCAATCATTAACGGGGTTTATGCATGTAAATCGCAGGATAGTTGATAAGGCAAAATATTTGTTGTTTCATTTGACTGACTTGGAAACCCTTTTGACCTTATGTGGTATTCTTCCAATGTTACAAGAAATGAAGAGATTAATTAAACTTGCACAAGAGAGATCCATCTATATCGTTGATTTCATGAGGATGAGAAAACAAATATGTGTGCTTATTGATACGTTATATGTGTCTAAATCAAATTTTAGATATCCCTTGTTTGATAGTTGGAATACATTGACAAACGTGAACAATCCAAAAAGCTTTTTGAAGTTTGACATCAATGATCATCTTTGTATTAATGTTCATGGAAAGTTGATAGCACTTTGTTGTTATGAAAGGCAATCAAGTATAGTTGTGGATGATTTTGAAGAAGTTCCTGTAACACACAATAGATTTCATGTTGTTTTACACAAAACTAAGACAAATTTGTCAAAAATAGCAAAATATTTGACAAGTGAGATAAGAGAATGATTTCAGAGAGATGAGTTGCTTGAGGTCATGGGTGTGGTTAACCCCATGTTTTGGGATCCTTGTACTGAATACAATTCTGCAAATGAGTTGTTTATTAAATATATGGGCATCCTCATTAACCATTTCAATAAGAGTGTGGAAGTCAATGGTGTTGAAATCAAAGGTATACTCAACAAAGATATTTTGAAACAACAATCATCGCATTTTGGAAGAACAATGGTTGGGCAAACATCACTTATGACTAGCATCCATGAGATTGGTTCCACTGCACGTTTGTGGCAAAAATTGTATCCAAGTACTATCTTACAAGATACGATAAGTGAATACTTTTGTTTATATGAATTATGTGAAATAATGATTTTGGGGTCTATGGAAGATGAGAGAGTTTTTAATGCACTATCTTTTGTTAAATCTAAGCTCTGCAATAGGCTCGACAAAAATTTAGAAAATTGTTTAAGAATTTATGTGTCATCGTATCAGTTGGACAAATTTTTGTATGATAGAGCATTGGCATACTGGAGTTCCCTTGTAGGTAGAAGGGGTACCACGAATACGATCGATAAGGATGATGATGATGCTTTCAGTGATCATATGGTGGAGACACAAATATCCGCTATGCTTAATAATGATTCTAGACAAGCTGATATGTTTTAGCTACCTGAATTCTAATTATTCCATGATTTCATGGACATTGATAAACATGAATTCATTTGATAGCAGATTTCACAATATTGTTTTAGATTTATAAGATTTCAAAAAAATTGTTTATTCATAAATTGTATGTTTTATATCACATTGTTGTTTTATAAATTGCATGTTTTATATCACATTGTGGTTTTAAAAATTGTATGTTTTATGTCATAGTGTCTCAACTGCCTTCATTGATAAATCTTTATGTTTCATGTTTTAAATCATAGTATTGGTATATTATTGTTGATGTATGTATGTTAAACAACAATAAGTTTAGGATCTATTTCAGTTCATGAGATATTAAAAGATGCTTGGTTTGCATGAAGATCTATGATCTTATCTATGATGCTTAAGATCATTGTTTTGGTTTATTTCAGTTTAGGATCTATTACAGTTCATGAGATCTTAAAGATGCTTGGTTTGCATAAAGATCTATGATGTTATCTATGATGCTTTTGTTGTTTGAGATGAACATAGTAAACAATATTGGCTAGAAATAAACTAAAATAGCAACACAAATTTATAAATGCAAACAACCTTTGAATGATGGAAGACACAAAATGAGAAAATGTCTTTTTCATTAATTCGAATAGAAATATATTACATCGTACAAAATTGTTGACTACAGTCAACTTGAAAGCATTTTACATTGTTAAACATTTGATTGGGGGTTTGTTGCTTCAATATCGATTGGAGTTGCCTTTTCTTTTCCTTTATCTACTTCCATGACACCCTCTTTTGGTAGTGCTCCAAGCTTGACTAGGTTTTCACGTACTTTCACAATACTCCCCACCAATGTTGCTTCTTCTTTGTTTGGATCTTTGAGTATTGTTGGAAGCATTTATTTTGCTTTTTGTTGCTCTAGTACGTGGTCCGGATATTCATTGAGCTTATCCCTGATATATTTTCTTAAACGATTATTCTCCGCTATTTTTTTTTGCATTTTATTTTTCATTTCCATTGCATTATGCAAAAATGTCTTTGCCCTATTAATATTGACGTCCATGCTCTTAACTTGTCTTTTTAAGTTATCAAAATTTGACTGCAAAAAGAAATTGAAAACATAATTCAAAAGAGTTATATGAAAATTATTACATGTTTTAAAGAAATATAAAAATTTAACTGCAATAGAAAATTGAAACATAAAAAACTTTTCTTACCTCAACCAAGTCCCTTGCAGCCTCAACAACTACAACTTTATCCTTATCGAAAGTCCAATGGTTATAAAAATCTTGGGCTTCAACATTAATGTTCTCTAATCTACCAATCGCAACATTTAAAACATCATCATCATAAACAAAATCAGACTTCACTGATCCTGATGTGGCCTGTTGTAGCAGGCCACCAAGCTTTTCTGGTTCATACTGAACCAAAGAATAAATAGAATCTCTTTTTGTATAATTCTTATATCGGGCGTTAATTTCCCTTATAAGGACTTTGGCCCAATATTCCCAATCCTTCATCTCTTGCAAATCTCTAAGCACAACCTGTTTAATGGTTGCTTCAGTATTCTCAATCATTAAAATATTTTCATCAAAATTTACAATATCATCCTCAATTTGAGGACCCTGAGGATGAGGGTTGTTTCCTTGAGCTGATGGCAATGATGTTTGGTCAGTTGCAGGGGCTTCTCTTTGTTCTGCTTCACCCTATGGATCATGAAGCACATCCGTTGCCTTGAAGCCTAAAATGTTGCCCTACAAAAGAAAATCATCATCGAGTTGGATATTATCCAATCCCATGGTTGAAACTTCTGGTGCCTGTGAATTTGTGTTAAATGTAAAATATGACCAACCATACCCAGAACTTGGTGTTGGCCCCTGTGATCTATGTGAGAACCCATACCTAGAACTTGGTGCTGGCCCCTATGATCTCTATGAAAATAATTGTTTTCCAACATGCATATGGCCTCGCATTTGCATAGGTTGTGCCTATCATTGATGTGGTGGAAGCGGTGGTTGTGGTGCAAGCGGTGGTTGTGATGGAGGTGGTGGCAGCATATGGCCTCTCATTTTCGTAGGTTGTACTTGTCGTTGAACTTGAGAATCAACTGAAAATAGTCAAAAACATTTTGTTACAATTTTTCAGAAAATAAAATAGAAAAAAATCTTAATTTAAATTAAATACATAGATTTACCTAAAGACGATGAAATTTGTTGAATTTGGGTGCCAATGGGTGAGGGGTTGACCACACTAGATTCAGCCTACACATTTTGTGCATACCTAGGTGTACGAGAACCCCCAGGAGGAGTGGCTTTCCTGGAACATTTATACGGCCTCTGCAATGGTGTCACTTCTGATCTAGTGTCTTCAGAATCACCAGTTTGTTCTGGCCTGTAACCCCTATTGGCAACATCTTGTTTATTCTTTGTAATGGCTGCCCTACCCTGCATTTAGATGAAAAGAAAAATTAAAAAATAAAATGTGATAAAATATAAAATAGTATTTCATGGTCAAAGATGGACTTATCACCTTCAATTCCTCTATTGTCATTGCAATAGCTTGTAGTGTTGCATGCACTACAGTTGGTATAGGAGTAGTTTGCAAATTATGAAAACACTCAAAATAGAGTGCTAAAATATAATTAACGATGCCCACAATGGGTTGTGTCTTGTTGGTTTGCATTTGTATGCCATGCAACTCAGCCCTGATCCAGTTCGAAATATACGTGCACCAATCGAACCTATGATGCTTCTCACAGTGAACAACATAGGCCAGTGCCCAAAACAAAATTTTTGGTCTTTCGAGTAGAATCAATATTGCTTGGAAGAACTCGATAATGGCCTTCAGAGTTGCATGGTTAACATCACTGATTGTTAACCCTCTTTTTGACTTGGCGATGAAAGCTGCAAAAATAAAATTAGATGACAATTTACAAATTTGAAACTTTGAACATTAATAGAATATAAATAACAAGAATTATACCTGCCAAATATTCTGATCCCAGATCGTACATTGTTTTGAGGTATCCTTTGTCATCTAGAGTCAGTTGCAACCTCGTTGACACTTGAGGACAATCATTGAAAGGAAGATCTGTCAATCTATTAATATCTACAGGTGTGATGGTGAAAACCAGATTTCTATTTTGTACTTTCATTCTGACTGTAGCCTTGTCATGGTCATAATCGGCTATGATATGTTGCAGGAGGACTTTATCAATTTTGAATTGTGGCATTGAAACCAAGGTTGTCAACCCTGCATCATCTAGCCACGAAAATTCCATACTTGGGGTTGTTAGTAAATCTAAAATTAAACTGCAAGAAAGGTTCTTGAACTTTGGTGCAGGGGTGGAAGCGGTGGCCATTGCAAGAAGTTGGAAGCAGAAGAAATTGGATTGGGAACTAGAAGGTTGCTTGTAACGGTTAGCTCTAGTTGGGTGTAGTCATAGAAATGAAATAGAAAAATGATTGTTGATGCCCTTTTATAGACAGAAGAGATGGGGTTGACACGTGGTAGCATTGTATTGGACATGTAGTGTGGCTAACCAAACATGTGACACATGGCAATCGATCAAAGGGGGAATATTTTCAAAGCCAGACCTTTATCTGCATCTAAACCATATTCTGCATGAGGCCCCGACACCAGACCTTATTCTGCATCAGGCTCGAGACCGGACCAAATTCTACATCAGGCCCGATACCGAACCACATTCTACATTAGGCAAGATACCAGACCTTATTTTGCATGAGGCCCGATACCGGACCATATTCTACATCTGATCCAATACCATTCCACAATCTACATCCGATCCTATACCGAACCATTTTCTACACCCGATTCGATGTTGAACCAAATTTTGCATCAGGCTCGATACCGGATCGTATTCTACATCCGGTTCAATACCAGACCATATTCTGCATTAGGCATGATACCGAACCACACACTACATTAGGCTAGACCATATTATGCATTCGAGCCCATACTGGACCCACACTACATCAGGCTAGATCATATTCTGCATTTGAGCGCATATTGGATCACTTTCTGCATTCGAACCCATACTAGACCACATTCTGCATTCGAACAAATACCAGACCATATTTTACATCTAAATAAATACCGGACCATATTTTGCATTTGTACCAATATTGAACCACATTCAGCATCCCATCCAAGATCAAATCATATTCAGCATTCGGTCTAAGACCGGATCATATTTTGCATTCGATCTAAAACTAGATCATATTCTACATCTGTTCCAAGACCGAATCATGATTTTTAACCTGTCCATTTTTGTTGAAACTTGTTTTTCACTTGGTTTGGTCAGAACTTTGAAATTCATCATTTTTTCAATTTTTTTTGAAAAAATAAGGTAATTCGCCATGTCCTCCTACATGAAGTTGGCTAGGATTCACTAGGGTTTCGCAACAAATTCACCATTTTTTTACAAGTACATTTTGGATATGATCCCTTATGCATAATGTTGGACATTTTGAGTCCATCGAGTTGTCATTGATGTCAAGGCGTGAAGTTGTCATTGATGTCAAAAGGAATGCAATTGATTGGTTCCAAAAAGTTTCATAATGTCTTATGAAGCATGACCAAAAAGGTTTTTCATTAAAAAAAAAAAAAGGTTTTCCATTAAAACCATTGAAGGAGAAAATAAAAGGTTTTCCATTAAAACCATTGAAGGAGAAAATAAAAGGTTTTCCATTAAAACCACTGAAGGAGAAAATAAAAGGTTTTTCATAAAAACCATTGGAAAATAAAGTATAATAATTTTATTATACTAAGGAAGCTTAAAGTTAATTATAAATTAATTTATTAGTTAATTTACTTAACTTGAAAAGTTATTTAAATTAATTATTAATTAATTTATTTATTAATTATAAATTAATTAAATTAAGGTTAAAACCCTAAAGTGGGTTTTAGATTTGAAATTCGAAATTCAATTTCGAAAAGCGCCGACGTGAGGAGGAATGTTATATTATGCATATAAAAGGGAGCACCTACCACTTTAATGAAATCACCATGCCTAAGATACGAACGTGCGAAGCAAAGAATTTAGCGTTGCGACCAAGGGAAACGAAAACGTGTTTTTCACGTGTGAAAAAGGAGAAGTGTTGAAGGCATAAGAGGAAGGCATCTATCCTTCCTTCACGTGGGCCTTCATAGCCCACGCGGTGAGTGCCCAAGCGCCTAAGCGCTTAGGCAAGAGGAGACGACGGATCGAGTCACGCCGAATCCCCTTTTGGTGGGGAATACAAGGTACGCAAGGTGTTTAATCTCCAAAATTTTTGGAGGTTGGTTGGGCAAGTTAAAAATTAATTTTGCATGTTTATTATTGGTTCTAAGGTTGCAAGGGAGTTATAAGGTTTGGCAAAATTAAATTTTTAATATTGTTTGCTCAAAGGTTTTATGCATGGAGTGAAAAGTGTTTGGTTAATATTCTATAGTGGTGAATATTATTAAGTCTGGTCAATATTCTATAGTGGTGAATATTATTAAGAATGGTTGATATTCTATAGTGGTGAATATTATTAAAGTGGTTAATATCCTATGGTGGTGGATATTATTTTAAGAGTGGTTGATTTATTAGGGTGTTGGTCACTATTCTAAGATTGGAGTTGATAAGGTGTTTCCAAGTATTTTGTTATGTATGATTTGTTGAAAGAGGAAGAAATAAGGCATTGATTATATCTTGGTGCAAAGAATATTTTTGAGGAAATATTGGAATAATATTTTTGTATTCTAACCTTCTTGAGTTTGGCAAAGAAGTGTTTTATGGTTGTGGCAGATTTGTGAGGTCTACTCCTTATCATCAAGAAAAAGGTATGAGCACATTCTTCCATAGTTAAGTTGATTGGTTGGTTTTCTAAAAAATAAGTTTGGAGTGAAAAGGACTTGATTAGGGTTTCCTTATTGAGTGTGTTGAGTGAATGCTTCAAGGTTTTCTGAAATAAAGAATTGTTGTTAAACCTTGTTTGATAAGCATTGTTGTTGAAACCATTGGTTGTATGAAGAACTTGAATTAGGGTTTGAGTATCATTGCTATGTGAAGATTGCTTTATAAGCATTGTTGTTGAAGTGATTTGTTGAGCAAAGAACTTGAACTAGGGTTTGATTATCATTGCTATAAGCATTGTTGTTGAAGTGAGTTGTTGAGCAAAGAACTTGAACTAGGGTTTGAAAAGATCATGAGTATCATTGTTATGTGAGATTTATTGTTGAGCATTGTTGGAAACATTTTGAGTTGGTGTTTACATGCCTGGACTAGGGTTTGTGAGAAAGGAGTGTTTCATTGAGTGATTGGTTGGGTAGAGTTGGTTGAGCCTAGTCAAGTGGATGTGTGAAGTGATTGTTCAAGTTCCATAAAATAAACTATTCTATATTCTGAATTGAGTTGTGAAAGTGATTGAGCATTGAGCTGAAATTGAAGCATATTGAGTCTCTAACAATTCTCCTTATGTTTCTAAGAGAGTGATTGAAAGTAATTGAGCATTGTGATTAGTATAGAACATATTGAGTCTCTAACAATTCTCTTTATGTTTCTATGAGATTGGACAAGTTCTGTGTGGACTTGTTGAGCAGATTTGGACAAGTTCTATGTGGACTTGTTGAGCAGATTTGGACAAGTTCTATGTGGACTTGTTGAGCATATTTGGACAAGTTTGTGTGAACTTGTTGAGCAGATTTGGACAAGTTCTATGTGAACTTGTTGAGTAGATTTGGACAAGTTCTAAGTGGACTTGTTGAGCAGATTTGAGCAAGTTCTAGAGAGGACTTGTGGACAGATTAGTGTGAGATTTTGTGGAAGCTTACAAAGTAGATTTGAGACAAGTCTTTGAGAAGACTTGAGAGTAGAGTTGATTGATTTGTTCAAAACCTTGAGTTAAGGTTTGGGGCAGATCTAGTAGAGTTGATTCAAGCCTTGAGTTAAGTCTTGAAGATATATTTATGCTAGACCAAAGGACTATGTTTAGTGTAGATTTGAGAGTAGATTTTGGTGTAGATTTGAGGATAGGTTTGTACTAGACCAAAGATAGATATTGAGCATATTTGTGCTAGATCGAAGGACTATGTTTAGTGTAGATTTGAGATAGATCTTTGGAGGTGATAGAGTAGAGAGGATAATAGTCTCCAGTGGATAGAGATCCATTAGCCATGGTAGTGAGGATAGGTCTTTTGAGTGGGGATAAGAGTCTTCAGTGGAGAGAGATCCACAAGCCAATGTAGTGGAGGTAGTAGTCTTCTAGAGGATCACCAGCCAGAGTAGAGGAGAAGGAGTTCTCCTATGGATAGAGATCCATGAACTTGATTTAGGGGATTGGTATCTCCATTGGATAGAGGTCCATAAACATTGTAATAGGGAAAGGATTCCCAAGATATTGATTGAGAAAATTTTAGTGAAATATTTTCTCCGTGGAGTAGCCCACATTGGGTGAACCACGTAAAATTGGTGTCTCTATTGTGTGTGATGATTTGTGCATTACTTTGGTTATTACTATTGATATTGCCATTGATATATTGCATAATATTGATTGTGATAAGAAAAGTAAAAAGTGGTCTTATACTATTCACCCCCTCCTCTCAGTATAAGCTTGTGTTCTTCAATTGGTATCAGAGTTGGTTCCTTCGAAAAAGGTTTAACAACTTGAAGGAAGATCTTACAAGAACATAAATGGCAAAGAAAGGCAAAAGTAGAACCATGAGACACAAGAAGAAAAGAACACACATGGTCATGAAAGAAAAGGAAGATGAATTCAATATTGTTGTTTTGGGAGGAAGAATGGAAATAGATTCAAGAGATGAATCAAGCAATGGAGAAATAACCAGGTTGATAAAGTTTTGTACCAGATGTAGGAATACAGGTCACCATGCAGCTTATTGTCCATAAGAAGGTGAAGAATATTTTATTTGTGGTCAACTCGGTCATGATGCAGGTTATTGCAATGGGTTTAGTAGCGGTGAAGATGAAGATGATATTTTCGGAAATGAAATCCTAGAGGTTGGTTCAAGAAAGGATAACAGGGACAATAAAAATAGGTATGAAGAAGAAACTCTACTTTCAATAATAGAAGAAAAAGAAGATGCTCCTATAGAAGATTCAAAGAAAGAAAGAAGAGGAAGCATTCAAAAAAAAGGGCGTAACTGTTGAATTGAAAAGAGAGAATTTAGAATTGAAGGCTCAAATACAAGAAGATGAGAAATGTAAGACAAATCTTCTACAAGATCTCTCTGACTTGAGAGATAAGGTTGAAAAGGCAAGAAGAGTTGAAAAAGGTATGATTGAACAGTCAAAGGTAAAAGAGATAGAATGTGAAAGACTTATGGTTACTCTTGAAGAATTAAAAATGGAGAACTCAGGATTAAGGGTTCAAGCTCAAGAAGATGAGAAAGCAAAAGCAAAGTTTCTACAAGAACTCACCAACTTCAAAATCAAGGTTGAAGAGGCAAGAAAAATTGAAGAAGGTATGGCCGAAAAATTAAAGATAAAATATCTAGAGTGTGAAATATTAGAGCATGAGATAGTTTCACTAAGGATGGAAGTAAAAGGTTCTAAGGACAAGTTACACAAGTTTGAGGAAAATCCAAAGACTTTGGACAGGATTATCAATGCACAAAGGTCATCAATCACCAAAACAGGACTTAGTTCTAAAGAAGAACAAAGGAAACAGGAAGCAGAAAAAGGAGAGTCAAGCTCAAACACCAAAAAAGAAGAAGCATCAAAAGAAGTAAGTAAAAGAGAGAGTGAGACTTCTAAGGATAAGTTGGACAATAGAAAGTTCAACAAGGAAAGGAACAATGCACAAGTAAGGAACAGATGGAATAGGAAACAGGACAAGGTAGAAGAGACTAAGAGACCAATGGGGTCTAGGCAAGGTTTCTTCAATGGACGATGCTTCTCATGTCATAGGTTTGGGCACATGGCTTCACAATGTAGGACACATGAAAGACAGGAATATGGGAACATATAGCTTTTCCATGGGTATTGCTACTCATGTAATCAATTTGGTCACAAGGCAATAAATTGTAGGGTTCATGACAGAAGAGGATATGGCTTCACTAGGAGAAATCCTAAGACATTTGCACCTCCAAGGAATAATAACATTAAGTGTTATAAGTGCAATAATGATGGTCACACAACAAAGTGGTGTAGAGAAGACATTCCAGAATCAAGTATGAATAGGAATAGATACAGAAACATGAACATAGATATGAACAGGAACAAGAACATGAATATGAACAGGAATAGGAACAAGAACGTGGACATGGACAGGAACATGGACAAGAAAGGATTTTCAAACGGTTCATAAAGGTATGATTTCAAAAGTATGGAAAAATAAAGCTAAAAAAGGAAAGAAACGTTGCATTATGGAGTAGAAATACTCCCACCCCAGAATTAACCACCTCAAGAGGAGGTGGGGGAGGGGCTAAGCTAAGAGGCTCATTCTTAGCCCCGAGCCCCAAAGGTGACCCTTTGCCATTGATGTCAAAGGGGGAGAGATTTGAGTAAGGGGGAGAGATTTAGATTTGAGTAAGAGGGAGAGATTTGGTATTTAAGAGAGCATTGAGCCAGGGGGAGCAATGTCCCAGGGGGAGTAGAACAAAGGAAAGGTCAAGTTTTCGGTTAAAAGAATTTGGGTTGCCATCAATGACAAAGGGGGAGATTGTTGGACATTTTGAGTCCATCGAGTTGTCATTGATGTCAAGGCGTGAAGTTGTCATTGATGTCAAAAGGAATGCAATTGATTGGTTCCAAAAAGTTTCATAATGTCTTATGAAGCATGACCAAAAAGGTTTTTCATTAAAACCTTCGGAGAAAACTGGAAATCATTAAAACCATTGAAGGAGAAAATAAAAGGTTTTCCATTAAAACCATTGAAGGAGAAAATAAAAGGTTTTCCATTAAAACCACTGAAGGAGAAAATAAAAGGTTTTTCATAAAAACCATTGGAAAATAAAGTATAATAATTTTATTATACTAAGGAAGCTTAAAGTTAATTTTAAATTAATTTATTAGTTAATTTACTTAACTTGAAAAGTTATTTAAATTAATTATTAATTTATTTATTTATTAATTATAAATTAATTAAATTAAGGTTAAAACCCTAAAGTGGGTTTTAGATTTGAAATTCGAAATTCAATTTTGAAAAGCGCCGACGTGAGGAGGAATGTTATATTATGCATATAAAAGGGAGCACCTACCACTTTAATGAAATTACCATGCCTAAGAGACGAACGTGCGAAGCAAAGAATTTAGCATTGTGACCAAGGGAAACGAAAACGTGTTTTTCGTGTGTGAAAAGGAGAAGTGTTGAAGGCATAAGAGGAAGGCATCTATCCTTCCTTCACGTGGGCCTTCGTAGCCCACGCGATGAGTGCCCAAGTGCCTAAGTGCTTAGGCAAGAGGAGACGGCGGATCGAGTCACGCCGAATCCCCTTTTGGTGGGGAATACAAGGTACGCAAGGTGTTTAATCTCCAAAATTTTTGGAGGTTGGTTGGGCAAGTTAAAAATTAATTTTGCATGTTTATTATTGGTTCTAAGGTTGCAAGGGAGTTATAAGGTTTGGCAAAATTAAATTTTTAATATTGTTTGCTCAAAGGTTTTATGCATGGAGTGAAAAGTGTTTGGTTAATATTCTATAGTGGTGAATATTATTAAGTCTGGTCAATATTCTATAGTGGTGAATATTATTAAGAATGGTTGATATTCTATAGTGGTGAATATTATTAAAGTGGTTAATATCCTATGGTGGTGGATATTATTTTAAGAGTGGTTGATTTATTAGGGTGTTGGTCACTATTCTAAGATTGGAGTTGATAAGGTGTTTCCAAGTATTTTGTTATGTATGATTTGTTGAAAGAGGAAGAAATAAGGCATTGATTATATCTTGGTGCAAAGAATATTTTTGAGGAAATATTGGAATAATATTTTTGTATTCTAACCTTCTTGAGTTTGGAAAAGAAGTGTTTTATGGTTGTGGCAGATTTGTGAGGTCTACTCCTTATCATCAAGAAAAAGGTATGAGCACATTCTTCCATAGTTAAGTTGATTGGTTGGTTTTCTAAAAAATAAGTTTGGAGTGAAAAGGACTTGATTAGGGTTTCCTTATTGAGTGTGTTGAGTGAATGCTTCAAGGTTTTCTGAAATAAAGAATTGTTGTTAAACCTTGTTTGATAAGCATTGTTGTTGAAACCATTGGTTGTATGAAGAACTTGAATTAGGGTTTGAGTATCATTGCTATGTGAAGATTGCTTTATAAGCATTGTTGTTGAAGTGATTTGTTGAGCAAAGAACTTGAACTAGGGTTTGATTATCATTGCTATAAGCATTGTTGTTGAAGTGAGTTGTTGAGCAAAGAACTTGAACTAGGGTTTGAAAAGATCATGAGTATCATTGTTATGTGAGATTTATTGTTGAGCATTGTTGGAAATATTTTGAGTTGGTGTTTACATGCCTGGACTAGGGTTTGTGAGAAAGGAGTGTTTCATTGAGTGATTGGTTGGGTAGAGTTGGTTGAGCCTAGTCAAGTGGATGTGTGAAGTGATTGTTCAAGTTCCATAAAACAAACTATTCTATATTCTGAATTGAGTTGTGAAAGTGATTGAGCATTGAGCTAAAATTGAAGCATATTGAGTCTCTAACAATTCTCCTTATGTTTCTAAGAGAGTGATTGAAAGTAATTGAGCATTGTGATTAGTATAGAACATATTGAGTCTCTAACAATTCTCTTTATGTTTCTATGAGATTGGACAAGTTATGTGTGGACTTGTTGAGCATATTTGGACAAGTTCTATGTGGACTTGTTGAGCAGATTTGGACAAGTTCTGAGTGGACTTGTTGAGCATATTTGAGCAAGTTCTAGAGAGGACTTGTGGACAGATTAGTGTGAGATTTTGTGGAAGCTTGCAAGGCAGATTTGAGATAAGTATTTGAGAAGACTTGAGAGCAGAGTTGATTGATTTGTTCAAAACCTTGAGTTAAGGTTTGGGGCAGATCCAACAGAGTTGAGTCAAGCCTTGAGTTAAGGCTTGAAGATAGAGATTGAGGATAGATTTGTGCTAGATCGAAGGACTATGTTTAGTGCAGATTTGAGAGCAGAGTTTGGTGCATATTTGAGGACAAGTTTATGCCAGACCAGAGATAGAGATTGAGCAGATTTGTGCTAGATCGAAGGACTATGTTTAGTGCAGATTTGAGATAGAGCTTTGGAGGTGATAGAGTAGAGAGGATGGTAGTCTCCAGTGGATAGAGATCCATTAGCCAGGGTAGTGAGGATAGGTCTTCTGAGTGGGGACAAGAGTCTTCAGTGGAGAGAGATCCACAAGCCAGTGCAATGGAGGTAGTAGTCTTCTAGAGGATCACCAACCAGAGTAGAGGAGAAGGAGTTCTCCTATGGATAGAGATCCATGAACTTGATTTAGGGGATTGGTATCTCCTTTGGATAGAGGTCCATAAACATTGTAATAGGGAAAGGATTCCCAAGAGATTGATTGAGAAAATTTTAGTGAAATATTTTCTCCGTGGAGTAGCCCACATTGGGTGAACCACGTAAAATTGGTGTCTCTATTGTGTGTGATGATTTGTGCATTGCTTTGGTTTTTGTTGTTGATATTGCCATTGATATATTGCATAATATTGATTGTGATAAGAAAAGTAAAAAGTGGTCTTATACTGTTCACCCCCCCTCTCAGTATAAGCTTGTGTTCTTCACATAACCCTGCTACCATAACTTGTTTGGAGAGATTGGAGATGGAATTTTGGCTACTCTATGCTACAAATTAATTCTACTAAAATTTATGAGGCTATGTTGATGAAGGCCGCTATAGGTAATGTATTGAATCATATATGGAATTTCAATTTAACCTACAAGAAATGGAAAAGACATCTAGTTAAAATATGACATTTTAGAATTTCTGATCAACTTAAGGTATTTACTTGGTCATTAGCCTTCCAAGGTCTACACTGCAAAGCTAGGTTGACCAAAATGAATTTCATTTCTAGTAGTTGTGTGGTTTGTGACAAAGAGAAAACAATAAAGTATATTTTTTGGATTGCTCTCATGCCAAAGCAGTATGGAAAGGAATGGATCGATTTATTGCACCTTTTTTGGAGGGACGCCTTAGGTGAAATATTGCACTTGTTGGAGATGTCAACAGTTGTCCACCTCATCTGGTGGGAATCTAGCAAGTGGTGAAGGTCTCTATTTTATTTGTTATCTAGAAGGACAAGTGCTCTCTTGTTTTCAATGAAGGCTTCATTCCTATTATTAGCATTGTAAGTAAAGTTGTGACTTGTATTTCAGATCAGGTAAGAATTTTTAGAGTAGAAATATTAAAAGTTCTAAAAGGAATTTCTGATTTATGTAAGTCAAAATGTACGTTGATGTTATATAGACTTGCATAATTTTATTATACTATGTTTTTCTATCTATAAATTTATTAAAAATATTTAAAAACAAAAAAATAAAAAAAATTACCACTGCATGGTGATGATGTAATTTAAAGAAAACATATTTCAATTCTATATAACCAATTAAATAATAATAATAATAATAATATAAAATATTTAAAATAATTTAAATAAATTTAAAAGTATATGCCTTTGATTTTAAAATTCTTATAAAGTACCATCCTCATTACCTTATAAACTTTTGAAGATTCAAATGAAATATGCAATAAAATATAATAGAATAGAAGGAAAATAATCTAAACTAGAAAAAAAACAATGTCCTTTTTATAAATAACAATGTTGTTTTTTTATTATTATTTTTTTAAGATGTATTTTTTATATAAGTTTAATTTTTTATAAAAATAAAAAATAATTAAAAAAAACAGTAGTTTAAGATAATGATTTTATTGATTGAAATCATGTTTTGAATTTTTAATAGTAAACTTGTCACCTTTTCATTGATACTAGTGTTATATCTATAAAATAAACCATGTTATTTTGTTTTATTTGAGGAATTGTATGTGGCAGCACCAACTACAAAATTAAACATGTTTTATGACTACTAATCAAGTTTGAATGTTTATACTAGTGCTATATCTATAAAAGAAACCATGTTAGTTTGTTTTATTTGAGGAATCAAATACAAAATGTATGTGGCTAGTTTTCAAAAATTAAGCAGCACCAACCAAAAAAAATTTAAATATGTTTTAAGTACTCCATTCTTATTGACTACTAATCAAGTTTGAATGTTTATGCTGCTATATCTATAAAAAAAAACCATGTTATTTTATTTTATTTGAGAAATCAAATGCAAAATGTATGTGGCCACTCGAATTTAATCCCTACAAATAGATAAATATAATAAATATTACTAAAAAAATTAAACATGTTTTAAATACTCATTCCTGTTGACTACTTTTAAATGTTTAAACTAGTGTTATATTTATAATTGAAACCATGTTATTTTGTTTTATTTGAGAAATCAAATACAAAATTATGTGGCAAATTTCCAAATATTAAGCAGCACCAACCACATGTTTTAAATATTCCATTTTTATTGACTACTAATCAAGTTTGACCAGCATTTTAAATTAAATAAACTTGAAAATTTGTTTTTTTTATAAGTTAACCAATTCATTATGACCACCATTACTCGTTAAATTTTTCTAAAAAGTTTGTTATTTATGAGTTGCCCAATTCATTGTGCTAATGTTCATGTGTTGCCTTTTGCAGAAAGGCTAAAGACTTTGAACAAGATAGCCGCCCGATTAATTTTGTTACGTAATTATGCCAAGGCAACGTCCATCACCTTTGTCTATTATGTTTGGCTGCTGCCAATGTCGACGCTAATGTCTGCGTCTGTCGGAAAAGACATATTACATCAGAAAATCAAAACGGGAGGATTGGGTTTGACTCATATCTGTGCTTAACATAATAAAAAAATTAGAGGTGCGAAATTGTTGGCGGCTTCTGTCTAAGGTCACTTTCTATTCAAATTTGAACATATAATTTTTTATTTCTTGTGACATATAAATTGGATGGGATACAGGGGCAATAAATGTAGCAGAGGAACTGGTAAGGAGGGAGGAGCCAATACAAAGGGAGTTCGATTCGCCCTTGCTTTTGAATTCTGGCTGGTCTTCACTTTCGTCGTTTTTCATGTTCTTACATTTTAAGAGCTGGATGTAATTTCTTTGAAAAGTCCATATTAGTCGAAAAGAAGTTCGTTGGTTGTTTTGCAAGAGTGGCAAAATGACTGATGGTGGAGAATACACTGATGAGCAGCAAACAACAACAACAACACAAGGTGTTTTACACGGAAGTAAAGTGATATCAGTAGATGTTGAGAATCCAATTTCAGAACAATATTTGTTTCACCATAGCAAGGCAAAGGTAAGAGGCTTCAATCACTTTTGTATCTTAACGATGGATTATGAAGTCTAATATGAAACATAGGATTTTTTTAGTTTCATTGCCAAAGTCGATTGTTTAAGCTTCAATCACCTTTGTTTCTCTTATTGTTGAATGCATTGTGTCCTTCGAATTTTTCCTTTGGTTTATCTTTAAGTAAACTGATTAGTTTGTTCTTTCAAGCAAAAGTAAGTTTTAGTATTTTACAATCAATGATAAAGAGTAAAATGAAAAGTAGATTTTTTTCTTTTACTTTTTCTTTACCTCTTTATGTCTTGTTGTGTGGGTTATCTAAAAAGTTGTTTTAATAAATTTGTCACCAATGATAGCTATAATAATATTGTCAAAGATGCCTCTTTGAAGATTATTTGTTGGAAATGATTTGTAGAAATATGGAACATGGGAGACCCTTGTGCTGGCTTATCAAACACTTGGAGTTGTGTATGGAGATATTGGGACTTCGCCTCTTTATACGTACTCTTCTATTGAGATTGAAAATCCTTCGGAAAAAGATCTATTGGCCATTCTTTGCCTCGTATTTTGGACTCTTACAATGATTGCTCTCATCAAGTATGTCTTCATTGTCATCAGGGCTGATGACAACGGAGAAGGTGAGCAAATTCTTTTAGTTGCACACAATTTTTTATTCATTCTTTGGTTTACAACTATACAATAAAAAATATGTTGTGGTATGTTGCATAGAAGAAAGATGAACAACTTTTTATTACATGCAGAGTTTTAAATGATATACTACAAATTCCTTTCGTGATCTCCATTTTGTCCCCTTGACAAAGAATTATGGTAGAGAGTTATGTATTCCTTATGTGATCTCCATTTTTTCCCTCAGAGAAAGAATTATGGTAGAAAATTATGATAATTATTGATGGTTTACTAACCCCTTGTTTTCCTAAGAAAAAATTATGGTAGAAAGTTGTGGCAATAGACCCAACAAAAATCCTCAAACTTGTGTTAAAGGAGGATGCATGTGCTTTGATATCCTAGCATTGTTTCTAAGACTTTAAAAGCTTATCTCTCGTTTCTTAATAGAATTTTAATATTTTGTCGTTACAGGAGGTACCTTTGCATTGTATTCATTATTATGTCGACATGTTAATGTTGGACAAATGGCTAGCACGCAATTTCGACGCCTTGCATCAGATGCCAATTTAAAGTTCTTCACCAATCAAAAACATGGAAAAAAGATCAACTCCAAGATAAAGAAAGTTCTTGAGGAAAGTGCAATTGTTCAGAAAATTCTTCTCATAATTGTCATGATAGGTACCTGTATGGTGATTGGGGATGGAGCATTAACTCCTGCAATTTCAGGCATGTTATCATAAATATAATGTCGAAAAGTGTTTTCCCCACTCACATCATTTTCATTTTTAACTTACCTTTGAAGATGTTAGTTATTTATCTTATGAGTTGATTTTATCTAATTTTGTATATATTTTTTTGAACATTCAGTACTGTCAGCTGTGCAAGGAATTCAGACAAAATGCTCTAATATGACCCAAGGTAAGATCCATATCCAATATTTTAGTTCTAATTCAATGATTTCAGTAATAATTTGTATACAAGCTACATGAATATTCCTTGTTCTAGTCCCACTAATTTGAAATTGGAATGAAAATAAGTCTATAGCAGATTAATAGGATTAAGGAGATCACACCAAAGTACAATTAAAACTTGAACTAAAATTCATAAAGCTTAACTGTTACTTAAATTAAGGTTATCTATTCTTGGCATAGCAAGGTGCACTTCACAATAAGTATTGATGATTCTAGAATTTACATTTAACAACAAATCACACCCTAGAAGTCTAAAATCATATAAGGTGACTTCTTTAGTTGGCAATATCAGTTGCATTTCTACATCAGAGTCACTTCAGTTGCATGGCACACAACAATGTCTTCTCTATCTATGTTCTTTTATAATTGTCAATCCATATATATTAACTGTATATTACCCTAAACATTGTCAAAAGATTGAAACCCCATGGAGTGCACAATATATAAGGTACAGTGAAAATTTTCTCTTATTTCTACATAGAATCTTTATACATCCAAGACCTGTGCTGGCTTTGCTGTGACCTAAAAATTCATATTTACTCTTATATTTCTATCTTCATATTTCTTGTGCGAATTGGTATAAGCTTACCCTACATTGATAGTTTCAAATTTTCAATGAATCTTCAGCTGAGAAATATTCTCTTCGAGGTATTGCTTGCTTTATATAGATAGTCCGTCGATTAGTCACATTTTTTTTAAATTACATTCTTCTCTAGAATCTTTCTAGTGATTCTCTGTTTCTCATATAATGTTTGCTTTTTCACTTATTCAGGAGCTGTTGTAGGTGTGTCAGCTGCAATTTTGATGTTACTCTTTGTAGCTCAAAGATTTGGTACTGGTAAAGTGAGTTTTATGTTTTCCCCTGTAATGATTCTCTGGTTTGTGACCAATGCCATTATTGGATTATACAATATTATAAAACACGAGCCAGCAGTATTGAAGGGATTAAACCCTTATTATATTTATTATTTTTTTCATAAACATCACGAAAGAGGATGGGTGATGCTTGGAGGTGTTGTTCTGTGTATAACAGGTCTGTATTCATTTCTCACTTGTATACATTCTGAAATTTCCTTTGCTCACTCCAAACTCTAGTTGAGATAGCCTATCTAAATGATCTAATAAAAGTAAGGATCGTAATGGAGAGTCCTTAAAAGCAGTCTCATGTATCTTATTAAACCAGGTGCCGAGGCAATGTTTGCTGATCTGGGTCACTTCAACAAGAGATCAATACAGGTTTTCCATTCATTTCAAAAGAGAGAACTGTTTACAGTTTATATATCTTGCTCTGATTACTTCAATTTGTAATTTTATGTGTGCTTTTGGATTTTGCATTGTAGATTGCTTTCTCAATGTTGGTATATCCAGCCCTGATTATCACATACGCGGGACAAGCAGCTTATTTGATCAAGCATCCAGAAGACATGAGTTCTGCATATTTCAGCTCAATCCCAAATTCTATATACTGGCCAATGTTTGTTGTTGCCACTTTGGCAGCCATTGTTGCTAGTCAAGCATTGATTTCAGCAGCCTACTCAATTATAAAACAGTCCATGGCTCTTGGCTGTTTTCCTCGGGTGAAAATTGTTCATACCTCGTCAGATAATGAGGGCAGGATCTACTCCCCAGAAGTTAACTATGTACTCATGGTTATCTGCCTTGCTATTGTCGTTGGATTCAGGGGTGGCAAAGAGATTGGGAATGCCTACGGTAAGGATGTCCACAATACATATACCATGGTTCTAGGATGTCACTTTAATGGTTTATTACTTTTCTCAAGTTATTGTAATCCATGAAAGATTTACATTTTGATATTTTTGCTTTGATGATGATAAAGTAACTCACTCACCCAAAACATGAGAACCAAAATATTTCATGCAGTAGAATTCAGAACAACTCTACTTAAGTTTCTTTTTAATCCTCCTGATGAAAGAATGAAGAATCTTTTTAAACACTAGCTACGTTCATGAAATTCATGAAACATGGTTCTAATTTTATTTTTTATTTTTTTATTTTCTTTTATAGTTCTTATAGATTTTTTTATTGAAATATGATCTTCCTTGATCTTATGGTTTCAGGAGTCGCTGTGATTGGAGTTATGTTCATTACAACCTTCCTTGTGAGCTTGGTCATGCTGGTGGTTTGGAATGTGCACCTTTTATTTGTACTGCCCTTCTATATAATATTTTGTATTATAGAAGGAGTGTTTCTCTCATCTGTGTTGAATAAGGTGCCACAAGGAGGGTGGGTCCCTTTTGTAATTTCAGCTATTTTTTTGACCATAATGTTTTGTTGGAGCTATGGAAGGGAGAGGAAGTATAAATATTTGACAGAGAGAAAAGTGAGCCCAGAAGACCTCCATGCAATGGTTGACAATGTAGGGTGTCGTGTCCCAGGAGTGAGCTTCTTATGCAGTGATTTTATCTATGGATTGCCACCAATTCTTCGACACTATATGAAGAATGTAGGCTCAATCCATGAAATCCTTATTATTCTAACCATAAGGATTGTTCCAGTAAAGACAGTGTTGTTACATGAGAGATATCTAGTGGGAAAACTAGGGCCAAAGGGTGTATATAGATGCTTGGCTCAATATGGTTACATGGATATGAGTCCAAGTGTAGAAGGATATGAATTTCTTAACCAGATCATTGAAAGCATAAAAGAACATATTAGGAATGAGGAACTCATGGGTAGTTCAGATGTGACTAGTGTTTCAGATGATCATGGCAGCAGAAATTCAATGGGAGATTTTAACTACTCTGCTGAAGAGGAATTGCAACAGCTTGAGTTGGCCAAGAATACAGAGGCTGTGTATGTGCTGGGCCAGACCATCCTGAGAACTGGTAATAGGAGGGATCCTATTCATGGATTCATTCTTGATATATATGGATTTCTTCACAGTAATTGTAGGTCAGCCATTTCCACTTTGAAAGTACCACCCACACAGCTGCTTCAAGTTGGAATGGTATGTGAAATTTAGAGTTCAAAGCAAGACATGGGCATGACTTGGGAAAAAAGAATATCCAATGTAAGGGCAAGGAGAGACACCTTTCCTTATATAGCATTTTGTTTCCTATTTATTTTTTATTTTCTATGCTGATATATAATATTTTGGACTAATATTTTATGCCCTGATAATTTGATAATTTACTACGTATAACATTTTTTTTGTGTAGCATTTTGATGGCTGTTTTCATTATTCTTAATCACTTCGTTCCCTTTGTAAATAATTAGGTTGGTAATTATTTACATCATCATTGAATTTCTCATCATTTATGAATCAATTTTTTTTTAATTGCTTATATCGGATTGAAACGGACCCCACCCATATTAGATCATGGCCACATAGTGGTATTACAACAATTTGTTGTACGTATCATTTGACAAGATGCAAACTTGGGTCTCCTCCTTGAAAGTTGAGGAATATAACAGGTTAAACTAACGTATTTTGACTAACTTTTTCAAATAAAGCAAGGGTCTTCACAATGGGAAAAGAGGCTTGAGATTTTTATTTTCATTTATGTGGAGCACCATATAGTACTACTGAAAACTTGAAGAAATGCTCATGAAGAAATTGTATGATCAGATTTCCTGATTCTATGCAAACGAAAGATGGTAGTGAGATTTACATACAGTCATGTGTGTTGCACTTGCAAGCAATGTTAGCTGCTTATTGCTATATAATACTTTACATGCTATACTCTATGTTGAAGATCTGTCATCATTAGCTTTATTTGTTCCATTGGTTTGGGGTGATTTATGGAGCATGGAGTTTTACACGCAAAACAAGTTTTCAATCTTATGAGTGAACCTTAATATTTTATTGAATGTCAGGAACTTAAGTGGTTAATGTGTTGACTTTCAAAACAAAGACTGAACCTCGAATAACCAACTTTTTTTTAATTGGTTATATGGGATTGAAACAGGCCCCACACATATTACATCATGACCACATAGTGTGATTACAACAACTATTACATCATGCATTGTTTGGTAAGATTCAAATCTAGATCTCCACCTTGAAAGTCAAGGAATTTAACCAGTTGAGCTCATGTCATTTGATTATTTAATTGGTTATAAGGAATTGAAAGGGCTCCACTAAAATTACATCATGACCACACAATGACTCTTTGTTCTTCATGTTGGTATCCAGTATTTGTAGGAATCCTGCCTGTTTTGAGTTGCAATAACATTTCTTAATGCGAAATTTTCATCTAAATTTTGAATTTATAGGATGGTTGGTTCATTGTTAATTAATTCTGATGCTCAATTTAACATGGGCACCAAATGTGATTTTCATTGAATGAATCACAAGCCTTGTGTCTCTCATGTATATTGTTTTTTTTTTTTTTTCTCAATGTTGCAAATTTTCTTCTTAGTTTATACCACTTGATGTCAGAGCTTATTGATCTCACACTTTAAGTCCTTTATAATTGAGGTCATAGATCTATTCTCTTAGTTTATACCACTTAATCTTTGTGAACCTTGTGGGTTTTTATTGTATCCTCTTCCTTATTAGGACTTTCTGAGACTCCCTACTTGTTTTAAAGTCACACACGATCAATGACTTTTGGCCACCTCTACTAGGGATTAAAGAGACAATAACCCCCTTTGTTTTCTCAACATATTCAAAATCTAGTTACTTTGAAAAACAAAGGAGAGGAATTGTCGGAGGAATTTGTTTACATTAATTCTTTTGAACAACATATTTCTAGCTAGTCTTGTGTTCTTGAATAGATTCTATTCAACTAGACTGAGAATCAGAGCTCTTAGATGAATGAAAAGAACATTTTAGACTATGCTTTTACAAGATACTAGGGCATATCTCTTCACGTATAGCATTTTAGCTTGAAACCAAGATAAAGTTTTTGAAGTTTGAAGGTAACTTCAATGGTGAGAAGCTTGATTTTTGATTACGTTGTTTAGAGGCATATCTCAAGACCTTCAATATGCCCCTAGAATTATGAATGTGGACAAGATACAAATTATTGAACTGTATATGAAAGAGTCTTCCCTAGATTGGTGATAGAATCATATCTACTTGTAACTCTTGTAAACAAAAATGAAAATTCTCAATGATCTGGTTTTCTAGACAAGGTCATCATGGGAGCAATGTAATAAGCTTCTATAATCATGCATAGGGCATTCAAGTTGTATTTTAATGATCAAAAGACTCGCACATACTAATGGAAAGGCACTTGCAACAAATGAACTCAAATTTGGTTTCTAACTATAGGAATTGGCATTTTGAAATTATACCAAGTTGGTTCGAATCACATTATAAGAGCATTAACATATTCAATGGGGTCTTCGAAAATATATTGGATAGATATTTCCAACAATAGATGGTATGCACTAGAGAGGTTGTAGGTTCAACCCTCACTTATCTTCTACTTTGTCATGGTATGAAGGATTGACACTTGGCAGTTACCTCCTCGTAGGCTATAGCAACAATGTGGTTCCCAATTTGATGAATATAAACAAAAAAATCATATTTAAATCAGCAAAAAAAATCATGTTTAAATCAGCACATGGCCAATTAAATGTTGCAAATTGTCACTCTCCTATTCATCCAAAGGACTAGGTGGTAGTCTTGCATTTGTGGAAAGCTACAAAATGGAACATCCCAATCATGCCAAGTGTCACAATCCAAAATCATGCAAGTGTCATGGCCAAGGTAAAGAAAGGAAAATTGAATTTTGATGCTTATGGATCTATTTTAGCAGGTGATATTTTGAAGGCCACTTCTTTTAGATTGCATAGATTTTTAAGATTCTTCAAGTGATGCTAGTGTTGCAATCAAGTTATGTTGCATTGAAGACAAATCTATGCAAGAACCTAATGTAGCATGGTGATGGCATTCCACTCTTGGAGGAACAATTTGAATTGACAAATTCAATGATTAGCTATATGACTACATTAGTCTCAGCTTCAAACACTTTAGCTAGTGAATAGGAAAGTCTATCCTTTTTGCAATCTGCTAACATTCACTATTTGTCACAACTGCCAACTATACGACAATTGCTTTCCACTGTACAATAATTGCTCTTTATTGTACATTGTTTGATTCTTCTTTGTACGACGTATGACTATATGACAACAACATTATAGAGTAACTCCACTGTAAGGTGACTTCAACTCTGCATAACAAAACTTGAAAGGACACAACTAAAAAAATCTATATACTATAATAATAAAAAATATCAGCACATACAGGAAACATACAATAGCAATAGATGAAGGATGAATATGACTAGATATTGCATTAACATCTGCTTGTATGATGGAATGCATACCTTACATGTACAGTCTACGATATTGCTTGGAGTATCTCCTCTAGAGCAATATAAATGGAAACATATCTACTCTCTCTACAATTCCCAATATTGTCCTATGCAATATACAAGATACAATATGATGCACGATCCCAAGTAAGAGGTACCCATTCAAATGAATGAGGAGGAATGTTTATCTTGGGGTGTTGTTAGTTAACAGTAACTACTACCTTGAACACCTCACCTCTAGTTGGGTGATAACTACCCTACGCTCTCACTTAACACATGAATACATGCATTACATCGTACTAATTTATTTACATTACAAAACTTTGGATTATCAAATTTATTACGTCATAACTTATCATGTCAAAACCAATGATACAAACCTAGATCTTCTTGGCAGTCTATGCTTGATAAGTTTAGAAGGAAGGTGAATCATTGGACTTTCAGATGGCTATCCACTGCAGGTACAGTGTTGCTTTTAAAATCTATTGTTCAAGTTTTACCCATTTATAGATGTTTTGTACAAATAGCTCCCTCTCACTTCATCAAGGACATGGATGCTTTGTTAAGACAGTTTTTATGGTCTGGAAAACTTGATCAATCTAAATGGAGTTTGGTTAGGTGGGATTCTATATGTAGGCCGGTGCAAGAGGGAGGCCTTGGGTTGCGACAGATAGCTCTTTTTGGGCAGGCTTTGGTTGCAAAACTTTATTGGAGATGGTGTACCTCTCAAGATCAGATTTGGGCTAAAATATTATCTTGTAAATACTTGAGAGGTATTTCTGAGGCTGAAATCCCTAGAGTCAACTTGGTTGGGAAAGGTTCAGTTATTTGGGACACTTTGAAAAGAGGAGCTAATTTAATCAAGCAGGGTTTGTTCTGGATTTGCAATCAGGGATCAAATGCTCTTTTTTGGGAGGATTCTTGGGATGGCCACCCTCCTATCTTGAATCAATATCCTAGGTTACGTTCCCTAAGCATTTTTTTCTTGGAAGCAGGCTGGTCTCGTGTAGAGGACTTTAAAAAAATCCAATCTTTTGGAAATATGGATATGTACAGGTGGAAAGATCTGCAAGAATGGTCCCAGGGGGGACTGGCCAAGGACAGAGAGGTGCTTGCTCTTATTCTTACGGGGAGGCCTTGTTCTTCATTGAGGGGTAAAGATATTTTGGCTTGGAACTCTGATCCTCAGGGAACCTACTCGGTAGCCTATGGTTATCAGGTACTTGATAAGCAAAAGTATGGGAGTCTTCCTGTCACTTGGTGGAAAAAGGTGTGGAACAAATTTGCCCGGCCAAAATGTAACTTCTTTCTCTCGGTTGGTAGCTCGTAATAAATGCCTCACTTGGGATAATGTGAGGAAGAGGGGATTTCAGGGTCCCTCTTTTTGTGTCCTTTGCGATAAGAATGAGGATGACTCTTCTCATTTATTTTTCCAATGCTCCTTTGCCAGAGACATTTGGCACCGTTGGTGGAGCGCCTGGAATCATCCATGTTTTCATGTGCTGTCCCTGGTGGAGTTTTGGAGTAGTCTGGGAAGACCTCCGGCCAAGGCCCCCTTCCTTCGGGCGGCTTGGAATTTGGGCCCTTCTTGCATCATCTGGCAAATTTGGCTCGAACGAAACCAGGGCATATTTCAGGGCAGTTATTTGGTTTTTCAATAGATCTTGGAAATGATCTTGTATATGGTTCAAGAAACCATCCATAGCAAATGTGATGTGGACCCTCTTTTGGATTCTATGGAGGAGAAGGTACAACAAGCCCTTGGTCTCTTTGGGGATGGTGTGAACTCTTCTAGCCCTAGTAGGGTTCCTTAGCTCAGCAAGAAGGTTAGGAGAGATGGTAGGTGGAGGCCACCCCCTAGAGGAGTTTTAAAAATTAATATTGATGGATCGTCCAGGGGTAATCCTGGACATGCCGGCATTGGCGGTGTTGGGAGAGATTCTACTGGTGGTGTCAGTTTTTTCTTTTCCATTTAAGGTGTTCACTCCAACAATTTTATGGAAGCTCTTGCAATTCTTGAGGCCTTGCGAGAGGGGGTTTTCTCTTGGCTGGCATAGGATTATCTGCGATTCTGACTCTCAAATTGTGGTTAATATTTTAAACAATAAAAGGGTGGAGGAAGTTAATTGGCATTTGGCCTCTGTAGCCGTTCAGATTCTCAAAATGAGTGAAGAGTTCAAATTTATATCCTTTGTGCACATTCCAAGGGAATGGAATGTGGTTGCTGATTACCTGGCCAAAAGGGCTTCTGAGCTGCTGGATCCTTGGAGTATCGATAATTGGGAGAGTCTTCCGTCTGGGGACTCTCAACGCCTATGGGAGTTGATCCACAAGGATGTACAAACTTAATGTGGTTTATTCTTGTTGTCTTTTCCAGGTGTCATTCTAGTCTAGTGGTTTTAGCCTGTTTGGCTATTTATTTGAGTCTTGGTTGGAAGCTCAGTTGTACTCTGTAATCCAGATTTTTTATCAATAAATTTTTACCCCTTTATTTAAAAAAAAAACCAATGATACAAAATTATATTATGCACGTTTGACTTCCGACGCACTTTATTTGAATTTTCTATTTATTTGGCTGAGGACACATCAAGAATAATGCCTACATCTGCCTTCCCCTCTAAATTGGTTGTTCTCGTTGACGATTGTTGTTGTTCTTAGGGACTTTGGCTCTTTTGAGGTTTAGGTGTAGGAACATGTACTCCTCCAATATCCTAGATCTACAGCTTCAAGGATTTTGTTCCTCTCTTCAACAAATTTGTATAGGCCTACTAACAAACCCATTATAAGCCATAATGATTTGACTTCTGCTCGAATTCAGGTAGCCTAACTTTCAACTCAGCCTCCTCTTTGTTGCTTTAGCTTCTCTTATTGTTACCATTGCTAATTGTTCATCCCTTTCAGCAATCAGTTGATGTTGATGAGTAATATCCTCCTTCTTTGCCTCAAGAAGTTGCTCCCTCACTGCATACTCTAAATTTAGTTGAACAATCAACTAATCATGTCCTTCCTGCACTTGCTTCTTAGGCTCTACCTCCTTTTTGAACTCTGCTAGTTCTTCTTTAGAATCTTACTACACTTGTTGAAGTCGTGCTTCCACTATTTTCACTTGGTTAGCTAACTATTCCTCCTTCAACTTCTAGTTACAAATTGTCTGCTGAAAATTTTCCATCCCTATTGCTAACCATTGAATAAGATATTCCAAGAAGTTCATTTTGGCACATGATTTGAGCAATTTAGGTGCAAGCTTCACATACTTGACACGTGATTCTTGTTCAATATGGGCAACCAAACTCCCTTCATCTAAATACATGCATTCTAGATTTCAGAAGAGTACCTGAGTTCCTTCTGGCAAGTTCTTCATTCCCATCATTGACTTGACACTACTATTTTCCAGCTCCCATGGATGTGTTTGATGAATTTTTGCAAAGTTCTTCATGTGCTCATCATCATGATCCTAGTGCACTATTTTTCCCAATTCATCCTCCATACTTAGCTATCATAGTCGCCAGTCTCCCATATCCAATTTTGGACTCACTACATGTTCTATCCAACACTCTAGTCAACAACTCAAAAAATGTGTCAACCTGCTCAATGATGTTTCCTCCCAAAACGGGTGTTCTCCTCAAATTTAGCACTTTGATGATGAAATGCTCACTTGTCTCCTCCACCAGCTCCATATCATTGATATCTCTTGTGGTAGTTTCCTCCACATTCTCCCCACCATGACTTGTCAGGTTGATCTTTTGTTTGGCTGCTTTTCCCTCCTAAACTATTTCGTCTGCATTAGTAATCTTTCTTGCTTTTGTCACTGTCTCCTGTCTCCTCTTTGCTTCTTCTTTAGATGGTTGGTTACCCTCACCCTTTTGCCATAATATGAACTTTGATATATCCTACTTTCCCTTATCTCTCCTCTCCTCTGACACAAATGAAGTTGGTGTATTGGGCTATGTTGTAGATGTTATCATAGTTAGGAAAATCTGCAAAAAATCGGCAAAAAATTGATCGTAGCCGTGCGGGTAGAGGCTTTGACTGATAAAAGCCAAAAGTTTTTTTTTTTTTTCATTCTTTCTTCAAGTAGTTGCAAACAAAAAATACACCTCCCCTTGTGCTACCACCCCGACGGGCTCGACCAACTACGCCAAACCATCCTAGTAGGAGCGCAATCGATTGCGATGTGAAGGAATCCGGGAGATTGATTGCGGTGTGAAGAAATCTGGTAGAAGATTCAGGGCAGCCTCAAGGTTAGAAATTTTTTTCAAGTGTTTTTCAAAAAAATTCTCCTTGGAACCTCGTTTTTTAATTTTTTTTAGGGTTTTTTTTGGTAAGGGCTTAGGTTTTTAGGATTTTTTTTTTCTCTTTTAAGTAAATATTGCTACCTATCAATATTGTAATTTTTTTCTTCTAATTTTTAGGTTTTAGGGTTTTTTTAAGGGTTACAGTTGTTCTAAATTAGGTTTAGGGCTGTTTTTTTAGGGTTAGGGTTGTTTTTTTTAGGGTTAAGGCTGTTTTAAATTAGGTTAGGGTTTAGGGTTAGGGCTGTTGTAAATTAGGTTAGGGTTTTTTTAGGGCTGCTTGAAAATAGGTTGTTGTTATGAAATTGTAGTTTTTTTAGGGTTTATTTTTTATTTTTATTTTTTTCCTTTTTTTCAAGTGATTTGTAACTTTGTTGTTAATAAATTGTTTCTATGTGTAGGCATATAAAAAATGAAACCATTGAATCTAGCATGGGCGTATGGAACGGCAGGGCAAACAAAAAATAGTTTTAAATGAAATTTTTGTGGCAATCATTATACTGGAGGCATTTATCGCCTAAAGTTCCATTTGGCACGGTTACGAGGAAATAATGTAGTATTATGTGATAAGGTTCCAGAAGATGTAAAAAACAAAGTAAATGCCATATTATCTATGGCAAAAGAAAATGCAAGCAACAAAAGAAGTTATAGCGATGCCATTTCATCCCCCCCTCCCGGGGTGGCCGTATGAGTGGGCGTGGCAGCCTTAAGTGGTTCTTTCAACAAAGTAGTTCGATTCCAAGTGCATAAGGAGCTATTGGGATGGGAGAGTCCTCTTTTGTAGACTTATACTGTGTTGTGCCAAGGGCAGGGACACAATCCACGCTTGAGGGTATGGCTGCGTGGAACCAAGAGAAGCACATTGCAGCAACAAAAGCCATTGCCACTTTTTTGTACTATCCTGACATTCTCTTCAATGTGGCGAGGTCTTCATACTGGTGACGCATGATATATGCTGTCGCAAGCTGCAGCACAGGATATAAGGTGCCAACTTATGATGATCTTAGGGGCCATCTCCTTCAAGAATCTGTGAATGACATTCAGGTTGTGTCATTGTGCTTGAATAAATTTATATATATAATTATATGACATGATTTTTTTTTATATTTATTAATATGATAAAATCAATATTCAATGTGCATGACTAAATTTTTTTTTTGACTTTAGGTTGTGCTTGACAACCAACGTCAGGTGTGGAGAACCAAGGGTTGCACTATTATGTCTGATGGTTGGACAGATGGGAGGGGAAGAACCCTCATTAATTTTTTGGTTGCATTTGTAGAAGGAATTGCATTCCTTAAGTCAGTAGATGCATCGGCACATGTGAAGAGTGCCGAAATGCTTGCAGGGTTGTTGGAGGAGGTTTTCTTGGATGTTGGGGAGCAGAATGTTGTCCAAATCATCACGGACAAGCAGCAGCATATAAGGCAGCCGGGAGGATTTTGGAGGAAAGATTCCCCACCATTTTTTGGACCCCATGTGCAGCCCATTGTCTTGATTTTCTCCTCGAGGACATTGGGAAATTACCTTGGGTAAGAGAGGTTGTAGGGAAGGCTAAGGCCATAACAAAATTCATTTACAACCATTCATGGGTCCTTAACCTCATGAGGCAATTCACCAATGGGAGGGAGCTAGTGAGGCCTGGCGTTACACGCTTTGCCACAAAATTTGTGACATTGCAGATTATTTACAATGCAATAGGGTCACTAAAACAAATGTTTGTAAGTAATAAGTGGAATTCAAAAGCAGCTGCAAGATATCGCACATCATCCGAGGGGCAAAATGTTTATACTTCTTTGTTTAAGGAGGACTTCTGGATGGCCATGGATGAGGCCATCAAGGTACAACTACAAGACTACGCTTATTTATTTTTTACTTTTTTATTTAATTTATGTTGTAAAATATTTTTCTTTAATATTTTTTTTTATTTTTTTTTCAAGTATCAGAGCCATTGGTGAAGGTTATTTGTCTTCTTGATGGAGAACAATTCCCAATGGGTTTTGTATATGAGGCTATGGATAGGGTGAAAGAGGCCATTGTTGCATATTATGAACATAACAGCACAAAATATGATGCCATTTGGACCATCATTGATAACAGGTGGACATCACAACTCCATAGCCCTCTTTATGCAGCGGGTTACTATTTGAACCCTAAATTATTTTATCAGCCCACATTCCGTGCTGATTATGAGGTCAAGATTGGCCTTCAATATTACATTAATCGCGTGTTCAGCAAGACACCACAATTAGGCGATGAAACCCATGCCGAGATACAAGATTATAAGGCATGTCGTGGTCGCCAATTCCCATGTGTGCAATGCAAAAATGCTATTAAGAAATTGAGGCCAGGTAAACCGTAAACCTTATCGAATTATTAATTATTGTCTTCTGATTTTGTTTTAAAATTTAAACTTTTAAGTTGTTACATGTAAAATATTAATTTTTTTTTTGTTGTTGTTTCTAGATTTATGGTGGGAGGACTTTGGTGATTTTACGCCCAATTTGCAACACATGGCGGTTAGAATCTTATCCCAACCATGTAGATCTTCAGGTTGTGAGTGCAATTGGAGTATGTTTGAGCACATACACTCCAAGAAGCGTAACAGACTTACACAAGAAAGGTTAAATGATCTTGTCTTTGTGCACTACAACCTTCGTCTCCACCAAAAATCTTTTGAAAAACCAAATATTGAGCCCATTGACCTACGTGAAATTGATCCATCATCTGAATGGATCACATATGCAGAAGCACAAGAGCAGGAGCCGCAGATAGTAGTTCAAACCTTCAAATCTTGTTGGGACCTTCTTATCCTCTCATCCTCTTCGTTTAAAAGCATATCTTATAGTTATAGTATTTTTTTTGTCCCTTTCCTCATCTAGTTGAAGTTTTGAACTTCTAGGTACAACAAGATCCTCTATTCAGCATGGAATAATTGCAAAACTATGAGACCCTAGCAGAGGAGATGGCAGGAAGGGACCAAGAAGAGGCCTTAGCATGAGAAGCACAAACATCTACAAACACACATCAAATAGGTTAGACTAGGGCTTATGTTAGGACAAGGGGCAAAGGAAAACTATAGATAGTGGGCCTATTGAGGCATTTTGAGACTTGACATAGTTTGCAATTTGTAATTTTGTACCTTTTAAAATGATTAACAATACAAGATGTGTTTTGTGAACTTTTGTCACTTTCATGTGTACTTAAAGCTTGAGCCTTGTATGATGTCTTTACTTGAATTGTTGTTTTTATTGCAATATCTGATTTGCATAATGTTAGTTCATTGTAATATGCATGAAAAAAAAACGTTTTCTTTGGTTTTTTTTGTCGATTTTTGAAAATCTCCCATCTCATTGCCCAGCCGATTGACTCCCGATACCGATTTTCTCAACTATGGATATTATCTCTATATGTTGTTTTTTTATCTAACGGAGGTGATCCACATGGATCTACAACATCTGTAAACTGCAACGGTGTTGCTTTGAAACTCTTAGGTGAGTCAACATTCTCCACCTATACTGGAACATGACCATTAAAATCTCCTCCTAGTGCTTCATCTACTAGTGGTGATGCTCGCACCACATAAACTACAGTCTAAATTTCTTCGTCAACATCTACTACCACTATTGGTTCCTATGCATGTTGTTGTGAATTTCTCCCTTCCAAATCTTGCATTATCTTCTCTGTACTCTTCACATTTTGCGTAACATGGTCCCTCAACTCTGGTTGTTGTCCACCCACAACAACCCTCCTTGAATTCATTCCTTTGCTACCAATACTGATACCTGTAGTGCCTCCTCACACATCTTGACTCCCTGGTTGTGTTGGTACTTCCCTTCACACTACCTCTTGTTACATTCCATGCTTCTCATGATGACCCTTCATCACCTTTTGTGTATTTCCACCATCTGCCTTCCTTGTTGTGGCCTATTATGGGGGTCCTTGACTTTTTGGTTGCTATTGTTGTTGTTGTTGCTACGGTTGGGCTCCCATACACTAGTTCTCCAACCTTCTTCGCCTTTTCTCCTTTTGGACCAGATCCTTGACATGTGATTGTTGCTCCTCAACTCCATATAACTTCTCGTTTCCCTCTTCTCCAAAAGCTTCTTGTGCCTTTGTTAATTTTTGTTATCCTAGAAAGAAAAAATTGATGTTGCAAACATTGGAACTAATGGGCAAAGTGAAACTAACTATTACAAAAAGCCTAAAACACCTTGTGAAAGACAAATTTGGAAGCCTAATATCAAAAACACCTTTACAGATTTTTGTAACATTACTATGTAAAATTTGTTTGAGATCTAAAAGAAGGTTGGGGATTTCATTTTTCAATATGCTTGTATATAGGAGTAATATTTAAAAGCACAAGTGATTATTTGTTCCATAGGTTCATTAGACCACATGGGTCTTAAGAGATAGTAAAGATTTTAAACCAATCTCAATCACCATTTAAGTTAATTTGTAAGTATTTTATTTATCCTATGAGTTGTTGAAGTCCCAAATTAGTAATTGCAACATTCCTTCTGCACCAAAATGCAAACAAGGAGAAAAATTTAGTTTAGACAATGAAGGTATTAATGGTTTTGCCATTGAGGTGATCGCAAAGGGTATGCACGAAGGACACTTCCCCTTGACCTTGCAAAGGGGCTCCTACCCCCTTGACCCCCGACATAGGTGGCGACAAGCTTTAGTAGCCAAGGCACAAGAAGAGGCATGGGTACATCAACAAAAAGAGAATAGAGCTTCTACTAGGGCAAAGGACAAAGGCATTCAAATATCTTGAGGCATTGTACTTGTCATGACTCATGACATATTTTGTAATTTATACCTTTTATATATTATAAGCAATACAAGAATATTTGAATTTTGAATGCATTAAAATTTCTTTATTTAAGATGTGTTTTGTCAGTTCCAAGTGTAGTTTAAGGCTTTAAGCATGCATCACTTACCACTTTCATGTGTATTTTAAGCTTGGATCACTTACAGTATTAATATTTGATTTGCATAATGTAAATTCATTGTGATATGCATGAAAAATATTTTTTTTGCATTTTCTTCATTTTTTTGTCGATTTTGATTTTTGTCGATTCTTTTTCCATGCCAATTCTGATTTGATTATGATTTTATCAGTCTTAATTTTGAATTTAATATATTGCAATCTTTTGAAAAAATAGTACATCTTAGTACCATGTCTTGGCTTTGCCTTCTTGCCACCACTGTTGTATCCTTGACTTGAGAGATTCCTCTCTGAGCCACATTAATTGAAAACGAAAAGGAGTTGGCTTACCCTTGGTTTTCCACACTTCAATTAAAACTGGCCAATGATCAGATCCCACATTGTTTAAGATTTTCACTTTTGGGATGTGTCCTTGAATTAAACATTTGTCAGAAATCAAGAACATATCTAGCCTTTCAAGAATGCATGTTGAACCTTGTCTTCTATTGGACCAAGTCATCAAACCATTGGTTGGCTTGATATCCACTACATGAAGGTTGGCCATGTATTCCTTCATGAGATCGGAACTCCCATCCAACTTCCTACTTCCTCCCATTTTTTCTTCTAAAGAAAGGATAGATTTGAAATCTCCTCCTATCAAAGCCTAAGATTTCGAGAATTAAGAGGTGATAGAAGCTATATTTCTCCATATTGTTCATTTCTCTTCTATAGTACATGGAGCATAGACATTTATATAAAGAATAACCTGATCTGAATCTCTGTTTTGGGCAACCACTGCTAGCATTCCTTTACTCCCCATCATGTATTGTACTGTAATTTCCTTTTGATCCCAAATACTTGCCACTCCTCCCGAGGCCCCTTGGGTTCTGAGGGACACTATACTGGATGGCCAAATATTTTTCGAAATAATTTCCATTTCATCCATAGAAACCTTCATCTCCTGAAGAAAGAGAAGTTGAGGCTGATTTTTTTGAATCATTATTCTAATTTCTTATTGTTTAGAAGGACTTCCTTTAATTCCCCTAATAATCTGCATAATTAACCCAATTTGAAGTATTGGGTAAGCTTTGCTACCTTACCTTTCTCAATTAACTTTTGACCTTCCTTTGCCATATGATGCTGGTTGGATTTATGTCTTACCTTTTGGTTGGTATCCATCCTCATATTTTTATTTGTATCTTTCTTCATTCCTATAAAGGCTATATAATAATTACTTAGAACCAAGGCACTGTTGTTGGGATCCATATTATCTTTTTGAAGAACGAACTTGTTTGTTGATTGAATTTGGCTTTTAGTTTTGCAATTATTTAAATTTTCTATGTTGTTCTTTTCTTGAAGGTCCATTTTTGGATGAGATGGCTCTCCTCTGTTGTTTCTCAAAATTAGGGCAGTTTATTTTATTCCTATTTCATCATCCATTCCTTCTTGTTCCTTCTCTTTATCATATTGTGTTTCCTTAATCATAGCTTTCGTTTTTTCATCCTCCTCATTTGAATGTTCATCTACAGATAGAACTTCAAAGATGTTAGGTGAAATTCCTATTTTATTTTTCAATGTTATATTATTATTTTTTAAATTCTTCTATTTGGGGATTAGAGATCCTACTAAATCCTCATCCTCTTTCTCTTTATTGGGAAGCTTTTGAGGATATGCCTTGGCTAGATGGCCATATTCATGACAAATTCTACATCTAAAAAGGACATTTTTGTAGTCTACTTGTTGCTCCCATATTTCTTCCCCATATTGTAAAGTAATCCTCTCTGGAAGAGGTTAGATCATGTGATCCAACTGTTGAGCGCTATCAGCTATCATCATGAAGACTCCTAAAGAATTTCCAATTGCTGCTAAAGTATTTGGATTCCAGTATTTTTTTGGGATGTCGAATAAACGAACCCAAGTAGGTGAAGTTGATGGCATTTCTTCCTCAAGTTTGAACTTGGTATGCTAGGGCTTCATGAAAAGCCTTGCCCTACCTAATAACCATGGTCCCCTTGAAAAATATCCTCCCTATCTTTTTCAGTGGCAAACATAGCAATAAAATAACCATTAGGGTAAATAGAGATTTGGAACTCACATTTAGTTCTCCAGATTTTGGTAGCCCATTGCTTGATGGTAGCCAAATTTGGTTGAAATCCCATGAATCGGTAAATTAATCCTCTCCTCTCCATCGTTTCTATTCTCTCTTGAATATCCTCCATTGCCAACTCCACTAATGGGGATTCATTAGCTGCTTTCATACAACCCATCTTTGTTTTTCTTGGATCAGTTTTCGGCATCCTCAATGGTTTCCTTGGCAATCTTTGGCTATTTTTCCCTCTTATTTGAGATGGTCTTGCATTGATAGCTTCTTTAAAATTTAGTTTTGGAGGGAGGACCTTGGGCTCCATCCCTTCAGATTTTTTTGTTGTGATTGGCTCTTTTTTATTATATGCCCTAGCCACAGTTGTATAGCTTTGCCGAGATCTGAATCTGCCCTCAGCGTGTTATCTCCCTTTTCTTGATCCAACTATTTTATCTTGTTTCTATTTCATTTAATCCGTTGTTTATACCTTTGAAAAGGTGCCCTTCCTCCTTATTTTGTGCTATGAATTGAAAAGGGTGATCAGTTTTGTTTAATACCTATTCATTTTGTTGTATTTGCTGGTCCACATGCATGGAGGAATATTGGATATTAATTTCCTCTATTCGCCTTGCTTGCTGCTCACTTGAATCAGTGTCATGAATATTTTTCTTGTTGAACATAATATTTGCATGATCGTGCTAGATTCTTGATAACCCTCCAGGAGGCCCACAGACCTCCTGAATATTTGGCCCCAAAGGGCCTGTTGCCACATTTTGCACAGGGGTGCCATGTTTTTAGTTTCTGCATGTATGTTGCTCTTTTCCTTTCCTTCTCCTCATTTTCCCCTTTCTTCATTTCTCCCTTTCTCCCTCTTCCTCGCAGTTTCATTCCCTCTTCTTCTTTCCCTCTTTCTTCCCCCAGTAAAAACTTCAGCAAGTGTTCCTTGAAAAGTTTCTAAGTGTTGGGGCGACACCCGACTTCACAGCGAAGTCAGAGTGCGCCCCTCAGTTGGAGCGTAGTAGGGAACCCGAAGTGCGCGGCAGGACAGGAAATAATAAAAAAATTGACTAAGTGTCAGGGGCGACACCCGACTTCGCAGCGAAGTCAGGGTGCGCCCTTCTTCCTGGGCGCACTAGGGAAATGGTCTGTCAAAAAATTAGTTAAGTGCTGGGGGCGACACCCGACTTCACAGCGAAGTCGGAGTGCGCCCCTTTCCCAGTGCGAAGTCCGAACAGCGGAAGAAGACAACAAGCACCGGTGTGACACCCGACTACGCAGCGAAGTCGGAGTGCACCCTCTAACCGATGCGCAGTTGGGTAAAACTAACTCAGAAAAAGCTAAGGCAAGGAAGCCTTCCAACTGCGTTGTTTTCAACCTATGTAACCTGATAGCGCTTGAATTCCTGGCGAAGTTGGATAAACTGCCTTTCAAGGCAGACACGTGTCACACTTTAGCATCCGACAAGTATCCATCTTTGGGATTCGAGCCAAAACTTGACCACGCAAGGACAAAGCATGGGCTACACTATCGGCGCCATCTGTCACCATTTAAGCCGATGTGAAGTGCCATCTTCCGCACCTACCCACATTCCTGTTGATCGGAGACTTGACCCAACGTGCTGCCATGTAGCTATACTACCTTTAGGGACACCATGCTGCAAGGACAGTTCGGCTCGACAAAAGTCAGCATCAGCAGCTCCTCAGCCGCTTGTGTCATCTACTGTCTTGTCTGGGACTTTGTACCCATGAATGTAATCAGGGGGAATTTTGGGCTATAAATACCCACCACGTTTTGATTATAAGTGGTGGAAGGGGAATATATTTCTAGGGGACAATTGTAGCTGTGCATTTGCCTCATATAAACATACACTTGGCTCTGATTACTATCTTTTATCTTGCATGCTGCCTCTCCTTGTTATTTCTGCCTCATGTTTCTTGTGTCATTGCTTGCTGTTGTACTGAACTCTAGACTCCAACATTTGGTGGCCAGGTATTCTTGGAATTGCATAGATAGAGGATACATGGGATTGCTGATAGCTGTAGTTTCAATGTATGTTTGTAGATGAATGCTGTTAGTAGTGGTGATTGATTCTTTGTTGTGCTGCTTATTCCCCCCACCCAACTCCAATCACATTTGGAATCCCTTTTTGCACTTTTATCTCTTTCTGCATTTTTATCTCTTTCTCTACACTCTTATCTTGACAAAACCCCACAGGAAGCCGATCTTCTCCGAATATTGGCACAGAAGGCATTCCTTCCTTTCGGCCTTTCAATCTGGTGGGCAATCTAGGCGCAATAACAACAAATCCTTTCCTCATGGCAGATTCGTAACCAACAGTTTCTCTGGCACACCCGGTGGGACATGGTAGTTTCCCACCCCCAAACAAAATCGAAGTACTAGTGCTCGCTTCATTGCTGTTCAAAATCAGAGCACCTGGCGACTCTAAAAATACCTGAACATCCCTTGAGTCTGTGAAGACCGGTCCTAACGCCTTCATGCTAACAAGAAGGTGGCGAGCAAGGAATTCGGGAGATCGGTCTGACCTTTACGAAATTGACATTGTCGCTCCAGGAGAGCGCCTCAGGCTAGCTGATTACCAAGCTCACGAAGAAGAAATCCAGGAAGAAGCCGAGGTTGAGATCCAAGAAGTCGAGGCTGAAACTGAAGAAGTTGAGGTCGAAGAAGAATCTACATCTTCGGACAGTTCCGATACTGAGTACACTACTGGGTCAAATGAAGACATGGCAGCACATCAAGATGATGATGACCTTTTCTCGGCGGTGGACTCTGCGGGGCCCTTGGCCCTAGCCGGACAACAAGCTGTGCCCCCTGCTGCCTTAAAGTCTATCCCTAAGTACGATGGCTACGACAAGACGACGTATGAACACATCCAGGACATTCTTGCCCTGGCTGCGCTACACTCCATTACTGATGAAAGTGTGAAGACCCGTCTGCTGGCCCTTTCCCTAAGGGGAAAGCTTCTCTACTGGTGGAGATCACTGCCAGAGGGATCCATCACAGGGTGGCGACAGTTAGCCGACAGGCTCGTGAAAGGATGCAACGAGTCTGTTGACCCCTCTTCTTTTTTGCATCAGTTCCAAAGTATTCAGAGACACCCCCAAGAGGAGGTGTCAGACTTCAACATCAGGTTTGTGAGGTCTTGGAAACGAGTCCCTCGTGAACTCCAACCATCAGTAGGTCAGGCCGCCTACTACTACCTGAGATCTTTCAACTCAAACATTTTCCTGCTGTTGAAGGTTGCCAGAATCAACACGTTCTCTGCTCTGTACGAAGCTGCCCAGCAAGCTGAAATGGACATCATATCCATTGACAGGATTTCGCATAGAGTGCAACCGTCCATCTACCCTGATTTTCCCCAATCACAGTATCCGTCAGCATTTGGTTCAGAGCCGTCCACTTCAAGACAACAACCCCAGCAGCAATGGAACTCGACACCGATCGTGAACCCTTATGGCCTACCGTAGATTCATTATCCGCCTCCTCGTCCTCCACATTTTCCAGAACTTCCTGCTCATCTGCAGCATGCACAATATTCAACTCCTCCATTGTCTGCATTGCCTCCCCCAGCTCTGTTGCCACCGCCTCTCGACCATGATATTCAGAATCAAATCCTTCAGGAGGTACGGGCTCTGGCCTCTGGCTATCATACCATGTCTAACGACATGACTGTTCTAAAAAAGAAGCAGGCCCAAATGGACCTGGCTCCAAGGAGGCCATATCCGCCTTTGAAATTGACAAAAGATCGCCCCCCTGAGCAACATTTGCAACGGCGACCCCCTCCGAGGAATGCTACCATTGAAGATGAACCTGGTACTTCTAACCAGGTCAACTGGTGCACCACGTGCAATGACCCGCATGACGAAGATGATTGTACACTGCACCAAAACTACCTCCAGACTTTTGCCAACAGCGCCATTGAGGACGAAGAACTCTATATGATCCTGGGCGACGAAAGCAATTTTGCCTCTCAGATGAAGTTCCAATGCCGCCTCCTACCAAGGAAAATAAGAAGTCTGCCAAAGCTGCAGCCAAACCTTTAAAGGTGTACGCCAGAAGAGATAAGGTGCAACCTGAGGAGCTACCACCCTACAATAGGTTGTGGCCTTACACAGCCAAAGACAAGGCTCCTCCGACGAAGACCCCTGCAGTCAAACCTCCCATAGCCAAAGCTCTTCTGGCTAAAGCTCCCGCTGCCCAGCCTCCAGCTGAAACAAAAGAACAAGCTCAGGAGAGGCTGAGATATCTGTCTCTGACCAAGAGACAGAGAGTTGAGGCCAATCAACAGTACCAAACGAAGTATGAGCCGACGAAAGAAGAGGAAGGAGCGAGCACTTCGGGCTACAGCATAGTAGACAAGTTGAAGAGAACTCCTGCAAGAATCAGCATGTACAATGCTCTTCAGCTCCCAGGACAAGTTGATCTGCTGCAAGAATCCCTGAAGACCATGAAGAATGGCAAGCAGATATGACCAGTCGTCCCGGTGCAACCCCCGACCGATCTCAACCACTAGGAATAACAGACCACCTCCCTTCTATCTGTCATTACGGATGCAAGGGTACATAGTACACAATTGCATGGTGGACTCTGGTGCTTCTATGACCATAATGCTAAGAGCCGTCTATGATGAAATCAGGATGGAGTACACAAGAAGCAGCCAAGGCGTGCTACAACTAGACGGCACCCCTGTCAAGACAGTCGGTGTCATAAAAGACATCCCCATTCGGCTGCACAAAGCTCTCGACATCGTGGTCATCCAGGAGGTTGTGGTCGTCAACTTGGAACCCTACTTCGACATGTGTCTCTCCAGGGAGTTCACTGCGAAGTTGGGAGGGTATCTCTCTCTGGACTACTCACACATGGAAGTGCCCTTCAAAGGAAGGAGACTAAAGATTTTCAATGAGAAGCCTTCCACCTACTTAGTAGAGAAGATACCCGGAGAAGAGCCTGAGGATTGCATGGTTCAGCTGACGAAGGAAGAACTGGTGACAGTGGACATGACGGAGCAAGCTCTCGAGCAGCTGCAAGTAGAAGATGAATTCTCCTTGTGGGACTTTAACGCTGTGATTGAAACTGAGCAAGGCTGCTACACCATTGTTCAGCCTGAGTGGCTTGACAAGTCAGCTAGAAGAGAAGTGGGACCTGCACCTGAAAATCTGTGGAAGATTTTCTTTGATGGTGCACGATGCAAAAATTGCACCGATGCGGGAGTACTTCTGGTTTCCCCAATCGGGATCCAGAAGGATTACACCTACAGGTTGGCTTGGAGCTGTACCAACAATGCGGCGGAGTACGAATCCCTGTGCTTGGGTTTGCAAAAAGCGAAGAGACTAGGGATCAAACATCTGTAGATCTAGGACGATTCAAAACTGGTGTGCCACCAGGTCACAAACAAGTGTGCCTCCAAAAAGCACTATCTCAAGGCGTACCAAAATTGGGTCTGGGATCTGATGGAGTCTTTTGACTCGTTGAATGTCAAGGCTATTTCACGAGAGAAAAACAAGCATGCTGACATTCTGGCATCTGTTGGAGCCAGGTACATTCTGGCTGATGACACTATCCAGAAGCCGAAGTCGGTTCATACTATTTACAGGCCTTCTGTGCCTGATAAGGACACCCACTGGCAAGTGTTTAGCTGTGACGAGGAGATCGTCACATTTTTGGTAAATGAAGCCTGTTCAATCGAAGGTAGAGACCCTGATGACGAGCAATATGAGGGGTTGATATAGTTAAAAAACAATCATGTCCCAAAAGGACTGATTACACTAGAGAGTCTATTTGATCATAACGACAGAGCCATATCTCACAGGATCAAAGTAGACCCAAAGCAGTATGCCGACCTGGAGCTGGAACCTGGTAAATCAATCAAGGTCGGGACAGACTGCACCACAGAGGAACTCAAGCAGATCAGAGCATTATGTCGAGAGTTCCTTGACATAGTAGCCTGGAGCTACCAGGACTTGAAGGGGTATGACAGAGAAATAATCTAGCATACCATTGAGCTAGAAGATGGTGCCAAGCCATTTCGGCAAAAGCAAAGGGCCGTCAATCCAAAAATCGAGGCCATGATGAAAGTCGAGCTCTTGAAGATGCTGGAGGCCAGGATCATCTACCCCATCAAGCATTCATCCTGGGTTGCAAACTTGGTTCCTATGAGGAATAAGAACGGAGACATTCGTCTCTGTGTGGACTTCAAAAATCTAAATCAGGCCTCCCTCAAGGACCATTATCCGCTGCCCCAAATCGATCAGATCCTCCATATAGTTGCTAGAGCGCAATGATTCTCTCTCCTAGATGGTTTTTTCGGCTATAACAAGATATGGGTCAAGGATGAGGACTAGCACAAGACGGCATTCACCACCAAATGGGGAACATTCGCCTATCAGTGCATGCCTTTTGGCTTATCCAATGCTGGCGCCACATTCCAAAGAGCCATGGACCTGGCCTTCCGAGAGCTGCTCAACAAAGTGATTGTCATCTACTTGGATGACATGACTGTATTCTCTCATAGACGAGAGGACCATGTTCCCCACCTGCGGCAAATATTTGAAAGGTGTCACGAATTCGACATCTCCATTAACCCGAAGAAGTCTGTCTTCGTGGTGAAAGAAGGAAAATTGCTGGGGCATGTCATCTCCGAGAAAGGCCTAGCTATAGACCTTTACAGAGCAGAGGCCCTCCTCTTCTTGCCCACCCCAATCGACAAGAAAGGGCTACAGTCTTTCTTTGGCCAAATCAACTTCGTGCGGAAGTTCATACCGGACTTCGAGCAGGTAATCAAACCCATGGCCGAGTTGCTGAAAAAGAATGCAGAATTCCTATGGACTAAAGAAAGGGGGCAAGCCTTCGAGGAAATCAAAGCTTAAATTGCATAAGCACTAGTGTTGATAAACCTGGACTACTCCAAGGATTTCATCCTGTACGCGATGGGAGAACCAGAGAGTTATGCCACAATCCTGACCCAAAAGGGAGATGACGGCGAGGAGCGCCCCATAGCGTTCTTGAGCCAAGTAATCCAACCGCATGAAGAAAAGTACAATTTTATAGAGTGGCAGGTTCACGCTGTCATGAAATCTCTTCGAAAGTTCAGGCATTTTGTCTCCCAGAGCAAGATCACTATCTTTGTGATCCACCCGGACGTTCGAAGCTTCATCATTCAAGGAGAGCCGGATCACAAGAGAGCAGGATGGATTGCCAAAATCTAGGAGTTTGACATTGAAGTGCAGCCAACCAAGCTAATCATAGGTCGAGCGTTGTGCCAGGAGCTAGCCAGGAGCACGAAAACTGAGATATCCGCCTGCGAGTGGGAGGATCCAGCAACACGCATCAACCTAGTCAACTCCTTACCCGAGGAGTGCAACTAGACAGATGAACTGGTGAGATATTTTAGCATCGAAAGATGTCTAGACCACTTGAATGCCTCACAAAGAAGGAGGTTTATGTTAGGTTCTTTGAAGTACACTCTTCGCCTCGAGGGGATTTACTGTAAAAACATTAACGACATTGTGTTGCGATGAGTCAAAAAATTAGACCAGTCTCGGGTCCTCAGAGAATTTCACTTCGGGATGCCTGGAGGTCATCATTCTGCAAGGCCTATGGCCTTAAAAGTAATCAGAGTTGGGTACTACTGGCCCACTCTGTTTACAGATGCTCATGCAATCTGTACCAAGTGTGATCAATGCCAGAGATTTGCTAACAGAAACAGAAAAGCACCCTTGCCCCTTCAACCGATCCAAGCCGAGATTCTATTTCAGCAATGGGGTCTGGATTTCATCAGGGTGATTTCGCCGAACTCTACAGCGGGCCACAAGTTTATCTTAACTGCCATCGGCTACTTCACGTGGTGGTCAGAGGCAATCCCCATAAAGAACGCCGACCAAGAAATTGTCATCAGGTTCCTTGAAAGCCTGATTACCCATTTTGGGGTCCCGAAATCAATAGTGACAGACAATGGTCCGGGGTTCGCAGGCACAGTACTCATGGAGTACACCAGCAAATTTGTCATCTATCACAAGATGTCTTCCAACTACTACCCGCGGGGAAATGGTCTCATCGAGTCCACCAATAAGAATCTACTGAAGATCATTCGAAGGACGGTAGAGAAAAACAAGAAGACTTGGCACCTGCTCCTGGATCGGGCGCTATGGGCGGATAGAGTTTCATTCAAGAAGTCTATAAAAATGTCCCCTTATGCGCTCGTGTATGGCAAAGAGGTTATCTCGCCAACACACATTGAAATACCCGCTCTTTGGATGCTTGACGAGGAAAGAGGCAGCGGGGATCCGATGGAAGAAAGACTTTGCCAACTGCTGCAGTTGGAGGAAAATAGAGAGAAAGCGTACTAGGCCTTCACAAAGCACGCTGAAGCAACACAAGGCTAGTTCACGAAAGGCACCATTGCCTGAGTTTTCAAAATCAGGGACTTGGTGCTTAAATGGGACTCGTTCAAGGCCAAACCCGACAACCATGGAAAGTTTGATGCCCTCTGGGAGGACCCCTATCAGATTTCTCGGGTGAATCAGTTCAATGCATATGTGCTTTGGGACATGGAGGGACATCCTCTCCCCATTCCCATCAACGGGATCCACCTGAAAATGTACCACCACTGAAGGCGCCTGAAGGGGTCCTTCCTTGTACAGATTTCCATTTTTGTATTTTAAGTTTTTAGCATGTAAATATTTTAGTTTTCAGTTTTTAGTTTTCCAATTAGCCCAAGTAGGTCTGAGGCAAATCCTCGACTTCGCAGTGAATTTGGGTAGCGCTCATCAAATGGTGGCTAAGTACTGCAAGATCAACTCTTCTGTCGAATAGTTAGGAAAAAGATATAACACCATTGACCTACACACGGTCACTGCATTCCACGCAGTACTCAGAGAAATCAGTGACCCCTCTCCTTTCCAAGCTGTAGTCTGGGATCAAGCTAAGGCTGTGGTCGAACGCATAAGCAAGCAAGATGTCGAAAGTGGAGAGCCTTCAAATTCAGAAGGCGAGACTGAGGAGGAAACTGGTGAAAGCGAACTTGAAGAAGAACAGTTTCTACAAGGGAAGCGACTAGAGCAACAAAAGACAGGGGAAAGAAGTTCCTCTGCACCCAAAGGATAAAGGCATGGTTCATTCCGTCGAGGCGAGCTCGACACCCCACGAGTCACCAGGAATGTTGCCACATTTTGCACAGGGGTGCCATGTTTTTAGTTTCTGCATGTATGATACTCTTTTCCTTTCCTTCTCATTTTCCCCTTTCTTCATTTCTCCCTTTCTCCCTCTTCCTCGCAGTTTCATTCCCTCTTCTTCTTTCCCCATTTCTTCCCCCAGTAAAAACTTCAGCAACTGTTCCTTAAAAAGTTTCTAAGTGTTGGGGCGACACCCGACTTCGCAGTGAAGTCGGAGTGCACCCCTCAGTTGGAGCGCAGTAGGGAACCCAAAGTGCGCAGCAAGACAGGAAATAATCAAAAATTTGATTAAGTTTCAGGGACGACACCCGACTTCGAAGCGAAGTCGAGGTGCGCCCTTCTTCTTGGGCGCACTAGGGAAACGGTCTGTCAGAAAATCAGTTAAGTGCTAGGGGCGACACCCGACTTCGCAGCGAAGTCGGAGTGCACCACTTTCCCAGTGCGAAGTCCAAACAGTGGAAGAAGACAACAAGCACCGGTGCGACACCCGACTTCACAACGAAGTCGGAGTGCGCCCTCTGACTGGTGCATAGTTAGGTAAAACTAACTCAAAAAAAGATAAGGCAAGGAAGCCTTCCAACTGCGTTGTTTTCAACTTGCGCAACCTGATAGTGCCCGAATTCCTGGCAAAGTTAGATAAACTGCCTTTCAAGGCAGACATGTGTCACACTTCAGCATCCGACAAGTATCCATCTCCAATATTCAAGCCAAGACTTGACCGTGCAAGGACAAAACATGGGCTACACTACCGACACCATCTGTCACCATTTAAGCCGATGTGAAGTGCCATCTGCCACACCTACCCGCATTCTTGTTGACCGAAGACTTGACCCAACGTGCTGCCACGTAGCTATACTGCCTTTAGGGACACCATGCTGCAAGGACAGTCCAGTCCGACATAAGTCAGCATCAGCAGCTCCTCAGCTGCTCGTGTCAGCTACTGTCTTGTCTGGGACTTCATACCCATGAATGTAATCGGGGGGAATTTTGGGCTATAAATACCCACCATGTTTTGATTATAAGTGGTGGAAGGGGAATATATTGCTAGGGAACAATTGTAGCTATGTGTTTGCCTCAAATATAAACATACACTTGGCTCTGATTACTATATTTTATCTTGCATGCTGCCTCTCCTTGTCATTTCTTCCTCATGTTTCTTGTGTCATTGCTTGCTGTTGTACTGAACTCTGGACTCCAGCATTTGGTGGCAAGGTATTCCTGGAATGCATAGATAGAGGATACATGGGATCGCTGATAGTTGTAGTTTCAATGTATGTTTGTAGATGAATGCTGTTAGTAGTGGTGATTGATTTGTCGTTGTGTTGCTTATTCCCCCCACCCAACTCCAATCACATTTGGAATCCCTTTTTGCACTTTTATCTCTTTCTGCATTTTTATCTCTTTCCCTAGACTCTTATCTTGACAAAACCCCACAAGAAGCCGACCTTCTCCGAAGATTGGCACAGAAGGCATTCCTTCCTTTCGGAATTTCAATCTGGTGGGCAAATCTGGGCGCAATAACAACAAATCCTTTCCTCATGGCAGATTCGTAACCAACAGGTATTTGCAGAGTCGCCAGGTGCTCTGATTTTGAACAACAATGAAGCGAGCACTAGTACTTCGATTTTGTTTAGGGGTAGGAAACTACCATGTCCCACCGGGTGTGCCAGAGAAACTGTTGGTTACGAATCTGCCATGAGGAAAGGATTTGTTGTTATTGCACCCAGATTTGCCCACCAGATTGAAAGGCCGAAAGGAAGGAATGCCATGTATGTTTGTAGATGAATGTTGTTAGTAGTGGTGATTGATTTGTTGCTGTGTTTCTTATTCCCCCCACCCAACTCCAATCACATTTGGAATCCATTTCTGCATTTTTATCTCTTTCTGCATTTTTATCTCTTTCCCTACACTCTTATCTTGACAAAACCCCACAGGAAGCCGACCTTCTCCGAAGATTGGCACAAAAGGCATTCCTTCCTTCCGGCATTTCAATCTGGTGGGTGAATCTGGGCGCAATAACAACAAATCCTTTCCTCATGGTAGATTCGTAACCAACAGGGCCTTCTTCTTTGATTTCCACTGCTTGTCCTCAGAGCACTCAACCTCCACAAAATCCAAGAGGTGCTCTGATCATTGATAGCCATAAAAAATTACAGTTTACACTCTGCAAAAACCCTCATTCTTTGCCCAACCACTATGAATTTTATTTTCAAATTTGTTTTATTTTAAAATTACAATTTCCTTTTCATTTAACTAATTAATTTAAATAATTAAAAAATTATGCTAATTAATTTAAATAATTTAAAAACTATGCATAATTTTTTAACTAGTTAATTTAAATAATTTAAAAACTATGCATAATTTTTTAACTAGTTAATTTAAATAATTAAAAAACTATTCATATTTTTTATTAAAATTTAACTAATTAAAAACCTATGCATAATTTTTTAATTAAAATTGGGGTTTCACGTCAACCTTTGCATCTCCGCCAGTACCGAAACGATCAACGGGCATGCAATCCAAACCCAAAGACAACAATAGGTCAAACTTTAAGAAAATTAACCTTGGGATGCTCCGACATTGCCAATTCGATAATTAAGCACGCAGTCCAAACCTAAAGACAACAACATACAAGACAACAACTGGTCAAACTTCAACGAGGACAACACAAAGCCCAAAGATATCAAGCACACAATCCAAATTCAAATACAACAAACAAGACAACAACTGGTCAAACTTTAAGACAATCAACCCTAGGATGCTCTGATATTGCCAGTTCTATCATCAAGTATGCTGTCCAAACCCAAAGACAACAATTGGTCAAACTTCAACGAGAAGAACACAAAGCCCAAAGACATCAAGAATGCAATCCAAACCCAAAGACAACAACTGATCAAAATTCAATGAGGACAACACATAAAGCCCAAATACATCAAGCACACAATCCAAACCCAAAGACAACTACAGACAAGACAAAAACTAGTCAAAATTCAAGACAATCAACCTTGGGATGCTTTGACATTGCCAATTCAATCATCAAGTACGTTGTCCAAACCCAAAGACAACAACTAGTCAAACCAAGACAAAAGCTGGTCAAAATTCAACGAGAAGAAAACAAAGCCCAAAGACATCAAGCATGCAATCCAAACCCAAAGACAACAACTGGTCAAACTTCAATGAGGACAACACACAAAGCCCAAAGACATCAAGCACACAATCCAAACCCAAAGACAATAGACAAGACAACAACTGGTCAAACTTCAAGACAATCAACCTTGGGATGCTTCGACATTGCCAATTCGATCATCAAGCATGCAATCCAAACCCAAAGACAAAAAATGGTCAAAATTCAACGAGGACAACACACAAAGCCCAAAGACAACAACAGGTCAAACTTCAAGACAGTCAATCTTGAGAACGAGAACAACACTAAGCCCAAAGACAACAACAGGTCAAACTTCAAGAACTAACTCTGCTAATTCAATCTTCAAGACCGCAATCCAAGCCCTCCTTGAGAAGGAGAACAACACACAAAGCCAACCTTGGAAAAGATCTGACTCCGCTAGTTCGGTCTTCAGGACCGCAGTTTAAGCCCAATAGGTCAAAACTTGGGATGCTCCAACTCCACGAGTTCAGGACCTTCAACGAGGTCAACACACAAAGCCCAAATACATCAAGTACACAATCCAAACCCAAATACAATAGACAAGACAACAACTGGTCAAACTTCAATACAATCAACCTTGGGATTCTTCGACATTGCCAATTCGATCATCAAGTACGCTGTCCAAACTCAAAGACAACAACTGGTCAAACCAAGATAACAGTTAGTCAAACTTCAATGAGAAGAACACAAAGCCCAAAGACATCAAGCACGCAATCCAAACCCAAAGACAACAACTGGTCAAACTTCAATGAGGACAATACGCAAAGCCCAAAGACATCAAGCACACAATCCAAACCCAAAGACAACAATAGACAAGACAACTGGTCAAACTTCAAGACAATCAACCTTGGGATTGTTATAAGATCAAACAACATAGGAGATTGTATTGATCAAATAAATACTACACCATAGCCTGAGAATAGTCCGTAGGATACGAAACCACCAAAGGCGAAAATAGTAGAGGTTATAACAATATAACCAATATTACAACAAATAAACAATATAATGTAATAATAGCAATTAGGTACGCTAACATCCCCCCTTATTACATTATTTGGGTAATAAGATAACTACTAGCTATACTAACATCCCCCTTGATTACATCATTTTGCAATACATAGAGAGCTACGAAACAATTCAAATTTGACACGTGCAAGTGCCTTAGTGAAAATATCTGCAACTTGAGCATCGGTGGGAATGTACTGAAGCTGAATTCGATGTTGTGGAACTTCGTATCGAATGAAGTGACATTGTGTGTCAATGTGCTTGGTTTTCTCATGATGCACTGGATTCTTAACAAGGTTCAAAATACCTTGGTTGTCGCAGAACAAGTGTATTGGAGATTTTTATGGAAGGCCCATACTTGTCAAAATACGATGCAACCATATCACTTCGCACATAGCTTCTCGTGCAGTGCGATACTCTGCCTCTTTAGATGAGATAGCAACCACCTATTGCTTCTTGTTGTACCAAGAGATAGGACTGGATCCAAGATGAAAAATATATCCTGAAGTTGACTTACGATCATCATATGACCCGGCATAGTCAGATTCTGTGTATCCTTGTAAGAATAATTTGTCATTCCTCTTGTATTCTAGGCCATATTCCATAGTACCATGGACATAGTGAAGAACATGTTTTGCTGCTTTCCAATGAGTGGTCTTAGGCTCATGCATGAACCTCGAAATATATTTGACAGCAAACACGATATTTGGCCTAGTGTTTGTCAGATATATAAGACTCCCAATCAGCTATCGATAGAGAGTACCATCTACCTAAGGTGAATCATCATACCACGATAACTGAAGTCCTAATTCCATCAGAGTTGCCATCGGCTTGTAATCAGTCATGCGATATTGTTCTAACAGTGTCTTGGCATATTTTTCTGAGACACATTGATGTAGTGCTCCTTTTGGCTCACTTCCAGACCAAGACAATAATGGAGAAGTTTGAGATTTGTCATCTCAAAATATTTACACAAGTCAGTTTTGATAGCAGAGATCATAGTTTCTGAACTCCCTATAATGAGTAGATCATCAACATAGAATACAAGCAACACTATCTCAGAACCTTGTTTCTTGAAATAGAGGTTTGCATTTGACGGACATCTCTTAAATACATGCTGCACAAGGTGATTATCCATTTTTTTTTTTTGGTAATTAGTAGTTTGATTATCAGGGTTTTAACTAGATCCCAGTCCTAGATGTACAAAAACCCTTGCCAAGGTGGTGGATATTGATATTGCAGAAACCTTGTAACGGTAAATAGAAGCCAAAGGCCTAGCAGAATCCCTCTCAGGGGATCAGCATGACAGCAGTCCCATGTAGGACATTAAGACCTTAACATCTACGACCGAATAACCCATGTAGGGGCATTCCTTTCTAGCATAAAACCCTACCCAAAAAAGGTGACAGAGCCCCAAGGGCTTTCCAAAAAACAAAACTTGAAGTAATAAAAAAGGACCAACATAACAAAAACAAGCCAGGGAAACCGAAAGGGAATCCCTAAGGGTCGACCTTCGTGGTGTTCCTCTTTGCATCCATAGTGAGCTCCTCCAAAAAGTGCTTCATAGCCTTGGTGGTACTTTCGAAAGCAGAAATGAAACATTTAATAAACATTTTTGTCATGCGCTTTGATGTTTCAAGGGCGGGGTTCGAATCCCCGTTGTTATCATTGTTGGAGAAGATACTCCTAGGAACATCTGCAAACCTAGAAAAGAAACACATTGGTTAGCGAGGATGGGGTGACACGAACCTGCATTTCTTGTCAACATCTTCTATGTGGGAGACACTCGACGGATTAGAATTGTGCCACACTATCAGTGGAGATTGAATAAGACCCATGTTGGCGAGCTGGTCAGCGAGTTTGTTTGCTTCACAGAATACATGGGAAACTGCCACCTGGCATTGCTGACCAATGATAACTTTGCTTTCTCAGATCAGCAAGCTAATGTTTCAAGGGGGATTTTTATCAATTTTGATGTAACGGATGATGTTCAGAGAATCCCCCTCGGTGTGAAGACGGATACGAGAGTCTTTGATCAGGTTCAAACTATGTTAGAGAGCCCAAGCTTCAGCAAAATTATTTGTCTGGTGATCGAGGTTCTCAGCAAAGGCAAGAATGATCATCCCTTTGTGGTCTCGGATGACCCCACCAGCTCCTGATAGTCCCGGGTTCCCTTTGGACGCCCCATCAAAATTTAGCTTTAAAAAACCTATGGGAGGGGGATTCCAAAGGGCCAACCATCTGGGATGGGGAATTGGGTGAGGGCGGTCGGGGATAGGGATGTTGAGGGATTGAAAAATCTCCCCTTCAACCTTGCCAATCGGGGACTTAGACCAAGGGAGTAATTGGAGGTTTTTAGAGGCATAGGCAATGGCTTTGGTGGCCATAGATATGGCATCATTAGAAAGGGTGGAAAACACTCTGCGATTGCGCTCTAGCCAAATCTACCAAATAAGGTGGTGGAGGCAGATCTTCCAAAGAAAGGCAACATTGGGATTTTGAAAAGGGGTAGGCCATTGGATAAAGAGATCCCGAAGAGTGCGGGGTTGGGCCCACTAGATTTGGAACAGGGATAGCAAGTGGTTAAAACTCCCTTGGGTGAACTCACAATGTAAAAAGAGGTGGTTGACCAATTCCCCATTAGACAGGCAAAGATGACATCTATTAGGGATAGGGATGCCTCTTTTCATCAGGTTGTCAGTGGTGAGCACTTTGTTTTGAACAGCAGTCCAGGAGAAAAACCCAACCTTAGGGACTAGGCGCTTGATCCAAACCGACCCAAATGGGAAGGCAAAAACTTGGTGGTTCAACAGGAGAGAATGAGCCGACTTGACTGAGAAAATCCCTTTGTCTTTCCCTGACCAAACCGAAGAATCTGGAGTGGTTGTAGTAGGAATAATGGTGGTTCTGAGAATCCGGGACAAGGAATCACCCACTTGGGTTATCTGGGAACTAGCACTACCAATGGGGATTTTCTTCCATTCCCACTGATCATTGAAATAATCCCTGACTCTGCTACCCCATCTATGCTCAAGAAAGGATTTGAGAGCAGACATACCTGGGATAATTGCGAGGGGCTGGTCGTTCAACCAAACGTCATCCCAAAAATTGATCTCGGAGCCACTGCCAAGTTGCCAATGGGATCCTTTAGTGATGAGAGGTCTGGATTGACTTATCGCCTTCCAAAAAGTAGATCCAAAGGAAGGGAGGTATTCATTCATGAAGGACGATCGAGGGAAGTATTTGCTCTTGACAATCGCCACCCATTCTGATTTGACATTGGTGTAGAGTTTCCATGCCTGCTTGGCGAGGAGGGCAAGGTTCGGATTGGAAGACCTTCTCAAACCCAGGCCCCCTTGGGATTTAGGTTGACAAACTCTATCCCAGTTAACAAGGTGGATTCTACTTTTTTCTTCAGGACCTGACCACAAGAATTTCTTTTGTATTTGCTCAATCTTGGCATGAACGGACGCTGGGGCTCTGATGACAGACATGAAGTAGACTGGAATGCTTTGTAGGACCACCATAGTGAGGGTAGCCTTAGCTTCCTGGGATAGGAGGGCACCCTTCTAGCCTGCAAGTTTGCGTTTGAACCCTTCGATGACATTATCCCACATGGACTCTTTCGGGCTCTTGATGAAAAGAGGAAGGCCCAGGTAAGAGGTGGGTAAGCTCAAGATTCTGCATTGTAGGATACAAGCAATCTTGCGTTGTCTGCTATCCGGAGTTTTGAGGAAGAAACACTCGCTTTTGGTGTAATTGATTTCTTGGTCTGCTGCTCTGGCATAGGTGTCAAGGATAGATTTGATGGACTTAGCTTGGATGATTGATGTTGAAGAAGCGGTAATGGTATCATCAACGAACTGCTGGTGAGAAAGGGGGGGCATGGTTGATGAAGCTTTGATCCCTTTCACATTCCCAGAAGCATAGGCAGACTTGAAAGCTCTTCCCAAGGATTTTTCCAGGATGATGAAGAGGAAAGGGGATAGGGGGTCACCCTGCCTTATGCCTTTATGAGTCGAGAAATAACCTGCAGCTGAACCATTAACGAGCACAAAGAACCATGGCGTCGAGATACAACCTTTGATGAGATTGATCCATTATATATGAAACCCAAAATTGGCAAGGACTTTTAGAAGGAAATCCCTATTGACTCTGTCAAAAGCTTTGCTGATATCGAGCTTAAGAAACATGGCTGCCTTATGGTTGTAGTGAGTAGAATGGAGATTTTCATGAAGGGATATGATGTTGTCTATGATAGATCTGCCTCCCACGGAGCTACCTTGACAAGGATCAATGATAGCAGGGAGAATATTATTTAGCCTCGGGGCTAGGGATTTGGTTAAGATCTTGTAGATAATGTTATAGAGACTAATAGGCCTAAAAACCGCCATAGTCTTGCAGGGGTGGGTTTTGGGGATCAGAGCAATGAAAGTTGAGTAAGTCCCTTTTGGAATGGACTTAGTCGATTGGAGCTCGATGATGGCTTTGCAAATGTCTTCCTTCATAATGTCCCAAAAGGTTTAAAAAAACCTAGGGGGAAAGCCATCTGGACCAGGGGCCTTGTCATATTGCATGGAGAAGAGAGCAGTCTCGATCTCTTTCGGAGAGAGGGTCTGAATCAGGGTAGCATTCATCTCTGGAGTAACCATGGGGGGAATGTTCTGAATAAGGGAATCCTGGGCTGCCAAGTGGGAGGGAGAGGGATTTCCCATCATATTACTGAAGTAAGCAGATGCTTATGATCTGATCTCAAAAATGTCTTGGGAAACAGAGCCATCAGATAAGGTGAGTTCTCTAATTTTGCTGGAGCTACGGTTCTGCATCGTGGAAGCATGAAAAAATTTGGTATTGGCATCCCCATATTTGAGCCAGAGGGCTCGGGATTTTTGCCGCCAGAAGGTTTCTTCTCTAGCAAATATGTTGTGATACTCAGACAACAACTGACTCTCCTCATTCCTTAGCTAAGGAGTCCATTGGTCGTGATGGATTTGCTCCTCCAAATTCTTAAGTTTATCAATAATGAGCTACTTGTTCTCAAAGATGTTTCCAAAAACTTCCCTGTTCCAAATTTTGATGTTTTCTTTCACTAATTTGAGTTTACGAGAAACTCGGTCAATGGCAGATCCTGAACATGGAAGATTCCACCACTCATAAATTCGTTGTTTGAGGTCTAGGTGGTGAATCCACATGTTTTCAAACCTGAAAGGGGTTTTGAAGTATGGGGCCTTGTTGGATTCTAGGAGGAGGGGTGAATGGTCAGACCCAATTTTGGGGAGGGATGTGAGGAGAGTATCGCCAAAGAGAGGAATTGCTTGCTGAGATAAGAAAAATCGGTCCAACTTGACTTGAATGTGATCTTGCCCCGCTTTTTTATTTCTCCAAGTAAAATGATAGCCTCTGATCTGAATGTCCATAAGCTCATTACTCGACACAAAATCCTGGAAATCAGTTATGCTTTTGGAGGGAGTGGATAAGCCACCTCATTTGTTGAAAGCAAACTGGGGAGAGTTAAAATCCCCAGCTAACATCCACGGGGGGACAGAAAAAGTAGTCTTGAGAAGGTACAAGGAAACCCATAGCTGGCGCCTTTCCAGGGGATTGTTGGGGGCATAGATATTGGAGAGGACCCATGTGAACTGGTTGGTCTTGCAATGGAAAACCATGTTAAGGGTTCTGTTGGTGAAGGATACCACCCTTCCCTCAACTTGGAGAGGATCCCAAATGCAAAGAAGGCCCCCAACCGATCCATCTACGGGGGGAGGAAGCCCACCGGCGGTCTTTCCGGACCGATTTGATGATGTTCGGGGTTCTCGCTGCATCGGCTTTGGTTTCTTGGAGCATGATGATGGTAGGTTTGTAGTCCTTTTCGATGGTTCTGACCAGTCTCTGCTTGCTTGAGCTGTTAAGACCTCTGATGTTCCAAGAGAGGATCTTCATTTGGATACTTTGGAAGGTTTTTTACCGCCCTTGGTGGGTACAGGAGGGGGTTTGGGATTCTTGGGATCATCCAAGGGCTGGCCAAACAGATCAGGGAAGAGGGTTGTTTGAACCCTGTTTGTGACTTGATTCTCAGTGTCTTTCTTAAGCTGGTCAGACATAAACGGTCTGCCTCTCTTTTTGTCACCTCCTGTATCCACTGGCCCTTTCTTACTTCTGGTGATGATGGAGCTGGAATCCGAGAGGTTGCGAAAAGGGCTGGACGCCTCCTTAAGGGAATCAAAAACTGACTTGGTTGGAGACAGAGGTTCGACTAAAGAAGTGGTGGGAAAGCCCTCCTCGAGGGGAAGGGGGGAAATGGATTTAGGAGAGGTGGGAGAGAGCGGAGAGGTGGGAGGGGTTGGGGAGAATGGTGCTACCGGAGAGGGTCCGGGTAGGGAAAGGGAGGGGAGGGGAGGTAGTGGAGGCAAGGGGGAAGGAGAAGGGGGGGAAATGGACTAGGGAAAGAGGACATCATCATCAACACCATAGAGAGGACCAAACTTGTTGGGAAAGGCAAAAAGTGAACATACCTAGTTGGAACTTGACGGAGCTTGGTGGGGTAAGGATTTTTGGAAGGGGACTTGTTTCCCTTTGTCAGTTTTCCCTCAAAAAGGGCCACCAGTAGGCTTGGGTCTTGGGTGGGTGATCGGACATAGAGCAAGGGCATTAGGATCTGAGGTGTCCCTGAGCCTCACATTTGATGCAAAATGCCGGTTTATTCTCATACTTAATAGCTTGACACAACTGGATTCCCCATAGATGAGATTGATGCGAGTGGGAAGATGGGACGCCAAGTTCATAGACACGCAGATTCTGGCAAAGGCCATTATGGATCGGGCTTTTGTTTCCAGGTCAAAGGCAACCAGTTCTCCAATGTATCCTCCGATCCCTCGAAGGATGTCTTCATGAAAAAACTAGATTGGCAGGTCTGGAATATGAACCCAAATGGGGGCGACATTGATGTCCTGAGTTTGGGGGTTGAAACCCTGTTCCCATTTCTTAAGGAATATACTTTTCCTACCAAAGAACCATGGTCCTCTGGTGAGTATTCTTGCATAATCATTCTGGTTGTTCAACTGAATTAGAAAGAAACCCCTGGAAAGTGCAACTAGCTGAAAACTTCCCTCTGTTAGCCATTTGAAACTGGACTGTCTTCTGATAGACTCCATGTTAGGTCGGCCTCTAACGAATTTCCCAACTAGGGATAGGGATTCGAGGGAAATTTTTGGAGCCATGCGAGAAATCGGGATAACCATATTTTCCCCGAAGGTGACCAAGGGGGGAAGGGAAACCACTTTAGATGGTTTGGGAGAAGGGGATCCCGATACCATCGTGCTGAATGACAGACCTATCGAGGGAGGGGATTTGGAAGGGGGAAAGGGGGGAATGAAACCTTCCACCCAAGGTCTCTGCGTCCCACCCGAATTTGGAACGGGGGCATTAGGATCATTTGTGAGATCGACAGGGATCTCGCCTGGTTCCAAATCCCCGAGGAGGGTTTGGGAAACCCTACCAGGGAAGGAAACTACGATCGAAGTTAATGCTGATGTTGTGAGAACCATTGCAGAGGGAGTCATTGTTGACATCGACAAAGGAGCAATCAAGGCATTAGCGACATTCGTGATTATCCATTTTTATAGACCAAGCTCGAGGAGCTTTTTTTAAACCATATAAGGATTTGACCAACTTGCATACTTTCTACTCTTGGCCTTCCACTTCAAATCCTTCAGGTTGAGTCATGTAGACTTCCTCTTGGATATCACCATTTAGAAAAGCACTCTTGACATCCATTTGGTGAACTTTCCACCCATACTGTGTTGCCATAGAACAAAAAACTTGAATGGTGGTCATCCGAGCAGTAGGTGCAAAAGTTTTCTCATATTCAATGCCTTCCTTTTGCGCATAGCCCTTTGCAAAAATATGGGTCTTATGTTTATTAATTGTCCCATCTGCCTTGTACTTGACTTTGTACATCCATTTGTAGCCAATGGGCTTCTTTTCGTGTGGCAGATGGACAAGCTCCCAAGTTTTTTTTTTCATTAGAGACTTATACTCAGTATCCATAGCAGCCTTCCATTATGGCTTACTAAGGGCATCTTGTACATAAGCAGGTTCATGTTCATTCATTGAAGACATAAACATCCTGTCATCATCTATATCCATATCCTCTGTTTCTCTGTCTAGATCTACAAAAAGTTCCTCAAAATATTGACAAAGATCATCAACCTCAATAGTCTTTGATGATGTTCTCTCTTGTCGAGCCATGCTATGAGTACGAGGTCTATCCAAAGTCAAATATGGTGGAGTGGATAACTTCGAGTCTTTGATTGTACTTGTATACCATTTTGGATTCTTCTTCTAAGGTGGTGAAGAATATGAATAAGTAGATGAACCTCCAGTATTTGATGATGAAGGGGACTTCTCAACTTTATTTTCCACAAGATCTAGGTATACATTACATGTGCTTTATGATGTGAAAGCTTCATAAAAAAAAACATCTATATTGACATGAATATTCTTGGTCAAAGGATCAATCAAACGATAACCCTTAGAGTGCTCATCATAGCCAAGAATAATACACTTCAATGTCTTCTCATCCAGCTTCTTCCTTTTCTCTTTTGGTATGTGCATGAAAGCATTACATCCAAAAATACGTACATAAGAGATGGAGGGTTTTCGACCACTCTAAGCTTCATGTGGAGTCATTCCTTGTAGGGCCTTTGTGGGTGCCCTATTCAACAGATATACTATGATGAGGCCAGGAATTGCCTCATCCATGAACACTCTTTGATACATTTTTGACTATTTGACTTACCCTTTTTACTATGATTTTTATGTTAATTATGGAAAAATGCATTATATAATGATGTTTGCAAATTCTGGAATGACAAAGTGCATATGCTCTGTTTTACTGTTTTTACTGCAATTTCACCTATTTTTTAGTTAATTAATCAGTAGTGTTATAGCAATTCAGAACTTGTTTGAATATCTGATGCTTGGTAATATTGTGTTCCTTTGGTTAAACTAATTCAAATGGAAAAGGGCGCCAAGAATTTGTCCACTGTAGCTGACTGTGCAGGAAAACAGGCTGTAACTGTGACAGTTCCAGCCAACTGTACATATACAGCAGGGCTTGGAATTAGTCACTCCAGCACATGCCACCGATGCAGAAGGGTGTGCAAGAGAGTGGAGAAGTCAACACGTTACTTCCTACGCATTTGGACCACAGATCAGCAACAAATGGTCACCTGCCTGTTGTTTTGGAGCAGTGCAGGAATAAGCGGCGCAAGAATAGGGAATAGCGCAGGAACAATTGAAGGTGGTCAAAAAGCGATAAACCGATGGAGGAAAGTATTGGAAATTGACCAGGAGGTTGTCCCAACTCATATTAACATGATTTCCTCAATAGATGCAGCCCAACAATAATGAATGGATAAAGTTTGGACAAAGTAAAATCCTGTAGTCTAGGAAACAGTTATGTAATTAGTTGTAAATCCCTGCAAAGCAGTAACCAAGCATATCAGTGTTATCTTATAAATAATAAAGCTCCCATATGGTCGAGCATATAGATATATAGATAGACATATAGATAGATAGGCAATAGAATACCAAAATTAGCATAGAGTAAAGTTTTCCTATAGCAGAACAGTAATTTGCAGGTTTTTCCTGCATTACTGTAATGCATTTTTAGATTGAATAAAAAGGTGCAATCTTCAGTTTTCAATTGGCATGTTGAAGTTGATGAGTAACAGCTAGATTCTCTTAGCATAACTCCTCACCTTCTTCTGGTTCTGGAAGCAAGGGCCACTTGCAGGCCAGAGGAAGGCAGTTTTCTAACAGAATTTCTTGCTGAATTCTTGCTTGCAGTAGGTTAGCAAAATTCTGCCAGTTTTCATTTCTTTAAGTAGTTTTCAATACAGTTTTCAGTAGTGGACAACATTTCCTTGTATTTACAGCAATTCCTAGATATTTTTGTCATCTTGCAGTTTTACAGTCATTATTGATTCAATTTTGCATTACACAACAATTTCCAGATATCTTGTCATTTTGCAATTTGGCAGTTTTTGTTGATTCAATTTTGCAGTAGATGAAATTCTATTTTGATATTCTCTAGTTGATTTACTTTCATGCAAGAGTGTGTGTGTTTTAAATTCTGCACTTTACTTTTCTGTCATTTCAATTTAGCAACATTTCATTTTCTGTCATTTTTAGATTCTGTCATTTCATTTCCTGCAATTCTATTTCTGCAAAAGTAAATAGGAGTTAATTTCAATTCTTAGGAGTTAAAGGTCACAACAAAACCCCCAAATGCTAACTGATCCACCAATAAAACCTGTTCTTGGATAAACTGAACCTGCAACTGTAACACCTCCTATCGTATACAGCCTCTGGACACCGCCCTGGATTGACACACATAATGATTAAATGATGAATGATCAATGACCCTCATCATTTTTGGCATCATTGCCAGGGAACAAACGGTGTTGTTAGGAAAAGTGAAACAGGTCAAGAATTGTGTTACAATTTTTGAAATATTGTATTTCAATTTATTTAGTGAATAGGCATGAATGCATAGGCCAAGAGACGAAAGAGGGAGGTTTATCAGAACTAGTTCTGAACCACCAAGGCGTTCTTCATGATCAGATGAAGAATTGCTAGAGCAAGAAATACCTTCTTCACCAACTGAAGCTTTGGACAGATTAGAACAAGAACTTTTGGCAGCACTTTCTGCTAAACATTCCCTTAAGACTGAACCATCCACATCAAACTCAAGAAAGAAAGCAACTATGGCAGCACCACTACCACCACTAGGTGGGTATGCTGATGATCCTCCTAAGACTTTTGAATATCCCATACGGTTGGATCCAGCTCTAGATGCTCCCATGAAAACTATTTCTCCATCCATATTGCCAATTTTTAGGGGAACTATTTCAGAAGATCCTGATCAATTTTTGTTTGAATTCAAAGTGTTATGTCAGACTTATGACTACATAAATGATAATCAAAAATTGAAATTGTTTCCTTCTACGCTTAAGGATGTCTTGCTCTCCGATGGTTTATGAGTAATCTTGAACCTAATTCAATCCGTACTTGGGATGACATGGAGACTGCATTCTTACATAAATATCAAGATTATTGTAGAGTACGAAATAGAAAAGATGAGTTGTTTCGGATCAAGCAAGAAGAAGATGAGAGTTTAGAGGATTACCTTGATCGCTTTGCCTTTGTCCAAAAGAGATGTGGTCCTGTAGAACCTGATTTCTTAAAGCCTATCTTCTTAAGAGGATTGCAAGATGAATCTAGGGAAGTGTTAGATTTAATGGGAAAAGGAGACATAGATCAACTTGACCTTGAAGATATTGTGGAGTTATGTAGAAACTATTCCCGTACTCACCATCGAAGAAAGAAAAGGAATTCTAGCAATAATGACATAAAGGAGTTGATGGAGGAAATGGCTAATTTAAAAACTGATATCCTTGTTCAACTTAATTCTGCATTAGGTGAGAGAAACATAAAATCCAATTCTACACCACCTTTGGCAATTTATTGCCCGAGATGCAGGAATAAGCATGCCTTGCAGGATTGCCCTTTAAACAAAACTTCTATTTGTGGAATTTGTTCCAAGGAACATTCAACGAGATAGATGTCCTTTGTTGCCTCATCTAAAATCTATCTTAGGCACCCAAACAGAAGAACTTAATGCTATTGGGCAGAGATCCGGTGGTGGCTATACACAATATCCCAATGCTCCTCGATTTCCAAACTGGGGACAATCTCCTTGGAATATGAACATGCCATGGGGACATGCAGAAGTCCCTGCACAACCTTGGAACCAACCTTGGACAGCTCCTCCAGATTGGTCACATCCTGGATGGATGAACCCACCTTGGAATGCAACTCATCCACAATGGACACAACAAGGACAAAGATGGGGACAACAATATCCACCATATCAAGGACAACAAAGGTATCAAGGGCAAGCTCAAAACTTGCTGCCAACTCCTAATCCAAATTTTTAGGGAAGAACACAACATCAACAAACGCAACCAGTGAAACAACCTCCACTCCCAGCTCAACCTGTGACTAACCCAAATAATACCAGACAAACAACCCCTATTTATGAGGTTGAGTCTGAAGATTCTACTGCAGTTCATGTACTTGACTGTAGTAACATCCAGCTGCATTCAAGGAAGGTTTTACCTGAACCTGTTCCACCCACCATTGAAGAAATAAGTGAGAAACAAGAACCTCCAAATCAGGAGACAATGCAACAAAAACAAAAAGAAGAAGTAACAAAAAAAATGCAGGAATCTTCTCCAGTAGCATTACCATACCCTGAAAGGTTTGATCATATTGATACTACCCCTGAATCAGAATTAGTGATAGAACTTAAAAAGATGTCAATTTCTCTCCCTTTGTTGCAGGCAATAAGGGATGTGCCTTCACTCAAAAAAACTATTCAGGAGTTATGTATCAAGAAACCTGGTAAAAAGAAGGCCTTTCCTAAAACTGTTCAAGTAGAAGGAAAATTAGTTGATTTATTGTCCGGGAAACTAGTTCCTCCCAAATATAGTGACCCCGGTAGTCCAATAATTACAATTACTATTGGATTAATGCAAATTCCTAATGTGCTAATTGATCTTGGAGCTGCAATTAATGTTATGACTAAGGACACAATGCAAAAATTGTAGCTCAAGAATCTCAATCCTACTACCACAGTTTTGGAAATGGCAGATAGGTCCATTGCTAAACCTGAAGGTATCCTAGAAGATGTAGCCATTGAAGTCTCTTCTTGGGAATATCCTGTAGACTTCTTAGTGTTGCAACCTAGAAAATCAGTCAATGGATACCCTATCATTCTAGGACGACCTTGGTTGGCTACTGCAGCTGCTTTTATAGACTGCAGGTCAGGAGAAATGACCATTTCTAATGGTGTTGACCTAAAGAAAATTTATTTGTATCCACCAGCTCAACCTTCAACTAAATTTTTTGGACAAATTTGGTATCCTGAATCTGATGAAGAACAGGAAACCATTGCCACTTTGGCTACAGTTGTAGTAAAAGAACATATTGAGGAAATCACTACACCTGAGAGAGAAATATTCGAGAATGAAACTGTCCTAATTGAAACATTACAATCAGAAGGACTAACTGATGATCAAACTCTTGTTCATCGGTTGTTGTGGCAAGAGGAGGAACAAAATTCAGAACTTCTGTCATCCATGCCTAATCAAGAAAGATCATTCATTCTACCACATGGATGGCATCATCATCTCCTTAACACCTTCAAATGTCCTCTGATTCCACCAGGTATCATTTCTGAGATAGATTCTAGAGTATTTCATACTCTACAACCACATCATTGTCCATTAAATGCATTAATCAGTAACTATGAAGCAGCTAGTTCTATCTATCCAGGGATCAAACAAATTGAAATCCAGCCAGGTAAATTTTTGAACATTAATAGCTGGCTAACTGAGGACCAAGAAACCAAATTATTTGTAGTCTTACAAAGACATGTTCAAGCTTTTGCATGGAATTATAAAGACATGACTGGCATTCATCCTGAGGTATGTACACATAGGATATACACAGAAAACGTAAAACCAGTAAGGCAACCTCAGAGACGCTTGAATCCTGCTCTAAAGGAAATTGTGAAAGAGGAAATTGAAAAACTCTTAGATGTTGGATTCATTTATCCAATTTCAGACAGTAAATGGGTTTCACCACTGGTCATTGTTCCAAAGAAAAATGGTAAAATGAGAGTATGTGTGGATTATAGGGAGTTAAATAAGGCCACACATAAGGATCATTTCCCATTACCATTCATAGACCAAGTATTGGATACCCTTGCTGGAAAGAAATTTTTCTGTTTTCTTGATGGTTTCAGTGGGTATAACCTGATACAAGTTGCCCTAGAAGATCAAGAAAAGACTACCTTTACATGTCCTTGGGGAACCTTTGCTTACAGGGTTTTACCCTTTGGTTTATGTAATGCTCCAGCAACATTTCAGAGAGCTGTTTTAGCAATTTTTTCTGATTTAACCAATGAAAGTGTTGAAATTTATATGGATGATTTCACGGTGTTTGGAAATAGTTTTGAATATGCATTAGAACAACTTGAAAAAGTGTTGATTCATTGTGAAACATACCACCTCTCTCTGAATCCTGAGAAATGCTTCTTAATGATGGAGGAAGGAATTGTCCTTGGACATCATATCTCTTCTTTTGGAATCAAAGTTGATCCTAAGAAGGTTGAAGTCATCAAAAACCTCCCTCCTCCACAAACTCAAACTGATGTACGCAGTTTCTTAGGGCACATTGGTTTTTATCGTAGATTCATTGCTAACTTCAGTACTATAGCAAATCCTATGTTTGCTCTACTCATGAAGGATTCTGAATTTGTTTGGTCTTCTGAATGTCAAACTTCTTTTGAAGACTTAAAGGAAAAATTAACCACTCCACCTGTATTAAGAGGTCCTAATTGGGAGTTACCTTTTCATATTCAAACTGATGCTTCCAATACTGCTATTGGAGCTGTGTTAGGACAGATTGAAAATGGGGAACATTATGCTATTTACTATATCAGTAAAAACTTGACAGGAGCTGAGAAAAACTACACTACCACTGAAAAAGAATTCTTGGCTGTAATCTATGCTATTAACAAATTCTGACACTATATCACAGGGTACCAAGTATTCATCCATACAGATCATACTGCAATCAAATATTTGATGAATAAACCATTGGTTAGTGCAAGAATTATTCGTTGGTTGATTCTGTTGCAGGAATTTGATGTTACCATAGTAAACAAGCCTGGGAAATCTAATGTAGTTGCAGATTTCTTGTCAAGAATACCAAATGCAGATACAGGGGAAGTTGTGGAAGATACCTTTCCAGATGAAAAGTTGTTTGTTGTCTCTGTACAATCTCCATGGTTTGCAGACATAGCTAATTACTTAGCTACAGGGAAGATTCCTCTTCACTTTACCCCCAAACAAAAGAAACAGTTAATCAAGCAAAGTTCTTCTTTTCAATGGATAGAGGGCTTACTGTTTAAATGCAGTCCTGATCATGTTTTACGTAGGTGTATCCGCCAGGATGAAGTATATGATATCCTACGGGCATGCCATGATGAACCATCAGGAGGGCATTATTCAGTCAAAAGCACTATTCGTAAAATCTTGGGAACCAGATATTATTGGCCATCTTTGCATAAAGATGTAAAGAGGTACATTAGACATTGTGATGCCTACCAGAGAATGGGAAAACCTACCTTTACTAATGAAATGCCATTACAACCTCAAATAGGAACAGAACCATTTGAAATATGGGGTTTAGATTTTGTAGGACCCATTAATCCTCCTTCCCAAGGCAAAGTGCATATCTTGGTATGTACTGATTATGTTACCAAATGGGTAGAAGCTCGTGCCTTTAAGCATGCTAGAGAAGAAAAAGTTGCTGATTTTTTGTATTCATAGATTTTTCTGCGTTTTGGAGCCCCACAATCTATCACCACAGATCAAGGACCCCAATTTACTTCAAAAGTTATTGAAGCCTTCACTCAACTCTATCAAGTCAAACACAGAAAATCCTCACCTTATCATCCACAAGCCAATGGCCAAGTTGAAGTGACCAATAGGGAATTAGAATGAATTTTGACCAAAACCGTAGCAGTCCATAAAAGAAATTGGCTGGACAAATTACCAGAAGCTATTTGGGCTTATAATACCACTTGGAAATCTACCACTGGATTTACGCCCTATGAATTGGTCTATGGAAAAAACCGCTTTTGCCTATTGAGTTTGAATTACTAACTCTTCGAACTGCTTTGGAAGTAGGTATTGATCTGTCACAGGCACAAGAAGAGCGTATTCTGCAACTTGATGCATTGGATGAACTATGCATGGATGCACTACATCAGACGGAGATAATCCAAGCACAGCGGAAGATGTGGCATGATAGTCACATAAAGCAACAAAAATTTTAGCAAGGTGACTGGGCCTTGTTGTTTGATTCACAATACAAGGATTTCCCTAGAAAGTTGCAGACCAGATGGCTTGGACCATATCAAATTGAGGAAGTGTTTGACAATGGAGTTGTTCATCTTACACCTATTGATGACTCACAATGCAAGTTGGTGGTGAATGGACATCGTCTTCGTATGTACCACAAACCATACAACAAGGCAGAATTTCTCAAGCAAGTGGAAAGTTTGGATGTACACATTTGGGAAGAAAACACTTCTTCCATACCAAATTCAGCAGATTGACACAAGAATTTGATTTAAAAAAAAAAAAAAACAAAAACAAATAAAAATTCAAGAAGTGAAAACCTCTTTGAGGCACTCCTGAGTTGGGTTTACATGAAAACCGGTTTTTCGGCATGTTTACCTAGTTGGTTTCACTATCATTGTTCGGTCTTGTCTCATGACCGTGGTTTCGTCTATTTTCAGATTGCACCTACCTAAGTTCAAAGATTGATTAGCTGGAAATCTCAGCAGGAGCACCTCGAAATGTAGATAAAATGGTTATAACAGGTATGTGTCTTTTTCATTCTCTGAATAATGTAAATCATTAGTATATAGTGTATATATCCTTGATTAGTATAAAAGCATGTAAAAAGGGGGAATCAAACATGGAAAGTCCTTGTCAGTAATGCCTCTGCCTAATTCTGCTCTAGAATGAAAAAAATAGAAGTGCGCTGGAATAGGGAAGCGCAGGAATAACCTGTTATATTCCAAAGCATAGGAATAAACTATTTATATCCCAGAGCGCAGGAATGATTTAACAAGCGCAGGAATAAACTATTTATATCCTAGAGCAGGAATGATTGATTAAGCGAGGAATAAATCACTAAGCGCAGGAATGAAATTATGTGTAAAAACTATTTATGACACGTGGCCTAAGGTGAGTTAATTGGTTTAAAAGGAAAAATACAGGTCACCGACTCACGGTTGCATGTGACATCTGGCATCCATAACAAAAATGAGCGAAGTTACGGGTGATAACTTCACATGCACTGCCACATCATTATGCTACAAGTTTCGAAGCAGTTCCTGCGCTGCTATTATTCTTGCTACGATGATTGAAACCCTAAACCAGACGCACGCTCGTATTGTCCACCAATTTATAGAAACTACAGAACAGAAGGCAAGAAATTACGCCATGGGGGGAAAGAAAATCAGAGCCAAACCTAAAAATATTAGCTACCTGGAAAGTGACCCTGCATCCCTACAAATATTCGTTGATGGAGGATTTTTGCCATTCCTGCAAAAATTTGATGGCTATTCCGAGGGCTTGGCGGCAGAATTCGCACGCACCTTCCGCAACAATCGAGTGCACATTAACGGGATGACTATCCAGGTAACTCCCGAAATACTCAGCCAAGTCACTGAATTACCTCTTCAAGGCTTGCAGATTGTAAAAACTAGGCGAAATATTTTAAATGACCTAGTTAATCAGTTTAAGAAAGAAGGGGATGGAGAAATTGAGTTTTTAATGCATAGAAATGTTTGTAAGGGGGTAAAAAGACTTAGTTTACCAGTCCCTTGGAATGAAGTTGCAATGTGGGTTATGAGGTACATCACTTGTGATGGCCAATTTCCTGTTGTATCTGGCCCACACCTTCGTATCCTCAACCATCTACGCCATGGAGCAGTTAAACCAGAATGTAGGGTTAATGTGCCCTTATACCTTTTTCAGGAGTTAAAGGCTATGGCCAGCAAATACCAAGCAGGGAAGGGAAGCCCTAAGCACCATGGGCTCATCAAACTGATTTGTCAGTATCACTTTAGGGGCAACCCTAGAAATTTTGACCGCTTCTTTGCCCCTTGGGCAGAAACAAATGACTCTAATCCTGCATCAGAGGAAGGGGAAGTAGAGGAAGAGGAAGAGAGGAAGAAGCAGAGGAAGAATCTGCAGGAAACCCTAGTCTAGAACCCTCTAAAATTAGAATTTCCCCCTCTCCAGATGGTCCCCCATCTTCACGAACTCAGAAACAGCAAGCGTCCACATCTGGTTCTCAGTCAAAAAGAAAAAGGGTAACATTTGCAGATACGGTACAATCCAGCAGAGAAATTGGAAGTGCAAGTGAACATGCTCCGAAATCTGCTCCTGAAATAATAGCAACATCTGCAGTTGCTCCAGAACATCCAAAACCTGCACCTGCTAAGAAGTATCCAGGGTCTACAGGGTTAAGAAGGTCTGCTAGACTTCAGAAAACTAAAACCCTACCAGAAGAACTAATAGATATCATAGACCCAAATGAAGGAGAAACCAGAATAGAGGATGCACAGGAACCAAATATTGAAATAGAAATGATAGACACAGGGATACAGACCATGGAGCTGGATACAACTATGGATGAAACTTCAATAAGCCCTGTATGTCCATTAGTTGATTATTCTGACTCTGATTCTGAGGAGCCGCTAAAATTTGATTCTGAACTAGTTGGGGATGATATGAATGTTTTAATGCATGCTGATTTTGAGTAGTATTCTGAGTCTGAGTCTGAAGAGGAAATTGATATCCACACTCAATTGCATGCTGCAAAGAGTGTTATTAAAACCCAGACCCATTGGATTGAGCAAGCTGAAGAGACCATAAAACAAAAGGATCAACAAATTGATCTGCTTCAGCAAAAAATTCAAGATTTGCAGAACCAGTTGTCTCAACTGGAATATCAATCTACAGAGTTACCAGAAGCATCACAGGATGAATGGGCCTAGATTCTCTTAGATTTAGCTGAACATTCTGAGGCAAACATAGCACCTACACAGAGATCACCTGACAGAGAGGAAGCAGGAATGGCAGTATCTGATGATGAGAGTCCATCAAGAATTCTGCTGACAAATGATACTGCACTTCAGTAGGAAACACAGACACCTTCTGTAGAGGAACAAGAAGCTGCAGCACAAGATCAGGTATCCACACCCTCTCCTCTCATTGCTATTACAATAGAACAAGGGACACAAATAGATTTGCCTATTGTAATACCAACTGTGGAAGTTGGTGTACAAGTGAATATAGTGGCACAAATGCAACCTATTGTAAGACCCCCAGACACAGTGCCTTTAACTAGGTACAATGAAGACCTGGCATATTGGATGACTCAGTGTCACCAGTTAGAGGGCAAAGTTGCCACTTTAAACTCTGAAGCAGCCAAAGTAGCAGAGAAGGAAACAGAGGTGAATAGGTTAAAAACATAGGTGCAGGATGTATGTCAGATTGCAGAATATGCAATACAGTGTAGAAGACCACCTCGATTTTATAGCCTCCTACTCAAGGAGAGATACCTTCGCTGGCAAATCATGAGACTTGCTTCTGAGCTGCCTCATCAGTTGAACACTCCTGAAGAATTCATAGAGGCATTTATGCAGAGTCCAGTAGAGCAACAAAACCTGTTATGTGAGTTATTCTTGCATAATTTCTTTTTGCCCATAGAAAGTATGTTTTTGCCTCACATTTATACAGGTGATTTACAGCTTAGAGCTTTCATGTCCACTCTGCAAAATCAGATTTACTAGGACACAAAAAAGAAGTTCACCAAGGAATTGGAATCACAGGTTATTTTGCTTATCAGACCTGCTCCCCTAAATCATAGAGATTGTACAAATGTTCATTATACCTTCATGAGGGATATCAGAATGAAACAACTCTATCTAGGGAACCTTCAGAAATGTATAATCCAATTTCAAAATTTTTGTGCAGATTTCTTTGATGATGTTGTGGCAGCTTGTAAAAATAGATGGGGTGAGTTATCTATCTCTCTCCAGAAAAGAGAGCCAATTTCTCCCACTAATTTGTTGTGGTCAAGGAGAAGGGCAGAAGGCATTGTCCTAATTATATCAGAAATCAAGGAGCTTTGGATAGGTCTGAGATATAGGATGCCCATAATTATTACTCCTGTCCCCTACTTCTTTGATACTGACCCACAACCTGATGTGCACTTCCAATAGTGGTTTCAGTCCATCAAGGCAGTCAGTGGATTCTATAAAATTGGTGGTGCATTACTCAAATTTCATGAAAGATGTCTAGACCTGGATCTGTGTGCTGCTGTCGCTGTACAAAATGCATGAGGACATGCATTACCATAAGTTGGGGGGGAATGATGAGGCCAGGAATTGCCTCATCCATGAACACTCTTTGATACATTTTTGACTATTTGACTTACCCTTTTTACTATGATTTTTATGTTAATTATGGAAAAATGCATTATATAATGATGTTTGCAAATTCTGGAATGACAAAGTGCATATGCTCTGTTTTACTATTTTTACTGCAATTTCACCTATTTTTCAGTTAATTAATCAGTAGTGTTATAGCAATTCAGAACTTGTTTGAATATCTGATGCTTGGTAATATTGTGTTCCTTTGGTTAAACTAATTCAAATGGAAAAGGGCACCAAGAATTTGTCCACTGTAGCTGACTGTGCAGGAAAATAGGTTGTAACTGTGACAGTTCCAGCCAGCTGTACATATACAATAGGGCTTGGAATTAGTCACTCCAGCACATGCCACCGATGCAGAAGGGTGTGCAAGAGAGTGGAGAAGTCAACACGTTACTTCCTACGCGTTTGGACCACAGATCAGCAACAAATGGTCACCTGCCTGTTGTTTCGGAGCAGTGCAGGAATAAGCGACGCAGGAATAGGGAATAGCGCAGGAACAACTGAAGGTGGTCAAAAAGTGATAAACCGATGGAGGAAAGTATTGGAAATTGACCAAGAGGTTGTCCCAACTCATATTAACATGATTTCCTCAATAGATGCAGCCCAACAATAATGAATGGATAAAGTTTGGACAAAGTAAAATCCTGCAGTCTAGGAAACAATTATGTAATTAGTTGTAAATCCCTGCAAAGCAGTAACCAAGCATATCAGTGTTATCTTATAAATAATAAAGCTCCCATATGGTCGAGCATATAGATATATAGATAGACATATAGATAGATAGGCAATAGAATACCAAAATTAGCATAGAGTAAAGTTTTTCTGTAGCAGAATAGTAATTTGCAGGTTTTTCCTGCATTACTGTAATGCATTTTCAGATTGAATAAAAAGGTGCAATCTTTAGTTTTCAATTGGCATGTTGAAGTTGATGAGTAACAGCTAAATTCTCTTAGCATAACTCCTCACCTTCTTCTGGTTCTGGAAGCAAGGGCCACTTGCAGGCCAGAGGAAGGCAGTTTTCTGACAGAATTTCTTGTTGAATTCTTGCTGCAGCAGGTTAGCAGAATTCTGCCAATTTTCATTTCTTTAGTAGTTTTCAATACAGATTTCAGTAGTGGACAGCATTTCCTTGTATTTACAGCAATTCCTAGATATTTTGTCATCTTGCAGTTTTACAGTCATTATTGATTCAATTTTGCATTACACAACAATTTCCAGATATCTTGTCATTTTGCAATTTGGCAGTTTTTGTTGATTCAATTTTGCAGTAGATGAAATTCTATTTTGATATTCTCTAGTTGATTTACTTTCATGCAAGAGTGTGTGTGTTTTAAATTCTGCACTTTACTTTTCTGTCATTTCAATTTAGCAACATTTCATTTTCTGCAATTTTTAGATTCTATCATTTCATTTCCTGCAATTCTATTTCTGCAAAAGTAAATAGGAGTTAATTTCAATTCTTAGGAGTTAAAGGTCACAACAAAACCCCCAAATGCTAACTGATCCACCAATAAAACCTGTTCTTGGATAAACTGAACCTGCAACTGTGACACTTCCTATCGTATACAACCTCTGGACACCGCCCTGGATTGACACACATAATGATTAAATGATGAATGATCAACGACCCTCATCATACTGTTGTGGTGACAGCTTCTGCCCAATATTGTTGCTCAATACTAGCTCCTGTGAGCATGCAACAAACCATTTCCATGATGGAATGGTTCCTCCTTTCAGCAACTCCATTTTTCTAAGGAGTATAAGCAGTAGTTAACTATCTCGTGATACCATGTGCAGTCAATAATGCAAAAAATTCTTTATAGGTAAACTCCCCCCCTTGATCTGAGTAGATGGTCTTCATAAAAGTCCTTGACTCCTCAACATATTTATTGAATTGTTGGAAGAAACCAAAGGCTTCAGATTTTAGATTAAGAAAGAACACCCACATCTTTCGTGAGTAATCATCCACAAACAATTGAAAATACCTCTACCCCCCACAATTGATGGTTGTGAAAGGACCGCACAGATCAGTGTGAATCAACTCTAGAGGTTTTTTTGCTCTTGTAGAGCTATTCTCAAAAGGTACTCTATGCTGCTTTCCTGCCAAGCAGTCAGAGCACACTGGCAATGTGGAAGAAAGGGAAGGAAGACCCTTTACCATCTCATACTTACTTAGCTCAAGTAAGTAGTCAAAACTAAGATGCCCATATCTCCTATGCCATAGGGAAGTTGCATCCTTTGTAGATACTGTCATGGCTACATGTGGAGTAGAGATAGCATCTAAGGCAAATAAACCATGCTTATATGAAGCAATTGCAATGTTCTTACCTTTCCTGGTTATAGAACAACACTTCTTGCCTCCCTCAACACTAAAGTTCACAACCATATCCTTGTCCAGAATTTGTGTGATTGACAACAAATTGTTCGCCAATCTTGGAACATAGAGGACTTTTTCAATCTGACACTTGCCATCAGGAAGAGTGACTAAAACTGTACCTTCTCCCTGAACCTTGTAGGTTTTATCATCAACAATAGTGACAAGTTTGGCCTCTTTGGCCTCAAAGGACTCAAACCATGATTTTTCGCCTGTCGTGTGTTTACTAGCGCCAGAATCAACATACCATATAGGATCCTTCTGCTTGAAAACTATGGTAGTCATAAGCACCTTGTGTGCCCTCTCAGAATCCGAGTCATATTCTTCAATAGCAACATTCACTTTGGGTTGCTTATTCTTGTTTTGTGGTTTGTTTTGGCCTTTCTGTTTAGGTTGTTTATTCTTATGCCAACATCTATTTGTATCATGATTGTCTTTGTCACATATTTTGCAATATCTTTTTGTTTGTTGAGGTTGTTTCCCTTTTGAATCTTTGTGAGAATTTCCTCCTTTCTAAAAATTACCCTTCTTCTTTGAACCCTTCATGTTGGAGTATAGGGCTATATTAAAAGAATCATCTCTCCGAAGTTGGCATGCCTCCTCTTCTTGAAGAAGATTGACCAACTCAACAAAGGTAACTTTTCTCTGTGACACCTGAAGTGAGGTGATCAACACCCTGTAAGAATTAGGTAAAGCTCTCAATTCTAATGAATTAAGGAGCTTATCATCTACAGTTTCTCTCAAAGAACTCAATTTTGCTTTCAACTCAGACACTGCAAAGGAAAAGTTCAATCATCTCTCCTTGCTTCATGCTTAGACTATGTAATTGAGATTGAAAAAAAGAATAATGGAGTCATTCTTTCCCTCATATATAGTTTTAAGGGGATCCCATGCCTCTTTACTATGTGCACAATCAGCAATGTAGGGTTGAACTTCGTCTGAAATAGCAAGCAAGATGAGCACTTTTTGTTACAAGTGTGAATAGGGTTAAGTTGTAAGAGGCTTAGAAAAATCTCCTTTCTAAGCCTCAGTGTGAAATCTCCCTATATTTGTCGACAATTTTTTGTCGGCAAATTCCCTTAACTTCTCTCCTAATATCCCTCCTATCTTCCTCCTATTTTCCCTCCTCCTTATCCCTCCATGAATCCTTCTTCCCCCTTATCCCTCCAACTCCCGTATCCCTTCTTATCCTCCATTTCCCCTTATCTCTCCTTTGCCGACTTTCTTCCTATTCCCTATTCTATATATTATTGGTTATACATTTGTAATAAGGTTGGGGGTGCTTCAAATGAAATAAATATTTTTAATTTTTAATCCTGCATTATTTCTGTTTGTGTGACTGTGTTCGGATTTTACATCTGGTATCAGAGCCAGACTTCGTCTTCTGTCGGGCACGGTTCCCGAGGCGAAGTGGAACGGGCACGATTCTCGAGGTGGGCACGCATCCCGACGTAGGTCACAGCAGGGCTCGGATCCCGAGGCGGATCGCGAGCAGGCTCGGGCATGGATCCCGAGGTAGGTCAGGCATGGATCCCGAGGCAGATCGTGCATAGTCGAGTTGACACGTGGCAGCGACAGCGCGACAGTCGAGGCAGTGACTGGACGACACGTGGCGCAGGGCGATTGGCAGTTTGGTTGGCAGAGTGTGAGCAAAATTTTGCCACGTGGCGATTCGTCGTGGCAGTGAGGTGGCGAAGCGCGATTTGTTGACAGCGTGGCAGTTTTAATTGGCTGGATTCAGCAAAACAGGGCGAAGACTGATTGCTTGAAGGCAATCAAAGCCTTCTGTGCGGCGTGAGGGTTAAAAACCCTGTTACGCCTGCTTCCCGGCACATGTGGGATTATCCCACGAAATTAAAAAAAAAAAAAAAAATATTGCCCGCCGATATAAAACCATCGCCCTCCCTTTCATTTCCCGTCCGAGCACGCTTGGCGTGGCGGTCAGGGTGGTTCATTTGCTGTGAGGAGGTACGCGGGTCGAATCCCGCTAGCGCCGCACGATAGAATTTTTTTTTTTTTTTTTTTTTTCGGCCGCCGAGAAATAAAAGGGCGGTGGCCCTTGTTTGTTTCAGCCGGCTCATTTGGCAGAGCGGCAAGTCGGCCGAGTAATAGAGGGGAGGTCGCGTGATCGAATCGCGACGGAATAAAAAGGTAAAAATTTTAATTTTTTGTTTTTTAAAGGTTTTTAATTTATTTAATAATTTTTTATATTATTTATTTTTTAAAATTATCTTTTTTAAATAAATTTATTTTTTTAAAAAGGGTAATTTAAAAAATAATAAAAGGTTATTAAATTTATTTAAAAAACCTTTAGAAAACCTTTAAAGAGAATTTGTGAAAGGAGGAATAATGTGCTTGTGGAAATGGTAGATGTTCCGATCTGAAGGGTGCTATCATGCACTTCTCTCTCTTTTGAAGAGAGAATCGCCGGAATCCTTTGATGAAAGGGTTCGCCGAACTAGTCTGCACACTGTGTTTTGTCAGTTGGAGAATCAGGTGATTTCTCACCTGAGAAAGCCGGATTCAGGATACGAGGCAGACTCTGAAGACAATATCTTCAGACAGAGAATTGAAGAATTTGAAACCGTGCAATTTGTTTTGGACGTACAAACTGGTGCCAGTTATACACCAGGTGTGCTAACAGATGAATTGAGTGTGGGCTATACACCACGCTCTCCTGAGCTTGAACCTGAACCAGCAGAAGAGGAAGAGGAAGAAGAAGAAGAAGAAGCAGCAGCAGCAGCAGTAGCAGCAGCAGATCCAGTGGAAGTGAAACCTGAGTTCATCATCATTAGCAGCAGTTCTGAAGCAGAACATGAATGTACTAAGAAGGCGAGATTTGATTTAAATTATTAAATCATTCTGTACTGCTTTGTATTTCCAATTTGCCTCAATAAAAGTACTTGTTTGCTTCGAATAAAAGTTGTTTATTCTGCAATGGCTGCAAACACTAGTCTACCAATCCCTGAATTTAATGGTAGTGACTATGAATACTGGTCTATAAAAATGAAGACTTTGTTGATAGGAAAAGGTCTTTGGGATGTAGTTGAAGAAGGTTATACAGAACCAACTGCTGCTGAATGGGCAACATTTTCTAATGCTGATAAAAAGACAAGAAAAGAAGCACAAAAGAATAATGCTTTTGCCTTATATCACATTCATGCTGCTTTAGATAAAACTATCTTCCCTAGGGTTGCATCATATGTAATTGCACAAGATGCATGGAATGCCTTAAAAGAGAGCTATAGAGGCAGTGACCAAGTGAAGCGGGTAAAGCGCAAACCTTGAAACGAGATTTTGAGAATCTCAAGATGCGAGGATAATGAAAGAGTCGGTGATTACTGTGTGCGAGTGAAAGTAATAGTCGACAAAATGGTCACACTAGGGGAGGATATTAAGCCAGAGATGATGGTGAAGAAAGTGTTGAGAACACTTCTTCCAAAATGGAATTCTGTTGCAATAATTATTGAAGAATCAAAAGACTTAACTACATTGTCTTTTGATGCATTAACTGGTTCACTTCTCTCACATGAAGAGAGATTGTAGGAAACTCCTACCACCAGTTATGGAGGAGATGACAAAGCTTTTGCCACACATGAAGGAAGAGGTAGAGGCCATGGCAGAGGTCAACAAAGAGGCGGAGGCAGGAATAATCAAAGAGGGGGAACTCCTAACGAGAGGAGGATCATCCAACAAAGGTGGAAATCAGAATAGAGGAGGACAACAGCAAAATAGAGGGAAACAGTATGGCAAAGGAAAAGGAGGAGACAAATCAAAACAAGTTTGCTACAATTGTGGCAAACCTGGCCATTATGCTCGAGATTGTTGGTCAAAGACTTCACAAGGAAGCAGCGACAACCGGAGCGACGATCGGTTTGGGAATTTTGGAGAAGAGGAAGAGTCCTCAAATCTCTTTCTCTCTTATGGCCGACAGAGCAAAATTTGAATGATACATGGATTTTGGACACAGGGTGTTCAAATCACATGAGTGGCAAAGAAGAACTCTTTGCTAAGATAGACTCCTCATACAAATCCAGCATTCGGTTGGGAGATGACAAGTCATTGGCAGTTGAAGGCATTGGAGCTATGGCGGTTCCAACAAAAGAAGGCATAAAACATGTAAGTGATATCTATTACACTCCTCATCTTCAACACAATCTGTTAAGTGTTGGTCAAATGCTTGAAAAGAATTATAAGTTGATTTTTGATGAGGGTAAATGCACCATTTTTGACAAAAACAATAGTAATAGAATCATTACACAAGTGCCAATGTCAAAAAATAGATTATTCCCTTTGAAGTTTGGCCAGCCAGGAGGAAATAAGTTAGCAAATGTAGCTATTACCAATCCAAGTGTCCTATGGCACTTGAGATATGGTCACTTGAATTCAACAAGTTTGAAATTGCTAACTTCACAAGCAATGGTGACTGGACTTCCCAAAGTTCAAGATAGTAAGGAAGTCTGTGAAGGGTGTGCCTTGGGCAAGCATGCCAGGTCGAAATTTCCTCGTGGACAAGCATGGAGGGCCAACTATCCTCTTCAGTTGGTACATTCAGACATCTGTGGTCCGATGCAGACCAAGAGTCTAGGTAATCACTCTTACTTCCTACTTTTCATTGATGATTGCACAAGAATGTGTTGGATATACTTTTTGAAGCATAAGGATGAAGCATTTGCATGCTTTGTTGATTTTAAAGCAAAAGTTGAAAGTGAGAGTGGATATTCTGTAAAATGTCTTAGATCAGATAGAGGAGGAGAATACTCCTCTAATCAGTTTTTGAATTTTTGTAAACATCATGGCATCAAGAGGCAGTTCATAACTGCCTACACTCCATAGCAGAATGGTGTAGCGAGAAAGAAAGAATCGCACCATTGTGGAGATGGCGAGATCAATGCTTCAGACAAAGCATTTGAGTAATGCATATTGGGGAGATGCAACAAGGACTAGTGTTCACATCTTGAACAGAAGTCCTACTTCGAGTTTGAAAGGGAAGACACCTTACCAAGCCTGGTATGGTAAGAAACCAAATGTGAAGTATTTCAGAGTATTTGGTTCATTGGCATATGCTCACATTCTAGATGAGCTGAGAAAGAAGTTGGATCCAAAGAGTCAGGCTTGCATTTTTGTAGGATACTGTGAAAACACAAAAGGGTATAGACTCTACAATCCTACAACTCGAAAGATAGTGGTTTCAAGGGATGTGATTTTTGATGAAGGGGGAGAGTGGGGTAAGCCCCAAATATTCAATGATGTTGAAGCCACTGATGTAGTTGCTCAGCAGGTGCAACCACGGCTCCCACAGAAAGGAAAGCAGTCTCCGCCCACACATCCTCCAAGTCCATCTTATGATTCAAATTCAACTTCTTCACCAAGTCCTTCTCCACAGCGTTCAGTAAGTTCCTCACCAATGGATATTGATGTTCCATCCAAAGGTAAGAGAACTTTACAGTATCATCCATCATCTCAGATGTTGGATAAAAAATTTTCAAGAAGATATACTAGGAGTCAAGCTAGTGAAATGGAATCTGTTTTACACGGATTAGAAAGTATGCACTTGTATGGTGATGATGATTCCCAGCAGGAACCCGAGGGGAGATCAAGTTAACTATGCTTTGTTAACTAGTGCACGACTTGAACCTTCTAGTTATGAGAAGGCATGTACTCAGAAGATTTGGCAAGATGCCATGGAAGAGGAGATAACCTCTATAAAAAACAACGACACTTGGGAGCTCGTGAAGCTTCCGAAAGGAAAGAAATGTGTTGGCTGTAAATGGATCTTCAAGACCAAGTTTAATGCTGATGGAAGCATTGAGAAGCATAAGGCAAGGTTAGTGGCAAAGGGTTTTACTCAGAAGTATGGAATAGATTATGAAGAGACATTTGCTCCTGTAGCTAGACAGGAGACAATTAGAACAGTTCTTGCCTTAGCTGCACACAAAGGTTGGAAAGTCCAACACATGGATGTGAAGAGTGCATTTCTCAATGGTTACTTGACAGAAGAAGTGTATGTTGAGCAACCACAGGGATTTGAAGTGCAAGGTAAGGAACACCTTGTTTACAGATTGAAGAAGGCACTCTATGGCCTTAAACGAGGCACCAAGAGCTTGGTACTCACGCATTGATGGGTACTTCAAAGAATATGGGTTCACAAGGAGCAAAAATGAACCCACACTCTACTACCTCAAGCAAGGTAAAGACATCCTCATAGTTTGTTTGTATGTGGATGATCTCATTTTTATGGGTAGTAATGAAAAAATGAATAGGGAGTTCAAACACTCCATGATGACGCAGTTTGAGATGAAGGATCTTGGATTAATGCACTATTATCTTGGAATGGAGGTTCATCGATCGGATACAGGGATCTTCATCTGTCAACATAAGTATGCTCGAGGACATGATCAAGAAGTTTGCTATGGAGCATTGCAAACCGGTTGCAACTCCGAGTTGGACATGGGATCCAATTAAGCAAAGATGATGGAGCACCGAAAGTTGATGTGACCACTTTCGGAAGCATGGTTGGGAGTTTGATGTTTCTCGCCAACACCAGACCAGATATTCAGTATGTTGTATCTCTTGTTTCTAGATTTATGTCTAACCCCTCTGAGTTGCATTTGTAGGCAACTAAAAGAATTTTGAGATATGTGAAGGGTACATTGGATTTTGGAATCCAATACCATAAATGTAACACTATCAAGCTTGTAGGCTTCAGTGATAGTGATTGGGGTAGCAATATTGATGATAGGAAGTCAACATCAGGGAAACTGTTTTAGTCTTGGATCGGTACTAATAACTTGGAGTTCAAAAAAGTAGACAGTAGTAGCGCTATCTTCAACAGAAGCAGAGTATATAGCGGTTACTTATGCAAGTACTCAAGCCTTGTGGCTAAGGAAAGTACTAGAAGAGATTGGAGAACAGACAAAGTGGTCCGACCGGAATCTATCTGTGACAACATCGGTGCCATTCAGTTGGCATATAATCCTGTCCACCATAGCGAGAACCAAGCATTTTGATATGAAGTACCACTTCATCAGAGATATGGTGGAACATGAAATTGTTGAGCTTCAATACTGTCACACTTTGGAGAACGTCGCAGACATCTTCACCAAGGCGATGACAAAAGCTCAATTTGTAAAGGCGAGAGACTGTGTAGTCAGTCCTCTCAACTTTAAGGGGGAGAATGTTACAAGTGTGAATAGGGTTGTTTCGAAACTGGCTTAGAAAAATCTCTTTTCTAAGCTTCAGTGTGAAATCTCCCTATATTTGTCGACAATTTTTTGTCGGCAAATTCCCTTAACTTCTCTCCTAATATCCCTCCTATCTTCCTCCTATTTTCCCTCCTCCTTATCCCTCCGTGAATCCTTCTTCCCCCTTATCCCTCCAACTCCCGTATCCCTTCTTATCCTCCATTTCCCCTTATCTCTCCTTTGCCGACTTTCTTCCTATTCCCTACTCTATATATTATTGGTTATACATTTGTAATAAGGTTGGGGGTGCTTCAAATGAAATAAATATGTTTTAATTTTTTGTCCTGCATTATTTTCTGTTTGTGTGACTGTGTTCGGATTTTACACTTTTGCCTTGCTGTCTTTCTTGTCAAAGTCTATCTGAGCAGTAGATGGAGCTATGGTTGTTGTTGATCCAGCAGCTGGTGAAGGTCTTGTTGTTGCTCCAGAAACAACATCCCATAAGTCGTCCATGACTAGGATAGCCTTCATCTTGTTTTTCCATGGTATGTAATTAGGACCTTTCAACAACTGATGAGAATCAATCATTAATTTTTGCAAACATTATGAAGGTTCCTCATATCACCAAATGGTCCCCCTTTAGATATATCTTTTTCCATACCTTTATACCATACAAAATACCCGCCCTTACGTGAGGGAGACTATAGGTATTTTGAAAAATAAAAAAAATTACCCGCCCTTACGTGAGGGAGACTATAGGTAATTTTAAAGATTATACGATACGTGGAACTTAGGCGGTACTAAAATGGAATCATCTTGTTGATGACACCTACCATAGAAAGTCGTCAATCCTCATGCATGGGGCGTAACTTCCTCTAAACACTTAGGATATCATAACATTCGTTAGGGTTTATGTCTAAAAACAAGAACGATTAGGGTAGTGGATGAAGTAACAAAATGCAAAATGGTGTACTTATTCCTCCTCGACGATTGATAAAAAACAAGCTCAAAAATCGTTTTGGTAGTTATATTAGGCGACGGATACAATAGTCTGATCACGACAACATTACCTGTAAGTGCGGACCAGAGGTATCACAAATACCGAACGTTGCAGTGCAATAAATTGCACAGATGGGTTCAATTATTTTTGGAACTTAGGAGTGCTTTGTTCTTTACTAAAGTAGTGCAGAAAAGGAAAGTGCAACATACATCATACAACATCCAAAAAAATGAACCTAAGGTGTCGGTTTCCACCGAAAATGCACCTTTTACAAAATGCCAAATTGCCTTTGCAATGCTGAAAAATTATTCACTATCCCCCCCTTAATTTTGCTCTTTTTTTATTGAAAAAAAAATACCCCCTTCACTTTTGGGAAATTTTTTAAATAATTTTAGTAATAATTTAATTAATAATAAAAATACTATTGTTTAAAAAATCATAATTTGGGTCCGAGGTGTAGACCAATTGGTTCATCCAAACCCCATAATGGGGGCGGAGGTCCAAGGTTCAAATCTCGGGCCTCGTCGGACTAAACGCTTGTCCCTTTCTTGGTGCTTTCAGTGGTGTAAAAGGTTTAAAATGATTGTGGCATGGTGGTTATAGGGGCGGATTGTGCGAAGATCTGTGTGGCGGCTTCTGGGTCTGACAATGCAGAATACAGTGGCGGCCATAAAAAGATGGATAGCCTGCCCGGATTCGTGGCGGCTACCGATTCCACCATGTAAATTAAAAATAAAAATAAAAATAAATCATAATTTAAAAAAAATTATTAATTAAAAAATGATTTAAAAATAAATAATATTAATTATTAATTAAAACTTACTAAAAAAAATAAAGAAAATAACAAAAAAATTAAAAAACTTTACCTTAGTGTTAGGGCGCTTCAATTTTGAAGCCTGCGGGATTCGAACCCGCCACCAGGAGCTTGTGTGGGGCAGCCACTACCATCCCGACTACTACCACTGGATGGTATTTGAAGTAGCACAGAGTGTGCTTGACTTTGACTGTCCCCTACAGTCGAAGTAAAAATAGGATATGTGGGACTTTTTAGTCCCACATCGATTATATAACAGAGTTGGAGGGGTTTAAAAACCAAAACCCCCTCCTTAAGTCTTGATTGCCTTCGGGCAATCAGACTTTTTGACTGCCTTTCGCTTGATGCTTCTATGCCTCCCGATGCCATGTACACCTCTTAAAAGGTTCACCCAGTCATCATGCCACATCATCATGCCACGTCACCACTTTGCCACATCAGTGCCAGTCAGCATGTCTAGTTGGCCACCTCGAAGTGTGTGCCAATTCAAATCTATCGTTTTTTAGATGTCGGGTCTATTAGGTCACAAGGTCAGTCAGTCTAGTTTGTTGTCCAGTCTGTTGTCAGGTGTCATGTCCTATCAGTCCAATCGGTGTCTTTGTCCTCCAATCCATAGTTTGTTGTCCAGTCTGTTGTTAGGTGTCATGTCCTATCAGTACAATCGGCATCCTGGTCCTCCAATCCATAGTTTATTGTCCAGTCTGTTGTCAGGTGTCAGGTCCTATCAGTCCAATCGACGTCCCGATCCTCCAATCCACAGACACCACGTGTCAAGGTCAGTCTATGTCAGATTGTGCATCCGCATCCTAGACCGAGTCACCTCGGTAAACATGTTGAGGACCTGTGTGGGATCACCTTGGGAAACGTGTCGAGGTGCTCTCAACAGTTGACCTCGAGAATCATGCCCTTGATCAATCAGCTCCCAGCTTCAAGAATCAAGCCTCCACCTTCCTCTGCAAAAAAAAAATAATTAAACGAGACTCTCGCCTAGCTCTGATGCCATGTTATGAGATCGAACAACATAGGAGATTGTATTGATCAAATAAATACTACACCATAGCCTGAGAATAGTCCGTAGGATACGGAACCACCAAAGGCGAAAATAGTAGAGGTTATAACAATATAAACAATATAATGTAATAATAGCAATTAGGTACACTAACATGGATGATCCAACATTGCCAATTCGATCATCAAGCACTCAATCCAAACCCAAAGACAATAATAGACAAGACAAATTGGTCAAAATTCAATGAAAACAACACACAAAGCCCAAAGACATCAAGCACACAATCAAAACCCGAAGACAACAAATGGTTAAACTTCAACGAGAACAACACAAATTCCAAAGACATCAAGCATGCAATCCAAACCCAAAGACAACTGGTCAAAATTCAAGGAGAACAACACACAAAGCCCAAAGATAACAACAGGTCAAACTTCACGATAGTCAACCTTGAGAATGAGAACAACACTAAGCCCAAAGATAACAATAGGTCAAACTTAAAGAGCCGACTCTGCCAATTCAATATTCAAGACCACAGTCCAAGCCCTCCTTGAGGAGGAGAACAACACACAAAGCCAACCTTGGGAAGGATCCGAATCCGACAGTTTGGTCTTCAGGACCGCAGTCTAATCCCTTCGTCAGTTCGATCTTCAGAACCGCAGTCCAATCCCAACAAGTCAAAACTTGGGATGATCCAACTCCACCAGTTTGGGACCTTCAACAAGGTCAACACACAAAGCCCAAAGACAACAACAGGTCGAACTTCAAGATAGTCAACCTTGAGAATGAAAACAACACAAAACCCAAAAACAACAATAACAACACACAAAGCCCAAAGACAACAACAGGTCGAACTTCAAGATAGTCAACCTTGAGAATGAAAACAACACAAAACCCAAAAAAAACAATAGGTGAAACTTCAAGAACTGACTCCGCCAATTCAATCTTTAGGACCGCAGTCCAAGCCCTCCTTAAGAAACTGACTTCGCCTGTTCGGTACTAAAGACCATAGTCGAAGCCCTCCACCAATTCGGTCTTCAAGACCGCAATCCAAGCTCAGCAAATTCGGTCTTCAAGACCGCAATCCAAGCTCAGCAAGTCAAAACTTGGTATGCTCCGACTCCACCAGTTTGGGACCACAGTCCAAGCCCAAAATCTACGGCAGGACAACACAGTTAACAGAGAAGCGACACAGTCTTCAAACCACCTCCAATCATCAACGGCCACTTACGGGGGCAACTTAGCCACCTATGGGTGGTTGATAATTTTTGTGTGCTCTTGAGTATTTAAATCGCTTGTGGCAACATCTATTGGTGCATGTGGGATAAATCCCACAGAACAAAAATAAATAAATCTCTCCTTATACGCAAACCAACGTCAAACCAACGTTGTATTACAACTTGGCGAAGATGAATTGCACTGTTCCACTAGATTCGATTAGAGGATGGGTAAACCTTAGTATTAAGGTTAAATTTTTTTATTTCATTTTTTTACATTTTTCTCTCATGGGCGATACCCGATTTCTGATCCGGAATGACCTGCTTTGATGAATAGGAGTCCGTTTTGGCCTGAAACGGCCTGGCATCGATCTCTGCTATGCAAATGGAGTAGTAGCAACAGGGATTCATTAGATCTGTGCAGCTTGGACCTATTGTTTTTAACGATCTGATTCTCTGCTGCGCAGCTTGGATCTGATACGATCTAGCTGCTATGGTTGCGACGATCGGCAGTCAAGGAGCTCCAATCTGCGAAAAAAATATATTATTTACTTTCGCATCAAATCAATCCGACTTGCATCTGCCTGATTGCACTGGCGATCTGCCTGTGGATATTTCATCAACAGGTGATCTATCTGTGGATAACTCAATATGGTCGAATTAGGCTGATCAGGGTTGCATAAATAATTTTTTTCATTACCTGCGATCGATCACGCATTGGATCTGGCCTACGATTGCACAATGGAAATTTGACTGTGCGACCTTTTGACTGGTCTTATTACTAATAAGGAACTACAAGAGGTAGTTTTCAAAATGCAAAATGGGAAAACCCCAGGTCCAGATGGTTTCCCTATTGAATTTTATCGAGAATTATGGGATGTTTTGCAAGATGACATTCTTGAGGTGGTAGAAGAGGCTAGAAAGGCTAAAGAAATCCTCAAAAATATCAACAAGACTTTTATAGCTCTAATTCCTAAAGCTCAAGAGGTGGATAACATTACTAGATATAGAACAATTGCTTTATGTAATGTTAATCTAAAAATCATTTCGAAGATTATGTCAGAAAGGATCAAACCTTTGTTTCACAAGATCATTTCTCTAGAACAAGGAGGATTTGTCGAAGGTCGACAAATAGTTGATGATATAGTGTTAGCCTAGGAAGATATTCATTCTATGGAAGCTCAAAAATCCCTCTCCATGTTCATTCGATTGGATTTGTCCAAATAATATGATAGGGTGGATTGACACTTTCTGATCCAAGTGTTGGAAAATTTGGATTCTCTCAAGAATGGACAAAATGGATCAAAGGTTTTATTTACTCAGTTTCTTATTAAGTTATTCTTAATGGATGCCCTACTCATTGGTTCCCAGCTTCTAGAGGCATCAAACAAGGAGACCCTCTTACCCCATATATTTTTATCATCCTTGCAGAATGTTTGGGAAGGACTTTTGCTAAGAATCATAATTGTCAAAGGTTAGAAGGAGTTACTATATCTAAAGGAGTTAGACCTATCACTCATTTACAATTTGTTGATGATTCCACTCTTTTGGGAAAGGCAACTATAAAGGAAGCAACCTCAATAAAGTAAATTCTTCATTGTTTCATTAGAGCCTAAAGGCAACTTATTAATGAAGAGAAATCTACCCAGAAAAGAGATGTTGATAATGGATAGACTAGGATTCAAAAAAATATCTCTCCCAATTAAATACATGGGTGTTCCAATTAATCTGGGTAGCCAAAAGAAAGAGCATTGGAGTTGGTTAAAAGAGAAAGTGAAGAAAAAAATAGGTAGTTGGACCAACAAATGGCTTTCTTTAGGAGGTTGAATAGCTCTTATCAAATCAGATCTTCAATCTATCCCAATCTTTGTTTCAGTAGTGTTGAACATCCCCAAGTTTGTGCTCAGTGAATTGGACAAAATTAGTCACAGAATTCTATGGAGAGGTACCAAAATGGAGAAGAAATGGGCCTTAGTAAGGTGGGAGACTGTATGTCTTCCTACTCATGAAGGGGGTTTAGGTCTCAGATCGACAGTCAAGAATAATAAGGCTTTGGAAGGAAAATTATATTGGAGATTAATTAGCCACCCCAATGCCTTATGTGCCAAAATATAAGAGCCAAGTATGCAAAAAATAAAGATCCATATGACTTAATTCGTCATCAATTACCTTCTAGAGGGTCCCCAATTTTAAATATCTTAAAAATTAGAGAGGAGTTGATAAAGAAAAAGCTCTTTTGGGTTACTCAAAATGGTCAAAAGATAAATTTTTTGATAGACTCTTAGGATGGGCACCTTTCGTTGTCTATCCAACATCCAAAATTGAGGCCTATAATGGAAAAATGCATAGGATGAATTGGATAAAATTTTCCAAATACTATACAGATTAGACAAGAAATGCTGAGGTGGGAAGGTGTTGGATACCAGTAGAATAATGGCTGATAAAAAATTTTGAAGCTCAAAAAAAGGATATTCACAGAATCCTTAAAATGAGACCGCCTTCATGGTCATAAGATGAGGACTACATTGGATGGAATAGTTCAGGGCATGGTGAGTACCAGGGTTATGCATACTGGCGAATATTCACCAATTGGGTGAATATTAGAATTTTCAAAATTGGGAATTGGCGAATATGAGGACCCTCAATGTCGGCCCATTTGCCTAAAATTTTTAGGATCAAGTTTTTATTAGGGTCAATTTGCCATAATATATATCCAAATATAGGCATATTTGTACTCATTGTAAAGCTCTTTTCAAGCCTGATCTAATGGTGGTGTTTTTATGAAGTTATAAGATGATTTAATAGGTCAAAAGTGGCTCCAAAGATGACCTTATATTTTAGGGCTTCAAATACCCCAAATTTTGGTATGAATATGCTCGATTTTATTTGCTTATGATTCTCCATGATTCACCTTGATTTTGACTAGGATTCACCATTTTTTTACAAGTACATTTTGAGTCCAACCCCTTATGCATAACCCTGGTGAGTACTTTGTTGCTCAAGGATACTTAGACTTAAGCCCTATAAATCCCCATCAGGATCAAGATCTTTTCAAGAAGTTATGGGATCAAACGTTATGGCCAAAATTCATATTCTTTAGTTGGCTATTGCTCCATAAAAGGGTTCTCACAAGGGAGTAGTTTACAAAGAAAGGTTTTAATGGGCCCTTTCAATGTGTAATGTGTTGGGATAACAATGAATATATTAACCGTTTATTCATAGAGTGCTACAACATTATGGAAGATGATGGATTTATTCTAAATTTAAGATGGTCCAATGATCAATCCATAGAATAACTTTGGATAGATTGGATCAAACAAGAAGGAAAAGACTGGTATGTGAACCAGATAGTTTGGAAAGGTATGACTATTCTTCCCTGGAACATCTGGAAGGAGTGAAACAAACAAATATCTCAACAATAAAGTAGGGAAATCCACTATGTCTGGCTAAAGACCATAGAAAATGTGAGAGAGATTGTTGAGTATTTATTAATTCATCCTCACAATTCAAATCAACTATGGGAACAAATTATGGCTTGATTGAAGATAAGAAATAGATTAGCCCAACATATAAGGAAGAAAGGGACTGACCAAATGATGGATATAACTTAGAAATGACATCCTCCCCCACATGATTTCATAAAAATCAATATAAATGGAGCATCCAGAGAAAATCCTAGAAGAGCTAGTATGGGAGGGATAGGTAGATTGAAGGATGGTACTCCAATTTTTACTTTTGCAAAAAAGTTAGGAATTCTATCCAATAAATTAGTAGAAGGGTAGGGTATTCTAAGAGGTTTGTAGGAGGCTCTTAAGACAGGGTGGAGAAGGGTGATTGCAAAATCAGAGTCTCAAGTTATGATCAATTACCTAAATTCAACTTCAGGGTCTAAGAAGATTGATTGGAGAATCCAAAAGATTATAGATAAGATTAGGTTAATCATAAACAAATTTCAAGAGGTTGTTTTCAATCATGTGCCTAGAGAATAGAACATAGTGGCAGATGCTATGGAAAATTGGGCTCTTGACAAAGGAAATTTTAAGTGCTATGGTTATCCTCCTAGGTGGTGGCCAGAACAAATTAGGACTGATCTTCTCCTTGTTCATTATCTTGATGGAAATGCAAGAAGCTATGTTTAAATTGACCCCTATTGTGGTTTTGTAAATTTTGTGATCTTTTGTCTTGGTGCTATTCTTCATCTCTTTCCTTGAGAGGGATTGTCATTGGATTTTTCAATAGCTCCATTGGCTTAGTTGGTTTTGGGTGTTTTTATGTTTGTTAGTGTTGTTGTTTCTGTATGTTTGTGTTAATTGGTGTTTTTGTATTTTGGTGTGTGTTTTATTTGTTTTTGTTTTTGTTTGTTGTCTGTTGTTGGCTGCTTTTTTATTTTTTAGGTTTTGGTTGTTTTTTTTTAATGTTTTTGTTGGTTGGGTCTTTGTAGCGTTTTATTGTTTTTGTTATGTTTGTGTTTTGCTTTTTTTGTATTTGGTTGTGTTTTATCTTTTTGACACACTCAAGGAGCTCATTTATTTATTTATTTTTATTTTTATTTTTTTATATTATCTTATTGTGTGTTTGTGTTTGTGCATTCTTGTTTCTGATGCTTCAGGTTTGCTCCTTGAGTATGTCAAAGGTGGTAGGCCAGGTGCGAGCCCTAGGCAATTTTGGCGGAAGAGATAACCATGCCTCCTTGGGTCTTACCCAAAAGTGACATCCTTTTTGGGATGTTTTCCACAAAAAAATAATAATTAGTTAAATAATAATTATTTTTTATTTAATTAATTAATAGTTAATTAATTAATTAATTAAAAACATTTTTTTTTTGTGAATTTACATGGTGGAATCGGTAGCCACCACGAATCCGGGCAGGCTGTCCAGCTTTTTATGGCCGCCACAGTATTCTGCGTTGTCCGCCCCAGAAGCCGCCACACAGATCTTCGTGCAGTCTGCCCCTATAACCACCATGCCACAATCATTTTAAACCTTTTACGCCGTTGAAAGCACCGGGAAAATGACAAGCGTTCAGTTCGACGAGGCCCGAGATTTGAACCTTGGACCTTCGCCTCCCTTATGGGGTTTGGATGAACCAATTGGTCTACACCTCGGACCCAATTAAAAACATTTAAATGCATAGTTTTTTAATTATTTAAATTAATTAGTTAAATTAATTTTTTATTTTAATTAATTAATAGTTAATTAGTTAATTAAAAACATTTAATTATTTAATTATATTGGTTTATTTAAAATTTTAAACTTTACATACAAATTTTATTAAGGGGGTTACCAAACAAAACACACAAGAGCAAATCAAATTGCTTTAACTTCATGTTTTGGAAAACAAATGAGGCACAAATTATGTTGTAAAACAAAAATAATTCAAACTAGACAACAAGTTGACATGATTTTTTTAAAAACATTAAGGCGAATCAAAATTCAAAAAGAGAGCACAAAACTTTGTTATTTTGCAAAATAAAAAACACAAATGAGGGAAACACAAAAAAAATTGTTGTTTTTTTGCAAATCAAAACTCAAAACAAGGGCAAAGCAAAAGCAAGATTGTGAATATCATATTGTTTTTTGCAAATCAAACATTATTGCAAAATTATTTTAAAAAATTGACATTGTAAAAGGTGCATTTTTGGTGGAATTCGACACCTTCAAAAATTATAAATTTGTGGGAAAAAATGAATGTATGAATGCATTTAATTTTTTATTTTATGCATTGACAAATATACATATTGTGGCAGCAAAATACCCCAAATTTATACCTATTTTTTGTGCAATTTATTGCGCAAAGTAGTGTTTGGTATTTACGGTACCTCTGGCCCACACTTATAGGTGATGTTGTCATGCTTTGGGTAACTGTATCTAATGCCTAATATAATTTCAACAATGATGTTTGGGCTATATTTCCCTATAAAATATCAAAAATAAATAAGGAAAGCCAATTTTTTGATATTCACTCCATCATTACCCCATTCACTACTATCGCTTAGTGTAAATCTTGAATTTAAGTCCTTCCAAGTGTATAATGGACTTGGCACCCTATGTATGCGAAAGACTTTTTAAGCAGGTATCAAAGATAGAGTGAATCCCTTTCAGTCCTTCTTATGTGCAACGGATCTATCTATATACAATACCTTCAAGTCCTCGCATAGACTGCGTATTTGAGGGGATGAGCTTATTTCACGTACTGAAAGGTATTATAGAAAAAGTAGGTATATTCAATAAAATTGGTCTATTAGTCTAGCGGTATAAATAAAGGAGGGCTATTTGGTGTTATAAGGAACCCTCACAATGGTCATTGCAAAAGCATACTTGTCATATTTACAACTACTCAAAGGTCCAAATTTTGCTCCATGGAAGACAAATATGAGACCAATATTGTAGGTTGAAAATATGTGGGAAGTTGTAATTGGAAAAGTCAAACACCCAACTATAGTAGATGATAAACAAGAAGCATATGATGATGTCGATGCTAGAGCACTGATGATCATCATCCTTGTCACTACTAATGAAGTTCAATCACACATTTGTGAAAAGAAGCATGCAAATATGCATGGGATACATTTTACACAATATATGAGGGAAGGAATCAAGCCACAATCCTTAACCTTCAGTCCCAAATTTACACTCTTAGCATGAAAAATGGAGAAATTTTTGAAGTGTTTCTTTGTAGAGTTGCTGAACTGAGAGCTAAGATGCATGCAATGGGTGATAAAGTAGAAGATAATCTCTTAAGCTTAATTATTTTGAAAGCTTTACCAGATTCTTTTAGAATGATGGTCACTTCCCTTCAAGTGTCTAATCAACAAGTCTCTTTTGAAGAGTTAGTTAATTTGTTTTAACAACACGAAGCAGCTAATAACCAAAGAGATGAAGTTTCCAACAATGCACTTTTTCCTAAGAAATATAGAGCTAAGAAAAAAGGCTACTTTCAAAAGGGATCTTCCTTAAAGGGTTAGAACACCACTCCCTCACAAAATACACCTCAAAAATAGAAGAGGTATTGCCATATTTGTGATATGGACAATCATGACACCAAGTGGTGGTTCAACAAAAGTGATAAGAACAAGCAACAACAATAGAAAAAATGACCAAAAAAAACTATGAAGAAGAAATAGATAACAACAGGAAAATATTGCTATTAAAGAATTAGATTCTGATTCTAAGAGGGCATACAAGGTGTTCATAACTAAAAAAAAATCCCAAACATAAATATAATGTTTGGTATATTGATTCTAGTTCCAGCAAACACATGACTGGTGACAAAATGTGGTTTGACACATTTAAGGCAAAAGAAGGAAAATCGATAATAATTATTTGTTAGTAACTATAAATATTATGTTGTTCACTATTTTTAGCTTCGGGTAGAATTTAGTATCATCTTATTACAGGATATATAAGCATGTCCCATTGTATAAATCCACATTTGATTAATGAATATTGTGTTCATTCTAACCAATGATAATGGCATGAAGTCCCTCTTTAGTGACCTACCATCTCTCTTGCACATATCGCATGCAATCACAAACTTCTTTGCATTGTGATATAGGATGGGCCACCATAGCCTTTCTAAAAGTACCTTCCTCGTGGTCACATCTAGCCCCATATACCACATTTATAGCCCCTTGTGAGGTCCCTTCAATGTTGAGTTCATTTCTTCATCCATCATACATCTTCTCAACAATGTTTTACAATAAACCCCTCTATCAACTGAAATGGTGTTGATTTGATGATTATTTTCTTCCTTTCAACTATCATCAACTCCTCCCCTATTGACAAGTATTATCCCACGTACTTGTACCATGACAATAGCATAATCATTGCAAACAAACGATCATATATAAATCCATCCAATACTCCTTCCTCTACAGGTTCTGCCAAGTGAATCCTTGATAGTTGATCTACTGTCATGTATTTCTTCCCTAGTCTGACCACCACACGAAACACAAACTCCTGCAATATGATGAACCACCTCCTAACTCATCTATGAATGATCATCTTGTTGATCAAATACAATAATGCTTGATGATCTATATAAAAAATAGAGGGATTTAGGAGTTGATAATGTTTGAACTTTTATACTATGTACACCATTCCCAAGGCTTCCCGCTCCATATTGTTATAATTCTTCTTTGCATGAGATAAAAAATGACTTGAGAAATATATCCGATGATCTAGTCCAAACTATCCCTTTTGGGTCAACCTACATCCAATTACATAATTGGATGCATCTACATGGACGTGAAACTCTCCAAATTTAGAAATACCAAAATGGGTCTACAAACCAGGTTTTCTTTCAACTCCTCAAAGGCTTTTTGATGCTCCTTTGTCCATTGAAAGGGAATATTCTTGTGAAATAGCACATCTAAGGGTGGATACTTATACAAAGTTCTTGATAATACCCAAAATGTCCCAAAAAGGATATCAATGAACTTGCATCATATGGCTCCTCCATGCTCATAATGACTCTTATCTTGTCAGGGTTGGTCTCCAAACCTTCTTTGCATACCACATATCCAAGAAAATTCCCACACAGTACCAACAACTTGTATGTCTTTAGGTTCAAGGACGATCAAGCATTCACACACAGTTTCATTCATTCCTCTAATACCTTCAAATGCTTGTCCTTCTTCTTGTACAATGACCAATCATCCAAAAAAACTTTGATCTTGCTAGTGGACATTTATTCAAAAATTTATAGAATTATTCTTTGAAATGTGGTTGAGGTATTGCACAAACCAAAGAGAATTCACTTATATGCATAAATACTATTTTCTACTATAAAAGTGTTCTTCAATCCATATTCCTCAATGATATTGATTTGATTGTAGTCTAAGAATCCATCCAAGAATGAATATATCTCATGTATTGCTACCTCCTCCAAGATCGAATCAATAAAATGTATTGGGAAGAGATCTTTAATAGTCACTATGTTCAAAATTTGAAAATCTCTAAAGATGTAGATTTGGTTTCCCTCCTTCTTCAAGTTTATCACAATTGGTGACACCAATTCACTCACAATCACCTTGAAGATTATTCTAGCATCCAACATTTTTTCAATTTTTACAATAACTAGGGTCGCATAATTTGGGTTCATTCTATATAGTCTTCTTTGCATTGGTTGTGCATATGAAACCAATAAAATCCAATGCACACATAATTTGGGTGAAATCCCCTTTATGTCCTTGTATGTTCAAGCAAAGACCTCCTTGTATTGCATGAAAATTTTAAAAATTGTAGCATTCAAAATTGGGTCCCAATTGTCTTTGCAATGAATTATCTTCTCTTTGTCACTTTCATCGAGGTTGACATGTACCATCTTTGGTCCTTTGTACTATATGGTATCAATTTTTTTCTCACTTTAGCCACTTCAAATGGATGTACTAGTTTCTCACAAATCATTTTATCACAAAAACTATATACTAAAATATTTGATGGAAAGGTCCCACTTTTCCTCTTCCTCATTGGTTGTAGACTTTGTATTTTGACTACACTCATCAATTTCATACATGCTGGTTCATCATGGTATTTTTCTACATGAATGTACATGTATTTCAGTTGGAATACTTCATAGTCTTCCATATACCAATGGAGAATTTTTCTATCCTAGTGCTCCTCATCTTCTATGCACTCCTCCAACTCCAACGCAACATCCTCATTTGGTTCATGTCCATTTTTCTCCTATGATGATGAACTCCTGAACTCATTGGATGTTGGCGTCTCCTTACTAATGAACTGATTTTTCAAGATAATCATATATTTATGTTGTCCCTTATTAAATGTCAAATGATCCTTCTCCCAATTGTGGTTCAATTTTGCCATGCATAGCTATCCATGTCCCAAAAATGAATCATGGGAAGGCTTCTACATAGCAATAACCATAAAATCTATGATGAATTCTTGTTTTGTGATTTTTACCTTCTATGTAATCAATACTCCTTTCATTTCTATCCCATACCGATATGCACCATATAATCTAGAGTTGGGAGACCATAAAAATGGTGCCCCCAAATCTCTCCATGTCTTCTTAGGTAGGAAATTTATGATTGATCCTCCATCTATGATTACTTGTGTCAACTTATGGCTGAGAAACTCAATATGGATTAATACTAGCTTCTTTTCAACATTTGTGATCAATACTGTATGATCAATACACTATCCTTATTATTCGTGTTGCTTGTAGTTGGCATCATGGCTTCTTTAGTCTCCTCATATACATCGTCTCTCCTACCATCACATATGGTTTTGGTATTATGCATAATAAATTGAATACCTTCCCTTCAACACTTGTATGACCAATTGATGTGTTGACATCTCCTCCTCTTCACTCATGCTAAGTTTTTAAACTATTTTTCTAGAGTAATATTTCTTGAATAGTCTTCTTTGTTTCTTCCTCTATATGAAGATGTGCTTCTTGCCATATCTCCTCTTTGGTAGGATCTAAATACTACTTAGCCTTCTTTGCTTTTACCCATGTAATACTAGCATATGCTTCTCCTTTTGTTGTTGGTCTTTTGGAGGCTCTTCAATGTCAATAAAATTGACATTCTGTGAATTTATTGAATGCCTTATTCAAATAATTTACCTCCTTATGATTTCTTGATCCACACCACCAACACATCATTTTTTTTTTTTCCAATATTTTTTCCTACTAGGTCATTCTTTCAATTGCATGCAAAGTGTCCCCATTCCTAATATCTTCAACACTTGATGATTGGCCTTATTATCAAATCTTATTGCAATCGACCTTGTCCTCCCATTGGTCAAGTTTCTTGTTGGGGTTGTCCCTACATTGAGATTTATTCTTGTATCTTCCACTTGTTTCTTCTTGGTCTGCTTTTGTACCATCAATGTATGATGTTTTGTTCTTTTGATATTGAATGGGCAATCAATAAAAACAAGTCCCACAACATCACATGTATTACAAAATGTATTTTTACATAGTTAACATTGGTGTGTCCTTTTGATTTACAATCGAAACACCATATGTATTTCGTTTCTTTCTTCTTTTCCATCTTCACATTATTTATTATTCATTGTAGGTCCTTCTTCATGATTCATATTGTAGTACTCAAGTTATCTCTATCACTATTCGAATCATCATCTCAATAGTGATTGCAATCCCTCCTCTTATCACAATTGTATTCATATAGCTCTCTAAATTGAGTGCTTTATCAAAATCCACCTAATAGGTAGTTGGTGGGACTACCTTCATCTTCTTCTTATATCATGGTAGTAGTCCATCTAGGAACAATCATTTTTGCAACCCATCTATTGGCTTTGCTTCCAATTTATTTATGAGTTCCTTCAAACATCGATTATATGACTACATATTTTCATTTTTTTTGCTTTGTTGAATATATCTCATTGATGATCCTATGCCATCACAAAATAATCTAAATTTCTTATCAAATTCAAACTTCAAAGCATACCATGTTATGAAATGGTGCTCTATTTTTAGATGCAAATCATTACAATCCCATACAATGTGGCAAAAAACAATCTCAACCATTATCCTTCATATTTCTCTCTATTCGCTCACCATATTATTTTATAAGTTTAAATATGGTATTTTGGGTTCTTATTACTATCACCTAGGAAATTCAAACACTTTTTCTTGGTTGTTGCTATAGCAATATTTTCCATAGGTGGTTTTTATTTATCACTTGATGATTCTACGCTTGCAAGCAATCGCCAATGCTACCTTGTGCACCTCCACCTCATAACCTCCTTCATGAATACATGAGTATTGGTTTTGGTCTTCTAAGTACACTTTCCCATAGTTGTCTGTGTACTTGAATCTCATCCTTGGCACCTCTAGGCACTCTCCCCCACACTTGTGCTAGTGTCACCAATTTTTCCACCTCGTCTCCTCATGCACACTCTATGTTTGTACCTTCTTCACCACTTGCATAAATGTTCTCTTTAACCTGAACTACATTTTCTTGATGCATCCTCTTGTGCTTATTCCTTTATTGTTGTTGGATTTTATTACATTATTTTGCACATAGTTTGTAAATATGAGGTGTGAAAAGAGTATAGCAAATATGAGTCTTTTAGAGTTTATCTTTTGGTAATCATTAGAGGTTTGTTATTATGTTGAGTCAATAAAATATATTTCTCTTATGAGAAATATGAATAGTCATATCTCTTAGGTGTTTTAGGATATTAATAGTTTATTTAAAATAGAAAGGTCAAGGGTCTTGTGAATGTGAAGATTCTCATATCCAATGTGTATATATTGAAGAAAAAATATTATAATGGTGGATTGAATAAGCTCTACAATACATTGTATTTACATTGCTTAAGTAGATATATTTATCAATAATATTTTCAGTGAGTTATTGTCATTGTTATTGTTGAATGTATGTGAGAATTTAATCTTGAGATCCTATGATAAAATAGCTTAATTACTAATAGTGGTATCAGAGCCACCATTGTGAGAATCCACTATTGTAAGAGGATTCATTATTGTGAGAGAATTATTGTGAGCGAAACCATTATTATGAGAAGCCACAAAGTGTCATTTGAGAAGAGACAAGCTAAGCATCTTATGAAAGAAGCATTTGTGAGAAGCCACCATTGTGGGCGATGTACAAGGAATAGATATCAAATGAAGAAGAAAACATTTAAAGAGGAGTTTTAAAAATGTAAATAGAGAAGGAGACGTTCGAATAGGATATTTAAATGCACAAACATAGGATACACACATAGATATGAAATGGAGATATTTGAATAAGAATGCATAAGTGAAACATGGCCAAAGTAGCCATAGTAGGTGTGTAGGCCAGAAATGGGAAGCAGGTGAGCTGAGTATCGCAAAAGAAAAGCTCAGACAAGTAGAGAAGCAATAAATAACATAAATTTGTAGAAGAAATTAACACGAATGAGTAACATAAATTTGGAAGGTGTAACGCCAAGGAGAATTTAGGTTACAAGTAATTTGGGAAATTTAAACCTAATATGCATAGGAAGAATTGATGCCAAAGTCAAAAATTTGAGGGAAAGTGTCATCAAATGTATAAACCTTAATTGCCTCAAAATATTTTATCAAAAATATAGCACATGGTTTATTAAAAGAAGCACACATTTTTTAATTTATTAAAGGGACACATTTAGAAGGAGAAGAAAGGGATTTATTAAAAAGGGAATAATCAAAGTGATATTGGGAAAGAAGAAATTGAAAGAGGAAAGTGAACAGTATAAAAAAAAATTATTAAGATAGAGATATTGAAAGGAAAATTAATTAAAATAGAATTAAGAAGAGAAAATTGAAGATAATAATTTAAAAGAATTTGAAATAGTTAAAGGTTTATTAAGAAAGAAAAAATTGTTTGGTGAAGAAATTTATTATTGCAAAAGTAAAATTATTTGAAAGAAGATATTGTTTATTTAGAAAACAAATTGCTGAGAGAAGGTAATATTAAGAAGAAGAATATTAAATTGAAAATTTAAGAAAAGAAGAAAAGGATTTTATTTGACATAATTATTAAAGGAAGACAAAATTTTAAATATTGAATTAGGGAGAAACGAATTTCTACTACAAAGAAAATTAATTATATTGAATAATTTATGAAAGTGCCAAATTATTAAAAGAAGTTTACTAATTATTAAACTGAGCAAAGTTCTAAAACTAATATTGGAAGAGGAAATTATTATTCAAAAGTGAATTGAAGGGAATTTCTAAAATAAGCAAGTTTAGATCATGGTAAATACAAAGATTTTTTTTCTTCAGAGTCAACTACTTAAAGGACCTAACTTCACCCTATGAAAAAATAAGATGAAAACAATACTTGTTGTTAAGAAACTTTGGGAAGTAGTAGCTGGAAAGAACATCATTCCAAAAAATGTAATTGGAAGACAAAAATATAAAGGCGAAGATGCAAAATATTTGATAAGTGAGAATGAAACTTCAAAAAGATCTTGGGCTAAATTATGCATAATATTTGAAGGAAAAAATGAAGCTACTATTTTACACTTGCAATCACAATTGTATTCACTAAAAGTTCATGATGGTGAAAATATAGAATATTTTCTTAGAAGGATAGTATAATTGAAATCTAAGCTACAAACTATGGGAGAGAAAGTGGAAGAAAATTTTATTGTCCAAGTTACACTCAAAGCACTTCCATAAACATTTAAAAAATTGGTCACATCTCTTCAAGTGCTAAACAAAAATGTGTCATTTGATTAATTCATTAACATAATTTAGGAATATAAATAGAAAACCAAATAAGAGATGAAATGACAAACAATCCTTTTATTTCAACAAAAAAAATTACCAAATAATACAAGAAACTCGACTACCTCATTATCATAACATCAACTTAAATGAAAAAGAAGATATTATTATATATGTAACAAATAAGGTCATATCACCAAATATTGTAAATATAATTCTCTAAATCAATGGAATCAAATGCATAGACCTTTTCAAAGATATCAACAGAGACAATATTAGTCTAATCAACAACGATATACACTAACACAACAACAACATCCAAAATAGAAAAATCAAAGAGAAAACATGGTCCAAGAAGTACAAGAAACAAAGAACAATGATGAGGAAGAACATGAAACAACTCATAGAGCTCTCATGGGAAAAATAACTATAGATCTATCCATATTTGATAATGCTAGTTCAAGAAATGAATGCCTTGATAGTACAAAATGTATGGACCAAATTGACAGACAATGTGTTGATGATTTGAAGTCTTTCAAAGATATAAGTCACTTATAAATTATCAATAATGATCTAAGAGGTATTAACTATGATTTTCAAGATATGACAATGATAATCTTAAAGAACACACAAGAGAATTTGGATAAGCTAATAAGAATTATTTTATGACTAAAAACAATGACACCAAATTTGTAATAGAAATTGATAAAATCAGTGGCACAAGTAATATTGATAACTATACAAAATATAGACATAGACAAAATAAGAAACATTAGATTCTCCAAAGTTATAAAACTTGTGGTAAAAATAATCAATCTCAAATGACTTGTCAAGAAAAGAAAACTAAAATAGAAATACACTATGTATGGATAAGTAGAACATAATTGAATAAAATTATTGATATGCTAAAGTTTTTCTACAAAAAAAAAAAGAGTTCGATTGATATAAAGCCAGGAATAAAATACAAGTCAAAATAAGAAGGACAATATTCATAACAAATACAAACATGGAAATAATACAAAAGCTAGAGTCAATGTCAGATTCAAAGTAGGAAGACCAAAACAAGAATCAAATATTGAAATAAAATGAAGACAATGGATATTATACCAAATAATATAATACAAGGGGGTGTTGGATTTTATTACATTATTTGGTACTTATAAATATTTTGTACATAGTTTGTAAATATGAGGTGTGAAAAGAGTTTTGTAAATATGAGTCTTTTAGAGTTTTCCTTTTAGTAATCTTTAGAGGTTTGTTATTTTTTTTTAATTTAGCGAAAAACCCCTTGCAGGGCCACCTTGGTATGAGAAACCATGACCAGGGGGTTCTACACCATCAAAATCACCCGAGAGTCACGCCCGGCCATGACCACACCAACATAATCAACTAGATTTTGGGTACCCGATGTGCATTTGGTAGGGTGGAGATTCGAACCAAGGACCTCCCTCGGAGGATTGTATTACCCTCTCCAACTCACCTATAGCACGTGGGTTTTAGAGGTTTGTTAATATGTTGAGTTAAAAAAATATATTTCTCCTATGAAAATATGAAGTCATATCTCCCGAGTGTTTGAGGAGATGAATAGTTTGTTGAAAGTAAAAAGGTCAAGAGTCTTGTGAATGTAAAGAGTCTCATATCCAATGTGTATATATTGAAGATAAAGCATTGTAATGGTGGATCAAATAAGCTTTGCAATACATTGTATTTACATTGCTTAAGTAGATATATTTATCTTTAGTATTTTTTGTGAGTTATTTTTGAATGTATGTGAGATTTTAATCTTAAGATCCTATAATAAAATAGTTTAATTGCTAACAGTTGTTAAAAATAATGTTTGCTACCTATTGCTTTCTTTTTCTAAACTATCCTCAAAGAGAGGACTCTACACTCATTCAAATTTTGGTACTTCAAGTTTTATTAGTTGTTTTTTGTCATCCTTTATCAACAATATTCAAGTTTTTATTTTGTTCAACACTCCAACATTATTGTTGTGCAATTCTTTGAATTTTTATTGGTTGATCCTCGACTCTTCCATGTCCACGTCTCTCACATTATTTTAGTAAGGTATCTATCATTGACCTCTCCATGATTTATGTGATGCTATTTTGAACTTTAAAATGACAACGATGCTAGGTGTAGTATGATAATGGTATTCAGACTTTGAGGAACAAATTGAATTGATAAATTTAATGATTAGCTTTATGACTACGTTAGTCTCAGTTTCAAATAATTCAATCCATGAATAGGAAAGTATATCCTTTTTACTAATATTCACTATTTGTCATAACTTCCCATTGTATAACATTTGCTTTCCATTGTTTGACAAATTCTCTCAACTATATGATATTTGAATCTTCACATGATAATCATTGTATAGAGTATATTCATTGTACAGTGACTTCAATTATGTGTGATAGGACTTGAAAGGATACAACTAGTATAATCTATCTATTGTAGTAATCTACAATATTAACACATACAAGAAACATACAATAGTAATAGATGAAGGATGAATATGAGTAGATATTACATTAACATATACTTGTAAGATGGAATGCACATGGTACTATCTTGCATATATGATATATGATCTTGCATAGAGTATCTCATCCAAAGAAATGTATGTGTATACATATCTACTCTCTCTACAATACCCAACATCCTCCTATGCAATATTCAAGATATAATATAATGCACGATCCAAGGTACAAGGTACCCACTCAATTGAATGAGGTGGTATATTTATCTTTGGGAGCTAGTAGTTAACAATTTCTACCACCCTTGACACCTCATCTCTAATTGGATGATAACTACCCTACATTCACACTTAACATATGATAACTTGCATTACATTGTAAAACTTTATTTACATTAAAAAGCTTTGGAATATAAAATTTATTATATCACAACTTATGACGTCAAAACCAATGATACAAAATTACATTATGCATGTCTAGATTATAGTTCAATTTATTTAAATTTTCTATTTCTTCAATTGAGACACATCAACAATAGTGACTACACCTAATAGATTTAAATTTGTTCATTCCCTATTTGCATTATGTTATTTAAAATATTTGTATAGACCAAATGACTATTATTATCTTTCAAAATATTTCTTTAGTTTGGATAAGTCTAAAGAGCCTTCACTTGACAAGGCACTTATCAACCCGACTCAAGATCAAGTTGATTTGAGAAGGATAGGGAAACTTTCATCATTTACACATAAAATTTTGCTAAAGAAGATTAAGAGAATTTAGTTTCTAGGTTTTTAAGGTCGTTCACAAGGTCCTAACTTGTTTTGCATGTATTGAATAGCTTAAGGAGACAACTAATATAATTGGGTATGAGAAAGAACTTCTTGAAACTACATAGGAAAATGATGTCAAAATATCACATATTGCATATGTGGTCATACACTTGGCATTTTGCTATTATTTACCATCCCAAGAGTGCAATGTTGATTGGAATGCTCTATGATATATGACTAGGCATTGCCATCTTCTTTTCAACTATTCTGAGCAACTCAATAATAAGAGGATTATCAAGGTGATGGTTTAACCTTACAAGCCTTTGGGTGTGGTGATGTGACTATTGGCTCATTCAGTTTTGAAGTTCTTCATATAATGAGATTTAAACCCAATTATATTTCCATTTATCATATCACTCACACTAAAAAGAAAGTAAAGTTTTTTATAAATCAATGGGTTGAAAGATATTGATGATGATTCTAAGATTGTTGACATTGAATATTAGGATGAGTTAGATTACATGTATAATCTTGGTGAGGGTTCCCTCTCTTTCAGTTAGAAAGGGTTTGTCACTATGCTGGTTGAGGTCAATGTTACTAATGAGCTATGACATCAACTATTGGAAGACCCCAATTTTAGATCTTTTAGGTATATAAATCATATTTACATGGTCGACGAATGTTGATCACCCAATAGAATATTTGAGGGGCATTTATTTGAAAGCATAACAAGGAATCTCTTCCTAAGGATAGTTATTGACATGTTGTTTAGACTTTATATATTATCCATTGTGTCATTTATGATCTTATATTAGATCACTCTATCTTGGAAAACAAACATTTTCTCAAATTCATTGATAATTTTTCCAAGTTCCTTGGATTTATGCTATCAAATTCAAAGACCATGTCTCAGAATAATTCAAGGAATTAAATATATTAGAAGAAATTAATTGGAAAAGATCAAATTTCTTGGAATAAATTATGGTGGAGAGTGAATAATTATGAGTAGTATATTGAATTCTTAATGAGGAACAATATATAATACAAGGTATGCGATTATGCAATTGATGAACGAACCATAACCAACTTAGCCCTAACCACCTATGCAACTACTTAGGTGTAAATTAACATAATGTAATAAACACTATGTGCTATACGCTAACATCCCCCCTTATTACATTATTTGGGATAACATAGAGAAATCCCCCCCCTTAATGTTGAAGGAGAGAAAATGAAAGATGTTTTTGTGCTAGCTCTATCTTTGGCTATGGCTCTAGCTCATGGCTTTGGATTTGGGTCTAAGGTGGCCACTGGAATAGGAACTTTGGGTCTATCTCTAGATCTATCTATGGATCTACCTTTGGATCATTACCTCTGGATCTGCTTGTAGGTCTGCCTCTAGATCATTATCATTGGGTCTACCTCATTGGGTCATTACCTCTAGGACTACCACTCAATTTGTCACTAGATCTGCCACTGGGTCTACAATAGGTTTTACCTTTTATGTATAACCCAAATAATATTTCTTTCATTTTGATCCATTGTGTGAGATTTTTCCATCCACAATCAATATGAACCTTGTTGGCCATTTTCACTTTGTACCAAAAATTTTAAGAGGAGTGATTTATACATCCACATGAGTCACAAGGATGTAGTTTCCAACACCTAGTGGCTACATGTCTTGTTCTTCCATAATGACTACAACAATGCTTTGTAGGAGTTGAAGAAGATTTAGGTTTTACAAACATGGTTTTACTGGTACTTGCTTTTCCAGAATAGCCAAGGCCTTCATTCTTTGGCTTGACATTTTACATTATAGGAATTGTAATGCCTTGTCCATGTTTACCTAATATTTCACCATTGAATCCCATTTTGTTCATCAGTTTGGATCCAATGCCTTTGGTGTGTTTTTCAAAACACCCAAGTTCTTCATATTCATAAATGCTTTTAACAATATGGTATTTGTTACTATTGATGAGATTATGGAGCTCATTTTTAGGATTTTTAGCTTTTAAGTCACTGGTGTCGCAAGTAAAATCTACTCTTGTGATTAGATCACCTATGCTACAACTGATATCTACCCTTATAGGTAGGAGGTTACCTGTATCACAACAAGCATTAGCCACAATGGGCTTAAGGTCACTTATGTCACAAGCATTCGCCACCATGGGCTAAAGGTCACTTGTATCACAACAAGCATCTTCCATTAGGAGCATCATCTATGATTCCTCACTGATTCCCCTTTTTTTATGTTGGGCAATGTCAAGTGAAACAAATGACATGTATATTATCCTTACAGTGCCAATAGGGATTAGAACACCATTGATCTAAAGGTATTGAGAAGCTTCCAAATATCTGAGAATGGATCTTACACCACTGCATAGTGTGAGAAATTGTTCATCCTCATAAAAATCCATTCCTTCCAACCCTACTAGAAAGTAAGGATCTTTAACTAATGTAGCAACATCTTCAATTGGTTTTGGGGTATTTTTATTCTTTTATTGGCCCATATTTAAGGTGTTGGTCTCTATTGGAAATGCACCTTTTACAATAGAATTTTACAAGAAGTTTGACTAAGGTGTCAAAATCTGCCATAAATGCACACTTACAAGTCTCCTCCACTTTTTGCAAAATATTCTTTGATGAAAATTTGCAAGAAGTTGGACTAAGGTGTCGGTATCTGTCGAAAATGCACCCTTACAAGTCTTCCCCCCATTGTTTTGTAAAATTTTCTTTGATGGAGAAAAAAATCTTCCCTCCCCTAGTGCAAAAAATTGCTACTATGAATATTGATAGTTATGCTTTAGTAATGGCCAGTATGAAGGTTCCTTATCTCTCCAAAATGGTATCTCTTTCGATATACCATAAATGAGTACTGAAAGAGAATTCACTCAAAATTGTTAGCACTTGCCTAAAAAGCCTTTCAAAAAAGGATGATTAGTTGGAGGAAATTAAGCCAAGCAATAGGAATGAGCTCTTGGTTGTCTTAGTAATTTGAGGTTGGTTGATAATCAGAGGGCAAGAAAGAAATGATAATATAATACTTTGAACCAGAGCCACATGAACCACCAGATAGCCATTGCCATAAATATAACCAGTAGGTTCACTTCTCCAAGGTTGATTGGCCAAGAGGGGATGTGGTCCCAAAGCATGTCATATACGAAAGAAAGCAATTACCAAATAATTATTAAGAGTAACTGTCAATACAAAGCTTGTGGGATTTTTTTTTAGTACTTTGCTATGTGTGTCTATAGCTTTTTGTTTCTCCACCGTTTCAAGGAAGGGATCTGTGTCTATTTATTTTTTGTAATTATGATGCAAGTGTGTTTTCTTGGGTATACCCAAAGTGTTGTATGGAAAGTTTATTTTTGATAACAGGCTATGTGCCTTATCGGATGTAATGGCTTTGGCGGCATGTAGATTTTACATATATAGGATCCTTAGTAAGAACATGTTCATCAATAGCCCTGGGCTGATTTTTGTAAAAGGTTTTGGGTCAACCTATAAAACCCGATATTAATGCTATAGTATCTTATCTACCAAAAACAAATTAGGGTATTTTATAGAGTGAATATCAAAATACAATTGGCTCTCCTTATTTCTCCCTAAAAATTTATAGATAACAATATCTCAAACAACATTGTTGCAACTATATTAGGTGTTTGATACAGTAGTCCAAACAAGACAACTTCACCTGTAAGTGTGGACTAGAGGTACCATATATACCAAACACTGCTATGCAATAGATTGCACAAAATTTTTTAAAATTTGGGGTCTTATGTGCTTTCGAATTTTAACTTATGATGTAAGTGCAAAAAATAGTAAATTAAATGCAACATACAATCAAAAGTGCCCATAAATGTTAAATATAGGTGTCGAACTCTACCGAAAATGCACCTATTCTTCAATGCCAATTTTAATGTGTCGAATGCAATCGAAAATGCACCTGTTTACAATAATTTTTGCAAGAATTTTTATTTTGTGCTTGCAAAAATTGATATTCACAATTCCCTCATTTGTGTTAAAATTTTGCAAAATAAGAATATACCGTTTTGTCCCCCCTTTTTTTTGCAAAATAAACAAGGTGTGGATGGATTTTTGAGAACCCTTTCAGTTTGCAAAAGAAACAATGTGCAATTCTTGTTTTGCATCCCTCGTGGAAAAAAAATCCACTATGTGTTTGTGTAATTTGCAATAAACTTATGCTCCTTGGGTTGCAAAAAAATAAATTTACGAAGTATTAAAAAAATACCTTTTAATGCTCCTTTGTCTTTGGCAGAAAAAATATCACTTTCTTGTACCAAAAAATGCCTCTTATTTAGCAAAAATTACAAAATTTGATTTTTCGCTTAGCAAAAATATTGCTTTTGGCAAAAAATGTTGCTTTTGGTGCAGGCAAGATTGGATTCCCTGATCTATCGCTTGAAGCATATTAGCGTGGCTACCCAAACAGCTCGATTGTCGCTCCAAATAGCAACAAAGGGGAAACCATTTCTATTTGGAGGTTTCATGAATGACAAATGGAATCTCCATTGGCGTAGTGGGTAGTAAAAGAAACTTTGTTGCATGTGAGGATGGATCTCGTGACTTGGCACACATGAGCGCCTTAACGGTGATCGACCAAATGTCCTAGTTATTGTTCAGGATGAGAGCAAAGGGGTGGCATGATGATTTTGTTTCCTTCTCCATCATAAAGCAAACGAATAAAATAATTTGGAACTTTTAGTCCCACATGCACCAAGTAGATGCAAAGTAGGGACTTTAAAAACAAAAGCGGTTATATTAACCATTTATTGCCTTTAGGCAATCAGTGTTGGACTCATTTTACTACCATCCATGTGGCACGGCTAGATGGGCCCACATCATCCAGGTGGCTTATGGCTTGTTCACCACGTGATCATGATGCATCTAGTTCATGTCGGTCCAGGTGACTTGTCTGCCACGTGTCCAGTCCAATCAATGTCAGTCTAGGTGGCTTATCTTCCATGTGTCTAGTCCAGTCAACATCATTATAGATGGTGGCTTATCTACCACATATTCAATCCACATCAACCAACATCTGATCCATCTCAGCACTCACCACATCACTACCTTGATATGCATGCTCACCATATTAGTAGCTTAATTATCTACCTCGATCTGCATGCCCATAATGCCACATCAGTAGTCTACCTCCAAGAGTCCTACTTTAGGATTTATGCCTTGTCAGGTTGCTATTCACCTTGGGAAGCATGCGGTTTTTGTAAGATATGTGATCATGTTGGTCGCCTTGAGAGTCTAACAGCTTCAAAAATCTATGGTTAGGGTGTCAAATACCATAGGGTGTCAGTCTATGGGTGATCACACCATCTTGTTAGAGATTATAGTGGGGTATCCTTAGAGGAGATATAGATTTTTTTAGAAGGCTTGTATTAGATAGATCCACAGGGATAAAAACCACTGTGTCCCAGTAAATCAGCAGGCCCGTTCTAGGAGGTAGCGATCTGTCTATTACTCTATGATAATTTGGTGGTAATGTTACCAATTGTCCAACAATCCTAGAAGGGGCATGCATCCGCCAAGTCCAGGGTCCCATAAGTAAAGCCAGCAAATTTTTGAGGTCAAAACCTGCTCTGATACCATGAAAAATTATGAGCAGTAGATTGAATTCATAATGACGAGCAATATATAATACAAGGTATGTGGTTATGCGGTTGATGAACAAAACATAACCAAATTATCCCTAACCATCTATGCAACTACTTAGGTGTAAATGAACATAATGTAATAAACACTATGCACTATACGATAATAGAGAGTATAATGATTATGTTATTAAGAAATTTATTTCTTCACAAACCATTTCTTAATGAACCATTCGCAATTAACCTTAGAAAATTGGGCTAGCAAGATGTAATAACATACTCTTGGAAATGGCTTGTTTCATGATGCATACAAAATAAATGGATCTCAAATTTGGGTTGAGGTAATATGTTGTGCAATATTTATCATCAATAGGACAATAACTAGTGGAATCAAAGGGATGACACTTTATGAGATATGGAGAGGAGACATACCTTTAGTTTCAAAATTCCCCATATTTAATTCAATTACATGGGAACATATTTCTATTGAAGAGCATAAAAAACTTCATCCTAAAAGTTACCCATGTGTTTGTGTAGAATGTAGTGATGATTTGAAGCTACATTGAATCTATGGTATTGCTACTTGGGATGTCATCACCAAATAATATGGTACCATTGATGGTTTTACCTCTTCTAGATATCATATTCCTCTCCTAGATCTTATTGCTAACTCTTATCTAGCTTGTTTGGATCCTATTGATAGTTTTCTTTAGACCTCTTGTTGTTGGCTTATCTTTCAATTAGTTGATTACTCTAGATGTTTTGACTGATCCTCCATATCCTAGATCTTTGATTGAGGAAATTGATCCTCATCATTATAGAATTTTAGTTGTGATATATGTTAGATTTTGATAATGTAAAAACACCTCTAATTCTTCTATTCAAGAATTTATGACCCTTAAAAAATTCCTTTTAGGCTTATTCTATGACCAAATGGGCTAGGACTCTCCTTAGATGTAAGGCCCATATTGTAGAAGATGCATCATAGAAATATCCCCACCTTGTATTTTACTCATCAAGGTAAATATTAATGGAGACCCTACCACATACACTTATGTGAATGGATTCCTAGAGTATGAGGTATCTATATGAGTCTAGTATGATTCTCTCATGAACATTTAGACGTGAAAGTTGTCTTTCTTGCCAAGGGAAGTGTTTTCAACTTAATCCACAAGACCAATTTTGGTATTATTTTTCAAGTTGATAAGTATTGCTAATTGGTTTTATTGTAAAGAAATATTTGGATACATATATTTTTTTCACCCATGTAGCTCACAGGGACTTTGATCACTAGCTTTTTCCACTGTTGCTTCTCATATGGGGAATTTCATCAAAAAGGTGTTGAGTCTTTTTCTATATGGAAAACTTTGGGAGGATAATAATATATGGTGGGTTCCTATATTTATGCAGGATGGGCCCATACCACTAGTTTATGACTCAAAAATTTCTTGTATGGGTTTGAATAAGCTCTTCATACATAGTATGAAAAATCTCACACTTTAATTCTCATTTGTGGTTTCCATTGGTGTAAGATTGAGGATGGTGTTTATGTTAAGCATGATGATCATGTATACATTCTTATTATAATGCTTCATAATGTCATTTTAATTATCATCAAAGGTTTGCCTGAGATGAAGCTAAGGCTTCAAGAACTATAAGAGGACATACTTAATCATATTTCACTACTTTGTGGACTTTTAAATGATTTGGTTTTCTTCATGGATTTATCTCTTTGAAGCACAATATACTTTGGATTTAATATAATATTTCTGTAAGGAGGATTCTAAATGAACTCCTAGACTCTTCTCATCAATAACAAATTATAAGGATAATTATCACACTTATTTGGTTGATTCTAATAATTATCAACCCTTGATGAAGATTCTTTTCTATCTCATTTATAATCAATTAGACATACCATTCACAATTAGTTTTTTAGGTGCATACAAGTGCATCACAAAAGTCATTAAAAGTATGAGGCAAATTCTTCATTATATTAAGGGTATTAGCAAACAGGCTATATTTCACACAATATATCACTGTCAAAGATCCCATACATTGACATGAACAAGTATTAAAACACACTTACTATACTTCATGGATCATACAGTAGTATTCTAGTACTAATGAAGTACTAAAATTTCAATTACATACATATCCCATGTTTGCTCTACATATAGCCTTTACAAAGACTCTTGATATTTCAACTTTATTGATGTGGATCAAAATGAAGCTAGAAATTTGCATTAACATGGAGTACTTAAATAGGCACAATTTACAACCGCATATCTTCCAAATTGTAACAAGATTATATATTTGGAAGATATGTTTAACAACTTGTTTATTTCAAGGATTACCTACTAATAACCCACTAACAATATCCATCTAGAATATATTGTAAAACTAATTCTAACGTGAGAAAATTAAGTCTCACATTTTACAATAATAAGACTAAGTCCCTAATAAGCCTAAGTCTAATTACATATTATTCTTCATCATGCCTCCCAACTATAAAATCATTGGACTCCAATGCTTTCATTAAAGAAAGAAAATCATGAGGTATTTGATGAGCAGATATCCAAGGAGCCTGGTGTGGAAGCTGACCTCGATAGAATACAAAGTATGAAGTAGAAGATCCTTGTCGAGTCTAGTGAGTCTTCATATCAAAAAATTAATCAGTGTCAAGTGAAAGCTAACAATTAGGTACCACATCTACAAGATGGCCGATGATAGTTGTCTCTAAATTTGAATCCTGATATCACTTGAGAATATCCACATTAACAACATCATTAATTCCAAGATGATTCAAAAGATCAAGGCAAAAGGTATTCTTAGAAACCTGTTGGAGGATGGCATAAGGCCCATAGAAAAGTGGTTTAATATTACTATGTGCATTTTTTGAAAAATATCATTTATCCAAATAGAGAAAAAATATGTCTCCAACCTGAAAAGGATGAGGAATACAATGTTTATTCATTACTTGATTTTATTGGTGTTGGGTCTTCTACAAAATATTAACCAGTTTTTACTAAAGACACTGTAAATTTTGAATGGAGTTTGTCTAATCTTGTTATTTTTAAATGTGCATGGTAGTTGGTGTTAGCATTATTCCATTATATATCTTAGTAAACTATCCATCTATGCGATCTCCAATTAGGTATTGGGTGGGTAGTTTGTACAACTAATTAGGTGGTTCATTAATCACCTAGAACCAACTGAAGAATTGTATTTAATCATGGTTCATTGGAAATATCAACTGCTATGTGATTCGTAACATGGTACCAGAGCAAGGTTGTTAGGCAAACGTATTTTGCTGAGGTGTGATCGAGGAGGACCAACAATGTAGTAGACTGACAGATGCTCAACCGATGTTCGACATAGACCCTGATTGATAGACACAACCCAAATACTTACTGACGCTCGACGCAAACCGAATGCTTGAACATAGAGGACTGACAAAAATAGAACCAACAGAATACCAGATGAACAAGACCAGACACTTCTCAAACCAGGTGAATAGATGACACTTGGAAAGGCACGGATCCCAAGAGGACACTTGGTAGTAATTGACAGGCTGACATGGACGGACTTACACATGGCAAGTTTTGGTTGGCTGATGTGCACGGGGCTACGTGACAAGTTTCGATTGGCTAATGGAGGCAAAAGGGTGGACAGGTGACCGCCCAAAGGTAGTCACCTAAATAAGTTTACCTCATAGTTTTTAAACTATGCAAAATGCATCAGTAGGATGTGTGTGGGATATATCCCACTATTTTTTTACCTTATTGTTGTCTCCTCTTTGTTAACAGTAGCCTGGTGATCTTTTTTTTCCAGTGGGCCCAATAGGTCAGTCGGTTTCTATGTTTAGTGTGCTGGCAGTGGTTGTTGGTTTGAATCCCTCAAAAGGGAGTTTAATTTTTTTTTGGTTGTGGTTCGAAGATTACCTTATAAGGGATTTTCTCTCCCTTTATTCTCATCTGCTTGTTAGGCGGATTGGTTGTTGCACCATCTTTGCTCACCTCTAGTTTGGGGATCGAATCTCCCTGGAGCTATCCACACATTTTTTGTCGAAGGACAACTCCAAAGTTTGCTACAAACAAAAAAAATCAAATTTTTTTTATCAAGTGCAAGAAATTACATTTTTTTTGACAAGAATTTACAAGTTTTTTTTCTGGTCAAAGCAACACACAATATTGACATTTTTTTTGTTCATGCAAGAAGTTGTTTTGCAATCACAAAGGGTATTTTTTCCACATCAGAGGGTAAGGATTTTTTTTTTGCCAACCCGCGGAGGGGCTATTTTTTGAGGTATTTTTCAAACATTACCTTGTTTATTCCTTTCAAGTATTTTTGGAGGGATAAGTTTTTTTTTTGGAATTGTGAAAGGGTAAAGGCACAATTTTTTTTTCTTGTCTATTTTGCAACAAAAAGGGGGGATCCAAAGCATACTTTCTTGCAAAATTATAAGACCATAAGGGGGAAATAAAAATTGTTGGTTTGAAAGTGAATATCTTTAGTGTAAAACTGGCATTGTAATAGGTGCATTTTTAGTGGAAACCAACACCTAGTGTGTTTAAAATTTTGTGGGCACTTGTGATTGTATTTTGCATCTAAATTTCCTATTTTCTTGCATTTTCAATCATAAGGTAAAATTTACAAAGAAAAGAAAAGACCCCAAATTTTACACCTATTTGTGTAATTTATTGCATGGTAGTGTTTGGTATATGTGATACCTCTAGCCCACACTTACAAGTAATGTTGTCATGCTTTGGGCTACTGTATCTACCACCTAACATAGCTACAAAAACAACGTCTGATATGGTTCTCTATTAATAATTGAGGAGAAATAAGGTAAACCAATTATGATATTCACTCCATTTATACCCTAATTGTTATTGTTGTTAGACATAAATCCTGACGAAGTAAATTCCAAATTGTTTAGGGGAAGTTACATCCCACGCGTGAGGAAAGACATTCTATGGTAGGTGTCATAAATAAAACAATTCCCTTTCAGTATCGCCTAAGTTCCATGTATCGTTCTGCTCTTATATACTTATAGTCTCCCTCATGTAAGGGCAGGTATATATAGAGGAGTTTTGGTATAAATGTCATGCAGGTATAAAGAAAGGGGGACCATTTGGTGTTATAAGGAACCTTTATCATGGCCATTGTTCATAAATATCTCTTAGATTCATAGTTTCTGAAAGGTTTTAACTTTACACCATGGAAGAATAAGATGTGTGCTATTCTTCAAGTGGAAGATTTGTGGGATATAGTGACTGGCACTACAAAAAACCCTACAACAACAAGAGTAGATCAAGAATATTTTGATAAAAAGAATAAAATATGTCTCATGTTTATCCTGCTTGCTACTACAGATGAGATCCAGCCTCATATCTATGATGCCAAAACTAGTAAGGAAGCTTGGGATGCTTTGATTACTATTTATGAAGGTAAGATTCGGTCCACCATTCTACACCTTCAAAATCAACTACATACACTCAGTATGAGATCTGGTGAGACAGTTGATCTATTCCTATGCAGAGTGGCGAAATTAAAAGTCAAATTGAATGCTATGGGACAACCAATGGATGATACTCTCTTGACCTCTATCATTTTGAGAGCATTTCCTGAGTCCTATAAGATGTTGATAACCTCTCTAAATGTATCTGGAAGACAAGTATATTTTGTGGAATTGGTGAATTTGCTTCAAAATGAGGAGGCAAATCAATTTCAAAAGGATGAAGTACCAGATAATTCCCTCTACACCAAAAAAGGGGGTAAGAAACAAGGTCAATTTCAAAAATGAGGATCTTCATCAAAGGGAAAAATAAAACAACATGATCAGAATGATAAACAATATTGTAAGATTTGTGATATGAATAACCATGACACCAACAGGTGTTGGTTTAAGAACAAGCAACGGAATGACCAATCTCATAAGAAGGTAAAAGAGAAATCCAAACCACAAAAAAGAATAAGCAACCCAAGGGGCATGTTGCTTATGTCGAATCAAATTCAAACTCAAATTCTAGAGAATCAACCTCAGACTCTAAATCTTAAAGAGCACACAAGGTTCTCATGACTCATACTTCATCTCCACAGATAGATGTTGTATGGTATATTGATTCAAGTGCTAGTAAGCACATGACTGGCGATAAACCGTGGTTTGAGACATTTGAGGAGAAAGAAGGTAAGCCAGTAATAATTACTAAAAATAAAGTATACCAAGTGATGGGTGAAAGTGATGTTTATGTCACTCTACTAGATGGAAAATTTTAGATTGAAAAGGTACTTTATGTTCTTGGATTGGCTAATAATTTGTTGTTAGTTCCTCAGATATTGGATCAAGATATGGATGTTGTGTTTCATGTTGCGAAAGGAAAAAAATGATGTTTTATAACCAGAAAAGGAAAATATGTCACAACTAGATCATACATGCATGGCTTGTTCATTTTAGATATCATTTCAATGTCTCATGTTACCCTAGCAACAACTACAAAAGAGGCTACTTATTTATGGTACAAGAGATATGAACATCTAAGTTCAGGATATTTGCTCGAGTTGAGCAAATATGAGATGGTGAGAGGACTTTCCAACCTTTCATCCACACTTCCAGTTTGCTCAAATTGCTTATCAAGAAAGCAACACTGGGTACCATTTTAGGTTAGATCTTCATGAGCTCAGAAACCTTTGGAGCTGGTACACATCAATGTGTGTGATCCTATGCCAACCAGCTACGGTGGAAAGATGTATTTTCAATTGTTTATGGATGATCACTCACGAAATATGTGGGTTTTATTTTTCTATTGAAGTCAGAGGTTTTTTTGTAATTTCGATAGTTCAAGCAACTTGTTGAGAAGGAGTCAGGATGTTCCATCAAAACCCTCCATTAAGATCGAGGAAGGGAATATACCTCCAAGGAATTTTCATCATTTCTAAATAAACATGGGATTAAGATACAACTTACTATAGCCTATACTCCACAAAAAAATGGAGTTGTTGAAAGGAGGAATTGTTCCATTATGGAAATGGTTTGATGTATGCTTACAGGGGCACACCTTGAGCATGAGTACTGGGAAAAAGCAGTAAACATAGCATCATACCTTTTGAATAGAGCACCCACAAGAGCTCTATAGGGTAAAAATCCACAAGAAGCTTGGAGTGGTAAGAAACCCTCCATTTCTCATCTAAGAGTTTTTATATGTAAAGCATTTATGCACATACCAAAAAAAAAGAAGGAATAAGCTAGATGAGAAAACCTTGAAATGTATCTTTCTTGGTTATGATGAGCATTCAAAGGGATATAAATTGATATATCCTATGACCAATATGACACATATAAGTCGATATATGGTTTTTGATGAAGCTTTCACATCAAATAACACTACTATAGTTGTATAACTTGAAGATGATGAGCCTAAGAAAGAGGCTCCTCCCCCACAGAACAAGATTCCAAAATGGTATACCAGTACATTGAGAGATTCCAAGTTGACATCACTTCTAGATCTAACTCTAGATCGATCTTGTACTCATAGTATGACTCAACAGATGAGAGCAGAGGCATAAAATTTAGAGGTTGATGAGTTTTACCAATAATTTGATGAACTATCGATAGATGCAGAGGAAGATAAGGAAACATATATGGAGGATGAGATATTTTATATGACAACATTGGATGAAAATGAACCCACAATAGTTTAGGATGCACTTAGTGAGCCTCAGTGGAAGGCTGCTATGGAAGCATAACATACATCTCTCATGAAAAACCATACATGGAAGCTAGTAAATCTAACTTTAGGAAAGAATACCATTGGCTGCAAATGGGTGTTCAAAGTAAAGTATAAGGCATATGGTACTATTGATAAGCATAAAGCTCATCTTGTTGCAAAGGAATATGATCAGAAAGAAGACATAGATTATGAAGAGACTTTTTCCCCTACTACAAAAAAGACTATCATTCGAGTACTTTGTGCCATGGCAGCTCAGCTTGGGTGGAAGTTACATCAGATGGATGTAAAAAGTGCTTTCTTCAATGGTTACCTATAAGAAGTGTACATGACCCAACAAGAAGGATTTGTTGTTGAAGGACAAGAACATAAAGTTTGTAAGTTAATCAAATCTTTGTATGGGCTGAAACAAGCTCCTCGAGCTTGGTACATCAAAATATATAGTCACCTAGTACATGGTTTCAAAATAAGTCCTTCAGATGCAAATCTCTATATCAAGAACAATGGTTCTGACATAGTGATTTTGGTGCTATATGTAGATGATATGATCATAACAGGAAGCTCAAAAAGTATGATTGATGCAGTAAAATATGATTTGAAACAATATTTTGAAATGACAGATCTAGGACTTCTTCACTATTGTCTTGGTTTGGAAGTTACTCAAAAAAATCATCATATTCGAGTAACACAAAAGAAGTATGCCAAGACATTGATTGATAAATATCGCATGATCGATTGTAAGTCTAAGGTAACTCCAATGGATTATGGACTTAAGTTATCTAGATATGATCAATCACCATAGGTAGATGGCACTCTCTATCATCAAATGATTGGGAGTCTCATATATCTGACAAATACTAGACCAGATCTTAGTTTTGCTATGGGTTATCTTTCAAGGTTCATGCAGGAACCAAATGTGAGTCATTGGAAAGTAGCAAAGAGAGTTCTTCATTATGTCCATGGTACTACAAATTTTGGCTTGGAGTACAAGAAGAATAGAAAGTTCTATCTATAGGGATACACAGACTCAGATTATGCCAGATCTATTGATGATCGCAAGTCGACTTCTAGATACATTTTTCATCTTGGACCTGGTCTTGTCTCTTGGCATAGTAAGAAGTAGCAGGTGGTTGTTATATCTTCTATAGAGGTAGAATATCGTGTAGCTAGTGGATCAGTCTACGAGATAATATGGTTAAGTCACATTCTTACAAACATGGGTCTTCCAAATAATCTTCCACTTCATTTGTTTTGCAATAATCAAGGTGTTTTGAATATGGTCAAGAATCTAATATTTCATGATCATACCAAACACATCGACACTTGATGTCATTTCATTCACGATGAAGTTCCCAAACATCATATACAACTCCAGTACATTCCACTTGATCAGCAAGGTGCAGGTATATTCACCAAGGCACTTGCACGTGTCAAGTTTGAATTGTTTTGCAATACTCTATGTATTTACCAATAATGTAATAAGAGGGGATGTTAGCATTATTCCATTAACTATATTAGTAAAATAGCACATCCATCTATGCACTCTCCAATTAGGTATTGGAAGGGTATTTTGTGCAACTAATCAGGTGGTTCATTAACCACCTAGAACCGACTGAAGCATTGTATTTAATCATGGTTCATTGGCAATATCAACTACTGCGTGATTCGTAACAGTTGGAGAGGGAAAAGATAAGGATAAATCATATGGAGCCAAGGGCTAAAAACCAAGATAAAATTTAGAAGAAGAGTGTATTGCGGAGGTGTGGATTACCCTATTGTAGGCATGATCTATATGAGTGAGGCTCAAATCCCACTTAGCTAGAGAAGTGTGGTGATATATCCTCAAAATTTACACAAGTGTGCGATTAACTACTTCGATCTATCCATTTGACTAAGGGTGGAAAACAGTGGAGAAATTAAGAGAGACTCCTAAAATATTCCATGAAAAGCACCAAAAGTGACCCACAAAACATGAGTTACAGTCATAAACAATGCTATTGGGGAGACCAAAGGAGCACCATACTATATCAAAGAAGAATTGGGCTAAGTCAAGTGCGGAACTGGTCTTGAGATAAGGAATGAACTTAGCCATATTACTAAATTTATGCACAACTACAAAAACACAATCATGCTACTAATATATCATTGGAAAACCACTCAACAAATCCATGTAAATGTTTTCCCAATGATAGGAAGGAATGGACAATGGAACATTGAGGCCCAAATTCCTATTAGTTGGCTTTGAGCAGCAATAAAGTGCACACTACCTCAAGAATTGTAGAACATCATGTTGCATATAGGCTAGTATAAAAACCATGACAAATGATGAATACTCTTGTGTTTTTCAAAATATCCACAATAGAGTGTATAATGTGCCTCTTTTAGAAGGGACGACCATTGCTCTTGAGGTAAACAAAGTTTATCCAACATGTACAACAAAATATCCCTTATATATGAATATTGAAAATAAATTATATTAGAAGAGAAACAATGAAAAATATATCGGTAAACTTTCCCAAAATATAGATCAAGAGCATATTGTGCCGGTCAAGTTTGGAAACCAATAGGTAAGTAGTCACAATTTTCAAGTCTTGAGCTATTGGAAGGCGATTAAAACAATCTACTGCTATGTTTCTTTACCCTTTCTTATACTTGAATAAATGAAACTACTACAAGTAAGATGCCCACTTCATGTGATGAGCTTCCCCAATATTATTTTGAGATTAAATAAACTTAAGGGGCACACAATCAATATGTATAATAGTTTCTTTACCCAAAAGGTAGTGTCTTCAATACTTTAGAGCTTACACAAAATCATACAACTCCTTATCATAAGTGAAATAGTTATTTTTTGTAGTTGATAATGTATTGGAATGATAGGCCACTTGATGGCCATTTTGCTTCAATATAGCTCCAAGGGAAAATTGTGACGCATTTATATCTATCTCAAAATGTTGATCAAGGTCTGGAAGGGTTAGGATAGGTGTTGTACACAACTTATATTTTAAGTTATCAAAGGTGCAAACATGATCATTTATGCATTGAAACATAACTTTGGCTTTGGTTAAATGATGCAATGGGGTTGTAATAGTGGAATACCTATCAATAACTTGCAATAGAAATGTGCAAGTCCAACAAAAATATTTAACTTTGTGATGGTATAATGAGTAGACCAATTGAGGAGGACTTCAACTTTGGTTGGGTCCACTTGTATATATTTTTCATTTACTACAAATCCAAGATATAAAATGGAATATTGAGAAAAAGAAAATTTTGGAAGGTTGGCATACATTTGATTCTTTTGAAGAGTTTTAAGAACATGTTCTAGATGCTCTAGATGAATCTTCCAAGTAGGAGACTATACAAGGATATAATCCAAGTAAATGATCACAAATTTGTTTAAACTATATTTGAACACTTCATTCATCAACCACATGAATGTTGTAGGAGAATTTGTAAGACTAAAATGTATAGTAAGCCACTCAAAAATCCCCATGTTGGTCTTAAATATTGTATTCCATGTGTATTTAGCCTAAATTTTAACTTGGTGATACCTACTTTTAAGATCAATCTTAGAAAAGAATCTAACTGCATGAAGCTGATCGAAAAGAACATCTATTCCTGGAAGTTGATATCTATTATTGATGGTTATCTTATTCAATGCCCTAAAATCAATACATAGCCTCCAAGTACCATCCTTTTTTAGTACAAGTAAAATTAGAGATGCATAAGGAGAGGTACTTGGTTTAATAAATCCTCTGGACAAGTCTTGGATTTCCCTTTTAATTTTTTCCATTTGAATTACTGATTGTTGATACATTGGTGCATTTGAAAGAGGATAAACATGTACAATTTTTATGCTATGATTAATGTAGCAATCAAGAATAAGCTTTGTGGGATCCTCAAACACATTGGAATATGATTAAAATATTTTTTAAATTAAAGTATGTATTTTATGCTTAGGAATCGATGCTTTTTTGTTTTGTGTGCTTATCTACAACTTAGTATAAAATTGGTTGTGTGCTTATTACATTTGATTAGATATGCCTTTTTATCTAATTTTAAAGTTTAAGTATTTTAAAAAGCATCATAGGTATACCTCCTACCATATTTATAGGGGTTTTCTAACAATAATTCATACCAATTCATATGAGTGACATCACACACAACTTTATCCACAAAGTTATGACTAAAGTAAAATTAGACTTTGCAGGTGTGTATGATATTGGAAGTGGTCCCACTATCCTTCCATCCTATATAATAAGGAAGAGGATGAGTGCTCATAGGAAACTTCAATTTTTTGACAACAAACCTTGCAATTAGATTATTTCAAGCCATTGTTAATGATACAATTAATGGAATATTCATGAGTTAGGTGAGCCCTTGTGACGAACAAGTTATCACGGTCATCTATAGAAGAGTTATGATTCATAAGGGTTACATTGTTCAATTTACCATTTAATTAGTTATTTTTTTTATATTCCCTTAGAGTATAAATGGGACCATATTTTGGATCCTCATTTAGAGACTTTACAACCAATGATTTCTTCATATTTTTCGACTGGTAACATTGAAACTGAAGATGTCCTTTCTTATTATCAAAAAATACAATTTTTTTGGGAGTTGGAAATAGAAGAAGAAATATTTTTAATGAAGAAGAAGAGGAAGTATATGATGAGGGAGAAAGATAAGAAAATAAATTAAAATTACTCTTCACTTGTTATTGTTATTGTTGTTGTTGTTTAGGCACCTTTGAAGTGCCTGGATATCAAGATCCTCGCAATTGACTAACAAGTTTTCCCTATACCAATTGTGTATGGTTGAATGTGGCTATAAGTGTGGCCAAGGGAGTATATTTCAACTCCTTATACAAAGGATCCTATAAACCACTTGTAAATTTTATGATGAGTGTTTCAATTGGATCTTTAACACCAAGAAAAATCCTCAACCTATTGAATTGGAATACATAATCCTGCATAGACATATTGTGAATTTGTCTTAATTTGTACCATTTTACATAGAGATCTTGTTCATGGTTTGAGGGATACAAATATTCCTTCAAATATTTTATTGGATCATCCCAAGTGTCAATTAGATTTTGGTTTTCTTGTCATTCCATAACTACAATCTTTGCTAACCCAGACAGTTTGAATTTTGTAAAGGGAACTTTTTCTTCAGTAGGAACCTCTATGTAGGAGAACCAAGTCGCCATATCCATTATTTAGTTGGCTAGGACATTAGGATTTCTATACCCATAATAAGGCTTTACTTCACATTTAGTCTTTTCCCATAGATCATTATTATAGACTTCTATATTGAGCACTCTGGACTATGATTTCTTAGACCTTATTGACTAATATACTAACTACTTGAGCTAAAGCGATCATTTGGTCTGCTAAATTTGATGCTATTTATGATCGAGTGTAATAGAAGACTTAAAAAGTTGATGCCTAAGGACTAAAAGGGTCTTTACAATAAAGGATTACAAAATTTTATGTTTTTTCCCAAGCAATTACAAAAAAATATTCTGTGCAATTTTACAAATGTTTGAAAAATATTACCAATTCAATAATAATAGATTTAATGAAAAGGTAAAGCAAAAAATAATGAGTTAATTAAGTAAAGGCACTTGATTGATTAAATTTTAGAATAATGTACCCCCTTTTATAGGTTCCAAATTGCAATTTGAAATAAAAAATTGGTGGAGTGCCTAAGGAAGAGCTTCGTCAAGTCAATCAACTACAGTTAGTCATGCCAAAAAATTGTGCATAGGTTAGTCAACAAGATGCCACATGGTGTGTCAATGTAGTTGATAAAAATCAACCCAGGTAGCAGTGTGCACCAATCACTAGCCAATGTGCGTAGGCTATTTCACTTAGCTAGCTAACATGGTTTTTAAACGGCTAAAAAGCCTCTCACCCCAATAATATGGGATAAAACCACAAACCATGACAAATCAATTATGGCACCTCTTTACCACATGTCGTGTTGTAGATTGTCGATGCAATTTTTTAGGGTAAAATTGCTATGGTCCACTCCTCCTGCCTATGATCAAGAGTCAAACACTACCTCTTGAATATTTTTACGTGTGATAAATTTACACGTATTTAATTGGCTATCCATGTTCTACCTAGATAATCAGGGTTTTAGATCTGCTAAGTTGTGCACCAATCAGATTTTGATCCAAAATATCCTTAATTCGATGTTGATGATATCTTTTTTCATAGTTGTGTAGGCATCTCTATGCAAGGGCTAGAAATAGTAAGCAACATTGTATTTTTGTTGTGTCATTAGGAAAGTGGGTTTATGGCCCTACATTAATTGGTTGTGACACAAAAAAATAAAGAGGTAGGTATCATGTCAATGTCTGTAATGTTGAAATATAGTGGATTGGTCTTGTGTTGATGTCTGTGATGTCAAAAGTGTGTGAGTTAGTCCTGCATTGACATCTATGTCGATCATAACAATGAATACCTCCTATCATCAGATGATGTCAACCTCAATACTAAAATATGGAGACTTAGTTGTCACTTATTGACATCAACTATGATGATAGAAGATGATTATTACCTATCATAAAACATTGTTGGCTAGATATCAGAGCCTTAGGGATCATATCGTCGAAATGCAGTAATATTTTTTCTTTGAAGGGTAACTTTGCAATAAAAATACATCATCAAGAAGCAAATAATATTGCTTTATTTATAAACAACAAGCCAAAACTAGAAAAATACAACTGAAGATCCACATGAACACAAATTTGATTTTGAACCACAACAACATGAACCACAATCTTTGATCTTAACTAGTCTTTTATCTACAGCTTCATAAATATATAAGTAAATACTATTGCCTTCCAATAGATTTGACCAAAATATAATGCAAGGTGCACATTTACTTTATTGAAAAAGAAAACTAAGAAATATTGCATTTTGGGATTATCGTTGAAGCACCTTTCTTTGATGTATGGTTCTGATGTGATGTAGAGTTCTCTAGATCTTCGATTGAACCCTCATTAAAACTTCCTCCAAAAAATAAATCCCAAGTCTAGTTTAGTGGATTGGAACTTGGACTCACAATTTCAAACAATATTTGCAATATTGAGCTTCATATATATTATGCATGAAAATCTAATGCACAAACAAGATCATGAATACTAATATTGGTTGGAAATTACTAAAGCCAATACAAGCAGCACTAGATCAGAAATCATCCAGAACCTCTATAGACCATTCTATGATACCACTAATTTGGATCAAAATGAAGCTAAGAATTTGCATTTGTTGAGCAAGGTGCAGCAAAAGCAGTGCAAAAGGATTGTAATTGTTGTCAACACAGACAGAGTGATGCAGTTGAAGCAGTTCAGAGGTCAATCAGATCAAGTGCAGTAAATATCAAGAAAAACGAGAGGGGACCCGGATCCAGAAATTTGCGAGAAAAAGACAAGGAAGAAAACTGTCGCGATATCGCGACATGTTTCCTGTCGCGATTTCGCGACATATCCGAGGAGAGAGAAAATGCATTGAAAACTGTCGCGATTTCGCGACATATCCGAGGAGAGAGAAAATGCATTGAAAATTGTCGCAATTTCGCGACATATCCGAGGAGAGAGAAAATGCATTGAAAACTGTCGCGATTTCGTGACATATCCGAGGAAAGAGAAAATGCATTGAAAACTGTCACGATTTCGTGACATATCCGAGGAGAGAGAAAATGCATTGAAAACTGTCGCGATTTCGCGACATATCCGAGGAGAGAGAAAATGCATTGAAAAATGTCGCGATTTCGCGACATATCGGAGGAGAGAGAATGTGCAAGGAAAAATGTCACGTTTTCGTGACATGCTGGAAGGAAAGAAGCCAAATCGAGAAACTGTCGCGATTTCACGACAAGTTTGAAGCAAAGGCACCAAGGATGAAAAATGTCACGATTTCGCGACATATGGGAGGAGAGAGAAAGTTGATGAAGAAGTTGTAGCGATTTCGCTACATATCTGAGTTTCGCCAGCATAAGCAAAGAAAAAGCACCAAGTAAGAAAAGTGTAGCGATTTCGCTACAAGCTTGAAACACTAAGAACAAAAGTGTAGCGACTTAGATACAGCTTCGAGTTGCAAGGCAGAAAGATGTAGCGATTTCGCTACATGGTCAAAGTGCAAGATAAAAAGGTGTAGCGATTTTGTTGCAGGTTAAAAATGCATAATGCAGAGGTGTAGCAATTTCGCTACAGGTTGAAAATGCATAATGCAGAGGTGTAGCAATTTCGCTACAGGTTGAAAGTGCATAATGCGAAGGTGTAGCGATTTCGCTACAGGTTAGAAACACATGTTGGAAAGGTGTAGCGATATCGCTGCACGTCGAAGTTTCACTAGCAAGCAGAAAAGAAAAATGCTAAGGCAACAATGATGTAGCGATTTCGCTACATGTAAGGTTTTTCGTGGCTGCATGGAGTAAAAATAGTACGGATGCCAGATGCGTCGCGATTTCGCGACAGGGTGAACGAAAAGCCGTTGCAAGCCGAAAACGTCGTGATTTCACGACGACAATGAAGATGACGTCAGCAAGACAGAAAATGTCACGATTTTGCGACATGTTTCCAAAGAAGCCTCATGAAGCCATAAACATCACGATTTCGCGACATCTTAGAGGATGACGTTAGCAAAACCAAAAATGTCGCGATTTCACGACATGTTTTCAGAGAAGCCTCATGAAGCCAGAAACGTCGCGATTTCGCGACATCTTAGAGGATGACATCAGCAAAACCAAAAATGTCGCGATATCGCGACAAGTTGCCAAAGAAGCCTCAGGAAGCCGAAAGTGTCACGATATCGTGACAGGTAATGTTTTGGCGGGAAAAAGTCAAAGATACATGCATTGTGACAGGTGTCAAAAAGATGCCAGTTACGAAAAATTAACCAGAGTCAGATTTGCAGTTCCAAGTGACAGATGGTGAGATTGCAGAGGAGAAATTCATGCTGTAGTTAACTGAAGTTAAAATGTAAGTTACGAAGCATTGCATTTAAGATGCAAATGGCTATTGCAGGGCCATAACAAAGCATGACTGGGAAAGGTGGCAGACTCACAGGAAAGCGACGGTGTATCGAGAACTGATTGCAGTGACATTTGTCAGCTGCGTATATCATAAGGAATAGTTGATCATAGGAGATAAAAATACACAATTTTTAACAGAGAAGACAGAGCGATTTCGAAGAAACGATAGAGCATCGAAACGCGCAGAAGGGTTGTCGGTATTTGCAGAGAAGGACTTGTCGGAATATGCAGGTAGTGCGAGAGAAAAAGGCTGTCGAGAACACCGGAATGTCGGAAAGAAAGCGACTAAAATGCGGATCAGGTCGGAAGGATTTGACACGTCAATTACAAATCGAGAATGCAATAAAAAAATGGAGGGAAAAGTTAAACCGTTCAAACTCGAGCCATTCGAAGAACTCAAGAATAAAAGGATCGAATTGGCATAGTGAGCGAGTTCTCGCGATTGTATTTTTTGTGCATTTTAAAAGGTCTCGATAAGCAAGGGTCGTTGTAAGAAAACAACCTTGAATAAAAACCTGCAATTCTATTGAATATTCAAGAGAAAGGTTTTAGAATAAATCAGAAGATATTGAGTCTCTAACAATTCTCTCTATGCTTCGTGAGATTTTTGTATGTGCTATAGACCGGTAAGGGTCTTGCAAAAGAGAAGGCATTTTTATGTCCATTTATCTTGCAAAATAGAAATCCAATTTGGTGCTTGGATAAAGGGGTTGGTGCTCCTATCTCATTGCGACGAGATAAATCAGGGGTTGGTGCTCCTTCCAGTGGGTGCTGGTAAACGATTGTAAATATTGAATCCTTGCAAAGACTGGATTTGGATAGAAGTCCAAACAGTCATTCTTTGAGGAGTAGCCACATCGGTGAACCTCGTAAAATTCTGTGTTGTGTGATGCTCTTGTGTGATACTTGCTTTATCTAGTTTCAAGCTTGCATCATTAGTTTTAAAAGTTGCAGATTTAAGTTTTTAAGTAGTTACACTGATTCACCCCCCCCCTCTCAGTGTCATTGTGAGAATATCAGCATTAATATGGTGTGCTTAAATAGGTACAATTTACAACTGCATATCTTCCAAATTGTAACAAGATTTCAAATTTTAAATATATGCTTAACAACTTGCTTATTTCAAGAATTGCCTACTAACAACCTACTAACAATATTCATCTAGAAGATATTACAAAACTAAGTATAACGTGAGCAAAATAAATCTCATGTTTTACAATAATAAGAGTAAGTCCCTATAAGCCTAATTCTAATTACATATTATTCCTCATCATTCATCTAACTATTCATCTTCTTAGACTCTTCAATCTTCTAAAAAAAATGACTCTTCATATTTCTTATATGAGAAATATATTTTATTGACTCATAATAATGACAAACCTCTAATGATTTCTAAATAATAAATACTAAATGACTTACAAGACACTTTTCACACCACATATTTAAAAAATATTTACAAGTACCAAATAATGTAATAAACTGCAACACTCCCCTATTGCATTATTTGGTATGCTACTCTAATTCAGGTAGTGACTTTGGATCTTGTTTTATCTTTCTTATTCTATCTTGAAATTTATTTTGATTTAGATAGATCCAATTATATTACTTGTGCAGAGAGAGTTATGAAAGAATTCAAATTTGTTTTGACCAAGTGCTTTTATAAAAATATCTACAAGCTGTTCTCAAGTAGGTATATATTTTAGTTGAGTATGATGATCTTGAACATGATCCCTCATAAAATAACATCGTGTTTCATGAAATATTGTATTTTTAATTAGTTTTTGAACTCCTTAATTATCACAATTCAATATTGTAGGACTTCTTTTTATCCATATATCTAATAGAATGTATTGTAGCCATAGTGCCTTTTATATAGCATCTCTTGTAGCATGATATTATGATTTTGTGGAGGAAAGTACCATTGCATGTTGTTTTTTACCGTACCATGAAATAGTTCTTGATCCAAGATTAAATACATAGCCTGATGTTGATTATTTATGTTGACATTTTTTCCACATTAAAATTTTGCAAAATTTTTCTTAAAAAAATGTAAACAAGTTTGTCCGCGAAATTTATTTTGAGCAATTTTGCCACATTAAAAAGTTTGTTGAAAATTATTCTAAGTTTTTTATGAGTGTAGTTTCAGGAAAACTTTGAGCGAATTTCATTTTCATCCGTAAGTGCAGCAAAATGCCTTTTCGACCCTAAGTGCAGCAAAATGCCTTTTCAGGCATTTTGCTGGTGAAATTACTTCCTGGGCATTTCACTAGCGAAATTACTTCTTGGCCATTTCACTGGAAAAATCACTTTATCGACAGTTTTTCTCCCATTTATAGTGAAATTCTTTTTCACTTCATTTCTCAACAAAATCTGGGTAGTAGTCACAATAAAATGACGTTTCCAAGATGGGCCCAACTTTTGGCAGTACAAGATCCTCCCAGGTGAAGTCATAGCAAAGAGGCAAGATTGGGGTAAAACTCCTATTTCACCCAAGTTTGAGGTGAAACTCCCATTTCACCCAAGGGTGGAGTGAAACTCCCATTTCTAAGCATATCTCGGACGAAAACATTGGCCAAGAGCACATTCCAAGTGCAAGTCTAGGCAAAAGCTCATCCCGAGCATGACTTGGACGAAATCAAGATGGAGGATCATTTTGAGCGTAACTTTGAGCGAAAGCTCATTTTGGAAGCAAATGCCATCACCCCAAATTTTTTAGTGCAAATATTCTTTGGGAAAGGATTAAGGCTAGTAAATTTAATTCCTGTGGTGACACAACTGATATGTCTAGGATCCCTGCTAAAGAACTGTTGAGTTTAAGTATTATGCCCTTGATTTTGATGTAATCATATTCATTTCCAAGGCACCATCATGGAGATTGAAATGATATTGACGATTTCTACCAAAGCTCTGATACACCATGTGACAAAATCATTGGACACTTTCAAATGCATGTGTTGATTTATTTTTTGTTGGTACCAAGGAGGAATTACCACAGTTTAATTTTTTACTAGCTGGTATTTTCATTTAATAAGCATTTAATTTTGGAGGTGAAATCCTCTATAAATACTAAGCATTTTGGTGTAAAATGGGGAGGATAGACATTCAGCTGAAAAAATCTTTGAGTTTAATTTTCTACATTAATTGGAAGACATTTCTCTCTGGTTCCTGGATCAGTGTTGTATGCAATTACTTTCTACCTATCATTTTTGATATGTTCATTTCCATTATTAGATAAGTTTAAATTCTGCATCTAAATTTAATTCCTAATAAAAATGTGAATACTTAAATGTTTATTGGAAGTTATCCTTGCAAATATGTGAATGGTTCCTGTGTTTTTCTTTCTGTTACATGTTTATTAAAACTTGATTTGGATTTTAGCTACTAGTTTATTCTCATTTTATGATTCTGGCTCATAGTCATATTTTCCATTCCTTTCCATCATTTCCCATCTCTTTCTATTACCCTAAGCTTTACACTGATTGTTAGATTAGTATGGGATCCAACCCTCTCTAAATATTGGCTTGAAGAACATCTCTTTCCTTCAGCCTTTCAATGTTTTTCGGGTCTAGGGCACACATATATTTTGTACTTAGGCAGATTCATGACCAACAATTATATAGAAAAAGTCTCGATAAAAAATCATAGACACTTTCTATAGCCATGGAATTTTTATCCATTTAAAAATTCTTAACCCCCCTAGCAAACGTAAACTTCACCCCTCATCTGCCTATATTTTTTTTCGTACCCTCCTAAACATTTTATAACTTCCATGTGTAATTTTTATCATTTTTAGCGAATTTGAAACTGATAAAAATAACTATCGAATTCGCTAAAATAGGGTGCCAACCTGTGTTGACGGGTGACCGTTTGGATTTTGTCCAAATTTGGTTTGTGCCAAAGATTTTATGAATTCAAAGGCTTATAAATTAGGTGTTGAATTTGCCTAAATTAATAGTTTTCCTAATTTACCATAATTGACCTAATTCGACTCCCTTTAACCTTGGAATTCTAGTTTACCCCATCTTTAAAAATAATGATCCATCTCTTGAAAAGGGCTAATGATGAGTTGTGTGTATATGTGTTAAATTTTGAGAGCTTGACTTGATAAATTTTTGTTGTAGGTTGGGTACTATTAACTATTTTCTTGTAGGATAAGGAATTGTCTTAAAGCTTATACTGCAGTTAAGGATTGTCAGGATTTTTCAACCTATGTGAGATCAAGAAATAATTTCATTATCACCATCATTCTAGCAAGATCAAATGATCAGATCCGGTATACAATCACTATGATAATTTCAATTAGATTATTTTAGCATTTTACATATCGTTCCTATATTTGTAATTTACTATTTTTAGACACCTAGCGAATTTAGAAATTGATCTCTTAATCCACTTTCAGTGTCGAATTCGCTAGCTAGTTCTGAATTAGCATAGACTTAAGTTGAGGGTAAACAATTGCTTCTAATTTTCTTATTACATATTTCTTTTTGCATATTAATCATCCATATAGCGATTGCACTTTGCATTAGGCACTGTTTCATTATTTTCTATCAATATTTCACCTATTTGCAATAAATCTACAATTTCCTTATTTTCATGCAAGGTTTGCTAAAGGAACCTAGGGGGTATGAATGCCATGCCATCAAGGTCCATTTGATAATGACCTAAGTAGATCCTATTGGAAATATTAAGCATATTGAGTTGTCATTGATGTCAAAAGGATGCATGGTATTCAAGGCAAAAATATTCTTCTAAGGTTGGACAATTATTCAAGGTAAGGTATATCTCAAAGCAAGGAAAATTGTTGAAAATAAAAGGATTATAATATTGATTTATTATAAATAAAGTTCGTAGAAAGGGAAATTTTTTAAGAAGGTTTAAAATTTCAAAGAGAAGGCCAAAGGGTTTATTATAATATTTTTATATTATAATTTAAAAAGAAGGCTTTGGTGCCAATGTCTTTGAAGGATTTAAAAATAAAAAATAAAGTTTGAACTTGAATCCACGATAATGAAAATAAAGGTATATTTATATGGAATAAAATATTTCATTTACTCACCACGAATTCTAATGTTTGAAATATTTTAATGCGAATGATTTTGGTATCTCCCTATGTGCCATTTTGAAAATTCAAGGTAAGGAGAATACAACGAACAAGAAGGTATAATTCATGGGTTTTGAAGCTTGAATAAGGAAATGAGATTTTGTTGTGTTGTTCCAACTGTTGGGGTATCTCAACCAGTTGTCCAGCCCTAGACAGGGTGCTGCAGAGCAAGGAGTGTTGAGTTTGATTTCCAGATGTATAATATTTTTGCTATGTATTCATTTCTTGAAGCACAAAAGGGTGAAAGTTTTGTTGTGTGCATTTTGTTATCAAGTCGATGTGTAGCCCAGTTTATTGGCTAGGCTGCGTGAAGATCCTATCATGGGAGAGATCCGAAGGTTGAATCCTATCGGGTGCATTTTTGGTTGGGAAGACATTGTGGTAGTTTTAGTTTGGAAGCGCATGAGGATATAGATATAAGGGCAACCCTTTTGGTTGCTACTCATTGGGCTAGCCCAACTAGTCACGATGGTGGTGGCTAGGTTCTACAGTTTGGGAGGTTCAAGTTTCAAATCCCATCTGCGAAAAGAAAGGCTTTTAGGTGAAAGGTATGCAAAATAAATTTTATTTTCATTAAAGTTGGAGTAATAAGGTAACACATTGATTTTAGTGCTTCATTGTGAATTATTTATATTGCATTCTGTATGTGATCATGTTGGAGAAATAAGGTGTATTCTTTATTATTTGAAAAGTGTACTGTATGATTTAAATTGGAGAAATAAGGAGTAATTTTTTATTGTATTAAAATTATATTTTATGTTTCAAAGTTGGAGAAATAAGGTGTATTTGAGTATTATAAAATTGTATGGTGTATGTTTTAAAGTTGGAGAAATAAGGTGTATCTTTGGTATTTCAATTTTGTATTTTGAATTTTTTTTTTTGCTAAGTAAAAGGTTTATATTGCAAAAAAAGGGTTTTAAGGATCCCTAAACCTATTTACATAAGCATCAGAAAAGCAGTGCCATACTGGAATGATGACTGAGGACCCCAGTAGAAGACCAAAAAGTGAAGGTTGTGGAAGAGGGTGCAGCCTCATCCTTAGACATGCTAGAAACAACCTTATAGACCCAAAAATGAGGATGCAACCTCATACCATAATCCAAAACCAAAACCAAAACTTAGATAGATAGAAAAGTCTAAAATATGAAAATACATAAACGCAAGACATACATCAACAAGAAAACCTAAAGACCATTAGGCTCCACGTAGGGAAGTAAAGAGGGTAGAACATAAACAAAAAGGAGCAACAGGGAGACAGAGGAAGTCATTCCTTAGCCTCAGCCTTTTCTTCTTCCTTATCATCCTCTTCAACCATTTCCTTAGTTTCGTCATCCTTGGGTTCAGTCTTGAAATTTGCCAAGGTTGGTTCAGCAGCAACAATGTCAGCTTGAGTAATATGATTAGTGTAGAATAGCTTATGGAGCCCCTCCTCGATGTCCATAGTACAATTCATCATGCAGTTCATCATTACCGTATTAGAGGTAATAATGTAATCCTTAAGCTTCTTGTTCTCCTCATTGTCGTCACTGATTTCAATCACCTTAATCTTGAAATCCAGGTTTTGAATCTATGTTGACTTTCTCACCAGCTCCTCACTACTATCAAACATAATGCTTTTCCTCACCTTCAATTTGGAAAGGGCTTCAGTTGCCTTTTTATTATTTTTCACTTTGGACAGGCGTTCGGTAGGGGAATTCTTTTTGGTAGGGCTGCTAGGGTCTGGGTTAGCCTTAGGACTGTTGGCAATGATATAAGTGTAAATAACCTTAAACATACCTTGATGCTAGGGAATTTCATGGTTCTTCTTGTCTCTACAAGAGGAAATTGAGTGGTTCATGGATTTTAGGAAGAATAGAGGGATGCTCAAGGGGTTTAATTATTTGAAATGGTTGACGAAGGCCAAATAGTAGGTTTTCATGGGTTTATCAGGGTCGTAGACACAAATGAACTACATAATGGGTTTCATGATAGTATTCCAGGGTATGGATAGGTCACTTCTGAAAAGGCCTGGCCCCTTGACTTTCTTAATGATTTTTTCATTTTCGTTGAAATTTTCCAACTCAACTTCCCAATTGTGCTTGTGGTGATGGATGGAATGACCACCTTCGTTAAATTGGCCAATGATGGAAGCAAGAAGGTGAGAATCAATGATGAAATCCCTCCCCAGATAGACACAACATAATTATCCTAGGTTTTGAGGAAAGCCATAGTTATCTATGTATGTACTGTAGGACTGGGTCAACAAGAGAGTCGCACATATAGGCATTAGGCTCGATATAATCGCTCGATATTATGGGAAAAAGAGGTGATCGGTGACAGAGCGGGAAAGATACAGGTCAACCAAGGGGAAGATGGCGTAGGCGAAAAGGGTAAAAATGAAAAATAAAATGGAAGGGGGAGGTTGAAAAAGAAATGGAGTGGAGGGGTTGGAAATTTGAAGTGAAAAGAAGAAGTGACTGAAGCAGAAGCAATAATGGGGGGACAAGTGGAGGAAAGAAGCCTCACACATAGGGAAGGGCAGCCTAACCAAGGAGGGTCGATCACCAAGGTCTATGTTTTTTTTTGGAACTGTGCGATAGGCTATAAAATCAACACACAAAGGACTCAAAGTTCCAAGGTAGAACCAAACTTTCCACTTATTTCTTGGTTGAAATTCTAGGTGTTTAAGGATCTTGACAGTGATTTGCACACATAACATCTGCCACGAGTGGAAATTTTTAACGTGGAATCTGATCTTAACAAGGGCCTTAGACAAATTCTGAGCATTGGAATGAACACCCCCGCTAACCAAGGAAGAAAGCCTCCGAATTAGCTTCCAAGAGGTGATGCATTGGAGATAATAATGAAACTTCACGCTATCATCATTGAAATCTACACACCAAGACCTACACAAGTGGGACAAATAAAAATATTGATTGCCATGATCGTTAAAGAATGAGCCACAAAAATTTACCCAAATGTAAGGACATAGTGGAATAGTTGTGGTGACGATAGGGTGTTGGTGGATGGACAATGGGTCAGGAATGGAGGTAGTGTGAGACATGTGGTGCATGGGTAGGGAGCCAGCATGAAAGAAAAACAAAGGAATGGTGTGAATATGATGATTGGAAAGATGGTAAAGGTAGTGTAACGCATGGGGATTGGTTTGAGAATGACACTTACTCATCACGTGACGAGATGAAAGATGACAAAAATTATTGTTGGTTTTGTTCATGAGGATTAGGAGGGGTGGCTTGGGGATGGGCTTCCTACTAAGGAAGGCTTCTAAGATGCTTCTCTTGGTTCACCACTCTCTAGACTTCCTTTGGGAGATTCGTATGCCAAATTTGGAGATTAACCATGCTGACCCTGATATTAGCTAAACTGTCAGTTGCCTTATTGGATTATCTGAATGTGTGTTGGCAAATGACTTCTTGCCTATTGAGGATGAGAGACCTGGCTTCCTAAATGTCATATTTGACTTTCCAAGAAGGGTTGGAATTAATGTTCTTAGATAATTGATAATATTGAGAGAGTCTCCTTCCACTATCAGATTGATGGTGAAATATTTTGCTAGACTTAAGCCTCTCCACATACTTTTGGCTTCTGCCACATGATTATTTTTTTCACCTAATCCTTCAGCAAAGACAAGTAAAGAGTTTCCTTGATGATACCTCACAATACCTCCAGCTCCAACCTTCCCAGGATTGCATTTGGTGGTTCCATCAACATTAAGTTTGAGCCAACCAACTGGGGGAGGAGTCCAAACAGTCTCTGGTCATATGAAGGAGGGAGGACAAACATCCTCTAAGGACAATCCCAACTCCTTTCCTAGGTCTAATTCAGCCTTGGAAGTAGGTTTGGATGAAGGGGGGATGAGGAAGGTGTTCTCTAATGCGAAGGCTAAAATTTTAGCTAAAAAAATCTTATTTCTTTCGAGCCATACTTGCAAAAGGAAGTGGTGGAGGGATATCTTCCAGAAAAATTGAAGACGAGGGTCGTAGAAATGGGTAGACCACTTATGGAAGAGATATCCTATAGAGCAAGGTTGGGCCCACTGTATATGGAAGTGATGGAAGATAGAATCAATAATGGAAGTGGAAAATGGGCAGTGGAGAAAGAGGTGGCTAGTGGATTCCCAATCATTAAGGCAAAGATAACATCTGTTAGGAATGGGCATGCCTTTTCTGATGATATTATCAATAGTGAGGATTTTCTCTTGAATAGCTAGCCAAGAAAAAAAGGAGATCTTGGGGATGGGGTGCTTGACCCAAAATTTATCAACTGGATGCAAAATATCCTCAAAATCAAGAAGGAGAAGGTATGCCGATTTGATAGAGTAATTTCCACTTTTAGTATGTTCCCAAATGAAATTATCAAGATGCATGGAAGAAGGGATGATAGTGGAAGACAGGAGGGAATTTAACAGATTGGATTCAGCAGGTAGATCAGGGTGAGCAATGGAAATCCAGTTTGGAGGTATACTCAGAGTGAAAAAGTCGAAGACTTTGTGGCCTATTCTATCATCAGTAAAAGGTTTGAGTTTGGACAAAATGGGATCATTGAGGAGGGGTCCTCGGGTGATCCAATTATCACTCCAAAAATTAATTCTTCTTCCATATCCCAACATCCACCTTAGACCTTTGATGATGAGGGACTTAGTACCACAAATAGAGTTATAGAAAGCCGACCCTCTAATTGGGATGCCTTCATTGAAGAAATCACCATTTTGGAGATATTTTATTTTTATGATGGTGGTCCAATCAATTTTGTCTCCAGAAACCATCCTCCAGGCCTGTTTGGCAATCAACACAGTGTTGAGGGCATGAATCTTCCTAAGTACTAATCCCCCTTGAATTTTGGGTTTGCACACCTTGTCCCAAGCCACCAGATGAATTCTTTGCTTGTTGTCAGTGTCTGTCCACAATAAGTTTTTTTGTATTTGCTCTATTTTTGTTGATATTAGGGTGGGAGCCTTGAAAATGGATAAGAAATACATAGGAATGCTTTGAAGGACCACAACAATTAATGTACATTTGCCATCTTGGGACAATAGATTTCCTTTCCACCCTGCAAGTTTTTTTAAAATTCACTCAAGAACATTGTGCCACATAGAAGCTACGAGTTGTCCATAAAACAGAGGAAGGCCAAGGTAGGTGGCAGGAAGGTCATCTATAGAGCATTCAAGGATTCTATAAATATTGATTTGCCTTTGCATGGGAGTATTTAGGAAGTACAATTTGCTTTTGTTGAAATTGACTTTTTGGCTAGCAGCTTCTTCATATAGATGGAGGATAAATTTGATGACTTTTGCTTCAAGGATAGAAGCCTTTGTTGAAATAATGGTATCATCCATAAATTATTGATGTGAGACTGGTGTGGTTTGAGAGGAAGCTTTGATCCCTGACATCAAACTTATTTTGCAAGCAACTTGTATTGTTCTACCTAGAGCTTCAGCTAGGATGATGAATAACATTGGAGATATGGGATATCCTTGCCTAAGACCTTTGTTGCTTTGAAAATAGCCTATTATAGACCCATTAATGAGGACAGAGAACCAAGCCGAGGAAATATAGTTTCTGATAAGATCAATCCAATCGGGATGGAACCCAAACTTGTTAAGGATGGCTAAGAGAAAATTCTAGTTCACTCTATCATAGGATTTATTCATATCAATCTTGAGGATGCAAGTGGGGTTTTTAGATTTAGAGGTAAAATGAAGGGCTTCGTGAATGGAGATGACCCCATATAGGATAGAATTTCCTTGAACCGAACTCCATTGATGGGGGTCAATGATGGAAGGTAGGATAATTTTCATTCTAGTAGCCATGATTTTGGTGAGGATTTTGTAGACTATGTTGTAGAGGCTAATAGGCCTAAAATCAGCTAAGGACTTGGTTGTTTGGTGTTTGGGAATGAGGGATATAAATTTTGAATTAAACCCACATGGTATCCTTCTAGAAGATTGGAATTATTTTATAGTTAAGCAAACATCAGTGCCAACAATGTCCCAAAAATTTTGAAATATTCGAGGAGGAAACCCATCTGGACCTGGGGATTTGTCTGGATTCATCGAAAAGAGGGCAGCTTTAATTTCATCATCCTAAAAAGAGGAAATGAGGGAGGAATTGATTGATTCAAGAATGGAATTTGGAGGGATGTGGTGAAGAAGGGCCTCTTGGGCTAAAACTAAGCAAGAATCATCATCCTCTAGAAGCTTTGAGAAATAGGAGCAGGCTTCATTTTTTATTTCCTCAATATCTGACATGGTGTTGCCATCTTATTTGGTTAGCTTCTTGATGCTATTGTTGCTTCTATTGTGAAGGGTAGCCACATGAAATAATTTGGTATTCGAATCTCCTTATTTTAGCCAAAGGGCTCTGGATTTTTGGCACCAAAAGGTCTCTTCACAAGCAAGGACATTATGATACTCAGCAAGGATCTTTTTTCTTCATTTCTGGTTTGGTCATCTAGCTCTCCACATTCACTTTTGAGTTCAATCTGGTTAAGTATTTATTTTAGAGATAACTTATTGGAAAAGAGATTGCCAAAGACTTCTTTATTCTAGATTTTCAAGTCTAATTTGAGATTTTTAAGCTTTTGAGATAGTCTAAAGGAAGGGTGCCCTTGATAGTATTGCTGCCATACGTGAGAGACACGTTGTCTGATATCTATGTGGTGTAGCCACATTGTATTTTGAATATTATAAAAGAAGGGATACAAGTTTATTTGGATATTGATTGAAATTTTATTGCTTATATTTTAATAAGGAATTTTGAGTATATGATTTGACACTAAAAGGGGAGAAGTGCTGACATGTTTTGAAGTAGGAAAAAAAAGAAAAATTATTTGCTAAAGACAGGTTTGGAAATTCATAGAAGAACATCATTATCAAGGTAAATTTAGAGGTATGGTGATTTAATCCTTTCTCAAGGTGTTTTTTATTGAGGAAATTGGAGGTATAAGGATTGATTTGATGTGTATTAATGTTGAATGAAATTGGGAATATAAGTGCAAGGGTTTGAAAAAAAATTTGATGTGCATTAGTGATTGATTGAAGATGGAAGTAATGGTGAATTATTGTTGAATGAAATTGGAAATATATGTGCTAGGGTTTGAGAACAAAGTTGTGCATTATTGTTGAATGAAATTGGAAATATATGTGCTAGGGTTTGAGAATAAAGTTGTGCATTATTGTTGAATGAATTTGAAAATATACTAGCAAGGGTTATAGACCAATCTTGTGAAGCAAATCTATGCATTAGTTTTGAGTGATATTGGGAATAAATTTGCAAGGGCTATAGACTAGTTTTGTGAAGAAAGTATGTGCATTGGTTTTGATTAATTTTGGAAGTACATAAGAAGGTCAACTATCAAGTTCTAGACTAGAGTATCCTTTTGAATGCAATGAATGTGAGACATGTGAAAGCGGTAGACTTAATGAATGTGAGAATAACATTTTGAGTACTTGTAATGCATATTATTCTCTGTATGTTCATGAAGAAAAAGAATTTTGGGTAGAATATGTCTGAATTACTTTAGTCAAAGAAAGCACTTTTGGGAAAGATATATGCAATTTTTTCTATGCAAGAATTAGGAATATTTGAGTAGTTTCTGTGAGCAACATTGAGGTAGATTTGAGCAGGTTATTGAGGTAAAATTGAGCAATTTTGTGAATTGAGTTCTGAGAAGGTTTGATGTAGATTTGAGTAGGATCTATGAGCAGGTTTGAGTAGTTATTTGAGTAGGATTGTAGAGCATATTTGATCAAGTTTGTTTGAAGCATATTTGAGCAAGATTATGTGCAAATTTGAGCATATTTTGTGAGTAGATTTGACCAAGACTTGTGAGTAGGCTTAAATTATACTTGAGCAAGCCTTGTGAGTAGGCTTGAAGCAGATTTAAGCAGGCCTTATAAGTAGGCTTGGATCAGATTTGACCAAGCCTTGTGATTAGGCTTGGAGCAAATTTGAGTAGGATTTGGAGCAAACCAGAGCAAAGGGGATTGGTGTCTCCTGTGGATAGAGGTCCACAAACTAGAGCAAAGGGGATTGGTGTCTCCTATGGATAGAGGTCCATGAACCATATCAAAGGGGATTGGTGTCTCTTATGGATATAGGTCCACAAACCAAAGCAAAGGGGATTGGTGTACCTTATGGATAGAGGTCCTAGAACCAGAGCAAAGAGGATTTGTGTCTCCTATGGATAGAGGTCCATGAACCAAAGCAAATGGGATTGGTGTCTCCTATGGATATATTTCCACAAACCATAGCAAAGGGGATTGGTTTCTCCTATGGATAGAGGTCCACAAACCATAGAAAATGGGATTGGTGTCTCCTATGGATAGATGTACACGAACTTGAGCATAGGGATTGGTGTCTTCTTTGGGTTGGTGCCCATAAACATTGTAATAGGGAATTGGTTCCTAAGATATTTTTTGCGAAAAATTATAAGAAATTTTAGACACTAAAATGTGGTAAATCCGATTAAGCATCCACAAACAAAGATCAAATTGGTATCATATGGCCCCTTGGGCAGTCCTCAGGAGACTCACAATGGTTCTAGCCACTCTGAAAAGTTTTTTGGAGGCTATCGGCCCAATTTTTGGAGGTTTTGGCCCAAAATTCACCACCGTCCCACCCTGGGATGATGGTAGATTCCCATCATCCCACCCTGGGATGGTGGTGAGCCATTGTCCCAGGGTGGGACGATGAGCAAGTTTAACCTAGAAAAAGTCAAATCTGAGCCAAATGGCACCCAAAAACTGCCATCTAGCACACCATTTGGAGAATGCAAGTCATAGGGCACTTAATCCATATGAAATGCTTCATAATGGAGGCCCAAAATGGAGATTCTCTTCCCCATCTGGTGCATGTCTCCATTTTGACAAGTGGCGCCTCCTGCCATGCATGCCATTTTGCACATGAGACCCTTTGGGATATAAAATGGATACATGGTCCACCCAAAAATAGAGAGAGGAGTTCTAGGATATGCAACAGAGTGCTACTAATATTTCCCCTAACTTTATTACACCTTTTTCCCTCAAAATCTCCCTTTTGCCAAGGAGGTTACCGGGTGACTTCAAGAAGGTAATCCGAGCATAACTTTTCCATTCGGGTGCATTTATTCACAAAATTTGACCTATAACACACCCTATAATGTTTAGGAACATTGTATAGTAATTTGGTAGCAAAAAGTGGCCAAATTTGGTGGGTATCCCCTCCTAGGGTGCCCCCCAAATAGTTGCAGTCATCATCGCCCCCACGGGACAAGGGTAAATTATTAAATATTTTCATTACTTTTTTAATTAGTAATATTATATATTTTCCCATGATGCTATAGTTCAAATTTCAAGTGATTTTGAGTTAAAATGAAATATTTATAAGATTTTTAAGTTTAAGTAGGCTCGTAAGGCCCATCCGGGCACCCTAGTTTGATGCAGGTGGATCCAAGATCCAATTGGAAAATATGATCATATGGGTTGTCTTGAAATACCAATTTATGCACACTGAAAAAATTTCATGAGTTTTGAATGAGTGCAGGTTCGATATTTTGTTGTCCTCATTTTCGTAGGTTACAGGCAGGCAGCGCTAAATCGAGGGGTCTACGAGTGCAATTTCATATCTGTTTTGGGTGATATCCTCCAAAAACATCCTCTTTAACATCTCTGCAATTTTTCAAGTCATTTCTATATCATTTGATGCATGTTTAATTCATATGCCTTTTTGCCCCTGTGGGGATTACATGTTTTCACCAAACACCCTTGCTATTTGGCATCTTTTTGTTTTCTTGTGTACAGGTGCAGGTCCTCATAATTCTTTGGGAAGTAATATCATACATCAGAGAACCTATATACAAGCATTGGTGGCATTGTCTCGCCCACCTCGATTGTGGGTACGCGGAGAAACATTGGATGTGCACCCGGATTTCGTGAAAGACTTGGTCTTTGGGCACCCAATATTGTAACAATTGTATCACCCTTTTGATCCCTCAAGGGGACTTATGTAACCTTGGATCTGATCCAATGAATTAATGATAAGAAGCTTGTTTTACTTCACTTTCCTTTTGTTGGTTTTCTTGTACTTTTGCATGCATGCTTCCTTTTTTAGGATCATTAGTAATATCGGGTAGATACGCATATTGTTTCATATAATTTGGTGTAATTTTTTCCCTAATTTAGTGGTGATCATGGTGGGACCCTTGTCCCTTATGATTTGGGTGAAAATCTAACTTCAATTTTGCAATTTTTGCCCTTTTTGTGTTGCAGGTGCTCCTCTCCCCACCCTGGAATGGTGGCAGAGCCTTTATCTAGCACACCCTGGGATGGTGGATTCATTGTAACACCCTAGGATGGTATTTATGCTTCTAATCATCCCACCCTGGAGCGGTGGTGAAACAGAGAGATTTTTTCCCAAAAATCAGAATTTGGAGAGCTCAAAATGGACAAAGTAAGTGCCTAAACCCTTTGTTTTTCTTCTACATTTTCAAAGACTGTCAAAATTCAGTTTTCTTGTTTCATTTACTTGCATAGAAAGGTTAAGAGTTAAATTTTTTCTTTTCTTATAACATCACATAGCAAAAGGAAGAAGAAAAATAAAAAGAAATCTAAAGTAGCAATGCATCTTTATGGTTTGATTGCTTTTGGCTTACCCAATGGGTAGGTTAGCATTTAGGGCTTGCATCTATAAGTGACATTTGTAGGTTCCTTTTATCCTAGATTTTAAAATTAAAACACACCTATTGCATGCATTTAGTGAATGATCATTGAATGCTTCTTTGCTTACTTTCTTTGGATTAAAAGGAACCACACACACTTGCACGTTCCACTATAACATTGGTAAGGTTGGATTTCATCACCAACCCCCAATTCAGACTGGTGACATTGGATTTCACCTCCTTCCACAAAATTTCCCATATATGTCTTAGATAGAATAGGGCACTCTCTCAAGATGGAATAGGTCACTAATGTTCAAATTGCCTCCCACTGTTGGAAACATTGTTTCAGAGTGGAGGAGCTAGGCGAACCCCGGGATTTAAGTGGTGTACCTAGACTCTTTTGAGAAGTCATATTTGGAACTAGTTTCCCTAGTCACCACTTTGGTTGAGTTCCCTCATTCTAATTCCACAACAAGAGAGAAAAGAAAAAAAACAAATCTAAACACACAAAATAGCTTAGGGATTCACATCTAAAACTTAAAGGAGATAATCACATTGTTTTCTTATGTGCTTCTTTGATCATTTGATTGTGTGTTCTTAAGATTAAAAATAGATAATCATATACATCGAATCCTTAAAAGATATAATCATATTATTTGCTTTGTGTGTTTCTTTGTTATTTGGGACAAAAACATAACCCTAATTTTTCAAAAAATAGGGTTTCAAAAAAAAAAGTAAAAATCTATTTTTTTATTCTACATCTAATGAATCAAGAATCATGCAAAATGGAGCTATAACAAAAAAGTTATTTTGGTTTTATTTTTACTCTATTTTCAACCCCGAAGATAGCGAAAAATTGCAGTAAAACAGTCATAAAGTGGGCTAGACAACTCCGAAAAGTGCCAAATTTGTTTTGTTGTCTTAGTTAGCCCCTAGGGCACCTCTCCTAGAAATTTTGAGTCCTAACTCTTCACGGTTCAAAATTTCCCAAAAATTCCCAAAAGTGGGCATTTCCCCACAGGCTCCGGTTGACCAAATATTCCAAAAGTACAATTTTTTGATCCAAAAATCAAAATTTTGAGACTTAGCCCATTATGATCAGCTCGTTGCACTGATCATTTTGATATATAACACTTATAGCATTTTTTAGAAGTCAAAATTTTCTTAGTCTGGGTTTCCTTCAAGGTTTGCCTAGTCAACACATTATGACAACTATGAATGGCCGAGCACAATCACGATCTAGTGAAGTAGAAAACTTTAAGAGAGGCCTTGAGCACCATCATTATAGGTATGAGGATATCCTCACTCCTGCATGGAGCCTTGATAATAGTCACCTTTGCTATTCTCTTGAGGATCTCATCATTCCTGCACGACACCCTAAAAGTCATCGTGAGGTTAACTCCTCACACAGAAAACCCGACCACCAGAGTACCTCTACCAAGGGAGCATCAATGGGTTACCCACATGATCAAGTGGATTATTTGGTTAGCCAACACCGATTCCAATCACAAACCAGATATAATCAGCCTTCCAAAGGGCCTAGCAGAGAGGTCTACCCTCCCTCTACATTGTGGTCTTCACCACCTAGAACTCCCATCCAACAAGTGTTAGCAATCCAGAGTAGGCTTGTGCAAAGTTTGCATGTACCATAAGCCAAAGTAACCATGAGTGAGCTTCTACTACAATCCTCCAAATATTGGGAACCTTTCATGAGGGTCTTGGATTCCATTGAGGTACAACATCATGACTTTGATGCTTTCACCAACTTTATGGAATACATATGAATGTACAAGAAGCCTGGTATATCCTTTCAAAATCATGAGGTCAAACCCGTGCCTACCAATTCACCATATCATGCTTTGCATATCATCACGAGTATCAATAGGGTCCCCTATAAGCGAGTATTGGTTGACATAGGTTCCTCGATAAACATCATTACCACAACTTCACTAAAGCATCTCAACCTTACATCCTCGCACATTGCACCTTCCAAGTTCACATTACAAGCATTTAATGATGTTTTATCCTCCACTATGGGTACAATAATCCTACTTGTTTAAGTTGGATAAAATACTGTGCCTACATTGTTCTACATCTTGGAGGGTGAAAGACAGTATAACATACTGCTTGGAAGACCATGGATAAGATTTCTAAAAACATCACCTTCTCATAGAGAGATATTGTTGAAACTCTTAAGTAAACAAGAAGTCCCTCAAGACATATCTCCAAGCGACATTGCTAACATGGTTGAACTAGCTGGGGTAAACAATGCTATCCTAGCATTTCATGAGATAGACACTCCTCTCAAAACCATATCAGGAGATTCTCCTCTTTACATCATAACTCAAATAGGTGATAAATATATCAAGAGAGTCTTGGTAGACAATGGATCAACCTTGAATGTATGCAATGTAAAAACTTACAAAATTTTGACTTAATAGAAAATAATTTGCAAATATTGGACCTCATCCCTAGAGCCTTTGACAATGAATAATGAGAGGTAACCGACACCATCACATAGGGTCTCATGTCCTAAACATCCTCTTCTATATCATATCATGTGACATAACATACAACATGATCCTTGGAAGACCTTGGATACACGCTATGAGGATAGTGCCTTTTACCTTATTCAATATCTCAAATACAAGTATAAATGGAGGATCATCCATGTCCTTGGAGATCAAAAACCTTTTGCCATGTGCAAATCTATCAACCTACTAGAGATAAAATTTGTCCTTCCATACAATTAGCTAAGTCAAGCAATAAACCAAAAGTAGACAAAGGAAAGAAAATATTAGAGAAACCTATCATAAACTTAGAGGATACTCCCCAATCATCCTCTCATAATGATCAAGTCAACCTCATTTATTGAAAGCCAAATCCTTTTGCAGAACTAGTAAGTATGTTCCTATATCCTCGTTATATAGGCATGCCCAATAGGAAAGGAATTAAAATTAAAATAGGATCTTGTACTTTCATTCATGGGGGAACCACCCTTAATGAAAAATTCAAGGACATAACCTCATGCCTAGTGAATGAACATACACTACATGCTATATGTCACCTTCATTTTCCATAGCTAAACAAATGCTTTCCAACATGGGTTATCAAGGCAAAGACCTAGATGTTATGAACAGGGTATTAAAGAACCCCTAGAAGTTGAACCTTGGCCAACACTATGTGGGATCAGATTCATCCCCAACAAAAATGAACCTTCTCATATATCTAAAGAAGACAATGAAGATAATTATCCTGAGTCAATACATGGATTCCAATGGATTGAAACCTTCATCACTATCAAGTTAAGAACTTCCTTAGTCCTTACAACATCCATTTGACCTTCATCATCATACATTTTGGAAATAGTATTGTAGACAACACCTCTTGAAGTTATGTGCATAGAAAGCCAAAAAACATCAAAATTATCATGTGTAGGATGTCCAATATTTAATTGGATATATTCATTAAGAACAAACCAAATATTTATAATAAATATGTTTTGCATAGACCATCTAGCCTTAAAATTGATACCTTAACCAATAGTTTTAATATCAATTACAACTATTGTTGGGATATCATACACCATAAGGACTTAGATTCCCATTCCATATTTGTCATTCTTTCTTTCCCAACATACATGTCATCCTTCTTGTACCCTTTCAAGTTTTATAACCAATTAAGGGAATATTTCTTAGAATATTTTAGTTATAAAAATCAAAGATTCAAATTCTAGAGGCAAATAACATTTTTAATAAGAAAAGTACCTAATGGAAAAATCACAAAGTGTTGAACTAAAACCCCTAAAATTTTGTAAAGAATATAAAAATGTTGATGGTTTATCCATATATGTAAATGTTTTCCCTATAAAACCTTTTTCTAAAATGTAATCAATCAAGCCATCTTATTTTATCAAAGTAAAATAAAAATTGTTGGATCATTTTTGTAACTTTTTCAAGTGGCTTAGAGGTCTTTGCCATATGTTGAAAGACTGCACAAAATTTCTCTAGAAACTAGGGGGTAATATACAAATTCATTCTCTTCTTTCCTATGATGGATATTATCTTCTTACCTAAGTAGTGAGGGAAATAAAAAATATAAATATCTACCAATAAATTCCAAGGATTCATCCCATTGCATATATAGAACTATTACCCTTTGATATAAGGCATCACTAAAATAATCCATCATAACAAATAGCTAACCAAATGGATCAAATTAAAAGAGATTAAAAAATGAACAGGATGGTCAATATTTCTCCTAATCTAGACAATTCTACTATGATAGAATGATATCCTCACAATACAAGCTCCAACTACAATTTTTGATAGAATCCTAAAAATTTGTTAGACAAGATCTTCAAAAAATTGCTTTAAAATAATTTCTCAAAGTGACCAAGTGAAGTTGCTTCATTCCCACCTTGACACCATATCAAATCTCACAATAATTTTCAAAAATAAACAAAGGAAAAAATCTCTTGAAGTCTTATGGAAGTATTAACAGCCTGAGAAGATACAGAGAGTTATATGGGTATTTGTAAACACTAAAGATAAATACTTATGATATCACATTATTAGAATTAATGGGATGGTTGATAGGTATTTATAGCAAATACCTAATCACCAATATTATAATTAACCTAAGTTGAAATGAATTTTAAAGTTAAGTTCAACCATATCTTACAAAACCCTTAATCAAGGTCTAATTAAGGTTAACCACACAAATGGTTGAGTTGATCCCTCTAGGGGTGAGTACAATCAATTATTGTCCATAGGATTGCATCACTATTGCTTATTTAATTTTATCAAGGTTTCTTGTAGGCTCACAATATACAATTTAAAATTTTGGGAACTAGATCTACTCTAGTCCATGCTTTGGCATGATGACCACCCGTTGTGGTTGTTGGGTGCATCCAGTACCTATGTCGCGTATGAAGAGTATTATTTTGGAATTTTTGGGAGCATGGGATGTTTCTTTGAGGATGACCTCTAGGGTTTTTTACCAAGGTTATATCATTTTCTATATGTCTTCTTAGCGTACATATTCCTACTCTATCCTACTCTACTAGGTCTTTTCTAGGAAAAGGGTTAGAAGGAAAGCAGTAAAATCTATCTAGCATAAACTAAAGGTGGAGATGCACCAAGAAATAAAAGCACTCTTTGTGCATTTATAGGATTAGTTAAAACATAAGTCACCCATGCAAAGAATGTGAATACGTATCATTACAACATATATATATTCTTTTTTATGAAGCTTGCACAAGGGACAAGTAATAGTCACGAGGTTCCTATACAAAACTTGCATACATACAAAGAATAGGGTAGAAAGTAAGTATCCAAAACTCTTATATATATATATATGTGTGTGTGTGTGTGTGTGTGTGTGTGTGTGTGCTAAAATAGTGAATTACATATGCTACAATGAAAGGTATTGAAGGGGCCTGTACATAGAATGACTCAGGGCTTGAGTCAAGATCAATACATAAGAGAAAATGAGAAGAGAAAAAAATGGTCCAAATAATAGGCATAAGGAACTAGCACTTTCTCTTTTCCTTAGATACAAAATTGGCTATTTATATAGTCATGTTCTAGATTTAAAAATCAAAATTCCCCTAAGATTGCCTTGAGTGGGAATGCATGTTTTTCTTGGTTGTCGAGTTTGACGTATTACGTTGCATTCATTTCTAGTAGATCCAGAGCTGATCTGGGGTCTAATAATTATAAATACTCATTAAGCTAAAGGTTTTCCTTTAGAGATGTCATTAATGGACACTCCTCTTCATGTAAATTTGAGCTTGGGTATTGTCAAATTTTTCTCATTTTGGAAAACCTTACTATTAATCTAAAATGATGTGGTCCCTCATCCTTTTTGTTACCTTGGTCGTCGATCCTTTGTCATGCTTGATTTTCCATTTGGGCTCAATTGGCATCCATTACATCTGATCCCTTATCCTTTGGGATAAAATTACCAAACTTCAAAAGTAGACTTAGGCTTGGGACCACCTCTAGTAATCCAGTTGCTTCAGTAACATTCCCCTACATGTTGAAGTATCAATATTGGATCCCTCCTATCAAGGTTTCAATTAATGACTTTTGGATTATTTCCTCATATTGTCAATATTTTATTTGTCATTGTTTTATCCCTTGCTTTATTTTTGATGCTTCGAAGTTGCTTTTATGTATAAACCATCTACACTTCATTTGATGAATATGTTTGAGTTATTCTTTGTCTTGTTTGGTTTGCTCCTTATTTCATTTATGCCAAAATTCATCAAGGGAACCTTTAATTGGTCTAGCCCACTTGAAAAGCTTATCAACCATTGTTCCCTTTATTTTCTTGCTCTCTAGTCTTTGGGTTTTGCTTCATGGGTGTGCTGCTAGTACTATTTCACAACATCTATGGGATACATGTCTCTTTGAATCTAATTTTCCAAAGAGGGAATTTTGGTTCCTAGACCTATCCTACTATATGGGGGAAAAATCTAGGGTTCTCTATTAGATAGAAATCCAATTGATAGCCAAGCCTTATTAATTACCACCAAAAGTCTTCAAGGTCATTGCTTTTAGTGGGGATTGGCTTAGTTACCACAAAAAAGGCTAAAACTCTTTGTATGTCCTATCTGGATGATTAACCTTACCTCATGGCATGGGAATATTTGAACTTGCTTGTAAAATTTAGCATAAGCTCCTTCTTATTGGCATATTTAATATCTTCCTTGCATCAACTACTTGATAAGTAGAGAGGATTTATAGTCCTCTCATATTGCTTGGCTTTGGATAAAAAATTTACTAAAAAATCCTCCCTTAGGCTAGATTTTCCTAGTGTAGTGAGAATTCACTATAGTTTGATGACTCACAAGGGGTCTTCCACTTTCAAGAGTTTAAAAACCCAAAAGTTGTAGCCTTATCTATTGGGCATGGAGTCCATGGAGGCGATTCTAGGAAACTTTCAACTTAGGCATGGGAGAATAATATATTGAATGTAAGTTATGATTGATATCCTTATGATATATAGTGAAGAGAGCCCTCCCCTTTTATAGATGTATCCTATTGGGTGAAGGTTACCTAAATTTATTCATCCCAACTAGTCTCTCTTAGGAAGTCAATGGAAAATGGTCCCCTTGATATAGCTAAATCAACAGAGGTATGATTTTTCATTGCTTACCTCATGTTCACTCATGGTAGCTATCCTTTCTTGGGCTATTCTACTAATTTTGGGTTCCTCAATTCATGCCACATTCCTCACGCACCCATATGATGGTGTGCTTTCCAAAATGTAAGTTTCTTGACCTACTTTACTTGCTTACATGTTGCTACTTAGCCTAGTAAATGGCTTAGCAATACTTGACTTTCACATGCCTTATTAAACACATCACATATTCATAATATAGTACATTATTTTGGTGTAATTTACATGTTAGGTGTTTCACATGAGGCTCCTTCATCAAAAATTGTAATTTTTAGTTCAAATGGACCCAAAATTCCATTGCTCTTGCATGTTTGTAACCTTGAACACATGACTTATTCTAGCTACATATTAAGGGGAGGCTGATTTTTATGAGTGATGAGTTCCTAGGTCTATATTGATCATCATGCTAAAGTTGATTATGGGTATCTCATCCTCTATTAGTGGTCCATTTATCAACTCTTTCGAGTATTTTGAGTGTTGTTTTAGCATCATAGAAAAACACCCAAGAATATCATCATCTAGGTACACACCCTACTTCTCTATATCCTCTTCATGATAGGGGTGGTTCACCCTATCCTTAGTTAAACCCTTCTTTCCTAATAAGGGATCCTCATATGAGTATAGTTTGTGGATATGTGCCCTCGATGTTCTCTTCTAGAATCCTTTGGAACATGTAGCCTAGATGATAGGGAAATACCTACTATCATTGTCCTTATAACTACCAAATATTTTTTAAGGTCCATTTGCCTATTGACCCTAGGCTATACCCCAAATTAGACATCCTAGTATGCTTGGAAATTGTATTTTTAGGACATAAATGAGGGTCCATACAGTGTTACACATGTTGAATTATGAGAAAGTCTCATTTAGCTCCTTGATGACGCAAAATCTAGTTGTTTTTGGTTCTCCTATTTCCTCTTGAACTAGTTTTTCAATCCCCTTCTAACATTGTTTCTCAAATTTTACTTCTAGTTTTTCGGTGGGGATATCAAATGACACTTGTTCACTACCATCTATTGGGGCATTGGTTCTACTAGGATTAATGTAGACTTTTACCCCATCCCACATCACCATTGTTTATTCCAATAGTTTAATTTTAAGGCCTAGGACTAGACACAAGGTAGGGTCTTGGGTAGTTAGGTTTAAGATGGATGGGTGAGTTGGTGATAGGTGGGATAGGCCATGGGGAATGTGGCCTATTAGTAGTTTTCATAACTAGAACAACAAGAATCAAAATATAAATATTATTGTACATGCAGATCCTAAACATAGTTATTTTGTGTTTGTGTAATATTATTGACCAAATTATGCAATCATAGCTAGGTTCAACCAAACTCCCAAGAAGACTAAGGCAAATACCTTTGGTATCCATTTTGTAGATGTTGGTGGCTTTGGATACCTGATTGAGAGGTGTTATGGACACCTTGGTACAGGAACACTGGGGTGTTCCATTGATGCTTTAGCATTACAATTTCATTACTCAATGTCCTGACCTTGTTCTACAACTCCTCTATATCTACAAATTGAGATTCATTATAAATCTGACTTAGGGGTAGAGAACGAGTCTTTACTAAAACTAGTTTTGCAGGGGAAAATGATTGAGTCATGGGTGGTATGATGGGTGGGGAATTATAGGGTGTTTGGGTATCAATAAATAAATGTATCAAGGGTCTTGAAAGTAGTCTTCCAATTTGGATTATGAAGAACACAAGCTTATACTGAGAGGGGGGTGAACAATATAAGACCACTTTTTACTTTTCTTTCCCAATCAATATTATGCAATGTATAGATAGAAATATCAATAACAGTAATCAAAGCAATGCACAAATCACCACACACAATAGAGACACCAAATTTATGTGGTTCACCCAATGTGGGCTACTCGATGGAGAAAATATTTTACTAAAATATTTTTCAATCAATCTCTTTGGAATCCTTTCCCTATTACAATATTTATGGACCTCTATCCAAAGGAGACACCAATACCCTTAATAAAGTTCATGGATCTCTATCCATAGGAAAAATCCTTTCTCCTCTTGCTTTGACTGGTGATATTATAGAAGAACTATTACCCCCACTGCCCTGGCTAATGGATCTCTATCCACTAAAGACACCTGTCCTCACTGCCCTGGATAATGGATATCTATCCACTGGAGACTGTCATCCTCTATACTCTGTCACCTCCAAAGATATGTCTCAAATTTGTACTAAACATAGTCCTTCGGTATAGCAAAAATATGCTCAATCTCTGTATCTGGTCTGGCACAAAACTAACCTCAAATCTATACCAAACTCTGTCCTCAAATCTATACTAAATACAGTCCTTCGGTCTAGCACAAATCTATCCTCAATCTATATCCTCAAGCCTGAACTCAAAGCGTGACTCAATTTTAAATCAACTCTTCTAGATCTACCCCAAACCTTAACTCAAGGTTTGAACAAATCAATCAATCAAATTTGCTCATAGTTCTACTCAAAGACTTGTCTCAAATATGCCTTATAAGCTTCCACAAAATCTCACACTAATCTATCCACAAGTCCTCTCTAGAACTTGTCCAAATTTGCTCAATAAGTCCTCACTAGAACTTATCCAAATATACTCTCAATCTGTATTGTAAGCTTCCACAAAAGCTCACACACATTTGTCCACAAGTATTCTCAAATACTTGCTTCAAATCTACTCAACAAGTCCACACTAGAACTTTTCCAATCTCATAGACATATAAAGAGAATTGTTAGAGACTCAATATGCTCTACACACATCACAATGCTCAATCACTCTCTTAGAAACATATAGATAATTATTAGAGACTTAATAAGCTTCACATTCACTTCAATGCTCAATTACTTTCAATCACTCTTTTTAGAAACATATAAAGAATTGTTAGAGACTCAATATGCTTCACACTCACAAACTCTAATCACTTTCTCAAATAAATTCAGTATTTTTCCCATTAGATTTTTGTAGGCCAAGACAACCAAATTAAATAACATACCTCAATGCACTCAAAAGGGCGTTGGTGGAATTTGAACCCTTTTTGGTTCTCCATCAAGCATTTTTTTAGCACTAGCGTCCACTGCTTGGGCTACGTGGCTCCACAAGAGCCAAAATGCACTTCAGTGCTTTTACCTTCTCCCCATGTTTTGCGTACAAGACAAAACGCTTGTCCTTCTTCCCAAAAATCATGTGCGTGGGTTTCTAACCTACCTCAGCTTCCACAACAATGTCTTACGTAGCCCTTGGCTGCCAACCAAGCTACAAGCACTTCGTGTTGATTTTAGAGGATGCCAAACTTTGTCTCTTTCCCTTGCTCGATTTGCACATGCAAAATTTCCTTCTCTTTTCACGAGCCAACACAAGTCGCATGGATAATTTCAAATGCCAATATTTTGGCATATTTATACATAGGGTTTTTCTTCCTTCAACATCGACACATTTTGAATTTCCAATTCGAATTTGATTTGGAAAGTTAAAATTAAATATTAAATAAATATTTAACTTAACTTTAGCACCCAACATTAATAAATTAAAGTTTTAATCAATAATTAAAAAACTTTAATTTAAATTAGATTTGTAGTAAAGTTAATTTTAAATATTAAATAAATATTTAAATTAACCTTAGCACTTATCAATATTTAAATTAAAATTTTAATCAGGGATTAAAATATTTTAATTTAAATTAACATGTGGGTCTTTTCAAATTTGTCCTTGATCTCCTTTAACTTGATCTTGGTGCCAAAAATAATAATAAAATATTATTATTTAATTTGACTTCTCCTTCTTGGATCTTCATTCTCTGAGCTTTCCTAATGTCCTCAAAGATGATGAATATTGCTCAACAATGCTTTTGACATCAATGACAACAAAAATTCCTCAAAATGTCTAAAATATTAGGTCTCCCTCAGCTTGAGAGACCATATGATAAGCTTCCAATAGGGTGTTCCCTCCTTTAGATTTCACCATCATAGTTATAACTAAGTGAACAACCTTTAGATAGTATATGAAAGATATACTTGGAGGTAGACTACATGTACTTGTATATGAAATTCATTAAGGATCTTGTACTAGGTTTTATGAAACATGGTATTGAAACCATCTATGGCTTCCATTAAAGCCCTTTAGATGGTTTTTAACTACTCCAAGAGGTATATTGTATCTACCCCTTATTTGAAACAATATACTAATAGGATGAAAATTTTATCCTATTTTGTTATAGAGTGTGGGGGGAGATGTACCATTATCTTGTATTTTCTCTAAAAGAATCTACCAGTAGCTTGAGCACCATGTTATTATGATAAATTATGTATAGGGTGCATAGACTAACCATGTGTTGGAGGTGCTTTGTGGGGGTCACTGTGACTTCCTCGATGAATAACAACAAAGACCTTAGTTTTGAGGTCAAAATCTTATCCCATGTAGTAGGTGGAGTTGGTGGTTGTAATGGACCTTTGTCATTCCATGATGGTAGTCATCTTTGTAATTGGTTTTGGGTTATAGCCATCTTCTATGGTTTCCGATCCTCTTAGGCTCATGATTGAATGGGGATAATAACAATAGTGCTCATGAATCATTCAGTTCACTTTGAAGCAATAAATTCACCATGTGGCAAGGTCTTTAGATGGTGGAGTAATTATATGAATAAGATACTTGCTTTTCATGTTGATAGACTAGTACATTCACCAAAATCCTAATCTAGTACTCTTCAATATGGCTTCTTTTGGATGTTTGCTCTTACGTAGATTTGCTAGGTGAATATTCACAATGTTTCAACAAGCAGTAAATGAAGACCTTCATTGGAATATTGGATTAAGCTATTTTTTATGTTACTCATCCCATTGAATGTTCCAGTTTAACTATTGGAAATTGGATTTGCTCCAATCCATGCTTGGGCATGGTGACCACCTGTTATAGTTGTCGGGTGTATTCAGTGCCTATGACTTGCATGGAGCATATAATTTTAAAAGTTTGAGGAGCATGGGACTTGGATCTAAGGATGACCTCCATGGTTTTTTACCAAGGCCCACTCCTTGTATAGATGTCTTCTTGCACTTCTTCCTACTCTAGCCTACTCTACCAGGTCTTGTCTAGGAAAAGGGTTAGAAGGAAAGTAGTAAAACCTATCTAGCCTAAACTAAAGGTGGTGATGCACTAATAAATGAAATTTTTCTTTATGCATCTATGGAATTAGTGAATACATGAGCCACCCATTCCAAGAAAGTGAACATATCTCCTTACAATGTATATATATCATTTCTTATAAATATCACACATAAGGAAGGGGCATATACTTGTCATGAGGTTCCCATACAAACTTGTATACATACAAGGAACGAGGTAGAAATTAAGTAGTGAAAAATATTATATCTATATGTTAAAAATAGTGAATTACATATGATGTAATGAAATGGCATAAAGTGGCCTGTACATAAAATGACTCAGGGCTTGATTCTAGATCAATATAGAAGAGAAAATGAGAAGAGAAAAAAAAGGAACTAGCACTTTCTGTTTGCCTTATATACAAAAGTGGCCATTTATCCTCCCATATCCTAGATTTCTTCCAAGTTATCCATGAGTAGGAATACATGTATTTCTTGGTTTTTGTGTTTGAGATGTCATGTTGTATTTATTTCTAGTAGATTCAGAGTTGATATAAGGTCTAATCATTGTAAATGCTCATCTGGTAGAAATCCTTTGGAGATGTTATTAATGGAAACTCCTCTTTGTGGAAATTTAAGCTTGGGAATCATTAGTTTTATATCATTTAGGGAATCCATGTTATGAATTTGACACGACATGGGCCCTCATCCTTTTTTTTACCTTGGATATCAAGCCTCCATCCTCCTTGATTTGTCGTCAATCCTAGTTGGCATCCATTACATTTGAACGCTTCTCTTTTGGGACTATATTACAAAACTTTAAAATTAGCCTTAGGCCTAGGACCACCTTTGATAATTTTTTATTACTCTAGTCTCTGGTAATATTCCCCTGTACATCAAAGTCTCAAGATCAAATCCCTCCTATCAAGATTTTGGTTAGAGGTTTCTAGATGATTTCCTTATTAGTTGATGTTTTCTTTGTCATTGTTTTGTTTGATTGTTAATGCTTCAAAGTTAATTCTATGTAGGGACCATCCATACTTTTTTAGTTGATGAGTATATTTAATTTATTATATTTATTTATTATGGTTTTCTCCTTGTTGCCCTTATGCCACAATCCTTTGAGGGAACCTTCAAATGGTTTATCTTTCTTGAAAATATTATCAACCATTGTTTCCCTTATTTTCTTCCTCTCTAGTCTTTAGGTTTTGCTTCATGGGTGTGTTGCTAGTACTATTTTGCAATATATTTGGGATATATGTCTCTTTGAAATATAATTTCCTAGAGAGAGTATTTTGGTTCTCATATCCATCCTCTTAGACGGGGGAATTTGAGGCTTCCTAGTGGATAGAAATCCTATTGATAGTGGAGGCCTATTAGTTACCACAAAAAAGTCTCTAAGGTCATTGCTTGTAGTGGGGCTTGGCTTAGTTACCATAAAAAAGGCTAAAAATATTTTTTTGTTGGTCTAGATGATTAACCTTACCTTATGGCATGTGGATCTTTGAACGTACTTGTAATATTCACACAAGATCCTCCTTATTGTCATCTTTAGCATATTCCTTGCATCAGCTACTTGAGAGGTAGAGAGGATTTTTGGTCCCCTCATATTTCTTGCCTCTAGATAACAACTCTACTCAAAAATCCTCCCTTAGGTTAGATTTACCTAGTTTAGTGAGAATTCACTACATTAAATTTGGCCAATTAGGTTAGATTACCATCTTCTAATAGAGTGTAGGTTTATCCTTGACACCTAACACTTGAATTGTATTTTATTTGCATTCTAATATTTGGCAATGACATGTGGAGTTGGTACCACAAGTCTATATATTATGTGTTGGTGTCACTAGAGTTAGCACCATGAAGAGATTAGTACCAAGGTGGCAATGACACTGTTGAGTGGAAATTTTTCCCAATCACAAAATCACCATCACAGTCAATATTTTGATTAGAAAACCCTCTCTTGCAAAGAAATGAAATTTCTCCAAGGTTCCTTTTACTTAATGTGTGCTTGTAATATTATGAAGATGTATCAAATAAGTGCTAGGAATACCTTAGTGATTTGCAAGAAACTATTAACAAGGGGCCTGTGTTGGTTTATTTTAGTATGCTATGCTTTTTATTGACCATGGAACATAAAATAAAAGGAAAATGTGATTGACCCTCATATGACCATGATGTAAAGCCTTATTTCGTTTTATTTTGAAGTATATTAGGTAGATTTTATCTTCATTTTTTTAATGCAAATTTTAAACAAGTTTTATCTTCCTTAAATCTTGCTTTGAGCATGAAACAAATATTAAAATCTATCTCTAAATGTGAACCTTAAATGATGATTGGATTCATTTAATGTTACTTTGAGCATGAAAATAAAATAACTTGGTAAATGTAATAGCCTTTGATATGATAAATAAATTACCTCTCTTTAATGAAATTAGAATTTTCATAAAGAGAAGCTAATTTATTGTTTAAAAAAAAATGGCCCTTTTGAAATACCATATAAATCACCCCCCTTTAATGAAATTGTAATTTTAATAAAGGGAAGCTAATTTATTGCTCTGTAAAATGAACACGCAAAGCTTGAAATTTGATTTACCTTCAAAATGTGCAATTATGTCAAATTTCAAAATTATAAAATTCCTGATAAAACAACAACTTTAAATAATTTTTATAATTTCGAAATGGCTTCAAACTAAAATTGAAACTGCATAATATGAAATGTTAAAGCTTATTCTAGAGACCCATGCATCTATTTTTAGAATTTTAATTTTTTTAGATTTTTATTTTAATTGCCGAAGTTTAAAAAAAAACTGCAAAAAGGTAATGTTAGAAAAATATAAAATAAAATCTGGAAAATGGACCAAAATTCTGAAAACATTAAAGGCAAAGTACTAACAGTGTAATGCTACCCTATCCTGCAAAATAGAGATGTGAGAATTTTTGAATGTAAACCCAATTCACCCGAAGTTGCATTTGCACAGTCCAAAGTGAATTAGGTGCAAGCTTCTAAGGAAAATAAAATAAATCCATGCATTCAAACATTCAAAAATGCTATCATTTAACTGCATAAAACACTATCTATAAGCCTGAAAACATGGAGAGAAAGATAAAGAAATTAGTCCAAGATATTCAGAAAAGAATCTCCTCCACTTTTGCTAACAAAGTGCAAAAATATGTAGTATTTGCATTCCCAAAAGTGTAACATTCTTGTTTTACAACAAATTCCAACTAGTCCTTGGCTTTCAAAAAATTTCTATCCCTCGCCTCCAAAAAGGTCCAGCCCCTTTTCTATCCTTCCATGGAGTATTTATAGATTTATGAATAAGACCCTTCGTTTCCTTCTTATTTATGCGTCTGTTTTCTTTCCTTTTCCTCTTTGGCCTCAAATACATTCTAAACCCCTTCACTTTTGTATTCTTCTGCATTCCCCACTCTTCCATCCAAATGTAGCCATAATACCTTCATTTTTCTTTAAAAGTTTTATAACTGCCATATTCCACTTATGCCAAGGTCTTCAATAACTTCTCCTTTTATGATGCTATGATCGAATGTATAAATGTGGACTTATATATATATTGAATGTACTTATTAGAACCATATTTCATAAATGCACTTGGAATTTGATGCTATATTTTTCCACTTTGTGAGACATGTGTGTCTAAAATGATTGCCAATTAAATGGATGCTACGTGACACAATTTCCAACCAAATACCATCCATATCTATGGTAAATCTTGGAAAACAATCTTTAGAGCCATCAAATGATGTACACAACTATACCTTAATTACTTTGTTGATGTCCATTATGCCTCAAATATTATCCATTATAGCTCCAAAAATATGGTATTTACATGCCCACATCGGGTACACGGGTCTTGGTATCTACGTATACTTCATCTACAAAAAAGCATAACAGGGAAGCCTCCCTCCAAAATTTGGCTATAAATACACCCACCTTCTACATTTCTGATTGTACTTTCTTCATCAATGTTTGTAAGAATTTCCATGCATGCCACTTCATTCGATCATGTGGCATAAGTTGGAACGTATTCCACTCTCCGTGTCATTTGTTTTGACCATACATACATCATTTCCAGTCCATCATAATCAAAAATGGTGATTTTGGTCAAACTCATCACTCATTTCCTTGTCTTGTGATGAGGCAGATGATGTTTCTATCTCTTATGCCATGATAGTATCCTAGTTATACTTTCTCTATCAATGATGCTCTTTTCTGGCTCCCATGAACCCAAGTTAACCACAATTCTTAAATTTTTGCACCCCATTAACTACGTCCAATTTGAGTATGGTTGTCCACATATGTGTAACAATATTTGTTGGTGAAACGAGTCCCTCTCTACTACGTAGTGCAATGGGACATGGAATGTGATTCAATTCTTCATACATAGTCTAGCCTATCGACTGAATTCCTATGCTTTCCCCATTTCAAAGCATGACCACAGAAGTATGAGTACCCTCTTTTATATTTTTACTTGATTTATTTCATCGATGAATGAGGCGAGCCACATCAACCTCTGCTATAATAACTTATGGTCCATCAACATTAGTCTATGTAAAGGAGTAATCCATGATGTCTTCTCTATGATTTAACCAATAATTTGATCTTCGTTTACATGTTGTCATCGTGTGTTCTCCTATGCCGAGACCTTCGTAAATCAAATCCATATCATTTTATCCAAATAATCATTCATCATGGATTGTGCTTCTTCGTCGAGTGTGTGTCCCATATTTGTTTTCACAATTGATTCACACCACATCAGTCTTCGGGAGTCCACTATCATGATATTGCATTAGCATTTTATCATCCATGTCACACATCCATTTGTTCTCTTCCTTGACTAAAATGATGAACACCCTACCACTACATTGCTTTATCAATAGTGTCTACTATGGTGTTAGGGTTTTTCATTCCATCCACATGTTGCTTGTTGAATATACCACATCACCATATCCGTTCGAGTATGTGTCCTCCATGGAATCCACATTGTACAAGGTCATCTTTGGGATGTGCATCAGGTATGTCCATATCATCGATTCGTTGTTACTTTTCCACCTCGGTAGTACCCCTGTATGCTATCTACCATGTAGTTTGTCAGTAGGGTCAGCTGTAGTCGAGGTATCTCAGGAGTCACATGGGCCCATCCACCTCATAACCTGCATTGTAGCTACAACCACAAAATAATGAAAACACCCGCATCATAATCCAAGCAATACTAAATAAAAATCCCATGATTAAATGACTTCACAAGGGACCATATCATTCTACTTTATAAATGTGTATGACCCTACCATGCAAATGTAAAATGGAACTTTTCACTATCAAATAATTTTCACCCTTTAATATATATATTATTTTTATTTTTATTTTATTAATTAAATAAATAAATATATAATATATATATTTATTTTATGCTTTACTTTCTAATATATATATATATATATATATATATTACTAATTTCAAATCGATCAACTTAAAAGGCTTTGACTATCTGAAAATCAAAATGAAAGGGAACATTTAACTTAAACATTAAAAAAAATAAAACAAACATTTAACTCTATCAAATGAATCCCAAAGACAACCACTCAAACAATGATTCCAATAAAAATAATAAAAAAAACTTTTCACAAGACACGACAAACTGAGGGCCCTCGGAGTCCACATAACGAGCTCCTGGATAGGGTCCTATCAAACATGATCACTCAAAGATAATCAAAGTCTCCAAAAAACAACAAAAAATAAAATTTAAAGGTGGGTCCCCAATTTTGGGGTAAGTTGTGCAATGGCCATAAAAAATAGCAACTCTATTAGGAAATGCTCCTGAGCATTTTGGGTGAAGAACCTAGTTCTTAAAACCAACAAACCAAAGATCAGAAAGATATACATCGTCTAGCAACATCCAAAGAAGATGGGGGTAGACAACTTCAACCAAAACACATGAATATTTGCTTTAGCTTCATGTGTGAAAGTGATTTCATTTTGCATGCTTGAAAACCATTTGGACTCCATAACCTGATTAGAATTTAGGCTATATAAATTTTTCTCATTAGAATAATTCTTATAGACAGAGCCCTACTGCCAGTCAGGTGTCCATAGCCCCGATAGATTTTATCTACATTACCCATGGTTTAATTGATATTTTGCAATGCCTTTTTTTTTTAACAAGCTTTGTCTAGACAAAGACCTACTGCCAGTTAGGTGTCCATAGCCCCGATAGAGTTTATTCAAACCTAGTGACTGATTTTAGTGTGTTTTCCATTACTTGATTTTTTTATAAGGCCTTGCAAAATTTTATGCACCACATGGGTTAGAGATTATTTGAATATAGAGATCAAGCATATTAGATTTTTACCTTAAGTTGCAAACCAAAATGACTTCATCCTTCAAGATTTCAAAGCATGCCCCTTAATATGATGTGTTCTTGTGTAGCTTTAGAAAAATGATTTAGTATTCCAAAATTCACTATCTTAGTCCCAAAATCTAGGAGCAATTACTAAACAATCTTATCTCCTTTTCTTTGATCCACATGATAGGAAATTTACCCTTCATGACACAGGAGCAAAAAAAATGGTCAAGAGGCCACCACAAAAGATCACCTCAAATAGAAGGACCAACCCAAAACACAAAACCCACAAACCAAAACTTAGAAATAAATCAACACCTAACCTAATGCACACTAATAAGAAATTAAAACAAAGCCAAAAATTAAAGGTAAAGCACAAAAAATAGTGAAACTAAACAAAAACATAAAAACGAAAAATATATACAATAATATACATTATGTACAAGGTGGTGCACAAAATAAGCCATCACTTTTCTAGATCCCAAACACAATTAGCACATTTTGAATGACCCGTGCTATGATATGCATGCCAAGATTTATAGGAATCTAGTAAAAACAAGATTAAACGATAAAATACAACAATCATTATTTTACCTCTCTCACCCCACGAATTTGATCTAGTTCCATTAACAATCTCATAGGTGATATTCAAATCACTAAATTGATTAGACAATAACTTATTTTCAATTCTTTCTTGTCTATTCCCTAAAATATCAAGTAGTTAGGTTTTCCTTTTCAAATATGAGGTCTTGCAAGTAGGAGCTTATTTCTATTAATTTCAAAGTCAATTCATTTTCCACATCTTTAGGCCAATCATGCTTACATAACAATTTGCAAGCATCTAGGATATCTATTAAATAAGTATCATTATAAGTTTTTATCCTAGATTTAATTGTTAATTACTGATAAACTTGATTCAACAATTTAAGCACATCAACTCCTCTTTCATTCAAAAAAGGAGTATCATTAGTGGTGTGAGTAGAAATTAACTCTAGTTCTTCAGTCACCTCCAATGGCATTTCATCATAAATAGCATTTGAATACCATAGAAAAATTAGGTAAAATTTTACCTGGAGTTCGCATGGTTGAACATAAAAGGTGAGATTCTACCTTTTATGCACTTTCATTTACCATGACTTGATGAACCTTTGTAATTTCCTCTTTTTTCTCAGAGTCTTTATCTTCATCATTCTCTTGTGGCGCTTCTTTATCAATTACCAGTTCATCAAAAATGCCAAAATTAGGCACTTAATCAAAAGCATGTCCATCCTTTTCAAAACATAACTTTTTTTGATCAAGGGATGTGTCAAATAACATATCTCCATGATCAATTACTTGAGTTGCTTCGAATAAAGCAACATTTTTATCATTTGGTTCTCATTCCTTATCAATCGTCCATGATATTTCTTCCTTAGAATCTTCAAAACAATCATGAGAATTTGCATCCAAGTTTTCAGTATTCTCAAATGAAAGATGAGGCTTTACTTCTTCCTGATCCCAAACAACTGAATTATAAGAAAAATTTACCCTTTCTTCCTCTTCTATTTCATCCAGGTGTTCCATAAACTCATATTCAAAATGATTGAATTTTGGAACCTTCTCTATTTCTAAAATGGGCATGTCATTTTCTGCTTGTACAGGAATTACAAGATCTTCATGTGAGATAGCATTTTCAGCATCCTACATATCAATAGAAATTTCATCAATAGGGGTGTGAAAAGCCAATGATTCTTCATATCTTCCCCAACCATTATAAAAATTGTCATTCAAATTCATGGGATGAAACTCTATTGTATCTTTGGCATGATATTTAGATTCCTCTATCAATTATTTTTCACCTTTATCCACCTTTGAGGATTCAATTTCAAAAAATTCATCTTCCTCATATTCATCCTTCCCAATTTCAAAAAATTCATCTTTTGGTGGATCAAGTGTTTCTTCAGTGGAATCAATTCTTGTATTCTACTTTCTATGATTTTCCCAATACTTTTTGTGAATAATTAATCTAAGCATTTTATTTCTAAAGGGTCATTATTTGGGACATGTTGGCTTCCTTTCTCAACCACTTCAACCATTTAATTTAATTCTATGGAAGATCCCGACCTATCACATGTTTCAATACTAGTTAGATTTAGGACTCCTCCCTTGCCTGAAATCATATTATTGTGAAAATCATTAAAATTTATCTTAGGAACATGATTCGAATGATGATCAAGATGAGTACTCTAAAATTCATTCACACTTAAGGATGATGGTTTATTTTTAATGGTAGGCTGAGGTGCACAGATTGTTGGGTGGGTAAGGGAGGTATTAAATGATCCAAAACCCACATCATAACCTTGTAAATTCAACTGTTGTTCAAATATATTTTGCTTGGGTATAAGGTTAGGATAAATATGTGATTTGAGGCATCCCTCACAAATACATAGAAATTAATGGGTCAATAGAATTGAAATACACTTGGATAACAACTCCATCTGGAGTAACATAGGGTACCACCAATTGAGTATATAACCCATGGAACCTTTTAGTGAACAACTCCAAATATTCATTTGGTCCTTTACAGGTAGTGGTAAACAAATTTAACATAAATATTGAGTCAACTGGTTTTCCAAAATGACTAAGAAAAGTTGCTTCTAGTTAGGCCCAAGAATTGATAGAACCTGTAGGTAAACTACGGTATCAATCATAAGCAACTTCATCTAATGTAGATGGAAAGATGTTACAAGCAACATCTTCATGCATAGTTTACAATTGGATTAAAGTGCTCTTGTATGCTTGAATATGTTCCTCAGTCGATCCTATTCCACCATACATAAACTAAGGTAGATAATCCTAAATATTTGTAGGCGTAGGATGCGAAGGCGTAGGATGCGAAGACCCAGTTATGTTTAAAAGACAACCTGTCATCATTTGAGTAAACCATGCCATTAGTGAACCTTAAAGAATATAACTTTAGTGCCAATATTGTTAGTAAAATGAATATATATTACAAAGAAGCATGAAACAACTAACAAATATCAAATTTTTAATATATAGATCATCGTGTTAGCATCAACCAAAAGATATGCATCAATTAAACCATACTAATAAAGAACATCCTTCAATTTGCAAAAAAATGTTAGCATTAATGCATCATTAACTAAAGTACTTTCAAATCAATGAATGTGATCAATAAAATCTTGTTAGCCAAGAACAATGCCTTCAAATAAACCTTTCAAGTAAACATAAACAATATAGCATCTAAATAGAAATAAAGTAAACCAATTCATGACCTCCCTTTGGTGCCAATTTTGTTGAGTAGAAATTTTGCCCAATTGCAAAATCACCATCAGAGTCAGGATTTTGATTAGAAAACCCTCTCTTGCAAATAAATGAAATTTCTCCAAGGTTCCTTTTACTTAATGTGTGCTTGTAATCTTGTGAAGATGTGTCAAATAAGTGCTAAAAATACCTTAGTGATTTACAACTATTAACAAGGGGCCTATGTTGGTTTATTTTATTATGTTATGCTATTAATTGAACATTAAACTTAAAAGAAAAGGAAAATGTTATTGGCCCTCATATGACCATGATGTAAAGCCTTATTTCATTTTATATTGAAGTATATTAGGTATATTTTATCTCATTTGGTTAAGCGGATTTTAAACAAGTTTTATCTTCCTTAAATCCTGCTTTGAGCATGAAACAAAGATTAAAATCTATCTCTAAATATGAACCTTAAATAATGATTGGATTAATTTAATGTTACTTTGGGCATGAAAATAAAACAACTTAGTAAATATAATAGCTTTTGATATGATAAATGAATCACCCCTCTTTAATGAAATTAGAATTTTCATAAAGAGAAGCTAATTTATTGTTTTAAAAATAATGGCCCTTTTGAAATGCCATATAAATCACCTCCTTTAATGAAATTGCAATTTTCATAAAGGTAAGCTAGTTTACTACTTGCAAAATGAACATGCAAAGTTTGAAACTTGATTTACCTTCAATATTTGCAATTATGTCAAATTTCAAAATTATAAAATTCTTGATGAAACAATTTTAAATAAATTTTCATAAGTTCAAAATGGCTTCAAACTGAAATAGATACTGCATAAGATGAAATGTTAAAGCTTATTCTAGAGACTCGTGTATCTATTTTTGGAATTTTAATTAGCTTATTATTATTTTAATTGCCAAAGTTTAAAAAACTGTAAAAATGTAATGTTGGAAAAATATAAAATAAAGTCTGGAAAATAGACCAAAACATTGAAAATATTAAAGGCAAAGTACTAATAGTGTAATGTTACCCTATCCTGCAAAATAGAGATGTGAGAATTTATGATTGTAAAAAAATTTCACCCAAAGTTGCATTTGCACAGTCCGAAGTGAATTAGGTGCAAGTTTTTAAGGAAAATAAAGTAAATCCATGCATTCAAACATTCAACAATGCTATCATTTAATTGCATAAAACACTATCTATAAGTCTAAAAGCATGGAGAGAAATATAAAGAAATTAGTCCAAGACATTTAGAAAATAATATCCTCCACTTTTGCTAAAAAAGTGCAAAAATTTGTAGTATTTGCATTCCCAAAAGTGTAATATTCCTGTTTTACAACAAATTCCATCCAGTCCATGGCTTTCAAAAAATTTCCAACTCTCACCTCCAAAAAGGTCCAACCCCTTTTCTATCCTTCCATGGCATATTTATAGATTTCTGAATAAGACCCTTCGTTTCCTTCTTTAGGCATTCGTTTGTTTTCCTTTTCCTCTTTGAACTGGAGAATGTTCTAAACCCCTTCACTTTCGTATTCTTCCGCATTATCCATTCTTCCACCCGAATGTAACTGTAATACCTTCATTTGTCTTCATTTTGATTTAAAATTTTTATAACTGCCATATTCCACTTATGCTAAGGTCTTCCATAATGTCTCCTTTTATGATGCTACAACCAAATGTATCAATGTGGAATTTTACATATATTGAATGTATTTATTAGAACCGCATTTTATAAATGCACTTGGAATTTGATGCTATATTTTTCCACTTCGTGAGTCAAGTGTGTCTAAAATGGATGCCAATTAAATGGATGCTACATGATAGGAGATTGCCAACAAAATACTATCCACATCTATGGTACATCCTAGAAAATGATCTTTAGAGCCATCGAACGATGTACACAGCTATGTCTTCATTACTTCATTGGGTGTCTATTGTGTCTCAAATATTATCCATTATAGCTCCAAAGACATGCCATTTACATGCCCATGTCGAGTACATGCATCCCGGTGTCTACGTATACTTTAACTACTGCAAAGCATAATGGGGAAGCATCCCTTCAAAAGTTTAGCTATAAATACTCCCACCTTCTATATTTTGTATTGTACTCACTTTATCGACGTTTGTAAGGCTTTCCACACATGTCACTTCCTTCGATCCCATGGTGTAAGTTGGAATGTATTCCACTCTTTGTGTCATTCATTTTGGACATCCATACATCACCGCCAATCCATCACAGTAAAAAATGGTGATTTTGGTCGCATCACTTCTTTCCCTGTCTTATGATGAGGTAGATGATGTTGTTGTCTCTTATGCCATGATGGTATCCTAGCTACATTTTCTCTATCAATGACGCTTTGTTCTAGCTCTCGTGAACTTAGGTTAACCATAATTCTTGAACCACCACACACCATTAATTACATCCAAGCTAAGTATGGTTGTCCAAATTTGTGTAATAGTATCCACTGATGAAATGAGTCCCTCTCTCTACTACAGAGTGTGATGGGGATTGGAATGGGATACAATCCTTCATGCATAATCTGACTTGTCGACTGACTTTCAATGCTTTCCTCATTTCAAAGCATGACCATAGAAGTGTGAGTACCCTCTTTTGCATTTTCATTTAATTTCTTCCATCGATGAATGAGGTAAGCCACATCAACCTCCACTATAGTACCTTCTAGTCCATCCACATTAGTCTATGTAAAGGTGTAATCCATGTTGTCTTCTCTATGATTTATCCAATAGTTCGATCTTTGTTGTCATGCTATCATCATATGTTCTCCTATACAAGACCTCCGTCAATCAACTCCTCCTTATCAATTTTCCCAAATCATTGTTCATCATGGATTGTGCTTCTTCATCCAGTGTGTGTCCCATAATTGGCGCACACCATGTCGGTCTTAAGGAGTCCACTGTCATGACATTGCATTAGCATTTTATCATCCATATCACATGTCCGTTTGTTCTCTTCCTTTGCTGAAATGATGAACACCCTACCACCGCATTGCTTCATCAACACTATCTGCTATAGTGTCAGGGGTGTTTGTTCCATCCACACACTGCTTGCAAAATATACCACGTCACCATGTCCACCCGGGTATATGTCCTCTATGGAATCCGCATTGTATGAGGTCATCATTGCGATGTGCATTAGGTATATCCATGTCACCAATCCATTGTTACTTGTCCACCTTAGAAGTACCCCTATATGTTGTCTACCGTGTAGTCTGTTAGTAGGGTCAACCATCACCGAGGTGTCTCGGGAGTTGCATGGGCCCATTCGCCTCATAACCTGCGTTGTAGCTACAACCACAAAATAATGAAAACACCCGCATCATAATACAATCAATGCTAAATAAAAATCCCATGATTAAATAACTTCACAAGGGACCATATAATTCTACTTTATAAACGTGCACGACCCTACCATGCAAATGTAAAGTGGAACTTTTCACTTTCAAATATGTTTCACTCTTTAATATATATAATTTATTTTATTTATTTATTTATTTATTATTAAATAAATATATATAATATATTTATTTATGCTTTACTTTCTTATATATATATATATATATATATATTACTAATTTTAAATTGATCAACTTAAAAGGTTTTGACTATCCAAAAATCAAAATAAAAGAGAACACTCAACCGAAACATTAAAAAAACATATAAAAATATTTAACTCTATCAAACGAATCCCAAAGACAAACTCTCAAACAATGATTCCAACAAAAATAATAAAAAAAACTTTTCACAAGAAGACACGACAAACTGAGGGCCCTCAGAGTCCACATGATGAGCTTGTGGCTAGGGTCCTATCAAACATGATCACTCAAAGACAACCGAAGTCCCCAAAAAATAACAAAAAATAAAATTTAAAGGTGGGTCCCCAAATTTGGGTTAAGTTGTGCAATGGCCACAATAGACACCATGTTAGATCTATGAGGAAGTATGACATCATAAAATAGAATGATATTTGCTTATCTAATGATAACTCTAGATGGATTCCAAAGGCTACAAACTAAAATTGCTATAACTTCATTGTCCTTGCAGACTTGAACAACCCTTGCTTTGATCAATTTATTTTTTCCCTTGGTAAGAGAGGATCCCCATCACATTAACCTCCAACTATGGAAAATAATACATGCATTGGTCAAAATCTCACCACTTATCTTGAGCCAAAAACTGTACTTAACAGCCTTGATCAAATAATAGAGTGATTTCTAGTATGGAAAATATTGATGTTGAACAAAGGCATTGTTTAAGCTCATAAAATATTGTAATTATTGTGAAGTCTAGTGAAAATTCACCTTACCATGCATGACCTAATTGGGAATCTATGAAATATGTGAAACCCCCACTTAAACCTATGGTAGAAATTAGAAAGTGTTGGCTTTTAAGACAAACTATCTCAGGTCCCAATATAATTAAGCCATAATATCTTAGGTCTCTATATCAATAATCAAGAGTAGAATTAAATATATGAGCAATAAAATATATATAGATATATACCCAATATAATATAAATATAATAACATTCACTATAATATCAAATATGAATGTAAATAGCCAAAATAATTTATGTACAGGCATGAAATATACTTACAATAATATTGCTCAAAATTTGTAGGATTATTAGAGGCAAAGAAACGAAGGTAGATATCCAAACATTTGTTGATAATCTCAGTATGGCCATCCATTTATGGATGATAAGCTAAACTTATTTTGAGCTAAGTTCCTTGTAGCTTCAACAATTATTGCCCAAAATTACTAGTGAATGTAGGGTCATGATTAGACACAATGAAGATGGGAATGCCATGAAGGTAGAAGATAGAATGAGAAAAAACTGGACAACTATGGAGGTCGTATAAGTATGGGAGAGGGAAAAAAATGAGCATACTTAAAAAGACAATCTATCATCATGAAAATAACTGATTTTCCTTTGGACTTAGGTAACCCTTCACTAAAGTCCATGGAAATATATGTCCAAACCTGCTCGAGAATAGGTAAGGGTTGTAGATTTCATGGAGAATGCACTATTTTACCTTTCATCCATTGATAGGTTTCACATGCTACCATATAATGGTGTATGTCCTTCTTCATACCTTTATAGGAAAATAATTCTTAATCCTTTCATATGTTTTGACAAAACCATAATTGTTTGTAGTGGGGGAAGCATGCATTTTATTCATGAGAATTTTTTGAAGTGGAGATGTGTGAGGAACAACAATGTGCTCGTGGTAGTGTAAATCCTATCCATCCCAAGTGTACCTAGGACATGAGGTAGGATCTATTTGAAGGGAGGAAAGCAAATTTTGCAAGCTTGAATCCTTAAGCACCTCCTCATGAAGAGTATCCACTAGCAAATGGGTGAAGAAATAGCACATAGCATATTGTGAGCCTCAAATTGGTGAGAGAGGGCATCCGCCACAATGTTCTCCTTGCCCTTTTTATAAGTAATATCATAATCATATCCCATGAGCTTAAAGATCCACTTCTATTATTCAGGGGTGGCAACTTGTTTCTCTAAGAGATATTTGAGGCTTTGATGATTTGTTTTAATGGAGCAATAACACCCAATGAGATAAGGTCACAAATGAGTGATCACATGAAAAATGGAAAGCATTTCCTTAGCATAAGTTGATTTTTATATATTACAATTAGAAAGCACTTTACTAGTGAAAGCCAAGGGGTACCCTTCCTGCATAAACACCACACCAATACCATTGCCTAAAGCATCACTTTCAATTACAAAAGTCTTGAAAAAATTAGGCATTGCTAATATTAAAATGGTTGTCCTAGTGTGCTTCAAATCGAGGAAAGTTAGCTAGACTGATTTAAGTAAAATATATTTTTTTAACATGGATGTTAAGGGAGCAATAATTTTTCTATAATTACGAAAAAATTTGTGGTAATAGCCTATCATACAAATCCATAAAGACCTTTTAGAGTGTGAGGTTTTGGCCACTCTTGAATCGCCTAAATTTTCCTAGGGTCAACTTTAACTCTATCTTTGGTGACAATGTGTCCCAAATATTCCACTTATATCAACCCAAAAGAACACTTGGTCTGTTTAGCATAAATTTGATATGCCAAAAGTTATAAAGTCTCATCCACATGAGAGAGGTGCTCTTCCCAAGAGTGACTATAAACCAAAATGTCATCAAAGAAAACCAAAATGAATTTATGAAGAAATGGATAAAAAATGTTGTTCATGAGGCTTTGAAATGTGGAAGGTGCATTTCCCAAGCCAAATGGCATCACCAAAAATCATAATGATACTCATGAGTACAAAATGAGGTTTTGGAAATATATTCATCCTTGAGCCTAATCTGATGGTATCTAGAGCGAAGTTATAATTTAAATAAAAATAGAGTCCCATGTAGCTTGTCTAGTAATTCATCCACCATAAGAATAGGAAACTTATCCTTAATGGTGAGCTTATTGAGCTCAAAAAAATCAATACATAATGATTAGGAACCATATTTATTTTGCACCAACAAGATAGAAGAAGAGTAAGGGTTGTTACTTAAGAGAATAACTCCAAATTTTAACATTTCATGCACTGAATTCTCTATCTTTGATTTAAGGTCATGAGGGTATCAATACAACCTAATGTTAGGCAGTACATTGCTAGGTACCAATGGAATAACATGGTCATGGGAGTGACGTGGTGGAAAGTCTGATGGTTCGATAAAAATTACATTGTGCTTTGTCAAAACAAGTTGGAAATATCTAGTAATTTGGTCCACTTTTGAAGTAGGTGGATGGATTGCAAATATCTATGCGAAGACCCCATGAGAATATTTTTTAACAACTTATCCATATGGTTTGAGTTGATAATTTGAGGAGGCCCTACTTTTGAACCTCAAAGAGTGTAAGACTATCCATTCTATGAAAACTACATCCATAGCTTGCAAAATTCCATGAAATGGTTCCTAATGTACCTAACCACTAAGCTCCCAATACAATATCACATTCCCCTAATTGTAGAATGAACATATCAATTTTTATCTCATAATCCCCTATTTGCACTTTAACATTATGATATTTATGTTTGCAAGGTAAAGTTCCTCCATTGGCCACCATAACCTGAAAGGACTTACATGTGTGTATGTGATTGTAAGACATTGGCCTTTGAAAAAATCTACAAATTTCATGGTTTGTGATGTAGTAATATTGGTAAGAGCATGGGAATTTTTTTTTGCCTATGGTTCTTGTATTTATTTCTCATTTTGGGGTGGGTCATCTACTGGTTCTATTTCATCATAACTTTGGTCACTATTGATAGGATATTTGACATATATGAGGAAAAAATTATTTTGGGTGCACCTATGCCATCGAACATATTTTTATTACAGTTGTAGCTTGAACCTTGAGTGCATCAAGCATCCATTTCTTCTATAGTCAAGCATTTGTGGGAAATGATTTTATTTTCATTATGAGTTGGAAACTTGGGAGGAAATGAGGGTTTAGTTTGTAAAAATTTAGACATCCTCTTTTGAGTTGAGAATTTGGATTCAGCCAACCATGCCAAGCTTATAGAATGCATCATTGTTTATGGTTTGAACATCTTGACCTTGACCTGGAGATCATCCTTCACGCCACTAATGAAACAACTCATAAGAAACCCTTCATTCAATCCCTTCATTTTCTTTTAATATGCTATTTTAATGAGTCTATTGGTGTGGTTGGTTTTTGCTTTGGAGGTAGGATTCAAAAGTTGAGTACTATGTAAACCAACTCTACCTTGTAATTTTTTGACTATTGATCACTTTGGACACTATACTGGCACCTGTACTATGATACTAACATTGTTCAATTTATATCACTAACAACCCTATAATTACTGATACTCTCTATTCTATTTATATCACTGAAAACCCTGTAATTATTGAAACCATATGTTTTATTTCTATCACTAACAACTTTGTAATCTCTAACTATTATAGATGATTGTTACTACCACTTACAATCCTAACTTTTTAGTTTTTGACTCTAGGATTCCATATGCTACTAACAACCCTGTAATTTACTGATTGTTACTGAAGGAATACCTAAATGCTATGGACACTTGCAAACTCTACCTTGACTATTTTTACATGCTATTTTTTTTTGTAATAGGGAAGTCTCCTCTGTATGCTCACTTTTGTGGGATGAATCCTGGTTGCAGTTTACAGATTCAATAGAATAAGAAGGCTTTATTTCTTTTTGCAAGTTAATTTTTTTAAAGAACCAAGGTATGCTAGGCAGAGGTGTATGTAATACCCTTAGGACCTCTATTATACCATAGTGATGAACAATAGTTCTCAGACCAATATTTTAGTCCACTACTCAAGGAGGATTCCACACATACGCTTAAGCACACTACCTAATTCTTTGAAAATATGAAAGATTAATCTTCCTGTATGTTGTGTTTCATGTACTATGGATAATACAAGGCTAAAAAAGCTTCCTAGGGCTAAAGGTTTGTTTAATCCTAGATGGTCTCCCTATATACCTAAAGATACGTGGGAGATCAATTTTATACATGGGTACTATCTAAGGCCTAGGTATTGGAGCCTGATCACCCCTCACTTTACTAGACGCTTTATGAGCTATCTAGCTTATCCATTAATGATAGCTCCTCCGTGATATTTTAAAATCCTTGGCATAGGGTTTCTAACCTACACAACTACTATAGAAAAAAATAAAGGACTACATTTTTTGTTGGTTTTTGGTGCTTTTTTTAAATAAGGGACAAACAAAAAATAAAAAATACAAGAAAATTATACCTAACAGTCAAAATGGATGGGCAAGAATTGTCGTAGTCATGATAGAACTTAGCCTTAGAAAGTGCTCTAATACCACTTGTTAGGAATATACTATTAAAAATAATCTCACTCACACAAAATACTGAAATTAAACCAAGATTCATGGAATAACACAATATCACAATGTGGAAAAATAAATACAAAATTAAACACTCTCACAATAAACACAAAATTGTAGGCCTCTTCGAGGGGGAAACCTCCTTCACTATTTCATTAATTGGTAAAAAAATACATTCGTACATTGCTCCATATATTTTAAATAAAAGCTTCATGCAACCCTAACCCTAATCTCAAGAGTTGGCTTACATAAAAAATTCCACTTGAGCTAGAATATTCTACCAAACATTGGTGATAACAGTTACATGAAATGGCCCCACTTGTCTAGGCACCTTCTTACCACATACTATTACAAAAGTATTACAAAAAAACATTATGAGGGGGTACCAACATTGGAAGTGGGTCATGACATAATCAAATGATAATTACAAAAGTAACGTTAGGATGGGGTCGTAACAGATTTTGTACACATCATGAATTATTTTGCTAGTCCAAGGTATGAGAACTTGTTTTTTCCACAAGGTGAGTAGTTTTACCAACATGGCATTGAATATTATAATCACTATGGCTAGAGATCCATTGGTAAATGATATTAGGGATATAGTGGATAATTTTGTAGAGCTAATAATTTTGATATTAAATAGTTTTAATATTGAACCTCTCATAGTATATTATTTCCTTCTTGAATAGATCAAGGGATGTGTACTCAATTGTGTTAGCTTTTGAAGCTAAATACTTAAGATAAAATAACCACAAGATCTAAAATAAAATTACAATATGAAATATATGATAATGGAAAAATACTAAACATATAAAACTCATAAATAAATTTAGAAATAACTCATAGAAATTCCATTAACAAATGCTTACAAAAATTGTATCTCAATTGAATAAATATTTCAAATACTCCATACTTCTTCACACTCTCATTTTAAAATTGTATCTCTCTCTCTCTCTCTCTCACACACACTCATAGACTCATATAATGGAATGTGACTCTTCATATGGAGCACTCTTGGCCTTCACTCTTCTAGAGACTCTTCATATTCCTACTCCATGGAATCATGTGCACATGGAATATTATGCACATTTATATTATCAAAATACTTTACACACTTTAATAAAACTTGTGCATTTATTACATTGCACAAAGTAAATACTCACACTCTAATCTAAGACTCTCTTTCCTAATCTAAATATCTACCCAAGGTGATACATTAGCATGTACCAAATAATGTAATATATTCCAAAAAATTATCCATGGATGAGTGGTCTGTGATGTCTTGTGATGTAGTATCAAGCATCTTATTAACATGTTAATTGCACAATCCCATTTGTTTTTATGCCTAATTGGTGCATTTTTTATTGGTTTGTTGTTGTTAAGGTGTATCTTGGTATGAGGTTCAGGAATTGAAGCCCATCCTCTTCCATTCTTGTTTTAGTAGAGTGTAGTGATTGTGGAACATCCTTCATAAATAGTGTAGCATCCAAACCAATTTTCTTGTTATTTGTGGAGGTTACTGCCCAATTAGCATTTGATTCTTGGTCAACACTAACTTACAACATGCCTAGTCATCAAATTCTAGGTACCTTAATATAAAAATAATTATAACTAAAGTAGCAATACAAGAATGAATGGAAATGCTCATGAATTTGAAATAACTAAATGATCACAAAAATGAAATTAACAAAAGTGATCACAAAATATAGCTAAATTAAAATACCAAAAAACTTATATTAATCTAGTAGAATAGATATTACAAGCCTCTTTGAGGAGGCAACCTCCTTCAAAGAAAGGCTCTGATACAAAATGAGAAAATATGAGATGCCTTCTACTCCAAAACCATGTCCTTATATAGACTCTTATTTACTCTAACCCTAATTTTAAATGGTCAAACCACATGAAAGAGGGGACCCAAGACACTAACTCCTACTTTTAATAAAAGAAAAGGTTATATTGTAATGGGTTCATGTACACTAGGAACCCATGGTGCAAATATAACACTAACACTAGACAAGTGCATAGTAAAAGTTGTGTTAGGATAGGGTCCTAACATGCCCTTCACCTTCAAGAAGCTTTGTCCTCAAAACTTGAGGAGAGGAAACTGCTACTGTAGTTGATGCAATGGCTCCTAGATAGCATATTATAGCTACAATCCATGCCACTATACCAAGACATCAATAAGAGTGTCATTGTAAAGTGTGCATGTATTTTGGTCTAGAATATTCTTGGGTTCTAATTTTATGAAGCATTTTTCATCTAACTATGGTAGTGTGGACTAAACCTACATACAATTGCCAAATATCTTCTTTAAATATAAGACATAGAAACTTGATGTATCGTGGAAGGCCATAGTTTTAACTTGTATACCATGGGGCCAACCTGCTAGAGCACTTTATACAATCCATAGAATTTTGGTGTTAACTTTTGACTACCATAGAGTTATAGAAATTATTGTTTGTAGGTCTATAGGCATAAGAAAATCATATCCTTGATGTTAAAATTATGCTTGAATTGGTGTTGTTTTTCTTGTCACATAAGGTTCTACATGATGTCAAATTATATTTGAGGTTAAGAAGTAGTTGTGCATACTCCATGAGAGTGGAATCCACTACTTGAACTTTGAAATTACTTGGAATGTATGACAAGAGTTATGGCAGTAGTTGTCCATAAAATGCTTCATATAGTATCATGTTGGTGGAGTGATAGTACACATTATACCACCACTCGAACAAAGGAATCCATTTGACCTATTGAGTTGGTTGCTTAAATACAAAGGAATATATATAAGTCTCTAAACACTTGTTGACAATGTTAGTTTGGCCATTGATCTATGGATGGTATGCTAAGCTCATCTTGAGTTTTTTCCTATACAACTTGAATAATTCCTCCCATAAATGACTAGTGAATGTGGGATCATGATTGAATATGATGGACTAGGGCATGTCATGAAGGCAAAAAAATAGAATCAAGAAATATTGTTCAAGGAAAATATACCTTGTGCCCAACATGACTATATTTCTTTGTGGGTGAGACAATGAAGTTGGGGTGGTTCATTTCTTGAGTTTGGTCAGGTTTGGGACATAAATGGGGATTGAGCCTATAACAATTCAAAATTATACCTTTGTGCTATGAACTTATCCTCAAAAAGTTTAACAAATCATATAGATACCATCATGATCTCTGGCGTGAATATTTTCACCTCTACACAAATATCTTTCTTTAATCTATAAATAAAACAAATTTGAAAAAACTTAGTACTCAACCCCCTAATGCAATGCATAAAATTTTCAAACTATCTAGTATTCATGGATAGATGTTATCTATCTTAATTTGGGGAGGGATACTATAAAATATTCATACTCATTTGATCCAAAATGGGTGGATAATTCAAGTCAAGTGAGCCTTAGATTTATATTCTCGAAGCATTAGAACCACTGGACTACTTCATATTCTAGGTTGAAAGATACAATTATAAGCTTTCAATTATGGGGAATGACATGAATAGAAAAATGTTGTTTGACCCAATACAACCTATTGGTTGGATCATCACCATAAAAAAGTCCAACTTGTGCATTCTTTTATTTGTACTTAGAGTAAAGATATTTCATGCTTCTCCATTAGAACTAACACCTTGAATCCCTAATGATTGTCCTGCTAGAGCATCATATTTTAGATCTAGGCTTTTTAAATGACTTTTAATGTCATTTATCCATATTTTTAATTTGGATAATGCCTAGAGGATTGTTGAGTAAGAAGCTTAAATTTATTTCACTTCTTCACCCAATTTCTTTATCTATTGAGTAGTTCTAGTACCACTAGCCATTTGAGTCACTATAAGGTCTCCAAAAAGGTTTATTGAAGCTATATCTAAAAACAATTGGTTCAAAGAGAGGATTAGAATGAACTATAACATAAAATAGAATTTTTTTAAATTTAAGTCTTAGAGAATAAATTACTAGAGCTAGGTCTCAACAATTAGCTTGAAAAGAGGATCATCATGGGCTCTCTCGAAATGATAATTTTTAGTTATTTTTTTTACTTTTTGTTGTGGCTTTTTTTTTTTGCTTTTTTGGACTTGTATCAGACTATTAACAATTGACTACTATGACTGTCAGACTAGATATTCTCTACATTGTTACACTAAATATTCTCTACATTGCTAGATTGAATATTCTTTACACTATGAGATTGAATATTATCTACACTATCACATTAGATATTCTTTGTACTATTACATTGGATATTCTCTACACTATCATATTGTATAATTGTTGTGTAGCTCTGGATTATTCAGATTTCCTCCATATGAGCTACTTGGTGGGTTTCATTGTGTTTATATATAAAATATTTACTTTGATTGTAGTAGCCTCTTTTACAGTATGCTCAGATCTAGCCTTTTTTTAACTTGGAAAGGCCTAAAATATTAGAGAATATTACATTATCTGGTACATGTTTTATGTTTTCCTCTTATGTAACTATCTACATGTAGAATGTGCACAAGTATTATGTATTAGAGTATATAAAGAGTCAAGAATCATGTATTGAAGTGGCAAGATTATAATCCAAAGGACACGTGAGTATTTCTTTTATGTATGGAATAGGAAAGGTTGCAACTCTTGGATATTTCAGGAGTGCAATAGATAAAATTCCAAGAGCCATTTTTGTATGGATATATTATGGAGACAAAGATCCTTGTATAGTGTTGAAGATCACATTCAAACATTAATAATATTGAATCTTGTATGCATCTTTTGAGAAATTCTATTGTAAGTTTCTTCATCTTATTGCATGAATGATTTTCTTGAATGTTTATTAAGCAATTAATATTTAATATTTTCTTGAATGATATTATAATTTATATTAGCCAACTTATATATTTATTGCTCTTATATTTGAGACTACTCAAGATCTAAAATATTGGGCCTAATATATTTTGGCTTAAAAGCCAACATGAAATAATGTTTTGATAGGGACAACCTAAGTTAAGGTGTATTTGATTTCATAGGCCTCTGATATACAATCTCATTCATGATTAGTGGATAACACAATATTTTAGGGTTCCATCATACCCATAGTTGCACTATCCATTTATGAGGGTACTATGAGAGTAACTTTTTTGGGGCTAACTACTTACCAGAGCACCATAATTTTAGATGTTTAAAGGATTTCTAGGGTTATTTTATTTTAGTTTAACCTTAAATTGATTCTGATAGATGATGTGGATCAATAAATTTTGATTGATTTACATTGCAAAATAGTACATATTTATAGGCACTAAGGACTTATTACAAAACCATGGTTTAGGTAAAACCATGATCCCAAAACCATGTGTGTATTAAATTTTGATAGCTATCTAGAAGGTGGTTTAAACTATGAATTATTTAATATTTGATATTATTCCTTATCATTCCTCCCCACCATAGAAGCATTGGATTCCAATGCATAAAAAAAATGAGAAGAAAGAGCTAGAAACACAAAAATTGGAAGACAAAGACCCAAACTTTGTTGCTTCAATAACTGGAGCAAGTCACCACAAAACATAAAGTACTAATTCCACTAGGTCAATCTCAAAAAAAAAATTCTTATGACTATAAATACACCTATATATGTAACTGGATAGCCCCTCGATTTTCATTAAAATAGAATGTTTTGTTAGCTTTCTAGCCAAATTATCGTAGGTCTCAATCTATAGGATCTTGAATAATTTTAAATATAATTGAAATTACTATATTAAATGGCCAAAATAAATAACATAACATTCATAGCAATAATAATATTATGAATAAAATGGCCAGAATAATTCAAGCAACATGAAGAAAACTTACAGTGTATTGTTCTTATTACATACAAGCTTCTTTGTATGATGCTTGAAGTACATATATTTCTCAATGATCATTCAATGCATTACATAGAACTTTATCTCCATAGTATAGCCTTCATATATGACTCTTCAATACTTAACTATTGCTCTCTTCTCATATATAGGATATGTGAACTTTCCTATTTCATGCATAAGATAAATCCTCTCATGCCTTTTGTCTTCTCATCTTGCCACTTGTATGCACGAATCTTGGCTCTCTATTTGCATGCTTTATTCTATGACACTTGCACACTTTACTATATGACACTTTGTACACTCCTACACACTCTATTATAAGACACTTGTGCACATTCTCACTCTTTACATTTGCACACATAAATACGTGACACGTACACATCCTACATATGTACACTTACATAAAGGGGGAATATAAATCACACTCCTAAATTATAGACTCACACCCTAATCTATTACATATTTAAAATTGTACCATGAAGGTACCTGTAGACACCAAAATCCAGCCGCTTGCAAGTCATCTATACCTTCCTGTCAGCCACGTGTCGGTCATCCACCTTCCCGCCATTATTTGGCCCAAATCCACACTTTCCCGCCATTATTTGGCCCAATTTCACCTTTCCCGCCATTTTTCATCCCCAAATTTATTTAAATTAATATTTATATATATATATATAATATTTTAATATTTTAATATTTTAATATATATATTTAAATAATAGTTTAAGTGATTTAATCTGAGCCGTCCATCCTTCATTTAATCTCATCCGTCCATCCATCTTAATCCATTTCACAACCAAGATTTATTCTCTACCCTTAGATCCACTTTAATCTTAGCCACACGTTCAAAGTGTCGTTAAAACCCTAAAGTGTGCCCTAAGAGTGGATTATAAATTGAGTCACCTTGATGGCTCAAACCCTATGTCTTTTGCTACTTCTATCTCCTATGCGCTATCTCTGATTCTAATTCTTCTACTGCTATCTCCTCTATCTCTCTTTCGCTACCCTTTCGCCGCATCCATCGCCGCTTCCGCCATTCCTTCGCAAGCATTCTCGCGAATCTCCCATTCCTGTCGCAAGTGCCCGCGGCGTTTACCCCTTCACCAAGTGCCCACTGGCTTTACCAAGTGCCCACGGGCGTTTACCAAGTGCCCACGGGCGTTTACCCACAGCCACAGACTCAGACCGACGTCTGAAACCTTAATCCAGAAGCACGCGGGCGTTCAACGAGTGCACCAGGGCGCCTTTCGTAGCCGATTTGACAACCACATTACTTCCAGGTGTCGCCTGGTCTAGCCGCGTTAACAGAGAATAGGTATAAATTAGTTTAAAGCAAGTAACTTCTTTTCTTTTATTTGATCCGTTATTGAATTCCCGCATTTCAATTTTTCTAGGGTTTTAGATTGTTTTCGAGGGCTCACACAAGGGAGCCCTCTTATTAATTTCTAACTCCTTGATAGTGTTAATGTGTGCGTGTTTTGACAACGAGATCCGGTTTATTGATGGCAATGATTAAGCCGGAGTGGTCCAAGCAAGGGATACAACAAAGCCCACTCACTCGTTTGGGATTGAAGATACATTCTTCGAAAGCGCCACCATTTGTGCCACCTAGGGTTTCTGAGAACCCTAGCATAACTTGTAACTCGTGTATCACAAATAAAGGGTTACAAGCCCAGTTGTATTCAAAAGGAGTTTTTAAACTCCATCGATTAATAGAAATCGTTTGTTTTGTGCAACTATTCTGTACTCTATCATTGTGATTTTATTTATTTTTGTTTGGCGTGTATTTTTAATCTACAAATGGCGATCACGGTGGGACCCCCTAGGGTTTCATATTTTTAATACTTGCTTTACTAATCTGTTCTTGTTTTCTGTTTTATTTTGCAGGTTCCAGAAATCGTGAAATTCGCTGTTCCAACGAACTAGGGTTTCTGAGTTTGCAAAAAACGCAGCAGACGCAGAGGGGCGTCTGGAAGTCCAATACGAAACGCAGAGGTGCGTTTCAGCCTGTGCAGACTCCCCGTGGGCGTTTGAAGTCGCTTTACATAAAAGCGTAGGCTTCCAAGTAAGTGCCGTACTTTTTACGTTTTTGGTTTTTCTCGCCATATTTTGTTTCTTTTTCAGATCATTACTTTAAAATGAACAAAAACTAAGTAATCTGGAAAAGAACAGTTATTTTTAATTACATTTTTCTTTGCATTGCATTATTGATTGTTGCTTGCATTAAAAAAAAAAAAAAAATTTGCATACCTAGCTGCATATTAGAATAGCTACGAATTATTTGTTTTAATTATCTAAGTAGGACTATTGATTGGATGTCAATAGTACTCCTGCCATTGGGTGATTCCATGCAGAGAAGTGGACGAACCTTCCGGTTGCTCCTTTGATATCTTATATCATTGGTAGGCAGGGGGTTTTAAACGGTGTACTCCACTTCTTCAGAGGAAATGACATGTTTTCAGTAGCCTCTTGCTTAGATCATTAGAACTTTTGATTTATAGCCTTGTATGTACACATTAGATAACTAAAACATTTAAAAAAAAAAAATTCATTGCATTTTCATATTGCATTTAAAACAGTGATATCTCGGATTTCATCACTGTGTATTGCTTGAAGTTTAGTGACGGTGGAATTCATCTCCATCCATTAAACTTCTGCCTTAGACACCATAGGTCACCCCCGAGCAAACTTGCTCGGATTTCATCACCAGGAAGAATCTCGTTGTCCTTTCCTAGCCATAGTTTTTACCTTTTTTGTGAATAATTCAAGATTAGATCACATGCAAAACTCATAAACCGGACACTTAAAATTTACTACAGATTAAGATCAGAAAATAATTAATTAACCGCAAGGTAAGACACATTGGTGGAAACCTAGGTTGTGATCTGTTTTCGATAATTTTTGTAGTGTAAATTTATCATTCTAGTTTTGCATTCTTCTTTTCTGAATTTGTTTAGATTTATTGCTCCATGGTCTTAACAAGGAATCAATCTAAAATGTTAAATCTAAATAATCAAATGGGAAATTCACAGAACATCCCCACCACCAACATGGCCACTTATCCTAGTGAATTTCAGGCAGTTTCGCCTGCAGGACTTTCACGTCCTTCTACCATCTACCACATGGCCATGCCCATGGAGGAAGACAATTCCTCTCATATTACCCACATTGATATGGCCCAAGTGCAAACTCACTTAAGAGATGGCACTGGCTATGTCCTTGAGCCAATCCAAGATTCCCCTATGCAAGATTCTATTTTTCAGCAGGATATTGCATCAACCATACCCGCCGGTTTCACTCAGGTCTACACTAACCCTTTTTTTGAGGCTAATGTGGTATCTTTTCAGCCGGCTTCATCTCCAACATCTTCCCATATGCTCAATTGTCCTCCTTTGGAGACAAATGTAGTGTCTTCCCGACCACCTTCTCCTCCATGTACCCGGGTGTACACCAATTCTCTTTATGAAGTTGGTGGAAACTCTTCTAGCCATAACCAATTTCAACCCTCTTCTTCCCAAACCATTTATGGTTTCACCCTACCCGGGACACAGTCTACTGTTCCTTCTCAGGTATCGCCTACTTCAGCCACCTTCATTGCTCCCCCTGCCGCACATCCCCCAACTTCATCGCCCCTGCTATGCAGTCTCTCGTGACTACCATGGTAGCTTGCCCTCCACCTTCATCCAATCATCCCACCTCCCTTGGGTTAGAGATTAATAAGGTTAAGGAGTATCTCGACAAATTGATTTTGCAACAACAAGCAACAAAATGCTCAACCACCCGTCGTAGTAAATCCTACACCCCAACCAATTTCTACCCAACCACCTTTTATTAGCTCAAGCCCCACCTGGTACTCCCAATCTTCGGTGGTGTCCATTCCTACCCCACCTTTCTCCCAACCTAGTCCAGCTTCATCATCTACCCCAATCACCTTCTTTTCGGTATCATCCATACCAACAACTCCGTCCATTCCACACCGCCTAATTCAGCCAATTTCATCCCATCTCATCAATTTTCCACTCTTCCATTACATCATCATAATCATCAAACGAGTCAAAATTTTCATGAAGATTCTCGACTCCATGCTATGCAACAACAGATTGACAACCTTATGCTCAACATGCCCGGCTCATCTAGTCGAAACCTACGCTAAGGTCATTGATCAATCAACCAATTCATCCTTCTATACCTTCACCATCATATCCGACTGATTTCACATTACCGAAGTTTGACAAATTTCGAGGAACTGAGGATCCTCATGAACATGTGAGCTCATTCATGCATGCTTGCTTTAGAATCCAAAATAATGATGCTCTTATGCTCAGAACTTTTCCTCATACATTAGGAGGAGATGTTGTACAATGGTACAATCATTTAGCTCACCATAGCATTTATGCTTACGAGCAATTGATTAATCTATTTTTAGAACGATTCTCCCCGAATGTACAAAAGAGAGTTTCATTGTCCGACTTATACAAGCTCAAGCAACATGACGATGAGACTCTTTATGACTTTGGAAACCGTTGGAGGGCTATCATTAATAAACTGCCATTCTCCCTACCAATGGAGGAGTTAACCAAAATGTTCACCCGGAGTTGTCTAAAACCTATCTCTTGGTTACTCCAATTACAACAATACAGGACTTTTGAAGAGGCTTTGGCCCAAGCAAGTATCATAGAAGACATTAAAGTCCAAGAGGGTGTTTTAAAACCCCGTAGAAAAGAATGGCAACAAAAGGGCCAACAACGAAATAATAATTATGGCCAAAACAAACAAGCACAAAGCTAGTACAGACCTCAAATGTTAACCAAGTTAATCAAGTGGTGGCGAGCCAGCCCGTAATGGCTCAACAACAACAAGTAATGCAAAGTCAACCGCAACCAATTGCTTATCATGCGGTACCCACCCCTACTCAACCAGCTCCCAATACTGAGCCAACCATGGAAACTCGACCTTGGCAAAACAATCGTCCCAAGCGACAATTCACACCTTTAGATGAACCATATGCGGTCATATTCAACAAGTTATATAGCACAAATCAATTAACTTTACCTGAGTTTAAACCTTTAGACCCATCTAGAAGGGGGAAGTATTACAAGGAGTACCTATTTTGTCCTTATCATAGGCAAAATGGGCACGATATCAATAATTGTACAACTTTCAAACATGTGATCCAAGATCTTATTGAGATTGGAGCCATTAAATTGGATAGCCCCTTAGCCCAACAAAATCAAAATCTTGGTATATTTCAAACACCCCTTCCACATCGGGAGGAAGCTCCAACAACTTCTTGGGGAGTAACTCTGTAACTCCTCCTAATCAAGTCAACCATGTACAACAATACCAAGGTTTTGTGGGTACTATTAACGTAGTAACCCTGGGTCAAAGGGCGAACCAACCAAATCAGGCTCGAACCACAGCCACCTGTACAAACCCCCATCCACCTCAGTAACAATGACCCAACGACGTGCTAGTACTTCTCAACAACCGCTAAATCATTCTACTCAACGCCAACGACCCATCATGTCATTGAGTAGCCAGTTAACTACCACCTTAAAAATGGCTTCGCCAAGTTATCGATCTATGACCTCATTCAACAATCTCCTCCGCATAGAGAGGCATTAATGGAAATATTAAAGTCAATCGAGCTTCAAACTCAAGATACTAATGCCTTCAACAACTTTGTGGGGAGTATTCAAACATGCATGGAGCCCTCCATCACTTTCTATGATTTTGAAATCAAACCTATGTCAACGGAAAGTATAGATACTCCACTACATATCATGGCCAAGATCGATAACAAGCCATTCAAGAGAGTCTTAATTGACACCGGTTCCTCAATCAATATCATTACAACATCGGCGTTGAGTCATCTAAAGCTGTCGCCATCCCTTATCACAAAGTCGACTTTTACTCTTAAAGCATTCAATGATGCTTTATCTTCCATCGCTTGGCACGGTTATCTTGCCCATTGAGGTAGGGGCCCGAACTTTGCATACCTTGTTTCACATCTTGGAAGGGACCATGGCATACAATGTATTGCTTGGACGGCCTTGGCTTAGGGAGATGAGATGTGTCCCTTCTATACCGCATCAATGTCTCGAAGTATGTATATGAGGGACAAGTTCATTGTGTACCCGCCGACATTGAACCCTTCAAACATTGCAACTATGTCTCAAATCCTTATGAGATTGTGTTGCCATCCACTCATCTTTTCTTGACCCCATCTATTTCTTCTATACCATCTTCTTCTAAAGCTCCCATTCCTGAGGAGCCACCCATCATATCGCAACCATCTTCCTCTTCCGCTATTCCATCTCATTCACCACTTTCTTCATCAACTAATCTTCCTTCTTCTTCATCAGTGACCACATGCACATGTGGCCATGACCAATCATCTCTTTCCACGTCATTACCCCCTTCTTCTACACCTTCTTCAACATCACCTATTATTCCTCCATCTTCCCAACCATCACCAACTGATGTTTCACAAGTTAGTGAAGCATCAACCCAACCAAATCCTTCCAATTCTTCTATCCCACATTCTTCTATTCCATCATCTAGTCCATCTCCCTCCCAAGTCAAGGTCCATCTCACTGATGTAAGTATTGGTGAGTATGCCATCCAAGATGTCCACATCACACCGTTCAATGTGCAAACAGTTAAAGATTTTGGTCGTCCACATGACCAACATTTATCCATTGGATCGGTTTATAACATGGGTTCTATGCCAAATTCCATTAATTTTGTATATGGGGGAATAGAGTCATCTTCTAGTCCTACCACCATACTAGAACCCAAGCATCCAGTCCCCGCCAATATCGAAAGGATGGAGGGTTTTCCCTCTCGCTATTTCCACAGACATAATTGGCAGCAATTTGGCCTAGGTCGATACGAGCAAGGGGTAACTGAACGCATCGATATGCCATACCGTAGACCCACCGAGCGTTTTGGTCTGGGCTACCAACCACTTCCATCCCTTTCTTCTTTTGAACGAGCTTTTCAAAGCATTAATCTTAATTCATAAGAAGAAATCCTCCACCCCGACGAATCCGAAGATGAAGCCTATGAAGAATTTGACGTCATGTCAAATGGTGATGAATCTGAAGAAGAGTCGGCGCCCATTGTTCCCCTCACTAAACAAGACGAGTTTTATCTCCAATTGTTCCCTCTCCAAGAGGCCATCTTTCGCTTGCTTCTTCCACAAGAACGAGGTGAACCACCACCCCCGCCACATCCATAAGCCATAATCCAAACCTGTATTATATGTATATACTAAAATAGTGGTTTTCACCACTACCAAAAAAAAAAAAATTAGAAAATTCCAAAAAAAAAAAAAAATCAAAATATATAAAAAAAAAATACTTTATTGCTTTATGTATGTGTGTAATAGTGGTTTTCACCACTACAAAAAAAAAAAAAAAAAAAACTAAAACCAAAAAAAAAAAAAAAAACTGAAAAACTATGTTGTTTTGCACTTCAGGTCTTCCGAGGTCTTCACCGGTTTTCCCTTCCATTCCGCCCATCCTTTCTTCCATAAGTCGACAATGAATTTTGAAGACTTATTCACCTCGCTCCATAATCCATATGATCCGGATAAGCCAATCCCGATCAACCCAAGCTTGATTGACATGGATCGGATTTCATCCCCTCCATCTATTTCGTAGTTCATCCTTTCCGAGGAATTGTTAAGGGCTTCCGCCAACTACATTCCTCCTTCACCTCCACATTCACCTTCATCTTCTAAGCCGAGGTCTTCAAGCAGACATAGATGAGAGCAAGGCACAGGAGCTTGATGACATTTTAGATGACATAAATCTGATCCCTACTCCCCATCATCTTGAGGAAGGTTCCCACATGTCTATTGAAGAAACTATCGATGTAGACCTTAGTCCAGACCAAGATGGCACCCAAATTGTGAAACTGGCTAAAAGTCTATCATCAGAGGAACAAGAGCAAATGATTGCTCTACTCAAGCGGAAGAAGGAGATATTTGCATGGTCTTACAAAGACATGCCAGGCCTAGACCCTAATTTGGTTGTCCATAACCTCACCTTACAAAAAGATGCTAAACCTGTCAAACAAAAACTTAGGAAAATGCATCCTACCGTGGCCCTCCTAGTTAAATCAGAGATTCAAAAACTTCTGGATGTTAAATTTGTCGTCCCGATTGATTATCCTGAGTGGCTTTCTAACATGGTACCCGTTCGCAAGCCTAACGGGGGATACGTGTTTGCACCGATTTTCGAGATCTAAATAAAGCGTGTCCTAAGGATGACTTTCCTCTTCCAAACATTGATACTCTTGTCGACACCTGCGCTGGTCATGAAATGCTTTCGTTCATGGATGGATTTTCAGGATACAACCAGATTCGAATAAACCCTGAAGATCAACACAAAACAACATTTACTACACCTTGGGGAACTTTTTGTTACAGGGTGATGCCCTTTGGCCTTAAGAACGCAGGTGCAACCTATCAACGAGCCATGACTTATATTTTCCACGATTATATGCATAAGATTATCGAAGATTATGTGGATGATTTATTGGCAAAATCTAAAACTCGACAAGAGCATTTTGATGTATTGGAAAAGTTTTTGATAGACTTCTAGAGCATAAAGTAAGGTTGAACCCTAAGAAATGTGTCTTTGGTGTTACCTCATGCAAACTCCTAGGTTTTATTATCTCTAAACGAGGTATTGAGGTGGACCCAAACAAGGTCAAAGCCATTATGGAAATGTGTCCCCCAACTAATTTGAAGGAGTTGCGTAGTTTGCAAGGAAAGATTAATTCAATCCGTCGCTTTATTGCACAACTTTCTGATAAATGTAGGCCATTTTGCCACCTACTACAAAAGGGGGTACAATTTTCATGGACAGATGAATGTCAGAAAGCCTTTGATGACATCAAGCAATACTTAGCATCTCCGCCGCCTTAGCTCCGCCTCGTCCAGGGGTCCCTTTCAACCTTTATATCTCAAAGAACGGACTTTGCCTTAGGGACAATGCTTGCACAAAAGAATGAACAAAATCGCGAGCAAGCTATCTATTATATTAGTCGAACATTGGTAAGCTATGAAACCCGATATGCTTATGTGGAAAAGTTGTGCTTAGCAGTGGTTTTTGCCACTAAGAAACTTCGTCATTATATGCTTAGCCATACAACATATGTCATAGCTAGAGAAAACCCTCTACGTTATATGATGTCTCGCACTTATAATAACACTCGTACCGCTAAATGGATAATGTTGCTTACCGAATTCGATCTTGAATTCATTAGCCAAAAATCCGTTAAAGGTCAAGTTATAGCCGATCAACTTGTGGAAGCTCCGCTACCTAGTGATCATCCTTTGATTATTGAGCTCCCAGATGATTCGGTATTTGCTATCACTGAACAAGAAGAGGACATCATTCCGGAGGAAGATGTTGACATCACGCTATTCTTTGATGGCTCTAAGTGCGCGAAAGGTCGTGGTGCTGGAGTTGTGTTTCATACACCTCAAGGGATTCCCATCCCTTTATCATTCAAACTAGACTTCCAATGCACCAATAATACAATAGAGTATGAAGCCTTAATTTTAGGTCTTCAATCAGCCATAGCTATGAGCATTAAGCGTATTCGGATATTTGGGGATTCTCAACTCGTGGTTAAACAAATTACAGGAGAATACCAAGCCAAAGAACCTACCATTAAGCTTTATCATGATGTAGCAATGAAGTTGCTCTCTAAGTTTGATTGGTATGAGATCACTAGTTTGCCTCGTTCGACTAATAGATTTGCGGATGCCATGGCCTCTCTTGGATCATTGATTCCAAAGGACTCCCTTGGAGAGGTACAACCCCTAATCATTTCCACAATCTCTAAGTCTGCAATTGTCCGTGCTGAGTCTAAAGATGAAAAAGATGTTTGCTTTATCCATTCGGATCCATATGAGCCTTGGTCTAGTGAGATAGTAGCCTTCCTCAAGTTTGGAACACTTCCACCTGATTTGTCTCGAACTGCCCGCCACTGTTTTAAGCAAAAGGCAGCTCATTTTGTTCTTTTGGGGGATGTGTTGTATAAACGTGGATATGATGGAGTACTCCTCCGCTGTCTAGAAGCAGGTGAAACACATAGAGCTATTGTCGAAGCCCATGATGGTACTTGTGGTGGTCATTTTAGTGGAATGGCCATTGCGAAGCGTATTTTACGTATGGGGTATTATTGGCCCACTATGGAACAAGATTGTTGCAAATATGTTAAACAATGTAAAAAGTGTCAAGAACACGCTAATTTAATCCATATACCATCACAAGCTTTACAACCCATCCAAAGCCTTTGGCCCTTCTCACAATGGGGTCTCGATTTAATTGGCAAGATTTCACCTGCCTCTTCAGGACAACATACTTTCATCATTACAGCCACTGAATACTTCACAAAGTGGGTTGAAGCTATTCCTCTAACCAGGATCGATAAGTCCTAGAATTGTGGAGTTTATACTTCACCATATCATTTGTCGTTTTGGTATTCCCTCTAAAATCATTTCTGATAACGGCAAGTCTTTTAAGAATAAGGATGTTCGAGCTCTTTGCGAAAAGTATAATATCCAACATAGTTTCTCAACTCCTTACTACCCACAAGCCAATGGACAAGCCGAAGCTTCCAATAAGACCATAATTGCTATTCTTAAGAAACTTGTTAAAGAAAATCATAAAGATTGGCATACACAAATCCCCTTGGCATTATGGGCTTACATAACAAGCATCGTAACTCCCATTGGGGCAACGCCATTTTCTTTGGTCTATGGAGCTGAAGCAATCATGCCTCTTGAGCTCGAGATCCCTTCCTTGCGAATTTCTTTGCAGGAATTTATCGATGATGATACTGCTAGACAAGCACGTCTTGATCAACTCACACTCATAGATGAAAATGAATCAATGCTTTAGAGCATTTGCGAGTTTATCAAGACCGATTGAAACGTGCTTACAATGCCAAAGTTCATCTAAGAGAATTTCAAGTAGGGGATCTTGTCCTTAAAGAGAATCAACAAAACACCAATGCATTGCCGCATCTTCGAGATAAATTCGTGGCTAATTGGTTAGGTCCATATATGGTCACCGAAAGAGTGGGTAATGGAACTTATAGACTTGCCAGCTTTAGAGGGAGAGGAAGAACCCGAACCACTTAATATTATACACTTGAGGGCATTCTACGCATAGTTTGAATTTTATATGTACATATATACATGGCTTGTAAAAAAAAAAAAAAAAACAAATAAAATAAAAAGAATTTGCATTTCATTGTTAGTTGCATACATCTCATTCAAAAACATTGCATTTCATGTGCATACATCTCATTGAAAACCATAACATTTCATTTTCAGCCATAGTTGCATATCATGTTAGAGACCATTCTATCTTTTGGATATAAAATTTGGTCAAGCAAAAGTCATGTTGCCTTAATCAGGGGCACCTTCATAAAATCCATCAAACCGAATTGTCATTCGTACATCCATTTTCCATTTGCACATATTTACATTGCCAAAATGTTTTCAGTCACTCACCCATTCCTAGTGTTTTAAGAAAACTTCGAAATGCATGTCAAAGTTCTCTAGGGCCATATCACAAATTACACTAAATAAAATCTTGAGTATTGGGAAATGATTTCAAAAGCGGTCTTGAACCTATCACATTTTCACATCTTAAAAACATCTTGTGTCAAAGAGAGATAACACCATCCTTGGGTTGTGCCTTGAAGTGAAAAGGGTAATCCTCGTTTGTCCTATCATGCAAACATAGTCCATAAAACAGTGGTTCTTACCACTATCACAAGCAATCACAAAATATAAATATAAACAGAGTAGTAAGGATAGGGTAAAATTCTCATCATACTTCGGTTGAGAATCCGATTCCCCAAAGCTCTAAGGAAATGAACATTTTTCACACACCACTCATCCCAAATAAGTTGTAAGGATCGTACTACTTGTCCAGTCAGACGGATAGGTAGTCATCCCCAAGGCTTACAAAGGTCAAAAACAACATGGACTATGGAGTTAACCTTCACCGGGGCTATAGACGCTTGACTGGCAGTGGAGTATACTCATTTGCGTGGCGACATGTCTCTCCTCAAAGAGAGACCTCTGAATGCTCATACGGACAAACTAGCTTCGGGGTCTTCTCCATAACAGGGTTACCTAATTTATGCAAGATGAGGTTAATGAACACACTTGCACACACACAGGTTTTTGATTGCCTAGAGTCACTACCATGCTTCTGATTTGGTTAATGAACTCACATGCACACACATTTGGTCCTAGTTGAATTAGGCAGGATTAGTAAGTTTGTTTGATACCACTAGCATGTTTGAGTCTTTGTAAAATAGTCTTCCTCCATATTTTCTTCCATATCAACCTCCATATCTTCTTCCATATTCATGTCATTCCATACGTCATTCATTCACAAGCTACCAAGTTCGGTGCCCCCGATTAAACAATTATGATAACAATTGGCTAAATCTAACTATCTAAAAGTATGAGTGCTTCTTAGTGCATATTTCATTTACTTAGTCTCGCATTAATCATCTATAACTTTGCATTCCATTCCATCACATATGCATCAAAAACATTAAAACATATAAAAACATGCATCACAAAAACATAGGCATTCACACAAAAGAAAGTAAAACACTAATAAATAAAAGCCATGTTATATATATATGTATAAAGGTCAAAACGTACAATGAATGCCAAAAGGCTACAATATACAATAGAGCACCAAGGCTCATAAAGAGTGCATCTAAGCACTAAGCTAACCATCAAAAGAGGATCCCCGTGACCTAGTAGGAGCCCTAGACCTAGTGGTGTGCCTAGACTCACTACGCCTAGAGACAGAGGAGGATGGAGGATCGGGCAACACAATGTGATGCCTAAACAATGTGTCCTCCGGAGCCTCAATATAACGAGTCCTAGACCTAAGTCTAGATATGTCTATCCCGTGTCGTCGCTCTCGCTCCGCTAGCTCGCCTCGGAGTCTCGTCACCCCGTCATCCCGGGGCACCCTAGTCGCTCCATCCAAGTCCGCCCGCATCCGGGCCATCCTCTCCTCCCTGAACAGCCTATCGTGGCATCCCGCTCCGCAACCTGTTGCTCCAACCGAGCTATCCTCTCATCCCGGATAGCTAGCATAGCATCGCGCTCGCTATCTCGTCGCTACAGCTGCGCCAGATCATCCTCGTGCCCGCTAGGGGGTACCTCCCTAGTCTCTCCTACGGCCTCTCCTAGGCCCTCGCCATCATCCTCCTCGTCATCTCCGCTCCCCGATGCCTACCGCACCATCTTCCCCTTTCGCCTTCGACTGTCAGATCGAAGGCGGGGACCCTCCCTGCGCTTGGGAACCTCTGCGGTTCCCTCGTCCTCTCCAGCTCCAACAGACACCAATGGTGGCTCCCACCTCTGGCTCTGCAGCCATCCATGCCGCATACTCAACTGTCACCCCGACGTCATCCACGTCGAGGATCTCCATGTCCTCATCGTCCTCTCGTCGCCTCCCTCCATGGCTCGACACATGGCAAATCCCCTCCGATCCGTGCCTCCGATAGCGCACTGGCTCACCGGGGACATCCTATCTCAATCCGACCTGGCGGAGCACTCGAGACATCTGTATGTACTCCGCCTCGCTGTGGCCCCGACCCACTACCCATCTAGCCTGTCGCACCCATCTCAGATGCTCTCCATCACCGATCCACCTCGCCTCCCGCCAGGGCCTCCAAATGACTTGGGCATCTATCAAGTCTGCCCATAAACTCCTATACCATTGCCCCGATCTCACGGGGCGGCTCGACTGTCTCTCCTCCGCCACCAGCCATCTCCTACCATAAGCCCGGCTCATGTCCCAGAAGCACATGGCAACCCCTCCGGTCGGGCCACTCCAAGTGCTCCCACCAAGACCGGAGAACCAAACTGTAGCCTAGGCCCTTCCAGCCCCGTCTCCAAACCTCATACAACTCCCGGTACACCTGCGCCAATAAAGCGGGCGCCTGTGCATACACTACCCTATTAGTGAGCATCTCGCTCACTACACCCATCAGGTTCCATGGAAACCTGCACCCGATGCTGTTCGAGGCCACAATGTTGGCCAATACGAACATCATCAGAGCCTCCACCGCTACCAACTCCTTGGCCGTATACATGGCCAAGTAAGGAATCCCCCGCTCTCCGTCCGGATCTCCCTCCAGTCATCCCCAAACAACTTGGCCATCTCTGTGGCCCTATCTCGTCCAACCTCCACCCGCGCCCTCCACGGGCACCTTGAGGATGCGGTATACATCCTCAAGCGTCACCGTCATCTCTCCGACGGGAGCCGGAACGTCCCCCGATCCGGATCCCACCTCTCGGCCAAAGCCGAGAGGTACCCCTCATCCGCCCGAACTACCTCCAACCGGGCTGCCTCCGCTAGCCCTATCGCCTCCAATATCTCCCGCCTTCCTGGGACAATGACCTCCTCATCCCCGGAATGATAGGGGAGAATCGGTGTCGTGCCTCTAACACCCTAAGCTGCAAAACAACAAAACAAAAATTGGTTACAAATTTTTTTCCAAAAAAAAAAAAAAAATAAAAAAAAAAAACAAATAAAAGTACTTGCTTAAATAAACAAATACCTCAGCTGGCTGCACTGGCGCGTCCGCTCCCATCTCCGCCATAGCTCCCGCGTGCTTCACTCTCCCACACAACCTTTCACTTCACTTCACTTCATTCCACTCCCTCATACGCACTTCTCTCAAGCTCGAACGCACAAATGAGCGAAATTCTCGCTGAAACTTGTTTAAATAGTTGGTTTTGGCACCCTGAAATGTAGTGGGGCATTTCATGGCACATTCAGATGCAGTGGGGCATTTCATGATGCATTCAAACACCGGCGGGCGTTTCTGCCACCTCCAAATGCATACCGACGTTTGGTGTCAGTATTGAATAAAAGAACAAAACTTACAAAATTGAAGCTTACCTCCTCCAAATTTCATCAAATTGCATCCATCCATTCTTCTTATCATAATAAAACATTTTGTGAAGGTTACAACAGTTTTGGAAACAAATTTTGTCATTTTGCTCAAAAAGCGCATCATTCATCGTTGATTTACAAATTGGGTTAAAAACATTCAAAACCTTCACAAAATTAACAACATTCATCAATTCTTCTCATCTATCGTCAATTTCATTCATTCTTCTTTCATCATGCATATTTTTGCCAAATTAAATTAAAGTAAACCTCGTATCTAGTGGTATATTCTATCACCTTGGCGATTGCAACGATTTGCATCCATGCAATTCGGTAAGAGGATTAAACCACCATAAGGACACTTACCATTTATCATCATCAATTATTTCAATGTTTGAAAATTGGAAATCAATTTTGGGTATCCTACTTTTCAAGTGACCTCATACCAAGATTAATTTGCTCAACAGCTTGTCATTGATGGCCTAGTTCATGGGGCCTTAAACGTGGACAATCTTCAATATCATCATTATTTTGAGTCTTGCTAGAGATTAAGGCTACCTAGGTTGATTGGTTCCGACCCGAGGAATTATCCATACAGTCACTAGGAGCATCTCTAAAGTTCTGGACTCTTTCATATTGCATCTCTGCATATCAATGGCGCCAACAAGGCAATTTCATCAACAAGATGGATTCACCCACAGGAGTTGGGGCATCCGTTATCAATTTTTAACTTTCCTAATAGTAGAATTCATCTTACATGATCATGGAATTTAAAATTTGGCAAAAATCCCTTTCTAACCGTTGGGGCAGTAAAACGGTTCATCTTTCACATCACTCATATCGTCTTCAATCATATTATTTTCTGGTTTGTACACCAACCCCTTTTCTGTTGGGACATAAACAGATGGTTCGTACACCAACCCTTTTTCTGTTGGGACATAAACAGATGGTTCATACACCAACCCCTTTTTCACCGTTGGGGCAAAAACGGTTCATTTTCTTCCAAATTTCTTCCAATTGGCTCGTGAGAACCATTCTCGCTCGCCAATTGAGGGGGTAAGCTGATAAATTTTAAATATTCTTTTATTCTTTGGTCTTCAAAGTTGTGCTTTAGTCTTGAGAGAGAGTTGCGTCTCGATCCAACTTTTCAGGTGTCCTAAGTTTTTGTGCCGCATTGTGTCTTCACACAAAGCAGCTCAAAAAGGGGCATCTCGTAGACACCAAAATCCAGCCACTTGCAAGTCATCTATACCTTCCTGTCAGCCACGTGTCGGTCATCCACCTTCCCGCCATTATTTGGCCCAAATCCACACTTTCCCGCCATTATTTGGCCCAATTTCACCTTTCCCGCCATTTTTCATCCCCAAATTTATTTAAATTAATATTTATATATATAATTTTATATATTTTAATATTTTAATATATATATTTAAATAATAGTTTAAGTGATTTAATCTCGAGCCGTCCATCCTTCATTTAATCTCATCCGTCCATCCATCTTAATCCATTTCACAACCTAGATTTATTCTCTACCCTTAGATCCACTTTAATCTTAGCCACACGTTCAAAGTGTCGTTAAAACCCTAAAGTGTGCCCTAAGAGTAGATTATAAATTGAGTCACCTTGATGGCTCAAACCCTATGTCTTTTGCTACTTCTATCTCCTATGCGCTATCTCTGATTCTAATTCTTCTATTGCTATCTCCTCTATCTCTCTTCTGCTACCCTTTCGCCGCATCCATCGCCGCCGCTTCGCCGCCATTCCTTCCGCAGCATTCTCGTAGAATCCCCCATTCCTGTCGCAAGTGCCCGCGGGCGTTTACCCCTTTACCAAGTGCCCACGGGCTTTACCAAGTGCCCACGGCGTTTACCAAGTGCCCGCGGGCGTTTACCCATAGCCACAGACTCAGACCGGCGTCTGAAACCTTAATCCGTAAGCACGCGGGCGTTCAACGAGTGCACCAGGGCGCCTTCCGCAGCCGATTCTGATAGCCACATTACTTCCAGGTGTCGCCTGGTCTAGTCACGTTAACGAGAACATGTATAAATTAGTTTAAAGCAAGTAACTTCTTTTTTTTTATTGATCTGTTATTGAATTCCTGCATTTCATTTTTCTAGGGTTTTAGATTGTTTTCGAGGGCTCACACAGTGGAGCCCTCTTATTAATTTCTAACTCCTTGATAGTGTTAATGTGTGTAGGTTTTTGACAGCAGATCCGGTTTATTGATGGCGACCGATTAGCTCGGAGTGGTCCAAGCAAGGGATACAACAAAGCCCACTCACTCGTTTGGGATTGAAGATACATTCTTCGAAAGCGCCACCATTTGTGCCGCCTAGGGTTTCGGAGAACCCTAGCATAACTTGTAATCGTGTATCACAAATAAAGGGTTACAGTGCCCAGCTTGTATTCAAAAAGGAGTTTTTAAACTCCATCGATTAATAGAAATTGTTTGTTTTGTGCAACTATTCTGTACTCTGTCATTGTGATTTTATTTATTTTTGTTTGGCGTGTATTTTTAATCTACAGTACCATAGGGGTATATTAGCATGTACCAATATTGTAATATTTTCCAACACCCCATTGTATTACATTAATATGTTATTGAAGAATTTAGTCTTCAATCTCTGATTCTTGCATTTATTCTTCCACTCTGACACTGCTCAACTTGATCTTCTATTTTTTGTTCAATGTCTTTGTTTGTTATCCTTGTTAGACAATCTTCAACTATTTTTGATTCATTTCCTATTTCCTATTGTTTAATGTCTTCCTATTTTTGATTTGTTTGGAGAAATCAAATAGATTATCATTAATCTATTTTGGTGACAAATACAATCTAATATTCCTTCTGAGACACCCATTGTGTCTACAACAAATATTCCATCTTTGATGGAATCCATAACTTCAATTTTGTTTTATTTTCTTATGACATTATTTTTTTGCTGAATAATAAGGGATTGTACTCGTATCCCCCACCCTTGAAAAATTACATATATCTTCTTTAGAGCTCTAGAGTTTAAAAATATATACACTTATCATCTCAATTGAGATGCTATAGCTATAAACGTACATCATTTTACATAAAATGTTTGAATTCTTGATTTTCATTTTTTGGATCTTTTCAATTTTTTGTATAAATACAATTAATCTAGAATTTAGCATATTTCTTCACATTTTCCTATAGCAACCTTCACAATGCCAAAAATTCATCTTCTATGCCTTGCATCTTAGTAGAGTAATATTTCCAAAACATTGCACTATCATAGTCTACATACCCAAATCTGAATTGCTAGTTTCCTTCCTGAAACACAAGTGCAATCATAAAAATTAAAATAAATATTCTAAATGAAAACATATTATTGTTATAAAATAAAGTAGATATTACCAATGTAAAATATTAAAGTAAATCTTAATCATTAATTGATTCAATCAATCAACATTTTCTTGTCAGCTTCAACTAAAATTTCTACTTCCTCTAACCATGGAAAGGAGAAATTAACTTCATGATCCTCAATCAAAACCCCTCTATTGGTTAGATTATCTGCACATTTGTTTCCTTCCCTTAATATATGTGTAAACTCGATTTATTCAAATTCTTTAGCAAGATCATGAATTTCCACAATTACCTCTTGTATGTTCCATGGAGCATTTGCTTACCTCAAAATTGTATTTATTACTATGAGAGAATCCCCTTCCATACATAATCTCTTCCATTTCATTTATTTACATATTTTTAACCCTTCTAAAGCCACCCAATATTTAGCTTCATTATTTGTCTTAAATCCACTATTGAAAGCAAAATGAGACAAAATATCTCCTCTATTATTTCTAATTATTCATCCTCTTGTTGGTCCTGTATTTCCTTTAGATGCTCCATCAAAATTCAATTTAAACCACTCCACATCTAGTGGTTTCCACTTTATATTCTTTACCTTATTTTTATTCTCTTGTATCCAACATCATAATTCCATTTAATGACTTGTATCCATCTATAAAGGCTCTCTGCTTCCAAATTAGGAACTGGGTGAGTTCATAGGGTTGGTTTAGACTCATCTATGGCTAAAAATATCTTCTTTTTCATGACCTCTTAACTGCTTTCCTTTCCTTTAAATATTCTTCTATTCCTTTCTAGCCATATAGTCCTAAGTATTGTATCTTTTGATATATCCCATATTATTTGTAAAGCCTCACTTTTATAAGTGCTTTGCCATTTATTTAACCAATCTTCAATTATACTATTCATCACCATGCATTTACCAAACATATTAAGAATCCATTGCCATAGATTCTATACTATTGGGCAATGTCCTAAGAGATGGTATATACTCTCCTCCTCCTTGTTACAAAAAACATATTGAAAGGGGCAATGAAAACCCCTTTTCATAAGGTTATCCCAGGATAAAATTCTTCTATGAACTACTAGCCAAACAAACATTTTGACTTTAGGAATGCTTGGGCTATCACAAATATCTCTTCATATTCTAGTGATATTATTATTTTGTTGGTGTTGTAAATTATATCCACTTATTATTATGTGTTATCCTGAGCTATTCAACTCCCAAATCAATTTATCCTTGGCTCCTCTTGGAATAATCACAGTTATTATATTTCTACTCAATTTCCTCTTAGCATTAATATCTTCTATTCTTGTAAAAAAATATTCTTTCCATTTGTATCTTCCTTTTCGATCCTTGTACAAAATTTTTGAAACCCTATCACCATATTTATCTTGAAGCAATCTCATCCAAGGTTTTAAAATTGGATCTAAATTAAGTGGTTTTTTATCACACCAAGTATCCATCCAAATAGAAAATTTTTCTCCAATTCCGACCACCCATATTAAACCTTTAATCATAAGATCAATAGAGTTATTTAAACCATTCCAAAGAGAAAACCATTTGGTAGAGAGAATGCAGTAAATATTAAACTTGGGTCATTGGGATCAACATACTTAGAAGAATTCTTGCCCATTGTCTTTGAATCTTTTTTTACAATCTCTAGATTAATTTTCCCCTAAGAGCTAAGTTTTTATCTGTAAGAACTCTTAAACCAAGACCTCCCCTAGTTTTATCATCACACAACTTGATCCATTTCACCAAAGGAAATTTACTTCTATCATGTAAACCTAACCATAAAAAGGATTGCATAATATAAATTAAACTTTTTTTAACTGATTTTGGAATAGAATACAATGCCATATAATATGTTGGAATGTCTTGTAAGACTGACTTAATTAACTGCACTCTTCCTACTAACGATAACCATCTACCTTTCCAAGCTAGAAGTTTATTCTAAACTTTACTAATAATTGGATTCCATCAATTTATTCTCATTCTCCCATCAAATAAAGGCATCCCCAGATAAGTTGTTAGAAAATTTTCCTCCTCCATTTGAAGCAACCTATAAATTCTTGCTTTGATATTAGGAGTTTTAAGGAAGTAAAATTTGGATATAGTCCTATTAAATTTTTGCCCTAAATCTCTTTCATACTATTTTAAAAAGTTATTCAAATCTCTCGCCTCATTTATCCTTGCCATTCCAAAAAGGGTTGTATCATCTTGTTGGAACAAAATCTGCCTTCAGTTAATAGTGTTGCGCCTTAGACTTTGCCAACATTGAATAGACAGATCTTGCTTGAGATCATCTATCTAGTCTCCAGAGAAGGCTGGTTACTTCGAGTTTTTTAGAGAAAAGGGGAACAAGAGATAAGGGAAATATGGCCTAAGCTATAACTTTTCTCACGATACAGATTAGACAACAACAAACATTGATGATGCAGATTACTACTTTCAGAGTTTTATTTATATCTTCTTATAGAAAACACGAATTCTTGAGTGCGAATTTTAGATGTTCATCTACATACATGTAAATATCTTTTAACGTTCAACTCTAGAAACAAGGTTTATACGTGCACAGTCCAAATTTTAGAACAAATACATTATAAAACTTAGAATGAATAAAAGTTAAAACACCAGATACATACACTTGCACACAAAAGTTTCGAAAGCCAGAAGAAGAAATATTTTATTGCTTGTAATCTAGTACATGTACATCAAGCCTATAAACATCCAAGAGCCGACCCTTTTTCATGGTCGACTCACTCCTATTTATACCCTAAAAAGAGTATCTTCTACTATGTACATTTAATTTCTTCAATCAATTACAAGTAATTGTCTACAGTTTCTCAAAGGTGGTAGGCCAGGTCCGAGTCCTGGGCATTTTTGGCAGAATGGATACCCCTGCCTCCTTGGGTCTTACCCGAAAGTGGCATCCCTTTTGGGATGTTTTCCACAAATAAAAAAAAAAAATTGTCTGTAGTTTCTAAGAATATACAACGGATTTCCCGTAGATTGGATAGATTTCCTTTTGGCTAAATTTAGATGAGCCTATTATTCTGCAATCATCCAGTGGACCTGCCAGGTTATAATCAACTAACCATTCTTTAGAAATCAGCACCTAATGTTAGTGCATGTCCCAGTTGCCAAAAATATACTCTATTTCCTTGGCAAAAATTGGACATGTCATGAAATCGTGACACTCTTGTTTCTCTGCCTTCCTGCACTTTTTGAGTCGCAAAAATGCAACATGTCATAAAATCATGACATTTCTATGTCTTCAGCTTGATTCTTCTTCTTGCATCATGAAAATGTGACATGTCATGAAATCATGACACTTTTGCCTCTTTGTTCTCTTTTGTTGCTTTTGGCCATGAAAATGCAACATGTCACGATATCGCGACACTTTTTCCTTCTTGCTCTTTCTCTTCTCTGTTGGCCACAAAAATGCAACATGTCGTGATATCGCGACACTTTTGCCTCCTTGCTCCCTTTTTTTGCTCTTAGCCACGAAAATGAAACATGTCGTGATATCGCGACACTTTTGCCTCCTTGCTCCCTTTTGTTGCTCTTAGCCGCGAAAATGTAACATGTTGCAATATCGTGACACTTTTGCCTCCTTGCTCATTTTTGTTGCTCTTAGCCACGAAAATGTAACATGTCGCGATATCACGACACTTTTTCCTCTTTTCTCCCTTTTGTTGCTCTTAGCTGCGAGAATGCAACATGTCGCGATATTGTGACACTTTTACCTCCTTGCTCTTTCTCTTTGCTTTTGCTCGCAAAAATGCAACATGTCGCGATATCACGACACTTTTTCCTCCTTTCTCTTTCTCTTTGCTTTTGCCCATGAAAATGCAACATGTCGCAATATCGCGACACTTTTACCTCCTTGCGGTATTTTTCTTTTTCTTTGATATTTAGCATATGGGCCACTTCGGTCTTCTTGGAAAATATGCAAAAAGGTGCATCAGCTATTTTTCTGTAGTTAGTCACTTTTTGACTAACATTCTTGGTGCCTTCTAGGGGAATTTTTTCTCACAAAAATAGAGACCAGGCCTTCATCCATTGGGAAACGGAGTCACCAGCACAGTTGCAAAAAGTAAAATTTCGAGTGGAAAAACAAAGATAAAAGAAAAATAATGCACTTTGGAATATAGGTGATCTTTACCTTATCATAACCTTTCTTTTATCTCTTAGGGACTTAACCTTGTCTGAATAACACAAAAATTCAATTCTAGGAGTTGGTCCCAGCTCTGGCTGCTGGCTGCTACCCCTGATGTTTAGATCTTTTGATTTTGTCCATGGCTGCAATTATCTCTTGATAAGTTTTGCACACTTGATTCCAATCTTCATATTCTAAATTAGAAGAATCAATGAAAAGTTGATAGACATACTGCAATTCTTCCACTTTATCATAAGAAATGATCTTTTGTTTTAAAACCAGTTCTTGTAAGCAGGTTTTAATCTATGTTAGCTTCTGGATCATTTCCATGACCTGTGTTTCTTCTACAGGTTCTTTCCAGTCGTATATGTTTGTTTCATCTTCCACAAAATATTTTATTGATGTCGAAAGGACTTCTTCCTTCAAAACTTTTGAACCATCATCCCAGAGGTAAGGAAGCCCATTATGAATAGCCAAATCAAGATTTTGGAGCAACCCTTTCACTTCGTCTTCAAGCTTGTGCAAAAACTTATTTCCCTGTGCTATCAATTTAAACTTCCTAAAGAAGTTATTTGCTGCTATTTTAGCTTGAGACCAGGCTTCGCTTCTGATTTTGGCTTCCATGCTTCCTGGCATCTTTGTCGACAAAATCTCAATTTTAGTAGCCGCATCCTCTCTTTTCAATAAAAATGCTTCGACAGCCTCAAATTCCTATTTTACTACTTTGGTAACTTCCTTTACTTTAGCCAAATACAACAATAAAGGTTTAGCCTTTAATACTAAAACAACAAATCTTTTAACAATTCCTTCCTCATGCTCTTTACTTTATCTTTCAAAAATTTAGAAGGGGCATTTTGTTGTTCGACCAACTGTTGTTGTAGCTGCTGTATCTGTGTATGTAATGCCTGAATCTGAGCTTCTGCTATACTCAAATTTTCTTTACCTTTTTCCACTTCACTGGCAATAGCACTGAATTTACCCTCCCATTTTTTAGCCTCTAAAGTAAGAGCCTTCTCTACTATTTTTTGCTCTTTCACTACAGCCTCCAATTCCTTTCTCTTCTCCTTTTCCTTCAAAAACATTTCTTGATAGTGTCCTCCCTGTAAGTATATAGTCCCAAAATGTGCTTGGGATTTCACCCACTCATCTTGCATAGGCAGTTGAGATATATCTTCATTTATCTCTTCCACTGGTAATCTTCCATAGTCATTTCTCCCTTTGATTTCTTAGTAATGGGAGTTAATTTCAACTTCTTCCTTTGCATATTGGTTGGATCTAAAGCAATGATTTCTCTTATAGTAGTCGGTGCTTTAGAATCTCCAACTGCATGTGAAGTCCACCAATATAAAGAATTCCTGCTCACCCTTTTTAGATTTTCAATCTTTGCCATGGTGGAATGTGACTCAGTCCCTTGAGAAGTTGTAACTCCAACCGCTGGGATGTCAATTCTAGGGAGAAATGGAATGGGAGCAACTACGGACCCAATATTTAGCAGACTCTAGGAAGATGCTGCCATTTCTAGGAGAACAAGGTAATTTTTTGGGAAGGACATTATATTTTTGTTGATTTTAGAAAAGGAAGGAGAATTACAATGGGAATGAGTAGGAGAATGAGAAGAAGAAAGTGAAGAAAGCATACATGTTTTCGGTTGGACTGGCTGTTGGTGTCCTTCTTCTTCTTCATGTTCACTGACGGAAATTTCTTCACTCTACATTTTTCCCTCATCAGGAGTTTTATTTTCTTCATCACTTTCATCTAAGTTTATAATTTGTTTCTCCTACTGCTCTTCTACTGTCAGGATCTCCTTTTTAACCAAAATTTGTTTTTTATTTTCACTCTTTTGGCTCTCTTGAGCAGAAATGGGTGGGCCACATGGGACTTCCTTATGTGAAGTTTCATGCTCAACATTATGAGCATCTACATCAGTGTTTCCTTTAGTTTTATGGGCTGGTTCGCCTTCCTAAGTCTCTTTCCCTGAGTCTGCAGGTGGAAAAAATTTTACAACCTTTGAGGAATGATGTCTGGATGTCAGGGTATCTTCCCCAAGTTCTAGGTGCTTCTCTCTTTGATGGACTAGAATAGGTTCAACTCTCCCCTATCCTTCTTTGCACAGCCCTTTTCCATCATAGCCCATTTTCAACATCATTTGGGTGGCCTTCGAACTATAAGTATTTCCTTTTTCTTCAGTAAAGACCTCTTCTATCAACCTTTTCCTAGCTGTCCTAGGTTTGGTCTGAACAAGGGGAATATTATGAACCTCTGTAATCACTTTTCCCTTACCAGCTTTAGGCTACTGGGATTTCTCAGGTGGCTGGGACACTTTGGGAGCAGAAGAATGACCAATTCCTATGCTTGGAGGGATTCTAAAAGGGAAACTTCCTCCCCAGGAGTCATGGTGTTCAGCATACCGAGTTTCGAACAGATTGTCATTTTTTTTTTTAAATTTTTTGAAAAAAATTGTATTAAAACAAAGATCAATTACAATAAGGGAAGGAAATCTTCCCAGTTGAACTCAGAGAGAACACAAACTCACAATAGAAGAAACAACTTGTCACGAAATCATGACACACAAGTTCTCCTTAAGCCGCAAACAAGCAACATGTCATGAAATCGTGACACCTTTCCCCTCTGGCCTCGAAAAAGCAACATGTCGTGAAATCGTGACAATTTCTGCCTTTGGCCGTGAAAAACTCAACACATCATGAAATCGTGACACTTTTCAGGTTTGGGCATGAAAAGTGCAACATGTCACTAAATCACGACACCAATCCACCTTTAGCCACGAAAAGGCAACATGTCACGAAATTGCGACACCTTATCTCCTTTGGCAGTGAAAATGCAACAAGTCATGAAATCATGACACCTTCTCTCCTTTGGCAGTGAAAAAGCAACATGTCACGAAATCACGACACCTTTTCTCTCTTGGCCACAAAAAAGCAACATGTCCCAAAATCACGACACCTTATCTCCATTGGCCGCGAAAAAAAACATGTCACGAAATCGCGACCCCTTAGCTCCCTTGGCCACAAAAAAGTAGCATGTCACGAAATCACGACACCAATTCTCCCTAAGCTGCAAAAAAGCAACATGTCACGAAATCGTGACAACTTTCCTTCCCTGGCCGTGACGAAGCTACATGTCGTGAAATCGTGACAACTTTCCTCCCTTGGCCATGATGGAGCGACATGTCACGAAATCGTGACCACTTTCCTCCAGTGACCGTGATGGGCCACCATGTCACGAAATCATGACAACTTTCCTCCAGTAGCCATGATGGCGCAGCATGTCGCGATATCACGACAACTTTCCTCTGGCGGCCGCGATGGTGCAACAAGTCATGATATCGTGGCAACTTTCCTCCAGTGGCCACGACGGTGCAACATGTTGCGATATCGCGATAACTTTTCTCCAGCGGCCGCGACGGTGCAACATGTCACGATATCGTGACAACTTTCCTCCAGTGGCCGCGATGGCGCAACATGTCACGATATCGCGACAACTTTCCTCCAGCGGCCACGACGGCGCAACATGTCATGATATTGCGATAACTTTTCTCCAGTGACCGCAACAGCGCAACATGTCGCAATATCATGACAACTATCCTCCAGCGACCGCGACGGTGCAACAAGTTGCGATATTGCGACAACTTTTCTCCAGCGACCATGACGGTGCAACATGTCGTGATATCACAACTTTCCTCCAACGGTCACGACGACACAACAAGTCATGATATCACAACTTTTCTCCAGCGACCGCGACGGTGCAACATGTCGCGATATCATGACAACTTTCCTCCAACGGTCGTGACGGTGCAACATGTCATGATATCGGGACAACTTTCCTCTAGCGGCCGCGATGATGCAACAAGTCATGAAATCGTGACAACTTTTCTCCAGTGACCGCGACAGCGCAACATGTCGCGATATCATGACAACTTTCAACATGTCGTGATATCGCGACAGCTTTCCACACTTAGCATTTTCTTTGATCATTGGTGCAAGGACCTTTCCAGGCCCTCTCTAATCACCTCATCCTCAATATCCATGTCACTGTGCAACTAAAATCCAGCCTCCTTTCCAGCACCCATCTTAGCCAGAAAGTCAGCCGCTTTTTTCAATTCTCTACTCGCATAAACTGGGATCACATCCTCCAATTCCTTTCATAATTATTTAATTTGGGTGACAAGAGCCCTCAACCTCCAAGCTTTCAGATCAAAGTTCCTCATGCAGTCCAGAGCTCCAACCAAAATTTGTGAGTCTATTTCAAGAATAATCCTGCGGTGGCCATGCTTCACTACCCAAATAGAAGCAGACTTAATGGCGATGGCTTCAGCTTCATTGTTAGTGGTTCTTCCCAGGCCTTGCAATTCTTAATAGAGAACAGTCCCAGCATGGTTCTGGCACACCACTCTAGTTTCGGCACTACCCGGATTGCCTTTTGCAGCTCCATTAGTATTGATCTTAATCCAACCTATAGGGGGAGGTTTCCAACAAATTTTGTCCTATCCCTCTAGCAGTTCACCCCGGTCATCCAAAGCTTCAATGTCAAATTGAACTTCCTCCTCTGCATGAAAAACCACAATTTTGGTAACCTTGCTCCAAATGGTCTACCAAACCCCGTCTAGAGCAGTAAAAGTTTCTCTAAAGATTCTGGCATTTCTTTCCAGCCAAACTTGCCACCAAATAAAGCTTAACCCGAGCTCCTAGCCAAGACGAAGAGCTTTAGATTTGAATCTACCCTTCTACCATTTTTCCCAGATATTCATCCGATTCAGGTCACCACTTACTAGAAATTTGAAGTATGCAAACCATCGCAGCCAAATCTATCGGGTGAAAGGGCAACCAAACAGCAAGTGGTCAGCATTTTCCTCGCTATTGTAGCATAGAACACATTGAGAAGGGCTGATGATACCTTTTGATCTGAGATTATCAAAAGTGAGGATTCCATTGTGCATGCAATGCCAGGAAAAAAAGTTGACTTTCGGCCAGCCTTTAGAGTGCCAGATTTTCCTCCAGTCCTCAACCAAAAAAGAATAGGGGGGGGCTCTGGGAGAATGCTATCATATCCATCCTTTAATGTATAGATGCCAAAAATCCCAAAGCCCCTGGATAATTCATCCTCCACGTCTCCCCCTGAAAGAAATCTTTCAATCAGAATTTTAGTCATGATGGGAATCGAATCCAGAGGGATTGAAATGGGCCACTCATCCAGCTTCTTGAACTGCTTAAATTTGCACTCCCCCAACTAAGAAGTTGTGAAGTAATTTTCAATACAGATCCATACCTTGGCTTCAATGGCAGCTTTGATTGGCTGTAATTCTAGAAATTCAGCAATAATGGGTGGGAACTGATCCCAAGAGTCTATCTAGAAATGGGCCTTCTCCCCTCTTCCCACTTTCCAAAATAAGCGGTCTTTAACAACCTGAGACCCTAACTTGAGAGCCTACCAAACAAGGGACCCAGTACCATCCAAGGGGAGGCGAGAAACATCGACTGGGTTGACCTGACCCAAGTATTTGCTAGTTAGGATTCTACTGAAAAGGGAGGTGGGATGGGAGATCCATCTCCAGTACAACTTTCCAGCCAAAGCTTTATTATTCAGCCTAGATTTTCTCAAACCCAGACCTCCTTTAACCTTGGGTTGGGTAACTTTGTCCCAGCCCACTAAGGCCCACTTTCTCTCTCCCTTTGCTCCTTCCCATAAAAACTTTCTAGCCATCCCGTACAACTCCTTCCAAATTGTCATCGGGGCAGCCGGGATAGAGAATTTGTAAATTGGCATGGCTTGAATGACTCGACTCGTAATAAAGTTAATCTGCCACCATAACTCAACCACTTGTGAGACCAGTGATTAACTCTCGTCCTTGATACCCTCTAACGGATTCCTCCATGTGTCTAATTTTAGCTTCTTGAAGTGCGGGGGGACCCCCAAGTAAACCACTCGGGAGAGAAGTTCTTGTGAATCCCAGGATTTCTAAAATTCTATTCTGAGGCCTTTGCTCCAGATTAAAAAAAAACCACCTTGGATTTCTTGTCATTAATGACCTATTGAGAAGCCCTAAGATAGACATTAAGAGTATCCCTAATCATTCTTGCTTCCCTGAAGCTGGAAACTCCCACCAAACCAGTGTCATCCACAAACTGCAGGTGCGTTAAAACTTCGTCACCCATCCTGATACCCAATAATCTACCTTGCTATCTTCTCAAGAAAATTCTACCAAGACCTTCAGCCATAATGAGAAAAAGATAAGGGGAACAGGGATCCCCCTGGCACAGACCCCGAGAAGCTCCAAAAGGTTGCGAAGGAAGTCCCTTGATAAGCACAGAGTAAGTCGAGGAAGAGACACAGCTCATGATCCACTCAATCCAGCCCCGAGAGAAGCTGAAGGCTGCCATCATTTTAGCCAGGAAACTCCATTCAACCCTGTCATAAGCCTTTGACATGTCCAATTTAATGAACATCCCTTTATTACCAGAAGTGTGCATTGAATGGATTGCTTCCTGGGCCACAACCACCCCATCCAGAATCTGTCGTCCCTCAACAAAGCCCCCTTGCTCAGAGGAGATAATGTTGTGAAGAAGAGGTTTTAGGCGCTCAGCCATTATCTTTGTGATTATTTTGTACATAACATTACATAAGGCAATAGGCCTATAATCTGAAATATGAACCCCCTCCTCCCCTTTTGGAATCAAGGTAATGAACGTGTGGTTTAAAGCTTTAAGCATTCTCTTATTTTCTCTGGACTCTTCAACAACAGCCCTTACATCTTCCTCTAAGCAGTCCCAGAAAGCCTAAAAAAACTCAATTGGGAAGCCGTCTGGACCAGGAGTTTTACCAGTGCTCATTCCAAAGACCACAGTTTTCAATTCATCCCTATCAATGGGTTTGAGGAGGGCCTGATTTTCATCCTCCGAAATAATAGCAGGTATGACAGAAATGACTTCATTTTGGGCCTCTACATCTTGAACCACACTTTCCTTAAAAAGCTTAGAAAAATAATCCATAGCATGGGAATGTATACCTGGAAGAGTATCAAAGGAATGACCGTTCTCATCTTGAAGGACCTCCATATTATTCATCCTGTCTTCGAGCACAAGTAGTCCGATGAAAGAATTTTGTATTTCTATCTCCTTCTAATAACCATGTGGTTCTTGCTCTCTGCTTCCAATAGATCTCCTCCTGGTTGTCAATGTCCTTAACCACTGTATGCAAGGCATCATCCTCAACTTTGAGCTGGTCTATAATTACTCCTTCTATGAACTATTTTTGGACCTCATCCCAGCGGGCCACCAACGGAGATCTTTGGGCCTGGAAGTCAGTTTTATTAGAACGCCTCCAATACTTCAACTGAGTTTTGACATATTGAAGTTGTTTGTGGATTTTGAACATTGCTCTCCCATAAGCTGGGCGGCCTTCTTCCCACCACTATGGGATTTTCTCCCGAAGTTCTTCTTTCTAAAGCCAAAAATTCTCAAATCTGAAAGGTTTGTGATGGTGCCCCATCCTAGTCCCACCTTCCAATAGAATAGGACAGTGATCAGAAATAGGGCTTGCTAAAATCTGAAAATTGATATTCCATTTTACAAACGCCTCCTCTGAAAGTAGAAAGCGATCTAGCTTCACCTTCCTACTATGTCGCTCCAAAATTTTATTAGTCCAAGTGAAGTTATTGCCAGGACATTTAATGTCCACTAAGTGCAAATCTTGGACTTGAGCAATCATGAAACGGTCCCCTGGATCCAAAAGAGGTGTTCCCCCTTCCTGGTCTCTAGAAGATAATTTAGCATTAAAGTCCCCCGCTATAATCCAGTCTAAATCTTCCCTTGATGCTCGCATATCATGCACAGCTTTCCACTGTCGCCTCTGACCCTCTAGGTTTTGATATCCATAAAAGTTAGTGATTAGAACGAATTCCGTCGAGATATTATTCCTAAAAAGAGAAGTGAGAACACCCCTCCAGGCAAGGTGATCTATATCAGACCATTCCAGAGAGTTCCACAGAGTAACAATCCCCCTGATGCACCTTGGGCAGCCACATCCATATGACCAGCACCCCTCCAAATTCTGTTGACTATTTTAGACATAAGATCCAAAGACATCTTAGTCTCTTGTAAAAACAAAAAATCAGTATTGTTATTCTCTAATAGTATTTGAACAACAAATTGATGGGTTCTACTATTTAAACCCCTCACATTCCAAGATTGTATAATCATGGGTTACCCTGGGAGCAATAAGAGTCAATTGTCCTCACCGATCCTCCCATGATCAATTTGTCTCCTTGGGCTGCTAGCAGCTCCTTATTGGATCTTCTACCTGCTCCCTGAGAATTGCTATTTTTTGGTTTTTTTTCTACCTAGGTTATCCCCAAAGATGGCCTTTCCCTATTCTTCTCTGCTATCCCCATGTGAACATCCTGAGATAATGTCTGCTCCTGGTTATGGACTACTAAGGCACCAGAACACACTGGCCGTGATACCTCACAGAGATCAACTACCTGTTGTATGACGAGAGAAGATGAGAGGGGGAGTTGCCCAGGAATATTAGAAGTTTCCTTGAAACCCTCCAAGCCCTCCATAGAATGATCCTCTTCATCAACCAATGACTTAAAAATATCATACCTATTGGTAGGCCTGAGATGAGATTGCTCCTTTCCCTCCTTTTTTTTTATCCGTATTTTTCTTCTGGGCTGTTCAAAACCCTCTCTCTGAGCTTCCTGGCCCTGACCGGTGCTATTAGGATCTTTATTAGGAGTAGCCTTATCCTCTTTAGGCAGGTTTGGAATTCCTGAAGGGGCCTCCATTTTGGAATTCATATTAATAGGACAGAAACGGGCCAAATGTCCATGCTTGTGGCAAACCCTACATCTGAAGGGTAGGGCCTCATAGTCTAGTTGTTGAATCCAAGAGAGACCTGCCAATTCAATTTCCAACTCTGTTGGCAAAGGCTGGCTGAGATCCATCTCCACACATATTTGAGCATACACCACCATGCTCCCTTCAATAGTGTCTCTGGAAACACCTAGATGTCTACCAATCGAATTGCCAATCATTGCCAATACCTGCTCACCCCAGAATTCCATTGGAAGAGCATATAATCGAATCCATACTGGGATAGCAGTAGGTTCAACACGAGGATCGAAATCCACCCTCCATGGTTGAACAAATAGCACTGCCAGGCCATGGTTTTTCTTCTCCGACTCGAAAGCCTTATTTCTATTGGCCAGAGCCGAGAAGCTGACAATAAAATAACCATTACTAATAAACCACAATGAATACTCATCATGGGGCTCCCAGTTTTGGCGGATCCAAGAATGTAGAAAGTTCAGGGAAGGGCGAATACCCATGAACTTGCAGATTAAATCATGGTTAGCTCTGTAGAGGACTGATTCTTCAACCATGCTGGGCTCAATGATGATTTTTGGCCTGGATTTGACCTACGGCAAACAACCAATCACACGATGTGCTGACGACCTATTCCCAACAGCCATGAAGAGCTTTTTATATGCCATCTTTTGGGATTCGGCGTTCTTTGGAGGAGAATCTTCTTTAAAAAAATTAGCGTAAGAGCTGGTACTTCCTAGAAAAGGACCCAGAGAAGTCCCCATTAGACCCTCCTGGGGCACTGATCTGACCTTCAGATCCACCGTACCCCAAAGACACTTCAGCAAACCAGCAGAAGCCAGAGATTTTTTGAAGATGCAGAAACCCTAGTTCAGAGAAAAAAATCGCCAGAGCTCATTTTCCCGCCCCTTGCCTCCAAATTAAAATCAATAGATTGTCATTTTATGTGGCATATCTTGATGAAATAAAATTTGTCTAAACTCTCATTACCCACCATTCCCAAATTTTTGCCACATCCCATTCCGGCCTATTCTTCTGAATCTGGGCAATTTTTCTCTCCGTCAACTGATGAGCCTTTTTATTTTCGGGGTCAAACTGAACAATTACTTCATAAAAATTATGCCAAGGGGGCAAAGGCTCCATCTTCTCTATGTGCCACTCCAAGGGTTCATCTTCTGTATTATTCCTATTTTCTTCAATATCATCCCTGATTTTAACATGTATTTATTTTTTATGTGTTTTAGTCAAGATGGACTGTCTTTCAGTGAACCTGTTTATGGGTTCATATTTCCATCTTTGCGGAATCTCGATAAGACCCAAATTTCTTAAATACTCCGCTATTTGTTCATTTTGCCCCTTCCTTGAAATAGTAATCCCTTCAAAACTAAAGGGCATATTACAGGTACTGGTTTTCCCAATTCCAGTCCCGAATTTGACATTAATGTTTTCTGTTTGCCTTACATATTCTAAGGCAAAGATTCTATCAGTCACATAATGGGGAAGTAAAAAGGGTTTGTCTGTAAACCCATACAATCTGATACACACTCCTTGTGTTAGGATAAACCAATCCCCCTCCTCTGCAAACTTGGTTTGCAATACCTTTTTATTTTTGGGGGTCAATCTTGTTATTTTCCCATACATGATTTTTAGTGCAGGGCCCAAAAATTCCCTATTGAAATCATAATACGATTCGGATTTGTATAACACATTAGTCCATTCATATACTGGTAAAATTTCTCCCTTTTCATTCTTATCATTCTTTGAAATGAAAACTAACTCTTGAGACATGAAATAAAAGAATAACCATACCAAATATGAAGTGTATCTGAAAGAAAACTAGGTGCCAGCATTCAATGCTGCCAAACCCTCATGAATTTCTGCACTTAAGAACCCGGGCCAATCAAAGAAAATAGGTCTCACACTTTTGCTCATAATAGCCAAATCATATATTTTGGGGTTAGACAAACACTCTGCTATAGACACCTGCCATTTTTGAACCTTTTCATCATTTTTTAGTCCTGCAATCATGGCCAAGATGGAATATAGTTCAGGGTTTTTAAAAGCTGCCCTGTCAATTGGGGGTTCTGGTGGATTTGCCCCTTCTGGAAGATCTTTTAGCTGAGTGGCTAGGAAACCCCTCACCTTTTCGAATGAGCTAAAATATGTAGCCTGTTCTAAGGGGTCAAATTTCTTAGGTTCTAAGGGAGGGACACGACCCGCAGTGAAAGTAAAAACAAAATCATCTTTGGACAAAGGAAAAAGGACCTTCCCTACAAAATCCCTAACTTTTCTCCCTTTTTCATCATAGAAATTTGCAATTTCCCTTACCAATTCTGGGCAGGGATGGACAGGAATATATACATACCAGTACAAGAAATAATGGTATGCAAACGTTGCAGGAGAAGACGCAAAAACCCCAGTTGCTACCCGGTTCTTTATATTGCTCCGAATCTTCACTGGGTCCTTCCATGTTATTATCGTATCTGCAATCTGGGAGTCTCTGTAAATAAAAATAGCACTATTTTCTTCCCTTCTATTCACTACCGAAGTAGTCGGGGGTGATGAGGTCAATGTTGCCTGGTCTTTCACCTTCTTTGGAGCCATTACAAATTATCAGGTATGCAGATTTTGAACCTCCTCTGATTACTTCACAATTCTTTCCTCACTATGCTATAGTGCAGTGGTATAACAGTGGCTGGCGATACTTCTGGATTCTCGAGCATCACAAAGACAATTCCTTGCTTCTTTTCTTCTCCAAGATCTTTGAGCAAGGTTGCAAATGGCAAAATGCCTCTCTAAATATTTGAATTTAATTTTATATCACCTAGGATGACATGTAAAATTAATGCATTAAATGACGGTTGGTTGATTTGATTTTGTCTGTCTTTTCTTCAATTTTCGTTCTTGCCATATTTCTTAGGGAACTTCTAAAAATGCTCACCGTCTCATTAAAAACCCACTTGGGGACTCAAAATTATCCCATGCCCAAAAATATGCTAACTGACAGATTAATTATCTTCTCCCACTGTACTTCTGGCATGTGGTTGCTTTAAAAAACATTTTGCGATGGAATTTTTTTGGAAATATCCCGAGGAGCACACAACATATTTTGAAACTTTATTTTTATTCATCCCTTCTCACCGAATTTTCAGGCGATCACACGGCAGCCCCAGATTTTTGAAAATTTGAAATAATAAGGGTGAATTTTTCCCTCTAGATTTCATTCAAAATATCAGACCCCGCTAGTCCGTAAAAAATGATTCTTATTAAGCCGTAAAAAGGGAAATATTTACAAAGCTCCAAACTTACAATATACTGTACATATAATGGTGATCTATAGCTTTTATTGGAAATACAATTTTAGGTGAAAAGCATTCACCATGATGGGTAGAACCCATCCATATTTATCTTGTAACTGGAAGGCATTGAATTGCTTTTCTGAAACAATTTCGAATGGCCCCTCCTAGAATGCATCAAACTTGTCATGGTGTCCTGGCTTTGCTTTCTTGACATTCCATTTTAATACCAGGTCACCTATTTTGAATTTCTTGAAAGTGGTTTTCTTATCGAACCACCCGACTATTTTTACCATATGCTTTTGATGATGATCGTAGGCATGTTCCCTATATTCTTCAAGTTGTAGAAGTTGCATCAGTCGGGCATCCATTGGATGACATTCATCTTCGTTAACTTGGTTTAGCATCTTCAACGTGGGTATCTCCATATGAATCGGTAGAACTTCTTTGCCATAAACGAAAGCATATGGTGATGTATTGATTGATTTTTTGATTGAGATTATGTCGGTCCACAAGGCTTGATTCAGGAGTGCGTGCCAGTTCTTCTTATTGTCCTCTAATGTTCTTTTCAAAATTCTTAGAAGATTCTTATTAGTAGACTCAGCTAATCCATTACCTTGTGGGTAATAATTAGAGGAAGTCTTTAGGTAAATTCCATATCTACTAACGAATTCGATCATCTTTGCACTAGTGAAAGGGGATCCATTGTCTGTAATCAAAGAATCTGGTATGCCAAACCTTGTGATTAGACTTTCAAAAAATTCTATCATCACTTTCGAATCAGCTTTATTCGTAGGAACTACTTATGCCCACTTGGTGAAGTAGTTCGTGGAACTGAGAATGTATTTGTGGCCTGATGATGAGTTTGGTTCTATTATCCCTACGAAATCCAACCCCCATTGCTGGAATGGTTCCTCAACTTGAATAGCTTTTAAGGGCATAGGTGCATTCCTGTTTCTTCCCACATACCTCTGACAGTGTTCACACCTCTGGGTCACTTTGTACGCATCTAGGAATATGGAAGACCAATAACATCCAACTCTAAGGATCTTCAAAGTTGTAGTTCAGCCTGCATAATGTCCCCCTGAAAAACCCCCATGAAATTCATCTAACACTTTTTGCTTTTCATTATCGGGAATGCATTTTAACAATACACCATCGATGTTAATCCTATACAACCCCTCTATTCGAAGGGTATATTTCAATGCTTGGGTTCTGAATTTCCTTCTCTGGGAAGCGTTCATATCTTCAGGACATGACCCAATCTGAAAATACCTCACAAAGTCGTCGATCCAACCCGAACTTACTCTGTCTTGATGTTGCTCTGTGTTTGCCATGACGGGGTGGCTCTCCCCATATCCACTTGCAGTTTGCTTGGCCAATTCTTGGCACAAAGCTCTCCCTCTGACTATTTTAGTAGGATGTATTTCTACATCATACTCTTGGATGCGAGTCACCAATCTAGCTCTTTTTTCACCCAATTCTCCATGAATTATGAAGTTCCTTACATCAGGATGAATAACATACACCATCGTTCAACTATGGGATAAGAAGTGTTTTAGCTTATTCAAGGATTTCATTATTGCATATACTTGTTTTTCTATGAAGCTTTACCTTTCCTCATGTTTGTGCCTGGTGGAACTCAAAAAGGCTATGGGTCTTTCTTCGTCATCTGCTCCTTTTTGAGTGAGAACTGTAGCATAACTATCTTGCTCTCCGACAGCATATAGTATGAAACCTCAGGAATAGTCAGGGTTAACTAGCACAGGAGCTTGACCGATGGATTCTAGAATTTTATGAAAAGCTTCTTTCCTTGGCTCTGTCCATTTGAAAGGAGTGTCCTTTTTCAATAATTCAATCATTGGCTTAACCGTTTGGGCAAAATCTGCAATGAATTTTCTGATGAAATTTATTTGCCCAAAGAAAGACTGCAAACCTTTCTTGTTAATTGGGAGCAACAACTCAAGAAGTGCCTTTACTCTATCAGGATCAATTGACAGCCCAGCTTTAGAAATAAAATGCCCAAGGAGTATTCCTTCTTCCACAGCAAAAATAATTTTTTTAAGATTTAGTGATATTCCAAATTCTCTATATTTCTCAAATACTTACTATAGATGAGTGGCATGGTCCTTTTTGTCATGAGAAAAAATATTCATATCATCTAAATAGACGACAATAATTTTGTTCGCAAGCTCCCCAAAAGCTACGTCCATGGCTCTTTGGAAAGTTTCTCCTGCCTTAGATAATCCAAAGGGCATCCTTTGGTATGCAAATGTTCCCCACTTAGTGGTGAACACAGTCTTGTATTGATCTTCATTTCTCACCCAAACTTGATTGTAACCAGAAAATCCGTCTAACAGAGAAAACCTTTCTGCTCCCGCCACAGTATGAAGGATTAGGTCAATCTGGGGTAAAGGATAGTGATCCTTTAAAGAGGCTCTGTTCAAATTTTTGAAATTGATGCATAGTCGTATTTCTTTGTTTTTCTTGTAGACTAGAACTAAATTTTCCACCCAGGTAGAGTGCTTGATTGGGTATATTATCTTAGCCTGCAGGAGTTTTAACAACTCCTATTTCATTAAGGCTTCAATTTTAGGATTCACAGGACTCTGCCTCTACCTAAAAGGTTTAGCCCCTTCCTCCAGTTCGATGGTATGCTGAGTGACATCTTTCCTATACACTTTCAGATCACTATAATTCCAGGCTATTATATCTGGATATTCTCTACATAACTATTTTATTTGTTCTAGTTCTACCATTGTACAATCGGTCCCTAATTTGATCATTTTTCTTGGTTCTAGTTCTATTTCCTTATATCGACGTTCATCTACCTTGATCCTTCGACCTACAACTCTGTCACTATTGTCGAAAAGGCTCTCCAAGGTGATCAGTCCCCTGGGGATATAATTATTTTTCAGTTGAATAAGGCTCTCTTCGTCCTCTTCTTGTAACACTCTTTCTGTAGAGCAATTCATCTCATGAATCAAAAAATCCAGGATCTGCTCGTCGTTTTCTAATACTTGCCAGAAAATGTCCTTATCAGGCACAGAAGGCCTGTATATAAGTCTGACTATTTTAGACATCTGAATAACATTATTGACTTGGCAAAAATTGGATCCTACTGATGCTAACAGGTCTGCATGGGTGTTCTTTTCTATGGAAATGGATTTTATGTTTAGTGCTTCAAAATTTTCCAATAGATCCAACACTTTGTTTTTGTAAGCCTTTAGGTAATGCTGCTTACAAATGCATTTACCAGTAACCTATTTAACAATCATCTCTGAATCTCCATAGATCAACAACTATTTTATGCCCAGTTTTTCATCTTTCCTAAGTCCCAAATACAAAGCTTCATATTCAGCCACGTTATTGGTGCAACTCCATGTCAACCTATATGAAAAGACTTTTTCTTTTCCAGTAGGTGAAATCAGAACAATTCCAGCTCCCGCTCCATTTTTGCACCTTGAACCATCAAAGTACAATTTCCATAACTGGTTGGCCGAATCACCTGTTTTAGGGACAACAACAAGAAGGTTTTTTGGTTTTTCAATGGAATAGCTTCCTATTTCCTTCTCTACCATAGCATTGAAATTCTCCATCGAAAATTGATCTTCAGATTGGATTTCCTCCATGGTTTCTTCCATTAGATCAATGTTTTCCAATTCCTCGGACATCATGTTTACGATAGTTGTTTCCTCTAGTCTTTCTACGTGAAAAGTAGATGGTTTTTCATTGTAGATCTTGACTCTTTTACCTTTGAAAGGTACTTCCAAATGTGAATAATATAGAGATAGATAACCACCTAGTTTGGCTGTGAACTCTCTGGATAAACACATACCAAAATATGGTTCTAAGTCTACAACAACTACTTCTTGTATGACGACTACTTTTGGCATTCTATGGAGTTGAATAGGGATATCTTTGATCACCCCGACAGTTTTTACTGGAGTACCATCTAATTGCAACACACCAAGATGACTTCGAGTATATTCCATCCCCATTATGTCACATACGGATTTCGGCATCACCGTAGTTGTGGCCCTTGAATCAATCATGCAATTGTGAACTATCCACCCCTCAATTTGCAAGGATAGATAGAATGGGGGCGGTCTATTTTTCCCAGAGGTTGACACAACATTTGCTTGTATAACATTTGAAGAAGAGCTATCATTATTTAAATTTAAGGATTCTTGGAGGAGGTCAATATGACTATGAATTTGCAGTGCATCATACATGCTTATTTTGGAAGGGGTCCTCTTCATTTCTTCTGCAACGTTGAACCAAAGAGTTGCAGCTGGGGATACTTTAGAACTTTTCTCCCTTCCACTAGTCGATGCGTCATATCTGTCTCTGTAGACCTACGTAGATTTTGTTCTTTGTCTTTTTTTTAATGAATGAAATCTGAGTCTTTCCTTTGCTTGCTCTTGAGTCTCGCTCCCTTTTCTAGGAGGAAATTTTTTTCTTGGTGCATTCGCAAGAGTCTAAGGAGGATCAAAACGTCCTTTCTCATTAGACTAGTTTTTTTATGGAGTCACCCTGGGGGCAGGAGGAAAACTTAGTGGTTGGAGATCCTTAGGGTCGACTTGTAACGAATTTTTTCCTGATCTTATCAGGACTGATACTTGTTCCACAGATGGCATTGCCAAATTATGGTGGACTTCTCTAATTATGTTCACCTGTCCCTTGCCAGTTTCTTTGGCTCTTTCATTAATAACCGCTTGCACATGATGTTGATGAATCATGCATGAATCTTCTCCATGAGGATCGTTGCAAGTGGTACACCAATAATCAGAATTAGCGGGTTCTCCATTATCTCATGTCTCATTTGCATACACCACATTTTTGTTTATCTTGTCCTCTTCCACTTGTTGAAGCACCTTCCTTTTGTATCTGTGGAAATCTTCTTGCTTGGATATTCTGTTTCGCCTCTCTTTTTCATGGATGCCATTTCATTTGACAATGTCTTCATTGTATCAATTATGGTCGTGTATTGATCATTAGGGGGAGCTGATGCAAGGGGTGTGGTTGGTAATGCAAGGAATGTAGGAGGTGCAGCTATATCTGGGAGGGCCTACGTTGATGGGATTACAGGCAGTTTAGAAATTGACGCTTGGGAAAGCTCTGGTGTAATTGGAAATAGAATCTTTGATGGATATCTTTTTGTAGCGATGAGATCAGATTCGCCCTTTGCTGCCTCTAGATAGATCCCAAGAAAAGTGGTTACACGGGATTGCCTTATTATCATACTGAGATCTGAATAAAAAGCTCTTAATAATAGCATATAGCTTGTTATTTCGTGGGTTTTAGGCCTTGCGGTACTCTATCACGAGTTTTGGTAAATCTGATGTTGAAATCCTAGATTTCTTCTCGTGGGTGCCTCTCAATGACAGTGAATTGATTCAGCAGTGTGAAAGGATCCACATGTATATTAAATTCATTGACCAGACGATCGGCAAGCACTGCCCAAGAAGTAATGGATCTAGCGGGGAGCACTCTGTACCAATAGAGCATATTTCCCTTCAAAGATATAACTAGAAATATGACCATTACATCTTCCTGAGTGATATTGTAAATAGATGCTAGCGATGATACATCTAGACAATGCTCATCTATTGTTTTGCCTGTTTCGTCAAAAGTTGGCAATGCTTTTAGTGCAGCTTGTGGAATTTGATTTTGTGCTCCTAAGTTTAAAGGACCAGTTTGATTCCACACAAGATGCGCTAGGGTAGGGGCGACTGCCATGATTGCTAAAGGAGTTACAACTACTATAGGATTTCTTGTAGATGCTCCTACAACGGGTTTTAAAGAGGTGCTAATGGTGCCAGGAAGATTTGATCGTGCAGCTAGCACAGGTTGTGCCCTTAGGCTTCCGAGATGTAGTTCAAATAACTCGATAGGTTCTTCAGAGTTTCTAGCTCGGGATCTGGTTATCATATGGCTATATAACCAGAAAGTTTTTAGACAAGGTTTTTATTTTACGGTCTAAATTGCAACAAAGTCTCCAGGTGCTTTTTATTGATATTTTCAAACAAAAGGCTCTTAAGGTAAAACACCAAAACTTATACAATACTGTGGGATTGCTGGTCCCCCAGGCATGCCAAAAAATATTGGAAAAAAATCTGCCTTCGGTTAATAGTGTTGCGCCTTAGAATTTGCCAACATTGAATAGATAGATCTTGCTTGAGATCATCTGTCTAGTCTCCAGAGAAGGCTAGTTACTTTGAGTTTTTTAGAGAAAAGGGGAACAAGATATAAGGGAAATATAGCCTAAGCTAGAAATTTTCTCACGGTATAGATTAGCCAACAACAAACATTGATGATGCAGATTACTACTTTCAGAGTTTTCTTTATATCTTCTTATAGAAAACATGAATTCCTGAGTGTGACTTTTAGATGTTCGTCTAAATACATGTAAATATATTTTAACGTTCAACTCTAGAAATAAGGTTTATACATGCACAGTCTAGATTTCAGAAAAGATACATTATAAAACTTAGAATGAATAAAAGTTAAAACACCAGATACATACACTTGCACACAGAAATTTCGGAAGCTAGAAGAAGAAATATTTTATTGCTCCTAATCCAGTACATGTACATCAAGCCTATAAACGTCCAAGAGCCGACCCTTTTTCATGGTCGAATCACTCCTATTTATACCCTAAAAAGAGTATCTTCTACTATGTACATTTAATTTCTTCAATCAATTACAAGTAATTGTTTGTAGTTTCTAAGAATATACAATGGATTTCCCATAGATTGGATAGATTTCCTTCTCGCTAAATTTATATGAGCCTGTTATTTTGCAATCATCTAGCGGACCTGCCAGGTTATAATAAACTGACCATTCTTCAGAAATCAGCACCTGATGTCAATGCATGTCCTAGTTGCCAAAAATATACTTTGTTTCCTTGGCAAAAACCGGACATGTCACAAAATCATGACACTCTTGTTTCTCTGCCTGCCTGCCCTTTTTGAGTCACAAAAAAGCAACGAAATCATGACATTTCTATGTCTTTATCTTGATTCTTCTTCTTGCATCGTGAAAATGTGACATGTCGCAAAATCGTGACACTTATGCCTCTTTGTTCTCTTTTTTTTGCTTTTGGCCACGAAAATGCAACATGTCACGATATCGCGACACTTTTTCCTTCTTGCTCTTTCTCTTCTCTTTTGGCCGTGAAAATGCAACATGTCACAATATTGCGACGCTTTTGCCTCCTTGCTCCCTTTTGTTGCTCTTAGCCGCGAAAATGTAACATGTCACGATATCGCGACACTTTTGCTTCCTTGCTCCCTTTTGATGCTCTTAGCCGTGAAAATGTAACATGTCGCGATATCGCGACACTTTTGCCTCCTTGCTCCTTTTTGTTGCTCTTAGCCGCAAAAATGTAACATGTCGCGATATCACGACACTTTTGCCTCCTTGCTCCCTTTTGTTGCTCTTAGCCGCGAGAATGCAACATGTTGCGATATCGTGACACTTTTACCTCCTTGCTCTTTCTCTTTGCTTTTGCCCACGAAAATGCAACATGTCATGATATCGCAACACTTTTTCCTCCTTGCTCTTTCTCTTTGCTTTTGCCCGTGAAAATGCAACATGTCGCGATATCGCAACACTTTTACCTCCTTGCGGTATTTTGATTTTTCTTTGATCTTTAGCATATCGGCCACTTTGGTCTTCTTGGAAAATATGCAAAAAGGTGCATCAGCTATTTTTCTGTAGCTAGTCACTTTTTGACTAACACATCTATAAACTATTGATGGGTGATGTTATTGACATTGTTACTAAAATTAAGTCCACTTATAAGCCCATATTTATAAGAATTATTTAGTTACTGTTGCCACATTTTACATGGGGGTGCCAGTTTTGAAAATCTTGTAAAGGTTGTTGCTATGCCTTCCATTTCTCTTCCTTCCCATTATTCTTCATGTTCTTTCTATTATTTAGCTATCAATTTTTTATTCTGCATCTTTGTCACTTCAAGATTTTAGTATTTTTATCAATTTATCTAAGTGTTGAGCCGCCCGAATTTGCAGCGAAGTCGAGCGGCGCTCATATTTTCTACTGTTGAAAAAATAGGAAAAAAGTGACTAAGTGTTGGGGCTGCCCAAATTTGCAGCGAATTTAAGCAATGCTCATCCATTTGTGTGCTATCGAGAGGACACCTATGAAAAAAAGTAGCAAAATATTTGAAGTGTTGGACTCCGTTCGACTACGCTGCACTTTTTGACTATGCACCCGTATTGGTGCGCCCTCGGGAAGAGAAGGGAGAAAGCATTGGAAAATATGCTGTGTTGAAGACCCATCCAATTATGTTGCGCTATCTGACTTCGTGTCTGCCTTAATGCACCATCGAACGGGAGGAGAAACATAAACAAAAACTTCTAAGGCATGGGCCTCCTGTCTGCGCTAATTTTAGCTTAAGCTGACCGACTTTGTGAGTTTTCGAGTGGAAGAAAATAGCAAACTTAAGGAATTTTTCAAGGCCCAACCATTACCTCCCCCTTTATCATTAAATGAATTTGGTCATTCCCCCCATATTTTTAGCAAAATTTATATCATGACAGGTGTACGGTATCGAGATGAGCGTCAAGATGTGATAGGTGTGCCACCAGGGTACAGGGTAGATGAACGTTAAGCGATATATTGTACCGCATCTACCACCATTCAACCGGATTCGACTGCTCACCTACTAGATTGCTACGCAGTTGTTGCACTTCTAGGTGGACCTTGCTGCAAGTACACTATTAACCCGCAGAGGTCAAATCTCAGCCACTTTTTGCTACTTTTGTCAGCTTTTATAGCTTTTGCTAGGTTTGGGATTTTGTGCCCAAAATTTAATATGGGGGGAAAATTATGCTATAAGTAGTAGGGTCATTTCATTTTAAAAGGGTGGAAGGAATATATATTACTAAGAAACGTTTGTAGCTACACACCTACTTTTAATTCGAAGTATATTTGGCTCTATTAGTTGTCTTTGTCTTTTATGCTGCCTTTCTTAAGTATTTATGTTTCATGTTGCTTATTTTTTTTATTGCTGTCATTCTGCACTTCTGGATCTCATAATTGGTGATTAAGTATATCTGGAATACGAGAGGAAGGATACATAGGATAGAATAGCACTAATGGTTTCTGTTACATACATTGTTTTGATTGTTGTTGGTATAGTGATTGGTTAGTAACTGTGCTGCTTATCTTCCCCACCCAAAACAAACCATATTTATGTCTCTTTTTGTACTTTATATTCTCTTTCCTACACTCTAAGCTAAAACCCCCAAGAGATAACTAAAGGAGCCAACCTTCTTTGAATATTGGCATAGAAGGCATCTCTTCCTTTTGGCCTTTCAATTTGTTGGGTGAATCTAGGGCACAATAGATTAAAATCCTATCCTAGTGGTAGATTTGTAACCAACATTTTCTCTGGCATGCCCAGTGGAACATGAAATTTTCCCACGCCATAAGCAGTATTGAAGCACCGGTGTTTGATTCAGTGTTGAAAAGTTAGAACACATGGCGACTCTGCCGAACCTGAATACTCTCTGAGTCTTAAGGACTGGTCCAAAATCAAAATTCCCTCATGCATATGAGATGGAGAGTTAGGAATGCAGGACAAAATCCTAAGTTTTATGAGCTTGACATTAACGCTATTGAAGAATTCCTGAGACTGGTATATTACCAAGTTGATCTAGAGGAACAAGAAGTTGAATTAGAAGAGTAGGAAACAACTAATACTAATATCGACTACACTACTGATCAAGGTGAAGAGGACGATCAAGATGCTAACATAGCAAATGCTACAGAGCTATTCCTAGCTATGGATTCCACCAAATCTCTTCAGCTTCCTATGTAGAATTTTGTTCCACCTACTACATTAAAAGCCATTCCCACTTATGATGGAATGGAAAAGATAGCCTTCAAGCACATCCAAGACATCCTTGCCTTGGATGCTCTCCATGCCATTACAGATGAAAGCATGAAGACCAAACTATTGGCACTCTCTTTGCGAGGGAAGTTATTATACTAGTATTGATATCTATCAAAAAATTCTATCATAAGATGGACCCAAGTAGTCGATCGACTGGTCAAAGGATCCAATGAATCCGTAGACCCCTCCTCATTGCTGCACCAGTTCTAAAATATTTAGTGGAATCTATAGGAGGAAATATCAGATTTTAATATAAGGTTTGCGCGGTCATGGAAGAGAGTTCCACCTGAACTGCACCCTTATGATGGACAAGCTACTCACTACTATCTTAGAGCATTCAACAATGACATCAGTCTGGTCATCAAACTGGCCTGTGTGAATATTTTTATTGATTTATATGATGCAGCTCAAAGGGTAAAATTGGATATGATTACCATAGGCAGACTTTCGTACAAGTAGCAGACACCTATCTACCCTAATTTTCCTCAATATCAGTATCCATTAGCGTTTGCTTCATCTTCTATGTACCCAAATTCATGGAATCTTCCGCTAGTAGTCACTCCATTTTCTTCTCAAACACATTTCCCCACTCATCCTGCACCTCCCTTCCTGCCTATTTCTCAACATCTATCACTCCTCATGCCTCCATAATATCTTGTATTACCTTCAACATCACAACTAGCCCCATTGCCTTCATCAGCCCAATCACCACATCAACTCGATATGGACGTGTAGTCCAAGATTTTGTGATAGGTGGAGTCATTTTATTCAGTCTGCCAAAAAATTTCTAATGATATGGTCATGATGAAAAAGAAACAATCCCAACAAGAATTCATTCCTATGAGGCCATATCCCCCTCATGCGTTGACAAGAGACCAAGTAGCTTAGGCCCACAGGCCTCCAGAAATAAATGATGTAAGCAACATGGAGTTGAGTACCTCAGATCGAGTGCACTGGGGCTCCACTTGCAATGATATCCATGGGGATGACACTTGTTATGTACATCAACACTATATTCAGATCCTAGGTGGCAACATACCTGAAGATCAAGTAAATCTAATCTTGGAAGAAGAGCGTAACTTCACAGTCTTAGAAGAGGACCTGATGTCGATTTTGACCAAAAGCAAAAAGAAAACAATTGAGGTCGATGAGACACAAATGCAGCCTTTAAAAGTATACACTAGAAGATAAAATGTGCAACCTATCGGTGAAGCTCCTGAAAAACTACCTTCTTCACTTCTGGTGAAAGAAAAAATGCCACCTGATGAGGCCTAGATAAGCCTCATTTATAGCATGTTTTAAATAGTTAAAACTGCCTAAAACTCTTGTGAATTATCTTATATGCTATTTAAGTTGATTTAATATGTTGTGTATTAACTATTTGCATGATTGAAGTGTTAAGGACATTATATTCTGATTTTTAACAGTTCTTGTATAGTTTTATGTTATCTTGTCATGCTTAGGTTGACAACATTTCACTAGTCTTATTTTGATAATCATTAAGCATTAGTTTCTCTAAATTCAGAAAATAGTACAAATAATTATTACTGTGCAGTAGAAAACTGGTTTTTCTATATAAATTCCAGTCAGCTGCCAATGAATGGCAAGGCATGGAATTCACATCCAAGGAAGAATGAAGACTATTACAATCTGATCCTGAGGGCTAATCCACTTGAGAAAAACATAGTTGGTCATTCTAAAGATCTTCAGAATGAACATAGTGTCTTTGGAATGAACACAGTGTCTCCAGAATGAACAGATATCTTCGGAATGAGAACTGCAGTATCTTCAAAATGAGTGGATCTTCGAAATGAGAACTGCAGTATCTTCAGAATGAGTGGATCTTTGGAATGAGCCACTTATCTTTGGAATGAAAACAGAATGTGCTTTTTGATTTATTGAAAAAATTATGACACTGGAAAAATGGAAATAAATATTGAAAAGGGTAAAGGAAAATATCTTAGATCTGACTTTGCCATCCTTGCTGTCCAAAGCCACCATTTATGGAAAAGATCAAATTGATCCTCTTCTAGGATAAACCCAAGAAATTCTGTAGGATATCAGGAACATCATATTTTCTGTTTGTAATTAGATTTTAGGCATCTATAAAAGATAGCTCCCATCTAGGTTGAGCTATTAGATAGAGGAGATAGAAAATAAATAGGGAGATAATAAAATAGTGATTTCAGACCTGTAATAGATTTCAATAGAATTGTAATTATGTTTCTAAAGCAATAAAAGTGTAGTTTCATTCCATTTATTTTGTTATGTATGAGTGTGAGTAAGACTTAAAGAAGAATTCAAACCTTCTTTTGAGAAAGGAGGCTGGCCACTTCCGCACCTAGGAGGAGGACCGATGACAGTGTTTTATTCTGATTTTGCTACAACAGAATAAGTTGTAAACTTGTCATTTTCATTCTTTTGCACAGCTAACATTCTTAGTTGTTTAATTCTTGTTCATAATGTTTTTGTGATATGATTAGTGGTAGATCTGGTTATTCTTTTCATTCCCAAAGAACTTTCCAATTCACCTGCAAATTTCCATTTCCAGCAATTTACAAGTTTTCTATAATTTCCCTACATTCTTGTTTTTGCTGTCAAAACCCTGCATAGAAGATTGACGACATTCTGTTATAGAGCATTGACAGGATCTAGTTTTTATGCTTCATTTCAATTATTGCAAGATTAAATAGACTTTCAATTCTACAACTATAACTAGAGTTTCAATTCTGTAATTTAATTAGATTTCATTCTTGCAACTATAACTAGGGTTTCATTTCTGCAATTAGCAATTAGTTTTCATTCTTGCAAATAGATTAAAGTTCAATTTATGCAATTTAGGGGTAGAAGTGACACAAAACCCCCACACAATCAATTCCACCAATAAGACCTGCTGCTTCCAAATGAACTAAACTACAACCTTGTTTGAACTTTCTCTCGTAAATAGCCTTGGAAACCACCCTGGATTGACAAATTCATTGAGAATTAATGATGTGCTTAATGACAACCCATCATTTTGGCACCATTTTTGGGGAACACGATGTTTTTAGAAGGTGAAAAGCAGTCCAATAATTATTAAGTATTCTAAGTTGTGAATTTTAGAGTAAAATCTGAATGTAATGACTGGTATAAGTAATTGTTATTGGTAAATTGTATTTCAGTCCATTTAGGAAATAAGCAAGAAACCACAAGAAGAAAAATTTCACAAGAGGTTGAAATTATGTCAAAAATGTCTAAATTTTTTATTTCCAAAAATGTTGGAATTTTCAAAGAATCCCAATCATCCACTTCCAGCACTGCAAGATCCTTTTAGAAATCATTACAAGGAGGAAAATTAAGTAGTTCAACACCATTTTGTCTTGACAAATCCATACAATTAGGAAAATTTGACAAGATTTATAATTGTTTTTGGGAACCTACAATGGAAGGCTCACAAGAGAATCAAGGTAGAGCCAACAATGTGCTCCACACTAGTGCAACTAGTGCACTCGCTGAACTTTTCAAAATCCCATCCAACTAGATCTTAATCAAAATGCTCCCATGAAGGTCATTTCACCTGCAGTATTACCAAATTTCAAGGGAATTACATCCGAAGATCCTGATATGTTTTTGTTTGAGTTTAAAATTGTATGTCAAGCTCATGATTACACTAATGATAATCAAAAGCTCAAACTATTTCCTTCCACTCTTAAAGAGTTAGCTCTACGATGGTTTATCACCTTAGAACCTGACTCAATTAGAACTTGGGATGATATGGAAAACATATTCTTGGAGAGATACCAAGAATATTGTCAAGTCAAGAATCAAAATGAGGAAATTCTTACAATGAAACAAGAGGAAAATGAAATCTTAGAAGTTTATCTAGACATATTTTCTTTTGTTCATAAGAGATGTGGAAGTGTTGAACCTGAAATTTGCAAAGTCATATTCTTAACGGAACTACAAGATGAATCTAGGGATGCATTGGATATCTTGGGAAGAGGAGATACAAATGCACTTAAATTTGAGGAAATTATTAAACTCTATAAAAATTACTCTCGTTCAAGGCATAGAAAACACAGAATTGGTAATGAAAAACATGATTTGAAAGAATGCATAAAAGAGGCTGATGTTTTAGTACATGATAGAACATTAGATGAAAAAAATGAATCTACTAAATCTTCAGCCATCTATTGTTCAGAATGTAAAAAGCAACACTCTCTTCATGATTGTCCTTTTAAAAAAATATTTATACTTGCTACATGTAGCATTTGTCAATTAGGACACCCCATAGATCAGTGTAGTTTATTGCCAGAAATTAAAAGTGTCTTTGAAAAACAGTCTCAACCTATGAAAAATCCCAATTTTGTAGGACAAGGACAAGGGAATAATTTTCATAAATTTCCATATCAGAATGCTTCTCAATTTCCTGCACATTGGGGAAATAATCCTTGGTATATGCCATGGTCTGCTTCAGTTCCACTTCAACAATGTTGGAGTCAACCACCATAGGCATACTCCTAAGCATGGTCTCAACATGGATGGATGCAACAACAATGGAATCAACAACATCCACCATGGTTGCAACCAAAATTATAGGGATATCAATGGGTACAACATCAAAATCTATACAAAGGGCAGCAACATTGTCAAAAACAAAAATCAAATTTGTTGCCTAATTATATCCATAATTTCTATCGTGGACAACAAAAAAAAAAATTAAAATAACCTCTATTTTCAACTCAACCTGTGGTCAATCCAAATAATGTTAAACAGGTAACCCCTGTCTCTATGGTTGAATAAAAAAATACAGCCCTAATAAATGTTAGTGACTATGTTAAAACTCAGTTGTGTTCAGGTGAACCATTGCTTGAACCTATTCCACTTATCAGTGTAGAAAGTGAAGTTAAAAAGAATGAACATGAAAACAAATCCACACTAAAAAAACATCAAGAAGAACAAGATACCTCATCAAATAAAGTATCATATTTTGAACAATCTGAGATATCAAAAATAACTTCTCCACAATCAGATTTGATAAAGGAATTAGAACATTTAACTGTTACAATCCCTTTACCTCAAGTTGTACCAATCATTAATAGGATTGTTCAAGAAATGTGTTTTAGCAAACCAAGAAAAAAAAAAAAGTATATCCTAAAACCATACAAAAAGGTGAAAAATTAGTTAACTTGCTTTCAGGTAAACTTATTACACCTAAGTATGATTGTACGGAAAGCCCACAGTTTCTTAGAACACATAAGGAAAATGAAAAGAATACTTTAATTTTGGCCTCCATTGTTGTAAATAAAAATGTAGAAGAGTTGGATTCCTCCAAAAAGTTTGTTTTTGCTGAAAATGTTCAAAACTCATATTTTAAAGATGAACTAATTATTGTTCAGCAATTACTACAGACTGATGAAAAACAAAACCATTTTCTTTATTTACCACATGGATGTCATTATTGTTTCTCATCTTTTCATTATCATTTATCAAAGTTAATTCTTTCAAGAATTGTTTTTGGTAAACATATACAAATTTTTCATTCTTTTCCACCATATCATTACTCTCTTAATTTATTAATGCATCATTCTCCAAGAACTAATTCAAATCAGCCTGGTACAAAACAAACTGAAATACAACCAAAACAACCTTTGAACAACAATAGTTGGTTGACTAAAAACCAAGGAGCAAATTTGTTTGATATATTGGTGCAACATCCTAATGCTTTACTAACATTTTATGCATCTTTAGCAGTTGGCATTGAGTTGTTACAGGTACAAAAAAAAACAAATTTTGCAATTGAATGCATTTGATGAACTTTGGTTGGAAGCACTTCACCAAATATAGTTCACTCAAAAAAAATGGAAAATGTTTCATGATGATCACATTAAGAGTAGCAAGGATGAACCGGGTGAGTTTTAGAATGAAGTTGTTCAACTTTCTTTAGTTGATGATTTAAGGAGGATATTAGTGGTGAATGGACATCTTTTATAGTTGTAGCATAAACCACTAACAAAGGTGGAATTTGCTCGGTATTTCACACAGTTACATTTGACATAAGAGGCTTCTTCTGATGAAGATTCCAAATGATCATATCTTTGAATCTTAAAAGAAAAATAAAATTAGAAAAAAATAGAAAATAAAATATGAATAAATTTTGGTTGTGAATTTCTTCATGGGCATGATTTCAGGGAAGTCATGAATTCCTTCACGGGCACAATCAGAATAAAAAAGACAAAGAAAAAAAAAAGAGAAAAATGAATAGCTTAGCAGTGAAAACCTTTTTCTAATGCGCTACTGAGTTGGTATGCATGAAAACCAGTTTTTTGGCATGCATAACTTTGAAATTTCGGAGTCACCATTGTACAAATTCACCAACTACACTTGTTTTTGAAGTGTTGTAGGAAGCCTCAACAAAATATCAACAGAAGCAGTCATCTTTCAAAACTTGCATTAACTTGTTTTAACCAGGTATATATGTTTCTTGCACTTTTCTCATTGTAAATATTTGATATATAGTATATGACAATTAACCATTAGTATAAAAGTGTTCATAAGAGTTGGCATAAACAAAACATGCTTGGAGAAAGAGAAAAATGTTGGTTTCTGCTATGTCTTCAGAATGACTGTTGTATCTTCAATAACCATGGTATCTTCGGAATGAAGCCTTTGTCTTTAGAATGAAGCCTTTGTCTTCGGAATGAAGGTTTGTATTCGAAATGAAGCCTTTGTCTTCAATAACCATGGTATCTTTAGAATGAAGCCTTTGTCTTCGGAATGAAGGTTTGTCTATTTCCACGTGGCATCCAAGGAGGGAGAAAAAGACATAGTCAGCAGATTTTTTTTTACTCCATATGATCATTGACACATGTCAGCTGGCTTGCGGTTAGATTCATCTCATATTTTGCACCCATCAAGGAATTATGAGAATCATAGGGAAAATAACCAACAAACATGCCACCACCATTCATTGCTAATAATCACTCATGTGGGAAAATTTGCATGCAGAATGGATGAGATAAAAATAGTAAAGAAAATTTGATGGCAAGGATGTCCAATGATTAATGGCCAGGTGTTCAGAGCACAGAATAAGGAAGTGTGCCATATTTTCTTTTCGAAGACATATTTGCTAATGATTACAAGGAAAAGTAAAAAAAATTAAAAATTAAAAGTTCTTTCTGAAGAAGAACAAGAGCAAACCCTGTAATTCTATAGAAACCAGAAACCAGTGACCTAGCGAATGACTGTAGTAGTAGAAGAAAGCAATCTTCTCAGCATCAGAATAGAGAAATGAAGTGAAAAATGAAAAAGGGCCAGCCCACAAGAACCCTGGAATAACGTAACCACATGGGTTACCAGATTTTTCAACCTCTGAAGGGTAGTATGTAATTTTGTCAGGGCATCATTTCAAAATTTTAAACCACCTCAGGCATGGTAGGCAACAACCTAAATTTAGAGTGAATTTTCTAGCATACCTACACCGAGAACTACAGAGCATGGCAAAACAATATCAAGAGGAAAAAAAATTAGCCCTCATCATCATGGTATTATTAAACTGGTGTGCCAACATCATTTTAGGGGAAACCCTAGAAGCTTTAATAGGTTTTATTCTACCCTGACTAATGTAGTTTTTGAAGAAGAATATGAAGGAGAAGAGGATATAGATGTTTCTATAAAAAAATATGCTACTGAGGAAGAAGAAAAGGCTAAAAAAAATGCTATTGCAGAGAAGGAAACACACCAAGAAAAAGCAACAAAGCATTTTTCTCTAGAACCATCAACCTCACAGACTAAGAAGAGAAGGGCTAAAATTGACAACAGAAAAATAAAATAGAAGAGGGTTCATTTTTCTAAAGATGTTATTTATCTGTCATAATAGGAGATTGAAGTTCCCAGTGAAGAGCCTGAAGCTATCCCTACAACCCGTGTTACCACAAGAAAACAGGGCAAGAAGAGAAAATATACATTAAGGACTAGGAGGTCTGCAAGACTCCAACAAAAAGAGATAAAAGAATAAATGATTGAAGAGAAGACCAGATAGGATAGCCCTGATTTCATAGAAGTGCAACAAGCCACTAAGAATTTGGATGTAATCATAGATAATTTCATGGAACTCCCTGTATAGGAGTAGGGGTCTGAAGTAGAGGATGAGATCATTTTTGAGCAGCAAACTATAGTTGATTTGTTAGTATTAGGTTTAGAGTCGAATGAAGAAGAGGAGGTGGACATCACAAAACAACTGAGAGTAGCCAAGAGTGTTATAAAAATACAAATGAGATGGATTGAGGAAAGAAAATATGTTATTGAAAAACATGAAAATAAAATTAGAGAATTATAGCAGAAAGTGGAGAAACTAAAAAGTAGGTTGTCACAAGTTGATGAACAATCAACTACATCAGATAAAGAGAAGGATTTGGGTCAGTTACTGCTTGGATTATCTAGGGAATATGAAGACATAGATGCTCATTCTGAAGTAGTTCCCCTCCACTTTGAAGCAGTGCCCTTCCATTCTGAGGCATTGCCTTCTCAATCCAGAGAAATAACTTTATGCAACATTATTGGGTAGGTCTCAGATTCAGGCCTCCAACCATCATTACTCTAGTTCCCTCATATTTTGAAGAGGATTCCCAACCAAATGATCAGTTTGAATAATGACTCAGAAACCTTCATGAGAAATTACATAGGCATTAAATTGTTCTATGAAACATGGAATATGAGTATGAACATTTGTGACTCCATAGCCCACTGCAATGCATGAGGGCATGCGTTAATATAATTTGGGTGGAATGATGAGGCATGGATAAGCCTCATTTATAGCATGTTTTAAATAGTTTAAACCACCTAAAACTCGTGTGAATTATCTTATATGCTAGTTAAGTTGATTTAATATGTTGTGTATTAACTGTTTGCATGATTGAAGTGTTAAGGACATTATATTCTGATTTTTAACAGTTCTTGTATAGTTTTATGTTATCTTGTCATGCTTAGGTTGAAAACAACATTTCACTAGTCTTATTTTGATGATCATTAAGCATTAGTTTCTCTAAATTCAGCAAATAGTACAAATACTTATTACTGTGCAGCAAAAAACTGGTTTTTCCATATAAATTCCAACTAGCTACCAATGAATGGCAAGGCATGGAATTCACATCCAAAGAAGAATGAAGACTATTGCAATATGATCCTGAGGGCTAATCCACCTGAGAAATGCAACCAAAACCATTTGGAGTCAACACAGTTGGTCATTCTAAAGATATTCGAAATGAACATAGTGTCTTTGAAATGAACATAGTGTCTCCGAAATGAACAAATATCTTTGGAATGAGAACTGCAGTATCTTCGAAACGAGCGGATATTTGAAATGAGAACTTAAGTATATTTGAAATGAGCGGATCTTCGAAATGAGAATTGCAGTATCTTTGAAATGAGCCACTTATCTTCGAAATGAAAACAGAATGTGCTTTTTGACTTATTGACCGAATTCTGACACTGGAAAAAGGGAAATAAAGATTGAAAAGGGTAAAGGAAAATATCTCCCATCTGAATTTGTCGTCCTTGCCATCCAAAGCCACCATTTATGGAAAAGATCAAATTGATCCTCTTCTAGGATAAACCCAGGAAATTCTGTAGGATATCAGGAACAACATATTTTCTGTTTGTAATTAGATTTTAGGCATCTATAAAAGATAGCTCTCGTCCAGGTTGAGCTATTAGATAGAGGAGATAGAAAATAAATAGGGATATAATAGAATAGTGATTTCAGACCTGTAACAGATTTTAGTAGAATTGTAATTATGTTTCTAAAGCAATAAAAGTGTAGTTTCATTCCATTTTATTTTGTTATGTTTGAGTGTGAGTAGGACTTAAAGAAGAATTCAAACCTTCTTCTGAGAAAGGAGGCTGGCCACTTCCATACCTAGGAGGAGGACTGACAGACAGGTTTTATTCTGATTTTGCTACAACATAATAAGTTGTGAACTTGTCATTTTTATCCTTTTGCACAGTTAACATTCCTAGTTGTTTAATTCTTGTTCATAATGTTTTTATAATATGATTAGTGGTAGATCTGGTTATTCTTTTCATTCCCAGCAACTTTCCAATTCACTACAAATTTCTATTTCTAGCAATTTACAAGTTTTTTGTAATTTCCTTACATTCTTGTTTTTGCTATCAAAACCCTACACAGAATATTGATGACCTTCTATTACAGAGCATTGACAGGATCTAGTTTTTATGCTTCATTTCAATTATTGCAAGATTAAATAGACTTTCAATTTTGCAACTATAACTAGAGTTTCAATTCTGTAATTTAATTAGATTTCATTCTTGCAACTATAACTAGGGTTTCATTTCTGCAATTAGCAATTAGTTTTCATTCTTGCAAATAAATTAAAGTTCAATTTATGCAATTTAGGGGTAGAAGTGACACAAAACCCCCACATAATCAATTCCACCAATAAGACCTGCTGCTTCCAAATGAACTAAAATACAACCCTGTTTGAACTTTCTCTCGTAAATAGCCTTGGACACCACCCTGGATTGACAAATTCATTGAGAATTAATGATGTGCTTAACGACAGCCCATCACCACCAGCCAAGGCTCCCGCAATCAAATTTGTAGTGACTCAACCTCCAGTTGAGACCCACGAGTAGGCTCATGAAAATCTCAAGTATCCATCACTCACAAAGTGGCAAATGGTTGAGACAACGCAATAGTACCACTCCAAGTATGAGCCATAGAAGGAGACTGAGGCACCAACTACCTTAGCCTATAACATTGTTGATGAGCTCAAGAGGACCCCAGTAAATATTAGCATGTATGATGTCCTTCAGCTCCTTGTCCAAGTTGACTTGCTACAAGAGTCACTAAATACCGTCAACAAGGGAAAGTTAGCATAGTCTGTGTTGGCTCAACCTTTGACCACTTCAATCATTGGTAAGAATTGACTGCCTCCATTTTATTTATCCTTATGGATGGAAGGGCATGTAGTCCATAACTGCATGGTAGAATCTGGTGCATCAACCACTGTCATACCAAGGGTTGTATGCAGATAAATAGGCATGGAATACACCCGGAGCAGCCAAGGTGTACTGCAACTAGATGACACTCCTGTGAAGACAGTGGGCATCATCAAAGATATTCCTATCTAGTTGCATAAATCCCCAAAAATCATGGTGATCCAATAAGTTATGGTTGTTGATTTGGATCCCTACTTCGGTATGTGCCTCTCAAGGGAGTTTACTGCCAATCTGGGAGGCTACCTGTCACTGGACTATTCGCATATGGAAGTCCCTTTCAAAGGGATGAAATTCAAGGTTTATAATGGTAAACCATCCACTTTCCTAGTTGAAAATATGCAGGAGGAGGGGGAGAAAAAGGAAACAGTAAATTTGATGACCGAGGAGCTAGTAAAAGTAGACCTAGTAGAACAATCCATAGAGCAGCTACAAGTAGAAGATGAATTCTCTTTGCTGGACTACAATGCCAAGATAGAATCAGACATAGGCTGCTACTCCATAATCCAGCCTAAGAAGCCAAAGGAAATGGTAAAAATGGACAAAATCCCTGCCTCAAATGAACCATGGAAGTTGTACTTTGATGGCACCAGATGCAAGAACGGTGTTGGGGTAGGGATTCTTTTAGTTGCACCCTCTGGGATACAAAAGAACTATTGTTATCAGTTGGTCTAGAGCTGCACAAAAAATGCAGCTGAGTATGAATCCTTGTGCTTGGGATTGAGGAAGGCAGAGAGATTAGGTATAAAATAGTTACAGATCTTTGGTGACTTTGAGCTTGTGTGCAATCATATCACTAACAAGTGCTCCACCAAGAAGCATTACCTCAAGGTATACCGCAATCGTGTCTAGGATTTGATGGAGTCATTTGATTCTCTGAATGTCAAATCTATCTATCAGGAAAAGAATAAACATACTGACATCACATCCATTGGATCCAAGTACATCTCGGCTGATGACACTATGCAAAAGTTGAGGCTAGTTCATACTATTTACAAGCGAAAGTTGTGCCTAATAAGGACACCCATTGGAAGGTGTTCGATTGTGATGAAGATATCATCAATTTCTTGATATATGAAGCAAGTTCAATCAAAGGTAGAGACCCTGATGACGAGTAGTACGAGGGATTGATACAGTTAAATAATAATCATGTCCCAAAAGGACTGATCACCCTAGAGATTCTATTTGATTAGAATTATAGAGTCATATCCTACAGGATCAAAGTAGACTCCAAGTAGTACACAAACCTATAATTAGAGCCTGGGAAGATGATCAAGGATGGAACGAACTATACCACTGAGGAGTTAAAATAGATCAAGACCCTATGCAAGGAGTACTTAGATATTGTAGTCTGGTGTTATCAGGACTTGAAGGGATACGATAGGGATATGATCCAACACACTATAGAGCTGGAAGAACATGTGAAGCCCTTTAGGCAGAATCAAAGGGCAATCAATCCAAAGATCAAATCAATGATGAAATCCAAACTCTTGAAGATGCTGGAAGTAAAAATCATCTATCCTATTAAGCACTCTTCTTGGGTTGCAAATCTGGTTCTCAAGAGGAATAAAATTGGTGATATTCACCTTTGTGTAGACTTCCACAACCTGAACCAAGCTTCACTGAAGGATCATTATCCGCTCCCGTAGATCGATCAAATCCTTCATGTGGTCATAGGGGCTCAAAGGTTCTCTCTTCTCGATGGATTCTCTGGCTACAACCAAATCTAGGTAAAATATGAGGACCAACACAAGACAACATTCACCACAAAATGGGGAACGTTTACCTATCAACGCATGCCCTTTGGCCTTTCTAATGCGGGAGCTACATTATAGAGAGCCATGGACCTAACATTATATGAATTGCTCAATAAAATAATTGTCATTTACCTGGAAGACATGACTGTGTTTTTACACAGGCGAGAGGACCACATCTCCCACCTCAAGCAAGTATTTGAAATATGTCGTGAATTCGGCATATCGATCAACCCTAAGAAGTCAATATTTGTGGTGAAGGAGGGTAAATTGTTAGGCCATGTTACTTTTGAGAAGGGCCTTACAGTTGACCCCGACATATAAGAGGCTCTTCTTTGGTTATACATCTTGATGAACAAGAAAGTGTTGCAATCATTCTTTGGCCAGATCAACTTCGTAAGGATGTTTGTGCCTGACTTTGCCCAAGTAATCAAGACCATGGCCGAGCTCTTGAAGAAAGATACCCACTTTATCTAGACTGAAGAAAGGAAGAAAGACTTCAAGGAGATCAAGACCAAGATTGCACATGCACCATTATTGATAAATCCAGATTACTCCGAGGACTTCATCCTATACGCGATGGGAGAGCTCGAAAGCTATGTTGTAGTTCTGACTCAAAAGGGAGATGACGACAAAGAGTGATCAATAGCATTCTTAAGCCAAGTGATCCAGTCGCATGAAGAAAGGTATAATTTCATTGAGTGGAAATTTCATGCAGTTATGAGGTCCTTGAGAAAGTTCAAGAACTTCATCTCTCAGAGTCGGATTACTATCTTCATGATACACACGGATGTTAGAAATTTCATTATTCAAGGGGAACCCGGTCACAAGAGGGAAGGATGGATTACTAAAATCTAGGAGTTTGACATAGAGGTGCGACCCACTAAGCTAGTCCGAGGTCGGGCTCTATGCCAAGAACTGGCCAGAAGTGTTGCAGCAGAGGTTTTTGCTTGTTAGTGGGAGGATACAGTGATGGAAGGCAGTTTTGCCAACTCCTTATCTGAGGAGAGTGATTGGACAGATGATTTAGTGTGGTCTTTTAGCATAGGAAGGTGTCCAGACCAGCTTAACACCTCACAAAGAAGGAGGTTTAGGCTAAATACATTAAAATATGTATTGCATCCTGATGGGTTGTATTTTAGAAACATTGATGACATCCTTTTACGGTGCATCAAACAATTAGATAAGTCAAAGGTCCTAGGTGAGTTCCATTATAGAATTCCAGGAGGACACCATTAGGGAAGGCCAACAACCTTGAAAATAATTAGAGCAGGTTACTATTACCCCACCCTCTTTGTATATGCGCATGCATTCTATCAAAAATACAAGAAATGCCAAAGGCTCACCAGTAGAAATCAGAATGCACCTATGCCTCTCTAGCCAATTCAGGCTAAGGCTCCCTTTTAGTAGTGGGGCCTAGATTTTATTGGGACTATAACACCAAATTCCTAGGTGGGCCATAAGTTCATTCTGATAGCTATCGATTATTTCACCAGATGGGATGAGGCAATACCCACTAAGGATGTTGACCAGAAGATAGTCATCGGTTTCCTAGAGAGTTTGATCACCCACTTCAGGATTTTAGAAGCAATAATGATTGATAATGGTCTAGGTTTCATAGGTGCGGTGCTCACCAAGTTCACCTATAAGTACAAGATTTACCATAAGATGTCTTCTAAGTATTACCTATAGGGGAACGACCTGGTTGAGTCCACCAATAAGAACCTCATGAAGATCATAAAGAATACTGTGGAAAGGAACAAAAAAATCTAGCACCTGCTTTGGACCGAGCACTATAGGCAGACCTATCTCATTGAAGAAATCAATCAAAATGTCACCGTATGTGCTCGTGTATGGGAAAGATGTAGTCTTGCCTACTCATATTGAGATACCCGCACTCTGGATGTTGGAGGATGAGAAAGGTGATGCAGACCCCATTGATGCCCAACTGGCTCAGTTATTGAAACTCAAGGAGGAAAGGGAAAAGGCTTACCAAGTTTTTTCTAAGCATGTCGAGACAACATAGAACTGGTTTTTAAAGGGAACCACTACGCAAGTTTTCAATATTGGGGACTTAGTGTTGAAGTGGGACTCGTACAAGGTGAAACTGGGAAACCATGACAAGTTTGACGTCTTCTAGGAAGGCCCCTTTCAAGTTGCTCGGGTGAACCAATTCAATGCATTTGTACTGAGAGACATGGAGGATCATATCCTCCCGATACCCATTAATGACTTTCATCTGAAATCCTACCACCATTGAAATATCAGAGGTTTTACCTTGTACATATAATTTTTACTGTAGTTTCAATTTATTTTCTTTCTGAATGTAAATATTGCTTTCAGTAGATTCCATTTCCTACTTTAATCTGAGAAAAGATCCGAGTGTTTCGAAAGAGAAAGGTGCCTAGAAATTTGGAAAAAGGCACAAAAAAATATCTAAGGCAAATGATGTCGTCCAAAGGTGCTCAAAAACCCTCTGACGTCATACGTTGTCCTCAGCTTTTTACGACCTTGGGAGGCACCAAGGCCACGGTGTGCAAAAGGAAAAAATTAGAAAAACATTCTAAGTATGGGATCCTGCCCAAATTCGTAGTGAAGTCAGACGTCGCACCCTATTTTATGTGCCATCTGATGAGGGTCAAGGGAAAAATTGAAAATTTTCTAAGTGTGTCACCCGAGTTCACAAATTTCCCTTGCGTGGTCCGACGGTGCACACCAAAATCTGTGCATTCCGTCGGATGCGTCTTGGGGGTCAAACAAAAAGTTGGAAATTTTCTAAGTATTAGATGCCCAAGGGTGCAAGTTTCATGTAGCGACATCGAGCAGCGCCAAATTTTTGGGTGCACTTGGTCGGGGAGATGAAGAAAAATACAAATTTTCTTTAAGTTCTCAATGCGGTTTCCAAGGCAAGTGCTTTGTAACGTGTGCCCAGTTGGCAGCAAATGATGTCATAAAATGCATAAGGTTAAAATAATAATAATAATAATGAATGATTGCACAACTTTCAAAGCATGTTTCATTAAAAGAAAAGCGTAGCCCAAGCCAATGATGTACAGATTGCGCTCCCCAACAAGGATCCCACATGCAGCCATCGAGGAATAACGATGCTACTCATCACTTTGAGCAATAAGATTTAACTTTGATAGTTGCATTAATGCTCTTTTTACCCATTTTTGTTAAAGGTTTTATTCATTCAAGTAACATAAGAATTCACTAAAGAGATTCAAGCTACACTATAGAGAAGAGAAGGGGAATTTCAAATTATACCAAATTGCAGCTGTAAATTCTATTTATTTTCACCGCCATGGGTAAAGAGTTGAGCATAGCAAAGGGTAAGGTACCTATGTAGGCCACATCTAGCACGTCTCAAGAAGAATCTGAAGACCAAGTTGTCTCAAGTGCTCCTAAAAGTGAATTGCCAAAGGAGAAGAAGGGAAAGGGCAAGGCGAAAAGCGTCGAGAAGAAAGTTCCTCCCCCACCGCCTGTGGACCACCTCAGCGGGTACAGGGATGGCAATTATTCATTCAACATCATAGAGCTATGAATCATTATAAAACAATGGGGGAGAAGGTATCACCCTCACATCATTTCAGCACAGCTTACCGATCGAACCTATTCTGGTTCTTGTACCTACCTGTCCCTAACTACCTAGAGTTGATTGAATCAATTGCGGAGTATTACAAGCCCAGCACCTGACATGTCTATGACTACTAGGGAAGGATATTGTTTTCTCTCTTCAAAGAGAGCATCCAATTAGATTTTGTTCCAGGGCACGAACCAGACCCTAATTGCATAATCAGGAGGGTCAACTTAGATGAGTAGGCGGGCAAGTTTGGCGATACTAAAAGAATGAGAGATTTCCTCAATTCAAAATTAGAGCACCCATTTTTGGGTTCAAGATGGACGTCATACCTGATACCCTTGGAAAAATTCAAAATCCAGTATATATATTCTATACTTGCCTAGGTTTTGGGTTGCGACACTGATGAAGTGGTACACCCATATCAGCTCGTGCTTGTCGAATGCATCCTACATGGGGAATTTTATGACCCCAATGTCCTAAAAATAGGGAGGCGACCGATCTATTTCGACTAGGCAGACTGGGTGGCATACACCATCCATTCGAATCTTGTAAAGCTACAACAGAAGAAAATGATAGAGTTAAGGCACTGCTCATTTTTTATATGGCTATGCCTGTACCATATGCACTACATGATGAATACTATTTTAGTCCAGAATGTGGATGATAAGGGTGCGTTGCTACCCGTATATGAATGGAATGACCTGCTATACAGAAAGGAGTTGTATTATGAGTTCAATGTCAATTTCTTGGGCATTTCCCTAGCTCTCTTCAATGGTCAAGCGTCACCGCCTCCTTTCTATATGACAAAGCACCTGGTGAAGCAAGAATTTAGAGATATATTTTTGTTGACTCAGTGCATCGTCATTAGGGTTTATGGATTTAAGGGTAATCCATTTTTGCTATCGTATTTTTGTATAGAATATCACTTCGACCTCAAGGCAGTGTGACAAATGGACTACATAGAAGAAAAATACGATCATGGAAAGAAAAAGAGCCCCATATTCAATTATCATTTTATCTGGGGTAATGTTGAGGTTTTCAAGGTTGGGTAGCATGTAAAATTAGTAGATACCCTCCTCATATTTGGCCTAGTTTAGATTCCTTAGCGCTAGAAGTACGATTTGATTGGGATAAGGCAGAAGTTCGTACATGTTTGCCCTCGAAAGGAGATCATGTCAGAGAGGAATAATAAGGCAGGAATCGATCTAGAGTGGCACATTGAGGAAATGAAGTCCTGGCCACCATGGCATGATTTTTATTATGTAGAAGCAGATTATGATCTCGAACACAATGATAATCATAAAGTGTGTAATCATTTGGTTTCAGAAGAATGCTCACAAAGGTGGCACCGCTAGGCTAGATTAAGGATAAAATTATCGAGTGTTGGATAATGACGTGCCATATACAACATCAAAAATTAGATAAAAAGTCATTGTCTATTGATGATGACTTCTTTGTCCTATATGACAACCACTTTGATAAGTGGAAGCTACTCGTATTCCGTGGTATCATGCCCAAAGGCGTCCGACCGAGACATAAAATGAGGTGCACCTCTCAACAATCAGTTGCACAAGGGACATCTAGTAGTGAAGCATTAAGAGGCCAATAGGTGGACCCAATGTTGCACTAAACTCCTAAAAAGTCATCGTAGTCAAAAAAGGAGCCCGAGAAATCAACTGGTGATGCAGAAAAAGACATGAAACCATCGAAACCAAAGCTCAAGTACAAATTCACTTTATCAACCATAGCTCCTAACATGGCAACCACCATCGTTCCAATAAAAAATGTGGCTACGCCCAAATAAATAAAAAGAAAAAGGTTTGAAAAGACCAAGGATAAGAGACCCAAGAAGGATTATGTGTAGCAGACAGGGACGACTCCACATACTAATGCTACCACAAGTGAAATCATATCTATCCTTGATGATAACCCTCAGAAGGAGATTGAAGCATGGGTTGTAAGAGTTATTCAAACATTAGCTCAGGCAGAGCCCGTAGGTATGCATTCTTTGCCTCTGCAACAAACCCTAGAAGCCCTACCTCTCACGCATTCCTCCTCCACTTCTGGGACCATTTAGGATGCTTCATCCCAATCCCCCTTTACACAACCCCAACCTGGTCTACAGTATTTTGGTAAATTTGCTTAGAACCCTAATGTTTTTCAAACCCTAGGTCTATCCCATTCAACTAGCGTCAAAGAATATTCTCAGTCTCCTCACTACCATCTTCTGTTGGCGTTTCCCTAAAAATTCCATCTCCAACTCTGTAGTAGTCACCCATTTCCCCCAAGGCTCTTAATGCTATATCTTCTAGCACATCACCCACTTCCTTATTTACAATAAAAATATCATAGAAATATTTGGCTTCGACATATCCCATATTCATGGAGCTAGAACTGGTCAAAAAATAGCTACAAATCACTGACGATGAGCCCTTAGCCACAAAGGCCACCCAAGGATCTTTTGCATTTCTCTAGGGAGTTAGGAAGAGAAGGGTAGAAGAGATCGTCATACCTAAGAAGCGCGCGAAGTATGACCTGGAGAAGAGGGTGCTTCATATAGAAAAAAGAGTGCCCAAGGTCAAAAATCCCGTCCAGGAGATGACAGAAGAAGACTACGAGTACCAAACCAAATATAAGAGCTTTGATGACATAAACAAGGAGTATGAGATAGGTGAACTATACAAAAGGGCTGATAATCTTCTCATCAAGTGACTCGAGACCAAACAACAGCTGTACCAGCTCCAGGATGATAAGAGGTAACTCAAAGAAAATTTAGCCAAAGCACAAGCACAACTAGAGACTACCCAAGAGGAGGTGAAAAATTGAAAGATCAAATTGCGGTCTCCTAGCAAGAGACAACATACCAGAAGATGACCGTTGATAAATTAACATAAGACAAGAAAGCAACACTGACATACGTCACCCAATTGCAGGATCAACTTTGATAGACTCAGGCACTACTAGAGGAGAAAGCTTCTCATACTGTTGCTTTATCTAAGGACATAATAAAATAAATGAGGGCTAGCTTACTCAAGGATTGCAGAACAAATGTTTCCAGATCACTATCCTCAAATTCATCTCTAGAATTTAAGAAATATCTACCCAGGGAAAGCATGTGGTAGAGGAGGCCGAACGCCAAGCACAATAATGGCTGGAATTGGCAATTAAACTTGAAGAGTGTGAGCGCAAAGGCCTCCAACTTCCCCCTATGTCACAGATTGCCCTAGATTGGGCCGATGCAAGGATAACCTTGCAAGCTTACTTTGAAAAAGCTGAAAGGGTCAAGACAGCCAGGAAGATGCTGGATGCACTGATGCAAGAAAAGAACATCTGCCTGTTGCCCTTTCACACCCTCTCTTCGCTTGGATTTTTGAGATTTATAAAGGATGGATAATTTTTGCTCCAAGAATATATGAAGCATATCTTGGCGGCCTTTGAGGCAGACACTTCTGAGATTGATAGCTGGAGTGATCCAGTTCATGAAGCGCAGGTGACGCAAATAGTGTCAAAATTTTGCAAAATCAGCACCTGCCTTCATGAACTAGGAGAAAGATTCAACACCATCGATGTGCACCAGGTTGTGACATTCAGAAAAGTTCTGAAGGACATCAATGATTTATATCCCTTCTAGGAGTTAATATGGGCTCAGGATCAAATTGCATATGAGTATGTTCGTGATCATGTTGCTCCCCCTGAACAAGAAGAAGAAAAAGACACAGAACAATCTGGTTCAAAAGAGGAGACCACTGAGAGTGATGCAGAAGAGGAAAAACTACCAAAGCAAGAAGCTCAGTAGTAGTAGGAGGAGGATGCAGGGGGTGGGAATGACTCTTTAACCAAAGGATAAATGCTAGCTCCCTTGCATCGAGGTGGGCTCGATACCCCGTGAGCCACTAGGAATGTTGCCACATTTTGCATGGGAATGCCAATTTTGAAAATCTTGTAAATGTCACTGCTATGCCTTCCATTTCTCTCCCTTCCCATTATTATTCATGTTCTTTCTATTCTTCAGCTATCAAATTTTTATTTTGCATCTTTGTCACTTCAATATTTTAGTGTTTTCATCAATTGGGCAATTGCCCTTGAAATTTGTCTAAGTGCTGAGTCACTCATATTTTCTTGTGCACTTAAGTGGTTGAAGTTGAAAAATAGGAAAAAAGTGACTAAGTATTGGGGAGGCACAACTTCGTAGTGAATTTAGATGGCACTCATCCATTTATGCGCTATCAGGAGGATGCCTATGAAAAAAAGTAGCAAAATATTATAAGTGTCAGACTCCGTCTGATTGCACATCCGTATTGGTGCGCCCTAGGGCAGATAAGGGAGAAGGCATTGGAAAATATGTTAAGTGTTGAAGACCTATCCAACTGCACTATGCTATCTAAATTCGTGCCTGCCTTAGTGCATCGTTGGATAGGTTGAGAAAGATAAACCAAAACTTCTAAGGCATGGGCCTCCTGTCCACACTAATTTTAGCTTAAGCCAACCGACTACGTGTCAGTTTTGTGTGCTGTCAAGTGGAAGAAAAGAGCAAACTTAAGGAAGTTTTTGAGGCCTAGCCATTACCTCCCCCTTTATTAGTAAGTGAATTCAATCATTCCCCCTAGCTTTTCAATAGACTTTAGATCACGACAGGTGTACAATCTTGAGATGAGCATCAAGATGTGACAGGTGTGCCACCAGGGTATAGGGTAGATGAACGTTAAGCAATAGATTGTACCACATCTACTACCATTCAACTAGATTCAACTGCTCACCTACTAGATTACTATAAATTTGTTGCACTTCTAGGTGGACCTTGCTGCAACTACACTATTAACCCATGGAGGTCAAATCTCAATCGTTTTTTTGCTGCATTTGTCAACTTTTACAGCTTTTGCCAGGTCTAGTATTTTGTGTCCAAAACGTAATATGGGGGGAAAATTATGCTATAAGTAGCAGGCTCATTTCATTGTAAAAGGGTGGAAGGGGATATATTTCTAAGAAACTTATGTAGCTACACACCTGCTTTTAATTCAAAGTATATTTAGCTCTATTAGTTGTCTCAGTCTTTTATGTTGCCTTTCTTAAGTATTTCTATTTCATGTTGCTTAATTTTTTTATTGTTGTCATTCTGCACTTCTGGATCTCATAATTGGTGATTAAGTATATCTAGAATACGAGAGGAAGGATACATAGGATAGAATAGCACTAATGGTTTTTGTTACATACATTGTTTTGATTGTTGTTGGTATAGTGATTGGTTAGTAACTGTGCTGCTTATCTTCCCCACCCAAAACAAACCATATTTATGTCTCTTTTTGTACTTTATAATCTCTTTCCTACACTCTAAGCTAAAACCCCCAAGTGAGAACTAAAGGATCCGACTTTCTATAGAGATTTGCATGAAAAGAATCTCTTCCTTCTAGCCTTTCAATCTGTTGTGTGAATCTAGGGTGCAATAGATTAAAATCCTATCCTAGTGGCAGATTCGTAACCAATAGTTACTACTCAAAACCTCTTCCATAATAATGAAAAAATAAGGAGATAAAGGATCTCCTTGTCTAAGGCCTCTCTTGGATTTATAATATTCTGTTACTAACCCACTGACCAACACTAAATAAGAAACTGTAGAGACACAATCTTTAATCCATCTAACCCATTTCTTTCCAAAACCAAAATTTTCTAAAACTAAAAAATAAAATCCCATTTAACCCTATCATAGGCTTTACTCATATCAAGTTTTAATATCATTGCTTTCTCTTTTTTTGAAGCTGCTGAATGTATAACTTCATGAGATACTATGATCCCGTCCAGAATTTATCTCCCTTTCACAAATCCTCCTTGCTCTTCTAAAATATATTTTTCTAACAATGGCCTTAATATATTCGCCATAACTTTGGAGATAATATTATTGCCATATTACATAGGCTTATGGGTCTAAAATAATAAAATAATTTAGCATCCTTATTTTTTGGAATTAGGGTAAGATATGTTGCATTTATTTTATAAGGTATGTATTGTTTTACCCTAAAATGTTCCATTGCCACCAATAAATAATCCTTCACTATATCCCAATATGTTGATAAAAAGCTATAGAGAGCCCATTTGGACCTGGGGATTTATCCTTATTAAAAGATAAAAAATCTAAATAAAATTCTTCTCGAGTAATAGGCTCCATCAGTTTCCTATTGTCTTCATTCGTTATAACTAAAGGAACATCTTGAATAAGTTTATCATTAAGAACTTTGGTCTCCTTTGAACCTAGAATATTATGATAAAAATACTTTACCTCTTTTCTAATTTCACTTTGATCTTCAATACAAACCCCTTATATTGATTTAATTCTACTAATTTTGGAAGTTGATCTTTGTACTATAGCCATCCTATGAAAAAAATTTATATTTTTCTCCTTTTAACCAAGTCTATCTTGATTTTAATCTCTAGAATTTCTCTTCCTTACTAAAAATATTATGATATTCACTAAGCAACTCCCTTTCCTCTGAGCTTGTATTATTATGATCACCTTTTTGGAATTTTGAAAGTTTATCTTTTAGTTCTTCTTTATTCTCAAAAATATTTCCAAAGGTGTTCTTGTTCCATTCTTTTAATCTAGATGTCATAGATTTAATTTTATTTGGAAGAGCATACAACCCACCATTACCTAAATAATTCCACATTTGAGCTATCATATCAATAAATTTAGGATGGTCTTCCCACATCTACTCATATTTAAAATATGATCTTTTCTTAATTCACTTACCACTATTTTAACTTTTATTGGTGAGTGATTTGAACCAATCCTTGTTAAGGTATTAAATTTAGCACAAGTTCCTTCATCTAGCCAATGATCTTAGAGAATGCATCTATCTATTTTTTTTGCTATTAGGTTATAACCTCTCCTATTGTTGGTCGAAGTATAGTTGTCTTCTTCAAATTCAACTTCCCATAGAATATTTTCTTCCAGCTTGGTTATGGCATTAAAATATCCAATGATCATGAATAAGGTTTCTTGGTCTATACTTATCATAAAGGTTTCAATCCCACTTCAAAATTCTTATCTACCTAACTGATTTGTAGGTCCATAGACATTGATAAGGATGAAATGAATATCTGCAAAGTATAAAGTGACTAAAAAGGCTATCCAATGTCTAGTTTTATGAATGGTTACACAAGAGGTTCTAGAAGGATTCCAACAAGTTAGAATTCCCCCTACTACTCCTTCAAAATCTATAGCATCCCATTCACATCTTGCCCATACTGCTTTCATAGTTTTTGAAACTTCTTCTTTTGTCATTTTAGTATCCTGTATACAAAGTATATACAATTTATTACTTAAACATAGGTCCCTAATACACCTCTGCTTTAAGGGGTCATTAGCACCCCTTATATTTTATGAGATGATAATCATGTCTCATTAGGGGATTTTGGCATGACCTGCATATTACCAATATCATTTTGTTTTTTTTTAAACAAATTTCAACCAACTTAGTTTGTGTTCCTTTCTCTATGTTTGCTCTTGCTTCCCTGGATATTGCTTGATAATTTGAGGGTTTTCCTCTTTTTACCTTACCTATATTATAAGTAGGTCTTATTATTCTATTCCTCAATATTCATTCAAAATTTTGTTTTTCATCATATTTATCCTCTCTTGGCTCTATAATAGAACCTTTTGACTTGTCTTGCTCATTTTCTAGTATTTCCTTATTAATGGCAAAGGAATTAACTTCTAAAACTACATTTTATTTACCAATTTTTCTCTCCTGAATGGTGCATGGTACTTCAAGAGAGTCTTCAAAATCTAATGAGACACATTCCTTAGGTTTATCAAGAATATTATTCCTTAAATCAAGATCATACTGAATAGATGATTCCTTGTCAATATGTTGATATTGTTGTACTGCATCCTCCAAGTTTTGATCTACTTTTTCTTCATAGGCTAAAGTCTCAAAAGAGTTGGTATTTCTTCCAATATCCTTCCTCATTGGTCTTCACTATTTATTTTCTTTTATTTTTCTAGATCTAGTTTTTAGAAGTTGAAAACCATCTTCATCCATAACCATTTGTAAGTTTCTCGTGTGGTGTTCTACATATGATTTTTTTGGCCTCTTCTTAGGGCATGATCTCTCAATATTCCCCACTTCATGATATATTCTACATCTAAAAGATATTTTTTCATAATCTATATTTTGGGTCTACATATTATCCCCATACTTAAGAATTTTTGATTCTGGTAAAGCTTTACTTACATCAATAACGACCAATATTCAAGCATAAATATCCAAGAATCCATATTTCATCGTATCTAAAATCTCAAGAAATTCTCCTAGAATGTTGCCTATTGCCTTGAAGGTATATATTTCCTAAAGTTCAATGGGCAACCCAAACATCCTAATGCAAACTTGTACTAGGGATAGATTTACATTTTTAGGTAAAAAGCCTTCATACCAGCGAATAAGGAAGAGTCCTACTCTTCCCATAAACCAAGGACCCCCTTTTAGTATTTTTTCTTTCTTCCCTAGAACAAAAAATTTCTAGGAAGAAACCTTTGGGAAGAAATTATAGAATCACTCCTGAAGGCTTCCAACACCTATCAATCTATTTTCTCAATGCTGAAGCCCCTAGCCAATACCCATTAAATTTACCAAAAACTACCCTATCTTGGAACAATGAGGATCTCTCTGGGGTGCACTCACCAACATCTACCACTAGAGATGATTCTAAGGATTTAAATATAAATCGGTCCATGGAAAGGAAAATAAAACTCAAAATCTATTGAAATTTATCTGAATGTCTTATAGAAAATATTATATTTGATAAAAACTTTATATATTTTTCATGCACAATTTCTAAGATAAAGAAAAGGGAAAAAAACTTAGCTGAAAATTCTTTATCCAGATAGAATGTCTTGCCTCACTAAAGTCGTAGTCCTTCATTGCTCTTCCCATAGTTTGAACCCTAGTTGACAATTTGAAATTTTGGTTTTCACGACTTGAAAAATTATCACTACCCTTGTTTCGAATGGTTGACTTCACAAGGTCATATCTCCATCAATATTGCTCAATTTTTGCATATGATCACTCATTTTAAAGCTATTCAAATTCTGCACAAGATGGTCCAAGAATCCTTATGACATATTTCATATTTCCATTTATGAATTTGAGTTCTACTATTTTTCCTTTTTTCAACTAATTGAGCAACTAAGATAAGAGTAATAGATAAACTTGGAACATATAAAACATCATCTAACACAAAAATCCAAAAAATCGCATGCTAGGTATAATTTTTGCAGATCCTTGAAGAGAATAAATCTTACCATATGTAAATCTTAGTGGATTATTCTTCTTGAATTTCAATGATTCAAACCAATGTAAATTTTCAATCATATGATAGCTGATTCCTGAATCTATTTACCATGTTTCATTTCCTTTCCTCATGTTTTGATGGTATTCAAATGATATTATTTCATATCTTTGATAGAAATTTTCAAAATTTCTTCTACTATTTGGTCCTATGAATTGATTTTGATAAAACCTTTGATTTTGAATTTTTCTTCTCATGGGTATTGGTCCTTTATATGAATTTTGAAACATTCTCTTATTTCTTTGCCATCTATCCATTTCTTTAAATATCAATGTGTTGGCATTTTTGCCACATTGTTTTTGTTGTTACTGTTCATGTAAAAGAATGCACAAATTGTAGAGATACTAATTCTTCTGTTTGTCCCTCCAAGCACTTTGAAAGGGAAAATGTAAAAATCTCTATAAGTTTTGTGTCAGAGCAAAGTAACTGTAACATGTCGCGATATCACGACATGTTGCAGTTTCACGACGTCAAATGCAGAAATCAGCTAAGTACAAAAAATGTCGTGATATCGCGACATGTCACATTTTTGCGACCTGTTACGTTTTCACGATCAAAATAGTCAATGAAAGCAATGAAGTCAAACTGTCGCGATATCGCGACATGTTGGAGTTTCACGACTTGCGGTGGCCACAGAGCAGTGATAGAAAATGTCATGATATCACGACATACAGCAGCCAAGGGCAATGTCAATGAAAATGTCACGATATCGTGATAGAAAAGCAAGAAAGGAGTATATGGTATGGAATGGCACAATATCATGACATGTCACATTATCGTAGAAGGGCTGAAGATAATTCAAGGCAGATGAAAGATGTCATGATTTCATGACATTTTTGAAGATGAAGCCAAGCAAGAGAAAGATGTCACGATATCGCGACAGGAAGTGGCAACGAAGACGAAGGCAGGAAAGTGTCACGATTTTGTGACATATTGGGACGAAAGGACCAAGTGCGAAGAATTGTCATGATTATGACATGTCACGATTTCACGAGGGGAAAGCAAGGAGGTAGCCAAATGGAGAAACATGTCATGATTTCATGACTTGTTTAAGATGAAAGAGCCAAATGGAAAAAACGTCACATTTTCACGGAATGAAAGCTGACAAGTACAAGGCAGACAAAAATTGTCACGATATTGTGACATGTCACGTTTTCGCGATGAAGGAGCCCGAAAGACAATGCTAAGTACGAAATGTCACGATTTCATGACATGTCCCATTTTCACTACTTGTAGGAAGATGAAGGCCAAGGAAGAGAAAGATGTCACGATTTCGCAACATGTTGTAGTTTTGCGGGTATACAAAAGAAAAGGACATAGAAGGAAGAAGATGTCGCAATTTCGTGACATGGTGAGTTTTCACGATTTGAGCAGCGAACAAAGCCAGACAAAGGAGAATGTTACGATTTCATGACATGTCATGGAGAGAAATCTAAACGAAGAGAAGACGTCACGATATCGTGACATGTCACCTTTTTACGACTTGGAGGCAAAAAAGAAGACAGTAAGGTAAAATTGTCGTAATTTCGTGACATGTCACATTTTCGCGACCTGTCACATTTTCGCGACCGAAGCAATAACAAAGGCCCGATACATTTTTGTTTGCATTTTCATTCAAAATTGCATAGGAGAATGTGAAGAGAAGATAAGCATCAAGTAAAAGCTCTCCAACTGATTTTTAGATCGTGGTCGAAGAAACTTCAAGATTAAATGTTGTTGATTACCGATGTGTGCAAGATGGAAGAACCTGAGGCAGTTTTCGATGCCACCAAAATTAAAGATGCCTCCAGTATTAAAAGTTCTTGTTCATGATCTCTTAACAACTTCCGGCTTGCCCTGATAATGGTCATTTAATGAAGAAATATGGTCCCTTGTTTCTATTTATTTTTAGTTGTAATCCATTAAAAATAGGGACTGTCATTTCTCCGAGGCAGATTAAGGGGATTGTTTCTTAAAACTCGATTTCATGTATTAAATGTTGTAATGTGAGAGAAAGAGGGAGGCACCTCTATAAATACCGATGTAAAATATCAAGAAAAAGAGGAAGACCTTTTTGCAGAAATTGAAGCAGAAATCCTAGATGCATTTTGCTCTATTCTTAGTATCTTTTGGAGTTGGTGATCCAAACTGTTGTTCAAGTTTTGCTTTCTATCTGAGTCACTTCTATTAGTCTAGTGTTAATATCAGTTGAATTCTGTTGTTTTGGATTTAGCTGTATTTGCATTTGAACTTTTGGAGTACAATTGGAAGCGACCTGACGGCTAATGCTTGATCCAATTTTTGTTTATGCATTCTAAGTTTTGGTTGTTGTTTAGCTTAGGATCTAGTGGAGGTTATTTGATGTTTGAGGTTGTTCCCCATTAACTATCGGCTTCGGCCATATTTACATCTCTTTTTGTTATTTCCCATTTCTTTTCGCATTTTCCCATTTATTTCTTGCATCCTTATCTCAAAACCAGTTTAGATTAGTTTGGGAGCCAGCCCTCTCTGGAGATTGGCCTAGGAGACTTCTCTTTCTCTTGGCCTTTCAATGTTGGCCAAGTCTAGGGTGCGTATACGTAAAAAATCCTTTCCTGTGGTAGATTTGTGACCAACAATTTTTGGCACGCCCGATGGGATAGACTGTTTCTATCTCAGAAAGATCCATAATCGGTGGGACAAGTGTTATTCCAAATTGACAAACCCACCTGTGCCAACAGTTTTTGGCACGCCCGGTGGGACCCTGAAAGTTTCACTTCCAATAGTATTAAGGTTTAATGTTCGCCTTCATGCTATATAGTTAGAACATTTGGTGAGTCAGCACTACCCAGAAGCCTCCGAATGTGGAGACAGTGAGAGATGTACTTCATGATCACAAGATCGAAGGCCAAAAAATCTAAAAATCTCGTTGAGTTTTTTGAACTTGACAACCAAAAATTAAGCGAACACCCTAAGTTGGTCTCCCCACCACTTAATCCTCTACAAAATCCTCACAAATTGTTGGTGTGTTTTCTATTCCTTCAAATTCATCTAGTACTGCTACTAGTTTTCCACCTCTTCAACCATATGCACCAGTCCAAATGGCCCAGCATCCTCCACCAAGGAAGTTCTTGGCATGGAATGATTCGGGAGCCTTGAATTTATCGACACATAATCAAGTCCCTCAAGATGCTTTGAAGGCTTTTTTGACCTATGATGGTACTGGTAAAACTACTTATGAGCATATTAATGATGTAGCATCTTTGGCGGCTATCCATGACATAACGGACGAAGACGTAATGATAAAGTTGTTGGTGTTGTCACTGAGAGGAAAATTGTTGTATTGGTACCGAACATTGCAACCAGGCACTATTGCATCATGGGATCAATTAGGAGAACTGTTAGTCAAAAATTTTCATGAACAAGCTGATCCATACTCCTTGTTGCATCAATTTAATGCAATTCAAAGGCACCCGCGGGAGGAGATAGTCGACTTCAATGTCAGATTTACCAGAAGTTGGCAGAGAATTCCTGATGGTCTTTAGCCCGCTGATGATCTAGCTGCATTCTATTATCTCAGAGCTTTTAACATAGAAATCGGTTGGGCTATCCGGTAGTCCAACGTGAATACATTCCCAGAGCTGTTCGAACAAGCGCAAAAGGCGAAAGCTGAATTGATTGCCATAGGTAGGCTTCCTCCAAATGTAACAATGCTTATATTACCTGATCTTCCTAAGAATTTGTATTCTAGTTCATTTTCATAGCCTATGCCTCCCATGTATCCTATTCCATCATGGATCTCAAGTGCGCCTTAGATCACACCCATTCCAGTTCCCCAGCTCCCTGCTCCGACTATTCCATAGTTGCCTGCACCAAGCATTCTGCAATTACCAGCTCCCACTTCATTCCTAGCATTTCCAACATCGCCAGCACCTCTACCTATCCCGGAACCTCCTACGCCCTAAAATCTTGATCCTTACACAATGCTATTACAAGAGGTACAATCTGCTAATTCAGCTATAAGAGCGATGGGAAATAAAATCACAATCATTGAAAGAAAGCAGGCCAAGAGATATTTCCAACCTAGGAGATTTTAACCTCCATCGATCACTAGAGAACAAGCGACGTCAACAAGCAAAGTTCCTAAAAATAACCTGACTGTGTTGATGAATGAAGAAGTTGATCCTATAGAAAGAACATATTGGTGCTCTACATGTAATGATCCACACAGTGAGGAGACTTGTATGGTTCATTTGAACTATGTGAAAACATTGGCCGCAAGCTCTTCTAGAGGACAAGTTAATATGATTACTGAGGTAGATCATAATTTTATGGTTCCATCTAAAGAACAAGTCTCAGTTCTCACGAGAACTAGGAAGAAGCCAGTCACTGTAGATCCAGTAAACATGGAACCATTAAGGGTACCGACTGATCTGAAGATGCAAAATGAGAAGAAACAAGTACAAGTGAAAGCTCCTATTTTAGTACCAAATCCAGATTCACCTGTTATATTAAAATATCTTTTTCCACCATGAGCAAAGGAAATATTGCAAGAAAAAGCCTCAGCTTCGTAGGCAAGTGCTGAAATAGAGGAACGATCCAGAGAAAAACTCAAGTACCCATCTTTGACTAAAATACTGAGGGTAGAAGCCACTCAGCAATATCGGAGCAAATATGAAGACACCATTGAAAAGAGGGAGTCTGGTGCATCTGCATACAATATTGTTGAAGAATTGAAGAAGATTCCAGCCAAGGTTAGTCTCTATGATGCATTGCAATTACCTAGGCAAGTTGATTTGTTACAAGAATCATTGAAGTCTATGAAAGATAATGAGAAGAATCCTACCCGGACGATTTTTACTCAAACATTAACTAGTTCAACCACTGGAAAAAATAGACCACCCCCATTTTATTTTTCACTCAGGATGGAGGGTTGGATAGTACACAACTGCATGGTTGATTCTGGTGCTGCAACAACTGTCATGCCAAAGGCAGTTTGTGAAGTCATGGGTATGGAGTATACAAGAAGTAGCCCTGGTGTCTTGCAGTTGGACGGGACTCCCATGAAAATAGTAGGTGTAATCAAGGATGTTCCTATTGTTCTGCATAGTATACCTCAAATTACAGTAATTCAAGAGATAGTTGTGGTCGATTTGGAACCATATTTCAGTATGTGTTTGTCGAGAGAATTCACTACCAAGCTGGGAGGCTACCTTTCTCTGGATTATTCTCACTTGGATATTCCTTTCAAAGGAAGAAGAATCCGTATTTACAATAAGAAGCCTTCTACTTTTCATATTGAGAAGATGGGAGAAGAAGAAAAGTCCACACATTCTGTTCATATGATAACTGAAGAATTGGAAAAGCCTAAATTGATGGATGAAGTCCTGGATGAGCTTTGCTTAGAGGATGAGTTTTCAATGCTCAATTTTAATGCCATGGTGGAAACTAAAATTGGTTGTTACTCCATTACAAAGCCTGAAGAGGTTGAAGTAAAGATGCCTCCTGATAAATTTGGTCAAGACTCTATGCCCGATCAATTATGGAAGATGTATTTTGATGGAGCATGATGCAAAAATGGTGCGAGAGCAGGGATTGTTCTTATTTCTCCCTTTGGCCTACAGAAAACATATCTATATTGACTGACCTAGGGTTGTACTAACAATACTGCTGAGTATGAAGCATTGTGCCTAGGTTTGAAGAAGGCAGAAAAATTGAGGATTGAACAATTGAAGATTGGTGGTCACTCTGAATTGATTGTGAATCAAATACTGAACAACTGCACCTCCAAGCAGTATTGTCTCAAGGTGTACTGCAACAAATTTTGGGACCCTGGAAAACATCACAAGTTCGAGGTAATATGAGAAGGTCCATCTTTGTTTTGCTCTGAACAAAAAAGAAGAAAAAAAATATATATGAAAAAGAAGAAAAAAGAAAAAAAAATTCAGCTTCTTTTGCACACGAGCCCACAGGTATGTTTATTTCTTTTTCTTTTTATTTTCCTTCCCAGCAGATAGTGGCTTCCATTTACTTCTTTCTTCCCCTTCCTTACTTCATTCCCTTCCTCTCCTACTCCTTCTTCTACAACTCCTACTCCTTCTTCCACTGTAAATAATCAAGCCACTACTGTTGTTTCTACTCCCCTCTCTGATGTTCCCTTTTCTTCACTTTCCCTTTCTTCTAGTCCTTTGTCTTGTGAGTACTTCACCATAGCCATAGTTCCTACCACCTTCTCCATCCCATCCACTCCCATTTCATTCTCTATTTTCATAAAAACCCAACAGCTAGTAGCACAGTAGCACCCTGTTGTTGTATCTACCGCTTCTACTCCTTCATCTTCCACCATTCCATCATTCACCATTCCCGTTCTATGACCTGCACATCTACTGGCCATCACTCCATTCATTTCCATTTTTGTAACTTAGGTGCTTTTACCTACTACCATGAAGATCCTTTCACAGCACCTGGTGATTACCCAGCTCAACCGAGCTAGGCAAAATGCAGTAATAAAAGAATAAAGGGAGTTCTACTCTTCCATAATTTTTTTGCTACAGGTCCTATTTTTGAATATCGAGCGCCAACAAGAGCTTGTTGCAGTAGCCCACAGAGATGTCCCGCATCAACCAGCACTCATTTCTTCTACTCTTATTTCTTGACTCTGTTGCCCAATGGATAAAGGCCTGGGGTTCGTGCATACAACAGAACTGTATACCCCGCAAGCCGCCAAGAATGTTGGCATTTTTGCCACATTGTTTTTGTTGTTACTGTTCATGTAAAAGAATGCACAAATTGTAGAGATACTAATTCTTTTGTTTGTCCCTCCAAGCACTTTGAAAGGGAAAATGTAAAAATCTCTATAAGTTTTGTGTTAGAGCAAAGTAACTGTAACATGTCGCGATATCGTGACATGTTGCAGTTTTGCAACGTCAAATGCAGAAATCAGCTAAGTACAGAAAATGTCGCGATATCGCGACATGTCGCATTTTCGTGACTTGTCGCGTTTTTGCGATCAAAACAGTCAACGGAAGCAATGAAGTCAAACTGTCGCGATATCGCGATATGTTGGAGTTTCGTGACTTGCGATGGCCACAGAGTAGAGTGATAGAAAATGTCACGATATCGTGACATACAATAGCCAAGGGCAATGTCAATGAAAAAGTCACGATATCATGATAGAAAAGCAAGAAAGGAGTAGATGGTACATAATGGCGCGATATCGTGACATGTCACGTTATCGTAGAAGGGCTGAATATAATCCAAGGCAAATGAAAGATGTCATGATTTTGTGACATTTTTGAAGATGAATCCAAGCAAGAGAAAGATGTCGTGATATCGTGATAGGAAGCGAAAATGAAGACGAAGGCAGGAAAGTGTCGCAATTTCATGACATATTGGAGCGGAAGGACCAAGTGCGGAGAATTGTCATGATTTCGCGAGGGGAAAGCAAGGAGGCATCCAAATGGAGAAACATGTCACAATTTCATGAATTTTTTAAGATGAAAGAGCCAAATGGAAAAAACGTCACGTTTTCGTGGAACGAAAGCTGACAAGTACAAGGTAGACAGAAATTGTCGCGATATCGCGACATGTCACGTTTTCGTGATGAAGGAGCCCAAAAGACAATGCTAAGTATGGAATGTCATGATTTCACGACATGTCCCATTTTCGCTACTTGCAGGAAGATTAAGGCCAAGGAAGAGAAATATGTCACGATTTCGTGACATGTTGCAGTTTCACGGGTATATAGAAGAAAAGGACACAGAAGGAAGAAGATGTCGCGATTTCGTGACATGGTGAGTTTTTGCAATTTGGAGAAGCGAACAAAGCCAAACAAATGAGAATGTCATGATTTCATGACATGTCATGGAGAGAAAGCTAAACAAAAAGAAGACGTCACGATATCATGACATGTCGCATTTTCATGACTTGGAGGCAAAAAAGAAGACAGTAAGGTAAAAGTGTCACGATTTCACGACATGTCGCATTTTCGTGACCTATCACATTTTCGTGACCGAAGCAATAACAAAGGCCCGATACAGTTTTGTTTGCATTTTCCTTCAGAATTGCATAGGAGAATGTGAAGAGAAGATAAGGATCAAGTAAAAGCTCTCCAACTAATTTTCAGATCGTGGTCGAAGAAGCTTCAAGATTAAATGTTGCTGATTACCGATGTGCACAATATGGAAGAACCTGAGGTAGTTTTCGATGCCACCAAAATTAAAGATGCCTCCAATATTAAAAGTTCTTGTTTGTGATCTCTTAACAACTTTTGGCTTGCCCTGATAACGGTCATTTAATGAAGAAATATGGTCCCTTGTTTCTGTTTATTTTTAGTTGTAATCCATTAAAAACAGGGACTGTCATTTCTCCGAGGCAGATTAAGGGGATTGTTTCTTAAAACTCTGTTTCATGTATTAAATGTTGTAATGCGAGAGAAATAGGGAGGCACCTCTATAAATACCAATGTAAAATCTCAAGAAAAAGAGGAAGACCTTTTTGTAAAAATTGAAGCAAAAATCCTAGATGCATTTTGCTCTTTTCTTAGTATCTTTTGGAATTGGTGATCCAAACTGTTGTTCAAGTTTTTCTTTCTATCTGAGTCACTTCTGTTAGTCTAGTGTTAATATTTGGCTGTATTTGCATTTGAACGTTTGGAGTACAATTGGAAGCGAACTGACGGCTAATGCTTGATCCAATTTTTGTTTATGCATTCTAAGTTTTGGTTGTTGTTTAGCTTAGGATCTAGTGGAGGTTATTTGTTGTTTGAGGTTGTTCCCCATTAACTATTGGCTTCGTCCATATTTGCATCTCTTTCTGTTATTTCCCATTTCTTTTCGCATTTTCCCATTTCTTTCCTGCATCCTTATCTCAAAACCAGTTTAGATTAGTTTGGGAGCCAGCCCTCTCTGGATATTGGCCAGGGAGACTTCTCTTTCTCTCGGCATTTCAATTTTGGCCAAGTCTAGGGCGCGTATACGTACAAAATCCTTTCCTGTGGCAGATTTGTGACCAACACAATGTTTATAAATTTGCTAATTAAATAATCAAATTTTGAGTAGAAGTTCTTTTTACTCCCAAATTTTTAATTTGCAAAATTTTAATCAACTAATTAATTTTCAGAATTTTAATTTCTTCTTGGAGTAGAAATCCTTATCTCTCCAAATCTATCAAATTCAAATATATTTGTAAAATTTTAAAAATAATTTTTTTTTCTAAATATTTTTGTGTAGAAGACGTTGTGTCTCCCTAACAATTTATCAATTGGAAAATTCTTCTAATCAATCTTTCAAATATAAAATTTATAATTTTTCTTTCAAAAATTATTTGAAGTTGAAAACCTTTTGACTCCCTAATTATAAATCAACAATATTCTACTTTTCAATTTTCTTCAAAAATCAAATATAGAAGTCAAAACCTTTTCACTCCAATTATACTTTATAAAATTCAATAAAGTTTAATTTTTCTTTGTAAACTTTATCAAACTTCAAATATTAAATCATGTGCCAATATTAGTTTTTTAAAACCTTATAACTCCAATATTCAAAAAATTAAAGGTGCTTAATATATTGCCCAAAATTCTTACCTTGGTTCATGCATTGGACAACAATCATTTCTCTTTTGATCTTGTTAGGGTGTTATGGTAGGTTTATCTCTAGGCAATTGATAAATTACACCATGCAGGTTGAATGAAAAATCACAACAGTAAATGCTCTAGCCTATGATACTTTATCTTCCTTTAGAGGCATATTCTCCTCTTGCTTTAGACTACATTATGCTCTTCCTTTCCCTCATCTCATTGCAATATAGATAGTTATACACTATTATTTATTTAGTTTGTTGTTGCTCCTCTATAAATGCTTCTCCATTGCTCTGACTAGCCACTCTTCCTTTTGATTGGTTATATGGGTTGGTTTTATGCAAGTGCAATATAACTGATCTACATAGATGCTACTCTCGAATGGTTGTTTGTGCAGGTGCAACTGATTCATTTTTTTATTTTTTAATAATCTATGTATGGATTCTATTGGGGTTCACTCCCATTACAAAAACAAAATATTACATTGCTCTCATTACATTTCTAACAAGTTAACTAAAGCATATCCAACTTTATCTTTCTATCAGATATATTCTTCATTTACCCTTCTATCAAAGATATTATTCATCTTCCTCAAACTACTAAGTTTCCATGATCAACTCCTTTTATACCACATTCCTTCAAAATATTAAATTCTATCAAGATTAAATTCAACACTGCAAATGCCTAAAATATTTGCTGCCCAACTTCTATATCCAAAAATATCTTATTTATAACAACCTCACAATTTCTTAATACTTTTTTTAGGGTTCTTATTCATTCCTCTAATATTCCAAGATATTATGTTATATTTTTATTTTATTTATGGGTTTAGCCTCACTTCTTGTTAACACTTATGATATTTTATTTTGTTTTCCCATATCACTATCCCTTTGTGTTTCTTTTTCTCTTTTTTTTTGCTTCTTGGGTCTTCCTCTCTCTTTTTCATTCTCAAAAATATTTTCATCTTCATAAATATCTTCAATCTTCTCACACTGCTCATAGTAAGACTTATCATCTTTAGATTTGCCTTGTTATGAAGGATCTAAAGTGCAAGTAATAACCTCAAAAGCATAATCTTCTTTATATTTCCCGGAGATCCTAAAGTGCAAGGATGTTCTTCTATAGAAATTACCTTCTTATTTTCCCCAAAAAACCCTAAATTGTTATGGGTTTCCTCCAACCTCATTTCTATATTATTTTTATCTTGAAACCTTAAATTGCAAGGGATAAAATATTCACCACTTTAACTTTTATTACCTAAAGAGGATTCTATACTACTTGAGTAAAATGAAGATGATTTACCAAGAATTAAATTGACATTTTTTGTTGTCTTTGTTTTGGCTTTTATCTCCACATCATCTGTTACACCTTTAATTTCTTCCAAACTTGCCAATTGATATTGTTAATAGGATTTATTTGCCTATTCTTTTGGAGTGGAATATCCTTGATCTGATCTAGCTTCTATTATTGAATGATTTCCTTGCTTCGTCTTGAAGTTTATCTCATGGCTAGAAATTTTTGTCTATTTATACATAGTTTTTACTTTGCAAACTCTTGCCATGTGTCCAATCTCAAAATAATTGTGGCAATGAAATGCAATATTTTCATAATCTACTTGTTGATCCCATTCTCTTGATTCAGATTTAATATTAATGGATTATGGAAAAGAGTTTGAAATATCCATATCAACACATATTTGAGTATATATAGCATGATTTCACTCCTTAGTTGTTGGTCCTTCTTTGATGAATTCCTAAGGGTATTTCCAATATTTTTTAAAACATCCTTATTTATAAGCTGATATGGAAGTCCAAAAAGCCTAACCCATAGTAGAAGCTTCTTAATAGTTTATAAATCAATAATTTTTTTTATTCCATGGTCTCAAATAAAGTGCATATCTTCCCCTAAAACATGGTCTACCAACCATTATTTTATCTCTAATCTTTGAACTAAAAAATATAATGAGGAAAAACCTTTAGGAAGAAAAGTCATAGAATAATTTGAATTCAATCCCCACTTCCACTTGATCCAATTTTGAATCTCCAAAAAACCTAGACATGATCTATAGAAATTATATAGTAGATCTCTATTTTTAAGAATCATTATATCATGCTCAATCATCTCATCCTTGATACTTACTTTTGGTGTACCATATGCTACTTGGATCGAACTTGTCATGTATTCGCTCTTTTGCTTATCTCTAGCTTGGGCCTTCATACTTCCAACTAGGGCATTTTGATTTCTAGCTAGGGCATCCTGACTTCCTATTAGGGATTTCAAAAATGACTTTCCTTCCACAATAGCTAATGGAGCTTGCTCTTGGCTTGCACTCCCTCTTGGTTTGCACTCCATATCTGTTTGCACTCACTCTTGCTCCCAGCTTGCACTATATCTTGCCCCATACTTCCTCCTGCCTTGCACTCCTTCTTGGCTCACAATTGCCCATGTCTCTTATTTTTATTGGAATTCCTTCACTTCAATAATTTTTTGGAAGCAATGTTCCATGTATTCGTGGTAAGGATTTGAAGCATTGATGTACTCTGGATGAACTTGTCACTCTATTACCATGATTAAATACTAGCTTGCACTCTCTTTTAGTTTACACTTTTGGTTCACACTCTCTCCTACCTCATACTCTCTCTTGCCTCACACTCACTCCCAGCTTGCACTCCCTCTTGGCTTAAAATTGTCCTTGAATATTCTTTTTCCTGATGTTCCTTGACTTTAATAATTTTTTGGAAATAATGTTACACACATTCATGGTAAGGGTTTGAAGAATTGATGCACTTTGGATGAACCCACTGCTCTTTTGCATGACTAAATCTTGGCTCACACTCATCTCATCTCATTCACTCTTAGCTTGCGAACTTACTCCTAGATCACACTCACACTCGCTACTGCACTTACTCTTGTCTTACCCTTGCACTCACTTTTAGATACACTCACTCACACTCACTTTTTACTACACTTACTCAAACTCGCTATTGCACTTACTCCTAGATCATGCTTGTACTACTACACTTACTCTTAGCTCGTGCTCAAACTTGTTGTTGTACTTACTCCCAGTTCACACTCGCACTCACACTTGCTATTGCACTTATTCCTAGCTCATGCTCGTACTCACTGTTACTTAATGAGTTTACATATTTTTTTATGATGGGTCCTAGTCCCCTCATACTGAGTGGGATTTGAACCTTAGACCTCTATGAGAGAGGCCAACATCCTTACAATTGTAGTAAGCTTGTAGCTAGGTGAAACTGATTTTTTTTTGGTATGAATCCAATAAACCGTTTTTTAGGATTTCTTCTTAATGCTTCCACTCACAAATAAGAAGCCAATAAGTCCCTTTTTTAGGATCTTACAATAATGCTTCCAATCAAGGCTGTGAATCCAATCATCTCATTTGTGGAGATCTTCTTTTCAATACTAAAAAAAGTCTAAATCCAACATCTTAAACTCCTTTAAGATATTCTCTTTGTACTACACTTTTTCTAAGGCTAAAAAATTCTTAAAAATACTACTCCTAAGGTGATTCAAAGATCCTTCAAATTTAATCATCCTTGAAAATTTATGGAGTTTCTTTTAGATTATGTCAATATTTCATTACAATAAAACATTAGATAAAAAATTCCTTCAAATAAAATATTCACACCAAGGTTAAACTTGATGCTAGCATAAAATATTAATTCCTCAAATTTATATGGAGCTCTGATACCACTATTGGCTTTTAGATAGATTATCACAAGTCCAAATATATAGGATCTTGAATATTTTAAATATCAAAGCAATTACTATATCGAATGACCAAAATAAAGAACGTTACATTCATAACAATGATAATATTATGAATAGAATGACCAAAATCATTCATGCAATAACATAAAGAAAACTTATACAAGCTTCTTTGTATAATGCTTGAAATACATATATTTCTCAATGATAATTTAATGTATTACATGGAGCTTTATCTCCATAAAATATCCTTCATATATGACTATTAAACACTTGACTATTGATCTCCTCTCACATTTGGAGATGCAACTTTTTTTATTCCATGCATAAGACAAATCCTATCATAACTTTTATCTTCTCATATTTCCACTTGTATACATGACTCTTGGATCTCTATTTGCACACTTTATTCTATGAAACTTGCACACTCTTATTTGTACACTTGCACACTTTACTATATGATACATTGCACACTCCTACACACTCTATTACAAGACACTTGTGCACATCCTACACATGAACACTTACATAAATGGAAAATATAAATCACACTCTTAAACTATAGATCCACACCCTAATCTATTATATATTTACAATTGTACCATGAAGGTACCATGGGGGTATATTAGCATGTACCAAATAATGTAGTATTCTCTAACATGTGTCACCAACAACAAAAAGATAAGGGAATCTAGAATAGATTCCCTTTGGCAACTTGAATCTCAAGGAATATTCCAACAAAATTTGCTATAGGGTATTCTGTTGTGAAAATTATTATATGAAGATATTTTTTTGGCTTATATTACAAAGGGAAGGATAATATATAAAGGAAAGATGTAGATTTACCCACAAAAATGTGAGATAAACAAAATACATGTTGAATATTGTGTTAATGAAAAGGTGGCATCCAACTAGCATCCATGTGGGCAAACAATTGCCAAACTAAAAAATAATACTATTTGTGTGGTGATGCCATGTGTGTGAGGTTGGCCACGTGGGAATGAATGATATTATATGATGAACATAGTTATAGTTTTAGGAAAGAGTAGATAAAAAATGGCAAATACCAAGTCAAAAACATGATGAGGGTTTCCATAGGGAAAAAAGGGAAATGGTGAAATTAGGTCAAGGGTGATGGAAAAAAATTATGAAAAATGGTGGTAGTAGATGAGGTTACAAAAATGGGGCCATGATGATATTGAGTAGTCAGCTGATCATGAGAACCCATAGAGAAACAAAAATTTGTGAGAACCTATGTAGATCTAAAAATGCCCCTCCATTTATTGCTAACATGGAAATGGAGATCCTAGAGGGGGTTTTTTGGGGTACATAGCACTATCTTCTATAGGGAGAGTGACTATGAGATATGGAAGAAAATGGATCATCGACATGTAGGTGCATGGAGTGATGCGAAACAAATGGGTATATTTTTTATCAATAAGCAGATTTTTGTAATAAATAAAAGGTTCTCAAAGAGCACATACCCTAAGCGATAGCACACTATATATGCATGTGAAGAGCATGTGTTGACTATACATTAACCATGTGCAAAAGGAGTGCATGAGAAAAATGCACGTATACCCCATGTGATATGGTGGGAATTGAGAGATAAGGAATAAGAACATGGACAAGAGGGGATGCACGTTTCCATGTGGTGTTTCAATTGTGAAAATAAAATGGCAGAGGGAGTGTCAACTAATATGATGGGGCTAAATGAGGCTAAGATGTAGAGATATATGAAGAGTGATGATACCAGATATATCATTGATGAAGAAGAAACTCCCAAGAAGAGTTGACCTATAGATGTTGATTGGAATTCACCATATGTAAAATAGTTTCAAAATACATGGATATGTATAAAGTAAAAAAATATCCATTAGGAAAAATATTACACAAATCTACAACACATAAAAATAGAAATGACTATGCGAAAGTGACTATGATTTGATTAAAGGCATAATGATGGTGCCTGGAGAGCAAAGCTAACACTAGAGAGCCATTGTATGGAATACCAATTAATTATATCCATGTGGTGAGGCAATTCCTACAAATACCAAGGATAAATGAGTTGTAGTATGTGAAATAGATGTAGGTAGGGCCAAATTTGTGCATTGTTGGAATGAAGCATGTGGAAGGGAAATATCAATCATGAGGTCACAAGTGAGTATTGCTAGGAGCTAGAGTGCAAGCAGGTCATAGAAGAGCTTGAGAATCATAATTGTAGAGTACATTGAGGAGGCAATAGAGGTTGTGGGGTGGTTGTTTGATTTCTAAGAAGGATTAAGAGGCTAAATAAAACATCCATAGGATACATTGTGAATCAAAGTTGTGGGGTATTTCATGGTACATAAAATGCAATGGAGAAGTGATGTAGAAATAAATCTAGCTTGCATGCCTACTAAATAGAAATTAATTAGAAATGATAGGGATTTCTTGAGTAAGAGGGATGGAGATATGAGAATGGCACTAGAAATTAGGGCTGAAATGGTGATAGCTATTTGAGTTAAGTAGATGTGAAATTAGGGGTAGTGATGAAAGAAGCCAAAAAGGTAATGAAGAAGTCTAGGAAAAAGAAAGGCCATGAATGAAATTAAAAAATATGGCTTACAATGAAATCAGATAGCATTACAACAACAAAATCAAAAAATTTATTCCTAAGCAACATTTCACTCAAAAATGCATATTATAGAAGGAACTTCTCCTAGAGCACTTTGAATGGGATGGAATAGGGCCTTGCAACAAAATAGGACCAAAAACAATCAAAGAAGAGAGTGAGAGGCCATAGGGCTTAAGAGACCTTAGGGGTGCTGGAGGTGAGCTATGTGGATCAAGAATAAAACATAAAAAAGTTCACACTTGAAATTATCTAGCAATGAAGCCTCCCTTCGTTGTATCTACAAGCTAATGGCAAAGTGGGTAGTAAATTCCAAAAAAAGCAGTGGGAACCACATGAATGGGTGAGTGGTAGACCCATGCAAAAATATTAGGGTATATGAGTAATTGGTAGCCATAAGAAATTGCATTATGGAACATTTACAATCTATATTGGCCACAATGACACCTAATCAAAGGTGATAGATGACACGACTAGAAAGAAAATATTCTTCAAAGGAAAAATATAGAGTAGCAAAAAAAAATGGTTCGATGATATAATACTAAATTGGTGGTTCATGTTGGGTTAAAACTTTCACCACCATAGTCATAGTAGTAGCATGAAATTCTTCAACATCAATTTCATCTTCAATTGTATCAAGGGGACCTTCATGGTCTCCAGTAGAGAGTTATGAAAATTCTTCTCCAATAGTAGTATGGTCTAGGGGAAGATGATAGGCTTCTTGCCCATAGAACCTGGTTCAATTCCAAGTGCTACTTCATAGTCTTCTTTAGTTTCAATAGCAACAAATAATGTTGCTACCATTTCATCCAGTATGGCAGCTTAGATCAATTGAATTTCAACTAAGAGCTCTTTGGCTCATTGAGAGATCCATTCTAGAGAGAGACTCTTAATAGAAAACATGGTGCCTTAACTGAAAATAAAAAATAGGATCAACCCATAAAGGATTGGGATGATCTAATACCACTTATGTGTATCAAGAAATTCTGATCGATTTGCATTGCAAAACTATACATATTTATAGGCATTATGGGCCTATTACAAAATCATAGTTTGGGCAAAACCATGAGCCCAAAACCATGTGCATATTAAATATCAATAGCTATATAGAAGGTGGCCTACACCTATGCATTATTTAATATTTGATATTATTCCTTATCAATAGACCTCAGGATACATGAAAGTTTGAATTTATGGTTCATTCTATCTAAGGCTTGTATGTTAGTACACTTTTAGCACACTTCCTTCATACATTGCTTTATAGGCAAATGCACTTAGTAAAAAATAAAATATCTATACAATTTGAAGATCCCTAGAATAGAGTTTCTATCCTACTTGTATCGACCCAAATTTTTCGTGCCCTTACCTTCAGGCTAAAGGATTCATGCCCGGAATGGGGGTGCGAGAAGGATGGAACAATACCTCGGACTGAGAGGCCCTTTGAAGGTCACGCCTCTTGGGGGAGGGGTATAAGGGCAAATTTTTGACGGATGGTGGGGTTCACCAGGAAACTTTGAGTGGCAGTTTCCATGCCTAGGTTGAGAATGGGTTTGATGTGTTCATTTTGTACTTTAATAATTCATATCCTAGGTTGGCCAGAATGAATCTAAGCTATTCTATATGAAATGCCAATTTTTATGAATACAAAAAGCGTAAATGAATCTTAAATACCAAGAATATACTAAATAAGAAAGAATGCACCTGATTTCGGATGTCTGATGAAGATTCTGAAGCTTGTAAGAGTCCAGATCATCTTGAATATGACAAGGTTGTCTGCAATTGCACATAATCATCCCAGATTATAGTCGATCGTCTGATATCAGACAAGATCATCGTCGATCTGATGAATTCGTCAAACAAATCTGTCAAAAGCCTGCAATCACAGAAACAGACACCAAAACCAAAAATACAACTACAAGAAATATGCAAAATAATAGAAATAACAGTATGAATGCTTAATTGATAAATATAGATAGCAGATTAAAGGAAATGCATTATTTTAATAACTTATTTTAACTTTATCATGCATTTATGCTAGATGAGGTTCTAGGATGCAGAATGAAAATAAATCAAGCTAATGCATAGTAAAATAAAGAAGAAATATGAGAAATGCAAACTGAGGGCTCTGGTTGCCCCCAATCTGAACTACTATTGGGATCGCCTCCAATCATACAAGATCGTTGTCGATCTGCGATAGGATCATCTGAAATTGTCTAGAATCACCTGTGATGATCCGAGCTTCCTCCAGCTGAAGCACAGTGAAAACCTACAATGAAAAACTTGAAAATACAAATGCAAATGATGGGGGCGAGGATGTTCTAATATAGCAAAACTAGAGTTACAGGGTAATGATCATCCAGGTATATAAACTAGTAAAATCCCAAGTTTATATAGGATTAGGGGGAGGTTAAGAAGTTGGAGATCATCCCAATCTAGGATATCCTCAGCGGAGGAATCTCCAACTCCGCAAACATGCTTCTGCCCAAGTTGGAGAGGCTGTTGAAATAGAATCTAATTATGAAAATTTGGTTTTGGGACGAAATCGTCTGGACGTTCTATTCCAAACGAATTCTTCCGATATGGGACGATTTCTTCTGATCGACGACGATATCGTCCAACGGTCAAAACTCCTAAAAATGGCATGAAAAATGGAGAGAGCGATTAACGGGTAGTTTCGAGGTTAAAATTCAAATTTTTATCTTTTTACTAAGGGTTTAACTGCACCAATTTTAGGGTGCTACATTTTGCCCCCTCTTTAGCGAATTTTTCGAAGAAAAATGCGTTAAATATGAGTTCTTCCCGTTTTATGAGAAAGCAAAAATTTATTCTATTTTTTAGATGACGATTCTAGGTCGAATCGTACAACTGCTTACTATGATGCCCCCTCCGTGTTTTTACCCAAATCGAACATTCGAGGTAAAAGCGTGGAAAAGCAAAATTAAAAAAAAAATTGTTGTTTTTAAATAAAATTAAGAAAAATAGGGTAAAACCCTAATTCATTTTTACTGTTCATTTTCACTATTTTTAGAGATCTGAAGGCAAAATGGTAGAAACAGTGCACAAATCGACAAAGGTCTGATGTGGGTTACGGGTAAGGATCTAAACCTAGTGAATTATGTTTTTAATTTGATTTGTGTGATTTTTAAGTTAAATTTTGACTGTTTTGGGGGCATCACGACCGCTTTAGGCCGTCAACGATGTCAGGACAAAATCATCCCTAGATCGTTGATTTCATCTGAGGGAGAAATCGGTGAAATAGGGACGATCCCATCCCAATAAGGGGCGATCCCCAAGTTGAGAAATCGAAGATGATTTCATCCTACAAAGGATGATTTTACTCAATTTAGTACGATATCATCCAATAATGGACGATATCATTTTTTTATTTATGAGATTAAATTGATCTAACTGGTTTTAATGATTATCTATTCATGATTTTTTTGTTTGATTGTTTATTTTGCAGAGGGGATTACTAAAAATTTAGGAGTGGAAATACGGGGGACTCAAAGATGATGTAGCCACACTTGACCAGGTGAAGAGAGACCGACTAGCGGAGGTCAGACTACAACATGTGGCAGAAATGCCACAAATATCGACAAACATCGGGCTATTGATAGCCCTAGCAGAGAGGTGGTATCCGGGGTCATCCTACTTTTGGTTACCGACAGGGGAGATGACTCCCACTCTAGAGGATGTATGGAGGATCTTGAGGATCCCCATACAGGGACGATTGATGACTCCTATGGCCAATCAGGACCATGCCATTATGCAATTGTGTAGAGATCCTAGCTTCACCCTGGAGAAGGGTGGGGTGAACATCGAGACATTACGATAGATGCCTGGGGCGTCTCGATTGACTCGAGTTTTGGTAGAGGTTGTGGGTGGCTTATTGCTATGCCACCAGAGTAGATGCAGGTTACCATGGCTGCTCTCGGATGTGGTTTGCGATATGAGAGACCACGGCTATAGATTTGCTTGGGGTAGCTTTGTGCTATGTCGCTTGTATAGGATCTTGTATGGGGTCATATACAAGGGAGGTTGATGTCTAGTTTTGACATCGCTGCTACAGGTTTGGTGCTGGGAGCACATTGTAGTGCGGAGGTTGATAGGGCTTCCACTAATAGGGGTTGATCGGGAGAGACCTCGAGTTTTCTATTAGTGGCTTTAGAGAGGGTCACAACGATGGATAGATCTGTCAATGTCTTGAAGGTTGCTAGATGACCTCATCCTAGACCAGATCACCTGGAGGACATGGAGAGAGCATCCAGGGTGGGGAGAGGACGAACAAGAGTTGGCTTGCATCAGACGAGTCTATTGGCTAAGGATGGAGCAGGGAGAGGTAGAGCTCCACCGCTATGACCGAGTTTTGAGGTAGTTCGGTCTACAACAGGGGATCCCTTCTCTTAGGGATTACGAGTACTCTCAAACTATTCAGGATAGTACTACACTGAGTGGGGCTCCAAATATGCAATGATTCTAGATTCAAGATGCAAACGATGCACCCATTCAGCCAGTGGATGGGGATGACGTAGGGGTCATAGATGGATATGATGTCTAGTATGTAGGCATCCACCCTCCTTGGATGATGAGGGCACAGGTTCCGATGCACGTTGTGGTGCAACGGATGGGGAGGCAGTGCCAGGATGCTATCGATGTAGCGAGGGGTCGTGGAGGAAGGGAGCAGTGACGGTCTCCTTAGGAGAGACGTCGAAGAGTGCCACAGGCTCTGGAGAGACCGTAACAGCCAGAGAGGATGGAGGAGGGGCTCCCTTATTAGTAGAGGGATAGGCCAACATCACTCGATAAGGGAAAGGATATTGAGGTGGGGGAGAGCAGTGAGATGGCAGCTCTCTAAAATGAGAATGCCCACCTCCGAGATCAGGTGTAGACACTGCAGGATGAGGCTACATGACTCAAGGCTCGAAACAGAGGGGCGAGCACTCAAGATCTGGTGTGATCTATTGCTCAGACTACATTCTATCAAGGATTATACTACCACATGGTTCTAGAGGGGTAGAGGATACCACTGCCAGCTAGCATTACAGAGCCGATTATGATGGGGTCGTTGAGGACATCATCATGATCGACTACAAGGACCCATGATACAACACGGACCTCGATGGGACCACCTCCTCCATGCCAAGGTGGGAGAAGAGACGAGGCTAAGAACTCGAGGGCTTCTCGAGACTAGTTGCTATAGACTGTAGATTGTATATATTGTTATGAGAGGATTGAGTATGCCAGGGTATAGATTGTGGCATACCAATCCAGTTGTGATATGATGTACATATATTTTGATATATATATATATATATATGATTTTTTTGTGATATGACTTGTCCACATGTTTTATGATGCTTTAAGTTTTGAATTGTTGATTGATTATTCATGTAATTATGTCGTTTGGCAATAGTATAATTTTATATCATGCCATAAATTTTAAATAAAATAATCTGATGTAAACAAATTGGTTGTTGTGGTATGATTTGATGAAAATAAAGGGACTTCTAACAATAATTTCAAATGGTATTGTCGTTGTTATAGACCATTTCTTGGAGTCGTCGCTTGCTAGGTCGTCAAGCTAATCCCAGTATAGAAATATTGTTAAAATTAAAAGAGTTCTTAAGAGACTGTCTTAAGACTTTGTGTTTGTGTTGATGAAAATGATGATGGTGATGATTTTTTTTAAGATTTTCATGAAAATATTATGCATGAAATATTAAAAATATGATTTTTGCTAGGCATAAAATTCCTAAGTGTGATATAAATTTGAACAATTGCCTAGGAATTATACCATTGTTGCAAAAAACTGAATGTTGACATAATGAAATAAAATAGAAAAAGTGTTTGTTCTTTTTAAAGCACAATTGTGTAACATAATGATGTAAGCCATATGTTTTGATGAATTAAAATGAATGAGAAATCAAAAGTGAAACAATGGTTTGCACTAGGCATAGAATTATAGGTACAGACTTATACCATCATCGTGAAATCCAAAAATATTTTTATTGCATAATTGGTTTTTGATTTTGAGATAAATAGAAAATATATAAGATGAGGACTTGCACTAGGCATAAAATGCCAATTTAGGTTTTTAGGAACTATACCATCGTTGCAAAAGTTGAAAGTATTATATAAATGTGACTTTATTTGCTAGATTTTTGAAGATGTTTTGAAAGAAAATTTTGGATTTTGGAAAGAAATGTATTTAATTGTTTTTATGCTAAGCAAATGTTCTCAAATAAGAAGATGAAATTATTCTAAAATATTTGCATAAATATTTTGAATTATCTCAAAGACAAAATGTATATTTATAAAGAATCCTCATGTGCATATGTGAATTCATTGCCGATCTTGATTTATCATAATGATACAAAATCTCTCAAATACAAATGTGTGTGCAATTGTTTTGTTCATTGACCAATTTTGAGCAAGATAATTTGATACAAGTAATTTGAATTAACCAAATAAGTGTTCGTTGACCATGATTTATATGCATGTAACCGTACCATACTACTATGTAAGTCGATTCATCAAGAGCTAACTGATCCATAAGCAGACATAGGTCTGTACAAAAGAAGGTCGCTAATGTGACATACATATCACCATGCTAGGAATTACCCAAGGCCAAGCGGGTTGGGCACAAACCACCTGTTATGGGGCTTAACTCATAGTTTTTGAATAATTGAGAATTCCAGGGATTCAAGCTCATTCACCCTTCTTTTATTTTCAAGGGGTAGGGAAAGGGATTTATTTGCATTTTGCTTGTTCTTTTCTCTTGCTTTTTTTTTTTTTTGTATTTTTGCTTGGAACTTGAGATAATGCTGAAATATTGCTGCGATGGTACAAAATGATATTTTTCTTTTTCTCATTTTCTTTGACTTTTCTTTTTCTTCCTATACTAGGGATACTTGCTCGGATTGGCTGTAGAGCAAGGGATTTTTATTCTGGGCAAGGGTGAGCTTGTCATTTTGTCAATTCTCAAATATTCTAGACCATGTGCATGATAGGATAGCAAGGGAAAATTTTTGCTCAAGAAACAACTTCTACTATGTAGCATCATATCGAATTTGCAATGAAATCATTTTAATGTGAAGAGATATACTTGGTTCAAGTAAATAACAAGATCAATTCTCTATGCTCAAAACTTTATTTAATTCAACTGTGGACTTTGATATAAGAGAGATTAATAATCATACCAAATAAAATCAAGATATTTATGCATGTGAGTGTGAAAGTGCGGGATTCCAAATAAATGCTAATTTATCCAAAATAACTAAAAATATAACTACAATACTTCAAGAATTGACAAGTGCAAAAATAAAAGATGTTTTTGAATATTTTGATGTTTTTATATTTTGATTTTGATTGATGCATTGAGAAGATACACAATGTGATTGTTTTTTGAAATTTTTATATGAATGACTAAAATGAAACAATATGCAAAATAACAATATATACAATGATGAAATGACCAGATTTTATGCATAATAGTGTTTAAGATGCATAATTTTCATAGGTTCTTTAAGATCTTTACCATATAAGGTAGCTAATTGGTATGCTCCCGATCCAAATTTAGCAATGATGATATATGGCCCAAGCCAGTTAGGTTCAAATTTACCTTTAAGGTCTTTAGTTGCATTAGTATTTTTTTTATTTTCTTTTAAGACAAGGTCACCGATCTCAAAGGATCGATGATGAAATTTCTTGAAGTATGCTCATTTAAGCTTGTTTTGGTAGGCTCTAAGATGCTCCAAAGCATTGATGCGCTTCTCATCTAGGAGTTCCAGCTGACTAAATATGCCAGCACGATATTCATCTCCTACTTCAGTATCTTGAAGTAGCAGAGCCAAAGAAGGAACTTCTAATTCAAAGGGAAAAACTGCTTCAGCACCATAAACCAAAACAAAAGGTGAAGTGCCTGTGGGGGTATGAACGCTAATTCGATAAGCCCACAAAGCAGGATATAGTTGAATGTGCCAATCTCGATCAGATTTATTGACCAGTATTTTAAGGATTTTAATTAATATTTTATTAGATGCTTCTGCTTGGCCATTACCCTGAGGATAATAGGGAGTGGACCAATGATGTTGAATTTTATATTTTTGACATAATTTCTTGACATCTTTATTTTTGAAACAAGTTCCATTATCCGAGATGAGCTTTGCAGGAATTCTGAACCTACAAATAATTTGATTAAATTTTTTGGAAACCTGGGTTCTAGTGCAAGAAGCTAAGGGCATAGCTTCAACCCACTTTGTGAAATACTCGATGGCGATTATGATAAATTTGTGTCCATTAGATGACATAGGATTGATTTTTCCAATGATGTCTAAGCCCCATTTTGAAAAGGGCCAAGGAGATGAAATATCCTGTAGCTCTTGTGCAGGCGCATGGACAAGGTCAGCATGTTTCTGGAACTTATCGCAATGGCGCACATAATCATGTGCATCATTTTCCATGGTAGGCCAAAAATATCCTATCCTAAGGAGCTTCTTAGCAATGGCGCTACCACTAAAGTGTCCCCCACAAGATCCATCGTGGGATTCACTCAAAGCTGATCTAGCTTCTTCTAGATTCAAACATCTCAGTAGGATACCTTCAAAAGATCTCCTATATAACGTATTGCCAATTATGACAAAGCGACTTGCTCATCTACGCAATAATCGGTGTTGGTTTCTATTAAAATCTTTAGGGATGGTCCCATTTTGAAGAAAATTGAATATATCAGTGTACCAAAGGTCAGGAGTAGTGTCGTTGATTAGAAACACATCCAAAGGTTCTAAGCATGATTTATTTGAAGCGGGTTCCTAGAGTTGATGAATAATGATGGTAGCATATTTGTCCTCTAACTCCAAGGGTAAAAGAGATGCATCTACAGCCATAGCGTCAGCCGCACGATTGCTAGTTCGAGGAATAACTTGATCAAATAAAGATAATAATTGTAATACATATGCTTTATATGGGCATAATTTATCATCTTTGTTCTGATAAACATCATTAATTTGATTTATAAAAAGTTTAGAATCACCGAAAACCAATAGATTTTTAATTTTTAGTGCCAAGGCAGCGTGTAAGCCAAGGATTATAGCCTCATATTCAGCAGTGTTATTAGTACAAGTAAACATTAATTTAAAGGATAAAGGTATAAGATGTTTTTGTGGAGATATTAAAATAATACCTGCACCAGACCCACTCATGCATCGAGCTCCATCAAAGTATAAGGACCATTGCTCTGGATGGTCTGCCTCTAGTTTAAGGCATTCATCAGGAAACTCAATGATGAGGGGATGGGTAGACTCTAAGGGTGCAGCAGCTCATTGATCTGCTATGATTTGACCCTTAACAGACTTTTGTCCTATAAACGTGAGTTCAAACTCACTTAGGGTAAGAACCCACTTTGTTGTGCGACCAGATAAATAAGGTCGACTCATGAGATACCGCAAAGGATCGGATTTAGCAATAACATACATTTTCTGATTGAGCATATAATGGCATAATTTTTGTGTAGAAAATATGACTACTAGACATAACTTCTCTAATTTTGTGTAGTAGGTTTCATAACTGATTAATGTTCTGCTGATATAATAATTAGCACGCTCTTTTTTCTCATCATCAAGTTGAGCTAGCATAGCTCCTAAGGCAAAATCTAAAGCAGAAATATATAAGATAAATGGGCGATCAGGTCGAGGCAGTGAAAGCACAGGTGGGTTAAGAAGATATTTTTTGAGGATTTCAAATGCTTGCTGACATTCGTAGTCCCAATGGAAAAATACATCCTTCTTAAGAAGCTTAAGAAAGGATCTGATTTTATCTGCCAACTTATCGATGAAGCGACGGATTGCTTGAAGCTTACCTTGTAAACTTCGTAATTTTGATATATTTATGGGTGCAGGCATATCAGTGATAGCCACAATCTTGAGAGGGTCAATTTCAATTCCATGTAAAGAAACTATAACCCCCAATAATTTATCGGACTTAACTTTGAATATACATTTAGCTAGATTCAATCGGATAAGATATTCCCTTAATCGATTAAATACTTTTCTCAAATCATCTAAATGGTCATCTTCATCAGTAGAAAGAGCTATAATGTCGTCTACATAATCATGTAGTATATCATGCATCATATCATGAAAAATATAGGTCATGGTCCGTTGATATGTTGCACCGAAATCCTTCAAACCGAATGGCATCACTTTCCAACAAAACGTCTCCCAAGGGGTAATAAAGGTTGTTTTAGCCTGATCTTCAAGAGCTATCCTGATCTGATTATAACCAAAAAATCCATCCATTAAGGATATCATTCCACTTCCAGCAGTAAAATCAATGATCTGATCCATATTGGGAAGAGAAAAATCATCTTTAGGGCATGCAACATTAATATCTCTAAAGGCTATGCAAACCCTAACCTTAGTAGCTTCTTTCTTAGTTACTGGAACTACATTGGAGATCCATTCAGCATAATCAATGGCTTGTATAAAAATAACATTTAAGAGTTTTTCTAACTCCCCTTTGACAAGTAAGGCCACTTTAGGATGCATTTTTCTAAGTTTTTGTTTAACAGGTTTAGCATCCAGATGGACTACTAGGTGATGCATAACTACATAAGGGTCTAAATATGGCATATCTTCATATGTGCAAGCAAATACATCTTCATATTATTTAAGAAATGCAATGTATTTATCCTATTTTTCTTGACTCAATTCTGATCCAATGTTGATTATGTGAGGATTATCCTCAGTTCCAATGTTAATTTTTATGACATTTTCTACTTCCATGTGTAGATCTTTCTCAAAATTAGGTGGGGCGAGTGAAACGCCCAATTCTTGTAATTCTTCCAAGGTTATTTTGGATAATTTGTCTTGAGGAGTCATGGCCTCAAGTTGGGCTATGGTAGGTATGGAGCCATTAAAATAAAATTCATGATGTAATAATTCCTCAACGAAGACATCATGGAAGATATCTCCCTCCAAATCATCGTCGGATTTTGCAATCATCTCAGGGTAAACTATAGATAGCATATTACATGTAAATAGCTTATCCGTTAAACGCAAAGAATCGTGTTCATCCAAATAATCTTGGTAACACATGAGTTGGTCATCATCCTCAAATGGGAAGGGCTGACCCTTACTAGGAAATAGGCCCACACCACATCGTGCGGGCCACGGTTCTACCTCAAAAGGTTCTTTCATACCATTTTGGAAAGGTCCTAAACCTTTCCCTTTATATCCCAATTTAAGCATTATAGATTTGTCTTTAATATGCTCATTAGTAAAATAACATCGAGCATTTCCATCATAATGAGTCTTGATGTATCTGGGTATTCTACCCCAGTCATATCCCTTATAAATAAAATCGTAGCTCATGACTTGGTAAATACTTCCCATAGGCTGTGCGAGACCCAAGGTATGAGGAGATGGTGGAAAATTATTTAAAATAATGGAATCTTGCATAGCAGCATTTGTTTTCTTTGATATAAGAATTTTAGATAAATTGGGTAAGAGCTCGTCAGTAAGAGCATAAGATGTAGAAGAAACATTTCCTACATCTTCTGATGTGGAAACTATGCCTTTGGTGTATGTAGATGTTGTAGAGATGTCAATGGATGATTCTATTATAGGTATAGAAGTTATAGGAGTAGAACAAGAAGCCTTGGTTGTGGGATTAGGATCTTTTTGAGGTCCTAATGTAGTTTGTTTAGAGGATGGTTGAGCTATATGTGGAGGTGGAACTGATGGAGAAGAAGTATATGGCATTGTGGGTGTTTGTTTCACACGCTTATATGGATAATAAGAATTAGGATGTGTGGATGACAAAGCAGGGCAAAATTGAACTCCAACAGGTTCTGCCAAAGCACACATATCAAAGGGTCTAGGATCACCATGAATGGTAACCAACTGATTATTAAATTCAAATTTCACACATTGATGTAAATTTGAGGGAACGGCTCGCATTGCGTTGATCCAAGGGTGACCCAAGAGTATATTGTACGATGCAAGGTAATGTACAATAAACACGGTCGTATCCAAGGTTCTCGGACCAACCTGCAATGGGATGGTAATAACTCCACACGTTTCTTGTGTTTCGTCATTGAAGGCTTTTATGATCATATCAGTTCTTTTCATTTCATCAGTTCTAAACCCAAATATTTGGTAGAAGTCAAAAGTGTAGATGTTTAAAGATGAACCATTATCAATCAAGACTCGTTTAACTGCTACATTTCTGATTAAGGTAGTAATATATAAGGGGTTATCCTTATGTAAACTATGTTGAGGTATGTCTCTATCCTGGAAGTCAATATAATCAACTTCACGAGTTATTATAGTATTATCCATGGCTTTAGGTTGAATGTCTTGTGGTACCATCATCTGGCTTAATGTGAGCATTAATTCATCTCTATGTGTAGGAGAGGATCTTAAAAGGTCCAAAAGGGAAATTCTAGCTGTAATGTTTGATAGTTGCTCATTAATATTATAAGGAGGTTTAGGTTGCACATTAGGTGCCTGATTCCCTTTATTAGGAACTTTCAAAACAAATGGAGTTGATCCATTGTTCTGCATTTGATCTTGTTGAGAGTTTTGAGCCTGTTGTCTAGTAACAGCTCCAATGGTACCCACAATATATTTTGCGGATGATGAATGGGTCTTGGTCTAGCATTTATGGCTTGCTCATTAGAATTTAATTGGTGAGACGATGGTCGAGTAGTAATTCTTCTTGGAAATGGTTCTTCTGGGACCATATGACTTGTGATAGGGAGAATAGGATCTGATTCATCTTTAGAGATATTCGACTGATTTGAGGTGATTTCCATATCACTCTCAGTATCATATTCTTTATCACTAAGATCAGGTGTCTAAATATTATGTAGAGGTCTGGTTGTAACCATGAATAAAGTTGTGTCAAATATTTCCAAATCATGAGCAGGTAAATGCCCACTAATAGTTCTTACATATCGGGTAGGAGGGGGAACATTATGATGTTCAATTTGATTAGCCACTTCCTTGCCATGCTTTGGTAAAGGATGTTCAAATATGTCCAATGACTGATTGGCATTCTGATTCTGGTTTTGATGAATGTTTTTTTGAGTATTATTAGGAGGATTTTGCTTAGGTTGAAAGGCTTGTACCTACATCTCATTGTTATTAATTAGGTCCTGTATTTTATGTTTTAATATTTTACAAGAGTTGGTAATGTGTCCAGGTCCTCTATGGAAGTCACAGTGCAAATCAGATCTGTATCCGGGTATAGTTGGATTAGGTTCCCGGATATTTGGTAATTGAATCAAACATCGCTCTAATAATTGCGAAAGAATGGTTGATAACGGTTGATTTAATCTAGTAAATTCTCGAGGAGGTTTATCGGGAGGTTTCAGTATAAATTTCTTCGTTGTCTTCGTAGCATTAATAGTAGCAATATTTCTACTATCAGTGACTCCATCACCCACAACTTGTTTATTTTTATATTAATTTTTGGATTTTTTCTCATCATCTTTCTTTTTAAGTTGACCTCTCCTAATGAGATCATCTTCCACTCTTCGGGCTAATTCTATAGCCTGATCGAAGGTGGTCAAGGTAGCAGTTGACAATTCATAAGATAGTTGGTCTTGCAAATTATTAATAAATATGTCCAACATCTCCCTATAAGGTAATACAAAGTGCAATTTTCCTATCAACTGTCTCCACCTAGCTAGTAAATCGGCAAAACATTCATATTTGTCTTGTTTTAAGTTGTACAAGTCTTTAATGGTCACATGCCTTTTGATGTAGGCACTAAATTGATGCACAAAATACTCAACAGTTTCTTCAAAGTTCCTCAAAGAATTAGTGGGTAATTGATAATACCACTCTAATGCCATTCCTCCTAAACTTTTCGGGAACATTTTTAGCAATAATAAGTCATCATGCGATATATCATGACATGCTATCCTAAACATATGAAGATGCTCTATGGGATATTTGGTTCCTTTATATATGGGCAAGACAGGCATATGAAAATGTTTAGGATACGATTGTGATACAACTATAGGACCTGGAGGTTGAATACACATCTCTCGATAATTGTACGAGGGAAGATAGGGATCTATCTGATCCATGCAGAAAACTAACTATTTCACCATGGTTTCAAGATTGCTAGTTTGTCCACCATATTGGTTTGGTGGGACATAGGTACGGGATTTATGAGTGTATGACGGTGTGACATAAGGATTAGACACTATATTGCTATTATGCAAAGCGTTGGTAGGAATATTATTATGAAGAGGATTTGTAATAGTATTATGTTGTATTCCAGATTGTTGGTAATTGGTGTTTGGTTTTGTTTTGGGTTTTTGCTGATTTGAGGTATATTGCTCAATGGCTTGGCAAAATAGAGCAGTAAATGAGGGTTTCTTTTGTGCGGGAATGACCCTAGGCTTTCTAACAGGCACTTTATATGGTTTGGTAACCCGTTGTTGTTGCATGTTCTGGATTATAGCTACCATATCCAAATTGGATGGTCCAGCTTAATCACTCTCTTGTTCAATAAATGACAAGGGATTAGTGCGTGTGTGAAATACGTATTCTAGAGTTGCTTGAGTCTCACTAATTTGATCCTTGTCCATGTGGACTGCTCTATTAAGAACAATATTAGTATTAATGAATTTCCAGAATTGATCCATGTTTTCAAAAGTAACAGCTCCTCCCGAAGAAATTTTAGGTATGAGGATCCTTCCTCTCTATTAGTTTCTTCTTGTTCATTTCCTACAACAATATCTTCTTCTTGCTAATCTAGGGTTCCTTCTTCCGGAATTTGATCTTCAGGAAGGGCATATGGGTTATTTAATGGTTTTCCTAACCAATCTTCTTCTTCTTCAGTCTATTTTCCATTCCTAAGTCTAGGCATTGTGCTTAAACTTAGATTTCAGCAAATATATATACTTATATATATATATATATATATATATATATATATATATATATATATATATATATATATATATGCGATAGGTTTGAGAGGTATATATTTTAATTATATACCTATTATAATACTTAAAAGGGAAATGTTTTGATTTTTATTTTTTTGTTTATGTTTATTTTATAATATTATTATAAAGATAAAAAATAGCATTCTAGTTATAATAAATAACAATAATAACAAAATTGACTTAGTTTTCTATAAATAGTTTATGGATATCGTTGATGGGATCAAGTTCATCAGGAGTCATGAAATGCTCCTCTTCAAATTGGAAATGGTTTTTTAAAAATTTGACAAAGTGTGCTATAGTAATATGATCTATCTCAGATTCTGATCTATAGAGATAAAGCTCATGGCAGTACTCTCGATATAACATAGCTCTAGGAACTTTATTCCATATTTTTCTATTCATAAGAATGACTTCTTGATCCTCTATACGAGATAGAAACTTATGCACTACAACTGCATTCTCAAGGTATTCTTCAAAGGTGTACAATTCTGAAGACAAAAGTGCTCTTTTATCTGCTAACCACCTATGGCAAGCTCTCTGAAGTTCATGGTACAAATTTACCTGATCAGGATCCAAGATTCTATCTAGGACAAACCTCTTGATTTGCCTAAGTTCGGTTGATCTAGATGAAATAATATCCAATCTCCTATCAAGTTCGTCCCACAAAGGTTGAACCCTATTTGTTTGAGGTACTCTAAGCACAGACGTAATCTCTATGGCTATTAATTGATTTTCAACACTTATGGTGACAACTCGCCTTTTATTATAATCTACCATCTAAACATGATATGCAATTCTAATTGTTTGTCTAATGATTCTAGATGTTTTTAATAATACAAATATTTTTTTTATTGTTATTATTTTTTTACTTTTGTTTGTTTTCAGAAGGCTTTTAGTTTCACGTCGGGTTCACCAAAATGTATCGACCCAAATTTTTTGTGCCCTTACCTTCAAGCTAAAGGATCCATGCCCGGAAGGGGGATGTGAGAAGGATGGAATAATACCTCGGACTGAGAGGCCCTTTGAAGGTCGTGCCTCTCGGGGGAGGGGTATAAGGGTGAATTTTTGACGGATGGTGGGGTTCACTAGGAAAATTTGAGTGGCAGTTTCCACGCCTAGGTTGAGAATGGGTTTGATGTGTTCATTTTTTACTTTAATCATTCATATCCTAGGTTGGCCAGAATGAATCTAAGCTATTCTATATGAAATTTTGATTTTTATGAATACAAAAAGCATAAATGAATCTTAAATACCAGGAATATACTAAATAAGAAAGAATGCACCTGATTTCGGATGTCTGATGAAGATTTTGAAGCTTGTAAGATTCTAGATCATCTCGAATATGATAGGATCATCTGCAATTGCACAGAATCATCCCAGATTACAGTCGATCGTCTGAGATCAGACAATATCATCATCAATCAGATGAATCTGTTAGAAGCCTACAATCACAAAAACAGACACCAAAACCAAAAATACAACTGCAAGAAATATGCAAAATAATAGAAATGATAGTATGAATGCTTAATTGATAAATCTAGATAGCAGATTAAAGGAAATGCATTATTTTAATAACTTTATCATGAATTTATGCTAGATGAGGTGAACTCTAGGATGCATAATGAAAATAAATCAAGCTAATGCATAGTAAAATAAAGAAGAAAGATGAGAAATGTAAACTCAGGGCTCTGGTTGCCCCCAATATGAACTATTGTCGAGATCATCTCCAATCGTACGAGATCATCATTGATATGCTACAGGATCATCTGAAATCGTCTAGAATCACCTGCGACGATCCGAGCTTCCTCCAGCTGAAGCACAATGAAAACCTGCAATGAAAAACTTGAAAATACAAATGCAAATGATGGGGGCAAGGATGTTCTAATACAAAAAAACTAGAGTTGCAGGGTAATGATCAGCCAGGGGTATAAACTGGGAAATCCCAAGTTTATATAGGATTAGGGGGAGGTTAAGAAGTTGGGGATCATCCCAATCTGGGAGATCCTTAGTGGAGGAATCTCCAACTACGCAGACACTCTTCTGCCCAAGTTGGAGAGGCTGTTGAAACAGAATCTAATTATGAAAATTCGATTTTGGGACAAAATCGTCTGGACGTTCTATTCCAGATGAATTCGTCTGATCTGGGATGATTTCTTCTGATCGATGATGATATCGTCTAATGGTCAAAACAACTCCTAAAAATGGCACGAAAAATGGGGAGAGCGGTTAACGGGCGATTTCGGGGTTAAAATTCAAATTTTTATCTTTTTACTAAGGGTTTAACTACGCCAATTTTAGGGTGCTACACTACTCCACTAAAATAAAAATATTTTTGGAAATATACATTGGTGAAAAATGAACAAATTAGGAAATTACAAAATAGAAAAAAAAAAAAAAAAATGACAATAATTGTTGCTGCTATAGAGCATGGCTCTAGAAGGAGCTTCAATACCCCTTTCTAGGAACCTTCATAAAAAAATAAGCATAAATAGAGTAGCAATGTAGGAATTAATGGAAACACTTATGGATTGTAAATAACTAAATGACCATAAAAATGAAAGTAACAAAAATTCTCATAAAAAATAACTAAATGGAAATAACAAGTGAAAAGACATTGCAAGCCTCTTTGAGGATGCAACCTCTTTAGGAGTAGAGCATTGATACAAAATGGAAAATTATGAGATGCTTTCTACTCCAAAACCATATCCTTATATAGAGTTTTATTTACCTTAACCCTAATACCCAATCATTAGACCACATGAAAGAGAGGACTTGAGCCACTAACTCCTACTTTCAATAAAATTAAAGGTTACATCATAATGGGCCCATGTACACTTGGCTCCCATGGTGAAAACATAACACTAACACTAGACAAGTACATAGTAATATTTTTGTTAGAGAAGGATCCTAACACAAACAAAAATGGCACATAACATATTTTCCTTGGCTAGAATTACAGTATATGGAACCTCCCCATTGGTCACAAGAACATTTAAATTTTTTTATTTTGAATTTTTTTGGCAATAGTTTTTAGTAATTTCAAGGGTGAAGTTTCATAGGCCATAACTTTTGCATATAGAAGCATTTTGAGCCTTTTTTTAGATCACATGATTTTTCTACCTTTTGTAGTGGAGGAATCAATTCTATTCTATTATGGTAGTAAAATAATACATTCTTGTAAGATATTTAGGAACCATTCATCACCATTACTTCCATTATTTGTTTGAATTATAGATGTAAGAAAACATGGACAAGTGACATCAATAGCTTTTGGTATAGGCAAACTAGTTATGACTTGAGGTACATGAGTTCACTTTAGTTATGAAGTATGAGAATAGATTCCTCCTTTTACCAATGAGTATGAGATTTGATAATTATTTTGAGCTTGCTTATATAATGAGGGACAATAAAATTGGTTGTTCCTACGAAATTGCTCTTGTACTCATGGACAAGAGCACTACTAGTAGTTGTGTTTGGTCTTCTAACCAATGTAAAGTGCTTTGATGATGAGATAGAGTATACATCCAATGGTCAATACAAGGTATGCCTTGATATTACAAAATTATATTAGATACATGAGATTGTATGTTCGAGGATTATTTTTTCTTATTGGTTCTTGTGGATGGGCAATGCTTTAGACTATGGTCTAACATTCCCTTCCTTATGGTAAAGTTCAAGAGAGGATCTCATTATCACAATTTTATAGTTTTGCATTGATATCTAGATTATTTATTTTGCATTATATATTTTTAAGCTCAACATCATGGATCTATGAGTTGGAGTTATGACTTCATACCCATGGGATGCTTGATTTAGTCCATGCATCTTCAATAGAGCAACTATAGTAGCCAATGACTTCCATGACCAATGCCATGATTTATAAGGTTCTTGTTTGAGTGTTGGAGCATCTTGGAGTTACATTAGAGTTGTTCTTTATATATATGCAATAGTATTTTATGTCAACTATGATGTCTAAGGTCAAGTCTGAGGAGGTTCTTGTGAAACTATAAAAGTATCTTTGCTAGTAAATTTCCCAAAGATGTAAGATGTTCAAAAATTCATTAGCTATTTAGATACTCTTTGGTCCATTCAAGCATCTATTATGGGGGTAGATGTTACTATCTCTAGTGTCTTGTCTCCTTGACCCTAGATCTCAAATTATGGGGAGATGTTGGAAGATAGTAACATGATCTTCTTGGTCAAGGTTGACATTGTATGATGTAATCCTATGAGCAATATTGATATAATCCTATAGGTAATAATTTGTTGTATTTATCCTTATTTATATTTGTTAAACCACATATGTGGTTAACCTTAACTAAAATTTAATTAAGGGTATAGTAAAATATGGTTGAACTTGTCCTACCCTTGAGCCTTACATCAACTTATGTTAAATATAATATGCAATTACAATATTGGGGATTACATATTTATTATAAATATACTTTAACCATCCAATCTGTTAGTTCAATTAAATATAATTACTAACAATCTTTGGTGTTTACAAATACCCATACAACTCTCTCTATTTCTCTCTCCCTATTATCAATGTTTCCACAAGATAAGGTGAATGTATGCTTTTGCTCATTTCTAGAAATCATTGTGAATCTAATGCACTTATCCAATCATGCCACTTGGTATTTCATGGACTAAAATCAGTTATAGAGAAAGCATAATGGACAATTTTATAACTACCAATGAATTAGCTTCTTGATCACTTAGTAAGCTAGAAGCTGAACCACTGCATGACTCAATTGCTTTATAATAATTGTACATTTTGTATGTCTTAGAATTGTCTTAAACTATTATTTCTCTTGCTTTGTCATTTTGATATCCATATTATTGTTCTTCATTTGAGGTTCTAAGTTCCTCTCCCATCTTTCACACTCTACAAACCTACACTATCCTTATAGTACCTAAGCTATTGTTTTATTGATTCTTTCACGTCATTGGAATATATTGCCCTATACTTTGCAACACCATGAACTCAACATACAAATTATTTATATTATTAATAATATGGCTATGTGGGCTATGTATTGATAATATATTTATATTTACATTATTTGTAAAAGTTTTATTATTATGAGAAAGATCATATTATGCCTATACACTAAAGTATAAATTTTTGCTCATCACAAGTTAGTTTAGGGAGTCATCCTTCACACCACCACATCCTAGGCTCAATAGTACAAATCAAATACAGACCTTAAAAGTTAATCTATATGTTTATATGCATCTTGCATTTTTTACTCTTATATATAATACAAATAACTTAATTATAAATGTTAGAAATAATTTCTTTGGTAAAGACTTCAATTGATTTTTTAAATTCCTTTTAAACGATAATTAACTTTTAAAGAATTGTATAGAATAGAATAAATGAGAAAATATATCTTTAATATAAATTCCTTACCAAGGAATCCAAATTTAATCTTTTAATTTGAGCTTACAAATGCATTTAAAATAATTATATATATTTTAACGATACTACCATAAAGCCAAGACCAAAAGAGACAATATTGATCAAATGTGAAAGGAACTTGAAACCTTAATAACCTTAATAAAAGTTCCCTTGACCACTCCATTATAGTCCATTATTTAAAAAATAACAAAAAAACTATTTAAAATAGATCTAAAGAGGTTAACAATGGTCAGACTCAAAAAATTTAATTATATCAAATTTTAAGGAGCTCTCAATGAAAACTAGAGAACCATACACAAAACATAGGAAAAACCCTAGATAAGAATGCTCCCCTAGGAGGTCCCAATGGGGGAACCTCCAAATCCTCTCTTAGATAGACTAATTTCATTTGCATATTTTTTGAAGGAGAAATCTCAAACATAAAATGAAGAAGCATGAAAAACAATGATAAAAATACTCTTTATAGCTGCTAGAAAATGATCAATGAGCAAGGAGGCACCTCAAAGAGTCAATGTATGCTTACCATGGTCTAAAAAAAGATTAAATATCATCATGAAGTAGAGTATAGTAGAATAACCAGTCCTATATAGAGTCAATCATGATCTAATTTGCAAATTCATGGGTATTCACCCTACCTTGAACTTCTTGCATTTATGGGTTTGAAAGAATTAGGATCCTCTTGGTGAGTATTCCTTGTGGTTTATTAGTAATGGATATTTTATTGTTAGCTTTTATTCACTAGCCAATATAAATAGAGCATTCAATTTAGAAAATAGGAGCCACAACCTGACAGGATTATTTGTCTAACCTTGGACAGTGGGATTTGATCCCCAAATCAAACCCATCGTTGTCCTAGTGTGGGTCTAATTGTATACAATCCCAATGGAGTTTTAGAGTGATATTGTATTGGAAAACATAGAAAACTTCTTAGGAAGGTATTTGGGTGTCTCTAAAGACACAATGGAAGGAAACGTAGTCATATATGCTAGATTATATCTTGAAATGGATCTTAACCAACCTTTTCTAGCAGAGGTGGAACTTGAACTTATAGGACTATATTGGATTCAACAATTGGATTATGAGGTGTTACCCTTCAGGTATATATTTTACCACAAACATGGGTACTCAGCTTTGTACTATCCCATTGTGATAATAAAAATGGAGGTCTATCTAGCAATGTTGTATCCTCCTAAGGATAGTAAGTCTATATTCAACAAAGGAGCAACCAACACTTCTCAGGGAATAAGCAAAGGGAGATGGTTTTCAACAACCCAAAAGGAGGAGGTAAAAAAATATATATGTGAAAGAGAAAACCCAACCCAAACCCTCAAATAGGTATGAGATCTTCAAGACACTAGTGGAGCAGGAAGAAAAACTCATGGAAGGAGTATATGGTAATAACAAAACTAGTAACAATTATGTTTAGGCCCCTTTTTATCTTCTATCCTAGAGAAGGTGATAGAGTATAGTGAGTTACCAAAACTAGAGATGGTAACCGCATTGATAGTACATAAATAGGAGTAACCAATAGTAAAGGATATCATAATGGATGCAACAAAAAAGAACAAAAATAATCCAACTCTAGGGATTAGCTAGGTGGATAAGAGATTGAAGAATATCAACTCTCATAGAGTGGGTAAAAATCAAACAAGGAATTGATAGCATCTCAAGGAGACAAGTTGGTCAATGGGGGATCAATGAGGACAATAGACTCTTATTAGTATCAAGGTAACCAATGATTATACAATCATGGAATATTAGGGGTTTAAATAGCAAAACCCATCATTTTACATTTGAAGACTCATAGAGAAAATTATTATTATTTTGCTTATCCAAGAGACCAAAATAGCTCTAGATCTCATGTACAAAATAGTAAATAGAACTTGGAGAGTGTTGGTCATATATAAATCATTGTCCAAGGCTTGAATGAATGAAAATATAGCATATAACTTGGAGGGGTATCCTCAAATTCCATTTTAGGAACAATGTGACAACTAAGTAGGTCTTAATACCAAATTTCTATGGGGGCCACAACCTAGAGGTATAGATTTGCCAATGGAGAGCAGTGCATAATATGAAAGTCTTGAGGGATGATCTAGACCAGATTATTGTTGGATATTTTAATGCTAAAATATCATCTAGATATCAAGAAGGAGGAACCACAATTTTGGACTCAAGGGATTAACTCATAATTGCATAATTCCATGAGTTACACTTGGTGGATATTCAATGTCTTGGAACTAGCTATACTTGGACTAAAAAAAGGAGGGAGCCACATAGAAGGAATGTGAAGTTAGATAATTTTTTGATTTTTGAGGAGGTATTTGTAAAATAGAATTTTAAAATTTAGATTTTGGAATGCCCAATTTGGATCAATTATCTATTTTTATTGAGTGAGTATTAGAACAAGGCACCATCGAAAACTATTCAGATTTGAAAGAAATGGTTAAGAAAGGAGGAACTTTGAAATAAAATCCTACAATGGTAGGAAGAGGGACATTCAGAGGATGGTACAACAATGTTTAGATTCCACAAGTAGCTTCACTATGTCAAGGATCAATTGAAATGGTAGAGGAGATCTCACAAGCTAGACCTCTAGGCCCAAAGATTTCCATTGGTGGCTAGATGGGATGAGGTGTAGAAAATATTTGGGGAGGGAATAATTACAGAGTAACTCAAATAAGAGGATGATATTATATAAATAAATATAGGACATTGACAACCAAGAGAATGTCTACTAGAAGTAGAGAGCAAGAACCACTTGGTTACTAGAAGGGGACAAAAAATCCAAGTTGACTTGTGTTATTCATATTATGAAAGGTGATAAAGGAGGGATTATTCACATGAAAATTCATTCTATAAAGGGGATTGGCTTGAGTCAAGGTTGGACATACATTTTCCAAGTTCAAATTGCTAGGAAAGATGAATAACTATACTAGAAAATGGGGAAACCAATTTATTGGGATGTAGGATTTTGAATTACTTGATCAACCATTGGATATTTTCCTTTTGACAGAGTGGGATTAGAAATAAGAATAACCTTGACATCATCAACTTGATGCACCCATGTGGTGATTTACACTTTTCTTTTCCCTTTCATATTCCTTTATTAATACACAATAAACTCTAGAAATTGATGTTCTTAACCTGATAATTGCATTTTGGAGTGTCTATTCATAAGCTTAACCTCACACACATATGTACCTATATAGAAAAAAATTCAAGGTCAGAATCTAAAATTTTATAAAATCTGGTCTATGGAGTGATTCACCTACAAGCTAGAGTGAATTGTTGGCAAACTTAAGTGAATTGCTTACAGAGTTGAAATTTAAAAAATTTAACAATTAGAAGACCAAGTGATTCAAATAGATTATGGAGAAAATTGCTTATATTTTAGGATGAATCGCTTAGTTTCTAGCATCAATTGATTTCCTTGGAGGAGTTAGATATATTTTTTGTCTTTTTGAGAAAATCGGTCCTTAGAACTTGAAGGAATTGCTCCATGTGTTTTACTTGGAGAAATTTTACTACTTCGGAGTGAATCACCAATTAGATGGAGAAAATTACTAGTTGGGTTGACCTTATGTAAAAAATTCTCAAAACACTTATTAGTTTATTACATTATTTTCTCCTTACACTATTAGCTAAATATTGAGCGGATTATTGTTGGGATCCGCTTCTCCCGAGCTAATTGAAGCATACTGTGTATTATTTAATCACTGCTTCAATAATGAAATGTTGTTCGTTTTCCTCACATGGCATCAGAGCCAGTTTGATAATAGGTGGAAATTTTTTTTTAGAAGCTTTCTTGGAGAAAGCGAAAGCTGTTTTGGAGGAAGCGGAAACACGGCTGGAAGCGAAAGCAGAGCAGGAATTTTTTTATTCTAAGGTTCCGAACCTTAGAAATTAAAAAAAAAAAAAAATTGCGTCAATCTATGCGCGCACTCCCACGTGCCACCCCGACGCCATCCCGTGCAGCCCCTCCTCCCCGCGCCACCCGCTCCCCCCCTCGTCGCGCCACTCCTGCGTGACTCCCATGGACCACGACACCACCCCCCCAACATCGCGTGACACCGTGTGATGCAGGCGACACCCAGCTGCCACCAACAACAGGCGCCACCCTACCACCGCCTGTAGCCATGGCCACCTGCAACCGTGGCCACCTGTCATCATCTGCAGCAGGAGCAATCGCGGTCATCTGTCGCCACCTGCAATAGCGGCAGCCACGGCTTGCTACTACCACCAGCCCCGAAGGAAGCAGCGATCAGGCGATCGCACAGGGGACGGGCTTTCGGGACCCTCCTCAAATAGGATGGGGTCCCTGATCCTTTCGGATCAGCCCGCTAGTCCACTTGGTGGTGGACTATGCGGTAAGGCTCAGGGAGCCCTTAGGTCACAGGTTCCAATCCCGCCAACCCCCCCTCTTTGAAAAAAGGTAAAACAAAATTTCTAAAGTTTTTTTTTAATTATTATTTTTAGTTAAAATTAAAAATTTGATTTTAATTTATTTTTTAATAGTTTTTAAACTATATAAATTAATTTTTTTTTTTTTAACTTTAAATATATAAAATAATTATCAAAATACTTTGTTGAGAAAAAAAAAATTAGGGGGTATTTTTTTTCAAAAAAAAAATCATAGGGGGAAAGTGAGTAATTTTTTGAAAAAGCAAATTTGGCATTATTGTAAAGGTGCATTTTCGACTGCGCCCGACACCTAGTGGGTCATTCCTATGGGAAATTTTATGTTGTAGGGTGCATTTTTTTTTTTGTTTTGCACTACTTCATTAAAAGTTAAAAAAAAAATCAAATTCACTCCCTAAGTCCCCGGAATAATTAAAACCCATCCGTGTAATTTATTGCACTGCAGCGTTCGGTATTTGTGATACCTCTGGACAACACTTACATGTAAATTTGTCATGATTGCGCTACTGTATCTACCGCCTAATATAGCTACAAAAACAATGTCTGAGCTTGTTCTCTATAAATCGTCGGGGAGAGATAACTTTGTCGTTTTGTATTTTTTTTACTCCATCCATTACCCTAATATTTCTTGTGTTTAGGCGTAAATCCTGAAAAAATTTCTTAAATCCAAAGTTTTTAGGGGAAGTTACGCCCCACACATGAGGATTGCAGACTTTCTATGGTAGGTGCCATCAACAAGACTATTCCCTTTCAGTACTGCTTAAGTACCACGTATCGTATGATCTCTAAAAATTACCTATAGTTTCCCTCACATAAGGGCGGGTGATTTTTTTTTATCTTTCTAAATACCTATAGTTTCCCTCACGTAAGGGTGGGTATTTTGTACGGTATAACGGCCTAGCAAAAGGTATATCGAAAGAGGGACCAATTGGTGTTATAAGGAACCTTCACCATGTCTGCAAAATTAATGACTGATTCTCATCAGTTGTTGAAAGGTCCTAATTACACACCATGGAAAAAAAATATGAAGGCCATCCTAGCAATGGATGACTTATGGGATGTTGTATCTGGAGAAACAACAAGACCTTCATTTGCTGCTGGTGCTATAGCTCCATCTACTGCTCAAAAAGACTTTGATAAGAAAGACAGCAAAGCAAAAGTGCTCATTTTGCTTGCTGTGTCTGATGAAGTTCAACCCCATATTGTTGACTATGAAAATAGTAAAGAGGCATGGGATACCCTTAATACTATATATGAGGAAAATAATGATTCCACTTTTCTATTTCTTCAGTCTCAATTACACAGTCTAAACATGAAACAAGGGGAGACAGTTGAATTTTACTTTGTAGTGTCTGAATTGAAAGCAAAGTTGAATTCTTTAGGAGCAAAAGTTGATGACAAGCTCCTTACTTCAATTGTATTGAGAGCTTTACCTGATTCTTATCAGGTGTTGATCACTTCCCTTCAGGTTTCACAACGAAAAGTTACTTTTGTAGAATTGGTTAATATGCTTCAAGAGGAGGAGGCACGCCAACTACAGTGAGATGATTCTTCTAACACTACCCTCTACATCAATAGGAAAGGGCAGAACTAGAAAAGGGTAATTTTTAGAAGGGAGGGAATTCACAAAAGGATTAAAAAGAAAAACAAACTCAGCAACCTCAATAGAAAAAGATGTATTGCAAGATCTGTGACAAAGACGGTCATGATACAAACAGATGTTGGCACAAGAACAAACAATCAAAATAGAAAGGCCGAAACAAACCACAAAAGAACAAACAAGTGAATGTTGCTGTTGAAGAATCTGACATGGATTCTGAGAGAGCCCACAAAGTTCTCATGACTGCCACAGTGTCCAAATAGATGGATCCTATATGGTATGTTGATTCTAGATCCAGTAAGCATATGACTGGTGACAAATCATGGTTTGAGTATTTTGAGGCCAAAGAGGGCAAACCAGTCACTATTGTCGATGATAAAACCTACAAGGTTCAGGGAGAAGGAACGGTCTTTGTCACTCTTCCTGATGGCAAGTTCCAGATTGAGAAAGTCCTCTATGTTCCAGGACTGGAAAACAACTTATTTTCAGTGACACAAATTTTGGACAAAAAAATGGCTATAAATTTTAGTGTTGAGATGGGCAAGAAGTGTTGTTCTATCACCAGGAGAGGTCAGAACATTGCAACCGCTTCATATAAGCATGGATTATTTGCCCTAGATACTATCTCTTCTCCAGATGTAGCCATGATTGCTTCTACCAAGGAGGCAACTTCCCTATGGCACAAGAGATATGGACATTTGAGTTTTGGTTACTTACTTGAGTTAAGTAAGTATGAAATGGTAAAAGGTCTTCCTTCCCTTTCTACCACTTTACCAGTTTGCTCTGACTCGCTAGCGGAAAGCGAGATAGAGTGCCTTTTGAAAGGAGCTCTACAAGAGCAAAGAAACCTCTAGAGTTGATTCACACCGATCTGTGCGGTCCATTAACTCCCAATAGTTGTGGGGGTAAGAGGTATTTTTAGTTATTCGTGGATGATTACTCACGAAAGATGTGGTTATTCTTTCTTCAATTGAAATCTGAAGCATTTGGCTCTTTTCAGCAATTCAAGAAATCTGTTGAAAAGGAGTCGGGAACTTCTATAAAGACCCTCTGCTCAGATCGAGGGGGGAGTTCACCTCTAAATAATTCTTTGAGTTCTTGAAAGAAAATGGGATCACACGATAGTTAACTACTACTTATACTCCTCAGCAAAATGGAGTTGCTAAAAGGAGGAATCATTCCATCATGGAAATGGTTTTTTGCATGCTCATAGGAGCTAGTCTTGAGCAACTATATTGGGCAGAAGCTATCACCACAGTAGTATATCTGTTGAATAGGGCACCCACAAAGGCCCTACAAGGAATGACTCCACAAGAAGCATGGAGTGGTAGGAAACCCTCCATTTCTCATCTATGCATTTTTGGATGTAAAGCTTTCATGCACATACCAAAAGAGAAAAGGAAGAATGTAGATGAGAAGACATTGAAGTGTATTTTTCTTGGGTATGATGAGCACTCTAAGGGTTATCGTCTGATTTATCCCTTGACCAAGAAGATACACATTAGTAGAGATGTAGTTTTTTATGAGGCTTTCACATCAGAAAACACATCAAATGTATACCTAGACCTTGTGGAAACTAAGGTTGATAAATCTCCTTCATCAAAGGTTGGAGGTCCTTCTTCATCTTCTTCAACACCTCAAACAAAGAATCCAAAGTGGTATACAAATACAATCAGACTCTAAGCTATCCACTCCTCTATATTTGACATTGGATAGGCCTCGTACTCGCAGCATGGCTCGATAGGATAAAGCTGCAACAGAGAATACTGGGGTTGATGATCTATGTCAATATTTTGAGGAACTTTTTGTAGATCCAGAGAGAGATACAGAAGATATGGATATTGATAATGATAGGGTGTTTATGTCTTCAATATATGATCTTGAACCCGCATCAGTGCAAGATGCTCTTGGTGAGCCTCAGTGGAAGGCCGCTATGGATGCAGAGTATAAGTCTTTGATGAAAAACAAAACTTGGAAGCTTGTCGATCTGCCATATGAAAAGAAGCCCATAGGCTACAAATGGGTGTATAAAGTTAAGTATAAGGCATATGGGACAATAGATAAGCATAAGGCCCAACTTGTTGCAAAGGGCTATGCTCAAAGAGAAGGCATTGACTACGAGGAAACTTTTGCACCTACTGCTTGGATGACAACCATTCGAGTTCTTTGTGCTATGGCAGCACAATATGGGTGGAAAGTACACCAAATGGATGTCAAGAGTGCTTTTCTAAATGGTGATCTCCAAGAAGAAGTCTACATGACTCAACCGAAAGGATTTGAAGTGGAAGGCCAATAGCAAAAATTTTACAAATTGGTAAAATCCTTATATGGTTTGAAACAGGCCCCTCGGGCTTGGTATATAAAAATGGATAATCACCTTCTATAGCATGGATTTAAGAGATGTTCGTCAGATGCAAACCTCTATTTTAAGAAACAAGGTTCTAAAATAGTGTTGCTTGTACTCTATGTTGATGATCTGCTCATTACAGGGAGTTCAAAAACTATGATTTCTACTATCAAAAGAGACTTGTGTCAATATTTTGAGATGTTAGATCTCAAACTTCTCCATTATTGTCTTGGTCTAGAAGTCAGCCAGAAGGAGCACTACATCAAAGTGTCTCAAAAAAAATATGCCAAGACCCTATTGGAAAAATATCGCATGACTGATTGCAAGCCAATGTCAACTCCGATGGAAATAGGAATTCAGTTATCGCGATATGATGATTCACCTCAGGTAGATGGTACTCTCTATCAACAATTGATTGGGAGTCTCATATATCTGACCAACACTAGGCCAAATATCATATTTGTTGTCAACTATATTTCGAGGTTCATGTAGGAGCCTAAGACTACACATTGGAAAGCAGCAAAGCGCGTTCTTCACTATGTCCATGGCACAATGGAATATGGCCTAGAATACAAGAGGAACAACAAATTCTTCTTACAGGGATACACGGACTCCAACTATGTCGGATCATATGATGATCGTAAATCAACTTTAGGATATTTGTTTCATCTTGGATCTGGTCCTGTCTCTTGGCACAACAAGAAGCAACAGGTGGTTGTTATTTCATCAACAGAGGCAGAATATCGCACCGCACGTGAAGTTGTGTGCGAAGTGATATGGTTGCATCGCATCCTAACAAGTATGGGTCTTCCATCAAAATCTCCAATACACTTGTTCTACGACAACATGGGTGTTTTGAATCTTGTCAAGAATCCAGTACATCATGAAAGAACCAAGAACATTGACACACAATATCACTTCATTCGAGATGAAGTTCCAAGGCACCGAATTCAGCTTTAGTACATTCCCACAAATGCTCAAGTTGCAGACATTTTCACTAAAGCACTTGCACATGTCAAATTTGAATTGTTTCGTAGCTCTCTATGTATTGCAAAATGATGTAATCTGGGGGGATGTTAGTATAGCTAGTTATTGTTTCATTATCCAAATAATGTAATAAGGGGGGATGTTAGCGTATAATATATTTTAGCACTTATTAGTTTATTACATTATTTTCTCGTTACACTATTAGCTAAATATTGAGCGGATTATTGTTGGGATCCGCTTCTCCCGAGCTAATTGAAGCATATTGTGTATTATTTAATCACTACTTCAATGATGAAATGTTGTTCGTTTTCCTCATAAATTTGTCTCAAGCACCTTTTGACTTTGGAAAATGCAAAATCAAGACCAAAGGTGAGGGATTGTATTGATTTAATGTTGTCTTGTTTTCTTTTTTCATGTAAATTTATGATTTTAAAGTTCATAATGGAGTTATCATTCACAAAACACATGTAAGAATTGGATATAAATAATGGAAAATAATGTGAAATTCAAGGTCAATTTGGGAATGGGCTTGATAAATTAAATCCTTGGCCCTAACGAATTGCTCTGGATTCAACTTGATAAATTAAATCACTAGCTTGGTGGAGTGAATTGCTTCCAAAATGGTACTTATAGTTTTTTTAGTGATTTATAGGCAATTGGACCCAAGTGGAGTGAATTGCTACATATTAATGGATTTGGCAAAAATCCTTCAAATTTGATCTAAATGTTTCCCACCAATGGAAGGATGTAAATTTGGCATCAAATTTGAGGATGTTTTGCAAAATAATGAACTAAAGGACTAGGGTCACTTTGAGCATGCTAAAAAATTATGTATTATGGAAAATTTTGACTTCTTATGTGCCCATAATTTGGTTTTCAATAATAGTTGGATGGAAGGGTTTAAGATTTCTTCCATCCGAAATATTTAGACCATCTCCCCAAAATCCTTGTTAAATTCTAATCTAATTACATAAAATTAAAAATAAAAATGCATGAAAGTAAATTTTAAAGTTTAGGGTACAAGATATTTAAAAGTAAATATGAATGAAACCACAATGTAGACACAAAAATCTAGCCACTTGTCATCAATTTGTATCCTCCAATCATAGCCATTCATTATTTATGTATATATATGTGTGTGTGTGTGTTTATTTAATATATACATAAATATTAATATTTTATATTTATATTTATATATTTAATAAATATATGTATTTATGTGAATAAATCCTAACCATCTACCACGACTTAATCTCAGCCACCCATTCATTTTAATCTATCTCACATGCTCAAGTTCAATCTCAACCCTTCCTCATGTTTTAATCTCGACTATTCATTGGTGTTGTCAAAACCCTAACATGATCAAGGGCAAATTATAAAAGATGATTCATTTTGATGAATCAAGGTCCACAAAAAATCCAAATATCACAAATTTAAACATTTGTACACTCACAAACCCTAGCCACTTCGCTATCATCTTCCTTACCGCCACCACTACACCTTCCACCACTCACAAAGATTAAATTTGTTTGCAGGTGTATGAACCATATTTTTGGAAGTTGTTGCAACTAGGGTGATCCCGTAGGGATACACAAGTCCACCTGCACACTTGTTTGGAGCAGAAGATGATGCAGAAGACACCATATGTTCATTTGTGAATAAGGGTTTTTGAACCCTAGATTTATAATCATTATATCAATACAACATCATATTATAACATTGGAGACCATGACTCCTCCCCATAATAATATTGATAATATTGTCTTCATTTGTGCAATAAGATTTTGTGTTGATTTTGTTATCTATTGCTTTGATGTTGTTATTTTTCTACTTACAAAATTGTGATCATGGTGATACCCCCAAAGGGTTCCTCATATTTTGATTTACCTTGTCACTTATTTATGTTTCTTTTTCCATTTTGTAAGTTTCCAAAAGTTCGATCGTGCAAAACTCATAAAAAACTAGGGTTTCTGGGAGAAGCAGAGTTCGATTAGTGGTCGCATGGATGCCATGCAACATTCGAGGAACACCCTGTAGAGTCTAGGAGATACCTCACAGCATTCAAGTGACTCTGGTCAGCATTTAGAAGAGAGGGTAAGAAATACGTAGGCTTCCTGGTAAGCCTGGTTCAAACCCTAAATCCATTTTGTTTTTATTTTTTTGCTTTTTAACAGTGAAGTTAACAGGAAAATATCTATTTTTTGTTTTAAAAAGCAGTTGCATTTTTCATTTTAGGTATTTGCATCTTTCATATAGTCTTCATATAAAATAGAGTTGCATTTTATGCATTCGTTGCAGTTGCATCATCACATTTTATTCAGATTTTTGTTGTGTTATGGTGTTTCATTTGTTATTTTGTATGTTGTCTGCAATTAAAATTATAAAATCATAAATAGTTGCATATTAGGGTTAAAGGCTTCCATTTTTTCTTTTCTAATCTAGAAAAAGTTCATAATACCTAAGTATACTTCCACTATTGGAATCACTTGATGATTCAGGGTGGGAGAATTGGGTGAACTCTCCACTATTGGAATCACTTGATGATTCAAGGTGGATCTTAAAAAGTGTACCCTAAGTTCTTTTGAGGAACTTGGTGTTAATGTCCTTGGCTTCTAGCTTAGACATGTGAAATAAGATATTTTTAACATTGAGTGAACATAATAGACAACATAAATCTTAAAATGAATCACACACTCTGCACATCACACATTTAACAAAAGTGAGTTGGATTTCATCACCAACCATTGTTCGAGATTAGCAATGGTGGGATTCATCTCCATCTATTATCTTGTCCCATAGAAACTATAGAAACCCATGAGTAATATTTCTGGATTTCATCACCAGAAATATTCTCATTTTCCATCCATACTTAGAGTCCACCTTGCATATTAGCTTACGTTTGCATAGTATAACACACAAAACCACAAAAAAAGAGAATCTATTGCAAAACATAGGATTGAGTTGCTTGTTTGATTCTGTGTGATTTCCATTGCATCCCTTCTGCACATTCCACACACTCACCATCCCCAATCGACTCACTAGCTTATGGTTTCAACTCGAAGTTAGGCAAAGATTTTGAGTCAAGCCTCTTTTAGCCAAACCACTTCATCCATAGAGTTTTCTACATATTTCCCTACTAGTTCTATGGTTAATCATGTAAGTGTGATACATATAAGTTGTTTTGGTTTGTCTACAGGACTCTCACATACTATGTATACCTCAAATATTGATGTGTTGCATAAATCCATCAATATCCCCATTCCAAAAACTGAGTCATCATTTCCTACCAATACGAACATAACCTATATAGATATGGGTAAAGTTGGAACTTATCTAAGATCCACTAACCCTAATCTAGAGTAAATCCATAGCCCACCTAGGCATAATCTTTCTTATCAATATGAACTTGCCCACCCACAACCTTCCAGTTTCACCCAGGTGTATACCAACCCTCTTTTTGAGGCATCATCTACACCTTCCCATCACTTGTCTCTCCTAAAATAATCATGTGGTCAAAACATTTCCATCCCATCCTCCTATACCACCACCTATGACAATCCATTGTATGAATTACATATCAATGTTGCTTCACAAATGCCAGTCTCCACTGCATCAAATGTCACATATTCAGTTACAATCCCTATTGCAACCTATCCCCCATCCACCTCATCCATTTCCACCACACATACACCATATACCTCAAAAATTTCCATACACTAAGCATGGCAACAACTCAAAAAAATGCTCATAGGTTAGCAAGATGCTCATTATTATTCCCAACAATACCTTTAGGAGGAAATAGATCCAGTGGCCACAACAAATTCTTCATGGTAAATACAAGTGGTAAATCTTAAGTCCTAGTCCATTCCAACCCAGACTACCTTCTTTACTTCAAATTCATCATGGGTATAGCAATCTTATATGGTTTCCATCCCCAAACCTCCATTAGTCCACACCCATTCCATTCCCACAAGTTAGCATGTTCATATTCTCCAAACCTCATCTCCATTCCATCTCCTGCAATCATTCGCTCATCAAGCCCAACATCATCAAATACAATATAATCCATCAAGCCATAAAAATCTCATTACACCCCAACATTTCACCACTTCATCTCCATACAATCACCAAGTAATTCAAAGCTTCCACATACCTGGGGAAGACCCTAGAATTTAGGCAATGCAATAGCAAATTGTTAGCTTGATACAACACACTCCTGGTATGATGAACCAGAAGCCTACTTTAAGATAGCCAATCAATCAATCCATTCACTTTTTGGTATCATCATTGTCATAGCTGGTAGATTTTATAGTACTAAAATTTGATAAATTTAAGGGGACTGAGGATCCTAGAAAGCATGTAAGCACATTTATTCACTTATGCTTCAGAACCCAAGCTCAAGATGCTTTAATGCTCAAAACCTTTCCTCATACATTGGGAGGAGATGTTGTGGAGTGGTATAAACATATGTCTCATCACATTATTTATACATTTAAACAATTGGTAAACCAATTCCTATAAATATTCTCCCTCAATGTTCGTAAGAAAATCACAATGTCTGACTTGTATAAGCTTAAGCAATTTGATGATGAGTTAGTCTATGATTTTGGTAACCATTAGAGGGTCATTATCACAAAAATACCATTCTTCCTACCAATGGAAGAGTTAACTCGATTTTTCACCAAGATTTTATTAAAATCCATATCCTAGTTATTACAATTGCAACAATACAACTCCTTCGAAGAAGCTTTTACTCAGGCTAGCATAATTAAGAAAATAAAAATCCAAGAAGGTGTGCTAAATCCTAAGAAGAAATAATGGTATAACAAGGGCCAATCAAAAGAAAGTTATTCTAGAAAATCTAAGTCAAATCAAGCAAAGAAAATGAATCAAGTGGTCATGATTCAGTCAGTAATAGCTCAACAACAATATTCAATGCAACAACAACCGTAACAAATTTTATATCAAGCGATTCCCCCACCCCAAAAAAATTATAACATAGTGTCAACTATGGATAATCATCAAAGTCAACAATATATTTGACAAAATCGCCATTACACACCCTTTTATGAGTTATATGCTTCCATATTTCATAGGTTGTATGACACAAATCAGCTTGCCTTGCCTAAGGTTAAACCAGATGATCCTACCAAACGTAGCAAAAACTATAGAGAATATTTTTTTTCCCTTATAATCGATAGAATAGGAATGACATTAACAACTGCCATCAATTTAAAGATATAGTGCAAGACCTAATTGACCTAGGGGCCATCAAGTTTGATAGTACCTTGGCTCAATAAAATTCAAACTTTAGCATTTATCAAACACCACTTCCCCATCATGAAGAAGTGCAACCAACAACAAGAGTATCAAACATCAAGACTTCTCCTAATCAGGTCAACCATGTGCAACAATATCAATATTTTTGGGTGCTATTCATGTAGTCACCCGAGGTCAACAACGCACCAATAAATAGAATGCACAACAATAGACTATCCAATCTCCCGTAGTACCTCAGGCAAGTATGTCTCCTCAACCTATCAATTCATCATCATCGATTTAGTTCTCTACCAATTATCCCCAACCAATTTACATTATAAGCCATCCATCTCCACCCAATCATATTTCCAATCATCCACAAAGGCCAATCATCTCTCTGAGTAGTTGTTAGGATCTCATTATTAAAATAAAGCACACACACAAAATACTAAAAAATAACTCAAATACATCAAATAACTCAATAACACTATGCAGAAATTAAATGTAGAAATGGAACAATCTCACAAAAACACATAATAACAGGCCTCTTCGAGGGGGACACCTCCTTCAATATTTCATTATATTGCAAAAAAATGAATTCTTACATGGCTTCATATCTTTTAAAGAAAAACTTCATGCAACCCTACCTAAAGGGTCAAGAGTTGGCTTACATGCAAAATGCCACTCGAGCTAGAATCTCCTACCTAACATCACATACAATCTTGATAAAAATGGTTACAAGATATGGCACCACTTGGCTAGACACCTTACTTACCACATATATTACAAAGTATTATAAAATAATATTATAATAGGATCCCCACATTGGGAGTGGGTCATTACATAAGTAATTGAGAATTACAAAATGGTATTAGGATAGGATCCTAACATGTCCTTATCCTTTGAAAAACTTTGTCCTCAAAGCTAAAAATGAGGGAATTGGTGTTGGAGCTGATGGAGAGACTCCCATGTAGCATCTTTTGTATGGAGCCCGTACCACTTAACAAGAACTTCTGTTATGGTACGATTACGGAGAGTGTGGGTTCGATGATTCAATTATTTTTTAGGTTTGACTAATATGGACCCTTCTTCATCCAATTTTGGTAATGTTGATTGAACCTGTACCTATGTGCCCACAACATTTTGGATAGAGGAAACATGGAAAATAGTATGGAGCTTGGAGGTAGGCAGAAGAGCCAATTTGTAAGCAGTGGTACTAATCTATTGTAGAACTTGGTAGGGTCCATAGTATTTTGTAGCAAGTTTTTGGTATCGATGGATTTGTAGAGATGATTGTTTGTATGACTACAAGCAAAGGAAGACCATATCACCCACATCAAATCTACACTCAGAATGATGTTGGTTAGCCTATTGTACCATTCGATTCTAGGCCATGTCCAAATTCTACTTCAGCTGGTAGAGAACATCAGTATGTTGGATGAGAGTGGTGTTGACTACTTGGACCTTGGAGATGTCTAGGATGTGTGAAGAAGGCATGAGTGGATGGCACTCATAAATGGCCTTAAAAATGGTGAGTTTGGTTTATGTATTATAGGAAGTGTTGTACCACCATTCGATCAAAGGAAGCCACTTCACCCATTGAGTAGGATGATCTGATGCAAAGCAACGAAGATAGGTCTCCAAAAATTTGTTGACAATCTTAGTTTGACCATCCATTTATGGATGATAGGCTAAACTCATTTTGAGCTGAGTTCCCTACAACTTAAATAATTCTTGCCAAAAATGACTACTGAAGTTGGGGTCTCAATCAGACACAATGGAGATGGGCATACCATGAAGGCAAAAAATAGAATTGAGAAATATTTAGGCAACAGTGGAGTCTGTGTAAGGATGGCCAAGGGAACAAAAATGAGCATACTTCGAAAGGTGATCCACTACCATGAGAATAATAAACTTACTACCATATTTAGGTAACCCTTCTATAAAATCTATTGAAATATTAGTCCAAACTTGATATGAAATGGACAAGGGTTAAAGAGTACCCGAAGAATGTACTGTTTCACCTTTCATCAATTGATAGGTATCACAAGCTGCTAAAAAATCACAGATATCATATTTCATACCTTGCTAGAAGAATTTCCACTTGAGGCGTTTATATGTTTTAAGAAATCCTAAATGGCTTGTATAGAGAGCAGTATGTAGTTCCTTCATGAAAATCTCATGGAGTCGGGACGTGTGAGGAAGAACAAGGCATTAGCAATAACACAGGTCATGACCATCCCAATTGTAGCCTGGGAATGAAGTAGGATCATCTTGGAGTGAGGCCACCAAATCTTACAAGTATGCATCCTGAAGTACCTCCTATCGTAAGAAATCTATCCATTGAGGAACAGGTGAGGAAATGGCACATAACATACGAAGGGACTCATATTGGCGAGAGAGAGAGCATCAGCCACAAGATTCTCTTTGCTCTTCTTATAGGTAATATCATAATCATATCCCATGAGTTTAGAAACCCATTTTTATTGTTCTACGGTAGCAACCCATTGTTCCAAGAAGTATTCGAGACTCTGATGGTCTGTTTTAATGGAGAAATGGTGTCCAATGAGATATGGTCACCAATGGGTATGGCATGTAAGATTGCCAACATCTCCTTGGTATATGTAGATTTTCCCAAGTTATGATCAGAGAGTGCCTTACTAGTGAAATCCAAGGGTCTTCCTTCCTGCATCAACACTACCCCGATGCCACGATTGGAAGCATCACTTTCAATGACGAAAGGCTTGGAAAAATTTGGCATGGCTAAAACTGGTGTGGTGGTCATAACATGCTTCAATTCGAGGAAGGCTTGGTCAGTGGGCCCCGTCAAAGTAAAATAGTCCTTATTTAACATGGATGTGAGGGGACTACCATTTTACCATAATTACGAATAAATTTGTGGTAGTAACATGTAAGCCCTAAGAATCCCCGAAGTCCCTTGAGAGTGTGAGGTTTTGGCCAGTCATGAATGGATTGAATCTTCTTGGGGTCGACCTTGATGCCATATTTGGATATAATGTATCCTAGATAATCCCCTTTAGTCAGAACAAAGGAACACTTAGCAAAAAGTTGATGTTGTAGCAATAACTGTAATGTCTGATCCACATGGATAAGGTGTTCTTCCCATGAGCGACTATAAATCAAGATATCATCAAAGAAAACCAGGATGAAATTCCATAGGAGAGGGTGAAAGATGTTCATCAGGATATGAAATATGGAAGGAGCATTTGTCAGACCAAATGGCATTACCAAGAACTCATAGTGATCTTCATGAGTATGAAATATATTTTTGGGAATATCCTCATCCTTGAGCCTAATTTTATGGTAACCAGAATGAAGGTCTAACTTGGAGAAGTACATAGCTCTATGTAATTCATATAGCAATTCATCCACTACCAGAATGGGGAATTTATCCTTGATGGTAATTTTATTGAGCTCACGGTAGTCTATACACAATCACCATGAGCCATATTTTTTGAGAACTATTAAAATTGAAGAAGAGTAAGGGCTGGTACTGGGTCAAATGACACCATCTTTGAGCAATTCTTGTACCATATTCTCAATTTTAGAGTTGATAGCATGAGGATACCGATACAGTCTGATGTTGGATGGTGCATTATCTGATAGTAGTGGAATAGCATGGTCATGTGAGCGATGAGGCAGTAGGGTAGTTGGTTTTGAAAAATGCCATTGCGTGTTGAGCAAGGTGCAACAACGGTATTGTCATTGTTGTCAACACAGTCAGACAGATCGGTTGATGCTCAGACAGATCGGTTGATGCAGTGGATAGGAGTTCAGTGATGCAGTGGACAAGAGTTAAGAGGTTCTTCAGAGTATGTACAGTGATTATCCAAAAGATCGAAGTGGCCCATATGCTAAAAATCAAAAGAAAATCACAAGGAAGAAAACTGTCGCGATATCGCGACATGTTGAGAAGAAAGAAAATTGTCGCGATATCGCGACATGTTGAGAGAAAGAAAAACTGTCGCGATATCGTGACATGTTGAGAAGAAAGAAAACTGTCGCGATTTCACGACATGTTCGGAGAGAAAGCAAGCAAGCAAAACTGTCACGATTTCGTGACATGTTCGGAGAGAAAGTGCAAGCAAGCAAAACTGTCGCGATTTCGTGACATGTTCGGAGAGAAAGCGCAAGCAAGCAAAACTGTCGTGATTTCGTGACATGTTCGGAGAGAAGGCGCAAGCAAGAAAAAGTGTCATGATTTCGCGACATGTTCGAAGAGAAAAAGGCAAGTAGAAAAAGTGTCACGATTTCGTGACATATTGCAAGAGAGATAGTACAGAAGAAAAAGTGTCACGATTTCATGACATGTTGGAAGAGAAAAAGGCAAGTAGAAAAAGTGTCATGATTTCATGACATATTGCAAGAGAGATAGTATAGAAGAAAAAGTGTCACGATTTCATGACATGTTGGAAGAGAAAAAGGCAAGTAGAAAAAGTGTCACGATTTCATGACATATTGCAAGAGAGATAGTACGAAAGAAAAAGTGTCGCGATTTCATGACATGTTGGAAGAGAAAAGGCAAGTAGAAAAGTGTCACGATTTCACGACATATTGCAAGAGAAAGAGGAGAGAGAAAAAGTGTCACGATTTCATGACATGTTTCATTTCGGCAAAGAAAAGAGAAAGAGGAGAGAGAAAAGTGTCACGATTTCGTGACATGTTGCATTTTCGGGGCCAAAGCGAAGAGAAATGAGGAGAGAGAAAAAGTGTCACGATATCGTGACATGTTGCATTTTGCGGTCCAAAGCAAAGAGAAAGAGCGAGAAGAAAAAGTGTCGCGATATCGTGACATGTTGCATTTTCGCGGTCCAAAGGAAGAGAAAATGCAAGGAGGAAAAAGTGTCACGATATCGCGACATGTAGCATTTTCGCGGTCAAAGGAAGAGGAAGGCAGAGAAGGAAAAGTGTCGCGATATCGCGACATGTCGCATTTTCGCGACTTGAAAGAGAGGAAGGCAGAGAAGGAAAAGTGTCACGATATCGTGACATGTCGCATTTTCGCGACTTGAAAAGAGTAGGAAGGCAGAGAAGAAAAAGTGTCACGATATCGTGACATGTCGCTTTTTCGTGACCCGAAGGCAAGAGAAAGAGCAAAGGAGAAAAAGTGTCACGATATCGTGACATGTCGCATTTTCGCGACTCTAGGAGGAGAGAGAAAGTAAGAAGGCAGAAGTGTCGCGATATCACGACAAAAGTAAAAAGGAAGAGTACGAAGGTGAAAGTGTCACGATATCATGACATGTTGTGTTTTCACGGGTACAAGCAAATAGAAGAAGCAAGGAGGCGAAAGTGTCACGATATCATGACATGTGTTTTCGCAAGCTAAGAAGAGAACCCAGCGAAAGAAGATATGTGACAGTTAACTGAAGTCGTACGACAGTTACAGGTGCAGTTACAGAAGAAGTCGATATGACAGTTACAGGTGCAGTTATAGAAGAAAATCATGCAGCTAAAATAAGAAGAGTTAACGAAAGTCGGTACGATAGTTATAGGTGCAGTTACAGAGAAATATCATGCAGCTAAAATAAGAATAGTGAACTAAAGTCAGTATGACAGTTACAGGGGCAGTTACGGGTTGCATGCGAAAATATGGAAGTTAAAAATAGAGTTAGAACTTTGTTATAAAAGGAGGTCTGCGTGGAGAATTAAATTGACGTTGAAATAGAGTGAAAGCGCTTGGGATTAACGCGAGGTGGATTTAATCTTGCGAAGAGAGCAAGAGGAGAGCGAGAGAGGTGTGCGGTATGTGAAGCACGAGGAGAGTGCACTGGAGCCGAGCGAGCACAGTGTGTGTTGTGTGAAGAGTGGGAAATGTTGAGAAAGCAATAGACCAGTCAGGGTCTTGTAAAAGTGAAGGCATCTTTATGTCAATCTTCTAGTTTTAGAATAGAAGTCCAAGTTGGTGCTTGGCATCAGGGGTTGGTGCTCCTTCCAGTTGGTGCTGGTAAATCAGGGGTTGGTGCTCCTTCCAGTTGGTGCTGGTAAATCAGGGGTTGGTGCTCCTTTCTATTGTTGCAGATAAATCAGGGGTTGGTGCTCCTTCCAGTGGGTGCTGGTAAATTGATTGTAAAATTGGTATTTTGCAAAGGCTGGATTTGGATGGGAGTCCAAACAGTCAATTTTGAGGAGTAGCCAAAACTGGTGAACCTCGGTACATCTTGTGTTGTGTGATGCTCTTTTGGTATATTTGCTTTATTGAGTTTTAAGCTTTCATTGTTTAGGCATTAAGAATTGAAGATTTAAGTTTTTAAGAGCTACACTGATTCACCCCCCTCTCAGTGTCATTGTGAGACTAACAATTGGTATCAGAGCCAGTTTCCCTTATCAGGCTAAATCAGCTAGGGTTGATCTTGGATTAGTACGCAATGGGTAAGAAGAATAGATCCTCCTCAAATAAGGCATCTCAGTCAGTTTCAGTTCCTGTGGAAGAGAAAATTGAACTAGAAAAGATAGGAGTGAATTTTGAAAAGATAGGAGTGAACTCTGAAGCATGTGATGAAAACCTTGAGGGTGAAGTATATCTAGAAGGTGAGTTGATCGCTGCACTTGAAGAGTTGAATATAGAAAAGAAAAAGAACAGAAGACTGTCCAAGAAGTTGGAAGAATATGGGGATAAGATCGAAGATCTCTTCTTACAAATTCATAAAGCCAAGAAAATAGAAGAAGCCTTGAAGTCACACCTGGATGATAAAGTCGATGTATGTAGCAAACGTGAAGAGGAATCTAACAAAGTTTTTAGTGATCTAAAGCTGCAAGTAGAAGAGTCCAAAAGGATTGAAGAAACTCTCGGGTCACAGATCAATAAGAAAGAGATTGTTTGCTTGCAAACAAGAAGAGGAGATTGTTTTATTGAAGAAACAACTAGAAGAGGCCAATACAAATCTCAAATTTGAGAAGAGCACAGAGTTGCTAGATGAAATGATAAGGCAACAAAGAAGCCCCATGTCTAAGCTTGGTCTTGGATGTAAAGCTGAACAACCTTCATCTTCCAAATATGTAGAGAAGAAGAAGTTCACTGTTGAAGGATCAAAGCAAGAAAAGTCTGAAGCTGAATCTTCAAAAGGAAGAAAATATCAAAGGAGATCTACAACAAAGCAACCACAACAAAAGAGGTTCTATCACTCTCACTCTATTCATAATAATGCTTTTAATGGCTATTGTTTTAGATGCAACCATTATGGTCACAAGGCAATTTATTGTGGATTGAATAATAGATCAAAGAGTTATGATGATAGAAATACATCTGCTTTTCGATTGAACACCATGTGCAATGTTTTAAATGTAATGGTCATGGGCACATAGCAAGGTTTTGTCCAAGAACTTTTGTATCTAATCTAAGGCAAGACAGTAGATTTCATCAGACACAAAGAATGAAACACAGACAGGGAAGAAATCATGTGCATCAAAGAAAGGAAAATAATCATCCATCAAGGATGCACAAGAGACAACCACCCAAGAGAAATGTTCAAGTTCACGAAAAGGTTCAAAATAGGGATGCGGTTGAAAAACTCAAGCCCAAGTTCAAGAAAGGTTGGAGAAAGAAAGAAGAGAGGAAATCGTGTCTCCTTGGACTGAAGGAGATTACTCCTCTATTGCACTAAGCAGCTCCGGGTAGCACATCCTCAGGGGGAGCAATCTTAAAGTTTTATTTTAATGCTCCTATGTTGTTTGGTTATCCGAGGATGAAAGGCAAGTAGTCAGGGGGAGTTGTCGTATAGTTGTCAAAATGTGTTTCAGTTCATGTAGTTGTTTGTGGAGGTAATAAGTAGGAGCATGAGACGTTGGCTTGACAGAGCCAGTTTTTTTATTATTGTGAAATCTCTCTGGTGATGGCGGTTACAATAGCAGATAGTGTCAAACTGATGTGCTTCAGTAGAACAACATGGTGAACAGCTAGGTTTTCGATGCAGCAGCTGATAGGCGTTATCTGAGATAGAACATGCAGTACAGGTCATCGTGTCATGGAAGCATAAGCTGGCAGGTGCTGGTTTTGAAGCCTGTAACATTCCCAATCTGCAGATAACATAGAATCCATGTTGTGAGTATGTCTCGATTTATCTACCAATATCGAGGGAGGACTATGGTAAAGCTCTTCATGATCATTATGAAAATTACTGCCAACGTGTAGCTGGGAAGGCGTGCGTTTCTTAACCAAAAATACAACACTTCGTTTGGTATAAGAGAGCATCAATTTTCTCTAAAGAAGTAGCCATTATCAAAGAGATGCCAGAGTCAAAGCAAACAGTAGCACTAGCACCCAGTTCGTCAAGAGTGCCAAGTGGCACATGCAAGGCAGAGACGTTGAGAGAATAGCGCCCAGGTGGTGAAGCGCCAAGGAGGACAAGATGCCTATGCACCTAAGAAAGTCTTGCATTATTTGAGGAATGCGAGATATTGCCCGAGGAATCCCTTGATCGCAGCGAGGAGAAATGCTCCCTGGAATCGCGTGAAGAACGTTCGCCTAAGACATTGAGTAGCCCTGACATATGCCCTAGCAGGAAGCAGAATACCGAGAGTTGATGACTACATGTAGATTGAGGTTCCAACGCTAGAGGTAATGGTCCAAAAGTATGAGTTTGAGTAAGGTGCACTATAGTTGGCCGTGAAGCATTTAACAAAATATTGTCTCCTGATTCGAACAGTTGAAAGTAAGGTGTGACCAGTGGTGACTGTAGAAAACATAGACCAAGTTGAAAATGTAAGAAGGGATTTGGTTGGTGTTGTGGTACTGTGTTTGATGCTTGCATAGAGTTGGCAGTAAAATTGCAGTGTTGGTACAGTGTTGGACAAAAATTGGTACAAGTGTGAGTCACTTGTCAATTTTGTTGACAGATGTGAAATCAGCATTTTTGAATGGGAAGCTTGAAGAAGAGGTTTATATTGAGCAGCCAGATGGTTTCTCACTTGGTGATGATTGGTTGAGTTGATTTGATTAAGCCTAGTCAAGTTATGTGTGAAGTGATTTTTAAAGTTCTCTGAAATAAATTATTCCATCATTCTATGTTGAGTTGAGATTGAGGTTAGAAGATATTAAGTCTCTAACAATTCTCTTTATGCTTCTATGAAGTGGATTTGATTTGAGATTGTCATTCATTATTGAGTTCATTTTGAATACTACTTGAGCATGATTGATTGAGCCTTTGAGAAGGCCTTTGGGAAATATTTGAGGACAGGTGTTGGGACAGACTTCTAGAGCAGATTTCGGACAGGTTCTTAGTGAGCTTGTTGGAGCAGATTTGGACAGGTTTTGTATGAGCTTGTTATTCAACATTGGACAAGTTCTATGTGAGCTTGTTAAGCAGGTTCTGTGTGAGCCTATTGACAGAGTACAGAGAACAGAGTCTCAATGGATAGAGATCCAGCAACCAACACAGTTGAAGATAGATCTGAGTGAGGATTCTTCAAGTGGAGAGAGGTCCACCAGTCAATGCAGCAGAGAGACAGAGTCTTCTATAATATAACAATTGGAGAGAGGTCCACCAGCGGATACCTTCACAATAAATTGGGAGTGGTCATGCTTCCCAAGAACTGACTAGCTATCAGGACCACATTCTCAGGGGGAGCATTTATATATTTGATTATCTTTTTGCTCATGTTTGTAATTTTTGCTAACTGTAATAATTTGTGCCTGAGAATGTTGTGCATGGACTCGGGGGAGTCTGCAATAGCCCTTTGGTATTATTGTCAAAGGGGGAGAAGATTTACAAGAAATTGCACGTGTGTTGCCAACAATTCCAAAGGGGGAGATTGTTGAGCAAGGTGCAGCAACAGTATTGTCATTGTTGTCAACACAGTCAGACAGATCGGTTGATGCTCAGACAGATCGGTTGATGCAGTGGACAAGAGTTCAGTTGATGCAGTGGACAAGAGTTAAGAGGTTCTTCAGAGTATGTACAGTGATTATCCAAAAGATCGAAGTGGCCCATATGCTAAAAATCAAAAGAAAATCACAAGGAAGAAAACTATCGCGATATCGCGACATGTTGAGAAGAAAGAAAACTGTCGCGATATCGTGACATGTTGAGAGAAAGAAAAACTGTCGCGATATCGCGACATGTTGAGAAGAAAGAAAAACTATCACGATTTCATGACATGTTCGGAGAGAAAGCGCAAGCAAGCAAAACTATCACGATTTCATGACATGTTCGGAGAGAAAGCGCAAGCAAGCAAAACTATCATGATTTCCAACATGTTCGGAGGAAAAAGCAAGAAAAAGTCCCGATTTCGTGACATGTTCGGAGGAGAAAGTGCAAGCAAGAAAAATTGTCACGATTTCGTGACATGTTCGAAGAGAAAAGGCAAGTAGAAAAAGTGTCACGATTTCGTGACATATTGCAAGAGAGATAGTACGAAAGAAAAAGTGTCACGATTTCGTGACATGTTGGAAGAGAAAAAGGCAAGTAGAAAAAGTGTCACGATTTCGCGACATATTGCAAGAGAGATAGTACGGAAGAAAAAGTGTCACGATTTCGCGACATGTTGGAAGAGAAAAAGGCAAGTAGAAAAAGTGTCACGATTTCGCGACATATTGCAAGAGAGATAGTACGGAAGAAAAAGTGTCACGATTTCGTGACATGTTGGAAGAGAAAGAGTAGAAAAAGTGTCAGATTTGACATGTTGAGAAGAAAAGAAAGAGAAAAAGTGTCACGATTTCGCGACATATTGCAAGAGAAAGAGGAGAGAGAAAAAGTGTCGCGATTTCGCGACATGTTTCATTTTCGCGGGCCAAAGCAAAGAGAAAGAGGAGAGAGAAAAAGTGTCACGATTTCACGACATGTTGCATTTTCGCGGGCCAAAGCGAAGAGAAATGAAGGAGAGAGAAAAAGTGTCGCGATTTCGCGACATGTTGCATTTTCGCGGTCCAAAGCGAAGAGAAAATGCAAGGAGAGAAAAAGTGTCGCGATATCGCGACATGTTGCATTTTTGCGGTCCGAAGCGAAGAGAAAATGCAAGGAGGAAAAAGTGTCGCGATATCGCGACATGTAGCATTTTCGTGGTCCAAAGCGAAGAGGAAGGCAGAGAAGGAAAAGTGTCACGATATCGTGACATGTCGCATTTTCACGACTTGAAAAGAGTAGGAAGACGAGAAGGAAAAGTGTCACGATATCGTGACATGTCGCATTTTCACGACTGAAAAGGAGGAAGGCAGAGAATGAAAAAGTGTCGCGATATCGTGACATGTCACGTTTTCGCGACCCAAAGGTAAGAGAAAGAGCAAAGGAGAAAAAGTGTCGCGATATCGTGACATGTCGCATTTTCGTGACTAAAGGAGGAGAGAGAAAGTAAGAAGGCAGAAGTGTCGCGATATCACGACAAAAGTAAAAAGGAAGAGTACGGAGGTGAAAGTGTCGCGATATCATGACATGTGTTTTTGCGGGTACAAGCAAACAAAAGAAGCAAGGAGGCAAAAGTGTCACGATATCATGACATGTTGTGTTTTCGCGAGCTAAGAAGAGAACCCAACCGAAAGAAGATATGTGACGATTAACTGAAGTCGTTACGACGATTACAGAGTGCGATTACAAAAAGTCGATACAAGATTACAGGTGCGATTAAGAAGAAAATCATGCAGCTAAAATAAGAAGAGTTAACAAAAGTCGATACGATAATTACGAGTGCCATTATAGAAAAATATCATGCAGCTAAAATAAGAACAGTGAACTAAAGTCAGTACGATAGTTACAAGGGCAGTTACGGGTTGCATGCGAAAATATGGAAGTTAAAAATAGAGTCAAAACTTTGTTATAAAAGGAGGTCTACGTGGAGAATTAAATTGATGCTAAAAAGAGTGAAAGCGCTTGGGATTAACGCGAGGCGGATTTAATCTTGCGAAGAGAGCAAGAGGAGAGCGAGAGAGGTGTGCGGTATGTGAAGCACGAGGAGAGTGCACGGGAGCCGAGCGAGCACAGTGTGTGTTGTGTGAAGAGTGGGAAATGTTGAGAAAGCAATAGACCAGTCAGGGTCTTGTAAAAGTGAAGGCATATTTATGTCAATCTTCTAGTTTTAGAATAGAAGTCCAAGTTGGTGCTTGGCATCGGGGGTTGGTGCTCCTTCCAGTTGGTGCTGGTAAATCAGGGGTTGGTGCTCCTTCCAGTTGGTGCTCTTTTCTGTTGTTGCAGATAAATCGGGGGTTGGTGCTCCTTCCGGTGGGTTCTGGTAAATTGATTGTAAAATTGGTATTTTGCAAAGGCTGGATTTGGATGGGAGTCCAAACAGTCAATTTTGAGGAGTAGCCAAAGCTGGTGAACCTCGGTACATCTTGTGTTGTGTGATGCTCTTTTGGTATATTTGCTTTATTGAGTTTTAAGCTTTCATTGTTTAGGCATTAAGAATTGAAGATTTAAGTTTTTAAGAGCTACACTGATTCACCCCCCCTCTCAGTGTCATTGTGAGACTAACATTGTGCTTAGTTAGAACAAGTTGAAAATCTACTGGAATTTAATCCATTGTGGAAGTGCTTGGTTGAATTAAAAAATTTTATGCAATGACCCTGAGGGATGACTTTTTTAACAACTTCTTCATACGATTGGAACTGATAATTTGGGAAGGGCCTATTTTCGCACCATGGAGGGTGTGTGTTTGTCCATGTTGTGAAAACTGTATCCATAGTTCTACAAAGTTCCAAGAGATAGTGCCCAAGGTGCCCAACCATTGAGCTCCTAACATAATGTCACATCCTCCCAACTGGAGATTAAACATGTCTTTCTTGAGTTCATAATACCCCATATTTATTTTAACATTGTGATATTTACCTTTACAAGGTAAATTACCTCCATTTGCCACCATTACTTCAAAGGAATTACATGTGTGTATATAGCAATTGGCCTGCTTAGCAACTCGAGGATCAATAAAGTTGTGTGTACTACCTGAATCAATAAGAATAGTAAGGTGTTGGCCTTTGAAAAAACCCACAACTTTCATGGTTTATGGAGTGGTAATCCTGAAAAGAGCATGGACTAAAATTTCTACCTAAGGTTCTTGGGTTTCCTCTTCCTATTGATTTGGTGCTTTAGCTGTGTCACTGTCCTCATCACTATGGACACTGCTATCGGGTTCCTATACATCTATTAAGAACAATATCTTAATTGCACATCTATGACCCTTCACAAATTTTTCATCATAATTATAACATAGCCCTTGGGCACAATGCACATCCATTTCATCTGTAGTCATTCGCTTAGGAGTAGGAGATTTATTATCAGTATCATTTTGGAACCGAGGAGGAAAGGGAGGTCGAGCTTAAGAAAATCATAATGTTCACCTTTGAGCTAAGAGTTTAGATTTGGCCAATCGGGCTAAACGGATAGCCTACATCATGGTTTGGGGTTTAAACATATTGACTTCAGCCTGAAGATCATCTTTCAATCCACTCATAAAACAAATCATAAAAAATCCCTCATTCAAGCCCTTAGTTTTATTTGCCAACTTCTCAAATTGTGTTTGGTAATTGCAAATTGTGGCTATTTGTTTCAACTTTGTCAATGCTCATGTAAAGTCTTCATAGTCACTAGGGCCAAATTGGGTGAGTAGTTGGGATTCAAAGTCCTCCCAAGATATATCAGGGGTAGTGGCTCGTATCCATTGGAACTAGTGTAAGGCCTCAAATTCTAAGTTGAAGGAAGCCATCTGAACCCGATGATATATAGGGACATTGTGGAGTCTAAAGAATTGATCAACCCAACATAACCAGCCATCGAAATCCTTTCCATTGAACTTAGGGAAGTCCAATTTAGGCATTTTGAAGGTTGAATCGTGATCATAGTGAGTGGTTTCTATTTTCTTTCTTCGGTCCTTTGTTTTCCTTATGCGACCTTGTTCAAAAATTTTAACTTGGTGTTCAGATGTGAGAGTACCTTGCAATTTGGTCTCCACCTATGTAAGTTGTTTTTCTAAGCAGATTCTAGTGGTATCATGATCCGTTCGAAGCTCTTGAATCTCTTCTCTTATGGTGAGGTTTGTAGTGGTCAAGTAGTCAAGGAATTTTGCATGTCGACCAGTATTGTGGTAAGTTCTAACTCCTTGTGTTGTCCACGAGTGTTGCTTGCCATTATGGGCCCTATTTTACTAAGTTACTAAAAATAGATGTGGGGTTTTAGGAGTTACTATTTTTAGTAAGGCATATAGAAAAGTTCTTGGGTGTGGTATATAAAAATAATCAACTCAAAAAAATAGGCACAATGAGCTATACCCCACAACATTGAATTTGGGCACCCCAGACTTTTTTTTCTATTGCTATGTTGACGAGTCTACTGGTGTTGTCGATTTCTGATTTGAAGTTACGATTCAAAATTTGGGATCCAAGATCAATTGTATGTGACCTGTAGTCTGCCTCCTGACCACCCTATCACTATCTTGTCTCTTCCCCTATCACATATACTGTGATTACTAACATAGTTCCTGTCACTGGCCTTAAGGATTCTCTGACACTGATAATATTGTTTCAAACACTGGAATTCTGTAATTCTAGACTGTTATAGAGGGTTATTACTGTCGATCTAACTATCACTGTTATTGACGAAACTATTATTTTCATTGTCTTGACTAGTTTTTTTCTGACCATGGGTTGTTGCAGACACTTACAAAATCTATCCTAACTGTTGGTGCATGCAAGTTTGTTTTATGTGATAAGGAATACTTTCTTCGTATTCTCACTTTTGGGGTTGTGAATGCAGGTTAGCAGAACAAGGATGGTGTTGATCTGTAGGTGGAATTTGTATTTTGTAGAACCAGGGTACACTAAGTAAGGGAGTATGTAATACCCATAGATCCTTTGTTATACTGCAGTGACGAACAATAATGCTCGAACCAATATTTTAGGCCACTACCCAAGTAGGATTCCACACATACCCTTGAGCACACTATCTACCTCTCTAATAGAATGGTAGGGTGATCATCTAGGATGTTGTGTCTCAAGGACTATGGATAATACAAGACCAAAAAACTTCCTAATGGATAAATTTTTTTTTAATCCTAGATTGTCTCCTGATACACCCGAAGATGCGTGGGAGCTCAAGTCTGTGCGCGAGTGGTCTAAGGCCTAGGTATTGGAGCCTGATCACCCCTCACTCCACTAGATGATTTATGGGCTATCTAGCTTAGCCAATAATGACAACTCCTTCATGATATTTTAAAACCCCAAGCACAAGATTTCTAACCTACACAACTACTAAAAAATAGATTGTATTTTTTGTGTTCTCTGGTTTTTTGGCCGAAAAAAATAGACTATTTTTTTGGATTTTTTCATAAAGGAAAAAATAGAAATGAAAAACACATGAAAAATTATACCTAATAGGCGGAATGGATGAAAAAATCATCTCAGTTGTAGCAAAACTCGGCCTTGGAAAGTGCTCTAATACCACTTGTTAGGATATCACTATTAAAATAAAGCACACTCACACAAAATACTAAAAAATAACTCAAATGCATCAAATAACTCAATAACACTATGCATAAATTAAATGCAGAAATGGAACAATCTCACAAGAACACAAAATCGCAAGCCTCTTCGAGGGGGCAACCTCCTTCAATATTTCATTAGCTTGCACAAAGATGAATTCGTATATGGCTTCATATATTTTAAAGAAAAACTTCATGCAACCCTACCTAAAGGCTCAATATTTGTATTACATGCAAAATGCCACTCGAGCTAGAATCCCCTACCCAACATCGGTTACAATCTTGTTAAATATGGTTACATGAGATGGTGCCACTTGGTTAGGCACCTTACTTTCCACATACATTACAAAGTATTATAAAATAATATTATAATGGTATCCCCCACGTTGGGAGTGGTTCATTACATAAGTAAATAAGAATTACAAAATGGCATTAGGATAGGATCCTAACAATAGTTGTCTAACCACTAGCCTTAAAATGGCTTTATCCAAGCTATCTATTTATGAGCTAATACAACAACCTCTGCCACACCGCGAGGCATTAATAGAGAATCTAAAATCCATTGAACTCCAATCTTAGGATACTAATACCTTTGGTAATTTTATTTGGAATATCCAAACATGTGTGGAGCCTTCCATTATATTTTATGATTTTGAAATCAAACCAATATCATCAGAATCAATGGACCCTTCATTACACATTATGACTCAAATTGATTGGAAACCATTCAAATAAGTTTTGACTAACACAAAATACTCCATCAATATCATCACCACCTCTGCTCTTTAACATCTTAATCTTCCACCATCTTATATAACCAAATCCACCTTCACCTTGAAAGCATTCAATGATGCTCTCTGTTCCATAGTTGGCACTATTTTTTTACCCATCTAAGTGGGGGTAAAAATACTGCATACAATGTTCCACATCTTGGAATGATCCATGATGTACAATGTACTCCTTGGATGCCATTGGAATAGGAAAATGAGATGTGTCCCCTCTATACTCCATCAATGTATAAAACACGTACATGAGGGACAAATTCATTGCATACTAGTAGACGTTGAACTGTTTAAGTATTACAATTTTATCTCAAATCTCTACGAATCAACTCTTCCATTCACTCATCTTTTATTGACCCCATCAACCACATCATCCACCACACCATCCACTTCTTCAACCAAAGATCCTATTCCTAAGGAGGTCCCCATCACTACCCACATCAAGCTTCCACCTTCACACTCCCATCTTCATCACCATCGACTACACGTACATGTGGTCAAGCCCAATTCACATTGTCCACATCATCAACATCAACATCCCCCATCATTATTCCCTCCATATTATCACCTATTCATCAAAAACCTCGGGTAAATACACCTTCATCCACATCAACTGATGTATCACAAGTCAAATTAATGGATTGTGAGATGCCAATGTAGCCCACATATCTCCCATTATCGGAGCCCCAAGCCAATCATGAGCCTTTTGTATTAACCTCCATATCATCCCAAGTTATGATCCACCTCACTAGTCCTGGCATTAGTGAATAAATGGTCTTAGAAATTATTGTTACACCGCTTAGCATCCAAACCACTAGGAATTATGGTTACCCACGTGACCCACCCTTATCCATAGGAACGATGTACAACATGGGTTCAATGCCTAATAATATCAATTTTGTGTATGGGAGGATTGATTCATCGTCTAATCCATCTTCACTAGGTGAACCCAAAAAACCAACTCTTGCCAATATACAACACATGTTGGTTTGTCCATCTCGATACTTTCATTAGGTCAATTGACAAGGATATAGCCTAGGACGACATGAATCGAGAATGCACGAGCTCATCGATACTCCATATCGAGAAGTGCATGATAATTTAGGTTTAGGCTATCATTATCATTATTCCACATCTTATTTTTAACAATATTTTCAAAATCTCCATTTGAATTTAGAAGAAATCCATCACATCGATGACTTTGAGGAGGAAATATATGAAGATTATGATGTTATGTCGATAGCTTCTGATGAATTTGATGAGGAATCGACACTCATCACTCCATTCACCAAACAATATGAGTATTACCTCAAAATATTCTCCATCCATCAACCCATATTTCATTTGCTCCTCCCTAGGTAGTGAGCTAAACCAACCGGTGAACCACCTCCACTTCATTGATCCACCTCACCTGGAAATTTTGTAATATATGTACATAAAAAAATAAAAAACACACAAATTTGTTTTTTAAAAAACCAGCATTGCATTGCATGTGCATGGATTTTTTCTTGTCGCATTTATTTGTGTTACTCATTGTTGTTTAGGTTTCCATAGTTCTTGCATCGGTTCTAGCTGATAGGATTTATCCATCCTTCACATTGCCAACCATAAGTTTCCCCTTTAAGTTAACATGAATATTGTTGACTTATTCACCCCACTTCGTAATCCATATGATTTGGCAAATCCAATTCTAAATGACATGAGTCTTATTGATATGGAACAAATTTCCTTGCCTCCATCCTTTTTTGAATTTATCCTTTTTGAGGAATTGTTAAGCGCTTCCACCAACTACATTCCTCTATCACCTCCACCTTCACCTTTAGATCTCAAGTATTTCTAGATAGATGTGGAAGAGACTATGTTAGAAGAGGTTGATAATATCATAGATGGCATTTATTTGATCCCAATGCCTCATCAACTTGAGGAAGGTTCTCATATGTCCATTAAAGATACCATCGATGTGACTCTTAGTTCAAACGTAGACAATCCATAAATCATCAAATTTGGTAAAAGTTTATCCACATATGAACAAGCGCAATTAATTACTCTCCTCAAGAAGAAGAGTATTTTTGCATGGTCCTATAAAGACATGCTTGGTATTGAGTCTAAATTGGTTGTCCACAATATCACCTTGCACCTTGATGCTAAGTCGATCAAACAAAAATTGAGAAAGATGCATCCTACCATTGCCCTCATGGTCAAAGAAGAGGTTCAAAAGCTATTTGATATGGGTTTCATTGTACCCATTGAATATCCTAAGTGGCTTTCAAACATGGTACCCATTTGTAAACCTAATGGGACAATACGCATTTGCATTAACTTTTGAGACCTTAAAAAAGCATGTCCTAAGGATGACTTTCCTCTACCAAACATCGATACTCTTATCGACACTTGTGTTGGCCATGAAATGCTTTCTCTAATGGATGATTTTTTTGGATACAACCATATTCGAACCAATCCTAAAGACCAACACAAAAAAACATTCACTACACCTTAGGGGACTTTTTGTTACAAGGTGATGCCCTTTGGCCTCAAAAACATATGTGCCACTTATCAACGTACCATGACATACATCTTCCATGATTACATGCATAATATCATCGAAGATTATATGGATGATCTCTTGGTAAAATCCAAAACTCGATAAGATGTTCTTTGTTGAAATAAAATCATATTATAAAAAAATTATTTGAAAGGAGAAATAAGACATAGTTGATTTTTGATATTTTGACTTGGTGAAATATTTTTGATAGAAAATATTAAGGACAAATTTTTGCTATCTAACTTTTAAAATTGGCAAAGAGAGTGAATGTGATTGAGGCAGATTTTGAGATCAAATCTTCTACAAAATAAAGTTATGGGCATATCTTCCTTGTGATTGGAATATTATTTGTTGGATTTTTTGAATGCTAAGTTGGAGTGAAAACGATTGTTTGATAAGCATTGTTGAGTTGGATTTGATATATCCAATGTTGATTGATGTGGGTTTTCTGGAATGAAAGTTGATACTAGAAACCTTGTTTGATAAGCATTGTTGAAAATATTGAGTGAGCCTTCATGTGCATGATTAGGGTTTGTGAAATATCATGATTATCATTATTATGTGAATTTGAGAACTATCTTGAACTAGGGTTTGTGAAATATCATGACTATCATTGTTATGTGAAGTTGAGAACTATCTTGAACTAGGGTTTGTGAAAGATCATGAGTATCATTGTTATGTGAGGTTTTTTTTATAATAATTATTGACTAAGCTTTAGTTGAGTGATTGGTTGAGTGGAGTTGACTAGTCTTAGTTGATTGGAAGTGTTGGAGTGATAGTTCAAGTTCTGTGAAACAAATTATTCTTTACTAATTTGATAAAGAGATTGAAAGTGATTGAGTGTAAAACATATTTAGTCTCTTACCATTATCTATATGTTTCTATGGTAAAGTAAGAGAGATTGAAAGTGATTGAGTGTGAAGCATATTGAGTCTCTAACCATTCTCTATATGTTTCTGTGGTTAAGCAAAAGAGTTTGAAAGTGATTGAGCATTGTTGTGAGTGTGAAGCATATTGAGTCTCTAACCATTCTCTATATGTTTCTATGAGATTAAACAAGATTTTGTGTGAAGCTTGTTTGTGTGATTGAAGAAGTTTTTTGTGATAGATTGAGTTGAGTTGAATAAGCTTTTGTGAAAGCTTGTGAGCTGATTTGAGTAAGTCCTAGAGTGGACTTAAGGATTGAGTTGAATAATATTTTGTGAAATCTTGCAATGCAAATTCGAGGTAAGTCTTAGTGAGGACTTTTTGAGTAGATTGGACAAGTTCTAGTGAGGACTTATTGAGTAGATTGGACAAGTTCTAATGAGGACTTGTTGAGAATATTTGAGGTAAGTTCTAGTGAGGACTTGTTGAGCAGATTTAAGGTAAGGCTTGGTGAAGACTTTTTGAGCAGTTTGGACAAGTTCTAGAGAGAACTTGTGAATAGATTTGAGGTAATTCTTTGAGAATACTTGAGAGAAGAGTTGATTGATTGATTTTTTCAAGATTTGTATTAAGCCTTGGGGCAGATCTAGCAGAGTTGATTTGTGATTGGATCAAGCTTCGTGTTAAGGCTTGAGGATAGGTTTTAGGATAGAGTTTGGTGTAGATTTGAGGATAGGTTTGTGCCAGACCAGAGATAGATATTGAGCAAATTTGTGCTAGACTAAAGGACTGTGTTTAGTGTAGATTTGAGATAAATATTGAGCAAATTTGTGCTAGACCGAAGGACTATGTTTAGTACATATTTGAGATAAATATTGAGCAGATTTGTGCTAGATCGAAGGACTATTTTTAGTGCAGATTTAAGACAGATATTGAGAAGATTTGTGCTAGATCGAAGGACTATGTTTAGTGCAGATTTGAAACAGATATTGAGCAGATTTATGCTAGACCGAAGGACTATGTTTAGTGCAGATTTGAGATAGCGCTGAGAGCAAGCTTTGGAGGTGATAGAGCATAGGACAATAGTCTCTAGTGGATAGAGATCTATTATCCAGGGTATTGAGGACAAAGATCCTTTGAGTGAGGAAATAGTCTTTAGTGGAGAGAGATCCACAAGCTAGTGCAATGGAGGTAGTAGTCTTCTAGAGGAACACCAGCCAAAGCAAAGGAGAATGAGTTCTCCTGTGGATAGAGATTCATGAAGCAGCAAAGGATATTGATGTCTCTTGTGGTTTGGTGCCCACAAACCAAATTAGGAGATTAGTGTCTCCTTTGGACATAGGTCCATAAACATTGTAATAGGGAAAGGATTCCCAAGATATTCATTGAGAAAATTTTAGTGGAAGATTTTCTTCGTGGAGTAGCCCACATTGGGTGAACCACGTTAAATTTGTGTCTCTATTGTGTGTGGTGATTTGTGCATTACTTTGATTAATACTGTTGATATTTCCATTGATATATTGCAAGATATTATTTAGGAAAGAAAAGTAAAAAGTGGTATTATACTGTGCACCCCCCCTCTCAGTATAAGCTTGTGTTCTTCAATTGGTATCAGAGCGGGTTCCATCGGAAGAGTTAAACAACTTTAAGAAAAAACTCTTAAGAACACAAATGGATTCTTAGAATGGATCATCAGGTAATTCAGCAACATTTTTCGATGGGAATAATTATGCACTTTGGAGTACAAGGATTAAGTTTCACCTAATGGAACTTGGAAATGAAATATGAGAAGCAATTGAGAATGGATACATACCACAAGCAACTCCACCGATAGATAAATATGGTAAGCTTCTGCAACTGAGTAATTCAAAGGCAATGAATGGAATTTTAAAGGGCTTGCATGAAATAGATTTTATAAAGGTTATGCATTGCATATCAACAAAGGAAATTTGAGATAAGTTGAAAGGTATATATGAAGGAGACAAAAATTTCAAAAGGGTAAAGTTATAAAACTTCAAGAGAACATTTGAATACCTAAAAATGAAGGATGAGGAAAACATTGTTGCATATCTACTTTGTGTGGATGAGGTTGTTAACTCTATGCAAGGAGTTGGGCTTAAAGTTGAAGAAACAAATGTTTGTGATAATAATTTAAGGTCACTCCCAAAAAGGTATAGTGAAAATATTTCAGCTATAGAAGAGTCAAAAGATATTGAACTTTTGACAAGAGATGAATTACATGGAATTCTTATAGCTTTTGAGATGAGAATAAAAGAGGAACCTATTTCCTAGAAAGAAGCAACCTTCAAAGTTAATAAGAAGAAAAAGGGTAAGAAGTCACATTCAAGCAATGAGCTTTCTAGTGATGAAGAAGCAAATTATGGCAGAAATAAAAAGGACTTAAGAAAGTATAAAGGTACGAAATTAGTTAGATATTTTAATTGTGGTAAATATGGTCACTATGCAACTAATTGTCCAGAGGCTGGAAATAGCAATGATGAAGAAAAATAGGATCATAAGAATAGGGAAGCAAGAAAATAAAGGTACCAAAAGAAAAATAGGTATGGACAAGGTACACAAATAAAGAAGTTTTTCCAAAGGTATAAAAAGAGTTTTTATGCAGACAAGGTAGGTAAGATTTCAAGTGATAGTGATGATAGGTCCTCAGATAATGAAGAAGATGAAATTCTATTTCTGGTAGAAGAAAAATATGATGTTAGAAAAAGGGCACCAATGATTCTCAAGTGTTTTAGATGTGGTAAATTTAGTCATCTTGAGGATAGTTGTACATGGAATGGATTCAGTTTCAGTGAAGATGAATATGAAGACATAGTTGAAGGTCTAGAAGGGGAAAGTCTTCTTATGGCAATAGAATAAGAAGGAAGTATTTATAGTGAAGAAAAATCATAAAGGAATGAAGATTATCATAGAGGTAAACAAATAAAGGAAGAATCGGAGAAAGGAGAAATTGATCTTGAGGGTGAGCTCATTTCTGACCTTAATGCATTAAGAGAGGTAAGAAAGCAGAACTCAAAACTCAAGCTTCAATTTCAATAATGTGGTGAAGAGAAATGAAAGCTTATAGAGAATCTAACCAACTCAATCGCTAAGACAATGAAATTCAAAGATAAGTTAGAAGCAAAGGTTTTAAAATGTGAAAGGTTAGAGCATGAGGTAGCTTCACTAAGAAAGGAAGTGAAAGAGTCTAAGGACGAGTTACATATTTTTGGGAGAAGCTCAAAGAACTTGGATAATATTATCAAGGTACAAAGATCTTTGTCAAAAAAATAGGACTTGGTTTTGAACAGGTACAAAGAAAACAAGGAGAGGAGTCAATATCAAGCTCTGAAGAATGAGAAGCTTCAAAAGAAGAGAGTGTAAGAGAGAGTGAGATTTCTGAGAATGAGTTGGACAATAGAAAGTTCAACAAGGAAAGGAACAATGCACAAATGAGGAATAGATGGACAAATAAGCAGCATAGGGTAAAAGAGACTAAGAGATCACTGGGATCAAGTCAAATTAGTTTCAATGGATGATGCGTCTCATGTCATAGGTTTGGGTACAAGGCTACACAGTGCAGGACACATGAAATACAGGAATATGGAAATTTCATAAACAAACAACTTTTTCAAGGGTATTGCTACTATTGTAATTAGTTTGGTCACAAGGTAGTGAATTGCAGGGTTCATGATAGGTATGGATATGACTTCACCAAGAGAAACCCCAAGATATTTTCACCCTTAAGTAATAACAACATTAAGTGTTATAAGTGCAATAATTATGGGCATACATCAAAGTGGTGTAAAGAATAAATTCTAGAGACAAGCAAGAACAGGAATATTCAAAGGAATTAGAAGGATTAGTCAAGGAAGAAAATGGACAAAGGAAAATATTAGTGTATGTTGGGAGTAGAAATACTCCCACCCCAAAATTAACCACCTCAAGAGGAGGTGGGGGAGGGGCTAAGCTAAGAGTCTCATTATTAGCCCCAAGACCCAAAGGTGGCCCTTTGCCATTGATGACAAAGGGGGAGATATTTGAGTTAGGAGAGAGCATTCAGTCAGGGGGAATAAAACATAAAGAGGTAAAGGAAATGATAAAAGGTAAATGGGTTGCCATCAATGACAAAGGGGAGATTATTGGAAATATGATCAGGTTTTTTTGTCATTGGTGTCAAGAGTCAGTTTCAATGAGTAGGGCAAAAGGAAGGATGTTAAGAATCAGTTTCAGTAAGCAATGCAAGAGAAATATTGCTTCTAGGTCTACGAGAAATAATATTATAACATCTATTATAATATTCAAGGTGGTCAGATGAGGTCTAAAGAGCAATAGGAAGGCCCAAGAAAAATAATATTATAATAATTTATTATAATATTAAAGGTCTAAGGTTAAGACCTAAAGACTTAAATTAATTATAATAATTTCTTTATAAAGTAATTTATAACTTAATTTGATTAACTTTAAGAGTTATTAAATTAATTATAATAATTTAATTATAAATTAGTTTATGATCTAATTTAATTAACCCTAAGGCTAGGGTTATAAGGGCACAAAGTCTTAATTTAATTTGAATTAAAATTCGAATTTCAAGAATCGTCGATGTTTTGAGCACATGGCACATTGCATATAAAAGGTGTAAGTTTTATTTCAAAATATTATCCATGCGAAAGTATTATTGCCTAAGGAAATTGTGCATGCATTGTGCGAAGGTGCTTGGAAGGAGGGGTTTGCATGTTTGAAACCCGCACCTTTTTGGTAGGATTGACAAAGGTATGCGCTCACATTTGCTAAGGTTTAACATTGCATCCAAAAATTGCAAGGGTAGAAATTAATTTTTTAATTTTCTAAATTTTTATTAATTGAAAATTGCATATTTAAGGAGACTTATGAGTTATACAAGGGAGATAAAAGGGTATGCAAAGTTTTAATTTTTGTGTTTGATTTTTAAGTGGTTAAAGTTTATAAAAGGAGTAATAAGGTGTACCAAGGGTGTTAGATGTTATTTGTTGAAATAAAGTCATATTATAAAAAATTGATTTGAAAGGAGAAACAAGGCATAGTTGATTTTTGATATTTTGACTTGGTGAAATATTTTTGAAAGAAAATATTAAGGACAGATTTTTGCTATCTAACCTTTGAAATTTGCAAAGAGAGTGAATGTGATTGAGACGGGTTTTGAAATCAAATCTTTTACAAAACAAAGGTATGGGCATATCTTCCTTGTGAGTGGAATATTGTTTTTTGGATGTTGTGAATGCTAAGTTAGAGTGAAAAGGATTGTTTGATATGCATTTTTGAGTTTGGATTTGAGATATCCAATGTTGATTGATGTGGGTTTTATGGAATGAAAGTTGATACTAGAAACCTTGTTTGATAAGCATTGTTGTAAATATTGAGTGAGCCTTCATGTGCATGATTAGGGTTTGTGAAAGATCATGAGTATCATTATTATGTGAAGTTGAGAACTATCTTGAACTAGGGTTTGTAAAATATCATGAGTATCATTGTTATGTGAAGTTGAGAACTATCTTGAACTAGGGTTTATGAAAGATCATGAGTATCATTGTTATGTGAGGTTTGTTTGATAAGCATTATTGACTAAGCTTTCATTGAGTGATTGGTTGAGTGGAGTTGATTGAGCTTATTTGATTGGAAGTTTTGGAGTGATAGTTCAAGTTCTGTGAAACAAATTATTCTTTACTAATTTGAGAAAGAGATTGAAAGTGATTGAGTGTGAAACATATTGAGTCTCTTACCATTCTCTATATGTTTCTATGGTAAAGCAAGAGAGATTGAAAGTGATTGAGTGTGAAGCATATTGAGTCTCTAACCATTCTCTATATGTTTTTATGGTTAAGAAAAAGAGTTTGAAAGTGATTGAGCATTGTTGTGAGTGTGAAGAATATTGAGTCTCTAACCATTCTCTATATGTTTTTGTGAGATTAAATAAGATTTTGTGTGAAGCTTGTTTGTGTTATTGAAGAAGTTTTCTATGATAGATTGAGTTGAGTTGAATAAGATTTTATGAAAGCTTGTGAGCTAATTTGAGTAAGTCCTAGAGCAGACTTAAGGACTGAGTTGAGTAAGCTTTTGTGGAAGCTTACAATGCAAATTTAAGGTAAGTCTTAGTGAGGACTTGTTGAACAGATTGGACAAGTTCTAGTAGGATAAACCCCAAGACATTTGCACCCTTAAGGAATAACAAAATTAAGTGTTATAAATTCAATAATGATGAGCATACAGCAAAGTGGTGTAAAGAAAAAATTCCAGAGACAAGCAAGAACAAGAATATTTAAAGGAATCATAAGGATCAATCAAGGAAGAAAGTGGACAAAGGGAAAGATCAGTGTATGTTGGGAGTAGAAATACTCCCACTCCAAAATTAACCACCTCAAGAGAGGATGTGGGGGAGGATCTAAGATAATAATATCATTCTTAGCCTCAAGCCCCAAAGGTGGCACTTTTCCATTGATGACAAAGGGGGAGAGATTTGAGTTAGGGGGAGAGCATTCAGTTAGGGGGAGAAGTTTCTCAGGGGGAGCATAACAGAAAGAGGCAAAGGAAGTGATAAAAGGTAAATGGGTTACCATAAATGACAAAGGGGGAGATTGTTGGAAATATGAGAAGGTTTTGTTGTCATTGATATCAAGAGTCAGTTTCAATGAGAAGGGCAAAAGGAAGGATGTCAAGAATCAGTTTCAATAAGCAGTGCAAGAGAAAGATTGCTTCTAGGCCTAATGAAAATAATATTATAATATATCCTATTATAATATTCAAGGTGCTCAGATGAGGTATAAAGAGCAATAAGAAGGCCCAAGAAAAATAATATTATAATATTAAAGGTCTAAGGTTAAGACCTAACGATTTAAATTAATTATAATAATTTCATTATAAATTAATTTATAATTAAATTTGATTAACTCTAAAATTTATTAAATTAATTGTAAATTCATTATAATAATTTAATTATAAATTCATTATAATAATTTAATTATAAATTAGTTTATGATTTAATTTAATTATCCCTAAGGTTAGGGTTATAAGGGCACAAAGTTTAATTTAATTCAAATTTCAAGAATCACCGATGTTTTGAGCACATGGCACATTGCATATAAAAGGGGCAAGTTTTATTTCAAAATATTATTCATGCGAAAGTATTGTTGCCTAAGTAAATTATGCGTTGTGGTTAGAGAGGAAGAAAAGTCACACGTGTTTAAAGACTTCTAAGGGTAGATGAAGGAACAAAGATAAGAGGGAGAACTAACACTTATCCAAAGTGTTGGGTAGTGCAATTGGCAGTCAAGGGCTGCGCTAAGTCGTTCATAGGCACAAGGTTAAGGGTTTAATCCACGCAGTCTTCGTTTTGTAATAGGAGGTGTTTGGAAGAAGAAGTTTGCATGTTCGAAACCTGCCAAGTCCTTTTTGGTGGGGTTGACAAAGGTATGCGCTCACATTTGCTAAGGTTTAACGTTGCATCCAAAATTTGCAAGGGTGGAAATTAATTTTTTAATTTCCTAAAGTTTTTTTAATTGAAAATTGCATATTTTAGAGGATTTATGAGTTATACAAGGGAGATAAAAGGGTATGCAAATTTTTAATTTGTGTTTGATTTTTAAGTGGTTGAAGTTTTTAAAAGGAGTAATAAGGTGTGCCAAGGGTGTTAGATGTTATTTGTTGACAAAGGTATGCGCTCGTATGGGGTTGAAAAAGGTATGCGCTCACATTTGCTAAGGTTTAATGTTGCATCCAAAAATTGCAAGGGTGGAAATTAATTTTTTAATTTCCTAAAGTTTTTTTAATTGAAAATTGCATATTTTAGAGGATTTATGAGTTATACAAGGGAGATAAAAGGGTATGCAAAGTTTTAATTTGTGTTTGATTTTTAAGTGGTTGAAGTTTTTAAAAGGAGTAATAAGGTGTGCCAAGGGTGTTAGATGTTATTTGTTGAAATAAAGTCATATTATAAAAAAATTGATTTGAAAGGAGAAACAAGGCATAGTTGATATTTGATATTTTCACTTGGTGAAATATTTTTGAAAGAAAATATTAAGGACAGATGTTTGCTATCTAACCTTTGAAATTTGCAAAGAGAGTGAATGTGATTGATACAGGTTATGAGATTAAATATTCTTCAAAATAAAGGTATGGTTATATCATCCTTGTGAGTGGAATATTGTTTGTTGAATGTTGTGAATGCAATTTGGAGTGAAATTTTTTTGATTGGTAAGCATTGTTGAAAATGTTGAGTGAGCCTTCATGTGCATGATTAGGGTTTGTTAAATATTATGAGTATCATTGTTATGTGAAGTTGAGAACTATCTTGAACTAGGGTTTGTGAAATATCATGAGGATAATTGTTATGTGAAATTGAGAACTATATTGAACTAGGGTTTGTGAAAGATCATGAGTATCAGCAAGTCTCAATTAAGCTAGTAAAAAGGAGTCTCAATAGAGCTCTCAATCATGGAGCTCTCATTCAACCTCTATAGAATAAACTTCTATTTTTCTTCCTATAGGTACCTCTAGTGGTAATATCAAAAATATTTCCCCAACTCTTAAAGCCTCCCAATTGGCTAATCCATCATCTATGCCAAATTCAATCCCCTCAATTGGATGCCCTATCTCTCCACCTAATATGCCTAGTGAATTTCCCTCACGAAACCCTCATCGCTCTTGTAGTCTAGTTAGGGAGGCCATAGGCATCCCTATGGAGAAGCAACGATAGACAATTTTTTTTTGTGAAAACCATAATAGGTTTCTCACAAACACCTTTGAATCTTTGGCAAATTTTGAGGACTCTAAGGTCATCGAAAGAAATATGCTTCTCAATTGTATATCATGAAGTACATGTCTTGGAATATTAAGGGTTTGATCAATCTTGTGTGCAAGTAGGGTTTGGATGAATTCAAGACCAATTTTTGTATTATTTATATTCTTTGCCTTCTATAAGTCAAAGTCACTAACTTTATTTTATCAAGTACTTGCTCCTTTCTCTGGCCTCAAGGCCACATATTTTATACTATGCATGATAGATAAAGAAGGGACAATCATCTACCTTTCAAAAACTTATCATTCTAGATTGAACTCTTAGGTTTGTGACCTTTCTAATCATGTCATCTAGGTTGTGATGGAGATTGATGGTCATCTTCTTGGTGTGCTCAAAATATATACACCTACCAATGCCAATGATCATTGTGCACTTTGACGATGGGCGGTGCTCTCTCTCTCCTGCTATTTTGTTGCTCTATAGAGACTTTAATGTGATCGAATTTCCACATGACAAGGTGGGTCTTCTTCCCATGAGGTAGGTCACAAGTGAAAGAGAAGCATGGATTTTTATGAAAGAAAAGTTGGGGCTCTCTTACCCCAATAGCTATTTTTATCCTCTTCATTCCCAGTTAATGCCTAGTTCACGTGGTCTAACAGGAAATAGGGTGAGATTCATGTTTTAAAAATATTGGATAGAGCCATGCTCTCAAATTTTGATATTATTTCCTTTGGGTGGCCCTCATATTCTTCTCCCTTTGTCTCTATCCACCTTGAGCTCTACTTCTCTAACCATTCTTCCATCTTATTTTCATTATGGTTTCTTCTATCCCCACTCCTCTTTCTTGATCATAATTTTACCTTAATACCTCTATTCTACACCACCCCATGTTGAGGACCTATGTTATCAAAATTTGGAACCTATTACCTAGACCAAAAGGGGTCTCAAGCTTGATTGATTAGTGGAATACTACTATCTAATGCACTACCAACTTCCTATGCTCACTTGGGCGTAAGATTGCTAAGCTTCATCATCACTCCAATGTTGCTCTTAAGCAGAAGTTGGAAGTGACCTAAACTCAGCTTCAATCCAATCCTTTCAATTAGAAGCTTCAAAGGCACCTTGCTATGGTTAAACACCCGCTTCTGATGGTAGAGCAAATCAAGATGAGGTTACACTAGCTCAATTTTGGAGATAAGATGACCAAGTAGTTTATTCATCGCTTGCATCCTTGCAATAAATTTTTTGGCATTAAAGCCGTTAACATTAATAGAGAGCATGTTTCTAAACTTACTAGTATTCTCTCTACTTTTTAAGAGCATTACCAAACTATATTTGCAGCTCAGGATCACTCCCCGCAACGTGACCAGGTTCTTAAATTCTACCTTTATATTGTCCCAAAACAGCTTTTTGAGTCTCAAAGAGTTGCTTGTGAAAAAACCCTCTCTTTGAAGAATTTAGAGGAAGCTCTTTTTTAGATGGTCAATGATAAGTCCCCTGGTCTTTATGGATTCCCTTGTAAATTCTACAAGTCCTTTTGGGACACTGTTGGGTCTGATCCTCTCAAAGTCTAGGAGGTCTTCTCTAAGGGTTCTCTAGGCCCTAGTATTAATCAAGAGAATATTAAAATTATCCCAAAGGCTGGTGATCCTGAAATAATCATCAATTGGATATCTATTACTCTCCTTAATATTTCCTATAAGATCATTGCCAAAGCCTTGGTTTTACGCATTCGCCATTTTCTTCCTATTATCGTGCACTCATAGCAAACTCACTTCATTCGAGGTAGGTTCATCCTTGATAATATTATTGTTTTCTAGGAAGGCATGGATTGGGCTCGCAATTCCAACAAATGATCATTGTTCTTCAGAATCAACTTTGAGAAAGCCTATGATAAGATCGATTGGTTGTTCATTCTAGTCATGTTTAAAGCTCTTGATTTTGGGCCTTGCTTCATTAGTTCTGTGGAAATGTTTTTTGCTGAGGCTTCAACTATTTTATCCATTAAAAAACACAAGTCCTCAACCATTGGGCTCTTCCAATCCATTAGACAAGGTTTTCCATTGTCACCATCCCTTTATTTCCTCGCTATTGAAGGGTTTGGCTATCTACTAGCTCACCAAGCTATTCAAGGGTCTATTCGGGGAATTTCTCTCCCTGGAGGTGAGACTCAGTTGATCAATGGTAATTTTGATGATGACTCTTTCCTCACTCTTATTGAGGAAGAAGGTGTCATTCAATAGGTGCTTGCTTTCCTAGAAACTATTTATCTGGCTTTTGGATCCTCCATTCTGTTAGAGTATATCTTAAGTTGTTACTAGGATATTTAGGATAGTTTTGTGTGGCTGAGATCAACTCAGTTTGTTATGATCCGATGGATCATATTGTACACCTTTGCTATTTAAGCAAGGTCCCTTTCATAGAATAATAAGAATTTTTTTTCATTCTCTACATGGTATCAGAGCGGGCTTTCCCTGCCCTATAAGTTTGATGGGGGATTTCCTTCATGGGGAGATTTCCCTCATGGAAATCCCCCCTCCTTAACTATTTTTTTTCTTTTTAATGCAAAACATTTGACCATGATCTAAACTTGCCGGTTTAAACCAATCTAGTTTATCAGAAAGGATCTTTAAAATTTTAATGGAAGAACAAAGTTTTTTTGTTTGTTTTGCACTCAAGCTGGGTTCTAGTCATAGAGTTTGCTATTGTTTCTGTCAGGTTATGGTCTTCATGGTTGTTTTAATATGGCCTACGTCCTCTTTACAATGGATGTAATTTTTTTAGGGTATAATATGGTGTGAGGTGTATATCTATTGAAAAATAATGTTCTATGGTGTTTATTGAACACAAGGAGGTTTTATTGGAGTGTTATGGATATGAGGGCTTGGATCTATTTTTTTAGATGTTTTGGGTTTTTTTCAATCATATGTTGTTAAGAGAGTGCTCGAAGAGGTCGCATGTATGTATTTGTTTGCACATGGATAAATATTGTGATGGGAGTCCATGCAACATTATACCCTTTTCTGCCACAACATATCAAATATTGGATCAAATATGCCCATCACATCCAACACATCCATGGCAGATGGATAATTTTATTTTTCTCCTAAGACTATTTTTGCACTAGAACAATGTGCTTTTTTGGTCTGTAAAGTTTTTATGAGCAGCTTTGGCCTATTTTTTGGACATCCTTTGGCCCTCAACTCAAAATAAAACACTCAATAAAAAGATACAACTGACACAATAGCAAGCGGTCCTCTATTTTTTTGTCGCCTTGTTGTACATAGACACCATCAATGTCATTCTCATGGGGGATTCTAATGGTGGTTTCCTTCATCGAGTCACTGTAGGCTATCATTGTTTAGTTGTTTGTCCACCATGGATATCGGATACTTCCATAGTGGGCAACTATGAATCCTACTTCATGTATTGATGCTGCAGTTTATTTTGTCTTGAGGGAAAAAAATTTATAGCAACACCCGTTGTTGTTGTTGTGCATGCCCCAAAGACCAGTTTTAAGTGGCACATGATGTGATTTCAAGTAGCTATCAATTTATTTAAAAATAGATGTGATTTTTGCGGCCTCTTCTCTACTCACTACGGTAACTACGGTAACATCACTAGATCATTAATTTATTGTGTGCTCGATAACTGTTCTTTTGCTTGGATTTGATGATAATACCAGTGCCATACACCTCTCATGGAGGCGAAGAGCCCATGAAACAATAGATCTATTTCTTATCTATTTTGGTTGTGGCATGTGACATTGCTACAAACTCAATGTTTATGTAATGCAAATGATATTGGATTCCTACATGAACCCCATGCTTGGGTTTACACCCTAAGCATGATTTGAGTATCTGATGTTTGGCCACTGTAGCATATTTTTGAGTCCATTTCAGTGGTGCTTCGACTTTTCATGGTGGCTCATGCAATGGTGCGGTGTAGTTCATTGTTTGGAATAAGCTCACTAGCGAGAATAGACTACTTGTTCAGGGATGATACACAGAGGATATCCACCTATTGAGAGCAATAGAAAGAGGACTTAGAGGCTTCTATAGTGTCGATCTTGTATCCTTTTTTTGTGATTTGATTCAACTGTATAAGAGCAAAATGTGACATTTACCGCTCAATGAAAACAAACGTTGATATGGTTATCTCTATTTGCATACAATATAATAGATTTGATCACTACCTTGTGCTTTGCATGGAATAGAGGAATGTGAGGTCTTCATGGACACTATGGAGGAGGAGAAGTGTATTATTGCTAAACCACAATCATGATGAAGTTTTTTTACCTATTTACGAGTGACTAGCTTTGTGAAATAGTATTTGCTATTATAGGAGAACTATAGGAAATTATGATTGCTTTGTCAAATACATCTAGTTAGTGTGATGTTAGTGTGGAAGAAATTCTTGTTCATGGTGAAGCCCAATCTCGAGATAAAGATGCACAATTTTTTTATTTTTGCTAAAATGACCATTGTTGAGTTGTTTGTTGCTGATCGTTTTGTGTTGGGCATTTGATCTCTCGATGCTATAAAGGCCTCTAAAAATATTTACCCTCAGTTCACCATATATGCCCTCGTGGGCCTCCTCCAAATTTTTGAGATTTGAAATGAAGACAAAATCGATGATTTTTTGGATGCACCATGAATAGTAGCATCCTTATTGATCACCTAGTGCCTCATCTGTTATCGTTTGCTTAGTCAAATTCCACATTACACTCTCCTTCGATTTTAAGCAGAGTAGGTGTAGTAGTATTTAGTGTTTTTTAAAGCCTCCCCTTTTCTTTGGAGCCTCCCACGCACTTATGCTTGGAAATGGGCATTGGGAGAGTGCACTACTCTAATAGATTTGGTGATAAAAGGGTCCACGCAAGCAGTGGTTAGGGTTTCGACTGCAATAGTGGGATGGCCGCAAATGTTACAAATGGCCACTATGGAGAAGACCTGACCCAAATCTGTAAAACGTGGGTATAATACAATGGGCACTCCATTATCCATAGGAAACAATATGGCCACATATCACATAGGCAACTTTTGCTCATACGAGGTCCCTAGTTGCATTTTTTAAATGCATCCTTTTATTTTTTGTCTCATATGGAGCATGGGTAAGGCTACCTTTAGACTTTATTGAAATCAAAGAGGGGGTTAATTGTGAAAAGTTATTTTCAAAGCACGAGGGCACTCAAACTTTTTTCATGTAATTTTTCCTACGAGAGATTTTTTTTTTTAAAACCATGCTTTATTTCGAAGGACATTTCGAAAGATTCCCTTATGAGAGAAAGGAGAAGATTGTTGTTTTTCCTGCAGATGAAGGCCACATTGACACCCGATCATAGGGGTGTTTATAGTCATTGGAAAGGTTTTTTTGAGCCTGGACATTGGTGGTGTCTAATTTCCTTTTTGAGACAGTTTAATATGCAGTTTTTGAGCCTCAAGTATGTTGTATCGTGGTGCCATCTCGATTGAATCTGACACTCCCAAGGCATTTTTTTAGGATTTTTTGTGTGGATACAACGGACTATATTTATAAAGTCTATTTTCCTCTTGTTTGGTTGTTTGTCCCATAGTTTGGACCTTGTTATTATCCCATTGTGTTCGTATAGGTGGACACCACATATTTGTGCTTGTGGGGTCAATTTTGGACTACCCTTGCCATTGTGGTTCTTATTATTCCACCCTATATTCTCACCCTCATTTTGTGAGACACTTTGGTTTAAGGGGTTTTATTTTGTGACTTTTCATCATTTGGTAGACATTGGTGTTTCTGTAAGTATCCCTTTGCTTGGTTTTTTGTCCACATAGTTTGGACCTTGTTATCAACCCATTGTGTTCATATAGGTGGACACCACATATTTGTGCTTATGGAGTCATTTTGGACTACCCTTGCGATTGTGGTGCTTCTTTCTCCATCCTATCTTCTCACTCTCCTTTTTGTGAGACACTTTGGTTTAAGGGGTTTTCTTTGGTGATTTTTTCATGGTTTGCAGCCTTGTTCATTGTCACAAGCACCAGATTTCATGTTGTTCCTCATACCTTCTTGGAGTGGGAAGACAGTCAGTTTGACGATAGTTAGTTCGACGACAATGCATCTCTACTTTTTAAGACATCACATGGATCCTTTGTAGGCCCTTCTTGATGGAATTTGTCCTAGGGAGGTTGAATAGGATATCTTCCTCTCCATTCTCATTCCACATATTCCTTCTTATTTTCTAGCAGATGGTTTTTTCCTTATGTTTTTTCATCGTCTCTCGAGCAGAGTTTCTTATGTATATATTGTACATAAGTACCTTATCAGGCGTTGTTGTTGGGGCTCATATTTGTGGATATGCCACTTGTTTTATTTTGTTGTTTTTCACTACCTCCTAGTACCACTTAAGGGGGGGTGTTAGAGTATATCTTAAGTTGTTACTAGGATATTTAGGATAGTTTTGTGTGGTTGAGATCAACTCAATTTGTTATGATTCGATGGGTCATATTGTACACCTTTGCTATTTAAGCAAGGTCTCTTTCATAGAATAATAAGAAGTTTTTTCATTCTCTACACATTCAATGGAGAACGACTCAATGTTATAGGTAGTCTCTCAACTTGATACCCAACTAGCTTAGTCAATATCAGTGGAATATCATCCAAGAGGGGGAAATATTTCATTTTTTAGGTATTCCTTTTGCCTTTAACAGTTTGTTTCCAGAGCTGTGGAAGTATGTTATTAATAGGGTGGAATAGAAACTTACCTGTTGGTCCACCAAGAAGATCTCCCTTATTAGTAAATTCTAAATTTGTACAAAAGTCCTTGCAACCACCCATATTTATTATTCTTTCTACTAGATATCATCTAAAAATTGTTATAAGAAGCTTTATAAGCTTCTACAAGACTTTTTATGGTCCTCTTCCAACAATGGTTCGGGATTCTATCATGTTGCTTAGGAGTATTGTTTTCTTCCTAGAAGCCATGGTGGGCTTGGAATTTAAAATACCCAAAATCAAGGTTCATCAAAATCGACTTTTAGAAAGCCTATGATAGGATCAATTGGTTGTTTATTCTAGCCTTGCTTCATTAGTTTTGTGGAAATATTGTCTGCTAAGGCTTCAACTATTTTTTCCATTAAAAAACACAAGTACTCAACCATTGGGCTCTTTTGATCCATTAGACAAGGTTGTCCATTGGCACCATTCCTTTATGTCCTCACTACTGAAGGGTTTGGCTATTTACTAGCTCACCATGCTACTCAAGGGTCTATTCGAGGAATTTCTCTCCTTGGAAATGAGACTCAGTAGATCAATGATCATTTTTTTGATGACTTTTTCCTCACTTTTATTGAGTAAGAAGGTATCATTCAATAGGCGCTTATTTTCCTAGACACTTTTTATTTAGCTTTTGGATCCTCCATTCAATGGAAAAAGACTCAATATTATAGACAGTATCTCAACTCGATGCCCCACTGGCTTAGTAAATATCAATGGAAGATCATCCAAGAGGGGGAAATGTTTCATTTTTTAGGTATTCCTTTTACCTTTAACGGTTCATTTCTAGAGTTGTGGAAGTATGTTATTAATAGAGTGGAATAGAAACTTACCTATTGGTCCACGAAAAAGCTCTCCCTTGCTAGTAAATTCTAAATTTGCACAAAAATCCTTGCAACCATCCATGGTTATTATTATTCCTATAGGGTTTCATATAAAAACTACTATAAAAATCTTGATAAGCTTCTACAAGACTTTTTATAGTCCTCTTCCAATAATGGTTCAGGATTCCATCGTGTTGCTTAGGAGTATTGTTGTCTTCCTAGAAGCCATGGTGGGCTTGGCATTCACAATACCCAACATCAAGGTTTGGCCCTCTATGTTAAGTGGGTCATCAGAGCCCTCATAGGTAATGAGGCCTGGAAGATTCTCATTCGATACTATATCAGTGAAGGTTCCCCTTTTGGTCGTAAGAGTTGGAGGAGCATGGGGTTCCCTTCCCTTCTTGTTTCCTTCGTGTCTATCAACGTGTCAGGATCCTTTGTCATTAGGAGCATTTGTAAAGCTTGGGAGAGTGTTAAGCCTTGGCTTAGATGGAATGGCCAAAGCTTTTGGCATGGCCTCTCCATAAACCATATGAATGTTTGGTGATCACTTGTTATCACCTGCTAGGGTTCCTCGCTTGCACAGGTTCCCTAGGTTCATGTGCTTAGATTCTTTTTCAAAGGTGTGTGATGCATAACTAATTTCTTTTCTCATCAAACCAAGGATTGGATCCCTTGGGATAACTTTAGAGTCAAATTTGGGCTTAGTCACTCTGATAGGGATACTTTTGAGGCTATCAAGGCTGCTCTCCTTGACTCCATATTACACAATATTTTTGTGCTTTTGCAATGACCTTGGTGGAATAACTGGAAGTGGTATCTAGACACTTTGCTACAAAACTATAAGGCTTGATTGGGGTATGGATGGCTCTCTCCTTGTCTCACCATGATTGATAAGCTCAATCAATGGTGGAAGGTCTCCTCCCCTCAGCCTGTTTGGATGCACAGGTTCTAGACTGCTTGGGCTCCTTTATTGGAGCCCAAACTTTCATGTTTTTCTTTGAGTATTTTGCACCAAGAGCTTCTTGTTGGGGAGCATCTCCAGCATTTAGGAATCCCTAACACTTTTTTTCCTTTTTTTCTTCAATCTGAAGGCTTTGTCCATATTTTTTGGATTTGTGCTCATGCGCATTCCCTTTGGGAGTGACTTTTTTCCTTTTTAGACCCTATTTATTCATCACGTTTGAGTGGAAGCATATAATTTTAGGACAACCCTCATGCTTTCTAGCTATTTTCTTTGAAGTGTGGTACTTGTTTTATATGGTGATCATGTTCAACATATGGAGAGCTAGAAATGATTGTATTTTTGATAAGTGTTCTTCCTCTTTGCACATCTTTGCTTTTGATAAGTCTAATATTATTTAATCTATGTATTTTTATAGTATAGTTCAAGCCAATAAGGTGGTCATGGAGCTCACTCATCTTCAAGAGCTTATTGATTAGTGGGGGAATGCACCGTGCACAGTCAATTGGGTTCCTCTTGAGCAAGATACTCCTCAAAGTTGGTCCAGGTCTAGAAAATAGTGTCGCTCACTCCCAAACTGCACTCCTATCCTAACTCAAGGTCCTTAGAGAGATGGTCATGGCTACTTGACTATTTCTCTCTCCCCCAACTCCTCGAATTAATGTCTGGGATAATTTAAAAGCTTCGATGATTGTTGCTAGCCAAGAGCCAATTGTTTATGGCTAGAAGGATGTTCCTAGCACTTCTGGATAGCGGAGAGACTCATTTCCAAAGTCTCTTGATGCTACTGTTGGGTGGGAATCAATCCTAGGGATGGCTAAACCCATATAATGGAGCCTCATTATTATGTAATCAATTTATTTTGTTGTCCAGTGTTGATTAACTGTCAATAGTTTGCTTGGGTTCTTGCTCTATTTTGACAAGGATTATTTTTGGTTGATGGTATTAGCCACATGGCATGTTTATCTGCCTCTTTTTTGTTTGTAAAAATATATTTTGTTAATTTTTTAATATGATGTCTTTTTTACATCAAAAAAAACTTTTGTAAATAGAAGAGTTCTCGTATAAAGAGCTTTCAATTACTTTTAGAGCAAGCGACAAATGTGTACATTCTATTTGTAAATTTAGATGAGAATCACTCCAAAATTCACACGGTCACAATTTTATACATATTGAGAGCCAAGCATGTATAGAGAAAATAATCACAATGTGATATATACCTATAGAGAACCAACCATGCACAAAGGAAATGATCACTATGTGAGATATACCTATTGAAAACCAAACATGCATAAAGGAAATTAAGGTTAGTAAATGACAAGGCATCTTTATCATGTGTAATTGGAAATACTAAATTGACAAAAGGCCTAGGCTTAGAAATAAAAGAGCCATGAAATAATGCTTATTAGCTATTATATTTTGAAACAAATATGTTTATAGTTTTTTTTCTTTTTCAATGATTTAAATATGTTTATAGTTTTTAAATAAAATTATTATAATAAATGGTATTCATTTTATTTGTAATATCAATGAGTGGTGATAATGAAATATAAGGGAAACTATTTCAATCCCATACGAACATTTGAAAAAAAATACAAAATAATTAAAATAAAATATATAAACAATAAACATAATAAAAATGTATACCTTTCATTTTAATTTTTTTATAAAGTACCATCCATTTCACTATAATCTTTTGAAGATTCAATTGAAATATGCATTAAAATATAATAGAATAGAAGGAAAGTCATCTAAATTAGAATAGAACAATGTTATTTTGTAAATAACAATATTATTTTTTCTTGACATAATGATTTAAGATGTATTTGTTATATTTGTAGATACATGTCAAATTTTTTCAGTGAGTTTACACAGGTTTTTATGAGCTTTGATCCCATCATATTGATTGAAATTTGAATCTTGAACCTCTAAAAAAAAGAGAAGCCAAAACCCTTACCACTACAAATAAACTTATAACTTAAATAAAGACCTAATTTATTGTTTAAAAAAAAACATTAATTGATTTCTGTCACTTTGATTGTATGAATGTATTTACTTGCGCTTTCCTTTTCTTCTTAAAATAAAGATATGCTTATGATCAAAGAAACCATATATATATATATATATATATATTTCAAAAGAAACTATGTTATTTTATTTTATCTGAGGATGTTCGTTGGCTACTTTCCAAATACTAAGCCAACGTCAACGTATAAAAAAAAAAAAAAATGCTCAGACATGTTATAAATACTTTATTTCTTGTTACATATCCAATAGTCGAACTTAATCAATTATTTTTTATTAAAAAATTTAAAACTATGTTTTCCCTAAGTTGTCCAATTCATTATGTTATAATGTTCACGTGTTGCCTGATCTAGGCATACTAAAGAATTTGTACAAGATAGCCGCATTATTAATTTTGTTACATAACTATGAAAGGCAACGTCCATCACGCTTTGTCTATTATGTTTGGCTGCTGCCAATGACAACGCTAATGTCTAGGCGGCAAAGAAATTCGATCCTTCGTAGACTAAAGGTAGATTGCTCAAGGGTAACTCTTTTACTACTCTCTTTCCTTATAGAGGCTCTCTTTCCTTATTATAGAGGAAGATATTTATAGAATGGATGGCTTATTGTGAGATGCGCTCCATAGAATTATGATATAGCTTAAAAAAACTTAATCTTGTTGAGATAATAATTTTTATTTAAGGATATTTTCATAAAGTTTAAGATTTATAAAGCTTTTATTAAAAATAGTAGATCTCATAGAATTTTTATTAAGAAGCAATCAAGATATTAAATAATAAGGTGTAATGTGACATCATCAAAATTTGGTAATGTAATTTAAAATAAAGGAAGATTTTAAAGGTTATTAAGTACTTGAAAAAATGCTAATTCAAGTTTGCAGAAAAAAAGTGATAATTATAAGATCATTTAAGGGGCTAAAACAAGTATGCAAAATTGTTAAATATTGTATTTAAAACATATATTGTGTTTATCATATCAAAGAACTCATGATAAAAAGGAAACTTACAAAGATTCCACAACTTACTAAATATAGGAAAAAAGAAAGCAAAAGGTCAAGCAAAAGAAGCCTTACACAAATTTCTCTCCAACACATTCAAGATAAATATTGATGACTAGTCAATTCAATAATTGACACAGGAGCTTCCATGTCATGTTTTTGAATCATCTCAGACATCACATGTGGATGAACATCCTCTTATTTATTTTTCAGTCCATGAAATAGTCGTCGATAGACGTTCAAGGAGGCAAATGCTTGAACCCTAACCATCAAGGTCTGGTTCTATTGGTGTTCGAGCGGTATGCTAGTGAACATAGCTTGGTTGCAAATGAGTATGCCAGTGAACATGGCTTGGTTGCAGATGATATCTTGAAAACTATTGAGGGCCAGCCAATTCCAGAACCCTACTTTTTTGAAGTGGAGTCAGGAGGGTCCAGTGATATCCAGGTTCAGGATGATTTTTATTCATATTCTTTGGAGATTGAAGAAGATAAATTTTTTTAAAAAATTTAGGTTACTGTTCGTGGTGTTAAGGGGAAGCTTTTGTCATTCCGGGTGAAGGAGGCTCATTTACCTGGTAGCATTGATGGGGTCGGATCCCCATCTTCTATGCGGGTGGGATTTTGAAAAAGAAGTCTAAGAGGCTTTCGGGTAATTCGGCAAAATATATTAATTTGCATTTCTTAGTGAAACATTTGGATTCGTATCCTTTGCCTAGAGTTTTTTTTATAAGAAAGTGGTTATTAATGAGTTTTATTCGCCTGTTGTTGCTGTCAAGGGGGTGTATAATGTTGTTCATAATCTGCCGAGGGGGTGTATAATGTTGTTCATAATCTAAAAATAATGGAAATCAAACATTGTCTCATTCTAGGGTCTCTTAAAATTGTTGTTGATTATACCAAGGAAGTGACTCAGATGGTGAGTGAAACTATTCAAGGCCTGGAGCTAGTTGCAAAGTTCCAAAACTAACTCAGTTCTATTTTTTACCGAGTCTAGGGGTTTCTTTGGTTTTGCCTTGTTTCTTGTTTGGTGTTCTTGGACTCCTATTGTTCTCCCCCACTGTGTCGGATTGCTTGGTTTTGCATTCTTTGGATTTAGTGTTTGCTCTTTGTAGTTCTCTTCTTGGGTGGAGTTGATGTTCAAGGTTAGGGACCCTTTCAAAACCCTCCTTTTTTAATATTACCCAAAAAAATTGATACAGGATGCATGGTAGCTTATGACAAAAATCCTCCATATGAAGACATTGGAGGAGGTACATATTTCATTTATTGAATCTACAAGAATTAAATATTAAATAGGTATTTACAATAAATGTGTTTTTGTAGTGCATGATCGATGGAACCCGATACTCCTAATTGTTATAGAATATAGTTTACACTAAGGGAGGGAAATTTTTTTCTTTCAAATTCCAACATCACCTTAGAACATATCATCAAGTCAAAAACCAAGAGAAAATTCAGAAGCTAAGGACCAAGAACCAAAGCCAAAGCAAGAGCTGAAAATAGAGCTAGAGCTAAGACTATGATGTAATAGGAGAAGGGGTATGTTAGGAATTATTACATCATAGCCCAAAATTCAGAAGCTAAGGACCAAGAACCAAAGCCAAAGCAAGAGCTGAAAATAGAGTTAGAGCTAAGACTATGATGTAATAAGAGGGGGTATGTTAGGAATTATTACATCATAGCCCATGTGACAATGAGAGTGGTATAACCACCCATCACAAGGACTATGCATGCACTAAAGGTCAAGGGTAGTTGCAAGTTTAGTTAGAGGTTTGTTATGCCAAAATTGGGCATCAAATGTATTTAAATACCCATCATTTTATAATACAAAATATCAAAACATCTAAACATTGACAGTAATATGGATATTAAAATATTTCTTCTTCTATACAACCATTATTTATATATATATATATATATATATATATATATATTCAAAATACTATAAACTTATTATCAAGTGGCATTAGTTCTTCAAAGAGGACACCAACGTTAGAATCTTGGTAAACAATACATGCATAGCTACCAAGCTTGTTGTAATACCACCATGTGATCATGATGTAATGTAACATGGGTGGTACTCATTTCAATCCCATATAGGTGATTTAAAAAATATATATTAGAAACTTATTATAATATAAAAATTGAAGTGAAATAATTAAATGTTTAAATGTATAGTTGCAATCTTATTGCAGTGGTAAGAGCCTTGACCTCTCTTTAAGAGGTCCAAGGTTCAAACCCACTCAATATGAGGGGACCAAGACCTTTCATAAAAACTAAATAATTAAATTTAAAAATAAATAATACAAATTCAATATAAATATATCTTATTTATAAATATTAAATTATTAATAAACTTATATTCGAATAACATAGTTTAAAAATTAAAATACAAACTTTTATAATAAAAAATAAATTCAAATTAACCAATCATACATGATATTAAAAATACTATAATAAAACTAAGTAGTTATAAAAATTTACAATCCCCTTATACTTGACACTACCTTTCAAGACCTATTTGCATAGCAACACAACAAAAGAAAAGTTTACTATGCGTAAAATTAAAAGTCTGCAAAAGAGATTCAAACAAGTGCTATAGAGGATAAGTCTCGCAATTGTAAATATGTTGTTAGTAAATAAATTTGTTTGTGCTTAATACAAAAGAATTTGATACTAAACTATAGTATGTTAAAAAATTAATTTTAGATTTCATTAAATAGATATTCAAATTTAAATTTTGGGTAGTTTATTTGTAAAAGTAGTAGTCTATCTGAATCTTCTAAGTATGTGAGATCGATAATGACGTTATGAATCTTAAGTGATAAGTGATTCCCTTTGTACCAAGTCACCAATAACACCAATAACTAGTTAGAATAGGTTGGGTGGAAGCAGCCCCTATAATTTAAACCTTACACTTGTTAAAAATAATGTGGTTGTGACAACTTTTTTTTGTAACCAATTTTTTTTAGATCTCTATGATGTTAAACATCCACATTAACATTGTTAATATCATCTCAATTACAAATTGTTTGTATTTTAAAATTTTCTTATGTTTAATATGAAAAGAAGAGCTTGAGGTGGATTTCTTTCTTAAAACGTTTCCAAATAGAGGACGGGTGTTTATGTAAACGAATTTTAATTAATTTTAAAAATATTGTTAGTAATTAAAATCATGTTTACTTAAGGCAAAAGAGAGTTTGATATTCAACCATAAAATGCTTAAAACTTGATGTTAAATGTTAAATATAATTTTAATATAAAAAAAATATTTTTTTAATTATATTAAAAATATTTTAACTTTATATGGAAAAAATATTGAGGAAGAAAATATAAGGAAGAAGCAATTAATTATTTCAAAAATATATTTTTCAAATACTTGAAAGATAAGAAGGCATAATATAAGTTTTTCAAAAATATTTTATATCAATAGAGATAAAATTAAAAGCTAATGGGGAAAATATATATGAAAAGATAGTTTTCTCTTTCCATCTTAAGAGGACATCTAACCATAAGTTTTGTTCAATTTTCTTTCAAAAAAATTAAGATTTATTGAAGAGTGATTTGTTAGTTATGGTTGAAGAGTTCCCCAAAAAAAGGAAGGCTACAATAAGTGAGATCAGTGCAACTTTTATTATATTGATTCCAAAAAAGGTAAGACAAAATATTTTGACAGTTTTTGTCTAATAAGACTTTATAATATGATTATAAGATCATTTTAAAAATTGTCCAACAAGTTGAAAATGTTAGAATAAGTGAATTTTCTCTTAAGTTCTACTAGGATAGACACACTTGAGTTTACACTCCTCCATGTGTCAGGTGAACACCTTATTCAAACATTTTTTCTCCAAAAGGGAACACCTTATTCAAACATTTTTTCTTTTAAATATTATTCAAAAGGAATTTATTTTCCTTTCTTTAAGGTCATTCCTATTTGCAAGAGAAGGTTTTTTTTTGTTGTTGCCCTCACGTTACTCTCGTAAAAGCGTTTTCGCGTTCTCGAATCGAGGCACCCATATTTTTTGGGTGCCATTGATACGTGACGCCAACAATTTCCATATCTCCTTTCATAGAGATATGAAATCGTAGCTCTCTGTCTATAACGCTTGGCGCACCTTAGAGTCTCTTTTAGCTTTCAATTTTTGCCTACACGTTGCTCTCAGAGAAGCATTTCAATGCTCTCAATCGAGGCACCCATATTTTTTGGGCGCCATCGATCGTGACACCAACGATTTCCATATCTCCTTTCATAAAGATATGAAATCGTAGCTCTCCGTCTATAACGCTTGGCGCACCTTAGAGACTTTTAAAATTCATTATTTTTAAAATTTGTCTTTTTAGCTATTTTCGTCACGTCAGTTGCATTTACTCCGTCTTTAATCGACGTATCTTGCTCTTCACTGTCGTTACCTTTGCATATTGGCAATCTCCATAGGAGACGCTCTTAAATCGGGATACCTTTTAATCATCGATAATTGATGGATTTGTTCTCATTTCATGATTTGCAACAACTCTCCTTCCTCCTATTTAAGCTATCTCTATTTCATTTTGATTCACATTGTTTTATTTCTCTTGAGCTTAATTTCTCTAACGAATATCTATGCAGAGAAATTTTTTCAGATTGCTCAAGACATTGCGTCCGAATGCTAAAGGAGTAACTAATGGTTTTTTAATATATTTCTTCTTCCTTGTTCGCCTATCCTGCCATTTTTTTGCAGGTTTTGATCCTCTCTACCGAGGCACTGCGAGGTGGTATCAAGTTTGATATAAGTCATTTAATTTTTTCATTGCTCTTTCCCCTATTCGCCTCTGTTATTTTTTAAGTAGGTTTCAAGGTCCTTTCTCCAGTGAAAGTTGCATCTTCGAGACATTTGTCTATGATTTCGACGTCACCAAAATAACGAGCACTCAGCTTGCATTGTACTATCTGGTTGAAGGGTTCTTTCACCAACGAAATCTACCTCTTCGAAAGCTGTGTCTCTGAGATCCACATCAAAAAAGGCAAAAAAGAGTTTATCGAAGGCATCATCTGGTGTCAACGAAGGCTTCGTATCCTTAGCTTTCATCTTCGTGCGAACAACGAAAAAGTCTTCTCAAAGTGCATCGAAGTGTAATGGTCTTATTTTAATTTCATTCAATCTATAATATTTGTACGGGTTTTTTCTTCAATTTCGAAGGAAAAAATCCATTTATTTTCCTTCCCTAAAGTTTTATTTTAGCTTTAAATTATCACTCGTTTTTTCACTTCACCTCCTTCGAGGGCAAATAGTGAAACGAGTCCTTTGTAAGCTAGTAAATAAAAAATAAAAAAATTTGGGGTGGGGGGGTTTCAAGTGCCTTTTTGTGCACCTTTTGGTTTTTTTTAGGGGGGTGTTCTTCTATGTGATTTTTAAAAGTCTTCCTTCTTCACATCTCTCTAATCAAACCCAATATATTGCTTATAGTTAATCATACAATATTTTTTTTGCTAAAATCAATTGATTCTAATCAAAGATTTCAATTCATAGCTTACTTATTATTATTAGTTTGAATCATTATTTTAGTGTTGTGTTCAAATTAATCCTAATATATTTTCTTAGTAAGCAAATCATTATATGAAAATGCAATTTTATTGATTACAAATTTTCTTACAAAGAGTTCTTATTCAATTTTTTTTTACCTCTTTCTCAAACTTTGAAATCTAATCTAAAAATATTTTTTGAAGATTTCAAGAGGCAAGTACTTTATCTCCTCTCATCCATATTGGCAATCTAATATAATTTATATTTTCCCTCATGTAAGGGCGGGTTATTAAGATTACCACTATAGGTCTGGAAGATATAGCCTATGTTCCAAGTATCTTATCTAATCAATACTTATAGTTTCCCTCTCGTTAGGGTGGGTATTTGAGATAGATAGATATATAGGCCTGGCATATTTGTTCTCTTTAAAACAATCTTAAACTCCAAATCTCCTCAATACTTATAGTTTCTCTCTCGTTAGGGCGAGTATTTTTGAGTTATTTGGTGAATCTTAAAAGCTTTGGCATATTTGTTCTCATTATCCTCAAACTCATATCAATTTTCCTCAAATTACTTATAGTCTCCCTCTTGTTAGGGCGGGTAATTTTGGGGCATTTGGTTATTCGTTTAGGTTTCTATAACTAATATCCATTGGATTCTCTAAATTAAATTTAAAGGGGGGATCTTTAGGTTAACTTCAATTCAAAATGAATACAATTGATCCTCTCACTCCTCATAACTACCATACATGGAAGCCCAAATTTTTAAATCTCATTTCTCAAAAATGGCTCACTCACCTTTAAGAAGAAAAACAACCTGATTTTGAAAAAGAATATGAAATATTTGTTCATAAAGGGAAAATTTATGAAACTATGGGAATTATAAGCTCTAATGTAAGTGAAAATTTGTGGTTTCACATTACAGATTGTAAAACTCCTTATGAAATTTTGGAGAAACTAAAGACCTTGTTTAGAAAAGTAGATCAAATTAGATCAATGCAACTAGAAGCAGAATTAACAACTCTATCTCCTGAGTACATCAACAATATTGTTGTCTTCCTCACCAAATTTAAAGAGGTCCTCACTCAATACAAAGGTAGTGGGAAGACTAAGTCTGAAGAAGAATGCATTTATCTAATCCTTTCTAAACTAAATGGTGTATTTCAAATCTTTGCTACCACCTTTATATCTACCAAATATGCTCTTGGTGCAACCTTTAAAATGCCCTCTTTAGAAGAGTTTTGTGATAGAATAACTAGGGAAGAAATAAAACTTGCAATATATAAAATCTCTTCTTCTTCCTCTTCCTCAAAAGCCTTAGTAGCCTCCACCTCTTCTAAAGAAAAATTCAAAAATAAGGAAAAGAATCCCATAACTTGTACTCACTGCAAAAATAATGGTCACTTTGTAAACAAATGTTGGAAAAGATTACAAAAACTAGAGGCATCTATGAAGGATCAAAATATATACAATAAAAATCAAATAGGGACAGCCCTAAATGTTCAAGGGAAAACCTCCAATTCTTCCTCTAATTACTGGGTCCTAGATTCTAGAGCTACTCTTCACATGACTGCTTCAGATGAGTCATTCTCTTCTATCTCCTCAAGTTCTAAATGTAGCATAGAAGTGGGTGACTCTTCCTTTATCCCAATAAAATTAAAGGGGGACATAACCATTGATGGTGGCTCTATAAATAATGTTCTCTATGTTCCAAACATTGCCACAAATTGCCTCTCCATCTATCAGATTTGTACTTATGGAAATGGGAAAACGGTTCTCTTATCTCCAATAGGATTTGAGATAAGATACTTTCAAGATCCCCATTCTCTCATAGCCAAAGGAGTTACTGATCACAACACTTGCCTATTTCACTTAAAAGGATTCAAAAATCTAGAAGGGGCCTCCTGTTTTGTGGCTTATGGAGATCTTGAAAGTAAAATTTGGCATGAAAGGTTTGGTCATCTTAGTTTCAACTACCTAAAGAAATTAAGCACCCATGATATGGTAACAGGTTTACCCTAAGTCTCTTCTATTGATGGAGTTTGTCCTGGATGTGCCCTTGGAAAGAAAAATCAAGATCCTTTCCACCCAAGTAGTTTTCTAAAAGCCGCATTCCCTCTAGAATTAATCCATAGTGACTTGATGTCTTTTACAGAACCTTATTTCAAAGGAGCAAAGTATGATCTAACATTTATTGATGAATTTTTGAGAAGAACTTGGTTCTACTTCCTGAAATATAAAAGTGATGTTCTATCCTACTTTAAAGTCTTCAAAGCCTTAGTTGAAAATCAGGCCTCTTGCAAAATCAAGCAAATTCGCACAGATAATGGATGGGAATACTACAGTAATGAGTTCTCCATATTTCTATCAATTCATGGCATCATTCATCAGCATTCTATATCCCATAATCCTCAACAAAATGGCATTGCAGAAAGGAAAAACCAAATATTAAAGGAAATGGCAAATTGTATGCTTCATTCAAGAGATCTTCCAAAAGTTTTTTGGGCAAAAGCTATTAATTGTGCCAATTATATTCAAAAATGCACACCTCATAAATATCTTGATCATTTAACTCCTAGAGAAGCATGGACTGGATCAAAACCAGATGTTTCCTTCTTCAAGATTTTTGGGTGTACTTCTTGGATGCACATTATGAAATATTGAACATATTGATTAATTGAATTTAGAAAAATACATAGGTTTATATAGTTGAAAAGTAGGAGAAAATGCTAACAAATAATGCCAAATATAGAGGATTATTTTCAAAGCAAAATACAACTTTCCTACCTATCTTCTAACCAAAGGATATGTCGACCACATAATAAAAAAATAACACCTTAATAGGAGATTCTAACATTCCCCCCTTAAAGTTGAGAGGGCTGACAAGATAGTCTCTCAGCTTTACATATTGAGCTTTAGAAACTCCTTTGGTGAAGATGTCCACCATGTTGTCCAAAGTGTTGCAATGTTGAAGCTCAACTACCTGTTTCTCCACCATGTCACGAATGAAGTGATACTTCATATAAAAGTGTTTTGAACTACTATGGTCGATAGGATTGTGTTCCAATTAAATGACACTCATATTGTCATAGTATAGTCTTGTAGGACCACTTTTTTGCTTTCCAATATCTTCAAGAACTTTTCTCAACCATAGAGCTTGAGTACTAGCATGTGTGATTGCTATATACTCAGCCTCAGTAGATGACAATGCTACAACAGTCTACTTTTTGGAACTCCATGTAATTAGTCCTGACCCAAGATTAAATTAATTTCCTGAAGTAGATTTTCTATCATATTTATTGCTGCCCCAGTCACTATCACTAAATAAAACTAATTTTACATAATTACATTTGTGGTAATGGATCCCAAAATCCAATGTACCCTTTACATATCTCAAAATTCTCTTAGTTTCTTGAAAATGAAGTTCTAATGGATCAACCATAAACCTTGAAACAAGAGAAACAACATATTGAATATTAGGCCTTGTGTTGGTGAAGAACATTAGACTCCCAACCGTGCTCCTGTAAGTGGTCATGTCAACTTTTGGTGCTCCATCATCTTTGCTCAATTGGATCCCATGACCCGTTGGAGTTCCAATAGGCTTGCATTGCTCCATGGAAAATTTCTTAATCATATTTTGAGCATATTTGTGTTGACGTATGAATATCCCTTTATCTGTTTGATGAACTTCCATGCCTAGGAAGATAGTTTATTTCAAATTCTCACATCATGGAGTGTTTGAACTCCTTATTCATCTTGTCACTACTACCCATGAATATTAGATCATCTACATATAAACATACTATGAGAATATCTTTATCTTGCTTTAGGTAGTAGAGATTAGGTTAACTTTTTCTCTGAGTGAATCCATACTCATTAAAGTAGCCATCAATGCGAGAGTACCATGCCCTTGGTGCTTGCTTGAGGTCATATAGTTCTTTTTTCAATTTGTAGACAAGGTTCTCCTTACCTTGTTCTTCAAAACCTTGAGGTTGTTGCACAAAAACATCTTCATTTAAGTACCCATTGAGAAAGGCACTCTTCACATCCATGTGCTGAATTTTCCATCCTTTGTGGGCAGCCAAGAAAAGTACTAATCTAATAGTCTCATGTCTAGCAACAGGATCAAAGGTCTCCTCATAGTCAATGTCATATTTCTGAGTGAAGCCTTTTGCTATGAGTCTTTCCTTGTGTCTTTCAATGCTTCCATCAGCATTGAATTTGGTCGTATAGTCCCATTTGCATCCAACACATTATTTACCCTTAGGAAGCTTCACTAGCTTCCAAGAATCATTCTTTTTTATAGAGGATATTTCCTCTTCCATGGCTTGCTGCCATACATCATGAGTGTATGCTTTCTCATAGCTAAAAGGCTCTAGATCTGCACTAGTCATTAAAACTTAATTGACTATATCTCCCTTAGGTTCTTGGGAGTCATCATCACCATACATATGCAAATTTTCAAGTCTTTTTAAAACTATATTCATTTCACTAGCTTGACTTCTAGTGTATCTTTTCTGCAAATTCTTATCCAACATTTGAAAATATGGATGGTGTTGAAGTGTTCTTTACCTCTTGATGGAGAATCAATATCCATTGGCGAAGAACTTACGGATATTTGTGGGACTTGGAGTAGCATCTGGTGTACTCATACTTGGGCTTGGAGGACTCCCTTTGCTATGTTTGAGCATCACTTGTTGCACTTGCTGCACTTGAGAGGTACTAGCATCATGAGATCCATCATCAACAAAAAGTTTTTGATGACCCCACTCTCTCCCTTCATCAAAAATTACATCTTTGGAAAGTATAATTTTATGGGTTTTTGGATTGTAGAGTCTATATGCTTTGGTAGACTCACAATATCCAATGAAAATACATGCTTGACTTTTGGGGTCAATTTTCTTTCTTTTTCATCAGGAATGTGGACATATACAAGAAAACCAAAAATATTAATGTGTTTTACATTTGGATTTTTGCCATTCCATCCATAAGGAATGATCCCATATAAACTAGAAGTAGGACTCCTATTCAAAATGTAAACACTAGTTCTAACAGCATCATCCCAAAATGTGTTACTTAGATGTTTAGTTTGCAGCATTGATCTAGCTATTTCTACTATATTGCGATTATTTCTTTCAGCCACACCATTTTGTTGTGGGGTGTAGGCAGCTGTAAATTACCTTTTGATTCCACAATATTTATAATATTTTAGAAATGCATTTGAAGAATACTCTCCTCCTCTATCAGTCCTTAGAATCTTTACAACAAAATCATTTTGTTTCTCTACATTATTTTTGAAATCTATGAAACAATCAAAAGCTTCATATTTAGTTTTCAAAAAATAGATCCAACACATCCTAGAGAAATCATAAATGAAAGTAAGAAAGTAAGAATTGTTACCAATAATTTTGGTTTGCATTGGACCACAAATATCTGAATGCACCAATTGGAGTGAATGGCTATCTCTCCACGCTTGTCTTCTTGGAAACTTAGATCTAGAGTGCTTTCCCAAAGCACATCCTTCACATACCTCCTTGTGTTCACTAACTTTTGGAAGTCCACACACCATAGCTTGAGAAGTTAACAATTTCAAGCTTGCAGAATTTAGATGACCATATCTCAAGTGCCAAAGTACACTTGGATTTGCTATAGCAATACTAGCAAGTTGAGCACCTCCTTGTTACCCAAACTTAAGAGGAAACAACCTATTCTATGTCATAGGTACTTGGGTAACAACTCTATTACAATTGTTCTTATCAAAAATTACACAATTGCCTTCATCAAAAACAAACCTATAATTTTTCTCCATCATTTGTCCAACATTAAGCAAGTTATGTTGGATTTTGGGGGTGTAATAGATGTTATTTACCTTGTTGGTGCCTTATTTTGTTGGAACCTCCATGGCTCCAATACCTTCAACTTGTAGAGCTTTGTCATATCCCAACTTGATTCTTGATTTGTAGGTGGAATCCATTATAGCAAAGAGCTCTTCTTTGCCACTCATGTGATTGGAACAACCAATATCCAAAATCCAAGTTTCATTTAGATTTTGATCTAATTTTCCATAAGTAAGAAATAAATTTGAAGTTCCTTCTTCTTCACAATAATTGCCATATTGACCTCTTCCTCCTTGAGAAGTCTTGGACCAACAATCTCGAGAAAAATGACCGAGCTTGCCATAATTGAAACAAGATTTCTTTGTTTTGTCACCTCCTCTTCCTTGATTGCTATTCTATCCTTGATTCCACCTCTGCCTTGATTGCCACCTTTGCCTTGATTTCCTCCTCTTGAGTTGCTTCTTCCTTTGCCTCTTCTTTGTCCTATGCCTTGGCCTCTTCCTTGGCCTCTTCCTACACCCTTATTAGATGAGAAAGATTTTTCATCACCTCCATAGCTTGTTGAATGAGAACCCTGTATTCTTTCTTCATGAGACATCAAGGAACCAATTATAGCATCAAAAGATAGGCTAGAAAGATCTTTTGACTCCTCAATAATGACAGCTATATGATTCCATTTGGGAATAAGTGTTCGCAACACTTTATTCACCACTACTTTAGTTTTGATGTCTTATCCAAGGGTTTCCATTTTTTTTACTATGGATTTCACTCTAATGCAATAATCACCAACATTTTCATCATTTTGCATCTTTAAGTTTTCAAAATACCTTTTCAAGGTTTGAAGCCTCACTTGCTTCACCTGATCACTACCTTGATAACTATCCTTCAAATATTTCCATGTGTCTTGGGCATATAAACAAGAAGCAATTCTTGGAAATATGCTCTTCTCCAAAGCTTCTTTGGGATGGTAGAGGGCAGAATAATTACTATTTTGGGCATCCTTTTTGGTATTTTTATCTACTACACTCAAAGTGGTCCAATCTGAAGGTTTTGCATAACCTTCTTCAACTACATCCCATAGTCCTTTGCTAATGAGTAAGGTCTTCATTTTGATGGACCAATACTCATAATCTAACCCATGAAACTCAGGTATGGGTAGATTATTATTTGATGCCATAACTTTTGGAAATACTCTACTATGTTTTGTAAAATAAAATTACAGATTTAAATCAAATCTCACTTGATCAACTCTCTTGTAGAGATCTTGTTCTACCTGCATAGGTTCAAATATAACTTCATTGACAAAATTGTCAGCAATAGAATCACTATTGTCACTAACAATTATGACTTCAAGGGAATGTGATCCTTGTTCCGCTATTTCAACAGAGTCACTGTCGCTCAGATAAATAATCTCAAGTTCCTGTGGTGCGACTTCAAGAGATACTAACTCCTCATGTCTGCTATCAACGGATTTGTCTTTGGAATCACTATCGTATCCAATGTCAAGTGCTCTTAGGTTTGCTATGACAGCATTCTGGAGCTGACTGAAGACAACATTCAGATCATATATGCGCATCCTTTCATCAAAGGATTCAGGGGTCTCTCTGGCTAAAAGATATTGTAGGACAAAGTAGCTTTTGTTTGACATTAACATTAAATATTCCCCCTTCATAAAATAAACACTTATAAATCCTTTTGAGCTTGTTACAAAGATTGTCTCTTAGGCAATTGTGCAACTTTTCTACAAAGATTGCCTCTTAGGCAATTTGTGTAAATCAATTTAATTGCAAAAATAAAATTTTATCTAAGTTTTAATTAATAATAAAATTTAATGTTAACTAAAAAACCATTAAAATTAAAAAATGATTTTTTACTTAAATTCATATTAAATTATTAAAAAAATGATAAAATTAATATTTAAATATGCAAAAAAAAAATTACCACACAAAACAAAATTGATTTTTATCACTCGGTGGGATTCGATCCCCCGACTCCTTGGCCACTAGTGCCTTAGCGCTTCGTCACTAACCGACCTAGCTACCTGCCTTGGTGGGTAAGAAGGGTAAAGTACCCTTACTTAACTTCCTCTACATTCATCGTTGAGCAGCGGGTGACGCTTTCGTGAGCCATCACCTTGTGCTTGGTTGCCGCTCCTCAACTCGGGTCTATTTTGTCGCTCCTTCGCTAGGGTTTATTCCATCGATCTAATGCTCGGGTCTATGCCACCACTCCAACCTCAACGCTCAGCCTTCGCTCCTCCAATGGTGATGACTCCTCTGCACCAGCATTGTACGCAGTAGAAGAAGCCGCCCAAAAACCTATTATCGATGCCAATCCTTGCCATCGACTACAAAATCCTTCTTCGAATCCTGTGACATACGCAGGACTAAAAAAAACATGCCCGAATGAGCGATCTCTCTAAAAAAACAATGATTTACAAAACTTCCATGACGACCTAGGAAGCAAAGAATGAAGAATCTGGAGCAATTTGAGTGTTCAATAAAAAATGTAATCTGCTCCAAAGTTCCATATCTCAGTCTAGATGATCAAAAATCAGGACAAAATCTAATCTATAGACGCCAATGGTAACAAAAAATTCATGAATTTACGCCAGGTTGATGCCAGGTTGACGACTACCGGGGGTGGTTGTTTTTTTTTTTAAACAGATTATCCCACATTCGTGGGAAAATAGCTAAAAATCTATTTAAATAGGCAAAACCTCACCTATTGAGGTGTCTCCTCTTGGGGAGACTCTACCTGAAATGACAACGATCCTCGACGATGGTTGGCAACTCTTGTTGCCGCTCTTTGGGGGCCTAGCTAGCCGAGGTTTTGCTCAGCTGGCATGGTCTCACGTCTTGATCCATCCATTAGGTCCTTAGGTGATTCAGTGAGTCACTTGTCCCAGTCATGTCGCACCACTTGATGTTATCCTTAGGTCTTATGTTCACTTTCCACGTCCTCCTAGGTCTGGTAGGGTCTAGTGGCTAGTCGCCATGTGTCATACTATCAATTTCAACACTGCTGCATTTGTCCAGTGTTGCATGAGTCCGCCCAGTCTACTACGCCTAGACACCTCCATGTCTAGTCTACGGGTCCCACGATAGGGTTCGGTCAAGTTATCGCCAGTCTTTTCCTTAGTCACTACACAATTTGTGATGGATAGGCAGACTCCTTTCGGCACTCCTCTTGGCCCATTTCGATGCTATTGAGATAACACTAATGCCTAGATCCCTCCTACGCTCTGATACCAAATATGCAATATTGAACATATTGATTAATTGAATTTAGAAAAATACATAGGTTTATATAGTTGAAAAGCAGGATAAACTGCTAACAACTAATGCAAAATATAGAGGATGCTTTTCAAATAAAAATACAACTTTCTTACCTATCTGTTGACCAAAGGATATGCCGACCACATAATAAAGAAATAACACATTTAATAGGAGATTCTAACACACATCCCAAAGAAGAAAATGAAGGCTTTAGATAATAAAAGCAGAAAGCTCATCTTTATTGGTTATTGTGAGGAAATGAAAGCATACAAGCTCCTTGACCCCTCAACTCATGAGGTATTTTTCATAGGAATGTGCAATTTGATGATACATTCTCTCAGAAAGATCCTCAAATCTCCTCTTCCTCCATTGAGCCTTCTCCTATAATAGAACCTCAATATTATGAAGAACCAACTCTAGAGGTTAACTTAGAGATTGATAATCAATATGAGGAACCTGTAACTCCAATTGAATGTCTTTCCACTCCTACTCCTTCCTCTATGCCAAAATGGGCCTGCACCATTGTTAAATAAGCTACTCCTTACATCCAAAATCTTCCATCATCCAGATCAACCAACTCCATAAGAACTGGTCTTGTATGTTAGTCTATTTTCTCTGATCCTCAGTCCTTCAAAGAAGTAACTGGTATTAAATAATGGAATGATGCCATGGAAGACAAATTCTCTTAATAAAAAATAAAACTTGGGATTTAGTTCCCTTGCCTAAAGGAAGGAAATTAGTTCATTGTAAATGGATTTATAGAACAAAGTATGGTCCTAATGGAGAAATTGACAAACACAAAGCTCGCCTAGTAGCCAAAGGTTTCTCTCAAATTGAAGGAATTGATTATGTCGAAACCTTTGCTCCAGTTGCTAAAATGGATTCTGTAAGACTGGTTCTTGCTCCGGTTGCTTTCCAAAAGTGGGTTGTCTTTCAAATGGATGTAAAAAGTGCTTTCTTACATGGGGATTTAAAGGAAGAGATATACATAGAACAACCTACTGATTTCACTCAAGACTCCATTCTTGTTTGTAGGCTAAACAAGTCTCTCTATGGTCTCAAACAAGCTCCTAGAGCTTGGTATTAAAAAATGGACTCCTTCCTTCATTCCATAGGTTTTTCTCATTGTGAGTCTGATAACACTGTCTACATTTAGAGAGATGAAAGAAAAATCACCATTCTTGTTTTATATTTTGATGATATTCTAATCACTGGTAGTACCTTTGATCACATTCAGACTATAAAAGACTCCCTCTTTGAAAATTTTGATATGGTTGATCTAGGTATAGCTCATTACTTCCTTGGGATCCAAATAAATCAAACAAATGTAGGTATTTCATTGTGTCAACAAAAATACACTCTAGGTCTTCTTCAGAGGTTTAAAATGTCAGACTTCAAACCTTCTCCTACACCTTTTCAACCTAACATAAATCTAAGTACTTCCTGCTCATCCCCTCTATGTGATGCAACCTTATACCTTCAACTTGTAGGGAATCTATTATACCTTACTCATACTTGTCCAGATATCTCATATGTTGTTGGCCTCATATCTAGATTCTTCCATCAACCTCACTTCAGTAATTAGCAAGAAACAAAACAAATCCTCCGCTACTTGCAAGGAACTACTCAATTTGGGCTCATATAAGGTAAAATCCATGGATATCATTGGCTACATAGATTCATATTAGTCAGGTTCAGTATAAGATAGATGTTCAACTTCTGGTTATGTCTTTTGTCTTGGTTCTTCGCCAATATCCTGGTTATACAAAAAACAAGCAGTAGCCTTATCATCTACAGAGGCAGAATACAGGGTAGCAGTTTTAGCAAGTCAAGAAGCTCTTTGGCTTCATAAAATTCTAAGGAAATTTGGTTTATCCCATGACAAACCTATAACTCTTTGGTGTGACAATCAGAGCACAATTCACATTACACGAAATCCAGTTGAGCATTAGCGCACTAAGCACATTGAGATACATATGCACTTCATTCGACAACACAATCAAAACGGGGACATTTACTTGGACTATATTCCAACTGAAAATCAAATTACAGATATCTTCACCAAGTCATTTCCTTCTCTAAGTTCCCTTCAGTTGCGAGATAAACTTGGAGTAATACAACTGCATTGACACAGAGGTCTTCCACCTCTCATTATATTCTTTGGAGAATGTTTTTTTTCCTTGCGGTTTTTTTTATCATCCCTCCAACAACATGTATTTTATGAGGACAATATTCACCATCCGAAGACATGCCTCTATCTTGGATATTTATTGTGATAGATGGTTTTTCTCCACAGGGTTTTTTTACCATCTATAAATTGTATATGAGTACCTAATCTGGCCAATTTGTCGGTACTCTATAATTGTATGAGGACAATCTTCGCCATATGAAAACATGCCTCTATATTCAATATTTTCTTGTGATAGATGGTTTTTCCCCAAGAGGTTTTTCACCATATTTATAATGTAAATGAGTACCTCATCAGACCATGTTTCTGGAACTCATCGTTCCTTTTGTATTAAGAGGAAAATCTTCGTCATCCGAAGACAAGCCTCTTCCTTATTCCTTTTTGATTGATGGCTTTTACCATAGGGTTTTTACCATCTCTTCAAAAATAAAGTCATTGTACATGAGTACCTCATCAGGCCTTCTTGCCAAGACTCCTTTGTAAAACCACCCCTAGTATCACTTAATGGGGGGTGTTAGAATAAGTGAATATTCTCTTAAGTTCTACTAGGATAGACACACTTGAGTTTACACTCCTCCATGTGTCAGGTGAACTCTCAATGGTGTCTTCATTAGTTTTGATAAGTTGTTATCCAATGGCTTTGAATGATCAACTTTGTTATTTTTACAAATTTGATCCTTGGAATAAATCAATCAGTTCTACTCTTTCTTCATATTTTGTGTAATGCTATGCATGTCTATTTTGGGAAATTATAACAGAAAAGCATTCTAGATTCTATTATCTTAGAGGAACAAGATGGTTTTTTTTGTGGTAAAAAAAAAAATTAATATTATAATCATCACGCACAAGGCAATACATTTTCTTCATTTTGTGAAAAAACAAGTATACTGATAAAACTAGATATGAACAAAGCATATGATAGGTTCCTAAAGTTTTCTACATGATTCTCAAAAATTTTGATCTTGAATACATTTGGTTTGAATATATTAAATATTGTTATGACACTACAAAATATTCTATTTTGATTAATGGTTCTCCTACAAGGTGGTCCATGATCTCTTTTTCTATTCATTATTCTTATAGAGGTATCATGGAGAGATTCCTCAAACGTAGAAATAGAAGAAAAATAAAAGATATTCAGGTTATAAGAAATGGTCCCTCCAAATCTCATTTGTAATTTGTTGATGATACTTTTCCTTTAGGCCATCTCTTAGTTAGTAGGACAATGGATTTTACATCAATATTATCATGCTATGATAAGGATATTGATTAATACTACAAAATTCAATATTATTTCCATTAAGAGTGTCTTAGAGTTACAACAAATTATTATCAATATTTTAGGGTTTAAAATAAAAATATTTCCATCAACCTACTTGGGTATTCTTTTGTCTCATAAAATAAATAAACAAGAGCCTTAGGTCTCTTGTTTGGATAGAATGAAATCTTGTTTGGTAATTTGGAAAGGTAAGCTTTTAACAATTGTGAGAAGGTTTCAACTCTTAAATTATAATTCATCCATATATGTGCACGTGTACGCGTTCCACACACACAGGTTGATGCTATAAAAATGTACATTTTCTCTTTGTAAGTGGAATAGGGTTTGTGAAGGAAAGAATATTGAAGGTGTAGGCCTATGGAATTTCACACTTATGAGGCTTTGAATTTTGAAGGTGCTAGTCCCCTCTCCATCATCACATGCGTAGTGTTTTAAAGATTTTTAGATAAGGATAGAGAACCCTTTTAAAATAGAGGGCTCATCCTCTTGTAGTTTCTTATTTGGGGTAAAACTTCGATGGTGAATATTTTGAGATTAAAGAAAAAATTGGGCAAAAATGCTACTTAAAAAATATAGAGATTCTCCAAACCCCATAAGGGGGGGGAAGGTCCAAGGTTCAAATCCCAGGCCTTGTTAGACTGAACGCTTGTCCCTTTCCTAATGCTTTCGATGGCGTAAAAGGTTTAAAATGATTGTGGCATGGTGGTTATAGGGGTGGACTGCACAAAGAACTATGTGACAGCTTCCAGGGCAAAGAACATAGAATACTATGGCAATCATAAAAGTCGGATAACTTGTCCAGATTCGTGTTCGATACCAATTCCACCATGTAAATTCAATATATATATATATATATATATATATATATATATATAGAGAGAGAGAGAGAGAGGTTCTCTTGATGCAATAAAATTATTTATAAAAAGAACATTATCCAAAGGATCACCAACATGGAACCTCATATTAGATAGTTTTCAATTGGTCAAGAAATATATTAGATGGTTAGTCAATGAGGGAAACTATACAAATTTTTAGTCTAAATCTTAGTTGAAGCCTCATCCTCTTATATTTGATTCAAAATGGAAACTATTGGTTGGAGCATGTCTAGCTTTTGAAGGTTCAAAGGTCAAATATTATATTAGTGTGAGCAACAACTCTATATCATGGATTTCTATTAGTAACCTAGTTGAAGGAGAGGAATTCAAACAAATTGTGTAAACTTCAAAAGATGCTTCAAGAGTTTTATTTACCAATTTTTACATAAAAGGATGAGTTGGTTTAGAATATATCAAAAGATAGTGGATATTCAATCAAGTTGGGATATGAGGATTTAGAGCAATCAAAATTTCCTACTCCCAAATATTTTCCTTGGAAGAATGTTTAGTCACTAGGGACTCTCCCTAAGGCCTCAACATTCCTTTGGTTAGCAATTCAAAGTAAGATTCTTACATAAGAGAGTCTATAAAGAAGAGGATTTCATAGACCTTTCATATGTGTCTTGTGTGAGAAGGATTTAGAAACAACATAACATTTACTTCTTCATTTCCCCTTTGCTCAAACCATGTGGAGTTGCCTAAAAAACATGAAAGAAATTGGATAGCTCCATCAACATTAAAAGAGTATGTGAATTGTTGGATTAATTATTTCAAAGGTAAAGTATCATGTATTGTCTATAGGATTGGTCCAACACTATTTTTTGAAATTTATTGCTTGAAAGAAATAACATATTTTTTTAAAATAAATCTGAAAGTCATGTTTACGTTTAGATAGTCAAATCTTCATTTTGATGAAATTCAAATTCTAGAGGGCAACTAGCCAAGTGTAATTTTATCTCTTAATAAAAATTATGTCGATCTAATTAAAACATAACACTTTAAAGAAGATGAATAATATATTTTATTAAAAAATAAATGAAAAATATCTATGATAAAAAAGACATGTTAAATATGGTTTAATTAACCTAACAAAAAATGTAATATTTTAGTATTTTGATAGGAGTGGCCCTCGATAGAGGTCACATATATCTTATTTTAAAAAATAGATATGACCTTAAACTTGCACACTAGAATCATTAATGTCATTTATACAACTACAAATTATGTGTTTTTTAAAAGTTTTATATGCTTAATGAAAATAAGAGTTTAAGATGAAACTATTTCTTAGAACTATTAGAAGTTTTTTAAATATGGGAGGGATGTTTGTGTAAAGAGATTCCAAGTCCTTTTAAATATATTAACAAAAGGATATTCTTGATGTAAAATATAGTTTGTTATCAAACCATAGAATGTAAAATAATAAAATATGAACTTAAACATGCATATTAAAATCATTAATGCCATCTATACAAGTTTATGTAAATTTAAAAAAAATTATATCTTAATAAAAATAAAATTTTAAGATCAAAGTCTTCTTAAAACATTTCTAAATAGAGGAGTTCTCGTATAAAGATATTTCAATTACTTTCAGAGCAAGGGATAAATGTGTACATTCTATTTATAAATTTTGATGAGCATTACTCCAACATTCACATGATCACAATGTTATACATTTTGAGAACCAAGCATGCATAAAGCAAATGATCCTAATATGATATATACCTACAAATAACTAACCATGTATAGAGGAATGATCACAAAGTGACATATACCTATTGAAAACCAAACATGCATAGATGAAATTAAGGTTAGTAAATGACAAGGTATCTTTATCATGTGTAATTGAAATTACTATTTTTAATTAGTTGAAATAATAGGTTTTGAAAGGAACTCCAAACCTTTTACATTAGAGAACTCAAAAGGGATATAATCTCCATAGAAGCAACCTCAAAATTACAAAACACAAGAGAAACCTTGGAGAACATCTTGACACAGCCTAGAGAGAGTCTCCAAGGGATGCTAGAAAAGGAAGGAGGAGAAATAGGAAACACAAAAACAAGGGGCAGAGGACCCCTAGAGGATAGACAAAAGTGGTGGCTAAAGAAGCCACGACAGGGTTATGCATAGCAGTTATTTATCGCCAAATTGGCTAAAATTTGGATTTTCAAAATTTGGAATTGGGTAATATTTAGCACCCTTGACCAGGGTCCATTAGACAAAAATTTTTGGGTGCAAAATTTTTTTGGGTCGATTCACCCAAATTTTATAATAATTTGACCATTTTAAGTTTAAATTTTCAACATTGCCCCTAATAATTATGAACTTTCTACATGCATTTGGATATTATTCGCCTGGATTTCGAAACTTATTCCCCAAAGTTTTATAAATACATTTTGGGGCCGATCCCTTATGCATAACCCTAGGCCACGACTAATTGGACACCTCAGATGGAACATGCTTGTCACCACTTGCATTCTACTCACCATCAAAGACCTAGGTATGCTCAACCTTCTACTTTTTGATGACACCAACCATCTTCTCAACTTGCTGGAGGAGGGTCCAAGCCATGTTAGATGTTCTAGATGTAGCTTTTAGTGATTCTTCCAAATTCACAAGGGGGTCAACATTGGCTCTCCATTGGATATAGCTTGAAGGTCCAATCGAGGGATCACCGTCCTTTAGGGAGAGAGACCAAATCAGGGCCTCATCACTCTTCAGCTTTTTTATATTCACTAGATATTTTCTTGGGGTCTCCTTATCTTGATCAATTACAATATAAGTTATTAGTTTCCCCTCAAAAAATTTACCTCTAGACAAATGATGACGGATCTTAGTTTGGATAGAGGGAGTGGTGTTAGCAGTAGAAGAATTAAAGTTCAAATTCTTCCTAGTTTTAACAGTATCACCAAAAGCTTTCTCTATTGCATCATCATTGCTCATGGAAACCTTCTGAGGGCTCCCTTGGATAGGAGTTGAAGCAAAAGGATGATCTGTTGGACTTCCAACAATAGAGAGAATGGCTTTTTGATCTTCCTTTTGCAATGCATGCCTATATAAAATTATATGGATGCTCTGATGCGTCGGGCACATTGAGGTGCCTTCCCTGAAACTTTCCATAGAAAGCTCCATAGATCTAAATAGGTACTCAAGGATGTTGATCGCATTGATGTCTCTCACGTGTTTAAGATATGCTAGGTGGAAACTCTTGAGAGAGGAGGCCCTGATGCTTCAAGTGCATTGAGGTGTAATTATAAATGCTAAATTGACCGAAGGCCTAGACCTAGAAATAAAAGAGCCATGAAATAATGTTTAATAGCTATTATATTTTGAAATAGAAATATTTTTATAGTTGTTTTTTCTTTTTAAATGAGTCAAATATGTTTATAGTTGTTAAATAAAGCTATTATTATAATAATAAATGGTATTCATTTTTTTTTTTGAGTTAAAAACTATTAAGAAACTTCTAGTGTGGGTTAGGCTTTTTGGACTTCCATATCATATCATAAGGATGTTTTAAAAAATATTGGAAATACCCTAGGGGAATTCATCAAGGAAGGATCAACAACTAAGGAATAAAATCATGTTATATATACTCGAATATGTGTTGCTATGGATATTTCAAAACCTTTTCCACAATCCATTAAGATTAAATCTCAATCAAGAGAATGAGATCAATAAGTAGATTATGAAAACATTGCATTTCATTACCACAATTATTTTGAGATTGGACACATGGTAAGAGCTTGCAAAGTAAAAACTATGAAGAAAGAGACAAAAAATTCTAGCCATGAGATAAAATTCAAGAAGAAGAAGTAAGGAAATCATTCAATAATAGAAGCTAGATTAGATTAAGGATATTCCACTCCAAAATAAGAGGCAAATAAATCCTATCAATAATATCAATTGGAAAGTTTAAAAGGAATTAAAGGTGTAAAGAAGATGTGAAGATGAAACCCAAAACAAAAACAACAAAAAATGTCAAGTTTATTCCAAGTAAATCATCTTCATTCTCCTCAAGTAGTAGAGAATCCTCTTTAGGTGATAAAAAGTGAAAGTGGTGAATATGTTATCTCTTGCACTTTAAGGTTTAAGAGTAGAATAATATAGAAATGAGGTTGGAGGAAACCCATAACAATTTAGGGTTTTTAAGGCAAAATAAGAAGGTAATTGCTACAAAAGAGCATCCTTGTTGTTAGGATCTCTAGGGAAATATAAAAAATATTGTTCTTTTGAGGTCATTCCTTGCACTTAGGATTCTTTAGAAAAAGGTAAACCTAAATATGATAAGTCTTAATATGAGCAATGTGAGAAGATTGAAGAGATTGATGAAGATTAAAGTAAAAAGAGAGGAAGATCCAAGAAGCAAAAACAAAGAGAAAAGGAAACACAAAGGGATATTGATATGGGAAAACAAAATAAAATAGTGTTAACAAGAAGTGGGGCTAAACCCACAAATAAAATGATGGTGGTCCCTCCCCTGCTCCCCCTCCCATGGCTCCTGGTTCCTACCCAGTCCCTGGCTCAACCCAGGTCATCCCTCCCGGGGAGTGGTTGTTTGCAGATGATCTCCTAGGGGGAGATCCTTCTCCACTATCTGCGTCCCTCCCAGCCGGCTAGGGTTTCCTTGGTTGTTTTTTCGGACTGGTGCTTCCCAGGGATCCCTGTTTGGTTGGGGATCCCTTCCCTTTTTCCCTCAGGCTTCCCCCTGGGGTTTTTTTGCAGGTTATTCGCGTGGATCTGGTCCCCTACGTTTCTCGGTGCGGTGGAGGTGACGGTTTAGGGTTTGGACAGCTTCCCCATTTTTTCTTGTGAATCCTCGACAGGCTCTGTGCTTGGACGAGATTCTTGGTCCCTGCTGCTGGGATCCTCTTCTATTTTCCCGGGGCGGGTTCCTTGTGGTGCAACTCTCTAGTCACTTCCTGATGGGTTGGATCCTCTCTGTGCTGGCTGTCGGCTTCCTGCAGGATGGCTCTCATTGAACGGATTGTTTTCTCGGTGGGCGGCTGGTTTCTCCACAGGGCGGGATCCTCCAAATCCGTCGGTTTTCCCGCGAGGCGGGATCCTTTCTTTTTTGTTGGTTTCCCGGATGGTGGGATTTCCCTGTTGCTTCCCGCTATGCGGGACTGTTTGTGGTGGTTTTGACTGCTTCCCATGAGGCGGGATTTTATTGTAATAGTTTTTCTTTGCTTCCTGCTGGGCGGGATCTTCTCGATGGTGGTTTTTGGCTACTCCCCGCTGGGCGGGATCTCCAAAACTACTTTCTTTCTTATTTTTTTGTTTCCTGCTAAGAGGGATTGTTTCATGCTTACTGTTACCGCTAGGCGGGATTTCTGTTTTGGTGTTTAGTTTCAAGGGATTGATGCCCTAAGCCCATTGCTTATGTAATCAGGTTTTGGGATCCTTGTTAAAACCCATTGTAAATACAAACACTACTTACCAAAAAAAAAAAACCCACAAATAAAATAAAAAAATAACAATAAAAATAATATCTTGGAATATTAGGGGAATAAATAATAACCTAAAAATAGGTATTAAAAAATTGTGAGGTCGTTATAGACAAAATATTTTTAGATATAGAAGTTGGGCAACAAATATTTTAGCTATTCGCATTCCCGCGACGGAGGCGAGTATAGAATTTGGATTAAATATTGTTTCCAACAACCTCCCTTAATCCAAATTCTTCTAACAAAAAAAAACTGAGTTTTGGCACTCTCGCCTGCGGAAAATATACTTCAAAAAATTTCATCCTTCGCATTGCACCCCCGAAGTCGGACTTCGAAAAATTTTCTTCCGAAGTTCGCACTTCGCCCGAAGTGCGTTGTGCGTCGTCCGCCATTCGCACTCCGATCTGCGCTCCCGAAGTCGAACTTTGGCAAAACACTGTGCGTCGTTCGCACTTCGCCCATCCAGACTTCGGCCATTCACTTCTTCCTGCCAGACACTTTTTCGGCCATTCACCCGACAATATCTCCTCCGGCATCTCCACCGTCATCTCTACGCCGTTGTCGGAGGCGAACACGACGCTGCTTTTCATTTCCTTCTCCAGCCCCCTGCCAAAAAAATTGCTCTTCCGATTTTCATGGCCAACTTCCACAGCGCCCGGGCGACCTCCGTTGCCGCACTTCGGCAAAGCTCCGGGCGCACTCCGGCAAACCTCCGCTGCCGCACTTCGGCAAAGCACGGCCTTCGCTCTGCGTCGTCCGTCCTTGGTCATCTTGATCTCCATGCAGCCGACGAAATCAGCGATTTCCTCGGGCTGCGGCCCTCCAAACAAGAAATCAAAAATGTCGTAGCTCCCCTGCCTCTTCTGCAGAGGGTTTTGAGATGGCGGGGATCGATCTCCAGCCCCTTGTTCGAATCCTGGCCCAACGCTGCGGCTCTCACTCCTCTCCGTCTGCGGCTCTGTCTCCTCGCTCTGATACCATGAAAGAAAGTTAAAAACTAAACCATAAACAAATTAAAGTGCGGATCTTGAAGACAACCCTGTTACAGGCACACACACGCAGGCGGAGGCACAAATAAAATAGGGTTTATATTATTAGAACAAGGGATGGCTCTGTTGAGCCTACATCTGCGGACATTGCCACCTGCGAAATAAACCGCCTGGAATCCCAACTGGATTATACAGGGGGTTCTATGCTAAGGAGTAACAAGAACCCCCGAAGCTCACACTGAGCAACTACTCTGTTCTACAGCGACACTGCTGCAAAATCGAACCTGCTAGACTGCAGGGAAACTAGGGCGGTTGCCCAGAATACCAAATGAGGGTACGCAACTTCCATTTATACTTGCGAAGGTCTCAGGCTGGCACAGGAAAGAATGTCGAGGACACTCAAGGACAGCTAGAGCCATACGGAGTTCACCTACTCCCTTAACTCGCCCATGCTTCCTCTGCCAGATGGGACATTCCAGCGACGGTGGCCTCTGCCAGACGGGACATTCCAACGACGGAGGCGAGTACAGAAATTGGATTAAATATTTTTTCTAACAAAAATATCAAAATTGCAGGCACGACCTTGACTTATTGTTTCCACAGGCAGGAATGTCGATGACACTCGAGGACAGCTAGAGCCATACGGAGTTCACCTACTCCCTTAACTCGCCCATGCTTCCTCTGCCAGACGGGACATTCCAGCGGTGGTGGCCTCTGCCAGACGGGACATTCCAGCAGCGGAGGCGAGTACAGAATTTGGATTAAATATTGTTTCCAACAAAAATATCAAAATTGCAGGCACGACCTTGACTTATGTGTGCTAAACATGATAAAAAAATTCAGATGTGTGCCAAATCTTGGCTTCTTCTGTTTCACTTTCTATTCAAATTTAGATATTATTTTTTTAATTTCTTTGACAAATGAAATTGGATGGGGCAATAAATGTAATGGTAAGGAGCCAATGACCAGTAAGGAGAAATAAGCCAATCACTGGTAAGGAGGAAGGAGCCAATACAAGGGAGTTCGATTTGCCCTTGCCTTTGAATTCTGGGTGGGCTTCACTTTCGGCGTTTTTGAAGTTCTTACATTTTCAGAGCTGGATGTTATTTTCCTATTTAAAAATTCATATTAATTGAATAGAAGTTCGTTGATTGTTTTCCAAGAGTGACAAAATGGCTTATGGTGGAGGAGAATACACTGATGAGTAGCAAACAACAACGACACAAGATGTTGGAGACAGAAGTAAAGTGAGATTAGTAGATGTTGAGAATTCAATTTTAGAACAATATTTGATTCAACATAATAAGGCAAAGGTAATATGCTTCAATCACCTTTGTATCAGCTTTGTATCTTGACGATGGGTCATGAAGTATAATATGAAACATAGGAATTTTTAGTTTCATTGCCAAAGTTCATAATGAAATTTTTAGTTTCATTGCCAATATTTTTAGATTTTTTCATTTGCTTTGTCCTCATCTCTCCACATGTCTCATGTGGGCTATCTAAAAGTGTTTTTATAATATTTTCACTAATGATAGCTATAACAATATTTTCATGGTCCCTTTAAAGATTACTTGTTGGGAATTATTTGTAGAAATATGGAACTCCTTTCAGCACACTTCGACGCTATTGAGATAACACTAATGCCTAGACCCCTCTTACGCTCTGATACCAAATATGCAATATTGAACATATTGATTAATTGAATTTAGAAAAATACATAGGTTTATATAGTTGAAAAGCAGGAGAAACCGCTAACAACTAATGCCAAATATAGAGGATGCTTTTCAAAGCAAAATACAACTTTCCTACCTATCTGCCAACCAAAGGATATGCCGACCACATAATAAAGAGATAACACCTTTAATAAGAGATTCTAACACACATCCCAAAGAAGAAAAGGAAGGCTCTAGATAAGAAAAGTAGAAAGCTCATCTTTGTTGGTTATTGTGAGGAAATGAAAGCATTCAGGCTCCTTGATCCCTCAACTCATGAGGTATTTTTTCATAGGAATGTACAATTTGATGATACAGTCTCTCAGAAAGATCCTCAACTCTCCTCTTCCTCCATTGAGCCTTCTCCTATAATAGAACCTCAATATTATGAAGAACCAACTCTAGAGGTTAACTTAGAGATTGATAATCAAGATGAGGAACCTGTAACTCCAACTCAATGTCTTTCCATTCCTACTCCTTCCTCTATGCCAAAATTGGCTCGCACCATTTTTAAATAAGCTACTCCTTACATCCAAAATATTCCATCATCCAGATCAACCAACTCCATAGGAACTGGTCTTGTTTGTCAGTCTATTTCCTCTAATCCTCGGTCCTTCAAAGAAGCAATTGGTATTAAATAATGGGATGATGCCATGGAAGACAAATTATCTTCCTTAATAAAAAATAAAACTTGGGATTTAGTTCCCTTGCCTAAAGGAAGGAAATTAGTTCATTGTAAATGGATTTACAGAACAAAATATGGTCCTAATGGAGAAATTGATAAACACAAAGCTCGCCTAGTAGCCAAAGGTTTCTCTCAAAATGAAGGAATTGATTATGCCGAAACCTTTTCTCTAGTTGCTAAAATAGATTCTGTAATATTGGTTCTTGCTCTAGTTGCTTTCCAAAAGTGGGTTGTCTTTCAAATTGATGTAAAAAGTGCTTTCTTACATGGGGATTTAAAGAAAGAGATATACATGGAACAACCTACTGGTTTCACTCAAGACTCCTTTTTTGTTTGTAGGCTAAACAAGTATCTCTATGGTCTCAAACAAGCTCCTAGAGCTTGGTATGAAACGATGGACTCCTTCCATCTTTTTGCAGGTTTTTCTCATTGTGAGTCTGATAACACTATCTACATTTAGAGAGATGAAAGAAAAATCATCATTTTTGTTTTATATGTTGATATTCTAATCACTGGTAGTACCTTTGATCACATTCAGACTATAAAAGACCCCATCTCTGAAAAATTTGATATGGTTGATCTAAGTATAGTTCATTACTTCCTTGGGATCCAAATAAATCAAACAAATGCAGGTATTTCATTGTGTCAACAAAAATACACTCTAGATATTCTTCGGAGGTTTAAAATGTCAGACTTTAAACCTTCTCCTACACCTTTTCAACCTAACATAAATCTAAGTACTTCCTGCTCATCCCCTCTATGTGATGCAACTCTATACAATCAACTTGTAGGGAATTCGTTATACCTTACTCATACTCGTCCAGATATCTCATATGTTGTTGGCCTCATATCTAGATTATCCCATCAACCTCACTTCAATCATTGGCAAGCAACAAAAAGAATCCTCCACTACTTGCAAGGAACTACTCAATTTGGGCTCATATATAAGGGAAAATCCATGGATATCATTGGCTACACAGATTCATATTAGTCAGGTTCAGTAGAAGACAGATGTTCAACTTCTGGCTATGTCTTTTGTCTTGGTTCTTGGCCAATAGCCTGGTTATACAAAAAACAACAAGCAGTAGCCTTATCATCTACAGAGGCAGAATACAGGGTAGCAGTTTTAGCAAGTCAGGAAGCTCTTTGGCTTCGTCAAATTCTAAGGGAATTTGGTTTGTCCCATGACAAACCTATAACTCTTTGGTGTGACAATCAGAGCACAATTCACATTACACGAAATCCAGTTGAGCATTAGCGCACCAAGCACATTGAGATACATATGCACTTCATTTTATATCACATTCAAAACGAGGACATATACTTGGACTATATTCCAACTAAAAATCAAATTGCAGACATATTCACCAAGTCATTTCCTTCTCCACGTTCCCTTCAGTTGTGAGATAAACTTGGAGTAATACAACTGCATTGACACAGAGGTCTTCTACCTCTCATTATATTCTTTGGAGAATGGTTTTTTTCCTTGTGGTTTTTTTTTTATCATCCCTCCAACAACATGTATATTATGAGGACAATCTTCACCATCCGAAGACATGCCTCTATCTTGGATATTTTTTGTGATAAATGGTTTTTTTCCACAGAGTTTTTTTATCATCTGTAAATTGTATATGAGTACCTAATCAGGCCAAGTTGTCGGTACTCTATAATTGTATGAGGACAATCTTCGCGATATGAAAACACGCCTCTATATTCAATATTTTCTTGTGATAGATGGTTTTTCCCCAAGAGGTTCTTCACCATATTTATAATGTAAATGAGTACCTTATCAGACCATGTTTCTGGGACTCATCGTTCCTTTTGTATTAAGAGGACAATCTTCGCCATCCGAAGACAAGCCTCTTCCTTATTCCTTTTTGATTGATGGCTTTTACCATAGGTTTTTTACCATATCTTCAAAAAGAAAGTCATTGTACATGAGTACCTCATCAGGCCTTCTTGCCAGGTGATGGCAAAGCCGGGATTCACACAGACAATCTCACAGTAAATTCACAGAAATTTTCATTAATTCATTCAATGCCAAAATCCAGTAGTAACTTTCCCCCGGCACAACACTTCTTCCCCAATCCCGAACTTCACCATCCCCTTTACAAAGATTTTCTCCGAGTTTTTAACGAGGCCTCAGTCCTCCAGGCAATCAATGCCTCCACCAAACAAATTTCAAATTCAAATTTCCCCCCAGGACGAGAATTCAAATTTTGCCATAAATGGGCCACCGCCCGAACCACCATGGAGCTTGCATTAATGGTTTTCCTCGACCTGCAACCGCCGTCTTCGTCAGATCGATCTCCTGTACCGTGGTCTCCTCCATAATGGCCATTACTTGCATCTGTTCCATTGCCTGTTCTTGTTACTTTGTCAATAAAAGAAAAGAAACGCGGTCGTGGCTCTCATCTTGATTCAATACACGTAGCTGTCCACGTGTTAAATCTGACCTCCCCTAGTTGTCCGCATACATACTTGGCTTTACCCACCTCTGTCCACAACGTTTCCAAAACACGTGCCCCTCTCCATAGTTTTGATACACGTGGCTGCCCACGTGTCCAATCCTGCCTTGTCCGGTCTTCGGTTCATTTTCTTTGGTCAAGATTTTACTTGGTCGCGATATCGCGACATGTCGCGATATCGCGACCAAAAATGCTTCCTCAAGCCTCAACTCTTTGGGGTCGCGAAATCGCGACATGTCACGATTTCGCGACCCCTCCCCTCTCTCTCTCAACCTTCTCTTTGTTGAAGCTCCTCGTAAATTTCTCTGCCTTGCGTTGTCTTGTGAAAATGCCACGTGGCGGTTTCTAACCGGCCGCGATATCGCGACAGGACCCTTTCTCCTTCACTTTGCATTGGTGACCGTCGCGATATCGCGACGTTTGGAACCCTTCTCTTTTGCCTTTGAAATTTGGTCGCGATATCGCGACGGAACCCGCCAAAGCTTCACAGCAGCTTTCGAGGTCGCGATTTCGCGACATGTCACGAAATCGTGACATGTCACGATTTCGTGACCCCTCCTCCCTTTGCCTTAAAACTTCTCCAAACCCAAACATTGCTTTACAAAACCTTCTCCGATGCCGAAAATAAAAAGATCAAAGTGCAAAGAACTTAAAAAGAACTAAAATTTTTTGGATGACGCAGGATTGCCCTACTGTTTCCGGATGCTCCTGCATCAGACACCCGGGGTAAATTAAAAGTGATCCTCACTTCTATTTTGTTTGGGGAAGACCCAGGCGGTCAACCTCCGTCTTCGACAGCCAAGTTGCGTCCTCAATAGGTTTGCCCTTCCACTTAATTAAATACTCAGAATATTGCTTGTTTCTGGTGCTTCTGCCTTCACGGGTGTCCAATATTTCCTCGACCTCGTCTGTGGTTGGAGTAGAGGCTGGAATTGGCCATAATTCTGCACTTGCTATTTCTGTACCCTCCCCCTCATGATATTCCACTAAATCTGAAACATTAAAAATAGGTGAAATATCAAGCCAATTGGGCAACTCCACTTCATATGCATTTCCTGACTCCCGCCTTCCCAGTATTCTGCATGGTCCAAACTTCTTCATCTTCAATTTGTTATAAGTTTTGGCAGGGAATCTCTCCTTCCTGAGATGCACCATGACCTCATCTCCCACTTTGAACTCCTTGAACCGCCGCTTCTGGTCTGCCCTTGTCTTGTATTGAGTATTCATTTTTATAATTTGTTTTCTTACTTCTTCATGCAGACTTTTCATATGCTCCGCAAATTCTTCGGCCTCGGCACTGCACTTTTCTCTTTTGTCCAACTTCCTCAGTTCAGACACATTTCTTGGGCTGTTCCCGTATATTATCTGGAATGGAGACTTGTTGGTGCTCTTATTAACTGAACTGTTATAAGCAAATTCCGCCTGTGGTAAAACTAAATCCCATCCTTTAGGCTGATCTGATATCAAACATCTCAATAGATTACCCAGGCTTCTGTTCACCACCTCTGTCTGTCCGTCAGTCTGTGGGTGGTATGCAGAACTGAATTTCAGGTCTGTTTTCATCTTCTTCCACAGAGTTCTCCAAAAGTACCCAACAAACTTGGTATCTCTGTCAGAAACTATGCTTCTTGGCAGACCGTGAAGTCGTACCACTTCCTTGAAGAATAACCCAGCAATGTGGACTGCATCACTTGTCTTCTGGCAGGGAATGAAATGTGCCATTTTGGAGAACCGATCAACTACTACAAATACTGAATCATTTCCCCTCTGTGTTCTCGGCAATCCAAGGATAAAGTCCATGCTTATGTCCTCCCATGGTCTCTCAGGCACAGGTAATGGCTGGTACAGTCCTGTATTTTGTTTTACACCCTTTGCCATCTGGCATATTCTGCAACTTTGCACAAACTTCCGTACATCTTGCTGAAGTTGTGGCCAGTAGTAATTTTCCTCAATCAAGGCAATGGTCTTATCCCTACCAAAATGCCCAGCCAATCCTCCGCTGTGCTTTTCTTTGATTAAATTCTCCCGCATGGAACTTCTGGGAATGCACAACTTACTACCCTTGAACAACATTCCGTCTTGGATTAAGAAATCCAACCATTTTGTTCTATCCATAGTAAGAGGTATTGAGCAAGCCTCCCAGGCTTCTGCAAAATCCGGATCTGTAGGGTATAGACCCTTCTGTTCTTCAAACCCCACTACTTCCATACCTAGTCAAATCTCGCAAGTCGGCGGGTACTCCGCTTAAGGCATCCGCAACTCTGTTTGACTTCCCACTTCTGTGCTTCAGTACAAAGGTATAACTTTGGAGGAACTCCACCCATTTCATGTGCCTTTGGTTCGGTTTTTTCTGACTGTTAATGTATTGCAAAGCCTGATGGTCAGTAAATAGTACAAACTCCTTTGGTAATAAATAATGTCTCCACTTCTTCAGGGCCTGAACTATAGCATAAAATTCTTGATCATAGACAGAATACTTTTTTCGAGCATCATTTAACTTTTCACTGAAATAAGCAACTGGCTTGCCTCCTTGACTCAGTACCGCCCCTATTGCACTGCCACTGGCATCACAGTCCACCTGAAATACCTTGTTGAAGTCTGGAAGTGCCAAAACAGGCTGTTCTGTAACTTTTCTCTTCAATGTATCAAAGCTCCTTTCAGCCCCTGATGTCCATTTGAACTCCTTTTTATCTCCCCTCATTGTCTCTGTGAGAGGTGCACAAATACTGCTGAAGTTCTTTATGAACTTCCTATAAAAACTGGCCAGACCATGGAATGACCTCACTTCTGTTGTGCTCCTTGGAGTAGGCCATTCAATGATGGCTCTCACCTTTTCGGGGTCCATCTTCAGGCCTTCTGCTGAGATTACAAACCCCAAGTATACCAATTCCTTCTTGACAAAATTACACTTTTTCAAATTTATTAATAACTGTTCTTCTTGCAGCTTTTCAAAGACCCTCCTGATATGCATCAGGTGTTCCTCCAGGGTCCTGCTGAATATCAATATATCATCTAAATAAACAATAACAAACTTTCCCAGAAATTCTTTCAGTACTTCATTCATCAGCCGCATGAAGGTACTTGGTGCATTGGACAGTCCAAAGGGCATGACCAACCACTCAAACAGGCCTTCTCTTGTTTTGAAGGTTGTCTTCCATTCATCTCCCTCTCGGATACGGATTTGATGATAGCCACTTTTCAAGTCAATCTTTGTGAAGTACTCAGCTCCACTTAAACGGTCCATGATATCATCCATTCTTGGTAACGGGAATCTGTACTTAATAGTAATTTTGTTGATGGCCCGTGAATCTATACACATCCTCCATTCCCCATCCTTCTTTGGCGCCAGCACTGCAGGGACTGCGCATGGGCTCAAGCTTTCCCGAATTAATCCCTTTTCTAATAATTCCTGGACCTGTCTATTTAATTCCTCAGTCTCTACAGGTGTCATCCTGTGCGTAGCTTTATTTGGCAGGCTTGATCCTGGTATTAAATCTATATGATGGCTAATTTTTCTCACAGGGGGTAAGCCCTCGGGCACATTGTCAGACACAATGTCTGGAAATTCCTCCAACAGATTTAGAATTTCTGCTGGGGTATCCTGGCATTCCTTCCCCATAACTCTAGGGATTATTGCATAACATAAATGTTCACGCTTTAACCCGTTCAGAAACTCTCTCCCCTCAACTAAACAGACTCTGGAAATATGACATACCTTTTCATCTGCATCCTTCAAGGGCTTTAGTTTATGGCGTACACCATTCTTTGTCAATGAGTAGGTGTTGGCTCGGCCATCATGTACTGCACTTCGGTCAAACTGCCAGGGTCTCCCCAGCAACATGTGGCAAGCATCCATGGGCAAGATGTCACACAGGACCTCATCACAATAATTTCCAATGTTAAATTTAACAGAACACTGCTCATTGACCAAAGCTCTGTGGTCCTTTTGCAACCATGCGACCCGGTATGGGTGTGGGTGCTTCTTCCTTTCTAGCTGTAACTTGGTAACCATTTCCTCAGAAACCAGGTTATCCGTGCTACCATTATCAATAATGATATTGCAAACCTTGCCCGCACATTTACATCTAGTGCGGAATAAGCTTTTCCTCTGGTCTGTGTCCTTCTCCCCGTTCAACAGGACTCTTCTTACAATCATTGTCTCTCCCCTCTCTGCTTCTTCGAAATGCTCGGATTCAGCATCCTCCTCCGCCACAGCAGCTCTGGCTGGACCCTCAGGCCTCTTGTTTGTTCTTTCTCGGTGTTGTGGACATTCAAATGCCCGGTGTCCTTCTTCACCACAGTGGAAACACGTTCCACGAAATACTCCTCTTCCAAATCCTCGTCCAGATCCACCCCGTCCTCTTGGGTAGTCGTTACGATCTCGAGGCTGATAAACATCCTCTTCCTTTTGGTCCTCGGTTACCTACGGCTTCACCGGTCTTCTTCGGATCCTTGTACTTTTCCCCACTGGTTCTCCCACCAGTCCTTCCACCTCGGCCTCTTCCTCTTTGCTTGCCTTCAAACCGCTTGTTCAGCTTTTCTTCTACCTTCAAGGCAAATTGGTAAGCATCCTCAATGGTGTTTAATCGAACCAGGCTCAGTTCTTCCTGGATACCAAGCCTCAACCCATTAATGTAACGGGCTACCTTCTCTTTGTTTGCCTCTAAATGCCCTGTTCTAATAGAAATTTTGTAAAACTCTTCAGTGTACTCTTGGACAATTTTGTTTGTCTGTCTCAAGCTCCGCATTTTTCTTAGCGAGATCCAACTCGTAATCTGTCGGGATGAACTGTCTTTTAAGCTTCTCCACCATTCTATCCCATCTCGTTATTCTCTCCTTCCCTCTCATGTTCCTCTCCTTCCCTCTCCTGTTCCTCTCCAACTAGATTCCTCTCCACCAAATGTCGGCATGGCCCTTCAACTTCGTCTTAGCAAATCTGACTCGGTTAGGGTCTTCAACTTCCTCATACTCGAAATATTCCTCCAAATCATTTATCCAGTCAATCACTTCTTCTGGATTTAGGTTTCCCGAGTATGTAGAAACCTCCATTTTAGGCTGCTTTCCAATCTGAGAGATGGCCTTATACAACCGGGCTTGAGCTGGATCCACAGCTTCTTCTTCTTCCTCAGACTGTTCTTCCTCTTCAACTTCATCTTCACTTTCCTCTTCCCCTCCGGGTTCGCGCCTTCTCGTAACTCGCTTGCAAGGCTTGAACTTGCCTTTGCAAGGCCCGGAAGTCTTCGGCCGGCACCACACCTCCTCCTCCGCCTCGGTTCCTTCGTGGAGGCATTATATATATATATATATATATATATATATATATATATATATATATATATATATATATATTTTTTTTTTTTTTTTTAAATCTTCCCACAGATCCTGGTGTAACTGCCTCTTTCTCCGGTGATCTGTTACACGCTCAGGAGCTCCTGCTCTGATACCACTTGATGGCAAAGCCGGGATTCACACAGACAATCTCACAGTAAATTCACAAAAATTTTCATTAATTCATTCAATGCCAAAATCCAGTAGTAACTTTCCCCCGGCACAACACTTCTTCCCCAATCCCGAACTTCACCATCCCCTTTACAAAGATTTTCTCCGAGTTTTTAACGAGGCCTCAGTCCTCCAGGCAATCAATGCCTCCACCAAACAAATTTCAAATTCAAATTTCCCCCGAGGACGAGAATTCAAATTTTGCCATAAATGGGCCACCGCCCGAACCACCATGGAGCTTGCATTAATGGTTTTCCTCGACCTGCAACCGCCGTCTTCGTCAGATCGATCTCCTGTACCGTGGTCTCCTCCATAATGGCCATTACTTGCGTCTGTTCCATTGCCTGTTCCTGTTACTTTGTCAATAAAAGAAAAGAAACGCGGCCGTGGCTCTCATCTTGATTCAATACACGTAGCTGTCCACGTGTTAAATCTGACCTCCCCTGATTGTCCGCATACATACTTGGCTTTACCCACCTCTGTCCACAACGTTTCCAAAACACGTGCCCCTCTCCATAGTTTTGATACACGTGGCTGCCCACGTGTCCAATCCTGCCTTGTCCGGTCTTCGGTTCATTTTCTTTGGTCATGATTTTACTTGGTCGCGATATCGCGACAGGTCGCGAAATCGTGACATGTCGCGATATCGCGACCAAAAATGCTTCCTCAAGCCTCAACTCTTTGGGGTCGCGAAATCGTGACATGTCACGATTTCGTGACCCCTCCCCTCTCTCTCTCAACCTTCTCTTTGCTGAAGCTCCTCGTAAATTTCTCTGCCTTGCGTTGTCTTGTGAAAATGCCACGTGGCGGTTTCTAACCGGCCGCGATATCGCGACAGGACCCTTTCTCCTTCACTTTGCATTGGTGACCGTCGCGATATCGCGACGTTTGGAACCCTTCTCTTTTGCCTTTGAAATTTGGTCGCGATATCGCGACGTCGCGATACCGCGACGTCGCGATATCGCGACGGAACCCGCCAAAGCTTCACAGCAGCTTTCGAGGTCACGATTTCGTGACCCCTCCTCCCTTTGCCTTAAAACTTCTCCAAACCCAAACATTGCTTTACAAAACCTTCTCCGATGCCGAAAATAAAAAGATCAAAGTGCAAAGAACTTAAAAAGAACTGAAAATTTTTTGGATGACGCAGGATTGCCCTACTGTTTCCGGATGCTCCTGCATCACCAGGACTCCTTTGTAAAACCACCCCTAGTATCACTTAAGGGGTGTTAGAATAAATGAATATTCTCTTAAATTCTACTAGGATAGACACACTTGAGTTTACACTCCTCCATGTGTTAGGTGAACTCTCAGTGGTGTCTTCATTAGGTTTGATGAGTTGTTATCCAATGACTCTGAATGATCAACTTTGCTATTTTTATAAAGTTGATCCTTGGAATAAATCAATCAGTTCTACTCTTTCTTCATATTTTTTGTAATGGTATGCATGTCTATTTTGGAAAATTATAACAGAAAAGCATTCTAGATTCTATTATCTTAGAGGAACAAGATGGTTTTGTTTGTGGTAAATAATTTTTTAATATTATAATCATCACACACAAGGCAATACATTTTTTTCATTTTATGAAAAAACAAGTATACTGATAAAACTAGATATGAACAAAGCATATGATAGGTTCCTAAAGTTTTCTACATGATTCTCAAAAAGTTTGATCTTAAATACAGTTGGTTTGAATATATTAAATATTTTTATGACACTACAAAATATTCTATTTTGATCAATGGTTCTCCTACAAGGTGGTCCATGATCTCTTTTTCTATTCATTATTCTTATGGAGATATCATGGAGAGATTCCTCAAACATAGAAATAGAAGAAAAATAAAAGATATTCAAGTTATAAGAAACGGTCCCTCCAAATCTCATTTGTAAATTGTTGATGATACTTTTCCTTTAGGCCATATCTTAGTTAGTAGGACAATGGAGTTTACATCAATATTATCATGTTATGAGAAGACTATTGATTAATACTACAAAATTCAATATTATTTCCATTAAGAGTGTCTTAGAGTTACAACAAATTATTATGAATATTTTAGGGTTTAAAATAAAAACATTTCCATCAACCTACTTGGGTATTCTTTTGTCTCATAAAATAAATAAAAAAGAGCCTTAGGTCTCTTGTTTGGATAGAATGAAATCTTGTTTGGCAAGTTGGAAAGGTAAGCTTTTAACAATTGTGAGAAGGTTTCAACTCTTAAATTATAATTCATCCATATATGTGCGCGTGTATGCGTTCCACACACACAGATTGATGCTATAAAATTTACATTTCCTCTTTGTAAGTGGAATAGGGTTTGTGAAGGAAAGAATATTGAAGGTGCAGGCCTATGGAATTTCACACTTTTGAGGCTTTGAATTTCGAGGGTGCTAGTCCTCTCTCCATCATCACATGCGTAGTGTTTTAAAGAGTTTTAGAAAAGGATAGAGAACCCTTTTAAAATAGAGGGCTCATCCTCTTGTAGTTTCTTCTTTAGGGTAAAACTTGGATGGCGAATATTTTGAGATTAAAGAAAAAATTGGGAAAAAATGCTACTTAAAAAATATAGAGATTTTCCAAACCCCATAAGGGGGGCGAAGGACCAAGGTTCAAATCTCAGGCCTTGTCATACTAAACACTTGTCCCTTTCCTAGTGCTTTCAGCGGCGTAAAAGGTTTAAAATGATTGTGGCATGGTGGTTACAGGGGTGGACTACACAAAGAACTATGTGACAGCTTTCGGGGTAGACAACGTAGAATACTATGGCAATCATAAAAGCCAGATAACTTGTCTAGATTCATGTTGGATACCGATTCCACCATGTAAATTCAATATATATATATATACAAAGAGAGAGAGAGGTTCCCTTGATGCAATAAAATTATTTATAAAAAGAGCCTTGCCCAAAGGATCACTAACATGGAACCACATATTAGATAGTTTGCAATTGGTCAAGAAATATATTAGATGGTTAGTCAATGAGGGAAACTATACAAATTTTTAGTCTAAAGCTTAGTTGAAGCCTCATCCTCTTATATTTGATTCAAAATGGAAACCATTGGTTGGAGCATGTCTAGCTTGTGAAGGTTCAAAGGTCAAATATTATATTAATGTAAGCAATAACTCTAGATCATGGATTTCTATTAGTAACCTAGTTGAAGGAAAGGAATTCAAACAAATTGTGTAAACTTCAAAAGATGCTTCAAGAGTTTTATTTACCAATTTTTACATAAAATGATGAGTTGGTTTAGAATATATTAAAAGATAGTGGATATTCAATCAAGTTGGGATATGAGGATTTAGAGCAATCAAAATTTCCTACTCCTAAATATTTTCCTTGGAAGAATGTTTAGTCACTAGAGACTCTCCCTAAGTCCTCAACATTCCTTTGGTTAGCAATTCAAAGTAAGATTCTTACATAAGAGATTCTATAAAGAAGAGGATATCATAGACCTTTCATATGTGTCTTGTGTAAGAAGGATTTAGAAACAACATAACATTTACTTCTTCATTTCCCCTTTGCTCAAACCATGTGGAGTTGCCTAAAAAACATGAAAGAAAATGGATAGCTCCATAACCATTAAAAGAGTTGGTGAATTGATGGATTAATTATTTCAAAGCTAAAGTATGATGTATTCTCTAGAGGATTGGTCCAACACTATTTATTGAAATTTATTGCTTGAATGAAATAACATAATTTTTGAAAATAAATCTCAAAGTCATGTTTACGTTTAGATAATCAAATCTTCATTTTTATGAAATTCAAATTCTAGAGGGCAACTAGCCAAGTGTAATTTTATCTCTTAATAAAAATTATGTCGATATAATTAAAACATAACACTTTAATGAAGATGAATAATATATTTTATTAAAAAATAAATGAAAAATATCTATGATAAAAAAAAACATGTTAAATATGGTTTAATTAACCTAACAAAAAATGTAATATTTTAGTATTTTTATAGGAGTGGCCCTCGATAGAAGTCACATATATCTTATTTAAAAAAATAGATATGACCTTAAGAATGCACATTAGAATCATTAATGTCTACAAGTTTATGTGTTTTTTAAAAGTTTTATATGCTTAATGAAAATAAGAGTTTAAGATCAAACTATTTCGTAGAACTATTAGAAGTTTTCTAAATATGGGAGGGATGTTTGTGTAAAGAGATTCCAAGTCCTTTTAAATATATTAACAAAAGGATATTCTTGATGTAAAATATAGTTTGTTATCAAACCATAGAATGTAAAATAATAAAATATGAATTTAAACATGCATATTAAAATCATTAATGCCATCTATACAAGTTTATGTATATTTTAAAAAATATATATCTTAATGAAAATAAAAGTTTAAGATCAAATTCTTCTTAAAACTTTTCTAAATAGAGGAGTTCTTGTATAAAGAGATTTCAATTACTTTCAGAGAAATGGATAAATGTGTACATTCTATCTATAAATTTAGATGAGCATTACTCCAACATTCATATGATCACAATGTTATACATTTTGAGAACCAAGCATGCATAAAGGAAATGATCCTAATGTGATAAATACCTACAGAGAACTAACCATGTATAGAAGAATGATCACAAAGTGACATATACCTATTGAAAACCAAACATGCATAGAGGAAATTAGGGTTAGTAAATGACAAGGTATCTTTATCATGTGTAATTGAAATTACTATTTTAATTAGTTGAAATAATGGGTTTTGAAAGGAACTCCAAACCTTTTACATTAGAGAAATCAAAAGGGAGATAATCTCCATAGAAGCAACCTCAAAATTACAAAACACAAGAGAATCCTTGGAGAACATCTTGACACAGGCTAGAGAGAGTCTCCAAGGGATGACGGCAAAGGAATGAGGAGAAAATAGGAAACACAAAAATAAGGGGCAAATGACCCCTAGAGGATAGCCAAAAGCGGTGGCCAGAGAAGCCACGACAAGGTTATGCATAGTGGTTATTTATCGCCAAATTGGCTAAAATTTGGATTTTCAAAATTTGGAATTGGCTAATATTTAGGACCCTTGACCAAGGTCCATTAGCCAAAAATTTTTGGGTGCAAACTCTTTTTGGGTCAATTAACCCAAATTTTATAATAATTTGACCATTTTAAGTTTAAATTTTCAACATTGCCCCTAATAATTATGAAATTTCTACATGCATTTGGATATTATTCGGCTGGATTTCAAAATTTATTCGCCAAAGTTTTATAAATACATTTTGGGGTCGATATTTTATGCATAACCCTAGGCCATGACTAATTGGACACCTCGGAGGGAACCTGCTTGTCACCACTTGCATTCTAATCACCATCAAAGACCTAGGTATTCTCAACCTTCTGCTTTTTGATGACACCAACCATCTTCTCAGGAGGAGGGTCCAAGCCATGTTATATGTTCTAGATGTATCTTTTAGTGATTCTTCCAAATTCACAAGGGGTTCAACATTGGCTCTCCATTGGATATAGCTTGATGTTCCACTCGAGGGATCATCGTCCTTCAGGGAGAGAGACCGAATCAGGGCCTCATCACTCTTTAGCTTTTTTTATATTCACTAGAAATTCTCTTGGGGTCTCCTTATCTTGATCAATTACAATATAAGTTATTAGTTTCCCATCAAAAACTTTACCTCTAGACGAATGATGGCGGAGCTTAGTTTTGATAGAGGGAGTGGTGTCAGCAATAGAAGAATTAAAGTTCAGCTTCTTCCTAGTTTTAACAGTATCACCAAAATATTTCTCTATTGCATCATCATTGCTCATGGAAACCTTCTGAGGGCTCCCTTGGATGGGAGCTAAAGTAAAAGTATGATCCGTTGGACTGCCAACAATAGAGAGAATAGCTTTTTGAGCCTCCTTCTATAATGCATGCCTATATAAAATCATATGGATGCCCTGATGCATCGGGCACGTTGAGGTGCCTTCCCTAAAACTTTCCATAGAAAGCTCCATAGATCTAAATAGGTACTCAAGGATGTTGATCGCATTGATGTCTCTCACGTGTTTAAGATATGCTAGGTGGAAACTCTTGAGAGAGGAGGCCCTGATGCTTCAGGTGCATTGAGGTGTAATTATAAATGCTAAATTGACCAAAGGCCTAGACTTATAAATAAAAGAGCCATGAAATAAAGTTTAATAGCTATTATATTTTGAAATAGAAATATGTTTATAGTTGTTTTTTATTTTTAAATGAGTCAAATATGTTTATAGTTGTTAAATAAAGCTATTATAATAATAAATGGTATTCATTTTTTTTATTGAGTCAAAAACTATTAAGAAACTTCTAGTGTGGGTTAGGCTTTTTGGACTTCCATATCAGCTCACAAGGATGTTTTGAAAAATATTGGAAATACCCTAGGGGAATTCATCAAGGAAGGATCAAAAACTAAGGAATAAAAGCATGATATATATACTCGAATATGTGTTGTTATGGATATTTCAAAACCTTTTCCACAATCCATTAAGATTAAATCTCAATCAAGAGAATGAGATCAATAAGTAGATTATGGAAACATTGCATTTCATTACCACAATTATTTTGAGATTGGACACATGGTAAGAGTTTGCAAAGTAAAAACTATGAAGAAAGAGACAAAAAATTCTAACCATGAGATAAAATTCAAGAAGAAGAAGTAAGGAAATCATTCAATAATAGAAGCTAGATTAGATTAAGGATATTCCACTCCAAAATAAGAGGCAAATAAATCCTATCGATAATATCAATTGGAAAGTTTAAAAGGAATTAAAGGTGCAAAGAAGATGTGAAGATGAAACCCAAAACAAAAACAACAAAAAATGTCAAGTTTATTCCAAGTAAATCATCTTCATTCTCCTCAAGTAGTAGAGAATCCTCTTTAGGTGATAAAAAGTGAAAGTGGTGAATATGTTATCTCTTGCACTTTAAGGTTTAAGAGCATAATAATATAGAAATGAGGTTGGAGGAAATCCATAACAATTTAGGGTTTTTAAGGCAGAATAAGAAGGTAATTTCTACAAAAGAGCATCTTTGCACGTTAGGATCTCTAAGGAAATATAAAGAAGATTGTTCTTTTGAGGTCATTCCTTGCACTTAGGATTCTTTAGAACAAGGTAAACCTAAATATGATAAGTCTTAATATGAGCAATGTGAGAAGATTGAAGAGATTGATGAAGATTAAAGTAAAAAGAGAGGAAGATCCAAGAAGCAAAAACAAAGAGAAAAGGAAACACAAAGGGATATTGATATGGAAAGAAAAAACAAATAGTGTTAACAATAAGTGGGGCTAAACCCACAAATAAAATAAAAAAATAACAATAATAATAATATCTTGGAATATTAGGGGAATGACTAATAACCTAAAAAAAGGTATTAAAAAATTGTGAGGTTGTTATAGACAAAATATTTTTGGATATAGAAGTTGGGCAACAAATATTTTAGCTATTCCCAGTATTGATTTTCATCTTGACAAAATTTAAACTTTTAGAGGCATTTGATATAAAAGGAGTTGATTGTGTAAACTTACAAATTTGAGGAAGATGAAGAATATCTTTGATAGAAGGGTAAATAAATAATATCTTCTATATAAATACAAAGTAAAATATATTTTAATTAACTTATTAGAAATGTAATGTTTTGTTTTCGTAACGAGAATGACCCCAATAGAAACCACGTATACCTTATTAACAAATATATGAACAATAAACATAAAATGTAAGTGTATACCTTTCCTTTTAAATTTTTGATAATGTATCATCCATATCACTTTATAAACATTTGAAGATTCAAATGAAATATGCATTAAAATATAATAGAATAGAAGGAAAGTCATCTAAATTAGAATAGAACAATGTCCTTTTATAATTAACAATATTATTATTATTTTTTTGGACAATAATTTAAGATGTATTTGTTATATTTTTAAGGTAAAGGTTTAATTTTTTTCAATGAGTTTACACAGGTTTTTTTAATGAGCTTTAGTTTCCTCATACTTAGTGGGGTTTAAACCTTTCAAAAATTTACTACTATAATATACTTGTAACTTAAAAGTCTAATTTATTATTAAGATAAAAAACAATGATTAAAAAAAGCACCTAGAGGTGCAGCCCAACGGTTTAGGCTTTGGCTCTTCTTTGGAAGGTCCAAGGTTTAAATCGTGGCGTGGGTGAGTGTGTGAGGGGTGGGTATGTCCACCTGATGGAATTGTTGTAACAGGTTGAAGAATGGATTTCTGGTCAAAACCCCATATCTTAATATTACAAAAGAACACTAATTAAAAAAACTTATTTAAAATAATAATCTTATTAATTATAACCATGCATGTTTTCTGCCACCTTTTTATTGTGTGAATGCATATACAGGTGTTTTCCCTTTCTTAAACTAAATATATACTCATGACCAAAGAAACCATATATATATTTCAAATGAAACCACGTTATTTTATTTTATCTGAGATGTTCGTTGGCTATTTTCCAGATACTAAACCAACGTCAACTACAAAATTAGCAATGCTCATACATTTTAAAAATACTTTATTTCTTGTTACATTTCCAATAGTCGAACTTAATCAATTATTTTTTGTTAAAAAATTTAAAATTTTGTTTTTCGCGAGTTATCCAATTCATTATGATAATGTTCAGTTGCTGCCTTACTAAGGACTTTGAACAAGATAGCCGCATTATTAATTTTGTTACGTAACTATGAAAGCCATCGTCCATCACCCTCTGTCTATTATGTTTGGTTGCTGCCAATGTCGACGCTAATGTCTAGGGGACAAAATATATCACATCATAAAAAAAAGAACTGCAGATACTGGGCTTGACTTTACTTTCACGGTCTCATATGCCATAAATGTGCTTAACGGAATAATTGTGCTTAACATAATTGAAAAAAAAAAATAGAGATGGGCATGTTCTTGGCATATCGATAGCCTCAACGTTATCAAAAAATAAAAATTGCAGGCACGACCTTGACTTATGTGTGCTAAACATGATAAAAAAATTCAGAGGTGCGCCAAATCTTGGCTTCTTCTGTTTCACTTTCTATTCAAATTTAGATATTATTTTTTTAATTTATTTGACAAATGAAATTGGAAGGGGCAATAAATGTAGCGGTAAGGAGCCAGTGACCAGTAAGGAGGAAGGAGCCAATACAAGGGAGTTCGATTTGCCCTTGCCTTTGAATTCTGGGTGGGCTTCACTTTCGGCGTTTTTGAAGTTCTTAACATTTTCAGAGCTGGATGTTATTTTTCTATTTAAAAATTTATATTAATTGAATAGAAGTTCGTTGATTGTTTTGCAAGAGTGACAAAATGGCTGATGGTGGAGGAGAATACAGTGATGAGCAGCAAACAACAACGGCACAAGATGTTGGAGACAGAAGTAAAGTGAGATTAGTAGATGTTGAGAATTCAATTTCAGAACAATATTTGATTCACCATAATAAGGCAAAGGTAAGAGGCTTCAATCACCTTTGTATCAGCTTTGTATCTTGACGATGGGTCATGAAGTATAATATGGAACATAGGAATTTTTAGTTTCATTGCCAAAGTTCATAATGGACCATGAAGAATAATAAGAAAGGAGATTTTTTTTTTTTTTTCAATAGGTTCTTTTAAATTGGCTAGATTAAATTGAAGATGGATAGTAGAGAATAGCATTAGACTAAATATTTTATTGTTTCCTTTTATTTTTTTTTGGGTTGGTGTTTTTCTATTACTTATGTTGATGATAGATCATGGAGATATGATACTTTTATTACTTAAGTCGATGATAGATTACGAAGAGTGATAGCTAACAGTGGATTTTACATTGTCTTAGATGTAGGTTGTTTTAAATAGGTTGTTTTAAATGGGTTGAACTAACAAGAGATCATAAAGGATAGAACAAAAATAATAATAATAATAATGAAGTAGGTTTGGTGATGGATTATAGAGGTAATATTAAAAGTAGATTTTTTTTTACTATGTTTTGTTTTATTAATTACAATGATCATGGAGTAATAGCATATAAATATTTTTTAATGTTTTTAGAAGTAGAATTATTTTAATTTCTTAATTGATCATAGATCATGGGAAAAAAGTCCTTATTTTCATTGATTTTTACAAAGTTTTATTGAAAAATAAAAATAAAAACTAACATTTGGATGGATATATAGTTTGTTCCTCTTATTGTTGCATGCAAAAGTAGATTTTCTTATTTTTGTTTTCCAATTTTGCCTCTGGTTTATCTCAAAGTGAGTTTCTTTTATTATTTCATGCAAAAGTAGGTTTTACAATGGTTGATGAAGATTAAAATGTAAAAGTAGATTTTTTCATTTGCTTCATCCTCATCTCTCCACATGTCTCATGTGGGCTATCTAAAAGTGTTTTTTATAATATTTTCACCAATGATAGCTATAACAATATTTTTAAGATGTCCCTTTGAAGATTATTTGTTGGGAATGATTTGTAGAAATATGGAACATGGGAGACCCTTTTGCTGGCTTATCAAACAATTGGAGTTGTGTATGGAGATATTGGGACTTCGCCTCTTTATTTATACTCTTCTATTGAGATTGAAAATCCTTCGGAAAAAGATTTACTGGCAATTCTTTGCCTCGTATTTTGGACACTTACATTGATTGGTCTCATTAAGTATGTCTTCATTGTCATCAGGGCTGATGATAATGGAGAAGGTGAGAAAATTCTTTTAGTTGTCTACAAGTTTTTATTCATTCTCTGGTTTACAACTATACAAAAATCCTCAAAATTGTGTAAGTAGGATACATGTGTTTTGATATCTTGACATTGTTTCTAAGACCTTAAAAACTTATCCCCTGTTTCCTAATAGAATTTTAATATTTTGTTGTTACAGGAGGTACCTTTGCAGTGTATTCATTGTTATGTCGACATGTTAATGTTGGAGAAATTGCTAGCAAGCAATTACAACGCCTTGAATCAGATACCAATTTGAAGTTCTTCACCAATCAAAAACATGGAAAGAAGATCAACTTCAATATAAAGAAAGTTCTTGAGGAAAGTGTAATTGTTCAAAGAATTCTTCTCATAATTGTCATGATAGGAACCTGTATGGTGATTGGGGATGGAGCATTAACTCCTGCAATTTCAGGCATGTTATCATAAATATTATGTTGAAAATTGTTTTCCTCATTCAAATCATATTCATTTTTAGATTACCTAAGATGTTAGTTATTTATCTCATGAGTTGATTTTAACTAATTTTTTATATGTTTTTTTGAACATGCAGTACTATCAGCTGTGCAAGGAATTCAGACAAAAAGCTCTAATATGACCCAAGGTAAGATTCATATCCAATATTCTATTTCAATATTTCTAATAATAAATTGTATATAAGCTGCATGAGTATTCCATGTTCTAATCCCACTAATTAATTGAAATAAAAATAAATTCATAACAGATCAATAGAATTAAGGAAATCATAACAAAATACAACTAAAATTTTAACTAACATTTATGAAAGTTTAACTACTATTTAGCTTAAGGTTATTTATCCTTAGCCTAACAAGGTGCACTTCAGAATAAGTAGCGGTGATTCTATACTTAACAACAAATCACACCCTAGAATTTTAAAATCATACAAGGTGACTTCTTTAGTTGGCAATATCAGATGCATTTCTACATCAACGTTACTTCAGTTGCATTGCACATAACAATGTTCTCTGTCTATGTTCTTTTATGATTGTGAATCCATATAAATTAACTGTTTATTACCCTAAATCTTCTTAAAAGATTGAAACCTAATGGAGTACACAATATATAAGGTACTGTGAAGCTTTATACATCCAAGAGCTGTGCTGGCTTTGCTGTGACATAAAAAATCATCTTAACCTTTATATTTATATTTTCATATTTCTTGTGCAAATTGGTATAAGCTTACCCTATATGAAACTATCAACGACTTTTCAGCAGATAAATACTCTCTTGGAGGTATTGTTTACTCTGTGTAGATAATTGGTCGTTTCGTCTCATTTTTATAAAATTTACATTCTCTAACATCTTTCTAGTGATTCTCTATTTCTCATATAATGTTCGCTTTTTCACTTATTCAGGGGCTGTTGTAGGTGTGTCAGCTGCAATTTTGCTGTTACTCTTTCTAGTTCAAAGATTTGGTACTGGGAAAGTGAGTTTTATGTTTTCCCCTATTATAGTCCTCTGGTTTGTGATCAATGCCATTATCGGCTTATACAATATCATAAACCATGAGCCAGCAGTATTGAAGGGTTTAAACCCTTACTACATTTATTACTTTTTTCATAAACATCATAAAAGCGGATGGGTGATGCTTGGAGGTGTTGTTCTCTGTATAACAGGTCTGTATTCATTTCTCACTTATATATATTCTGAAATTTCCTTTGCCAGCTCCATAGTCTAGTTGAAAACTTGAAATAGCCTATAATCTAATTAAAGTAAGGATCGCAATGGAGAGTCCCTAAAAGCAGTCTCTTATATCTTATTAAAACAGGTGCCGAAGCAATGTTTGCTGATTTAGGTCACTTCAACAAGAGATCAATACAGGTTTTCCACCCATTTCAAAAGAGAGTACTATTGACAGTTTATATATCTTGCTCTGATTACTTCAATTTGCAATTTTATGTGTACTTTTGGATTTTGCATTGTAGATTGCTTTCTCAATGGTGGCATACCCAGCGCTGATTATCACATACGCGGGACAAGCAGCTTATTTGATCAAGCATCCAGAAGACATGAGTTCTGTATACTACAGCTCAATACCAAATTCTGTGTACTGGCCAATGTTTATTGTTGCCACTTTGGCAGCCATTGTTGCTAGTCAAGCAATGATTTCAGCAACCTACTCAATTATAAAACAATCCATGGCTCTTGGTTGTTTCCCTCGGGTGAAAATTGTTCATACCTCGTCAGATAATGATGGCAGGATTTACTCCCCAGAAATTAACTATGTACTTATGGTCATTTGCCTAGCTATTGTCGTTGGATTCAGGAGTGGCACAGATATAGGGAATGCCTACGGTAAGGATTTCTATAGTATATATACCATGGTTTTGGGATCTCACTTTAATGGTTGATCATTTTCCTCGAGTTATTTTAAATTTTTAGATTAGAATCCACTAAAGACTTTTTTTTTTTTATATGTTTTTGCTTTGATGATGGTGAAGTAACTCACCCAAATGGTTCTCATGTAGTAAAATCCAGAGTTTATTTTCAATCCTCTGGTGAAAGAACCAAGATTCTTTTTAAACACTAGCTACATTCATGAGATTCATAAAACAGCATGAAACATGGTTCTTATTTTCTTTATCATTCGTTTCAGATCTTCTATTGAAATATGATATTGCTTGATCTTATGGTTTCAGGAGTCGCTGTGATTGGAGTCATGTTCATTACAACCTTCCTTGTGAGCATGGTCATGCTAGTGGTTTGGAATGTGCACCTTTTACTTGTACTGCCCTTTTATTTAATATTTAGTGTTATAGAAGGAGTGTTTCTGTCAGCTGTGTTGAATAAGGTGCCACATGGAGGGTGGGTTCCCTTTGTAATTTCAGCGATCTTTTTGACCATAATGTTTTGTTGGAGCTATGGAAGGGAAAGGAAGTATAAATATTTTATAGAGAGAAAAGTGAGCCCAGAAGATCTCCATGAAATGGTTGACAATGTGGGGTGTCGTGTCCCAGGAGTGAGCTTCTTATGCAGTGATCTTATCTATGGATTGCCACCAATTCTTCGACACTATGTGAAGAATGTAGGCTCTCTCCATGAAATCCTTATTATTCTAACCATAAGGATCGTTCCAGTAAAGACAGTGTTGTTACAAGAGAGATATATAGTGGGAAAACTAGGGCCAAAGGGTGTATATAGATGCTTGGCTCAATATGGTTACATGGATATGAGCCCAAGTGTAGAAGGATATGAATTTCTTAACCAGATCATTGAAAGCATAAAAGAACATATTAGGAATGAGGAACTCATAGGTAGTTCAGATGTGACTAGTGTTTCAGATGATCATGACAACAGAAATTCAATGGAAGGTTTTTCCTCTGCTGAAAAGGAGTTGCAACAGCTTGATTTGGCCAAGAATACAGAGGCTGTGTACGTGTTGGGCCAGACCATCCTGAGAACTGGTAATAGGAGGAATCCTATTGATGGATTCATTGTTGATATATATGGATTTCTTCACAGCATCTGTAGGTCAGCCATTTCTACATTAAAAGTACCACCCACACAGCTGCTTCAAGTTGGAATGGTATATGAAATTTAGACATGGGCATGACTTGGGATAAATAAATATCTAATGTATGGGTAAGGAGGGACACCTTTCATTCCTAACGTTTTGTTTATTATTGGTTTTTTATTTTCTATGGTGATATATAAGTTTTTGTACTAATATTTCATGCTTGATAATTTATCACGTATAAGATTTTTTTTGTGTAGTGTGTTGATGGCTGTTTTTATTATTCTTCGTTACTTTGTAAATAATTAAGGTGGGTAATTATCTACATTATCATTTATTTTTCATTATTTATGTATATTTTATTAAATTTATTTTAAAATGATTATATAGTAGTCAAATGAGTTTTACTTGTATTAGATCATTGACCAAATTTGTTGTATGTATTATTTTACAAGATTTAAACACGAGACTTTCCTTGAAAGTTAGAAAATATATCATATTGAACTAGTGTCATTTGATCTGTGAATTGAACTTTTATATCTTCTATTTTGATTGAATTTTTCAAATAATGCAGTGCTTTTCATAATGGAAAAAGAAGCTCGAGATTTTTTGAGTCCACCTGTTATAGATCATGACCAAATTTGTTGTATGTATCATTTTACAAGATTTAAACATGAGTCTCTCCTTGAAAGTTAGGAATATAACATATTTAACTAGTTCCATTTGATCTATGAATTGAACTTTTATATATTCTATTTTGACTGAATTTTTCAAATAAAGTAGTGGTTTTCGTAATGGAAAAAGAATCTTGAAATGTTTTATTTTCATTTATGTGGATCACCATAGTACTACTTCTAGGTAATGCTGATGAAGAATTTGTATGATCAGATTTCTTGATTCTATGCAAATGAAAGGTGGCAATGAGACCCACATACAGCCAAATGTGTTGCACTTGTAAGCAATGTTAGTTGCCTATTGCTATATAATACTTTACATGCTATAATATATGTTGAAGATTTGTCATCATTAGCTTTTCTTTTATAATTGTTATTGGTTTGGGGGAGTTGTGGACCACGGAGTTTTACACATAAAACAGGTTTTCAATCCTATGAGTGAACCTTAACTTTTTTATTGAATGCAGGAACTTAAGTGGTTAAATGTGTTGACTTTCAAAACATAGACCGAACCTTAAATAACTATTTTTTTAATTGGTTATATGGGATTGAAATAGACCCCACACATATTACATCATGACCACATAGTCTTATTACAACAACTATTATATCATGCATCGCTTGGTAAGATTAAAACCTAGGTCTTCACATTGAAAGTCGAGGAATTCAGATTGTTGAGCTCGGATCATTTGATTATTTAATTGGTTATAAGGGATTGAAAGGAATCCACCCGAATTACCTCATGACCACATAGTGACTCTCTATTCTTCATGTTGGCATCTAGCATTTACAAGAAGCCTACTTGTTTTGATTTGCAATAACATTTATTATTGCAATATTTTCACCTACATTTTGAATTTATAGTATGATAGGTTCATTGTTAAATAATTGTAATCCTCAATTTATCATGGGCACCAAATATGGTTTTCATTGAATGAATGACAAGCCTTTTGTCTCTCATGTATATTGTTTTTTCTCTTATTGTTGTATTTTTTTCGTCGTAGTTTATAACATTTGATGTTAGAGCTTATTGATCTCACACTTATAGGTCCTTTACAATTGATGTCATAGATCTATTCTCCTTAAGAGTTTCTACCACATTAATAGGGAAGAGGACATAATAAAAAACTACGATGCAAATTTATATGAACCTAGAATTATGAATGCAAACCTAGAATTTTGAACAATATTTTTCTAACTAGTCTTGTGTTCTTGAATAGATTTTGATCAACTAGATTGAGAATCAAAGCTCTTGGATGAATGAAAAGAACATTTTAGACTATGCATTTATGAGATGCTAGGATATATCTTTTTACTTATAGCATTTCAGCTTGAAACCAAGATAAAGTTTTTCAAGTTTGAGGGCAACTTCAACAGTTAGAAGCTTGACTTTTTATTATGTTATTATAGGAATATATCAAGACCTTTAATATGACCCTAGAATTATGAATGCAGACAAGATACAAATTAATGAACTATATATGAAAAATATTGTCCTAGATTGGTGATAGAATCACATCTACTTGTAACTCTTGTAAACAAAAATGGCAATTCTCAATTATTTGGGTTGCTAGACTAGGTCATCGTGTGAGCAATGTAATAAGCTTCCATAATAATGCATAGGGAATTCAAGTTGTATTATAATGACCCAAAGTTTCCTACATACTAATGAAAAGGTATTTGAAACACACAAACTCAAATGTGGTTTATAAGTTGTAGGAATTGGTATTTGAAAACTATATCAAGCTGGTTCAAATCACATTACAAGAGCAATAATTTTTTTCAATTGGGTCATTGAAAATATATTGGATAGAGATTTCCAACCATAGATGGTACGCACTAGAGAGGTTTTAGGTTCAACCCTTGCTTCTCTTCCACTTTGTCATGGTATGATGGATTTTTACTTGACACTTACCCCTTGTAGTTTATAGCATCAATGTGCTGTCCAATTTTATGAATATAAACAAAAAACATATTTAAATCACCACATGACCAGTTGAAAGTTACAAATTGTCACTCTCTTGTTCATCCAAAGAACTAGGTTGTAGTTTTGCATTTATGGAAAGCTACAAAATAGAGTACCCAATAATGCCAAGTATCACAATACAAAATCATGCAAGTGTCATGGCCAAGGTAAAGAAAGGAATATTGAATTTTGGTGCTTATGGATCTATTTTAGCAGGTGATATTTTGAAGGTAACTTCTTTTAGATTGCATAGTTTTTAAAGCTTTCTTGAGTGATGATGCAGGAGCATCCGGTGGCAGCAGAGCAATCTTGCATCGACAAAAATTTTCTAAGTGTTCGCCTGGATGTTGCGATATCGCAACAGAGAAAACCATCGCGATATCGCGACATGTCGCATTTTCGTGACTCAGGAAGGAGAGAGAAGGCGTGGAGCAGAAATGTCATGATTTCGTGACATGTCGCGAAATCACGACCGAAAGAATACAGGAGAAGGCATGGAGCAAAATGTCATGATTTCACGACAAGTCGCGAAATCGCGACCGAAAGAAGACAGGAAAGGCAAGGAAGGAAAATGTCACGATTTCGCGACATGTCGCAAAATCGCGACCGAAGAAGCAGAAAGGAGGCAAGGAAGGAAAATGTCGCGATTTCGCGACATGTCGCGAAATCACGACCAAAGAAGCAGAAAGGAGGCAGGGAAGGAAAATGTCACGATTTCGCGACCCTAGAGGCAAGGAGAAGGCAGAAGGGAAAGATGTCGCGATATCGCGACATGTCGCATTTTCATGACCAAAGGAGCAGAAAGAAAGCAAGGAAGAAAAATGTCGCGATATCGCGACATGTCACGATATCGCGACATGTCGCATTTTCGCGACCCGAAATAGAGCGAGAGAAAGCAGAGCAAAGTTGTCGCGATATTGCGACATGTCATGATTTTGCGACCCAAGAGGCGAGGAGGAGGCAGAAAGAAAAGATGTCACGATTTCATGACCAAAAAGGAGGAAGAAGAGCCGGAAAGGAAAGATGTCGCGATATCGCGACATGTCACATTATCATGACCAAAGGACGAGAGAGCGCAAAGGGAAAAAAGTGTCACGATATCGCGACATGTCGCATTTTTGTGACCCATGGACGAGAGAAGACGCAAAGGAGAAAAAGTGTCACGATATCGCGACATGTCGCATTTTCGCAACCCAAGGACGAAGGAAGGCGCTAAGGAGAAAAAGTGTCGCGATATCGTGACATGTCACATTTTTGTGACAAAAGGATGAAAGAAGGCGCAAGGGAGGAGAAATGTCACGATATCGCGACATGTCGCATTTTCGCGACAAAAGGACGGAAGAAGGCGCAAGGGAAGAGAAGTGTCGCGATATCGCGACATGTCGCATTTTCGCGACCAGAAGACTAGAGAAGGCGCCAAGGAGAAGAAGTGTCGTGATATCGCGACATGTCACATTTTCGCGACCAGAAGACGATGGGAGGCGCAAGAGAGAAAAGTGTCGCATTTTTGTGGCTCGAGAAAGGTAGGAAGGCAGGCACAAAAGAAAAGAAGAAAGGCGAAAGAGAAAGGAAAAGGTAGATTTGCGACTGAAAAAGAAAAAGGAAAGAAAGGAGGAGGAAATAGAAACCAAACGCCATTATACACAACCCCCAAACAAAACACAACAACAAAAAAACAAAAAACAAACTAAAAAATATAACCAAAAAAAAACAACAATCTAAAAAAAAACAACAACCACACCAAGTCCAAAAAAAAAAAAACAAAAAAAACAACAACCCATAAACCAATAAAAAAATCTCTTAAAAAAAAAAAAATAAAACTTAAAAATAATGGAATTTCCAAGCTTAATAATAGTTTAAATTCTACAAATTGCTCATAATAGATTATTAACACCCTGAAACAAAAAAAAGAAAAACAAAGAAACTAACAATAAATAACAAAGGAAAAAAAAAGTATAAAAAAAAAAAAAAAAAAATTAAAAGTATAAAATAAAAGTAAAAATAAATAAAATAAATTAAGAGCTTAAGCCATAAAACACACAAAAAATTAAACTAACAAAAAAACACAAAGTAAAAAAAAAAAAAATAAATAAAAAGACACAAAAGAAAGAAATACACAACAGAAAAAAAAAATATTGTCGAAGAGACAAGAAAACCTCCATAAAAACCATTTAAAAAAAAAAACACAAATTAAAAACAAAAACCAAATCATAAAAAAAAAAATCACCCAATCCAACAAAAAAAAAAACAGAGAAACCAAAACCATTCGAACCAAAAATCCACACGGGCCGGAGACATAGGGGGAGGTCCACGAGGGGGGGAATGGAAGCTGAAAGGGCAGGTGCGATATCTGCAAGAGCGGGGAGGGGGAGCAAGGGCAGGGGGGGCGGGGGGGGGGGAGGAAGGGACGGCGAGGGGAGGGAAGCGAAAGTGTCATGATATCGTGACATGTCCATTTCGTGACAACGAAAGAAACGAAAGCAAGGGGTACGGAGGCGTTAGGAGAACGTCGAGCGGTAGGTATCCGAACGTCATCATGGGTTGCGGGCGGATAGAGTCTCAGTGGACCGGACAAGCACATGGCACCAAGGTGCAATGAAGACGAAGATCAAGAGTCAGAAAGAAAGACATTTCGAAAGCAAAGCCAACGCAGAGGCACAGGAAATGAAACGAAGCGTTAGAAAAGGGAGACGGAGAGTCACGCCAAAGAATTTAAAAAGAGAAGCGATGGCATGCACCAGGCATCAGAAACGACTGAGACAGAGTTGCAGACGTGAAGGCAAGAGGGCCATTCTGGACCTGTCCGAGCTATTTTTCTTCCAGGGTCGAAAAACTGTCGAAACAGTGTTGCAGACGTGAAGGCACGAGTGCCATTCTGGACCTGTTGAGGTTGTTTTTCTTCCAGAGTTGGAATTACAGTAAGGTGATAGGGTCGAAAAATGACAGAGACAGAGTTGCAGACGAGAAGGCAAGAGGACCTTTCTGAACCTGTGAAGACTGTGTTTTTCTCCCAGAGTTGAAATGTTGTAATGTAAGAGAAAATTCTTCCAGGGGAAGACGCTATAATGTAAGAGAAAAGAAAATATAAACTGCCTTTCAGGATAAAGGAGTTTATTTGGCAGACTGCTGCCATTGTTGTAAATTTTCCAAGCTTAATGAATGAGGATTTTGAGAATTTGGCCTGAGCAAATTTGGCTCATGAATGAGTATTGTGAGTTTGGGGGCAGTTCTTGAGTCCCCATCAAGTGATTCTAGTGTTGCAATAATGTTAAGTTGCCTTGAAGACAAATCTAGGCAAGAACCTAATGTAGCACAACAATGGTATTCCACCTGTGGAAGAACAATTTGAATTTATAGATTTAATGATCAAATTTATGACTATATTAGTCTCAGTTTTAAACAATTTAGTCTATGAATATGGAAGTCTATACTTTTCCAAAATGCTAACATTGATTATTTGTCACAACTTCTCATTGTATGCTAATTGTTATCTACTATATGGTGTTTGGATCTTCATTGTATAGCTTTTGATTAGACGACAACCACAATATGATAATCACTATACGAAAACTATTATATAGTAATTTTTTTATAGAGTAACTATGCTATACGATGAATTCAACCCTACATAACAGAACTTAAAAGGATATAACTAAGAGAATATATCTACCATAATAATCACTTATTGTCAACACATATAGGAAACATACAATAGCAATAGATGAAGGATGAATATAAGTAGATATTGCATTAACATCTACCTATACAATCTACAATATTGTGCAGAGTATCTCCTCCAAAGCAATGTCTATGCAAATATATCTACTCTCTCTACAATACCCATTATCCTCCTATATAATATATAAGATACAATATGATGCATGGTCCCAAGTACAAGGTACCCACTCAAATTAATGAGATGGCCTATTTATATTTGGGGGCTGGTAGTTAAAAATTATTACCACCTTAGACACCTCACCTCTAACTGGGTGATAACTATCCTACGTTCACACTTAACACATTATTACATGCATTACATCGTACAAATTTATTTACATTACAAAAATTTAGACTATCGAATTTATTACATCACATCTTATGATGTCCAAACCAATGATTCAAAATTATATTGTGCACATCTAACTTCCAACACACTTTATTTGACTTTTCTATTTCTTTAGCTAAGGCACATCATGACTAGTGCCTACATTTTCCCTCCCTTCTAAATGCGTTGACATCCTCATTGATGATAATCATTGCTCCTAGAGACTTTAGCTCTTTTGAAGTTGAGGCATAGGAACATGTACTCTTCCAAGCTCTCAGATCTATAGCTTCAAGGCTTTTGTTTCTTCCTTCAATTGCTTTGCATAGGCTTGGTATTAGATTTAACTTTTTCTTGAATTTAGAAAGTCTAGCTTTCAACTCAACCTCTCTCTTTGGTGCTTCAACTTCTCTTCTTGCTATCACCACCAGTTTTTCATCCATTTCAACAATAAATTGATATTGGTAACTAATCTCAAGCTTATTTGCCTCAATAATTTGCTCCCTCACCGTGCACTCTAACTTCGGTTAATCAATCAACTAATCCTTTTCTTCTTAGCCTCTATCTCCTTTTTCAACTCTACTAGTTCTTTGATATCCTATTACACTAGTCAAAGTCATGCTTCCACTCTCTATACCTAGTTAGCTAACTCTTCCTCATTCAGGTTCTAGTTACAAATTATCTACTAAAACTTCTCTAGTCTTGTTGCTAGTCACTAAATAAAATATGCCAAAAAGTTTGTTTTGGCATATAATTTGACTGACTCAAGTGTAAGCTTCACATACTTGACACCTGATTCATGTTCAAGAGGGGCCACCAAAATCCCTTCCTCTACATACATTCATGTTGGATGTTGATAAGGCACCTAAGTTCTTTTTGACAGGTTCTTCATTCCCAACATCGACATGACATTGCTAGTTTCAATATTCCATGATTGTATTTGATGAATTTCTATAAACTTATTAATGCACTCATCATCAATATCCTAGAGCATTAGTTTTTCCAATTCATTCTTCATCCTTGGTTGCAATAGTCACCCATATCCCATACATCCAACTCTGAACTCACTACGTGCTCTATCCAACATGCCAGTCAACTTCTCAAAAAAGTGTTAACTTACTCATTCATGTTTCCTCTTAGAGATAGCAGTCTCCTTAGATTTGGCACTTCAATGATGAAATGCTCACTTGTCTCCTTTTCCAGTTACATATTAGTGGCATCTCTAGTGGTAGTTTCCTCCACATCCTCTCCACGATGACATGTCAAGTTGATCTTTTGTTTAGCTAATTTTTCCTCCTAAATTGTCCCATCTTCATAAGTATTATTTTCTACTTCTACCATCATATATTGTCTCCTATATTATTTTTTAAATGGGTTGCTACTCTCACACTTTTGCCACAACCTAAACTCTAATGCATCTTTATTTCCCTTATCTCTCCTCTCTTTTTGCATAGATGAAGTTAGTGCCATGACCTATGTTATTGTAGATGTTGTCTCTATATGTGGTCCCTCATCTAACAGAGGTGATCCACATGGATCTACAACATTTGTAAACTATAGTGATGTTTCTTCACAACTCTCAGGTGAGTCAACATTCTTCATTTTTATTGGAATATGACCATCAAAGTCTCCTCCTAGTGATTCATTTGTTGGTAATGATGTTTTCACCGCATCAACTATGGTCTAAATTTCTTTGTCAACATCTACAACCAGTATTGTTGTGTAATTATCTCTTTCGAATGTTGCACTACCTTTTTCTTATTCTACACATTTTATGAAACATCTTCCCTCAACTATGGTTGTTTTCAACCCATGGTAGCCCTACTTGACGTCATTATTATACTTATATTGGTACTTATAGGGTCTCCTTGCACAACTTGACTCCTTGGTGATGTTGGAACTTCCCTCTGCATTACCTCTTGTGACATTTCATGCCTCTCATTTGGACCCTCTACCACCTTTTGCCTACTGCCACCATTTATCTTCCTTTTTTTGGCCTACTATAGGGGTCCTTGACATTATGTTGTTGCTTCTAATTTTGTGGTTGTTGTTGCTATTCGGGTACTACTTAGCCTTATTTGTTTGTGCACGTATAATTTTTAGCACATGTTTCTCCTTTTGTTGTTTATCTTTTGGAAGCTCTTTAATGTCAATTAAATTGACATTATGTGACTTGCTTGAACTCGTCTTGTTCAAGTAATTTACTCCTTATTATTGCCTACTCTAAACCATTGACACCTTATTCTATTATTGTTTCCAAAATTGCCTCCGTCCTAGTGGGTCATTCTTGCAATTGCACACAAAGTGTCCCCATTATTGACATATTTGACATTGAATAATTGACCTTCTATCCAAATCATATTACTATCAATCTTGCCCTCTTGTTGGTCAATTTCCTTGTTGGGGTTGTGTTCTACCTTAGCGGTTGTTCTTGCACTTACCAAATATTGCGTGTTGTCTGCTCTTGGAATTACTTGACTTATTTTCCTTGGTCTCCTTTTGCACAGTCAAGGTTTGATATATGGTGCTTTTAATATTGAATAGATAATCAATAACAACATGCCCCACAACTTCACATATATTACAAAAGGTATTTTTCAAATAGTTAACATTGGTGTCTTTTCAATTTACAATTGGAACACCATACGTCTTTCTTTTTTTTCTTCTTTTCTACTTTCACATCACTATCATTCATTCTAGGTCTTTTTTATAACCTATATTATGGCACTCAATTCATCTTTGCTAGTTTCCAAATCATCATCTCAGTAGTGAATTCCACTTCCTTCTTCTATCAGGGTTGCTTTCATCTTGCTCTCCAAATTGAGCAATTTATCGAAAGCCTCGTAATAGGTAGCTAGTGGGACTACCTTCATCATCTTCTTATATTGTGGTAGTGGTCCATCTAGGAACCATCAATTTTACATCTCATTTTTTGGCTTCGCTTTCATTTTATCAATGAGTTTTTTCAAGCATCAATTATATGACTTGATATTTCCATCTTTTCTTTGCTTCGTTGAATATATCTCATTGATGATCTCCATGTCATTATGAATTAATATAAATTCTTTGTTGAATTCAACCTTCAATTCATTCCATATTGTGAAGGGGTCCTTTCTTTTCAGATGCTAATCCATTGCAATCCCATGCAATGTGGCCAAGAATAATCTCAACCATAATCCTTCATCATCCACTCTATTAATTCACCATATTATTTCACAAGTTCTATTATGGCATTTTGGGTCCTTACCATCACCTAGAAATTTTGGGCACTTTTTCTTACCCATTGTTGTAGCAATATTTGCCATAGATAATTGTTCTTTGTTACTTGACAATTCTATGCTTGCAAAAAATCATCAATTGCTACCTTGTGCACCTTCACTTTGCAACCTCCTTCATAAATATATGAGCATTGATTCTAGTATCTAAAGCACACTTTCTCATGGTTTCCTTTATGCTTGAATCTCATCCTCCACACCCCTAGGCACTCTCCCCACACTTGTGTTGGTGTCACTAGTTATTTTGTCTTGTCTCCTTATGCATGCTTAACATTTGCACCTTCTTCACCATTTACATGAATGTTATCTTTGATTTGAACTACTATTTTTTATGTGCCTCCTCTTGTGTATGTTCCTTAGTTAAAATATTTTACATCTCTTGCTTTCTCCATCTAAACTATCCTCAAAGTGAGAACTCCAAACTCATTCAACATTTGGTACTTCAATTTTTATTAGTCTTTTTTGTCATCCTTCATTAGAAACATTCAAGTCTTCATTTTTCTTAACACTCTAACCTTTTTACTGTGCAATTCTTTGATATATTATTATTGTTTGATCGTCGATGTTTTTGCTCCACATATTCCATGTCCTCGTGGCAAGTTATCTATCATTCACCTCTCTAAGCTTCATGAGGTGTTAGTTTCAACTTCAAAATAGGAATGATACCAAATGTAACATGACAATGGTATTTCACCCTTGGAGGAGCAATTTAAATTGAAAAATTTAATGATCAGCCTTATGAATATGTTAGTCTCAACTTCAAACAATTATCAATCTATGAATAGAAAAGTCTATCCTTTTCTAGACTACTAACATTCACTATTTGTCATAACTTTCGATTGTATGATATTTGAGTCCTCACTATAAAAAAATCATGGTACACCAATCATTGTATGACAACTTTATTGTATGATGACTTCAACCATACAAAATCAAACTTAAACATATACCACTAATAAAATCCATCTATTGTAATAATTAACAATGTTAACACATACAAGAAATATACAATAATAGATGAAGGATTAATATGAGTACATATTGCCTTAACATTTACTTGTACGATGGAATGCATACAAATCTATCTTACATATACAATTTGCAATATGTAGATTATCTCCTCCAAAGAAATATATGTACAAATGTATCTAGTCTCTCTACAATACCCAGTATTCTCCTATAATATACAAGATACAATATGATGCATGGTCCCATGTACAAGGTACCCACTCAAATGAATGAGGAGATCTATTTATTGTTGTGGGTTGGTAGTTAACAATAACTACCACCCTGGACACCTCACCTCTAACTAGATGATAACTAGTCTACATTCACACTTAACACATGATTACATGCATTACATCTTATAAATTTATTTACATTGCATAATTTTGGACTAGAAAATTTATTACACCACAACTTATGATGTCAAAACCAATGATACAAAATTACATTGTGCACATATGATTTCTAATGCACTTTATTTGACTTTTCTATTTCTTCAGTTGAGGCACATCAAGACTAGTTTCTACACCTAATATATTCAAACTTGTTTATTCCCTATTCGCATGATGCCAATTATAATATTTGGACAGGCCAATGGATATTATTATATTTCTCAATATTCCTTTGGTTTGGGAGAAGTCCAAAAATCCTTCACTTGATAGGACACTTACTAACCCTACTCAAAATCGAGTTTTTTTTAGAAGTATGGGAATACGTTCATCATTTGTACACAAAAGCTTTCTAAAGAAGATTAAGAGAATTTAGTTTTAGGGTTTTAATATGGTTCAAAAGGTCCTAACCTATTTTGTAGGTATTGGATTTCTTAAGAAGACAAATAAGAGATTTGGGTATGATAAATTACTTCTTGAAACTACATAGGAAAAGGATTTCAAAATCTCACATATTGCATATGTGGTCATACACTTGGCATGCTAATATTTTTCAGCATCTCAAGAGTGCAATGTTGATTGGAATGCTCAAAGGCATATGATGAGGCATTATCATATTCTTTTTTACTATAATGACCAACTCAATAAAAGGAGGGTTATCAGGGTGATGATTTAAACTTTCAAGCCTTTGGGTGTGGTGATGTGACTATTGGTTCCTTCAGTTTTGAAGTTCTTCATATAATGAAATTTAGACCTAATATTGTTTCCATTTATCACATCACTCACACTAACAAGAAAGTAGAGTTTTATCTAAATTGATGGTTGTCAAATATATTGATGATGATTCCAAGATAGTTACCATTAAATATTATGATGAGTTAGATTACATTAATAAGCTTGGTGAGGGTTTCCTCTTTCAATCAAAAAAGGTTTGTTACTATGTTGGTTGAGGTCAATGTTACTAATGACCTTTGACATCAACTACTAGACGATACCAATTTTATATATTTTAGGCACTTGAATCATATTTACATGGTTGATGTACTTTGATCAACTAACCCACCCAATAGAATATTTGAGGATCATTTGTTGGGAAGTATCACAAGGAATCCCTTCCTAAGGAAAATGATTGACATGTTGTTTAGACTTTCTAACTTATCCATAATGATGCTGATGATATTATAATAGATCACTATACTTTGGAAAAGAAATATTTTCTCAAGTTTACTGATGATTTTTCTAATTTTATTAGATATACACTATTAAATTCAAAGACCATGTCTTGGAACAATTCAATGAATTTAAGATATTAGAAGAAAATTAATGGGAAACGATCAAATTATTTAGGAGAAATTATGGTGGGGATTTAAATGATTAAGTTATTAAGAATATATTTCTTCACAATCCATTTCTTAACAATGAACCATTCACCACTAACCTTAGCAAACTGGGCTAGAAAAATGTAAGAATAGTCTCATAGAAATGGCTTATTTTATGATGCATGCAAAATAGATAGATCTCAAATTTGGGTGTGAGGTAATATATTGTGCAATATTTTTCATCAATGAGACATTAACTAGTGGAATCAAAGGGATGAAACTTTATGAGAGATGGAGAGGAGAGATGCCTTTAGTTTCAAACATAAATATATTTAATCTAATTACATGGACACATATTTCTATTGTAGAGCATAAAAAAATTTAATATAAGAGTCATACATGCATTTGTGTAGGGTGTAGTGATTATTTGAAGCTATGTTGACTCTATGGTATTGCTACTTGAGATGTCATCACCAAATGAGATGCTACCATTGATGGTTTTCCTTCTTCTAGGTAACCTATTCCTCTCCTATATCTTCTTGCTAACTCTTCTCTTACTTATTTGAATCCAATTAATAGCTTTTCTAGACCTCTTATTATTGGATCATATTTCAATTAGTTGATTATTCTAGATGTTATGATTGATCCTCCATCTCCTATATCTTTGATTGAGTTCTTTTCGTCCTCCTCGTAGCATTTTAGTTATGATATATTTTTAGATTTTGTTAATGCAAAAAAACCTCTAGTACCAAATATTTTTTTCTATTAAGTAATTTATGATCTTAAAAAAAAATCTCTTTAAGGCCTGTTCTATGACCAAATGGGCTAGGACTCTCCCTAAGGATGTAGGACCCATATTGTAGAAGATGTTTCATAGAAATCTTTCCACCTTGTGCTTTACTCATCAAGGTAAATATCAATGGAGACCCTACAACTCATACTTATGTGGATGGATTTTGAGAGTACAAGGTATCTATATGAGTTTAATATAATTATCTCATAAATATTTAGACTTGGAAGTTGTATTTATTACCAAGGGAAATGTTTTTATTGCAACCTAATTAACAAGACCAATTTAGATATTATTTCTCAAATTGAGAAGCATTGCTAAGGGTTTTTCTTATAAGGAAACAATTGAATATGTATATATTTTACACCCATGTGGCTTACATGGACTTCATTCACTAATATTTTTCATTGTTGCTTCGTCACATGGAGAAGTTCATCAAATGGGTGTTGAGTTTTTTCTACATGGAAACCTTTAGGAGTATAATAATATTAATATATGGTGAGTTTTTATATTTATGTAGGATGGGCCTCATATGACTAGTTTGTATCTCAAAATCTTCTTGTATAAGCTTGTATAGGATCTTCATGCATGGTATAAAAAACCTCACACTTCATTTCTCATTTGTGGCTTCCATTGGTGCAAGATTGAGCATTATGTTTATGTTAAACATCATGATGTATAAATTCTTATTATTGTGCTTCATGATGTCATTTATATTATCATCAAGGGTTTGTCAAATATGAAGCTAAGGCTTCAAGAATCCTTTAAGATGGCATAATTGATTCTATTTCACTACTTTATGGACTTTTAGATGGTTAATTTTTCTTCATGGATTTGTCTCTCAAGCACAATATGCCTTGAATCTACTATAATATTTTGGTATAGAGGATTCTAAATGAGCTCCTAGCCTCTTCTCATCAGTAACAAAGAATAAGGATAATTATCACACTTCTTTGATTGACTCTACCATTTATCAATCCTATACAAAGAGTCTTTTCTATCTCATTCACACTCAACTAGACATGCCCTTCATTATTAGTTTTTAGTTACATGCAAGTGGTCACAAAAGTCATTAAAAGTAAGAGTCACATTATTCATTATATTAAGGGTACAATTCATAAGAAATTTTGATATATTGTAGGTGCTCTTATTGTTTTGCATGTAGATGTGGATTAGCCTAGTAATCTTGTTGGTTGGAAGTCCACTTTATGTTGTTTGTTATATATTAGCTCTAGACTATTTTCTTAGGTGTCAAAGAAACAACATACCATATATCTATTTTCTATAGAAGTACAATACTATAATAAGGGCCTTGCTTGGAAACATCTTGACACAATCAAAATGGTCCTTGAGAAGTTGTGCCTTCCTTGAAAAAATCCCAATACTTTGCTTTATGGCAATCAAGTTACTATTCATTTGGTTTAAAACTAATGAAACATCATTATACCAAGCATGTCAATGTTTTTATGCTATATAATTGTTAGCTTTATTTTTTAAGGTAGTTAAGCAAATATATCTGTCTTCTACAAATGAGCTTGTAGATACACTCAAAAAAGTCATGCCTTAGGTTGCTTTCACTAATAGATTGAGGGATTTGACTTTGTGTAGTAGAGTTTCCCTTAGGATGTTCCCCAACATTCTCTCTCTTTGGCTCCCATCCAACTTAATGGATATGTTTAGATGTGGAATCATTCATTTTATACCATAATTGATATTTTTTATTGTTATTATTTGACCTCTAGGACCACATTCACCATGATCCTCATATTGTATTTTGATTCAAAAATTTCTACTTACTAGAATTTATGATATTGTATCATAAGTAGCATTATACATAGCTTACATATATTTTTTTCATCAGCTAAAAAATAGATATTATTGGTGTCTAATAGAACCTCATAACATATTTCAATTTCTTGTTATATAAGTGTTATTTTTGTTTTTGTTCAAAAAATATGTAATGCATTGATTCCATTAGTTTTCATTTCTATTTTGGAACTCTTCAAACTTGACCAAAAGTTTATAGGGAGTGTTAGGGAGGGTCCTACAACCATTGAGGGTCCCATTATTCTTGTAGTTTCTACACACAAGGTCATTTGAGTAATGAACACTCTTTTTTATTTACTCCATAGTAAGTGTTTATTGAAAACCATTTTACATGGTATAAATATGGGTGATTGTTGTTGTGTAAGCTATTTTTCTTTTTTTGTTATGTTTTTTAAAATGTCTTGTTTTATTTGATTAATATAGTTTAGTTTATATCCATGTTATGCAAACATTTAAATGTATGTTGTAATAACATCTGAACAAAAAAAATTATACAAGTTTGTAGGTCTCTTTTGAGAAATATCTTGAACAACATGAGTTGTATTGTATTATATCCATACTTTTGGAGTTTTGAAAGACAAATAAGATTGTATGTCATCTACTACATTGTGAAAGACCAAGGAAAATATCATTAGATTCATTTAAGCTTGGGGTTAGACCTAAGTGGTAATCTCAACTTCAATCCATGGAATTCAACCATCATGGCCTTCATGAATCAATGCTTGCCAACATAGAAGAAAATGTATAAGAACTCATTTTTTCATGAAGGATGTGAAACTAACCATAAAGGAAGGAAGACAATTTTTTGAAAAGAACTTCAAGAAATATCTAAAATCTAAATCTTTAAACAATTAAAAAAATAAGTCTTCACTCTTCAAAGTGGATAATAAGTATTCCATAAAGCTATGTGAAGTGAAAGTGGATGCTAAATTATTGAATACATAGTTGAAGTAGCTTTAAGTGTACTTTGAAACATGTGGTTGTGAGGATGAAGAGAAAAATAATATATGTTATAATCAAAATGGTGGTCTATATGATATTACAAGGTAGAGACCCTCAATCAAAGAAAATAGCCACCTCTATTTGAAATGATTTTGAAAAAAATCATTAAAGCCTCTACCCAATTTGTTATAACCAGGAGGGGAGAATGAATTTGCATAATCTCAATAGAAAAACTAAATTTTATAATGAATATACCACTACGTTTTTAAAATTATAAATCATGATACATAATACTACAGAATAATATGATTTATTATCTAAATATTTATAGTATTGTAACTAGTTTGAGGAAATACGTAATAATAGACATTTAGAATGAAAAAGAGGCCTCTATGAAAAAAGTTATTTTGGAGTAGAAAATGAATAAATACAAAGAGCTAAGAATATTAGGTCATAATAACAAGGTAGAAACCTCTTATTAGAGAAGCAAGAGTACAAGAAAGGTTATTTTAGAGTAAAAAATATATTGGTCCATATTATAAAATCCTAAAAAAAATCCCACAAACCATTGAGAGTATTAGAACATTAATAGCCATGATAGTAGTAATGTGGAAAAATCCATATTCATCTAACTCTAAAAAATAAAAATGATCAAAGAAAGCAAGTCATGATTATCAAGAAGTAAAATATGACTAAGTAGAGCCCATTCTAATCTAGATGAGAATTTTGAATGACACCATGATAAGTGGGACATCCAACAAATTAGATTCCAAATGGAAAGCACAATATTCTAGAACCAAGTATTAAAGTGGAATAAAATTCCATCATCATAATATGCCATTGGAAATAATAGCTTGAGACCAATAAGAAGTCAAGAGGACCAATTGCCATGAACACTTATCACAAATTAATGTTAATAAGGGTGAGGAATCCCATATAAATGGGATCAAGGCCTTGCACCTCTAAGCCTATGACCCCATTTTCAAAGAGTAACCATCCTTAGAGACCAATAGTAATAATCCTTTAAAAGGAATAAAATTGCAATAAATAAGAGAAAAGAAAAACTTGATCCTAAGGATGAAAAATCAATCCTTAGTCAAGAGGGTTAATATATTGAAATATGTAATTATGTACTTATTCCAAGTATAATATTGTGATATTATAATGTATTGTTGTAATGTACCATATATCCATATTCACCTTGTAATATGATCCATGTATTATATGGTAATCCAATAATATATTGGGTGAGTTGATAGGATTGGTTTAGACTCCTCTATTGCTAAACAAATCTTCTTCTTCATTACCTCTAAACTATTTTTCCTTTCTAGTTATATAGTCCAAAGCATTGTATCATTTGATATATCCTAGATTGTTTGTAAGTCCTCACTTTTAAAAATGATTTGCCATTGCTTTAACCATTCTTCAATTCCACCATTCATCACCATGCATTTACTGAACATATTAAGAGTCCATTGCTATAGTTTCCAAACTACTCTACTAAGCAATATCCCAAGAGATGGTATATACTCTCCTCCTCCTTTACAAAGAACACATTGTGAAGGGCCATGAAAACCCATTTTCATAAGGTTATCCCAAGATAAAATTCTACTATGACCTACGAACCAAACAAATATTTTGACTTTAGGAATGCTTGGGGTATCCCAAATATATTTTCATATTATTGAGATATTCCTATTTTGTTAGTGCTTTACATTATATCCACTTCTTGTTGTGTATTCTCCTAAGCTATTCAACTCCCAAATCAACTTATCCTTGGCTCCCCTTGAAATAATCATTGATGTTATCATTCTACTCAACTGCCTCCTAGGATCAATGTCTTGTATACTTGTACAAAAATATTTTTTCCAATTGTATCTTCCTTCCCGATCCTTGTACAAAATGTTTGAAACCCTATCACCATATTTATCTTAAAGTAATCTCATCCATGGTTTCAAAATTGGATCTAGATTGAGTGGTTTTTTATCACATCAAGTATCCATCCAAATAGATTTTATTTTTGCAGTTCCAACCACTCATATTAAACCTTTAATCTCTAGATCAATTGATTTTTTTAAATCGTTCCATAGTGTAGAACCATTTTGTAGAGAGAATGCAATAAATATTAAGCATGGGTCATTGGACTCAACATCATAGAAGAATTATTTCCTATTGTCTTTGACTCTCTTTGTACAATTCCAAATTACATTTCCCCTAAGAGCTAAGTTTATATCTATAAAAACTCTTAAATCAAGACCTCCCCTAGTTTTATCATGACACACTCTGCTCTATTTCACCAATGAAAATTTTCTTTTATCATGTACTCCTAACCACAAAAATGATCGCATAATATAGATTAAATGTTTTTCTATCTATTTTGGCATAGTATACAAGGACATATAACATGTTGGAATGACCTGTAAGATTGATTTAATTAGTTACACTCTTCCTACTAATGATAAGCATCTACATTTCCATGCTGATAGTTTATTCTAAACTTTATTTATAACTGGATTCCATAATTCTATCCTCATTCTCCCCTCAAATAAGGGCATCCTTAGATAAGTTGTTGGTAAATTTACCTCCTCAATTTGAAGTAACCTACATATCCTTGCTTTGATTTTACCTAGTGTTTAGGAAGTAAACATTGGATTTTGTCCTATTAACTTTTTGCACTATTGCTCTTTCGTATACCTTTAATAAGTTATTCAAATATCTGGACTCATTTATCCTTGCCCTCCTAAAAATAGTTGTATCATCTACAAATGACTAATGGGTGATGTTGTTGATGTAATTACTAGCCTTAAGCCCACTTATAAGTCCATATTTGTTAGCCTTCTTCAAGTTCCTACCCAAAACCTCTGCCATAATAATGAACAAATATGGTGATAGAGGATCTCCATGTCTAAGTCCTCTCTTGGTTTTAAATGACTATTACTAACCCATTGATCAACACTGAATATGAAACTATAGAGACACAAGCTTTAATCCACCTAACCCATTTCTTCCCAAATCCAGACTTTTCTTATACTACAAAAAGCAAATACCATTTAACCCTATCATAGACTCTACTCATATCAAGTTTTAAGATCATTGTTTTTTTTTTTTGAAGTTGTTGAATGCATAACTTCATGAGCTACTATGATCCTGTCTAGAATTTGTCTCCCTTTCACAAATCCTCCTTGCTCTTCTAAAATAATTTTTTCTAACATGATTTTATCGGATTTACCATAACTTTGGATATAATCTTATATGTTGTATTACATAGGCTAATGGGTCTACATGAATCAAACAATTTTGCATCATTCTTTTTGAATTTAGGGTAAGATATGTTGCATTTAATTTATAGAATATGTATTATTTTACCCTAGATTGTTCCACTACCACCAATAAAGAATCCTTCACTATATCCCAATTATATTGATAGAATGGTGTAGAGAGCCCATCTGAACCTGGGGATTTATCCTTATTAAAAGAGAAAACAGCTAAATGAACTTCTTCCAGAGTAATAGGCTCCATCATTTTCCTATTATCTTCATATGTTATAATTGAAATTACTTCTTGTAGAATTTTATCATTAAAAACTTTAAACTCCTCTAATCCTAGAATATTCTGATAAAAATACCTCACCTCCTTTTCAATTTCACTACGGTCTTCAATTCAAACCTCTTCTACTGATTTAATTCTACTAATTTTGGATATTGATCTTTGTACTATAGCCATCCTATGAAAAAACTTTGTATTTTTATCTCCTTTTAACTAAGTTTGTCTTCATTCTAACCTCCAAAATTTCTCTTCCTTACTCAAAATATTATGATATTCACTAAGCAACTCTCTTTCCTCCGAGCTTGGATTATTATGATCGCATTTTTGGAATTTTGAAATTTTATCTTTTAGTTCTTCTTTCGTCTCAAATATGTTTCCAAAAGTGTTCTTGTTCTATTCTTTTAATCTATATGTCATTGATTCAATTTGTTTTGGAAGTATAAACAACACATTATTTCCTGAAGAATTCCACTTATGTGCTATCATACCAACCACATCTGCTTATATTTTAAATATGATATTTTTTGAATTTATTTACCACCATTTTAACTCTTATTGGCCAGTGATATGAAGCAATCCTTGTAAAGGTATTAATTTTAGCACAAGTCCCTTCATCTAGCCAATGATTTAAGAATATGAATCTATTTAATTTAATTTTTTTGTTATTAGGTTTTGGCCTCTCCTATTTTTGGTCCATGTATAGTTGTCTTCTTAAAAATCAACCTCCCCTAGATTATTGTTTTGAATAAAAGCTGAGAAATCTCTCATACTTTGGGATAATTTCCTAATTCCCCCAAATTTTTCATTTAGCTTGGTTGTTGCATTAAAATCTCCTATGATCATGAATTGGATTTCTTTATTTTACTTCTCATGAAGGCTTCAATCCCACTCCAAAATTCTAATTTGCCTGACTGAGTTGTAGGTCCATAGACATTAATAAAGATGAAATGAATATCTACAAAGTAGCATGTGACTAAAGAGACTATTTAATGCCTAGTTTTATGAATGGTTATAGAGGATGTTTTAATAGGATTCCATCAAGTTAGAATTCCCCCTTGTCGCTCCTTTAGAATCCATAGCATCACATTCACAACTTTCCTATATTGCTTTCATAGTTTTGGAAACTTCTTTTATCATTCTAGTTTCTTGGATATAAAGAATATCAAGCTTATTACTTAAACAGAGGTCCTTGATACACCTCTACTTTGAGGGGGTAGTAGCACCCATTATATTCCACGAGACGATAATAATGTCTCATTAGGGGCTATTGGACTTGCCTATGAATTATCAATATCATTTTGTTGTTTGGTAAATAAAAGTTCAACCAACTTAGTTTGTGTTCCTTTCTCTATATTTGCTCTTGCTTCCTTGGATCTCGCTTGATATTTTTAGGGTTGTCCTCTTTTTGCCTTGCCTATATCAAGTGTAGATTTTGTTAGTTTATTCCTCAATATTCTTTCACAACTTTATTTTTCATCAGATTTATCCTCTCCTAGCTCTACTATAGAAGCTTTTGACTTGTCTTGCTCATTTTATGGTATTTCCTTATTAATGGTAGAGGTATTAACATCTAACATTACATTTTCTTTACCAATTTTTTTCTCTTGAATGGTGCATGGTACTTCAAGAGAGCCTTCAAAATTTGATGAGATACATTCCTTAGGTTCAATGAGAATTTATATCCCTAAATCAAGATTATACTGAATAGTTGGTTCCTTTTTAACCTTTTGAACCTGTTGTATTATCCTATAACTTTGATCTACTTTTTCTTCATAGGCTAAAGCCTCAAACGAGTTGGCATTTCTTCCAATATCCTTCTTTACTGGTCTCCACTATTTATTTGCTTTCATTTGTCTAGATCTATTTTTTGGAAGTTTAAAACCATCCTCATCCACAAAAGAGTTGGTATTTCTTCCAATATCCTTCTTTACTGGTCTCCACTATTTATTTGCTTTCATTTGTCTAGATCTATTTTTTGAAAGTTGAAAACCATCCTCATCCATATCCATTTGTAAGTTTCTCTTGCAGTTTTCTACATATTATTATGTTGGACTCTTCTTAGGGCATGATCTCTCAATATGCCCACCTCATGACATCTACATCTAAAATATATGTTTTCATAATCTATAGTTTGGGTCCACATCTTATCCCCATACTTAAGAATGATTGATACTAGTAAATCTTTATTTATATCAATCATGACCAATATCCGAGCATAAATAGCCAAGAATCCATCATTTGTCGTTTCTAAAATATCAAGGAATTCTTTTAGAGTGTTTCCTATTGCCTTGAAGATATTCATTTTTTTAAATTCAATGGGAAACCCATACATCCTAACCCAGACTGGTACTAGGGATAAATTTACATTTTTAGGTAAAAAACCTTCATACCAACGGGTAAAGAAGATTCATGCTCTGACCATAACCCAAGGACCCCCTTTTAGGATTCTATCTCTTTCTTCCCTAGAAAAAATATGACTAAGAAGAAAGGATAAAATCACTCCTAGAGACTTTCAACTCTTATCAATAAATTTTCTCAAGGCTAAAGCCCCTAGCCAATACCCATTAAATTTACCCAAAACCACCATATCTTTGAGCAACAAGGATCGATCCTTTGTGGTGCATTCACTGACCTCTACTACTAGAGATGATTGTAAGGATTTACTATAAATTGATCCATGGGAAGGGAACTAAAACTCAAAATTTATTGAAATTTACTAAAACATCCTATAATAAATACAATATTTAATAAAAATATATAATAATTTGCATGCAACTTTTTAAGATAAAGAAGGAAAAAAGAAACTTAGTTGAAAATTTTTATGCCCAAATAGAATGTCTTGCCCCATTGAAGCCCTACCCTCCATTGCTTCTCCCATCATCCAAACCCCGACTGACAAATATTTGTAATTTCATTTTTCATGACTTGAAAAATCGTCATTGCCCTTGTTTGGAATGGTTGACTTCACAGGGTCATATCTCCCTCAATATTGCTCAAATTCTTTCATATGACCACTCATTTTAAAGATATTCAAATTTTGCAAAAATTGATCCAAGAATTATTTGAATCAGACAACCCTTCACGAAGATATGGCTCCTAGAAAATGAGAAATTTTTTTCAAAAAAAATGCCCTAATCCTTTACCAATTACAGTGTTAATTTCCATCTTGGTGAAATTCATATATTTATATTTGCATTGCATTATTATAGACAAAATTATATATATATTTTTTTTGTTACATAGAAGAGTTGGTCATGACCACACTATTTTTAGTAACTGACAAACGTAGGGTTCAAACCACAAGGGTTGCTCCTACCAAACCTATTCCACCTCGTTATTGTTGACTCGATGTGAAGAGGACCACCGATTGCTCAGGCTTCGTACCATCCTTGTCAATCTAACCTATACTCAAAGGATTTAAATCAGACTACTACCTTTACAAACAAGTTGCCCCAAGGTTTGAACCTGAGTGTCTTCTTAGTAAGTGCCTGGCCAAATAAACACTTACCAATCCACCTAGCCTTCACGGATAACAAAATTATATTATTATAAGAAGGATATTTTTATTCCTATCCATAACTTTCCCCTAACCATAAGCTATTTTAGGGAGTCACCCTTTACATTCTAAAATGAATAGTATAAATAAAATATAAACCTTAAAAAATAATTTTGTAAATCTATATGCATCTTATATATTTTACTTTTACTAACATATAATACAAAGAACTTATTGATAAGTTCTTTGTAAGAGGGGTGGGTGTGTGGTGGTTGTGTGTTAAATTCCTTATTGATAAGTTTAGCTCTTGGTTTTACGAGAGATCATGGTTGGGAGGAGATTGATCATAGTTGGGAGGAGACTGCTTAGCCCTAGTTGGGAGGAGACTGCTCAACCCTGTGCTTTAATCGTAGGTGTTTCGTAATACAAAGAACTTAATAATAAATGTTAAAAAAAATTTTTTTTATAAAAACTTCAATTAAATTTTTAATTTCACCCAGTTGTTGTAGGTGTGTTGGAGAGGAAAGGGCAATCCTCTAAGGGAGGTCCCAGGTTCGAATCTCCACGTTACCAAAAAGTTGAATTGGGTACCTAAAATTCAATTGATAATGTTGGTGCAGATAAATCCGGGCGCGACTCCCGGATGACTTTGATGGTATAAAATGCCGTTTGGGTCGAGAAGAATGTTTGAACACTTTACATCTATGTAGATGTTTTTTGAAGTACAGCTTGCTTACATACGAAGGTATTCAATTCAAACCAATTAGATACTTCTATTTATGATTGTCTTGTCTATTTATGTTGTTTTATGATTGTCAATCCATGTATATTACCCTAAACCTTGTCAAAAGATTGAAACCCGATGGAGTACAGAATATATAATGTGCACAGAATATATAATGTGCAGTGAAAATTTTCTCTTATTTCCATATAAAAGCTTTATATGTCCAAGAGATGTGCTGGCTTTACTGTGACCTAAAAAATCATTTTTACCTTTATATTTTTATTTTCATATTTCTTGTGCAAATTGGTATAAGCTTACCCTATATTAATAGATACAATTTTTCAATGACACTTCAGCAGAGAAATATTCTCTTGGAGGTATTGCTTGCTTTTTGTAGATAATCGGTGGATTAGTCACAATTTTATAAAATTTACATTCTTCTTTAGTAACTTTGTAGTGATTCTCTGTTACTCATATAATGCTCGCTTTTTCATCTTGGTAGTGATTCTCTGTTATTCATATAATGTTCGCTTTTTCACTTATTCAGAGCTGTTGTAGGTGTGTCAGCTGCAATTTTGCTGTTATTCTTTCTAGTTCAAAATTTTGGTACTGGTAAATTGAGTTTGATTTGTGACCAATGCCATGATCGGATTATACAATATCATAAACCATGAGCCAGCAGCATTGAAGGGATTAAAGTTTAAACCTTTATTATATATATTAATTTTTTCATAAACATCACAAAAGACGATGGGTGATAGCTTGGAGGTGTTGTTCTATGTATAAGAGATCTGTATTCATTTCTTACTTATATATATTCTGAAATTTCCTTTGCTCACTCCATACTCTAGTTGAGATAGCCTATCTAAATGATCAAATTAATATAAGGATTGCAATGGAGAGTCCCTAAAAGCAGTCTCCTGTATCTTATTAAACCAGGTGCCGAGGCAACGTTTGCTGATTTGGGTCACTTCAACAAAAGATCAATACAGGTTTTCCAACCATTTCAAAAGAGAGAACTATTAACACTTTATTTATATTGCTCTAAGTACTTCAATTTGTAATTTTATGTGTACTTTTGGATTTTGCATTGTAGATTGTTTTCTCTATGTTGGTATATCCAGCCCTGATTATTAAATACGTGGGACAAACAACTGATCAACTTATCTGATCAAGCATCCAGAAGACATGAGTTCTGCATACTATAGCTCAATACCAAATTCTGTGTACTGGCCAATGTTTGTTGATGCCACTTTGGCAGCCATTGTTGCTAGTCAAGCATTGATTTCAGCAACCTCCTCAATTATAAAACAAGTCGTGGCTCTTGGTTGTTTCCCTCAAGTGAAAATTGTTCATACCTCGTCAGATAATGAGGGCAAGATCTACTCCTCAGAAGTTAACTATGTACTTATGGTTATTTGTCTTGCTATTGTGGTTATATTCAGGGGTGGCACACAGATTGGGAATGCCTGCGGTAAGGATGTCCATAATATATATACCATGGTTCTGGGATCTCACTTTAGTCGTTGATCATTTTCTCGAGTTATTATAATCCATGAAAGATTTGTTTTTTGATGTTTTTGCTTTAATGATGGTGAAGTAACTCCCCCAAAACATGAGAACCAAAATATTTCATGCAATAGAATTCAGAACAACTCTACTTAAGTTTCTTTTTAATCCTCTTGATGAAAGAATCAAGTTTCTTTTTAAACAATAGCTACATTCATGAGATTCATGAAACATAGTCATTATTATTTTTTAATTATTTTTTATTCCTTTTAGATTTTTTATTGAAATATGATATTCCTAGATCTTATGGTTTCAGGAGTTGTGAGTGGAGTCATGTTCATTACAACCTTCCTTGTGAGCTTGGTCATGCTAGTGGTTTGGAATGTGCACCTTTTACTTATACTGTCCTTCTATATAATATTTATTGTTATAGGAGTGTTTCTGTCAGCTGTGTTGAATAAGGTGCCCCAAGGAGGGTGGGTTCTATTTGTAATTTCAGCGATTTTTTTGAACATAATGTTTTGTTGGAGCTATGGACAGGAGAGGAAGTATAAATATTTGATAGAGAGAAAAGTGAGCCCAAAAGACCTCTTTTGGGATTCCTTCTAGGATTACTCTTGCATAGCCCAAGTATGCTCTTGATCTACTTGATAGGTTTCATATGATTGACTATAAGTCTTCCCCAACTCCTTTTCTGTCTAGAGTCAAACTAAGGAAACAGTGTTCCACTCCACATGTTGATGCCACTTTGTATCATCAACTTGTCGGTAGCCTCATTTATTTGACTCATACCCATCCTAACATATCTTATGTGGTTGGCATGGTTTCATGCTTTATGCAAGAACCCCATGAGCTTCATTGGAAAGATGCCAAACACATCCTTCACTATGTTTGGGGTACTTACAGCTTTTGGATTCACTATTTTGTAGCTACTACTTCTGCCTTGGTTGGCTACACAGATGCTGATTGGGCAGGTGATCTTGATGATCGCAAGTCTGCGCCTGGCTACAGTTTTCACCTTGGTTCTAGCCTCATTTGTTGGCAAAGTAAAAAACATCTATTGCTTTGTCTTCACAGAGACTGAGTATAGAGGAGCTATGAATTCTGCCACTGAGGCTGTCTGGCTTCAGAATATCCTTCCTGAGTTTGGCATACCTTTTCAAAAGCCAACAGTCATATTTTGTGACAATCAGAGCGCTATCCAGATCTCAAAAAATCCAGTCCTTCATCAAAGGACCAAAGCTCATCCAAGAGCAGGTTCTTGATTTGTAGTATTGTCCTACAAAGGAGCAGGTCACAGATATTTTCACCAAACCTTTCACAAAAAGCAAGTTCTCCATTTACGAGCTTTATTAGGGGTGTAAGATACTCTTCCATTGAGCATGGCCCCTTAGTCCTTTTTTGTCTTTTGGGTGGGAGTTTTTTTCCTATGGGTTTTCACCTTTTTCCCACTTATGAGAGATCATTTTGTACATGGGTACTGTTGGTTACGAATCTGCCATGAGGAAAGGATTTTTGGTTAATGCGCCCAGATTCGCCCACCAGCATGAAAGGCCGGAAGGAAGAGATGCCTTCCGAGCCAATCTCCGGAGAAGGCCGGCTCCTTTTTGGGGGGGTTGATTTAAGCTAAAGGGAACAGGAAAGAAATAAAGGAACGGAAAGAGACAAATGTACAGAAAGAGATACAAATATGTCCAAAGGTTGGTGGGGGGGGAACTAACAGTACGGGAACACACCAATCACCGCTACTTATTGCATACAAACACAGAGCATGACAAGGAACTGCAAAACCTAGGCGTACTTCCGATACACCAGCAGCGTATGCACAGCTTCAATAGCTCCCTAGCAAACATTCCCTACAAGGAACTAACGAGCAGGGGATCGTATCAATCACCAGATACATACACTGACAGGGGTAGAAAGTAAACCTAGAGATGCCAGAGCCAGGTATATGTGTTAGGTAGAGAGTTTAACCGCACAGATTCAATGGCTCCCTAGCAAACATTCCCTACAAGGAACTAACGAGCAGGGGATCGCATCAATCACCAGATACGGGCCAGCAACGTCACACACAACTGATGGAACTGTTACCAAATTTATAATGAATGCTTTAAATAATGAAGTACAGAAGGTGCTTTAAGCAAGCAATGCTAGAGGAACCTGATCGCCAAATGCCAAAGTGAATTAACGAGCAGCGACACAGGTGGGCCTAAGGCATATAATGAAAGACAGCATAAAAGAATAAAGATAGTAGAACAGAACCAGGCATACAGATTGTATTTATAAGCAGAAGTACAGTTACAGTAAGCACAGTAGTTCCCTAACAAACATTCCCCTTCCACCCTTTACAATGAATTTCAGATGGGCTTTTATAGCCCGAGTCCCACTTGTTACATTAATGGGCACAGAGTCCCAGTCAAACATGAGCTGACAGAAGCGGCGAAAGAGCTGCAAATGCTGACCTTTTGTCGGACTGGGCTGTACCCGCAGCATGGTCTTCCTGGAAATTGGACAGCTACGTGGCGGAGTGCTGGGTAATTCTTCAAGTCGGCAGGGTTGCTAGTAGCTGGAGCAGGTGAAACCTCAGATCAGCTTTGAATGTGGCTATTAACGCAGGCGGTGCAGGCAGCCCATGCTTATCCCTTTTGGTCGGCAGTCTTGGTTCAAATCCCGACGCTGGACACTTGTCTGATGATGGGTTATGCCGTGTGACACATGCCTGCCTTAGAGGGCATTCTATCCATCTTTGCTTGGGATCGGGGCTCCTTGGGATGCGTGCAAAAATCAGTGCAGTCGGGGAAGGCCTTCAAGCCTTGGTCAAATTCCGGGTTTGTTCCCCTATCGTACACACCGTCAAGGGCGCATTCCCGCTCCGTTGAGAAGTCGAACTGCGCACGAGCGAACACCGGTGTCCGCCGCCATATGGACTCGCTCCGGCATTTTACCTTTTTTCTCGCATTGACTCGTCGATCCGCCGGTGCAAGGTGCGCCCAGGAGGTGGGGCGAAGTGCGAACTTCGCACCAAAACTGGGCGAAGTGCGCACTTCGCACCAAAATTGGGCGAAGTGCGCACTCGCACCAAAACTGGGCGAAGTGCGAACTTCGCACCAAAACTGGGCGAAGTGCGCACTTCGCACCCAGACTTAGCCAATTTCAGATAGACCTGCTGGAAAGCTGGAAAATCAACTGGGGAACTCCATGGAAAAAAGGGGGGAGAGAAAGAGAATGGGAAAGAAAAGGAAAGGGAGAGAAGCGAGAAAAACGGAAGGAGGAAAAGAAGAGCAGCATCGTTACAAAACAACATTGAAGACATTGCACCCCGTGCAAAAATGTGACAACATTTCGGCGGCTCGCGGGGTGTCGAGCTCGCCTCGGCGCAAAGAATCCATGCCTTCATCCTTTGGGTGCGAGAGGAACTTGCCTCCCCTGCCTTTTTCTCGCTCTAACTCGTTCTCCTTGCGGCAACCGTTCTTCGATTCATCTTTGTCGGTCGCCTCATCGGTATCTCCTTCCGAAAGGTCTCCATTTCTCGCTTCGCCTCGCACATGCGAGTGTACGCCTCTTGGGCTGAGCGCCGGGCTTCCGCTTCGAATGGCTTGCGGTCGGCTATGTCTTCTAATGCTCCGTGAAAAGCAGACGACCGCGTGCGGGTCGATGGTGAGGTATCTTTTCTCTAACTCCCGAAAATAGGAGCGGATCCTCGGAATATCTCGGACACCATCCGAGTGACCTGACTGTCTTGAATTGGCTCTGTCCAGCTATCAATTTCAGCTGTATCTGCTTCAAAGGACTGCCAATTCCTCTTTACCCGATCTAGGGTAAGGAGCTCGCCATTCTCAACAAAACCTGGACACCCAAGTTCTGTAAGAGCGTGAAAGGGGGCCAGACAGATATCTTTTTCATGCCCGAATGCATCAAGCATTCGTCTGGCCACTCTCACCTCTTCAACTTTTCTAAAATATTTGTGCAAGGTCACCCTTGCACCTGCCCATTCTGCAGCCGAATGAGGACACGGGGGAAAAAAGGACGCCGTCGCGCTCGCGCTCTCGAAGGTTTATCGCCGAGTCCAGCCATTGCTTTGCCCGGCGCTCGGCCTCCTCTACCACGAGCTTTCCCGGGCGGAAACTTCTTGAATCCTGGATGCGAAGTCCAGGACTGCCATCGCCTTAAAGGTATGGGGCTTGCATTCCCTCAACGAGACCAGCCCTCATTTCCTTAACTTTTGTCTTTGAAAAGACAGCCGCTTGAGATGTTTTTTCCGCAAGCCGCGATCGTGCTCGCTTCAAAGACTCCTGGAGCTGAGAAATCTGCTCCGAGGCTGCTTTCTTTTCGGTTGCGGCCTGTTGCTGAGAAGCGGCTAGCTGGGCTTTGAATTCATCGGTTTCTCGCCGCGCCGCTTCCAGCTGCTCAGTGGACCTAGATAGGTCCTCTTCAAGTTGCCTTACTTTGTCCTGCAACGCAAAAAGTTCTTCCTGCTCCTCCAGACTCTTGACAAAGAGATTGTCAGCTTTGCGCATGATCGTCTGAATCTCATACTGTTTATCAATGTCATCAAAGCTTTTCTCCTTTGTCTGGAGCACGTAGTCCGCCTTAGTCATTTCTCGGAGAGGCTTCTTCACTATTGGGATTATTTTCTCCGTTGTAATCACTCTCCTTCCGAAATCATACTTTGCGCGTTTTGCCGGGGCGGCTATCTCTTCATGTCTCCTCCGCTTCGGGTCTTGGCGGAAAGAGACAGAATACTCTACGGCTCTCGTTGCCAGGGGCAAGTCATCTGAGTTCTGGAGGTCGTCCATAAAATCTGGTTCCCCCAGCTTAGGGATCTGCTGAGACGTCTCTCCTCGGGGGATGGGATCGGGGAGGAACCGGACAGACCTTGGAAGAATCGGTCGCTTGTGGGGGCGACCGGGAAACGGAAATGGGAGAGGCTGAGATTGTGAGGGTTTGAAGCGGCTGAGGTGGAGGATGTGATGGTGAATGGACAGCTTCAGAACTAACCTCGGGCGAAGGGTTTGGAGTTGTGCTCAGAGAAAGAGAGACGTTAGGGTTCTGAGCAAACTGGTCGAAAGAATGGGGACCGCTAGAAGGGCGCGGAGACGGGGAGGAGGATGTGGTCATGGCTCGCCCAGATTGAGCGGGGGACTGAGTAGAAGTAGAACTGGGTGAGACTAGAGAGACAGGGACAGCAAACGTACCTGCGGGCTCCGCCTGAGCCGATGCCGGGTGAATGTCTTCTCTTATTGTCTCGGCGGCTGGCTTGGGACTGCCCAAAGGAACTGCCTCTGCGGCGGCAGGACGCGGCTGCGGCTCTGCGACTGGCTGCTGCACTATCAGGCTAGGTCGCCTGATTTTCTCAACTCTCCTCCGCTTCTTTTCTTCTGGAACAACTGTCGGATCAGGGGAAGGAGACGAAGCAGGTGCAGCAGGCGCTGATGCTCCCACGGTAAACTTGTACCGGGGTTTGACTTGCAGAAGGTCTGCCGCACCGGTCTGCGTTCTGGCGGTGCTCGGTGCTTTTCTTGCTCGAGGAAGTGCCTCGGCGCCGCCTCGGCTAACTTTTTCGCCTTTTCGGGCGCCGCCTTAGGAGCCACGAACCGCATTGGATCGGCTCGGGTACTTGTCGGGCCGGCGCCGACGCTGCCGAAGTGTACAAGCTCGTTTGGGAGGAGACCCACTTTTATAATCCTCAAAGGGGCCTCGGGGAACGTAACCTTGATATGCGAACGGCCACCAGCTGTCATGATGCTGGTCACAGAGAACCGAGAAGTCGTCATCTATGGCCAAGTTTCTCCTTGTGGATTTATCGTGCTGCGTGCGGCATCTCATTTTCCAGCATTCAATAATCTTTTCTTTAGACCGGCTTAAGGCCTCGCAATCTTGGACAAAAATTTTTTGAACCCCGGAGATGAGAAGTGATGGTCCCGGTTTCTCTTGGGGTCATATGTCACCTCCTCGCAATAGAAATCCTGCCAAGGGGGAGAAGCTTCCATTAATTCAATCTCCCAGTCAAGGTCCACATGGACCACGTCACATCTATCTTCGGTTATGTCCCGGGGGCACGGATGTGCAAACTTTCCCCTTATCCCATGAGGGTCATACTTCCAGTGACGTGGCAGCAAAACCAGGCCAATCCGGGACAGCGCTTGCCCTAGGTAGACATGTTGTCCTACCTCAATAATCTCAACATTGGCCCGGAAAGAGGATATTGAAAAATCTGTCCTCTTTTCTTCCCTAGGCCAAACTCTTCTTCCACATAGTCCATCCGTCGGGCAACTTCCATCCCGAACGGATGCTCTGAGCACCAATAGGGCAGCAAATAGGGTTTGCCCTTGAATCCGTAGATTCCGATCACAATCCCTCGCGTCGGTCTCGAAACGTCCCCGAGCTTCGATTTATCAAAGCACTCGTCATTTCTCTCGGGGAAGGGGGATTTCACTTTCGGTGAAGACTGACATGACGAATCCCAGAAAGTTGAAGTTGAACTTGTAGTAGGACCCTTTCCGGTATAAGTCATCCGTCCAGTTATAGACGGTCTGGGGTTCTCCCTTCTCGTTAACCTTCTTCGAGTTCAGGATCGGCATTTGGGGGTGCAGATGGTACAAGCAGAGCCAGACAGCAACGAACCGAAACGAAAATTGGTTGATCGGCGCTTCGGATCTTCAGCAGATCGGAATGAATGGCGTAAGCCAGCCGATCTGCTCGACCGAAAGAGATGGGGCGTTTTCCGCTCCGCTGCGCCGCTGGTTCGTAAGATTCTCCACACAGGAGGCATTCTCGCGGCGCCACTGGTACGGCTGTACCAACTCATCAGAATCGCAGCCGAGGATCCATGCCAAGATGGTATATAGATACTTGCTCCGAAATTTTACCAAAGGCATGGGGCCGTCGGCCATTGTCCGGTCGGAAGCGGGCGCTCGGCTCCGAATTGAGGAAATCCCTCATTCGCTTGGTGTGCGTGAAACGTCCCGCTTGTTCGCCCAAATTGATTTTTCTCGAGGATGGTGCTTGGAGTCGTACTCCACCTCGGGCGAAAGCTGGCTGCACGATCTTCCTCGCGCAGTGCGAACAAGGGTTTGCCGCTGAACCGCAGATTTGCCTGGGAAGCTGGTTTATAGTGTCCGACAATTAAGTCTATCGGCTCCGGGCATTGGTGGACAGGAGGGCACATGAATCGAAGAGGTTTGACTTGTACGCCGCTCCAAAATGATGGGAGGGCGAAACCTTGTCGACTCAGCCTCTCCACATTCGCTCTCGACTGAATTAGGCTCATGGAATACGAGCCGTCCACATATCCTCGCCGGGTAATTCACCGGAGGTGGTGGGGATTGCCCACGCTGTACCTTCTTCGTCCGGGCCTTTGACTTTTTCTCTGGCGGAGGATCGCCTTTGAAAACTCCTGGCCGCGGCAAATCCCCTGGTTCGCTGCTTCCGCTGGATTGCGCTGACACAGGCATTTTTCCCTTGTCCATCTCTCCGAGTCAGCAATAATGACAGGTTCAGGATGTCTGCAACAAATTTCGCTATCAGAAGAATAATTAGCACTTGTCCGAGGAATAATCTCCGCAATCTGGAATGTTGGCATGATTCTCGACCCCCTTTTCTAGATAAGAACAGCGCCATTAATGCAACGCGAGGAGGGGTAGGTCGGCTGAGTTAAAACCCTTGGTGGCCGCGCAGGAGAACGTTTAGGAAAAGACGCGCCCGGCAGCCGTCCCTTGCTTTTTTAGTTGCGTTTTCGCTTGAAAAACGCGCAATCATTAACTCAGCGTTGGGGACTGCACCATGGTTGACGTTGCTGCCACCACTTGGGCACGCTGATCAAGACAAAACCTTCGGTGCGGAAACCCACATTAAAACAAGTGCAAACGCGCCCTGGGCCCAGCTTGGGGTTTTTGAATTTTTTTTTTTTTTATTATTCTTTAAACCGCGTCCCAATATTGGCCCGGAAAACTAGGCGCAGCCGGACTTCGCCCGAAGTTGGGCACGGCCCGACCTCGCCGGCGAAGTCGGACTTCGCCCGAATTTCGGGCGAAGTACGAACTTCGCATCAAAACTGGGCGAAGTGCGCACTTCGCACCAAAACTGGGCGAAGTACGAACTTCGCGCGAAGCGCGTGCTTGAACTGTTCTACCTCTGTTTTTAGCTGCGCCCAAGGTTTGGGCGCGATCTGGGTCTTTGCCGCCTTTGATCTTTAGATGGACTTCGCACGGGCGCTGGCCGCTTTGTTCGGACTTCGGCCGAAACTTGAGGCGAAGTGCGAACTTCGCGCGAAGTTCGCACTTCGCCCAAGTGTTGAGCGCAGCGCGCACTTCGCACGGGCGCTGGCCGAAGTCGGACTTCGGTGCGAAGTTCGTACTTCGCACAAACTTTGCGCGAAGTTCGTACTTCGCACAAACTTTGCGCGAAGTTCGTACTTCGCACGAAGGGTTGCGCAGTGCGAACTTTAGTCTGCTTCAGCTTGTCTCGGACAAACTTCGCAATTCGGCTGGGCCGAAGTCAGGCGTCGCTGCGAAGTCGGACTTCGGTCAACACTTAGTCGATTTCTGCTCTTTTTTCTCCTTTCTTTTTCTCGCATAGCCGAACTTCGCCCCTCTCGCGGGCAACGATAGACTTCGTTGCGAAGTCTGTCTTTCTCTCCCATGCCGCATTTAAGCTCAAAGAAGGAAAAATAAACTGAATGCTAAAACTGGAAACTATACATGCAGTTACTGAATTATCTCATTGAGAGGAGAGACAGCTAGAGAAGGGCTATTCACTTCTCGTTCCTGCGTGTCTCGTTGTGGTGTTTCATGATAATACGTATTAAGATGGCATAAATAGACCTGCCCCGACTATCAATAGTAGTTGAGGTTGTTAGCTCTCTTGAATTAATTGAAATGGCCATACCGGAGAGAACCACCTGACTGACTGGAGAATAGTATACATGATAAATCGAGAACCGAAAAAGATGATCTGATATCTTTTTCAGAGAGCTGGACTCTTTACTTTCCTAAGTTTGGATTTCTATACGATCAAAAGCCAAAGAAAGATATATCCTACTCGAGCTTCCCCACTACCACCTCGCCTAGCGTCCCTACCCGTTCCTACGAGTGGTGTTCCGACCTGGATTACTGGGAGGGAGCTCAAAAAGCAGCTTTTAATACCGAAAGGAATGAATCACACGAGAAGGGCGGAACCGGGACGGGCGTTGATTCCTTGGGGTTGTGTTTTTACAGGGAAGGGCCACTCGGGCGCCTTCAACAGCGATAAAGCTTCCATATCCGAAAGTATGTAGGCATTGAACTGATTCACCCGAGCAATCTGATAAGGGCCCTCCCAGAGAGCATCAAATTTTCCATGATTACCCGGTTTTGCCTTGTATGAGTCCCACTTCAGCACCAGGTCCCCGACTTTGAAAACTCGGGCAGTGGTGCCTTTGGCAAACCAGCCTTTAGTGGCTGCAATGTGATCGGCGAAGGCCTTGTATGCACTTTCTCTGTCTTCTTCCAACTGCAGGAGTTGGCACAACCTGTCGTCTACCGGGTCTCCGCTGCTCCTGTCTTCGTCAATCATCCACAGGGCGGGGATTTCAATGTGTGATGGCATAACAGCTTGCTTGCCATAGACGAGCGCGTAGGGGGACGTCTTGAGGGATTTCTTGAACGCAACTCGGTCCGCCCATAGCGCCCGGTTCGAGAGCAAGTGCCAAGTCCGCTTATTTTTTTCAATGGTCCTCCGGAGAATTTTCGGGAGGTTCTTGTTAGTAGACTCGGCAAGGCCATTCCCTCGCGGGTAGTAATTAGAAGACATCTTGTGATAGATGCCAAGGCCGCCGGTGTACTCCGTGAGCACGGCGCCTACAAATCCCGGGCCGTTGTCTGTCACAATCGACTCTGGAACCCCGAAGCGGGTAATCAGGCTCTCAATGAACCTGATGACCGTTTCTTGGTCGGCGTTCTTGGTCGGGATCGCCTCCGTCCACCGTGTGAAATAGTCAGTAGTTGTGAGAATAAACTTGTGGCCGGCGGAGGAGTTAGGAGAAATCACCCCAATGAAGTCCAGACCCCATTGCTTGGAACGGAGCTTCGGCTTGAATCGATTGAAGGGGCGGGGGTGCTTTTCTGTTTCGGCCAGCATACCTCGGCATTGATCACACTTGGCACGGACCGCATACGCGTCTCAGCGAGCAGTGGGCCAATAGTATCCAGCCCTTATTATTTTTAAGGCCGTTGGCCTTGAAGAATGGTGACCCCCAGGCATCCCGGAATGAAATTCTCCGAGGACCCTAGGCTGGTCAGATTTTAAGACGCACCGCAACAGGATGCCGTCAATGTTTTTGAAGTAAAGCCCCTCGGGGCGAAGAGTGTACTTAAGTGCACCTAGCCGAAATCTCCTTCGTTGTGAGGCGTTCAGGTGATCGGGACATCTTCCGGTGCAGAAGTATCTCACCAGTTCATCTGTCCAATCACTCCCCTCCGATAAGGAGTTGGTTAGGTAGACGCGTGTCGCTGTGTCCTCCCACTTACAGGCGGAGATGCCGGCTATAGCGCTTCGGGCCAATTCCTGACACAAGGCTCGGCCTCTGATAAGCTTGGTGGGCCGTACTTCGATGTCAAACTCCTGGATCTTGGCAATCCATCCCGCTCTCTTGTGACCCGGTTCCCCTTGCAAGATGAAACTGCGAACATCGGGATGAATCACAAAGACAAGTGGTCTTACTTTGGGAGACAAAGTGCCCGAGCTTTCGAAGGGACTTCATGACCGCATGGACCTCGCCGCTCTATAAAATTGTACTTCTCTTCGTGTGGCGGAATCACTTGGCTTAGGAACGCAATGGGGCGCTCCTCACCGTCGTCTCCCTTCCGAGTCGGGACCGCAGCCGTAACTTTCGGGTTCTCCCACTCGCATACAGGATGAAGTCCTTGGAGTAGTCCGGGTTTGTCAACACCGGAGCTTGCGCAATTCGAGCCTTGATTTCCTCGAAAGCTTGCTCTCTCTCATCAGTCCATTCGTAAGGTGTATCTTTCTTCAACAATTCGGCCATAGGCTTGATCACCTGTGCGAAGTCCGGAATGAACTTCCGCACGAAGTTAATCTGACCGAAGAAGGACTCGCAGACCTTTTTTATCAGCAATGGGGGCTGCAAGCGAACGAGGGCTTCTGCTCTGTCAGGGTCAATGGCGAGGCCTTCCTCGGAGATGACATGTCCCACATGTCCCAGCAGCTTTCCTTCCTTTACCGCGAAGACAGACTTCTTCGGGTTTATAGAGATGCCGAATTCTCGACAACTTTCAAATATCCGCAAGTGCGAAACATGATCTTCTCGTCGGTGAGAGAAAACAGTCATGTCATCAAGATAGATGACAATAATCTTGTTGAGCAGCTCTCGGAAGGCCAGGTCCATGGCCCTTTGGAACGTGGCACCAGCATTGGATAAGCCAAACGGCATGCGCTGATAGGCGAACGTCCCCCACTTGGTGGTAAACGCCGTCTTATGCTGGTCTTCGTCTTTAACCCAAATCTGGTTGTAGCCGGAAAATCCATCTAAAAGTGAAAATCTCTGGGCTCCAAAGCAACGATATGCAAAATTTGGTCGATTTGGGGAAGCGGATAGTGGTCCCGGAGGGAAACCTGATTTAGGTTTCGAAGTCGACACGAGACGTATGTCGCCATTCTTTTTCCTCACGGGCACCAGATTCGCGACCCAGGATGAATGTTTGATGGGGTAGATGATCTTGGCCTCCAACATCTTCAAGAGCTCGGTCTTCATCATGGCCTCAACCTTTGGATTTACGGCCCTTTGCTTTTGTCGGAACGGCTTGGCGCAATCCTCTAGCTCGATGGTATGCTGGATGACAGATCTGTCATACCCCCTCAAATCTTCGTAGCACCAGGCCACGATGTCGGGGAACTCTTGGCACGGTGATCTAATCTGCACCCGCTCCACCGACGTGCGACCTGTTCCGACCTTGATGGTTTTATCGAGTTCGAGCTCCAGTGTCAAGCATATCGCCTCGGGTCTACTTTGATCCCGTGGGATATAGCTCTGTCATTCCGATCAAAGAGACTCTAATGTAATCAGTCCTTTTGGGACATGATTATTCCGTGAATTGTATCAACCCCTCATATTGCTCGTCATCAGGGTCTCTACCTTCGATTACACACACTTCGTTAACCAGGAATGTGACGATCTCCTCGTCACAACTGAATACCCGCTGAAGGTATCCCTATCAGGCACGTAAGGCCTGTAAATGGTGCGGACCGGCTTCAGTTTCTGGACGACTTCTTCAGCCGGAACGCACTGGCTCCAACGGACGCCGGAATATCCGCGTGCTTGTTTCTCTCACGCGATATTGCCTTAACGTTCAATGAGTCAAACGATTCCATCGGGTCCCAGACCCGATTGCGGTACGCTCTAAGATAGTGATGCTTAGACGCGCATTTATTCGTAACTTGATGACACACTAACTCTGAATCTCCGAAAATTTGGAGATGCTTGATTCCGAGCCTTTCCGCCTTTCGCAGACCTAAGCACAGGGCTTCGTATTCCGCCGAATTGTTAGTACAGCCTCCGAGCCAGCTCGTAGGCATAGTCCTTCTGGACTCCGGTTGGAGAAACCAGGAGGACCCCTGCACCGGCACCATTCTTGCAACGGGCGCCGTCAAAGAAAAGCTTCCACAGCTCTTCGGGTGCAGGTCCTACCTCCTTCGCAACGGACACGTCAAGCTCCTTGGGCTGCTTAATGGAATAACAGCCCTGCTCTGTCCCGATTACGGCATTAAAATCCCGCAACGAGAACTCGTCTTCTAGCTGTAGCACTTCGAGAGCTTGCTCGGTCAGTTCTACTGTCACCAGTTCTTCTTCTGACAACTGGACCATGCAGTCTATCTCTCCGCCGGGTATCTTGTCTACTAGAAAAGGAGAAGGCTTCTCATTGAAAATTTTCAGTCTCCTTCCTTTGAAGGGCACTTCCATGTGCGAGTAGTCTAGAGACAGTACCCGCCCAACTTCGCAGTTGAACTCCCGAGAGAGACACATGCCGAAGTAAGGCTCCAGGTCAACAATCACGACCTCTTGGATGACCACAATGTCGAGAGCTTTGTGCAGCCGGATAGGGATGTCCTTTATGACACCAACTGTCTTGACAGGGGTGCCGTCTAATTGCAGCACACCTTGGCTGCTCCGTGTGTATTCCATCCCGATCTCATCGCAGACGACCTTGGGCATCACAGTCGAGGAAGCACCAGAATCCACCATGCAGTTGTGAACTATGTGCCCTTGCATCCGCAAAGACAGATAAAAGGGTGGCGGTCCTGTTCTTCCCAGGTGGTGGAGACTCGTCAAAGGTTGAACCGGGACAGCAGCCGCATCCGCTTGCCGTTCTTCATGTTTTTTAGTGATTCTTGCAAGCAGATCTACCCGGCCCGGAAGCGTAAGGGCATCGTACATGCCGATTCCGGCAGAGTCTTCTTTAACTCGTCTACAATGCTGTAGCCCAAGGTACTAGCTCCTTCTCGCCGGTTTAGCTGGTTCATACTTGGTCCGGTATCGTTGGGTGGCCTCAACTCGCCGTCTCTTGGTCGAGACGGGTACCTCGGCCTTCTCCCCGGGCTTGTTCTTTGGTTTCGGTCGGGGGCTGAAGTATAGGGAGCTTAGCGGGAGTTGGGGCCTTTGTCGGAGGCTTAGCCGGAACAGCAGCGGTCTTTGTCGGAGAAGGTTTAGCGGGAGCTTTATCTTTGGATGCCTTCTCCCGGGCCGTGTAAGGCCACGCCCGCTTGTACGGTGGCAGCCCATTGGGCTGCGGTCTTTCTCTTCTCGTGTATACCCGCAAAGGTTTAGCCGTGTCCGCAGCCTTTCTTTTCTTCCTTGGCGGGCGTCACCGGGTTCTCTTCTGGCAGGGCAAAATTGGCCTCACCGTCCAAGATCATGTACAGCCTCATCATCTTCTATAGTGCCGCCGGCCAAGGTCTGGATGTAGTGCTGGTGCAAAGTGCAGTCTTCCTCCGAATGTGGGTCATTGCAAGTAGTGCACTCGCTGACTCGGTCGGGAGGACCAGGTGGGTCATCTATAGCAAGCATTTCTCGGAGGCGGACGCCTCTGCGGTTGGTTTTCCGGGGCTTTATCTTTTGTCAATGCCGGCGGCGCATACGGCCTTCTAGGAGCAAAGTCCATTTGGGCCTCCTTCTTTTTCATAGCTGTCATGTCATTCGACATGGCATGATATCCGGAGGCCAAAGCCCGCACTTCTTGTAGAATCGTGCTCTGGATGCTGCTGTCGGGAGGCGGCAACTGTGCCGGTGGAGGCAAAGCGGCCAATGGAGGAGGGTTAGAATAAGACGCATACTGCGGGGGAGCAGGAAGCGCTGGAAAATGCGGAGCGGGAGGGGGTGGATGAGGGTAATGCAACTGAGGCGGGCCGTATTGAGTTACGACCGGCGCCGGATTCCATCGCGGGCCGGGGCTGCTGCCCCGAAGTAGACGGCACACCACCGTAGCGGAAGGATACTCGCGATCTTGGAAAGTCGGGATGAATCGGCTCCCGCACTCGGACGGAAACCCGCCGATGGAGATAATGTCGCCTTCAGCTTGCTGGGCAGCTTCGTACAGCGCAGGAACTCGTCAATTCGGGCGATCTTCAGCAACAGGCATATGTCTGAGTTGAAGGACCTCAGATAGTAGTGAGCAGCCATGCCGGTTGAAGGCCGAAGTTCGCGAGGTACCCGTTTCCAGGATCTCGCAAACCTAATGTTAAAATCAGACACCTCCTCTTGAGGATGCCTCTGGATTGCTTGGAACTGATGCAGTAGAGAGGTAGGATCAGCAGACTCGTTGCATCCTTTTACGAGCCTCCTGGCAAGCTGGGGCCAACCAGTGATGGATCCCTCTGGCAGCGATCTCCACCAGTAGAGAAGCTTTCCCCTCAGGGAAAGGGCCAGCAGACGGGTCTTCACACTTTCATCGGTGATGGTATGCGATGCGGCCGGGGCAAGGATGTCCTCGGATGTGCTCGTACGCCGTCTTACCGTAGCCGTCGTATGTGGGAATAGACTTTAAAGCAGCAGGGGGCACGACTTGTTGACCGATCAGGGCCAAAGGCCCTGTAGAGTCCACCGCCGGGAAGAGATCATCGTCATTCGGCTGTTGATCAGCCATTTCTTCTTCTTCTCCGCCGTCGGTTGTGTACTCGGTATCGGTACTTTCCGAGGATACAAGATTTTCCTCTTCCTCGGCCTCTTCTACTTCGTACTCGGCTCTTCCGACCTCAGCTTCGGCCTCTTCTTGGATCTCAACCTCGGCTTCGTCGAAATGAGCTCGCGGATCAGCCCACTGGGTATCTCGCCTCGAGCGTGGATGTCTAGTTCGTAGAACTCAGAGCGGGCTGCTCGGATTTCTTGTTCGCCACCTTCTCGTGTGCATGAAGGTGACCGGACCGGTCTTCTAGACTCAGAGGATTTGTTCGTGCAGAGTCGCTAGGTGTTCAGATTTGGAACAGCAATGAAGCGAACACCGGTGCTTCGATTCTGTCGAGTGTGAGAAACTTCCTTGTCTCACCAAGAGCTCAGGAACCGTCGCCGCCGGTGGAGACTGATCAGAAAATCTCTCGTCAGATGTGGGACCCGTGTTCCGCCGAGCGTGGCAGAGAAACTGTTGCGCTAGGTGGAAACTAGATGGGCACTCTTTCTTTAAATCGTGGGACAAGCGTCCCACCGGCGTGCTGCAGAAACCGTTGGTTACGAATCTGCCATGAGGAAAGGATTTTTGGTTAATGCGCCCAGATTCGCCCACTCAAGCATGAAAGGCCGGAAGGAAGAGATGCCTTCCGAGCCAATCTCCGGAGAAGGCCGGCTCCTTTTGGGGGGGTTGATTTAAGCTAAAGGGAACAGGAAAGAAATAAAGGAACGGAAAGAGACAAATGTACAGAAAGAGATACAAATATGTCCAAAGGTTGGTGGGGGGGAACTAACAGTACGGGAACACACCAATCACCGCTACTTACTGCATACAAACACAGAGCATGACAAGGAATTGCAAAACCTAGGCGTACTTCCGATACACCAGCCGCGTATGCACAGCTTCAATAGCTCCCTAGCAAACATTCCCTACAAGGAACTAACAAGCGAGGGATCGTATCAATCACCGGATACATACACCGACGGGGGTAGAAAGTAAACCTAGAGATGCCGAGCTGTGTATATGTGTTAGGTAGAGAGTTTAACCGCACAGCCTCAATGGCTCCCTAGCAAACATTCCCTACAAGGAACTAACAATAGGGGATCGCATCAATCACCAGATACGGGCCAGCAACGTCACACACAACTGATGGAACTGCTACCAAATTTATAATGAATGCTTTAAATAATGAAGTACAGAAGGTGCTTTAAGCAAGCAATGCTAGAGGAACCTGATCGCCAAATGCCAAAGTGAATTAACGAGCAACGACACAAGTGGGCCTAAGGCATATAATGAAAGACAGCATAAAAGAATAAAGATAGTAGAACAGAACCAGGCATACAGATTGTATTTATAAGCAGAAGTACAGTTACAGTAAGCACAGTAGTTCCCTAACAAACATTCCCCTTCCACCCTTTACAATGAATTTCAGATGGGCTTTTATAGCCCGAGTCCCACTTGTTACATTAATGGGCACAGAGTCCCGTCAAACATGAGCCGACGTAAGCGGCGAAAGAGCCGCAAATGCCGACCTTTTGTCGGATCGGTCGTACCCGCAACATGGTCTTCCCCGGAAATTGGACAGCTACGTGGCGGAGTGCCGGGTAATTCTTCAAGTCGGCAGGGTTGCTAGTAGCCGGAGCAGTGAAACCTCGGATCAGCTTTGAATGTGGCTATTAACGCAGGCGGTGCAGGCAGCCCATGCTTATCCCTTTTGGTCGGCAGTCTTGGTTCAAATCCCGAAGTTGGACACTTGTCTGATGATGGGTTATGCCGTGTGACACATGCCTGCCTTAGAGGGCATTCTATCCATCTTTGCTTGGGATCGGGGCTCCTTGGGATGCGTGCAAAAATCGGGCAGCGCGGGGAAGGCCTTCAAGCCTTAGTCAAATTCCGGGTTTGTTCCCCTACCGTACACCCGTCAAGGGCGCATTCCCGCTCCGTTGAGAAGTCGAATCGCGCACGAGCGAACACCGGTGTCCGCCGCCATATGGACCTCGCTCCGGCATTTTACCTTTTTTCTGCATTGACCTGTCAGTCTGCAAGTGCAAGGTGCGCCCGAGAGGTGGGGCGAAGTGCGAACTTCGCACCAAAACTGGGCGAAGTGCGCACTTCGCACCAAAACTGGGCGAAGTGCGAACTTCGCACCCAGACTTAGCCAATTTCAGATAGACCTGCTGGAAAGCTGGAAAATCAACTGGGGAACTCCATGGAAAAAAGGGGGAGAGAAAGAGAATGGGAAAGAAAAGGAAAGGGAGAGAAGCGAGAAAAACGGAAGGAGGAAAAGAAGAGCAGTACTGTTACAAAACAACATTGAAGACATTGCACCCCGTGCAAAAATGTGACAACAGGTACCTAATATGTCTACACATTTGTCAGGACCCATCTATCCATACCCACCTAAGCTGTGCTTATGGGAAGGTGTTAGTGCATTTTAATGTTTATGCATTAGTTATCACAAAAAGCTAGTTCTCCATTTACGAGCTTTATTAGGGGTGTAAGATAGTCTTCCATTGAGCATGGTCCCTTAGTCTTTTTTTTGTCTTTTGGGAAGGAGTTTTTATCCTACACGTTTTCTCCTTTTTCTTGCTTATGAGAGATCATTTTGTACATGGGTACCTAATATGGCTACACATTTTCCAGGACCCATCTATCCATACCCACCTAAGCTGTGCTTATGGGGGGGTGTTAGTGCATTTTAATATTTTATGCATTAGTTATCCTAGCACTTAGGATAAACTTGCTTAGGTAGATGTTTACTTATTTGTTTCTCATAGATGCCACGTGTCATGATCTCTCACATTGTGTTGACTTCTTTGCCCTTCACACACGTGTCATGATCTCTCACACTGTGTTGATTATTCCTCCCTCACACACGTGTCATGATCTCTCACACTGTGTTGACTTATTCCTCCCTCACACATGTGTCATTATCTCTCACAGTCTGTTGACTTATACCTCCCTCACACACGTGTCATGATCTCTCTATTGACTTCTTCCTCCCTCAACACATGTGTCATGATCTCTCACATTGTGTTGACTTATTCCTCCCTCACACACATGAGTCATGCACATTTGTCATGATCTCTCACATTGTGTTGATTTATGATCTCCCACACTTTGTTGACTTATTCCTCCCTCACACACATGAGTCATGCACATTTGTCATGATCTCTCACATTGTGTTGACTTATGATCTCTCACACTCTATTGACTTATACCTCCCTCACACACGTGTCATGATCTCTCACACTCTGTTGACTTATTCCTCCCTCACACACGAGTCATACACATTTGTCATGATCTCTCACATTGCGTTGACTTATTTGTCCCTCTCACACATGTTATGATCTCTCACATTGTGTTGACTTTTTTGTCACTCATTGATGTCATGTGCAACATTGTTGAGAAGATTTTTTGTTGGGATTTTCCTATAAATACCCATCTCATGCTTACACTTGAGCATGGAAGAATGGGAGAATGTATGTAGTTTTCAATTGTAATTCTGCATATTTGTATATTTGTGTTTGCCTTTTTAACTAGAATAAGCTTATCATTTTGCTTATGTAGTTTGCTTCCTTCACCTAGATCCTGGGTCTTATATCTTCGTCTCATTCCATAGACAAATATCACAAATTTGAAATCCAAGTCCCACATCTTGTTAGGAAAAACTCCAAGATTCCACACCTGCAAGAGGAAGCACAATAACAAAAATATAGAACACGAAAACAATAACACAAGTGACACGGAGATTTTACGTGGAAACCTGCAATGTGCAGGAAAAACCACGGGGCAATGGCAACTTCTCTTCTTATTAATTTCAGCAAAGATTACATTCACGTCCTTGGAGGTTTTCAACAACACAACATAAATGAAAGGGATCTCATCCCTTTTATAGAGCAGAGGAAGACTCCATAACTGTTTGTTTCATCTTCCAATGCAAGCCTCCAAAAGACTGTTCGTTTTCGCTCCCAAGACTGTTCGTCTTCCGCGTATTGACGTCTACCTAGACATCCACTGCTTTGGCGTCTTCTTGGCATGACGTTTGGCCTAGACGTCTGCCAACCCAGACGTCTAGCCCAAGACTGTTGGTCTTCCGCATTCCAAGACTATTCGTCTTCCGCGTACTAACGTCTACCTAGACGTCCACTGCTTTGGCATCTTCTTGGCATGACGTCTGGTAGCCCAGACGTCTGGCTTAACGTCTGCCAGTCCAGACGTCTAGCCTAGACGTCTGCCAGGTCAGACGTCTAGTGGCCATATGGACTTCACACCTAACACATATTTCAAGACAAATCTGGTTAAAGTTTCCTTACAATTGCAGGAATATTAAAGAATAGCTACATTATTAATTTTTTTATGTAGCTATGGAAGTCAACATCCATCATGCTTGTTTATTATATATGGCTGCTACTATTCTCAATGCTAATGTCTACCTCTATCAGAAAAAAATATATTACATCAAAGAATTAAAACTGCACGCAATGGGCTTGACTTTACTTTGGTCTCATATCCCATATATTTGTGCTTAAGATAATAAAAAAATTAGAGGTGCACATATTCTTAGTGTATCGATAGCCTCAACTTTAGGGAGTAAGTTGGATGATGTTTAAGGTCACTTTCTATTCAAATTTAAGTATTCTTTTTTAAATTTCTTTGACATATGGAATTGGATGGTATTTAGGGGCAATAAATATAGCGGAGTAACTGGTAAGGAGGAAGGAGCAAGCCAATAACCGGTAAGGGGGAAGTAGCCAACACAAGGGAGTTCGATTCGCCCTTGCCTCTCAATTTTGGGTAGTCTTCACTTCTTGCGTTTTTTTTTTTATCTTACATTTTCAGAGCTGGATGTTATTTCTTTATTGAAAAATCCATATTAGCTGAAAAGAATTGCAAGAGTGACAAAATGGCTGATGGTGGAGAATACACTGATGAGCAGCAAACAACAACACAAGGTGTTGCACACACAAGTAATGCGAGATCAGTAGATGTCGAGAATCCAATTTTAGAAGGATATTTGTTTCACCGTAGCAAGGCAAAGGTAAGAGACTTCAATCACCTTTGTTTTTTATGATGGATTATTCCATCATTATGTGTAATATAAAACATAGGATTTTCTAGTTTCATTGCCAAAGTTGATGATGGATCATGGAGAATGATAGCAAATGTAGATTTTATTTTATTTTTTAAATTGGTCCTAAAAGTAGGTTCTTTTAAATTGCCTAGATTAAACTGAAGATGGATAGTAGAGAATAGTATTAGACTAAAGATTTTATTGCTTCTTTTTTATGTTTTTTTTTCGTTGACTATGTTGACATTGGATTTCATGACCTATGTTGATGATGGATCATGGAGAGTGATTATAGTATTCATTACCTAAGTTGATGATAGATCATGAAGAGTGATAAAGATCAGTAGATTTTGCATTGGTCTTGGATGTAGGTTGCTTAAAATTGCCTAAACTGATGAGGGATCATGGAGGATAGGATGAAAAAAAAGGATTTGAGTGTCAAAGTAGGTTTGGTGATGGATCATATAAAGTAGTATCAAAAGTAGATTTTTTTAGTGGTTTCCTCAAATGTTTTGTTTTGATTTTATGATGATCAATGTTTTGTTTTGATTTTATGATCATGGATCATGGAGAGTAATAGGATACAAAAAAAAATCAGTGTTTTTAGAAGTAGAATTTTTTTAATTTCTTAATTGATCATATATCATGGAGAAAAGAAGGTTCCCATTTTCATCGACTTTTGCAAAGTTTTATTGAAAAACAAAAATAAAAACTAGCATTTGGTTGTATATATAGTTCGTTCCTCTTATTGTTGCATACAAAAGTAGATTTTCTTAATTATGTCCCCCCACTTTTTCCTCTAGTTTATCTTAAAGTCAGCTGATTAGTTTGTTCCTTTTATTATTTTATGCAAAAGTAGGTTTTTACAATGGATGATGAAGAGTAAAATGAAAATTAGATTTTTTCATTTGCTTCTTCCTCATGTCTCATCATGGCTCGTGTGACCTGTCTAAAAGAGTTTTTTAATAAGTTTGTCACCAATGATAGATATAACAATATTGTCAAGATGCTCCTTTGAAGATTATTTGTTGGGAATGATTTGCAAAAATATGGAACATGGGAAACCCTTGTGCTGGATTATCAAACACTTGGAGTTGTGTATGGAGATACTGGGACTTCGCCTCTTTATTTATATTCTTCTATTGAAATTGAAAACCCTTCGGAGAAAGATCAGCTGGCAACTTTTTGCCTTGTATTCTGGTCGCTTACAATGATTGCTCTCATCAAGTATGTCTTCATTGTCATCAGGCTGATGATAATGGAGAAGGTGAGCAAATTCCAGAGAGGGCTAGCTCCCTTGCTACTCTAAATTGGGGTTTCAGATTAGGGAACTGGAAAGGAATTGGGAAATTGCTGAAAGAGAGGAAATGACTGAAAGGGATGGGGAAATACAGCCACAGGCCAGTTGGTTCCTAATGGGAATAACAAGCAAAACGATTACTTATCTCTACTTAAACCGGCAACAATCAATACTATGAATATAGCAAAAACTAACACTGAAAATATTCTCTGATATGTATCCTTCAATAATTCATGGTTTCATTCTTTATCACACACTTAAATCTAAATTGCAGAATTACAGCATGCATATAAAGAAACAGAATTAAGAGAAATAATAATAGAAGGCATCGTACACAGAAAAGGAGTCCAGAATCAGAACCAGGAGTCTTAATATTGATGCAAAATTTAAGTAAAGCAGCTCTCTAGTAGAACGTTCCCCCCCTTTTACATTGCATTGAGCTAGCTTTTATAGAGGGTTTCGCCTCTGGGATATTAATGTCACACCCTAAAACCTGTAGGGCCATTGAGATTTGACCCTTGACAGGCATTTATGAGACATGGCTCATGCTAAGATTATCGCTAGGAAATCACATCAGTAGTTATGAAGCGTGGCTTCGGACAGGTTTTGTCATTGGGACTGCTTGTCTCATTAATGTAGTTGGTGAAACTCGCCTCCTGAGGCTTACTTGGATATGATAGCGTTGTCTTGATGGGATAGGTGGGAGACCAGAACTCGTGCACCATAAAGGCTCCTTAAATTTACACCTCCTATCCTTTATCTTTGGAAACGCGTCCTCCGGATGTAGCCTTGGCCCTGAAAAATGCTCTGGGGAGGTTTCGCTGAAATCAGGCCCGAAATGCAGCTCTTCGCCTTTGGCATGATCCGGCAGGGAAGGTTCGCTTAAACTGCGCGTGAAATGAGCCTTCGCTGGTGATGGGAGCTTCACCGGAGATAGCACCCAAAGTGGGGTTTCATTGGCTTCCAGGGCGAAAGTGAACCTGATTTTGCATTAGACTTTTTTCCTTGGTGAAGGCAGAGCCTGGAGTGGGCTTTCACCCTAGTTAAGTTCGAAGTGGACTTTTGCACACATTGGGGCCCGAAATGCAGCTTCGCCAGCATTATGGACGAAGCAGCTTTGACCTTTGCCTTAGACTTCTCCAATTTTATTGCCAAGCTGAAGATGTGTTGCGCGAAGCGGATTTTCACACCATTTTCGTGCCAAAAATCCGTGAAGATGAGCTTGTCCTCCTTGACCCTTTTACCTTAGACAATTCTTGCCCGAAATGTTTCTTCGCTGGTGATGGGAACTTCACTGGAGATAGCACCCGACGTGGGGTTTTGCTGGTTTCCTAGGCGAAAGTGAGATTGAATTTTGTTTTAGACTTTGTTGCGCAGGGATTTTCTCACCCGAAATGAATTTCACTGGTTCTACTTCCCGAGGCCATAACTTTTGATTCGTTGACCCGATCGCCTATTATAATATACTGCTGGAAAGCTTAAGAGAAGATCTACAAAAATGAGATGCCCAAAGATCTTTTTATCCACTTTATCATCCTCTTTTAGGGCCTGTGAAAATACCGACACTTTTGCATGGGTTTCATCGATTTAAAGCTCCAAAGGGATTTCGCTGGCGAAGTGCGCTTAATACTTAGGCAAAAATTTTATCAAAAATTTTAATGTGGCAAAAATGCCAACATTTTTGGCGGCTTGCGGGGTATTTAGCTTGTCTAAATGCAAATCAACCCTAGGGTCTTTATCCATTGGGCAACAGAGTCACAGCAAAATGCAGACAGAGGAAAAATTATCTCCCACCTTGAGTCAGCCAGATCTGATGATGCCAAATCACACCACTTAGCTTTCCCCAACTTATTTATCAACTGACCTATTTACATTATTTACACAAAAGTTTGCGACATGATTGGCATGCTACCACCACAAAATTGGTGTTGGGCGCCTACCCAGTGAATCTGCAGTGTCCGGACCAGATTTGATTGTACTTTAGTTGATCTTTGAAGTTTGGCTGGCCTTTTCCCAAAGTTCTCCAAGTTGCAAACAGGGTGCAACGTGGCAAGTTATCATGCATGCCAGTACCCATATGGTTAATGAATAATGTGGCAAAGAGATTTGCCACATGGGGGCCTTCTTCGGGTACCGGTTGTGGGATCTTGGGTACGTGCTCCTCTAACTCCTTGATGTGACAGCAAGATTTTTCCAGCGATAGCCCTACTATCAGAATCTCCCCAGGACCAGCCTCCTGAGGAGGTATGCTTATTGAGTCTCGGCCGAGTACTTGCATGCTATGCTCAAGGATACAAAAAGGGTGCAAAATTGCACCCTCTTTGCACTCAAAGCTTGTCGTTAGACCCTTCTCTTCCTCCCAGTTCTCCTCCGGAAAAAGGTTGCAAGCTACCATATTGTTCATTACTGAGGTATTGCTTGCATACTCCTACCGGTACTGGGAGATATCCACCTCTTGCGCTCTAAACAACTGTATTCCGAAATTTTGCACAGTTTGTGATGACCATGAGGGTGGATACTGTGCGAGATGGATGGGGGTAGCAACCGCCGAAAGAAGTGATAGGGGAGCGGGTTCTCTCCACTGCAACTTTCCTGCTTGGAGCAGGAGCTGCTCCGCTTGTATTGCCTCCTGAAAGACTTGAGGGAATATTTGTTCCCCATATTGTAGTAGGAGGAGGCTTATATCCGAGTGGACTTCCTCTGGAATTCTCCTACAACTCCTCCAAAATCGGGCATTGAAGTCTGTGATGCTTTCTAGAGGTGCATCAAGAGTTGAAAGAGATCTTGAGAGCCATCAAATGTGTTGATGAGTGCTCCCGCTAAGTCCTCCCATGAGCAAATGCTCTTATGCCCGAGTACTTTGTACCACTGCAATGCCCTTCCTTCCAAAGACAGGACCAGAAGTCTGATCATGACATCTTCGTGGGTTATGTTATGGAGGATCGCTAGAGCAACGACATCTTCAAGGTGCTCTCGAGCCATTCCCTCAGTGCCATTGTATTTTGTTAGGATCTTCAAGGCACTTTTGGGAATCTCATGCCAACTTTGGAGATTCAGAGGGCCAAGATCATCCCAGCTGGGATAGCATACCTTTGCCATTATAGCAGTGGTCTGCAGAGATCACGGTTCTTGCCACTAAGTCGATGTCGCCAGGTGAACATTCTTTTCTCCGCTTGTGAGGACAAGGCTGCTCACCAAACCTTAATTTCTTTGGGGTGTCTTCTTTCAGAATAAAAGGCATCTACGATCAAGAAATCTAGATCTTCAACTCAACAGAGTCGACAGATGTTCGGATTTAACAGTAACAAGATGAACATCAACTCTTGATACTGCTTTTGATGTGGAACGTTTGGGTGCCACCGGGCGTGCCATAAAAACTGTTGGTCACGGATCTACCGCAGGAAAGGGTTTGGTTTGTCTACACGCCCTAGACCCGTCCAACACTTTGAAAGGCCGAAAAGAAGAGTTGCCTTTAGTGCCAATATCCAGAGAGGACTGGCTCCCTTGCTACTCTAAACTGGGGTTTCAGATTAGGGAACTGGAAAGGAATTGGGAAATTGCTGAAAGAGAGAAAATGACTGAAAGGGATGGGGAAATATGGCCACAGGCCAGTTGGTTCCTAATGGGAAGAACAACCAGCATGATTACTTATCTCTACTTAAACTAGCAACAATCAGTCCTATGATAATAGTAGAAACTAACACTGAAAATATTCTCTGATATGTATCCTTCAATAATTCCAGGTTTCGTTCTTTATCACACACTTAAATCCAGATTGCAGAATTACAACATGCATATAAAGAAACAGATAGAAGGCATCATACACAAAAAAGGAGTCGAGAATCAGAACCAGGAGTCTTAATATTGATGCAGAATTTAAGTACAACAGCTCTCTAACAGAATGTTCCCCCCCTTTTACATTGCATTGAGCTAGCTTTTATCGAGGGTTTCGCCTCTGGTATATTAATGTCACACCCTATAACCGTTGGGGCCGCTGAGATTTGACCCTTGAAAGGCATTTATGAGACATGGCTCACCCTGAGATTATCGCTGGGAACACACATCAGTAGTTATGAGGCGTGGCTTCGGACAGGTTTTGTCGCTGGGACTACTTGTCTCATTAATGCAGTTGGTGAATGTTAGAGTTAAAGTAAAGTGCACTATGCCTTCCTTGACACTTGTCAGTTTCTCTTGACAAGTGTAATGTGTTGAATATAGGCTTATGCCTATATATTGTAACATTTTTATCATTAATAAAAATCTCTTTAGTTTTCCTCCTAACATTTGGTATCAGAGCGGGCTTTCCCTGCCCTGTGAAACCCCTTGAGGGGGGATTTCCCTCATGGAAATCCTCCCTCCCCCATTTTTTTAAAAATTTTATCGAGGGAGTATGCTCTCCATCATTTGATGGATCAAAAACCAGATGATAAAAATTTTAAAGAATTTTTTTTCAGAATTTTTTTTAGTTTTTTTTTTAAATCTGAGCACAGTGGAAACCTTAATGGCGGTGCCGCCTTGGTGTTGTTTCAATCAAGTCATTTTCCAAGATCTTTGATTCCGAGACTGTTGCAGCACGCCCATGTGGTTGACGGCAATGGCGGTGGTTGAATGTCTTCGTTGATTTCGGACGTCACCTAACCGACAATGAGAAAGAAATGGGGAGTTGTATTTTTTTTAATGGAGAGTTGTTACTGCGTAATTTCCGCCATTCAAGCCGTCGCATTTGTTTTTGTTGGCACAACCACCAAAAATCTCCCATCAGCTTCAGCTTCTGAAGACCCTCTGCGTGCAGACCATACAGAAAATGGAGGCCGAAGGGGTGAAATACGTCGGGGATGGAGGGGATTTTGACGAAGGGGAAAATCCGGTCGAAGAAGCGAGTGGCCACAGCGTAGGCACACTTGAGGAGTGAGACTCCCTTCACTTGCAGCAGGAATGCGGCGCTCGTGTTCTACACACTCACCACTGCCCACGAAGATGACATACTTACATTCACACCCTCACCTGCGGTCGTGGTGATGTCCTCCATCGAGAGAGTCGGCCACTGCCAGTGCTCTACTTTGCCTGCGGTAGGATTTGCTCTCATAGTCACCTGTCCTGAAATTGTTTCGTTAGAGAAATATATATGGCGTCTTATGACTGGGAAAGAGATGGCGTGAGGCTAAGTATTAGAGAGTTCGATTCTATCAAGGAAAGAATTCTGTTGCGCCGAGGCAGTGCCTGTATAGAGCTTCTGCATGAAGGGGATCCAGCTTCACAAATTGAGTGCCGCCTGCCTTTCTTTTCAAGTGGGCGTAGACGAGATGGACTAGAATAGCCTGCGTCGAGATTTTGCTACAATTGACATGCATGGAAGTGCGAGTGGCGATGGCGGAGTGGAGATGGAGCAGCAAAGGAGTGATAGTGCACTGGAAGTTCCTGTTTCTTCCCGACGTCGACAGTATGGAGAGGGTCGTAGGCGGTGGGGGCCGTGCCGATATGCAAGCATGGAATTCTATATTTTGTCAAATCATGGCGATATTGCCGTCGAGCTGTCATCGGCGAAGAAAATATGGTGCCGCACGGAGGATCCGAGGCAGAGGATCGGCTGCCAGCAACCGCCACTGTGCCACCCGCGTTCGTGTGGACGTGGCCATGATATTGGCCGTAATGATAATGGGGGCAGGTGCTGTGAGAAGATGGATGGTGGAAACAAACTGTTCGCTAGAAGAAGTCTCGGATGTGGTTGCTGCCCTGTCTTGGCCGCCTGGCTGTACGTCACTGACGCCAGGATCACGCACGTGGAGGCATCGACGGTGCTACCTGTTTCCTCCCCTGACCTGCCTATCCACCTGGATGATTCGCAGGCGTAAAACCCCGGCCGCGGCTCAAACCCCTAATTCGCCTTCGAATGCTCGATCTCCCCATAACACAACAAAGCCCTGTTGTCAGAATTACTGTGATGTTCGCCGAAGGACTCCGTGCTGAAATGCCGTTGGTGAGGGTAGCTGCTCTGGCACCGTGATTTGGTGAAACCCTCGAGGATTTGGTGTTTTTGGGTGATGCGCCATGCTTAAAACGGAGTTGCTGGAAATGTTTTGATACACCGTCTGCCTTTTTTTTTTTTCCTGCCTGTGAAATATTTTTTGACATTCCAAGTGCACTTTCGAGATCGCGATCTGGCATCTCTACTAATCAAAGGGGGCATCTTTTTTTTAGTGGAGGGGACCACGGGCACTTCATTTAAGTTAAGTGGAGTAATTTTTTATTGTATGGTCACATGGCCTATGTAATTTCCTTTTGGAGGAAATTTTTTAATCATGCTGAGAATGGTCGACAGTAAAACTTTATTGGCCTGTTTCTTTCCACATGGAGAGTGGAAGTGGAGAGAGGTCCTCATGGCCTCTTATTGATTTATTTCAGAGAGATATTGCCCACATGACCCCTGTTTATTTTGGTTTCTAGGAAGGCATGTTGTTTTTCTCACATGATGAAGGCCCCTTTGATGGTGGAATATAGGGGTATTTATAGTCGTTGGAAATGGTTTTCCGCGACGGACACAATGGAGGTGTCATTTTGTAACTTTGAGGCTGTTTCAATTCAGTTTTTTAGCCTCAAAGCTTTTCTACCTTGGAGTGCACTTTCGGTTGTACCCGACACTCCCAAGGTCATTTTATATGTGATCCTTGTACCTAGTGATCTTTTCTATACACTTGGCGAATGCAGCGGCTGGTTACCCATGCATTTCGGTGGGATGACATGGTCACCATAAGGACACTTATACTAGGGACTACAGACAAAGACACCCTAGACTCTATCCGAGGTTTTTCCGGATCTACTTCTGAAGACTACAGACGAAGACACTTCAGAAGATTCTCTTCTTTTCTTCTTCTCTCCTATTTTGATCTATGGCTCATTTTATTGTATTGAGTGCATTTTCAGCAGAGACCGACACTCTTATATGGCTCGTTTTTCCTTTCATTAGGTGCATTTTCGGCAGAGACCGACACCTTCTAGATTGAGTTCACCATGAGGAGGGATTTCATACTCATGGTGAATCTAGTCAGTGACCTACGAGAGGCAACATCCTCTGAGGATGACCTGCAGAGGCAACAGACCCAGAAGTGGCTGACCCTGAGGCACCCATGATGACCCTGAGGCACTTAGACGGCTGACCCAGTGGCAACAGACCCGTGGAAGTGGCTGACCCTGAGGCAACAGACCGAGATGTATACACAGTGAATCTAGCATTATTCATAGTTGGAGAGCCAAGCGCAGAGAGCACGAGCCTAGACAAAAAAGAGGATGATAGGTTATTTTTTAGAGAAGTCAACATTAAGGGGGAATGTTACATAATGTTGACTTGTTCTTTTCTTTAGTTAGGATAGTGCACTTTAAGGGGGAATGTTAGAGTTAAAGTAAAGTGCTGATTTGGTCTTAGGCTCGTGCTTGGTGCTCTTGGCTCTCCAACTGTGAATAACGCTAGATCCACTGTGTATACATCTGGGTCTGTTGCCTCAGGGTCAGCCGTCTAAGTGCCTCAGGGTCATCATGGGTGCCTCAGGGTCAGCCACATCTGGGTCTGTTGCCTCTGCAAGTCATCCTCAGAGGATGTTGCCTCTCGTAGGTCACTGACTAGATTCACCATGAGTATGAAATCCTTCCTCATGGTGAACTCAATCTAGAAGGTGTCAGTCTCTGCCGAAAATGCACCTAATGAAAGGAAAAACGAGCCATATAAGAGTGTCGGTCTTGTTGGTTACGAATCTGCCATGAGGAAAGGATTTTTGGTTAATGCGCCCAGATTCGCCCACCAGCATGAAATGCCGGAAGGAAGAGATGCCTTCCGAGCCAATCTCCGGAGAAGGCCGGCTCCTTGGGGGGGGGTCTGATTTAAGCCAAAGGGAACAAGAAAGAAATAAATGAACTGAAAGAGACAAATGTACAGAAAGAGATTACAAATATGTCCAAAGGTTGGTGGGGGGAACTAACAGTACGGGAACACACCAATCACCGCTACTTACTGCATACAAACACAGAGCATGGCAAGGGACCGCAAAACCTAGGCGTACTGCCGATACACAAGCCAGCGTATGCACAGCCTTCAATAGCTCCCTAGCAAACATTCCCTACAAGGAACTAACAGCGAGGGGATCGTATCAATCACCGTGATACATACACCGACAGGGGTAGAAAGTAAACTTAGAGATGTCGAGCCGTGTATATGTGTTAGGTAGAGAGTTTAACCGCACAGCTTCAATGGCTCCCTAGCAAACATTCCCTACAAGGAACTAACAAGCAGGGATCGCATCAATCACCAGATACGGGCCAGCAACGTCACACATAACTGATGGAACTGCTACCAGATCTATTATATGAATGCTTTAAATTAATGAAGTACGGAAGGTGCTTTAAACAAGCAATGCTAGAGGAACCTGATCGCCAAATGCCGAAATGAATCAACGAGCCGCGACACGGGTGGGCCTAAGGCATATAATAAAAGACAAAGATAAAAGAATAAAGACAAGAGAACGGAACCAGTGCATACGGATTGTATTCATAAGCGTAAGCACGGTTACAAGAAGCACGTAGTTCCCTAACAAACATTCCCCTTCCACCCTTTACAATGAATTCAAGATGGGCTTTTATAGCCCAAAGTTCCCCCCGTTACATTAATGGGCACAGAGTCCCGACCAAACATAAGCCGACGTAAGCGGCGAAAGAGCCGCAAATGCCGACCTTTTGTCGGATCGGGCTGTACCCGCAAGCATGGTCTTCCTGGAAGCTGGGCAGCTACATGGCAGAGTGCTGGGCAAAACTTCAAGTCGGCAGGCTCGCTGGTAGCCGGGAGCAGTGAAACCTCAGATCAGCTTTGAATGAGGATATTAACGCAGGCGGTGCAGGCAGCCCATGCTTATCCCTTTTGGTCGGCAGTCTTGGTTCAAATCCCGAAGCTGGACACTTGTCTGATGATGGGTTATGCTGTGTGACACGCCTGCCTTAGAGGGCAGCCTATCCATCTTCGCTTGGGATCGAGGCTCCTTGGGATGCGTGCAGAAATCGGTGCAGTCGGGGAAGGCCTTCAAGCCTTGGTCAAATTCCGGGTTTGTTCCCCTACCGCACACTCGCCAAGGGCGCATTCCGACTCGTTGAGAAGTCGAATCGCGCACGAGCGAACACCGGTGTCCGCCGCCATATGGACTCGCTCCGGCATTTTATCTTTCTTCTCGCGTTGACCCGCCGATCGCCGCTGCAAGGCGCGCCCAGAAAGTGGGGCGAAGTACGCACTTCGCACCAAAACTGGGCGAAGTACGAACTTCGCACCAAAACTGGGCGAAGTGCGAACTTCGCACCCAGACTGGGCGAAGTGCGAACTTCGCACCCAGACTGGGCGAAGTGCGAACTTCGCACCCAGACTTAGCCAATTTCGGATAGACTCGCCGGAAAGTTGGAAAATCAACTCGGGGACTCCAAGGAAAAAAAAAGGGGGGAGAGAAAGAGAATGGGAAAGAAAAGGAAAGGGAGAGAAGGAAGAAAAACGGAAGGAGGAAAAGAAGAGCAGCATTGTTACAAAACAATATTGAAGACATTGCACCCCGTGCAAAATGTGACAACATTTCTGGCGGCTCGCGGGGTGTCGAGCTCGCCTCGGCGCAAAGAATCCATGCCTTCATCCTTTGGGTGCAGAGGAACTTACCTCCCCTGTCTTTTGCTGCTCTAATCGTTCTCCTTGCGGCAACTGTTCTTCAGATTCATCTTTGTCGCTTGCCTCATCAGTATCTCCTTCCGAAAGCTCTCCATTTCCTCGCTTCTGCCTCGCACATTTGAGTGTACGCCTCTTGGGCCGAGCGCCGAGCTTCCGCTTCGAATGGCTTGCGGTCGCCTATATCTTCTAATGCTCCGTGAAAAGCAGCGACCGCGTGCGTGTCGATGGTGAGGTATCTTTTCTCTAACTCCCGAAAATAGGAGCGGATCCCGGAATATCCGGACACCATCCGAGTGACTCGACTGTCTTGAATTGGCTCACCCAGCCTATCAATTTCAGTCGTATCCGCTTCAAAGGACTGCCAATTCTTCTTTACCCGATCTAGGGTGAGGAGCTCGCCATTCTCAACAAAACTCGGGCACCCAAGTTCTGAAAGAGCGTGAAAGGGGGCCAGACAGATATCTCTTTCATGTCCGAATGCGTCAAGCATTCGTCTGGCCACTCTCACCTCTTCAACTTTTCTGAAATATTTGTGCAAGGTCACCCTTGCACCTGCCCATTCTGTAGCGAATGAGGACACGGGGGAAAAAGGACGCCGCCGCGCTCGCGCTCCCCGAAGATTTATCGCCGGGTCTAGCCATTGCTTTGCCTCGGCGCTCGGCCTCCTCTACCACGGGCTTTCCCCGGGCAAAAACTTCTTGAATCCCGGATGCGAAGTCCAGGACCGCCATCGCCTTAAAGGTATGGGGCTTGCATTCCCTCAACAAACCAGCCCTCATTTCCTTAACTTTTGTCTTTGAAAAGACAACCGCTTGAGATGTTTTCTCCGCAAGCCGCGATCGCGCTCGCTTCAAAGACTCCTGGAGCTGAGAAATCTGCTCCGAGGCTGCTTTCTTTTCGGTTGCGGCCTGTTGCTGAGAAGCGGCCAGCTGGGCTTTGAATTCATTTGTTTCTCGCCGCGCCGCTTCCAGCTGCTCAGTGGACCTAGATAGGTCCTCTTCAAGTTGCCTTACTTTGTCCTGCAACGCGAAAAGTTCTTCCTCGCTCCTCCGGACTCTTGACAAAGAGATTGTCAGCTTTGCGCATGATCGTCTGAATCTCATACTGTTTATTAATGTCGTCAAAGCTTTTCTCCTTTGTCTGGAGCACGTAGTCCGCCTTAGTCATTTCTCGGAGAGGCTTCTTCACTATTGGGATTATTTTCTCCGTCGTAATCACTCTCCTTCCGAAATCATACTTTGCGCGTTTCGCCGGGGCGGCTATCTCTTCGTGTCTCCTCCGCTTCAGGTCTTGGCGGAAAGAGACAGAATACTCTACGGCTCTCGTTGCCAGGGGCAAGTCATCTGAGTTCTGAAGGTCGTCCATAAAATCTGGTTCCCCCAGCCTAGGGATCTGCTGAGATGTCTCTCCTGCGGGGATGGGATCAGGAGGAACCGGACAGACCTTGGAAGAATCCGGTCGCTTGTGGGGGCGACCGGGAAATGGAAATGGGAGCGGCTGACACTGTGAGGGTTTGAAGCGGCTGAGGCGGAGGATGTGATGGTGAACGGACAGCCTCAGCACTGACCTCGGGCGAAGGGTTTGGAGTTGTGCTCAGAGAAAGAGAGACGTTAGGGTTCTGAGCAAACTGATCGAAAGAATGGGGACCGCTAGAAGGACGCGGAGACGGGGAGGAGGATGTGGTCATGGCTCGCCCAGATTGAGCGGGGGACTGAGTGGAAGTAGAACTGGGTGAGACTAGAGAGACAGGGACAACAAACGTACCTGCGGGCTCCGCCTGAGCCGATGCCGGGTGAATGTCTTCGCTTCTTGTCTCGGCGGCTGGCTTGGGACTGCCCAAAGGAATTGCCTCTGCGACGGCAGGACGCGGCTGCGGCTCTCGACCGGTCGTCGCACTATCGGGCTAGGGTCGCCTAATTTTCTCAACTCTCCTCCGCTTCTTCTCTTCCGGAACAACCGTCGGATCGGGGGAAGGAGACGGCGGTGTGCAGCAGCACCGATGCTCCCACGGTAAACTTGTACCGGGGTTTGACTTGCGTAAGGTCCGCCGCGACCGGTCCGCTTCCGGCGGCGCCGGCGCTTTTCTTGCCTCGAGGAAGTGCCTCGGCGCTGCCTTGACTAACTCTTTCGCCTTTTCAGGCGCCGCCTTAGGAGCCACGGGCTGCATTGGATCGGCCTGGGTACTTGCTGGGCCGGCGCTGGCAGTTGTCGAAGTGTACAACTGTTTGGGAGGAGACCCACTTTTATAATCCTCAAAGGGGCCTCGGGGAACGTAACCTTGATATGTGAACGGCCGCCAGCTGTCATGATGCTGGTCATAGAGAACCGAAAAGTCGTCATCTACGGCCAGGTTTCTCCTTGTGGATTTATCGTGCTGCGTGCGGCATCTCATCTTCCAGCATTCGGTAATCTTTTCTTTAGACCAGTTAAGGCCTGCAATCTTGGACAGAAATTTTTTGAACCCTGGAGATGAGAAGTGATGGTCCGGGTTTCGCTTGGGGTCATATGTCACCTCCTCGCAGAGAAATCCCGCCAGGGGGGAGAAGCTTCCATTAATTCAATCTCCCAGTCAAGGTCCACATGGACCACGTCGCATCTATCTTCGGTTATATCCCGGGGGCACAAATGTGCAAACTTTCCCCTTATCCCATGAGGGTCATACTTCCAGCGCTGCGGCAGCAAAACCAGGCCAATCCGGGACAGCGCTTGCTCTAGGTAGACATGTTGTCCTACCTCTAATCTCAACGTTGGCCAAACTCTTCTTCCACATAGTCCATCTGTCGGGCAACCTCCATCCCGAACAGATGCTCTGAGCACCAATAGGGCAGAAAATAGGGTTTGCCCTTGAACCCGTAGATTCTGATCACAATCCCCGGCGTCAGTCTAAAAACGTCCCCGAGCTTCTGATTTATCAAAGCACTCGTCATTTCTCTCGGGGGACGGGGGATTTCACTTTCGGTGAAGACTGACATGACGAATCCCGGAAAGTTGAAGTTGAACTTGTAGTAGGACCCTTTCCGGTATAAGTCATCCGTCCAGTTATAGACGGGCTGGGGCTCTCCCTTCTTGTTAACCTTCTTTAAGTTCAGGATCGGCATTTGGGGGTGCAGATGGTACAAACAAAGCCAGGCCAGAACGGAACTGAAACGAAAATCGGTTGACTGCCTCTTCTGAATCTTCAACAGGCTGGAATGAATGGCGTAAGCCGGCCAGTCTGCCCAGTCGAAAGAGATGGGGCGCTTTCCGCTCCGCCGCGCCGCCGGTTTGTAAGATTCTCCACACAGAGGCATTCTCGCAGCGCCACCGGTATGGGTGCACCACTCATCGGAGTCGCAGCCGAGGATCCATGCCAAGATGGTATATAGATACTTGCTCTGAAATTTCGCCAAAGGCATGGGGCCAGTCGGCCATTGTCCGGCTGGAAGCGGGGCGTTGAGCTCTGAATTGAGGAAATCCCTCATTCGCTTGGTGTGCGTGAAACGTCCCGCTTGTTCGCCCAGACTGATTTTTCTGAGGATGGTGCCGGAGTCATACTCCAGCCCTGGGGCGAAAGCTGGCTGTACAGTCTCCTTGCGCAGTGCGAACAAGGGTTTGCCAACGGAACTGCAGATTTGCCGGGAAGCTGGTTTATAATGTCTAACAATTAAGTCTATCAGCTCCGGGCATTGGTGGACAGGAGGGCACATGAATCTGAAGAGATTTGATTTGTACGCCGCTCCAAAATGATGGGAGGGCGAAACTTTGTCAGCCCAGCTCTCCACATTCGCTCGCAGCTGAGTTAGGCTCATGGAAAACAAGCCGTCCACATATCCTCGCTGTAATTCACCGGAGGTGGTGGGGATTGCCCACGCTGTACCTTCTTCGTCTGGCCTTTGACTTTTTCTCTGGCGGAGGATCGCCTTTGAAAACTCCTGGCCGCGGCAAATCCCCTAGTTCGCTGCTTTCGCTGGACCGCGCTGACACGGGCCTTTTTCCCTTGTCCATCTCTGCGAGTCAGCAATAATGACAGGTTCAGGCTGTTTGCAAAAAATTTCGCTATCAGAGGAATAATTAGCACTGTCCGAGGAATAATCTCTGCAATCTGGAATGTTGGCATGATTCTGACCCCCTTTTCTAGATAAAAACAGCGCCATTAATGCAACGCAGGAGGGGTAGGTCGGCTGAGTTAAAACCCTTGGTGGCTGCGCAGGAGAACGTTTGAGAAAAGACGCGCCCCGGCAGACGTGCCTTGCTTCTTTAGTTGCATTTTTCCTTGAAAAACGCGCAATCATTAATTCAGCGTTGGGGACTGCACCATGGCTGACGTTGCTGCCACCACTTGGGCACACTACTCAAGACAAAACCTTTGGCGCGGAAACCCAGATTAAAACAAGTGCAAGCGCGCCTTGGGCCCAGCTTGGGGGTTTTTGGATTTTTCGTTATTATTTTTCTTTTGAAACGCGTCCCAACGCTGGCCCGGAAACCTAGGCGCAGCCGGGCTTCGCCCGAAGTTGGGCGTGGCCCGACCTCGCCGGGCGAGTCGGACTTCGCCCGACTTCGGGCGAGTTCGAACTTCGCGCGAAGCGCGTGCTTGAACTCTTTTGCTTGCTTGCTGCGCCCAAGGCTTCGGGCACGGTCTGGGTCTTTGCCGCCTTTGGGCTTCACACATCTTTGCAACCTTCGCCCGTTGTCCGAACTGCGCAATGCGATGCTGACTTTGTTCGGACTTCGGCCGAAGCTTGGTGCGAAGTGCGAACTTCGCGCTTCGCACGAGAGTAGAGCGTAGCGCGCACTTCGCGCGAGCGCTGGCCGAAGTCAGCTCGCTGCGAAGTTCGCACTTCGCGCAAACTTTGCGCGCAGTGCGTACTTCGCACGAAGGGTTGCGCAGTGCGTACTTCGGTCAAAGGATGAGCGGAGCTTCTTCTTGGTGTGCTTCAGTGTTTTCTCGAACAAACTTCGCAATTCGGCTGGGCCGAAGTCAGGCTTCGCTGCGAAGTCGGGCTTCGGCCAACACTTAGTCGATTTTTTGCTCTTTTTTCTCCTTTCTTTCTCTGCATAGCCGAACTTCGCCCCTCCTGGCGGGCAACGACGTACTTCGCTGCGAAGTCTGTCTTTCTCTCCCATGCCGCATTTAAGCTCAAAGAAGGAAAAAATAAACTGAAAGCTAAAACTGGAAACTATACATGCGGGGAAAAATAAAAAACACAAGGAAAAATTTTTACAAGGGCCACTCGGGCGCCTTCAACAGCGATAAAGCTTCAAGTGGAACCCGTTGACGGGGATGGGGAGGAGCTGACCCTCCATATCCGAAAGTATGTAGGCATTGAACTGATTCACCCGGGCAATCTGATAAGGGCCCTCCCAGAGAGCGTCAAATTTTCCGTGATTACCCGGTTTTGCCTTGTATGAGTCCCACTTCAGCACCAGGTCCCCGACTTCGAAAACTCGGGCAGTGGTGCCTTTGGCAAACCAGCCTTTAGTGGCCGCAATGTGATCGGCGAAGGCCTGGTATGCACTTTCTATGTCTTCTTCCAACTGCAGGAGTTGGCACAATCTGTCGTCTACCGGGTCTCCGCTGCTCCTGTCTTCATCAACCATCCACAGGGCGGGGATTTCAATGTGTGATGGCATAAAAGCTTACTTGCCATAGACGAGCGCGTAGGGGGACGTCTTGAGGGATTTCTTGAACGCAACTCTGTCCGCCCACAGCGCCCGGTTCAGGAGCAAGTGCCAAGTCCGCTTATTCTTTTCAATGGTCCTCCGGAGAATTTTCAGGAGGTTCTTGTTAGTAGACTCGGCAAGGCCATTCCCTCGCGGGTAGTAATTAGAAGACATCTTGTGATAGATGCCAAGTCTGCCGGTGTACTCCGTGAGTACAGCGCCTACAAATCCCGGACCGTTGTCTGTCACAATCGACTCTGGAACCCCGAAGCGGGTAATCAGGCTCTCAATGAACCTGATGACCGTTTCTTGGTCTGCGTTCTTGGTCGGGATCGCCTCCGTCCACCGTGTGAAATAGTCAGTAGCTGTGAGAATAAACTTGTGGCCGACGGAGGAGTTAGGAGAAATCACCCCAATGAAGTCTAGACCCCATTGCTGGAATAGAGCTTCGGCTTGAATTGGTTGAAGGGGCAGGGGTGCTTTTCTGTTTCGGCCAGCATACCTCTGGCATACGCGTCTGCGAACAGAGTGGGCCAATAGTATCCAGCCCTTATTATTTTTAAGGCCGTTGGCCTTGAAGAATGGTGACCCCCAGGCATCCCGGAATGAAATTCTCCGAGGACCCTAGGCTGGTCGGATTTTATGACGCACCGCAACAGGATGCCGTCAATGTTTTTGAAGTAAAGCCCCTCGGGGCGAAGAGTGTACCTTAGTGCACCTAGCCGAAATCTCCTTCGTTGTGAGGCGTTCAGGTGATCGGGACATCTTCCGGTGCAGAAGTATCTCACCAGTTCATCTGGTCCAATCACTCCCCTCCGATAAGGAGTTGGCTAGGTAGATGCGTGTCGCTGTGTCCTCCCACTTGCAAGCGGAGATGCCGGCTACGCCGCTTCGGGCCAATTCCCGACACAAGGCTCGGCCTCCGATAAGCTTGGTGGGCCGTACTTCGATGTCAAACTCCCGGATCTTGGCAATCCATCCCGCTCTCTTGTGACCCGGTTCTCCTTGCAAGATGAAACTGCGAACATCGGGGTGAATCACAAAGACAAGTGGTCTTACTCCGGGAGACAAAGTGCCTGAACTTTCGAAGGGACTTCATGACTGCATGGACCTGCCGCTCTATAAAATTGTACTTCTCTTCGTGCGGCAAAATCACTTGGCTTAGGAACGCAATGGGACGCTCTTCACCGTCGTCTCCCTTCTAAGTCAGGACTGCAGCGTAACTTTCGGGTTCTCCCACTGCATACAGGATGAAGTCCTTGGAGTAGTCCGGGTTTGTCAACACCGGAGCTTGCGCAATTCGAGCCTTGATTTCCTCGAAAGCTTGCTTTCTCTCATCGATCCATTCGTAAGGTGTATCTTTCTTCAACAGCTTCGGCCATAGGCTTGATCACTCGTGCGAAGTCCGGGATGAACTTCCGCACGAAGTTAATCCGACCGAAGAAGGACTGCAGCCCTTTTTTATCGATGGGCAATGGCAAGCGAACGAGGGCTTCGCTCCGTCGGGGTCAATGGCGAGGCCTTCCTCGAAGATGACATGTCCCAAGAGACTTTCCTTCCTTTACCGCGAACACGGACTTCTTCGGGTTTATAGAGATGCCGAATTCTCGACAACTTTCAAATATCTCCCGCAGGTGCGAAACATGATCTTCTCGTCGGTGAGAGAAAACGGTCATGTCATCAAGGTAGATGACAATAATCTTGTTGAGCAGCTCTCGGAAGGCCAGGTCCATGGCCCTTTGGAACGTGGCACCAGCATTGGATAAGCCAAACGGCATGCGCTGATAGGCGAACGTCCCCCACTTCGTGGTAAACGCCGTCTTATGCTGGTCTTCGTCTTTGACCCAAATCTGGTTGTAGCCGGAAAATCCATCTAAAAGTGAAAATCTCTGGGCTCCAGCAACGATATGTAGAATCTGGTCGATTTGGGGAAGCGGATAGTGGTCCCGGAGGGAAGCCTGATTTAGGTTTCTGAAGTCGACAAGAGACGTATGTCACCATTCTTTTTCCTCACGGGCACCAAATTCGCGACCCAGGATGAATGTTTGATGGGGTAGATGATCTTGGCCTCCAGCATCTTCAAGAGCTCGGTCTTCATCATGGCCTCAATATTTGGATTTACGGCCCTTTGCTTTTGTCGGAACGGCTTGGCGCCATCCTCTAGCTCGATGGTATGCTGGATGACAGATCTGTCATACCCCTCAAATCCTCGTAGCACCAGGCCACGATGTCGGGGAACTCCTGGCACAGTGATCTAATCTGCACCAGCTCCTCCGACGTGCAATCTGTTCCGACCTTGATGGTTTTACCAGGTTCGAGCTCCGTGTCAGCATACTGCCTCGGGTCTACTTTGATCCTGTGGGATATTGCTCTGTCATTTCGATCAAAGAGACTCTCTAATGTAATCAGTCCTTTTGGGACGTGATTATTCCGTGAATCGTATCAACCCCTCATATTGCTCGTCATCGTGGTCTCTACCTTCGATTACACACACTTCGTTAACCAGGAATGTGACGATATCCTCGTCACAGCTGAATACCTTCCAGAAGGTATCCCTATCGTGCACGTAAGGCCTGTAAATGGTGCGGACCGGCTTCAGTTTCTGGACGACGTCTTCAGCCGGAACGTACCTGGCTCCAACAGACGCCAGAATATCAGCGTGCTTGTTTCTCTCACGTGATATTGCCTTAACGTTCAATGAGTCAAACGATTCCATCGGGTCCCAGACCCGATTGCGGTACGCTCTAAGATAGTGATGCTTAGACGCGCATTTATTCGTAACTTGATGACACACTAACTCTGAATCTCCGAAAATTTGGAGATGCTTGATTCCGAGCCTTTCCGCCTTTCGCAGACCCAAGCACAGGGCTTCGTATTCCGCCGAATTGTTAGTACATCTCCAGGCCAGCCTGTAGGCATAGTCCCTCTAGACTCCGGTTGGGGAAACCAGGAGGACCCCTGCACCGGCGCCATTCTTGCAACGCGCGCCGTCAAAGAAAAGCTTCCACAGCTCTTCGGGTGCAGGTCCTACTTCCTTCGCAACATACACGTCAAGCTCCTCGGGCTGCTTAATGGAGTAACAACCCTGCTCTGTCCCGATTACAGCATTGAAGTCTTGCAACGAGAACTCGTCTTCAAGCTGTAGCACTTCGAGAGCTTGCTCGGTCGGCTCTATCGTCACCGGTTCTTCCTCTGACAACTGGACCATGCAGTCCATCTCTCCTCCGGGTATCTTGTCTACTAGAAAAGGGGAAGGCTTCTCATTGAAAATTTTCAGTCTCCTTCCTTTGAAGGGCACTTCCATGTGCGAGTAGTCTAGAGACAGGTACCCGCCCAACTTCGCAGTGAACTCCCGAGAGAGACACATGCCGAAGTAAGGCTCCAGGTCAACAATTACGACCTCTTGGATGACCACGATGTCGAGAGCTTTGTGCAGCCGGATAGGGATGTCCTTTATGACACCAACTGTCTTGACAGGGGTGCCGTCTAATTGCAGCACACCTTGGCTGCTCCGTGTGTATTCCATCCCGATCTCATCGCAGACGGCCTTCGGCATTACAGTCGAGGAAGCACCAGAATCCACCATGCAGTTGTGAACTATGTGCCCTTGCATCCGCAAAGACAGATAAAAGGGTGGCGGTCTGTTCTTCCCAGTGGCGGAGACTGTCAAAGGTTGAACCAGGACAGCAGGCTGCATCTTCATGTTCTTCAGTGATTCTTGCAGCAGATCTACCTGGCCTGGAAGCAGAAGAGCATCGTACATGCTGATTCTAGCAGGAGTCTTATTTAACTCGTCTACAATGCTGTAGCCCGAGGTACTAGCTCCTTCCGCTGGTTTAGCCGGTTCATACCTGGTCCGGTACTGTTGGGTGGCCTCAACTCGTTGTCTCTTGGTCAGAGACGGGTACTTCAGCTTCTCCTGGGCTTGTTCTTTGGTTTCAGCTGGGGGCTGAAGTAGAGGAGGCTTAGCGGGAGTTGGGGCCTTTGCTGGAGGCTTAGCTGGAACAGCAGCAGCCTTTGTCGGAGAAGGTTTAGCGGGAGCTTTATCTTTGGACGCCTTCTCCTGGGCTGTGTAAGGCCACAACCGCTTGTACGGTGGCAGCCCATCGGGCTGCGGTTTTTCTCTTCTCGCGTATACCTGCAAAGGTTTAGCCGCGTCCGCAGCTCTCTTTTCTTCCTTGGCGGGCGTCACTGGATTCTCTTCTGGCAGGGCAAAATTGGCCTCACCGTCCAAGATCATGTACAGCTCATCATCTTCTATAGCGCTGCCGGCCAAGGTTTGGATGTAGTGCTGGTGCAAAGTGTAGTCTTCCTCCGAATGCGGGTCATTGCACGTAGTGCACCAGTTGACCTGGTCGGGAGGACCAGGTGGGTCATCTATAGCAAGCATTTCTCGGAGGCGGACGCCTCTGCGGTTGGTTCTCTGGGGCTTTATCTTTTGTCGGCGCCGGTGGCGCATACGGCCTTCTAGGAGCAAAGTCCATTTGGGCTTGCTTCTTTTTCATAGCGGTCATGTCATTGGACATGGCATGATATCCGGAGGCCAAAGCCCGCACTTCTTGTAGAATCGTGTTCGGGATGCTGCTGTCGGGAGGCGGCAATTGTGCCGGTGGAGGCAAAGCGGCCAATGGAGGAGGGTTAGAATAAGACGCATACTGCGGGGGAGCAGGAAGCGCTGGAAAATGCGGAGCGGGAGGAGGCGGATGAGGGTAATGCAACTGAGGCGGGCCGTATTGAGTTACGACCGGCGCCGGATTCCACTGCGGTTGGGGTTGCTGCCCTGAAGTAGACGGCACACCACCAGAAGCAGAAGGATACTACGATCTGGGAAATTCGGGATGAATCGACTTCTGCACTCTGGACGGAAGCCTGCCGATGGAGATAATGTCAGCTTCAGCTTGCTGGGCAGCTTCGTATAGTGCAGGGAATTCGTCAATTCGGGCGATCTTCAGCAGCAGGCATATGTCTGAGTTGAAAGACCTCAGATAGTAGTGAGCAGCCATGCCGGCTGAAGGCCGAAGTTCGCGAGGTACCCGTTTCCAGGATCTCGCAAACCTAATGTTAAAATCAGACACCTCCTCTTGAGGATGCCTCTGGATTGCTTGGAACTGATGCAGTAGAGAGGTAGGATCAGCAGACTCGTTGCATCCTTTTACGAGCCTCCTGGCAAGCTGGGGCCACCCAGTGATGGATCCCTCTGGCAGCGATCTCCACCAGTAGAGAAGCTTTCCCCTCAGGGAAAGGGCCAGCAGACGGGTCTTCACACTTTCATCGGTGATGGTATGCAGTGCGGCCAGGGCAAGGATGTCCTGGATGTGCTCGTACGCCGTCTTACCGTAGCCGTCGTATGTGGGAATAGACTTTAAAGCAGCAGGGGGCACAGCTTGCTGACCGATCAGGGCCAAAGGCCCCGTAGAGTCCACCGCCGGGAAGAGATCATCGTCATTCGGCTGTTGAGCAGCCATTTCTTCTTCTTCTCCGCCGTCGGTTGTGTACTCGGTGTCGGTACTTTTCGAGGATGCAGGATTTTCCTCTTCCTCGGCCTCTTCTACTTCGTACTCGGCTCTTCCGACCTCAGCTTCGGCCTCTTCTTGGATCTCAGCCTCGGCTTCGTCGAAACGAGCTCGCGGATCAGCCGGCCTGGGTATCTCGCCTCGAGCGTGGATGTCTAGTTCGTAGAACTCAGGCGGGCTTCTCGGATTTCTTGTTCGCCACCTTCTCGTGTGCATGAAGGTGATAGGACCGGTCTTCTAGACTCAGAGGATTTGTTCGTGCAGAGTCGCTAGGTGTTCAGATTTGGAACAGCAATGAAGCGAACACCGGTGCTTCGATTCTGTCGGGGGTGAGAAACTTCCTTGTCTCACCAAGAGCTCAGGAACTGTCAGCGCCAGGTGGAGACTGATCGGAAAATCTCTCGTCAGATGTGGGACCCGTGTTCCGCCGAGCGGGTCAGAAGAACTGTTGCGCTAGGTGGAAACTGGACGGGTACTCTTTCTTTAAATCGTGGGACAAGCGTCCCACCGGGCGTGCCAGAGAAACTGTTGGTTACGAATCTGCCATGAGGAAAGGATTTTTGGTTAATGCGCCCAGATTCGCCCACCAGCATGAAAGGCCGGAAGGAAGAGATGCCTTCCGAGCCAATCTCCGGAGAAGGCCGGCTCCTTGGGGGGGGGTCTGATTTAAGCCAAAGGGAACAGGAAAGAAATAAATGAACTGAAAGAGACAAATGTACAGAAAGAGATTACAAATATGTCCAAAGGTTGGTGGGGGGGAACTAACAGTACGGGAACACACCAATCACCGCTACTTACTGCATACAAACACAGAGCATGACAAGGAACTGCAAAACCTAGGCGTACTTCCGATACACCAGCAGCGTATGCACAGCTTCAATAGCTCCCTAGCAAACATTCCCTACAAGGAACTAACAGCAGGGGATCGTATCAATCACCAGATACTTACACTGACAGGGGTAGAAAGTAAACTTAGAGATGTCAGAGCCAGGTATATGTGTTAGGCAGAGAGTTTAACCGCACAGATTCAATGGCTCCCTAGCAAACATTCCCTACAAGGAACTAACAGCGAGGGATCGCATCAATCACCAGATACGGGCCAGCAACGTCACACATAACTGATGGAACTGCTACCAGATCTATTATATGAATGCTTTAAATTAATGAAGTACAGAAGGTGCTTTAAACAAGCAATGCTAGAGGAACCTGATCGCCAAATGCCGAAATGAATCAACGAGCCGCGACACAGGTGGGCCTAAGGCATATAATAAATTACAGCATAAAAGAATAAAGACAGTAGAACAGAACCAGGCATACAGATTGTATTCATAAGCAGAAGCACGGTTACAGTAAGCACAGTAGTTCCCTAACAAACATTCCCCTTCCACCCTTTACAATGAATTCAAGATGGGCTTTTATAGCCCGAGTTCCACCCGTTACATTAATGGGCACAAAGTCCCAGTCAAACATAAGCTGACAGAAGTGGCGAAAGAGCTGCAAATGCTGACCTTTTGTCGGACTGGGCTGTACCCGCAGCATGGTCTTCCTGGAAGCTGGGCAGCTACGTGGCGGAGTGCTGGGCAAAACTTCAAGTCGGCAGGCTCGCTGGTAGCTGGAGCAGGTGAAACCTCAGATCAGCTTTGAATGAGGATATTAACGCAGGCGGTGCAGGCAGCCCATGCTTATCCCTTTTTGGTCGGCAGTCTTGGTTCAAATCCCGAAGCTGGACACTTGTCTGATGATGGGTTATGCTGTGTGACACATGCCTGCCTTAGAGGGCAGTCTATCCATCTTCTCTTGGGATCGGGGCTCCTTGGGATGCGTGCAAAAATCAGTGCGGTCGGGGAAGGCCTTCAAGCCTTGGTCAAATTCCGGGTTTGTTCCCCTACCGCACACTTGTCAAGGGCGCATTCCGACTCTGTTGAGAAGTCGAACTGCGCACAGGCGAACACTGGTGTCTGCCGCCATATGGACCTGCTCCGGCATTTTATCTTTCTTCTCGCGTTGACCTGCCAGTCGCCCAGTGCAAGGTGCGCCCAGAAAGTGGGGCGAAGTACGCACTTCGCACCAAAACTGGGCGAAGTGCGAACTTCGCACCAAAACTGGGCGAAGTGCGAACTTCGCACCCAGACTTAGCCAATTTCAGATAGACCTGCTGGAAAGCTGGAAAATCAACTGGGGGACTCCAAGGAAAAAAAGGGGGGAGAGAAAGAGAATGGGAAAGAAAAGGAAAGGGAGAGAAGGAAGAAAAACGGAAGGAGGAAAAGAAGAGCAGCACTGTTACAAAACAATATTGAAGACATTGCACCCCGTGCAAAATGTGACAACAGGTCTCTGTCGAAAATGCACTCAATACAATAAAATGAGCCATAGATCAAAATAGGAGAGAAGAAGAAAAGAAGAGAATCTTCTGAAGTGTCTTCGTCTGTAGTCTTCAGAAGTAGATCCGGAAAAAACCTCGGATAGAGTCTAGGGTGTCTTTGTCTGTAGTCCCTAGTATAAGTGTCCTTATGGTGACCATGTCATCCCACCGAAATGCATGGGTAACCAGCCGCTGCATTCGCCAAGTGTATAGAAAATATCACTAGATACAAGGATCACATATGAAATTACCTTGGGAGTGTCGGGTACAACCGAGAGTGCACTCCAAGGTAGAAAAACTTTGAGGCTAAAAAACTGAAGTGAAACAGCCTCAAAATTACAATATGACACCTCCATTGTGTCCATCGCGGAAAAATGTTTCCAACGACTATAAATACCCCTATATTCCACCATCAAAGGGGCCTTCATCATAATGAAAAACAACATGCCTCTCCAAGGCAGCAACTAAAACCTCGCACTGTGGCGGCATCGCTCTGTGGCAGAAAAAAAACATCATCAATTTTCCTTCGCAAAGGAATTACATGGGCCAAGTAGGCATACAAGTTCTTCAATAAAGTGATAGTCTCCATATGCTTTTTAAAAAATATCTTCATACATTAAAATGACGTGCTCCCATTCTCATAATAAAAGAGGCCCTTTTATATAAAAATTAAAATAAAATCATGGGCACTTTAAAAATTTAAATATATCAACTTAAATGGCCCTCATTCAATAAAAAAACATGCTGAAGAAAAATAACTCCAGTCGTGCCCCAGCAAACTACTGCATTTAAACCGGCGGCAATATCGCCCACCATGTCGCCCGGCGCACGCAAGCATAAATTATGGAGACAATTTCTCCGATCGTTTCCAGGTTCGCGGAGTTCGACTGCATTTTTTTTTTTCATCCAAGTATTGAATGAAAGAAAAAATATAATGGTTCAGCTGCTCTGCTTTCTTCGATCAGAGTTTAATATTCGAAATACAGGATGTTTATCATCAGCAAAATAGTGTTTTTGCTCGGGTGGAGGTACGAGTTGCACATCACAAAAAAAATATTTAACCATTGAAACCGCCGGTGCTGCTTACTCCAAGGCGGCAAAGCCAAGAGCGTGCTTTATGAAATGAAAAAAGCACAGAACAAACTTATAAAAGTAATTTCAGGGTTTGGACTATTCTCGGAAGCGACCAACAGAACTAGGGTTACTGGATTCAGAGTTCACAAACCGCAAATTGTCACCGTCGACAAGTCAAGACGTTTGTGATGTGGACGTGCTTCGAACCCGGGCTGGAAAAGGTGCGGGCGAAGCATCGGGGCACGGACTTCATGAAAAAAAAATTGGGCAAAAATCTCGCCGCCTATCCGGACTCTGACAGCACACACAGCAGCGGAAAAATATTACATATAGACGGCCGAGTGGCGCCTTGCCATCACGATGAGATGATCCCAAAAGACCAAAAAGAAGCCATCTCAACAGAGACAACCTGGACAAATCAACAGACCAGAGAAACAACATAGACAAAACATATGCTATGTGATAAGCCCTGCTTTAGCACATTTATCGCCTGTTTAGCAGAAACAGTCTGCCTCCGCTAAATCTCCGAGTAGCCGTCGTCTCTGCTTGTTCACCGGATCGTCAGTCATTTTCTTCTCTGTGCTAGGCAACCGTCGTCTCTGCTGGGTCACATCTTCATACATCTTCAGTTGCAATTATTGATCGTCTAACTGGGTTCGAAACCCCCAAAATGCAGGCCATAATCAATCTTTGTGGGACTTTTACTGGAAACAAAATGCATGCTTGCCTGCGACACCCGGTGGTCACGATCTGGCAGAAATAAAATGGTCCCGTCAAATACGCCCGTAATTACAGAACAGCATGTTCTCCTTCATTCAAAAGATAATATTTGGTCTTTTTCACGGTATTTTGAACTCGCAACATCCCATATGAAAAACTCTCGGATCCATCTTCATCTTCGTTACGCCTGGAAATTCAAAATCTGAAGAACAGGCTCTTCGATCTACTGAAAAAACTGTCGAAATCACAGCGGCTGGTTTCAGGTACCCGCCAGATCTCGAACGAGGGTTTTCTGGTGGCTGGCGGTGACAGATTCTTCCTGCAGTTGTATGTTCTACTGCGGCTGAGGACGGGTAAAAGCAGGTTCTGATCGCTGCTGTGCGATGCCGCCACGAAGTCCGGGCAAAGCTGTTGAAGACGCCTTTTCAAGATCCGTAGCCCGGTCATACGCCAGCGTCGCCTCCACCACCGTCTCAAACGCCATGTTGTGCCGCTCTCTCGAATGCATCATTACCATCTATATAGCAATTTATTCTCAGCCCCTAAACAAGAAACCAGCAGCTTGTTCTTCATTTCCATTGAAGAGATTTAGTGCCTGAATCACGGATGCCCGGTCAAACCCAAGCTCCATGAGCTTTGAAATCTTCGCTTCATAATCTGATCCCTGTGTATTGCCTGCTTGTGAAGGAGCAGTAGTTCGTGCAGATGTACTTGAACTTTCAGCTTCTGAACAAATGGCTTTGACAAATGATGTTCCCCCTCAAGGATTTTTAACAGAAACACCATAATAAAAAAAATTCCCAAATTTTAATATTTTTGACCATCTGGTTTCTGATCCATCAAATGATGGAGAGCATACTCCCTCGGTAAAAAATAAAAAAAAATAAGGAAAAAAAATCAAGGGGAGGGAGGATTTCCATGAGGGAAATCCCCCCTCAAGGGGTTTCACAGGGCAGGGAAAGCCTGCTCTGATACCAAATGTTAGGAGGGAAAACTTAAGGGGATTTTTTATTGATAAAAATGTGTTACATATATAGGCAGAAGGCCTATATTCAACACATGACACTTGTCAAGTGAAACTGACAAGTGTCAAGGAAGGCATAGTGCACTTTACTTTAACACTCTAACAATGAAACTCGCCTCCCGAGGCTTCCTTGGATATGACAGTTTCGTCTTGATGGGATAGGTGGGAGACCAGAACTCATTCGCCATAAAGGCTCCTTAAATTTAATCCTACTGTCCTTTATCTTTGGAAACGTGCCCTCCAGATGTAGCCTTGGCCCTGAAAAATGCTCTTGAGAGGTTTCGCTGAAAATCAGGCCCGAAATGCAGCCCTTCGCCTTTGGCATGATCCGGCAAAGAAGGTTCGCTTAAATTGCGCCCGAAATGGGCCTTCGCTGGTGATGGGAGCTTCGTTGGAGATAGCACCCGAAGTGGGGTTTCGCTGGCTTCCTAGGCGAAAGTGAGCCTGATTTTTCCTTAGACTTTTTTCCTTGGTGAAGGCAGCACCTGGAGTGGGCTTTCGCCCCAGTTAAGTCCGAAGTTACCTTTCGCTCACATTGGGACCCGAAATGCAGCTTTTCCAGCGTTATGGGCAAAGCATCTTTGACCTTTGCCTTAGACTTCTCCAATTTCGTCGCCAAGCTGAAGATGTGTTGTGCAAAGCGGATTTTTGCCCCAGAAATCCGCGAAGATAAGCTTGTCCTCCTTGACCCTTTTGCCTTAGACAATTCTTGCCCAAAATGTTTCTTTGCTGGTGATGGGAGCTTCGCTGGAGATAGCACCCGAAGAGGGCTTTCGCTACTTTCCAGGTTGAAAGTGAGCCTGATTTTGCATTAGACTTTGTTGTGCGTGGATTTTCGTGCCAGAAATCTAGGAAACATAGTTTGACTTGGTTGACTTTTGCCTTAGTTTTTTTCTTGCCTGAAATGACTTTCACTGGTTCGACTTTTCGAGGCCATAACTTTTGATCCGCTGACCCAATCGCCTATTATAATATACCATTGGAAAGCTTAAGAGAAGATCTACAATAATGAGATGCCTCAAGATCATTCCATCCACTTTATCATCCTCTTTTAGGGCCTGTGAAAATTCCGACACTTCTGCATGTGTTCCGTCGATTTAAAGCTCCAAAGGAATTTCACTGGCGAAGTGCGCTTCATACTTAGGCAAAAATTTTGTCAAAAATTTTAATGTGGCAAAAATGCCAACATTTCTGGCGGCTCGCGGGGTATTTAGCTTGTCTGAATGCAAATCGACCCCAGGGCCTTTATCAATTGGTCAACAGAGTCATAGCAAAACGCAGAGACATGAAAAATAATACCTCCCACCTTGAGTCAGCAAGATCTGATGATGACAAATCACACCACTTTGCTTTCCCCACCTTATTTATCAGCTGACCTATTTACATTATGTACACAAAATTTTGCGACATGATTGGTATGCCACCACCACAAAATTGGTGTTGGGTGCCTACCTGGAGAATCTGCAGTTTCCGGACCAAATTTGATTATTCTTCAGTTGATCTTTGAAGTCTGGTTGGCCTCTTCCCAAAGTTCTCCAGGTTGCAAACAGGGTGCAACGTGGCAAGTTATCATGCATGCCAGTACCCATACAGTTAATGAATAATGTGGCAAAGAGATTTGCCACATGGGGGCCTTCTTCGAGTACCGGTTGCGGGATCTTGGGTACATGATCCGCTAACTCCTTGATATGATAGCATGATTTTTCCAGCGATAGCCCTACTGTCATAATCTCCCAAGACCAGCATCCTGAGGAGGTATGCTTATTGAGTCTCGATCGAGTACTTGCGTGCTATGCTCAAGGATACAAAAAGGGTGCAAAATTGCGCCCTCTTCGCACTCAAAGCTTGTCGTTAGACCCTTCTCTTCCTCCCGGTCTTCCTCCGGAAAAAAGTTGCAAGCTACCACATTGTTCATTACTGAGGTATTGCCTGCATACTCCTGCCGGTGTTGGGAGATATCCACCTCTTGCGCTCTAAACAACTGTATTCCGAAATTCTGCACAGTTTGTGATGACCATGAGGGTGGATACTGTGCAAGATGGATGGGGGTAGCAACCGCCGGAAGAAGTGATAGGGGAGCAGGTTCTCTCCACTGCAACTTTCCTGCTTGGAGCAGGAGCCACTCCGCTTGTATTGCCTCCTGAAAGACTTGAGGGAATCTTTGTTCCCCAGATTGCAGTAGGAGGAGGCTTATATCCGGGTGGAAAGCCCGAACATAGAAGAGGTGGGCCTGGGCGGGTGTCGGCTGGACTTCCTCTAGAATTCTCCTCCAACTCCTCCAAAATAGGACATTGAAGTCAGTGATGCTTTCTAGAGGTGTTGTCGTGATGGTGGAGAGGTGCATCAAGAGTTGAAAGGGATCTTGAGAGCCATCAAATGTGTTGATGAGTGCTCCCGCTAAGTCCTCCCATGAGCAAATGCTCTTATGCCCGAGTACTTTGTACCACTGCAACACCCTTCCTTCCAAAGATAGGACCAGAAGTCTGATCATGACATCTTCATGGGTTATGTTATGGAGGGTTGCTAGAGCAATGACATCTTCAAGGTGCTCTCGGGCCATTCCCTCAGTGCCATTGTATTTTGTTAGGGTCTTCAGGGCACTTTTGGGAATCTTGTGCCAACTTTGGAGATTCAGAGGGCCAAGATCATCGTAACTGGGATAGCATACCTTTGCCATTATAGCAGTGGTCTGCAGAGATCACGGTTCTCGCCACTAAGTTAGAGTCGCTAGGTGAACATTCTTTTCTCTGCTTGTGAGGTCAAGGCTACTCACCAAACCTTGATTCCTCCGGGGAGTATTATTGCATAATACAAGGCATCTACGATCAAGAAATCTTGATCATCAACTCAACAGAGTTGCCAAATGTTTGGATTTAATAGTAACAAGATGAACATCAACTCTTGATGCTGCTTTTGACGTGGAACGTTTGGGTCCCATCGGGCGTGCCAGAAAAACTGTTGGTCACGGATCTACCATAGGAAAGGGTTTGGTTTGTCTACGCACCCTAGACCCGTCCAACACTTTGAAAGGCCGGAAGGAAGGAATGCCTTCCGTGCCAATCTCTAGAGAGGGCTGGCTCCCTTACTACTCTAAACTGGGGTTTTAGATTAGGGAACTGGAAAGAAATTGGGAAATTGCTGAAAGAGATGGAAATGACTGAAAGGGATGGGGAAATACGGCCACAGTCCAATTGGTTCCTAATGGGAATAACAAGCAGCATGATTACTTATCTCTACTTAAACCGGCAGCAATCAATACTATGAATATAGCAAAAACTAACACTAAAAATATTCTCTGATATGTATCTTTCAATAATTCCAGGTTTCGTTCTTTATCAGACACTTAAATCCAGATTGCAGAATTACAGAATGAATATAAAGAAACAGAATTAATATAAATAATAATAGAAGGCATCATACACAGAAAAAGAGTCGAGAATCAGAACCAGGAGTCTTAATTTGATGCAGAATTTAAGTACAACTCTCTAGCAGAACGTTCCCCCCCTTTTACATTGCATTGAGCTAGCTTTTATAGAGGGTTTCGCCTCTGGGATATTAATGTCAAACCCTAAAACCGTTGGGGCCGCTGAGATTTGACCCTTGACAGGCATTTATGAGACATGGCTCACCCTGATATTATCGCTGGGAACTCACATCAGTAGTTATGAGGCATGGCTTCGGACAAGTTTTGTCGCTGGGATTGCTTGTCTCATTAATGCAATTGGTGAAACTCGCATCTCGAGGCCTCCTTGGATATGACAACATCGTCTTGATGGGATAGGTGGGAGACTAGAACTCGTGTGCCATAAAGGCTCCTAAAATTTAAACCTACTGTCATTTATCTCTGGAAACACACCCTCCAAATGTAGCCTTGGCCCCAAAAAATGCTCTGGGGAGGTTTCATTGAAAATCAGGCCCGAAATGCTTCTGTTCGCCTTCAGCATGATCCGACAGGGAAGGTTCGCTTAAAATGCGCCCGAAATGGGCCTTTGCTGGTGATGGGGGATTCGTTGGAGATAGCACCCGAAGTGGGGTTTCGCTCGCTTCCTAGGCGAAAGTGAGCTTGATTTTGCCTTAGAATTTTTTCCCTGGTGAAGGCAGCGCCTGGAGTGGGCTTTCGCCCCAGTTAAGTCCGAAGTGGACTTTCGCTCACATTGGGGCCCGAAATGCAGCTTCGCCAGCGTTATGGGTGAAGCATCTTTGACCTTTGCCTTAGACTTATCCAATTTCGTCGCCAAGCTGAAGATGTGTAGCGAGAAGTGGATTTTCATGCCAAAAATCCGCAAAGATAAACTTGTCCTCCTTGACCCTTTTGCCTTAGACAATTCTTGCCCGAAATGTTTCTTCGCTGGTGATGGGAGCTTCGCTGGAGATAGCACCCAAAGTGGGGTTTCGTTGGTTTCCTGGGCAAAAGTGAGCCTGATTTTGCCTTAGACTTTGTTGCGTGGGGATTTTCGCGCCAGAAATCCGCAAAACATAGTTTTACCTGGTTCACTTTTGCCTTAGTTTTTTTCTCGCCTGAAATGACTTTCACTGGTTCTTCTTCTCGGGGCCATAATTTTTGATCCACTGACCCGATCGCCTATTATAATATACCGTTGGAAAGCCTAAGAGAAGATATACAATAATGAGATGCATAAAGATCATTTCATCGACTCTATCATCCTATTTTAAGGCCTGTGAAAATGCCCACACTTCCGCATAGGTTTCGTCGCTTTAAAGCTCCAAAGGGACTTTGCTGGCAAAGTGCACTTCATACTTAGGAAAAACATGTGTCAAAAATTTTAATGTGGCAAAAATGCCAACATTTCTGGTAGCTCGCAGGGTATTTATCTTGTCTAAATGCAAATCGGCCCCAAGGCCTTTATCCTTTGGGCAACATAGTCACAACAAAACGTAGACATAGGAAAAATAATACCTCGCACCTTGAGTCAGCCAGATCCGATGATGCCAAATCACCACTTTGCTTTCCCCACCTTATTTATCATCCGACCTATTTACATTATTTACACAAAAGTTTACGACATGATTGGCATGGCGCCACCACAAAATTGGTGTTGGGTGCCTGCACGGTGAATCTGCAGTATCCAGACCAGATCTAATTGTACTTTAGTTGATCTTTAAAATCCGGCTGGCCTTTTCCCAAAGTTCTCTAGGTTGCAAACAGGGTGCAACGTGGCAAGTTATCATGCATGCTAGTACCCATACAATTAATAAATAATGTGGCAAAGAGATTTTCCACATGGGGCCTTCTTCAGGTACTGGTTGCGGGATCTTGGGTAGGTGCTCCTCTAACTCCTTAATGTAACAGCAGGATTTTTTCGGCGATAGCCCTACTGTCAGAATCTCCCCAGGACTAGCCTCCTGAGGAGGTATGATTATTGAGTCTCGGCTGAGCACTTGCGTGCTATGCTCAGGGATACAAAAAGGGTGCAAAATTGCGCCCTCTTCGCACTCAAAGCTTGTTGTTAGACCCTTCTCTTCCTCTCGGTCTTCCTCCGAAAAAAAGTTGCAAGCTACCACATTGTTCATTACTGAGGTATTGCCTGCATACTCCTGCCAGTGGTGGGAGATATCCACCTCTTGCGCTCTAAACAACTGTATTTCGAAATTCTGCACAGTTTGTGATGACCATGAGGGTGGATACTATGCGAAAAGAAGTGATAGGGGAGCAAGTTCTCTCCACTGCAACTCTCCTGCTTGCAGCAGGAGCCGCTCTGCTTGTATTGCCTCTTGAAATACTTGAGTGAATCTCTATTCCCCAGATTGCAGTAGAAGGAGGCTTATATCCGGGTGGAAAGCCCGAACATAGAAGAGGTGGGCCTGGGCGGTTGTCGGCTGGACTTCCTCTGGAATTCTCCTCCAACTCCTCCAAAATCGGGCATTGAAGTCTATGATTCTTTCTAGAGGTGCTCTCGTGATGGTGGAGAGGTGCATAAAGAGTTGAAAGGGATCCTGAGAGCCATCAAATGTGTTGATGAGTGCTCCCGCTAAGTCCTCCCATGAGTAGATGCTCTTATGCCCGAGTACTTTGTACCACTACAACACCCTTCCTTCCAAAGATAAGACCAGAAGTCTAATCATGACATCTTCGTAGGTTATGTTATGGAGGGTTGCTAGAGCACGACATATTCAAGGTGCTCTCGGGCCATTCCCTCAGTGCCATTGTATTTTGTTAGGGTCTTCAGGGCACTTTTGGGAATCTCATGCGAACTTTGGAGATTCAGAGGGCCAAGATCATCCCAGCTGAGATAGCATACCTTTGTTATTATAGCAGTGGTCTGCAGATATCACGGTTCTCGCCAATAAGTCATAGTCGCCAGGTGAACATTCTTTTCTCCGCTTGTGAGGTCAAGGCTACTCACCAAACCTTGATTCCTCCGGGGAGTCTTATTTCAGAATACAAGGCATCTACGATCAAGAAATATTGATCATAAGCTCAACAGAGTCGCCAGATGTTCGGATTTAATAGTAACAAGATGAACATCAACTCTTAATACTACTTTTGACATGGAACGTTTGGGTCCCACCAGGCGTGCCAGAAAAACTGTTGGTCACGGATCTGCCACAGGAAAGGGTTTAGTTTGTCTATGTGCCCTAGACCCGTCAAACACTTTGAAAGGCTGGAAGGAAGATATGCCTTCCGTGCCAATCTCTAAAGAGGGTTGGCTCCCTTGCTACTCTAAATTGGGGTTTCAGATTAGGGAACTGGAAAGGAATTGGGAAATTGTTGAAAGAGAGGAAATGACTGAAAGGGATGGGGAAATACAGCTACTTCCAGTTGGTTCCTAATGGGAATAACAAGCAACATGATTACTTATCTCTACTTAAACCAAAAGCAATCAATACTATGAATATAGCAAAAACTAACACTGAAAATATTCTCTAATATGTATCCTTCAATAATTCCAGGTTTCGTTCTTTATCACACACTTAAATCCAGATTGCAGAATTACAACATGCATATAAAGAAACAAAATTAATAGAAATAATGATAGAAGGCATCATACACAGAAAAGGAGTCCAGAATCAGAACCAGGAGTCTTAATATTGATGCAGAATTTAAGTACAACAGCTCTCTAGCAGAACGTTCCCCCCTTTTACATTGCATTGACCAGCTTTTATAGAGGGTTTCGCCTCTAGGATATTAATGTCACACCCTAAAACCGCTAGGGCCGCTAAGATTTGACCCTTGAGAGGCATTTATGAGACATGGCTCACCCTGAGATTATCGCTGGGAACTCACATCAGTAGTTATGAGGCGTGGCTTCGGACAGGTTTTGTCGCTGGGACTGCTTGTCTCATTAATGCAGTTGGTGAAACTTGCCTCCCGAGGCTTCCATGGATATGACATCGCCATCTTGATGGGATATGTGGGAAACAAGAACTCGTGCGCCATAAAGGCTCCTTAAATTTAAACCTACTGTCCTTTATCTTTGGAAAAACGCCCTCCGGATGTAGCCTTGGCCCTGAAAAAATGCTCTAGGGAGGTTTCGCTAAAAAAAAGGCCCGAAATGCAGCTCTTCGCCTTTGGCATGATCCGGCAGGGAAGGTTCGCTTAAACTGCACCCGAAATGAGCCTTCGCTGGTGATGGGAGCTTTGTTTGAGATAGCACCCGAAGTGGGGTTTCGTTGGCTTCCTGGGCAAAAGAGAGCCTGATTTTGCCTTAGACTTTTTTCCTTGGTGAAGCCAGCGCCTAGAGTGGGATTTCGCCCCAGTAAAGTCCGAAGTAGACTTCCGCTCACATTGGGGCCTGAAATGCAACTTTGCCAGCATTATGGGCGAAGCATATTTGACCTTTGACTTAGACTGCTCCAATTTCGTCGCCAAGCTAAAGATGTGTTGCGCGAAGTGGATTTTTGCGCCAGATTTTTGTGCCAAAAATCCGCGAAGATAAGCTTGTCCTCCTTGACTCTTTTGCCTTAGACAATTCTTGCCCGAAATGTTTCTTCGCTGGTGATGGGAGCTTCGCTGGGGATAGCAACCCGAAGTGGGGTTTCACTGGTTTCCTAAGCGAAAGTGAGCCTGATTTTGCCTTATACTTTGTTGCGCGGGTATTTTCGCACCAGAAATCCACGAAACATAGTTTGACCTGGTTGACTTTTGCCTTAGTTTTTTTCTCGCCCGAAATGACTTTTGCTGGTTCTGCTTCCCGGGGCCATAACTTTTGATCCGCTGACCCGATCGCCTATTATAATATATCGCTGGAAAGCTTAAGAGAAGATCTACAATAATGAAATGCCTAAAGATCATTTCATCCACTTTATCATCCTCTTTTAGGGCCTGTGAAAATGCCAACACTTTTGCATGGGTTTCGTCGATTTAAAGCTCCAAAGGGATTTCGTTGGCGAAGTGCGCTTCATACTTAGGTAAAAAGTTTGTCAAAAATTTTAATGTGGCAAAAATGCCAACAGGTACCTATTTGGCGATTGGGGATGGAGCATTAACTCCTTCAATTTTAGGCATGTTATAATAAATATTATGTTGAAAAGTGTTTTCCCCATTCACATCATATTCATTTTTAGCTTACCTCTGAGGATGTTAGTTATTTATCTCACGGGTTGATCTTATCTAATTTACTATATATTCTTTTGAACATGCATATTGTCAGCTGTGCAAGTTGTGCAAGGAATTCAGACAAAAAGCTCTAATATGACTCAAGGTAAGATCCATATCCAAGATTTTAGTTCTCAATGATTCCAGTAATAATATGTATATAGGCTGCATGGCTATTCCATGTTCTAGTCCCACTAGTTTGAAAACGGAATGAAAATAATTCCATGGAAGATCAATACGATTAATTAGATCACAACAAAGTACAACTAAAACTTGAACTAACATTTATCGAAGTTTAACTGCTATTTATCTATATTTAACAACAAATCACACCCTAAGAGTCTAAAATCATACAAGGTGACATCTTTAATTGGCAATATCAGTTGCATTTCTACATCAGCATCACTTCAGTTGCATGACACGCAACGATGTCTTCTCTATCTATGTTTTTTTATGATTGTCAATCCATGTATATTAACTGTATATTACCCTAAACCTTGTCAAAAGATTGAAACCTCATGGAGTACACAATATATAAGGTACAGTGAAATTTTCTCTTATTTCCACATAGAAGCTTTATACATCCAAGAGCTGTGCTGGCTTTGCTGCTTACCCTGACAGTTCCAAATTTTCAATGACTCTTCAGAAGAGAAATATTCTCTTGGAGGTATTACTTGCTTTGTGTAGATAATTGGTCGATTTTTCTCATTTTTATAAAATTTACATTCATCTTTAGCATCTTTCTAATGATTCTCTGTTTCTCATATAATGTTCGCTTATTCACTTATTCAGGAAATGTTGTAGGTGTATCAGCTGCAATTTTGTTGTTACTCTTTCTCGTTCAAAGATTTGGTACTGGTAAAATGAGTTTTATGTTTTCCCCTATAATAATTCTTTGGTTTGTGACCAATGCCTTTATCGGATTATACAATATCATAAACCATGAGCCATCAGTATTGAAGGGTTTAAACCCTTATTACATTTATTATTTTTTTCATAAACATCACAAAAGAGGATGGGTGATGCTTGGAGGTGTTGTTGTGTGTATAACAGGTCTGTATTCATTTCTCACTTATATTTATTATGAAATTTCCTTTGTTCACTCCATACTCTAGTTAAGATAGCCTATCTAAATGATCTAATTATAGTGAGGATCGCAATGGAGAGTGCCTAAAAACTTCAACAAGAGATCAATACAGGTTTTCCACCCATTTCAAAAGAGAGTATTGTTTACAGATTATATAACTTGCTTTGATTTTTTTAATTTGCAATTTTATGTGTAACTTTGGCTTTTGTATTGTAGATTGCTTTCTCAATGTTGACATATTCAGCCCTGATCATCACATACGCGGGACAAGCAACTTATTTGATCAAGCTTCCATAAGACATGAGTTCTGCATACTACAACTCAATACCAAATTTTGTGTACTGGCCAATGTTTGTTGTTGCCACTTTGGCAGCCATTGTTGCTAGTCAAGCATTGATTTTAGCAGCCTACTCGATGATAAAACAATCCATGGCTCTTGATTGTTTCCCTCGGGTGAAAATTGTTCATACCTTGTCAGATAATGAGGGCAGGATCTACTCCCTAGAAGTTAACTATGTATTTATGTTTATCTGCCTTGCTATTGTGATTGGATTCAGGACTGGCACAGAGATTGGCAATGCCTACGGTAAGGATGTCCATAGTCCATAATACATATAGCATAGTTCTAGGATCTCACTTTAATCGTTGATCATTTTTCTTTTAGATTAACATATACCATGGGAGTTATTTTAGATTTTTAGATTATTATGTATGAAAGATTTTTCTTTTGATGTTTTTGCTTTGATGATGGTGAAATAACTCACCCAAAACATGAGAACCAAAATAGTTCAGACAGTAGAATTCAGAACACCTCTACTTAAGTGTTTTTTTAATCCTATTGTTATAAGAATCAAGATTCTTTTTAAACACTATTTCCATTCATCAGACTCATGAAACATGGTTCGTTTTTTCTTTTTTATTCTTTTTGTTTTCTTTTTTATTCCTCTTAGATTTTTTATTGATGATATTTCTTGATCTTATGGTTTCAGGAGTCGTTGTTATTGGAGTCATGTTCATTACAACCTTCCTTGTGAGCTTGGTCATGCTAGTGGTTTGGAATGTGCACCTTTTACTTGTACTGCCCTTCTATATAATATTTTATGTTATAGAAGGAGTATTTCTGTCAGCTGTGTTGAATAAGGTACCACAAGGAAGGTGGGTTCCCTTAGTAATTTCAGCAATCTTTTTGACCATAATGTTTTTTTGGAGCTATGGAAAGGAGAAAAAGTGTAAATAGTTGACAGAGAGACAAGTGAGCCGAGAAGACCTCCATGCAATGGTTGACAATGTGGGATGTCGTGTCCTAGGAGTGAGCTTCTTTTGCAGTGATCTTATCTATGGATTGCCACCAATTCTTCGACACTATGTGAAGAATGGAGGCTCTCTTCATGAAATCCTTAATATTCTAACCATAAGGATTGTTCCAGTAAAGACAGTGTTGTTACAGGAGAGATATATAGTGGGAAAACTAGGGCCAAAGGGTGTATATAGATGCTTGGCTCAATATGGTTACATGGATATGAGACCAAGTGTAGAAGGATATGAGTTTCTTGACCAGATCATTGAAAGCATAAATGAACATATTAGGAATGAGGAACTCATGGATAGTTCAGATGTGACTAGTGTTTCAGATGATCATGGCAGCAGAAAATCAATGGGAGATTTTAACTACTCTACTAAAGAAGAATTGCAACAACTTGAGTTGGCCAAGAGTACAAAAGTTGTGTATGTGCTGGGCCAGACCATCCTGATAACTGGTAATAGGAGGAATCCTATTGATGGACTCATTGTTGTGATATATGGATTTCTTCATAGCATTTGTAGGTCAACCATTTCTACATTGAAAGTACCACCCACACAGCTGCTTCAAGTTGGAATGGTATATGAAATTTAGAGTTCAAAGCAGGACATAGGCATGACCTCGGATAAATAAGTATCCGATGTAGGGGCAAGGAGAGACACACCTTTCATTGTATAATGTTTTGTTTTCCATTGATTTTTATTTTCTATGGTGATATATAAGATTTTGTACTAATATTCTATGCTCTGATAATTTTTTTTTTTAATTGAGTAAATACTTCTTATACATATACATATCTGCTGTGGGGTTGAACCCGGGTCACATTACCAATAATGCAAGTGGCGTCCTTGCCAGTAATTTATATATAATTGAGTTGTTACTTTATGCTATGATAATTTACTATGCATAAGCTTTTTTTTGTGTAGCGGGTTGATAGTTGTATTTATTATTCTTAATCCCTTCATTCTCTTTGTAAATTATTATGGTCGGTAATCATCTACATCATCCGTAGAGTGGTATTACAACAATTTGCAACTATGCATGTATAGTTTGGCAAGATTGGAACTTGGGTCTCCTCGAAAGTTGAGGAATATAAAGATTGAACTAATGTCATTTGATCTATGGATTGAACTTTTACATCTTCTATAATGACTGAATTTTTCAAATAAAGCAGTTGTCTTCACAATGGCATGAACTCAAGTGGTTAAATGTGTTGACTTTCAAAACAGAGACTGTAACCATATTTTTTTTATAATGGTTACATGGAATTGAAACAGGCCCCATGCAAATTACGTCATGACCAAATAGTGTTATTACAACATCTATTACATCATGCAATATTTGGTAAGATTAAAGCCTGGGTCTCCGCCTTAAAAGTCAACGAAATATAACCAATTGAGCTCATGTCATTTGATTATATAATTGGTTATAAAGGATTAAAAGGGCTCCACCCGAATTACATCATGACCACATAGTGGTATTATAACAAATTGCTAATTTTACATGTATTGCTTGGCAAGATTCAAACCTGGGTCTCCTTAAGAGTCAAGGAATTTAATTCATACCAATTGATGAACCTCGTATAACCAAATTAATATAATGAAGATCCGCTATTATTCCAGGTTCCAAATAAAGATTTCCGAGAGCTTGAAAGAAGCAATAATTCCCATATCTGAAAGCAGGTAAAGTTTGGGAAAGCTGGACTGAATTTTCTGGTAGGGATTGGAGGATTGTTTTCAAGAGAACATATAGTTGTGGCTTTCTTCTTTAGGGTGGCCATTGTATTACATTATCCCAGTCCTATACTGGGTGGGTAATGGGTCTTAAATGCCAACAGAATTTTTAGAATCTAAAGCCTCCGACATGCTAATCAGAATTTTCAATTGCAGAAAAACATTTCTTGTGAGAAGACTCCATTTCATGGTGACTGATGACAATACTTATGGCAATGATGCTGGTCATCTAGACCAACAATGTCTTCAAAGAGTGAAACCAATGGCCCTGCATATGTTTTTAAAGAATACTAATGACAAGGCATATACCATATAGTGAGGCTAATGGCAGCAATTAGAGCCTAAGATAAGTTGTCAACTTGCAATTAGGTAATTTGAATAACACAGCATGAAAAAATGGTAGGTCAGTGCAAAAATGAATGAATGAGATCCAAGGGATGGAATGACATGCCATTGCCTACATATCTAGTTTCCACAGGTCTAGATATTCAACTGGGTCCAATATTAGATTGAAATTTTCTTTTATAAAAATTGGGTAAATTACTGTTGTTTTTTTTCTTTTCTTTTTTGAATTATGATAAAAAATATAGATATGTTGATCTTATATATATTGTTTGTCTGTTAATTTTATAAAAAAAAAAGACTATATTACAATTGTTAATTCACATTGGACACAAGGTCCATTTTAGAATTGGAATGAAAAATATTCTCTAGGCCACAAGTGTGTAATACGAAACTATATTTAATGGATGTGGAATAACCTTCCAACAGAGAACCACATAACAAAGGGGAAGACCAAATACAAGTAGATCAACCTAAAGATCCTGAATGGACTAAGGTCCCACAACCCAAAATTTTAGTACATGCATTAGCTAAGATTTCTACTCCCCAAACCATGAAGGTGGTGGGGTATTTCAAAGGCCAACGACTTATCATCCTCATTGATTCTAATAATACCCACAATTTTATTGATCCTCGAGTGCTAAATAAACTTGTTACATCTATTTTTGTAATTTTTTTGAGGTTATGGTTTCCAATGTGGGTACTCTACTATGTAAGGAAAATGTAAAACTATAAAAATGGAGATGGGTGGCTACAACCTTAGGGTCGACATGTTTTCCTTTCATTGGGGTGTTGTGACATTGTATTAGTTACTCAATGGCTTCTTGTCCTAGGCCTGATAATATGGGACTTTTATGAGGTATGCATGCAATTTATAGAACATGGGAGGTAGTACACTCTATGAGGTATGACAAATGGTCTTACCCAATTCATCAACTAATATTGCATAGAATTGTTTTTGAAAAACATTGTCATAGGGGATGGTGGTATAATTGTTGACACTACATGCCCCAAAAATCAATGATATAGTTAAGTCAGTTGAATTACAAGGCATCTCTTTTTTGTGATAAAAAATACCATTATGTCTTCATCAAACAAAGTACATGTTTCATTTTGATTCATGAATCTCATGAATGTATCTAGTGTTTAAAAATAATCTTGAGTCTTTCATCAAGAGATCTAAAAAGAAACTTAAGTAGAGTTGCTATAAATTCTACTACATGCAATATAATGGTTCTCACGTTTTGGATGACTTACTTCGCCATCATTAAAGCAAAAATATCAAAAAAAAAATCGTTCATTGATTATGATCTACAAATTTAAAATAATTTAAGAAAATGATCAATAATTTAAGTGATCCCAAAAGCATATTATATGCATTATAGACATCCTTACCATAGGCATCCTCAATCTATATGCCACCCTTGAATCCAACCACAATAGCAAGGTAGATAGCCATAAGTACATAGTTAAATTTTGGAAAGAATATCCTATCCTCATTTTCTGTTAAGGTATCAACAATTTTCACATGAGGAAAACAACCAAGGTCCATGGATTGTTTTAAAATTGAGTAGGTTGTTGAAATCAATGCTTGACTAACAACAATGGTTGTCAAAGTGGCAACAGTAAACATTTTGCAGTACATAGAATTTGATATTGAGTTATAGTATGCAAAACTCATGTCTTCTAGATGCTTGATCAAATAAGTTTGTGTTTTGCATATGTGATAATCAAGGCTAGATATATTTATATTGAGAAAGCAATCTACAATGCAAAATCCAAAAGTACATATAAAATTGCAAATTGAAGTAAACAAAGCAAGATAATAAACTGTAAACAGTTCTTTCTTTTAAAATGGATAGAAAACTTGTATTGATCGCTTGTTGAAGTGACCCAAATAAGCAAACATTGCGTCAAAACTTAGTTTAATAAGATACAAGAGACTACTTTTTAGGAGCTCTCCATTGCAATCCTTATTTTAATTATGTCATTTATATAGGCAATCTCAGCTAGAGTATGGAGTGAACTCAAGTGGTTATAACAGGTCTGTATTCATTTCTCACTTATATATATAATGAAATTTCCTTTGCTCACTCCATACTCTAGTTAAGATAGCCTATCTAAATGATCTAATTGTAGTAAGGATTGCAATGGAGAGTGCCTAAAAACTTCAAAAAGAGATCAATACATGTTTTCCACCCATTTCAAAGCAGAGTACTGTTTATAGATTATATAACTTGCTTTGATTTTTTTAATTTGCAATTTTATGTGTAACTTTGGCTTTTGCATTGTAGATTGCTTTCTCAATGTTTGCATATCCAGCCGTGATCATCACATACGCGGGACAAGCAGCTTATTTGATCAAGCTTCCATAAGACATGAGTTCTGCATACTACAACTCAATACCAAATTCTGTGTACTGGCCAATGTTTGTTGTTGCCACTTTGGCAGCCATTGTTGCTAGTCAAGCATTGATTTTAGCAGCCTACTCGATGATAAAACAATCCATGGCTCTTGATTGTTTCCCTCAAGTGAAAATTGTTCATACCTCGTCAGATAATGATGGCAGGATCTACTCCCCAGAAGTTAACTATGTACTTATGTTTATCTGCCTTGATATTGTGATTGGATTCAGGACTGGCACAGAGATTGGTAATGCCTACGGTAAGGATGTCCATAGTCCATAACACATCATTTTTCTTTTAGATTAACATATACCATGGGAGTTATTTTAAATTTTTAGATTATTATGTATGAAAGATTTTTTTTTTGATGTTTTTGCTTTGATGATGGTGAAATAACTCACCCAAAACATTAGAACCAAAATAGTTCAGGCAGTAGAATTCAGAACACCTCTACTTAAATTTTTTTTTAATCCTATTGTTAAAAGAATCAAGATTCCTTTTAAACACTATTTTCATTCATGAGACTCATGAAACATGGTTCGTTTTTTCTTTTTTATTCCTTTTAGTTTTTTTATTGATGATATTTCTTGATCTTATTGTTTCAGGAGTCGTTGTTATTGGAGTCATGTTCATTACAACCTTCCTTGTGAGCTTGGTCATGCTAGTGGTTTGGAATGTGCACCTTTTACTTGTACTGCCCTTCTATATAATATTTTATGTTATAGAAGGAGTATTTTTGTTAGCTGTGTTGAATAAGGTGGCACAAGGAAGGTGGGTTCCCTTAGTAATTTCAGCAATCTTTTTGACCATAATGTTTTGTTGGAGCTATGGAAAGGAGAAAAAGTGTAAATATTTGACAGAGAGAAAAGTGAGCCGAGAAGACCTCCATGCAATGGTTGACAATGTGGGATGTCATGTCCTAGGAGTGAGCTTCTTTTGCAGTGATCTTATCTATGGATTGCCACCAATTCTTCGACACTATGTGAAGAATGTAGGTTCTCTTCATGAAATCCTTATTATTCTAACCATAAGGATTGTTCCAGTAAAGACAGTGTTGTTACAGGAGAGATATATAGTGGGAAAACTAGGGCCAAAGGGTGTATATAGATGCTTGGCTCAATATGGTTACATGGATATGAGCCCATGTGTAGAAGGATATGAGTTTCTTGACCAGATCATTGAAAGCATAAAAGAACATATTAGGAATGAGGAACTCATGGATAGTTCAGATGTGACTAGTGTTTCAGATGATCATGGTAGCAGAATTTCAATGGGAGATTTTTAACTACTCTGCTAAAGAAGAATTGCTACACCTTGAGTTGGCCAAGAGTACAGAAGCTGTGTATGTGCTGGGCCAGACCATCCTAATAACTGGTAATAGGAGGAATCCTATTGATGGACTCATTGTTGTGATATATGGATTTCTTCATAGCATTTGTAGGTCAACCATTTCTACATTGAAAGTACCACCCACACAGCTGCTTCAAGTTGGAATGGTATATGAAATTTAGAGTTCAAAGCAGGACATAGGCATGACCTCGGATAAATAAGTATCCGATGTAGGGGCAAGGAGAGACACACCTTTCATTGTATAATGTTATGTTTTCAATTGATTTTTTATTTTCTATGATGATATATAAGATTTTGTATTAATATTTTATGCTTTGATAATTTTTTTTTTTAATTGAGTAAATACTTCTTATACATATACATATCTTCCGTGGGGGTTGAACCCGGGTCACATTACCGATAATGCAAGTGGCGTCCTTGCCGGTAATTTATATATAATTAAGTTGTTACTTTATGCTATGATAATTTACTATGTATAAGATTTTTTTTGTGTAGCGGGTTGATAGTTGTATTTATTATTCTTAATCCCTTCATTCTCTTTGTAAATTATTATGGTTGGTAATTATCTACATCATCGTTTATTTTTTCATTTATGAATCAATTTTTTTTTAATTGGTTATAAAGGATTGATACCGGCGCCACTCGTATTAGATCATGACCATAGAGTGGTATTACAACAATTTGCAACTATGCATGTATAGTTTGGCAAGATTGGAACTTGGGTCTCCAGAAAGTTGAGGAATATAACAGATTGAACTAATGTCATTTGATCTATGAATTGCTCACTAGTCTCCTCCACTAGTTCCAGAAAGAGTTGTTTAAATCCAATTTTATTATTGCTACAACTCCAACAATACCAAACTCTTGAAGATGCTCTAGTGTAGGCTAGAATAATCGAAGGAGGGGGATATCACAAAACCCCGTAAAAAGGAGTGGAATAAGAACACAAAAGGCAATCCAACACAACCAAAGCTGGCAACAGTTAATCAAGTCACCATTAGCATTCCAGGGCTTGTGCAACCAATGCTTACTCAGAAGGCCAACTATCATACCCAACCTCCTCCTGCAAACTACAATAACAACACTCAGACGAATCAAGGGCAAAACCAACAACATCACCCTAAGCGATAATTTATGCCTTTCGTTGAATCTATGGATTCACTATACGATAGTCTATGTGCAACCAAAGCGAGTACTCTACCGAACATCTGACCCATGGATCCGAATGGACCAAAGTCCATGGGACGTTGTAAAGACCTATATTGTAAGTACCATAGGCAAAATGGGCATGACATGCAAATGTGCTACAGGTCAAAACACCTAGTACAAGACATGATTGAGAGTAATGATATTCAAGTTTATAATCCTCATGCAACAAATAATCAACAAATGGATGTCTTTAAAGACCCATTTCCCACTCACGAGGTGCAAGAAAATCAAGCAAAATAGGTAAACGAGGTCCATACGATACCCACTCAACAAGGGTTCGTCGGGATGGTTAGCATCGTGACAAGGAATAGGCATTATCCAAATCAAGTTGCACCACCTGCAAATTCAAACGACATTCCCTCCATGTCACAGCCTCCACCAACTCTAGTGCAAATCCCTCCACCTCGTCCAGTGGTCACCATAAAGAGTAAGCTTGCTCAAAGCTTACGAACAACATCGGTCTGACTCTCTATTTATGAGCTTATCCAACAGTCTCCACCTCATTAAGAAGCTCTTTTGGAGATCCTTAAGTCGATTGAATTGTAGTCCCAAAAGTCTAACTCCTTTATCAATTTTGTGAGGCACATTTAGTAGTGCAAAGAGCCAACAATCACATTTCATGAACATGAACTCAAACCAATATCAAATGACACGGTTGATCTTCCCTTACACATCATTGCATGCGTAAATGGAAAACCTTACAAAAAGAGTTCTAATTAATACTAGTTCTTCAAGCAATATCATCACCACAAATGCTCTCCAACATTTAGGTCGTCCAGCATCCCACATTGTTGCATCCACATATACCATCCGAGCATTCAACGATACTCTATGCTCAACAGTTGGCACTATAGTCTTACCTATTTAGGTGGGGCATAAAACTATACCAACGTTGTGTCACATCTTAGAGGGTGCAATGGCCTATTATGTCTTATTGGGCAAACCCTGGATTAGAGACATGAAATGTGTGCCATCCATAGCTCACCAATGTTTGAAGTACACTTACGAAGGGCAAGTACATGTTGTCTCCGCAGACCTTGAGCCCTTCAAATACTGCAACTTGGTGCAACACCTCCTCAAGTTGATCTTACCATTAACTCACTTGGAATTCCAACCAAATATACCCATTCAAGGTTCGACTCCTTCATTAACGCCTTCCATTAATCCATTACCATCTTCTTCTATACCACCCTCATTATTGGCACCTTCAGATATACCTTCGTCATCTTTAAATCCTTCACAGAGGAACATGTCGAAGAGGCCTATGGATGAGATACCTCCAATCATATCTACCATTTCCACGGATGAAATTCCTAGTCTAGAAAATGAAGAACCATCTCATGAGGTAAGCATTGATTCATCTCAAGCCTTGCTTTCGTCTTCTCCATCCTCACTATCACAGGTCATAGTCCATCTGGCTACTACGGGCTTAGGAGAATACTTAGTAAGGAATATTATAATAGTTCTAGCCATTGAGACAATTCAAAATATGGGACGACCTCGTCTTCCCATAGGTACCATCGTACCTCTAGGCATACCTCCCAATCAAATGAACTTCATATATGGGGGTATTGAATATGGCATAGAACCATATCCTCAACAAGAAGAGGATGAAGAACCCTTTTTTGAGGACATCAATTATATGTCCAATCTCGAATTTGCCATGCGATATCTCCATCGTTGCCATTGGCATGGCTATGGTTTGGGGTTGTACAAATAAGGTACTCACGTTCCTTGCCAACCGTAATATCAAATACCATATGATAAATCTATTTCAGAATACAAACCTATGTCTCTCAACATCCTCATAGACAGTTTAGAGCATCTATGTTTGAACTATAGAGATGAGCTTGCACGCGATCCTTACGCTAATCCTAATCATGTCCACTATTTGGGGGATTATTTCCCCACAACTATGATAGATCAAAGGATATCTCACGATTTCACTCGATCCTATGAAGAAGGTGAAGGTTCGCATACTCTTCCATCCGACAATGAGGAAGAGGATCAAGGTCCTCATTATGAATGGACAACTGATGATGAATCAGATTATTGTGTAGTACCTATTAACTCCCCTAGTTCAGATGAGAAATATAAACAGATCCTCCCATTGGATGATGAAGAAGAGTTCTATTTGCATGTGTTCCCATTACCACATTCCATCTGGTGATAGCTCCTACCACTTAAGGAGCAGGCTCACCCCCTTCCACCCCAAAGGTACCCATAAATCCTTTGGTCACAAAAAGCCCCAAAGGTATCCATAAATACTTTGGTCACCCAAAAAACCCCAAAGGTATCCATAAACCCTTTGGTCATCCAGAAAGCTCCAAAGGTACCCATAAACCCTTTGGTCACCCAAAAGCCTCAAAGGTATCCATAAACCCTTTGGTCATCCAAAAAGCTCCAAAGGTACCCATAAACCCTTTGGTCACCTAAAAGCCCCAAAGGTACCCATAAACCCTTTGGTCACCCAAAAACCTCAAAGGTATCCATAAATCCTTTGTTCAACCCTTTGGTCACCCAAAAAGCCCTAGAGGTACCCATAAACCCTTTGGTCACCCAAAAGCCCCAAAGGTACCCATAAACCCTTTGGTCACCCAAAAACCCCAAAGGTACCCATAAACCCTTTGGTCACCCAAAAATCCCCAAAGGTACCCATAAACCCTTTGGTCACCCAAAAAGCCCCAAAGGTATCCATAAACCCTTTGGTCACCCAAAAAACCCCAAAGGTACCCATAAATCCTTTGGTCACCAAAAAGCCCCAAAGGTACCCATAAAACCTTTGGTCACACAAAAAGCCCCAATGGCATCCACTAAGCCCATTGGTCAAATGTATATATATATTAATCAAAATCCAAAAACATCATAAAAATAATAAAATACAAAAATATTGCATTACATTGCATTTCATATCGTTGCATTATACAATCACTTGCATTAAGCATACCCATCATTGCATTTTGCATTCTAGAGTGGCTCATACACGTCTAGTACTAGGTCTGTACACTAGCCATCCTTCAAAATCAACTTTGTCAAAAGTCATTATTAACACTCATGTACATTATAATTATCATTTTCATCCACATTCCCAACCTTTTGTATTTATGTATGTTTCCCTTTACCTAGTCATTTGTTATAAGGCGTCATTAGGGTTTTTGGTCACTCAATCGTCTCTAGTTTTCTTTTCATATTTTGTAAAAAACTATCATGATTTTTAGAAGGTAGAGTCCTACTTTTATTGTACCTTGTATACGTCATAATTCCAACACATTTTCACATTAATAAATCCAAGTTTTACACAAGGAAAGATGAAACCTACAAAGTGGTCCTTGTTACCTTAAGCGAAAAGTTTACCTTGCTCATCCTCCTATGCACATGGTTCAAAAATGTTGAGAATTGATAAAAGGACAAGCTCCTCCCTATCCAAAGCAATAAAAATCCCTTGCCCCATGCAAAATCCTAGGCAAGTATCCAAAACGCAAAAAATACAAAAGCAAAAATCCACAAAAGAAAAAGTGGTTTTCACCACTAACAAAAGCAAAAAGTAAAATAAACAGTGGTTCTCACCACTACCAAAATTCCTTGCTCACCAAAACAAAAATGATAAAATCCCTGGAGCAATTCAAATAATAAAAAGAAAAGAAGGGAGTACTGAACTTGAATCCCTAGAATTCTCAGCATTTGACAACCATGAGGTGATCCTCATTATAGATTGGGTGGCATCAAGCCTTCCTAGCAATGGCGGTATTCTTACGCATGATGATATGTCTGTCACATTAGCCACCTTCTTTTGTATAGACCAATGTTAGTTTGTGGATGAGCTAGCTTTTGGTAGCCTGTATTACCTATGGTCTAATTCAACTACGTACAAAACTCAGGATCATGATACTCGCAGGGTGATCTTCAGTATAGATGGGCTACAAAGTCTTGTTTGGCTCTGAGGTAACTTTATGTGTTATCATAACAATGAACTCACATGCACACACAGGGATATTGAATATCTTGGTCATCCTAGCAGATTTATACCTTGCCAAAAAGTCTTGCATGGTTAATATATAAATTTTGACTAGTTCACTAAAGTGTTTGAGTCTCATGAAAACATTAAGGACATTCTATAACATTTTCACAATCCATCACATAGTCTTATGATAATGTTAAAAATGAATCGATGAATTTTATACAGTCTATGGTGCTAACATAGTGTATCAAATAGTATTCAAAATTCATCAGTACAAATTAACAAATCATCCATTTCATTATGCATACACACATGTACATATTATCAACTAACATCATATTACCATACATGCATCCATGATATTGCATCCATAAATGCATCAGTAAATCAAGAAGCAGAAATAAATGCATATCATTGCTCACCATCAAAAATCACAAAATAAAATAAAAATCAAATAATCATAAAAATTCAAGTATGCCTTGTACCTAGTTAGTTACCCTACACACTTGATGTTTGCAACGACTTGCGCTCCATGCATTCTGGAAATATGGGTAAATTATCATAAGGTTATTTGAACCAAATTATTCATCGATAAATTGAATTGTCTTCACTTCAATCTCGAAGAAGGCCATGGCGGTCGGACTACTCCACAGGAACGAGGTATTCAGTTCCTTTCTTCTATGAACTTTCGAATCATCAAAAATAAAAAATTCAAAAACAATTGAAACATAAAAAATTCAAAATCAACCAAAAAATAAAATAATCATCAAAAATTTCAAGTGAGCCTCGTATTCAGATATTTACCGTATAAACTTGGCAGTTGTAGCAACTTGCACTCCTTACAATCCAACAAGATGAGTATATTACCATAAGGTCAAATTGAACCAATTTGTTTATTAATGAATTGAAAAGTCTCTACTTCAATCCCCAAGAAGGCCATTGCAATCGGATTGCCCCACGGGAATGAGGTATTCATTTCCTTTCTTCCATGAAATATCAACAAAACCATCAAAATCTTAATAATACTGACAAAATTCACAATGGGTAAAGCTGAAGGAACCCCAATCAAGTCATATGGGTCAAGTGACTCGTCACTTGTATCACTGGTCATTCCCTCATAGACTTGTCGCTTGATGGGGTAGTCGTAATTATGAATTCACAAAATTCTAACTTTTGCTTGATGGGATATACCCATGTCCTTCGATTGAAATCATCTATAAAATTCAAAAAGTATTTATTGTCGAAAAATGTGCTAGTTTGCATTGGGCCACAAATATTCGAATGCACCAACTCTAATGGCTATGAATCTCTCCATGATTGTCCTGTAGGGAACGCATCTTTGTGCTTCTTTCCTACTAAGCAACCTTCACAAACTTGATTAGGTTGCTTTATGAGGGGTAAATGCTTCACCATCTGTTTCTTGTGCAGCACGTTCAGACCACTAAAACTCATATGACTGTATCTGAGATGCCACAACCATGTAGTATCATTCACAACTGCACTAAATGAAAGTAGTAATTAATTTTGAATCTCTAGGGGAAACATCTTGTTCTTTGTCATGGACACAGTTGCAACGAGCCCATTCTCTTTTTCCTGAATGATACATGCTCCATTTTTAAATTGCATAGTGTGCCCCTTCTACACAAGTTATCCAATGCTCAGCAAGTTAAGTTTCAAACCAGGCACATAATACACATCAGAGATGTGCTTCCTTTCACCTTGCCTAGTTCGGATTATGATCTTCCCTTTGCCCATGATAGGTACCTTACAGTTGTTCTCCATATTCACCTCGAATTTGATGGTTTCATCCAACTGTGAGTATATTTCTCTGTTCTCAGACATGTGATTGTTGTACCCACTATTGAGATACCAGGTATTCTTCTAGCTCTCCTCAGTACTGCAAGTTAACAATAGATTCCCAGATGCATCTCTACTTTTTACATTTTCATTTTCATTTGTATAGTGGGCTTGTCGCTTATTATCCTTGGTCAACTTCTTTATACACTCAGCTATAATGACCAAATTTCTTGTAGTATTAACATTGGATCTTTGATTTATCATACATCTGATTTGATCCTCCTTGCTGATTTCTTTCATTACCTCTTCTTCCTGTTTGATGGAAGTTGCAATTATTCTCTCCTTCACTGGAGTTTGACCTTCCTCCTCACTTATTACCTCTTCCATGCTTGCCTCTATTGCTTTGTCCTCTTCCTCCTTGAGAACTCGAGGCACCTTAGTGGGATTCTTCTCTTTTGTTATTGTCTTGGAATGAGACCTGCATCTTAAATGCTTGCTCTAATGAGGATTGAGATGATTGGATCAACCTCTACTCTTGTATTTGTAGAGAATCCATGAGCTCATCCACTTAGAGGGTTGTTAAATCCCTTGATTCTTCAATTGCAATCACAACTGAGTCGAACCTTGTTGGTAGGCTCCTCAGTATATTCTCCATAATTCTTTGGTTTTCCACATTCTCGCCATTCAACCTCATCTTGATGATTCCCATTTTCAGGGTAAATAAGTCATTCATGGACTCTAACTCACTCATCTGCAAATTTTCAAACTCTCTTCTCAGCATCTGCAACCTCACCAACTTCACTTTATTGGTGCCTTGGAAGGAGCTAGCTAGAATTTCCCATGCCTCCTTCGATTTGGTTGCTACTGCAATTCTCGAGAAAATTATTTCCTCGACTACCTGCATTATGTAGAATAATGTCTTTTGATCCTTCTTTCAATTCTCCTTCAAGAGATCTAACTCTGCTTGGGAGAGAGCACTCAATGCTGCTACATCTGCCAGTTCTGGATAACCGTTTTGCACTAGATCCTATAGCTCCTAAGACCCAAACAAGATCTTCATCTGGATGCTCTAGTAATCGTAGTTCTTACCATTGAAACGTGGGATTTGCAACTACAACGAATTACCTCCAAAAGCCATTGATTCTTATATTCCACAAGTAGGAGCTAGCTCTGATACCAATTTGAATTTTTTTGCTATGCGTAGGAATGTGCACGTCATGGGCTGGAGCACAAAAGTATTCCGTGAGACAAAACACGTATAATGTCGTGACCCGCATCAATAAATGAAATATGCCCCACGCCACAAAATAGAGAGGCTTTGAAGTCCGTGGACTGCAACAAATCAAACGCGGGATAGAGCTAGATGTTCTATCTCGTGATTTTATATCACAAGCACACTTTTCTAGGTGCAGCGGGAGCACGGGAGCTACGCCGCAAATTTCAACATAGGAAATCGTGCATATTGGAGCATAGCAATACGTCGCAGACTTGAGTACAAGATAAATTTGCAGGGGAGGACAAGTAAGAAATATGTTGCATGCTGTGAATTAAAATCACATGCACACTTTACAATGCAATTTATCGAGCGGGCTGTAACATGCTTGTTATATACTGCTAGAAATTGAAAAGGATTTTCAGCGGGATATAACGTGAACCGCAACAAATTGAAATATATCCTAACTTTGCTAAGTTCAGATTTATCATCAACCAAATAATACGCAGAAGGCAAAAAAGACAGAGATATTATATATTGCATAAACATGGAAATACATCCACAGAAATATCCAACTTGGAGATTTTGTAGGTTACAATCATATAGGAGTTTTTGAAGGCTACGACTTCAACTCCTGGCTTTCCTCCACGCTTCTGCTGCGTTGCTCTGATAAACTCTCACGTTATTCTGCTCCTCTCCTACTATTCTACTTCGCTACTCACATATTTATAGCTAGGATAGAGGGAAAATCTTACTAGCTTTCTGACACATATTGAATTCAAAACTAGGGTTTCTATCCAATCGCCAAATAACTGCAACTTCTGGTAATAAATACAAACACTTTAAAATACGGTGATCGAACATAGAATATAAGATCTATCAGGTGTGAAATATAGTTTAATTTCTAACAGTTATTTTGAGCAATTTTAATGCACACACTAGGACACATTAGATGCATATACATGACCTTGCAGAGGACTAACTTTATTTAGAAGTTGGATCTTGAAGACATTGTTTTGTACGAAATTTCAATAGTTGAGAATAGTCCTATCTCAGCTTATGGGAGGCAATCTCTCCAACTGAGTGAGCCACATGATCTTCGTATTCTTGCTAGGATTTGCTTAATTAAGTCCGACACTTGGGTGTACAAATGCAGTAGATTATGTTCTTACGAACAAATTTCTGATTCCCAAACCAGATTTTTATCTCTCACACCTTCCTCCAATTGATCATCAACATTGACTTTCACTCCCTTTACTACTTTTCAATACTCTTCCTCCCATCCCTAAGAATTCTCCAACACTTAAAACATAGTCCACTTTGATGCTTTTTGTTCAAACGATTATAATGCCCATCTCTCACAAATCATGTCCATGCACCATTCCCTCCCATCGTCACAACAAGTATAAATTTTAAATTTACATGTAAATTATTCAAATTTTAATTTATTTGATTCCTGTGTGTCATTTTGGTGCCTTCCTATTTCTTTTGACATATTAGCCTTCTTTATAGAGAAGGCATGCACAATGTTTTGTTGGAATGACTATGCTACTGCACTTAAGGTGCTTGAAGGGTATTGGTCGTAGGCTTGAACCAAAAGCTTTTTACCTGGTGATTTGTCTTGAAAGAAGAAATATGAAACCAACACTTTGACTTTTTTAATAGCTATACTACAACAATGTAGTAAAGAGAGTTGTATTTTGTATGTCATGGAAAGGAGGTCATGATTTCAAAACCTGCACCCTTTCATCTTGTAAAATGGAAATATCAATTGTTAGAGAGAATATCTGTCTTCAAGGAGGTAGGGGTGATCTCAAAGCTTTCGTATGGATTATCATGGAATTCAGTTAGACGATTGAGGAGTGCCAAGTCAGTTGTTTGAGTCACCCTTTTACTTTGCCTATGGGTTAATGGGATAGTTCAACTGGGAATATTCACTTCAGTCTCAATGCAAGTACTAGAGGATTGGTTAGTGAAACAGTTCTAAGATCTGATAGACCCAGTTTAATTCCCCTCAAGATTACTATGCAATATGATGAATGACATGGATGTTTTACTGATGTGACAATAATCTAGGCACCTCTGCGGACCATAAATTATTTCTTTATACTTGTATCTTGTCAACCAATCAAATTGAAGTAGACGTTGCATTTGCAGTGCATTAGTGGCATTTAGATGGCACAAAATGAGTGATTATCACTAGCAAATAAGTGGGTGACACATATGGGTTAGGACCAGATACAATTTTGTCAAATTTTTATTTTTTTAGGATTATTAGGGAAAAATTGTAGAGGCTATAACTTTCACACACACATCATTTTGAAACTTTTTTAAAATTGCATGATTTTTCAATCTCTATGCATTTGTGACATTAGTTTATAGGCCTCTTCTAGCGTTAAGGGTCAAATTGTGTGAAATAGTCCACAATCTCTATTGCTCTCTATTAAAAGGGTAAATTTATCATATTCTTTGCAATTAGAATATTTGGTCTTCTTTTCTTAAAGAGGCAATTGGATTTGTGATAGTTGCATCAAATTTTGAGTTTTTTGGAGGTATATAAGAAATGGATTTAGGATTTGCTTAAGTTAATCATTTTTCCTCCTTTGGGTTATTGATTTAGCTTTTTCATGAATAATACCTAAGCATTCATGATCTCTTCCTTCATATATTCCTTTTCTAAGTACTCTTAGAATTTCGTTATAGCTCTTAACTTAAGCAGGTTCATGTAAAGCCTTTTGTGGTCATAGAAATCAAATGGTCCAAGGGTAAGTTGAATTCTTCAAACAAGGTGACATATACTGTAAAAAAAAACCACGTTTTCAAGTCATATGTTATACAACTATGGACTATTTAAGTATTTTTTTTTAGAGGTATTTCTGATCTTGACTTCTCTTCCTCTTCTACAGCCTTAGCACAAGTGCTCATTGGATGTATGTGGAAGTGTAATAGTGAAAGTGATGAATACAGTCCAGCCTAAGGAGACTTTTGTACACAAGGTACTTTTGTAGCCTTAGATTTTAGCTAATGAGAGAAATTCAGATGAGTTTACCTCAAGTGTGGACACCCCCTAGAGCATCCATTATGGGGGGATATTATTTTTACTATTATCTTCTCTTCTTGGCCCCTGAATTTAGTTTATGAGGGGGTGTTGAAAGTTTAATCTGACTTATGGTTAAGGATGATATTGTATGATATAATAATGTTTACTTCTAGAGGAAATTATTATACAATGCATTTAGTTTATTATAATATCCATCCATTGTATCAAGTGTTGTGATTCTTATGTATGGGCAATATAGTGATTATTTATGGTGCCTACAAGTGCCCATTATATCTGTTTTTTTTGTCCTTTTTATATTTTTTGTAGAAGATTTGATTGAATGGACTGGTTCTATTTGTTTTTATAAATAGGTGTGAATTCCAACATTAATTTCTAGAAAGAAAGAAAAGTTAAGGTGCACACTTAAATGGAGAAAGTTATGTTATATATTGGATAATTCTAGTTCACAAAACAACTTTTATTTTTAAAAAGATGTTAGAAGAGCTTGGATTGTATAATGACCCCCTCATATGACCTTTGATTGCAAATTAATTAATGGTACTTAACTTACCATTTTATTTGGAATGTGAAACTGTTAATGGTTCTATGAATGCAGCACCAAGAACATTCCTTGGACGGACAAGAAAAATCGTTGGAAAAAGGTAAGCGGGGAATGTGAACACATGGAAGTTCACATTGAGATACTTCATGTAGGTGCATAAAGAATGGACTTCATTGGGCATGTGTCTTGTTTTAATATTTGCATATTGTTATATTGGCTTATTGTCATATTTGTTCTTATCATGTGGCAATGAAGATGCTATGTCATGGGAGCCACCTTTTACAAGTTGTGATGAATTGAAAATATTATGTGAAGGTTACTTGATAATCATTAAAATGGAAAGGTATGTTATAAAAAATAAAAATAAATAAAAAAATAAAAAGCGCATTCGGTTGGGTAATTAGAGTAAAGTATACATTATGTGATTATGTAGTGATTACATTGGAATAAAGGAATATGAAGCCATAGAATAGAGTTTAAGCCAAAATTTCATTTTCTCATGGTGATGAATGTATGATAATGAATGTTAATAATTTCCTTCCAGTTGGATACTAGGCATGTCTTTTGTGTTTGTTAGGTGATCCTGGGTTTTCCAAGTGATGGGTAGAAGATAGAAAGGCTGGTAGTTTTAAAGAAAAAGGGAAAAAAGGTTTTTCGGGAAGAAGGCTCTCGCTAGTTTGGGCGTTCGTCCAGTGATAGCAAAGGAGCAAAACTAACAAATTTGGAAAATACAGTGGACAAAATACTGAACTTTAATCTATAGGTTGGATTTTTGATTATTTGTTTTATACTGCTTGAAAGAAACCTTCCATTTTCTGAAAAGTGCATGTTGTTTGTAACTGCATTGAATGAATAGATATTGTTTGTGAATATTTGATTGAAGATCTGAAAAAGTACTTAATATAGAATCTTCGTCATATACATTCTCTAATTAGGACTTTGCTGTAGAATGAAATAATATACATGCTGTAATTTGATTGTTTTTAGCTTGAGCCTTACATGTGAAAACGAGCAAGGTGGGTGTTGTGTAATAACATGAGAAACGAAGTGAAATGCACAATTTCTTTGGAAACGGATTGAGTGCTTGAATGGAAAAATGAATACATGCATGTGGACTGTATTGTTACTTAGTTCAGGTTGTTATCTCTGCAAACTTTGTTGTGTGACATAATAAACTGAATTGCATAAATAGAATTCATTTCATACTAGAGCCAACTCTGATCCCCATTCTTTAATTAACTCAAACCGGCAAAGTTGAGGACTGTTGAATCAAGTTGAAGCTCTGTGCACGTCTCGGTAAATGAAGAGTACAGTCGGCCTAAGAACGAGAAAAACTGGCAGCAGATAAAGCCATTAATGATACTACACCTCTTATCCAGGTGTTGTAGGTGAGTTGGAGAGGAGAGGGTTCAAATCTCCACCTTACTAAAAAGCTGAATTGGGTATCCAAAATCCAATTGATAATGTTGGTGCGGGCAGGATCGGGTGCAACTCCCTGTGACTTTGACGTGTAAAACCCCTGTTCGTGGTCTCTCAGACCAAGGCGGCCCCATAAGGGATTTTTCGCTTAAAAAAAAAAAAAAATACTACATCTCTTCCAAATTATTATGCTATCTTCAGATGAATGTTGTAGAAAATGAAACGGATACCTCTTCCTTACTACCGTAAACTGAGTTCTTTGTCCATCGTTTGAGTCCGGTCAATAGCAGGTTGGGAGAACCGGCTTGTTGGATTTAGTGGAAGATGGTTAATATGAATCCATTCAGCATGCAGCATGTCTGTGTAGTCAAATGAATGTAACAGCCTAGAAAATCTTGTAACAGATATCCATAGATTCAGCTGTATAAATTGTGTATCAATATCTACAATTTCTTGTAATGAAACTTACCCCTTTGCAAGAAATGTATTTACTTTGATAGGAACTTGTTTTCTATAGTTGATAAACATTCTGAGTGTGGCTTTTGATCAAACGTTACCTTGCATCTTTGAGGGACTTAAGAAAATAAGATGTGGAGTATAGCTGGTTGGAAACGTTACCTTCGCACGTATTAATGTATAATTTTTTTAAGTGAAAAACCCCTTGCGGAGCCGCTTTGGTCTGAGAGGACACGAACAGGGGTTCTACACCGTCAAAGTCACCCGGGGGTCGCAATTGGATTTTGGATACCCGATTCAGCTTTTTGGTAGGGTGGAGATTGGTGCTATTAATGTATAGCTTTCATACTTAGCTGATTATGTGTGAATAAATTTTTAGGTGCCTTATTTTATATAAACAAAATCTTGATTGTTTTATCTGTTCAATGAAGAACAAAAGGAAGCACAAAATCTTGATTGTTTTATCTGTTCAATGAAGAACAAAAGGAAGCCAGTTCTAAGTTAAAATAGAGGTAAAATGTTACTGCACAAACTCATTCTAAATCTTCATTTGATGACGCAGTGTTTTGTTAACCCGACTTGGTTTGATTGAAGAAATTTAGACTTACACATATAGTAGATAGAACAAATTGTGTAATTGGATCAAAAGTGATTTGGTGTGCTCTCGGATGGGTATTGTTTCCAAATACTAAAATTATATTTCTCTTAGAAACATCAAAGAAGACTAGAACCTTATACCGAGAAAATACTTTCTTTAAGAAAGCTGAGGTTGGATATATTTCTTTACCAGCGATCTACTCGCTGTGCATAGAATGGAATTAAAAAGCCTATATTGAAATTAAGTCGCCTGCTCGTCTTGATGAGCGCGACTTCTTCAACTCAAGTTTAATTTATATGTGGAGAGACTTATACGTTTTAATTAATGATTTGTATAAAGAGAACCCTTCAATAGTGTTATAAAGGAGTAGATAACGTGTTTTATCTGATGTGAATCTGGGGAATTGGAATTAAGAAGGAAATCTATAAGTTAGACTTCGAATAAATATTTAGTAGTTGGCAGAAGCCAGATTTCTTTAGAAAAATATGTTAGCATCTTTGGTAAAAGAATCATTTGGGTTGTGAACTATTAGCTTAGCTAAGTTAGTTAAAAATAATGATCTTGACTCTTTTTCAACAACTCCTCTAATTAAATGATTAAGTTCAGGAATGGAGATAATAAATTAAAAAATAAATAAATAATAATAAATGTCTTATAACAAATCTTAGTAATGGATGGGTATAGTATGTTTATGGGGTGAATCAAAGTTAAGATTTGTCCTTTTTGATAATTTGAGTTCTTTTTACGGGAATGATTTACTTTAATGGCATTTAAAAGTATACTTTAAGTTTTATTAGTGAGTTGTTGTTGAGTAGATCTTTTATTATAGTTTGGAACTTAAAAAAAGAAAACCTTTCACTACCAACTTAATTACCCCGAATTATAGAGTAAAGTGAAAGAAAACTTAAAGAGGACATCAGGAAGGGATGACTGTTAGTAATTGTTGGTTACGGATCTGCCACAGGAAAGGGTCTGGTTTGTCTATGCGCCCTAGACCCACCCAACAAATTGAAAGATTGGAAGGAAGGGATGCCTTTCGTGCCAATCTCCAGAGAAGGTTGGCTCTTATACTACACTACACTAGGGTTTCAGATTAAGGAACTAGAAAGGAATTGGGAAATTGCAGAAAGAGATGAAAATAACTGAAAGGAAAGGGAAATATGGCCACAGGCCAATAGAAACGGCAGGGGAAGAACAAGCAGCACAATCACTAACTTCTACTTAAACCAACAGCAATCAATACCAAGAAAATAACAAAAACTAACACTGAACTATTCTTTGATACGTATCCTTTAGTAATTCCAGGTTTTGCCCTTTATCACACACTTAAATCTAGATTGCAGAATTTACGGTATGCAAATAAAGAAACAAAATTAACAGAAATCATAATAGAAGGCATCATACACAGAAAAGAAGTCCAAAATTAGAACCAGGAGTCTTTAAAATTGATGCAGAATCCAAGTACAACAACTTTCTATCAAAATGTTTCTCCCGATTACATTACAATGAGTTGGCTATTATAGAGGGATTTACCCCCGTAATCATTAATGTCAAAACCCTAAAATTGTTGGGGTAGCTGAGATTTGACCCCTGTCAGATGGCAGAGCCTCCCTGGAATGCGGCTCACTCGTGTTTGCAGCGGCTTCGGACAGTCTTTGCAACTGGGGGAGCATGTCTCATTATTGCAGTAGGTGGAGCCTTCTCTAGGGGGCTTTCCTAGATCTGACAGCGTCGTATTGATGGGATGGGCATGAGACCTAGATTCATGTGCCATGAAGGTATCTTAAATTCTCACCTAACTTCTCTTTCTCGGGATGCGCACCCTTCGGAGTGCCTTTTCAATTGTTGCCTCACCATTTTAAAAATGCTTTTGTAGGAGTTCGTCGAAAATTAGGACTGAGGTTTGCTTGATGTGAGCACGAAGCTCAGCTTCACTGGGAATGGATCCCAAATATGGGAGATCTGTCAAAGCTGGGGGGAGCAAGGTTTTGGCCGAAGTTGGGCATTCTGGCCGACATAGAGCATTTTGGCCGACATTGGGCTTTAGGGGCGAACTTGAGCACTCTGAGTTTTAGAAGCGAGCTTGAGCATTCAGACCGATAGAGCATTTTAGCCGACATAGAGCATTTTGGCAGACGCTGGGCTTCGGGGACAAAGTTGAGCACTCTGAGTTTCGGGAGCGAACTTGAGCATTCAGACCGACATAGATCCCCCCGATTACATTACAATGAGTTGGCTTTTATAGAGGGATTTACCCCCGTAATCATTAATTTCAAAACCCTCAAACTGTTGGGGTAGCTGAGATTTGACCCCTGTCAGATGGCAGAGCCTCCCTGGAATGTGGTTCACTCGTGTTTGCAATGGCTTTGGACAATATTTGCAGCTGGGAGGAGCATGTCTCATTACTGCAATAGATGGAGCCTACCCTAGGGGACCTTCCCGAACCTGACGATGTCATCTTGATGGTATGGGCAGGAGACCTAGATTCGTGTGCCATGAAGGTGCCTTAAATTCCCACCTAACTTCTCTTTATCGGGATGCGTGCCCTTTGAAGTACCCATAAAGTTGTTGCCTCAACGTTTTAAAAATGCTTTTGCTGGAGTTCACCAAAATTAAGGGTTGAGGTTCGCTTGATTTGAGCTCAAAGCTCAACTTCGCTGGGAATGGAGCCCGAAGATGGGAGATCTGTTGAAGCTGGGGGGAGCATGGTTCTGGCCGAAGTTGGACATTCTACACGACATAAAGCATTTTGGTCGACGCTGGACTTCGGGAGTGAGCTTGCGCACTCTTAGTTTCGGGAGCGAAATTGAGTATTCTGGCTGGCATAGAGCATTTTGGCCGACATAGAGCATTTTGGCCGACGCTGGGCTTCGGGGGCGAAGTTGAGCACTCTGAGTTTCGGGAGCGAACTTGAGCATTCTGGCCGACATAGAGCATTTTGGCTGACGCTGGGCTTCGGGGGCGAAGTTGAGCACTCTGAGTTTCGGGAGCGAACTTGAGCATTCCGACCGACATAAAGCATTTTGGTCGATGCTGGGCTTCAGGGACGAACTTGAGCACTTTAAGTTTCGGGAGCGAACTTGAGCATTCTGGCCGTGCCTTTGCCAAAATTTCAAGCCCAAAATGGGCTTTCGTTGGCTCTACATCTCGGGGTCATAAATTTTGATCCACTGTCCCGATCGCCTATTATAATATATTTTCGAAAAGCTTGCAAAAAGATCTGCAATGATGAAATATCCAAAGATCATTTCATTCACTTTATCATCCTATTTTAGGGCTTGCAAAAATACCAGCACTTTTGCATGCTCTTTATTGCTTAAAGCTTCTTACTTAGGCAAAATTTTGTCAAAAAATTTAATGTGGCAAAAATGCCAACATTTCTGGCAGCTCGTAGGGCATTTAGCTTGTCTGAATGCAGATCGATCCCAAGCCTTTATCCATTGGGCAACGGAGTCATCCTCGTTGTCATCCTTAGAGTGTTCACTGACGGCAGTAAACTCTTCCCCTAACTTCTCCCCTTCTGCCTCTTCCTCCTCTCTTTTGTACTCATGGTCCTATTTGGTGCACAAAAAAGCATGAAATAAACTAAAAAAAACAATTGAAACTTTACTTACTATCCGACCTATTTACATTATTTACACATAATTTTATGACATGATTGGCATGTCGCCACCACAAAATTGGCTTTGGGTGCCTATCCGGTAAATCTGTAATGTCTGGACCAGATCTGATTGTACTTCAGTCGATATTTGAAGTTCGGCTAGCTTCCCAAAGTTTTCCAGGTTGCGAACAGTGTGCAACGTGGCAGGTTATCATGCATGTCAGCACTCATACCATTAATAAATAACATGGTGAAGATATTTACCACATGAGATCCTTCTTTGAGCACTGGTTGCAGTGATGTCTGGAGCCAATACCACAACTTTAGAGAGTCCACTGGATGCGGGCTCTTGAGTATGGGTTCTTCCGGTGATAGACCTTATGTCGGGATCTCTTCAGGATCAACCTCCTGATGAGGCATGCTTGTTGGGTTTTGGCTAAATACTTGCGTGCTATGCCGTAGGACATAAAAAAGGTGCAAAAATATGCCCTCTTTGCTCTCAGAATCTGTCACTTGAGCATGTTCCCCTTCTTGGCCCATTTCCTGATGGAAACTGCAAGAAACTATATTATCCATTGCTTGAGTAGTGCTTGCATATTCCCATCGTTGACTTTGGACGAGATTTGCCTCTTGAGCTCTACACATCTGCATTCCAGGTCTGTACAGTTTGAGGGATCTGCCATTGTGAATACTGCATGGGATAGACGGGAGCAACAACTACCAGAGAAAGTGATGGAAAGGCAGTTTCTCCCCACTGTATTTTTCCTTAAAGGAGTAGAAGTTGCTCTGCTTGTACTGCTTCCTTAAGGGTTTGAGGGAATCTCTGTTTGCCTGATTGCAGTAGGAGGAGGCTTATATTTGGGTGGAAAGCCCGAACATAGAAGGGGTGGGTCTGTGCTTGTGTCAGATGGATTTCCTCTAGAATTCTCCTCCAACTCCTGCAAAATAGGACTTTGAATTCTGTGATGCCCTCTAGAGGTGCTCTCGTGATGGTGGAGAGGTGCATCAAGAGTTGGAAGGGATCCTAAGAGTCATCAAATGTGTTGATGAGTGCTCCCGCTAAGTCCTCCCATGAGCAGATGCTCTTACGCCCAAGTAGTTTGTACCACTGTAGCGCCCTTCCTTCCAAAGATAGGACTAGAAGTCTGATCATGACATCTTCGTGGGTTATGCCATAAAGGGTCGCTAGAGCAACAACACCTTCAAGGTGCTCTTGAGCCATTCCCTCGGTGCCATTATATTTTGTTAGGGTCTTCAAGGCACTTTTGGGAATCTCATGCCAACTTTGGAGATTCGGGCTAGGATCATCCCAACTGGGATAGCATACCTTTGCCATTATAGATGTGGTCTGCATAGATCACGGTTCTCGCCACTAAGTCGGAGTCGCCAAGTGAACATTCTTCTCTCCACTTGTGAAGTCAAGGCTACTCACCAAACCTTGATTACTCTGGGGTGTCTTCTTTCAGTTTAAAAGATGCCTACGATCAAGAAATTTGGATCTTCAGCTCAGTCAGAGTCACCAGGGATTTTTCCAGATGAAGGTAAGCCAAAGATTCACCAAACTCGGGCTTCCTTAAAATATGGAAACTATTTGTCCCACTGGGCATGCTAGAAAAACTGTTGGTTACGAATCTGCCACAGGAAAGGGTCTGGTTTGTCTATGCGCCCTAGACCCACCCAACAGATTGAAAGGTTGGAAGGAAGGGATGCCTTCCGTGCCAATCTCCAGAGAAGGCTGGCTCCTATACTACACTACACTGGGGTTTCAGATTAAGGAACTGGAAAGGAATTGGGAAATTGCAAAAAGAGATGAAAATAACTGAAAGGAAAGGGAAATATGGCCACAGGCCAATAGAAACGACAGGGGAAGAACAAGCAGCACAATCACTAACTTCTACTTAAACCAGCAGCAATCAATACCAAGAAAATAACAGAAACTAACACTGAACTATTCTCTGATACGTATCCTTCAGTAATTCCAGGTTTTGCCCTTTATCACACACTTAAATCCAGATTGCAGAATTTACGGTATGCAAATAAAGAAACAAAATTAACAAAAATCATAATAGAAGGCATCATACATAGAAAAGGAGTCTAGAATTAGAACCAATAGTCTTTAACATTGATGCAAAATCCAAGTACAACAACTTTCTAGCAAAATGTTCCCCCCGATTACATTACAATGAGTTGGCTTTTATAGAGGGATTTACCCCCGTAATCATTAATGTCAAAACCCTAAAACCGCTGGGGTAGCTGAGATTTGACCCCTATCAGATGGCAGAGCCTCCCTGGAATGCAGCTCACTCATGTTTGCAGCGGCTTCGGACAGTCTTTGCAGTTGGGGGAGCATGTCTCATTACTGCAGTAGGTGGAGCCTGCCCTAGGGGGCCTTCCCGGACCTGACGACGTTGTCTTGATGGGATGGGTAGGAGACCCAGATTCGTGTGCCATGAAGGCACCTTAAATTCCCACCTAAATTCTATTTCTTGGGATGCACGCCCTTCGGAGTGCCCCTAAAGTTGCTGCCTCAGCGTTTTAAAAATACTTTTGCTGGAGTTCACCAAAAATCAGGATTGAGGTTCGTTTGATTTGAGCCTGAAGCTTAGCTTCGTTGGGAATGGAGCCCGAAGATGGGAGATCTACCGAATCTGGGGGGAGCAGGGTTCTGGCCGAAATTGGGTATTTTGGACGACATAGAGCATTTTGGCTGACGCTGGGCTTCGAGAGCGAACTTGCGCACTCTGAGTTTCGAGAGCAAACTTGAGCATTCCAGCTGACATAGAGCATTTTGGCCGACATAGAGCATGTTGGCCGACATAGAGCATTTTGGCCGACGCTGGGCATTGGAGATAAAGTTGAGCACATTTGAGTTTCGAGAGCGAACTTGAGCATTCCGGCCGACATAGAGCTTTTTGGTCGACGCTGGGCTTCGAGGGCGACGTTGAGCACTCTGAGTTTCAGGAGCAAACTTGAGCATTCGGCCGACATAGATCATTTTGGCCGACATAGAGCATTTTGGCCAACACTAACATGGTAACGTTATTTTTTGTTGTTCATCCTTCTAATAAATCAATCATTTGGTAAATGTAAAATCCAAGGCTATAAGGTATTTTCAACTATAAGTAGCTTCCAAACTTATCTAATCCCAGGATAAACATTAGCTCTATTTTTCATAAATCTTTAATCAAAATTTTAAATAATAAAAATTAAATATTAAGACCTAGTTATTTCTGTAACTTAAAGAGAAATTACAACATTTACGTCATTAACATTTACATCATTAAAAGAATCACCCAATCATTTCTTTCAACTATATCTAAGAAGGCTTTTAACTCTTTTATTTTAAGAGTCCCACAATATTCATATGATTAAAATGGTAACGCTTTAAGTTTATTTTATCTAAAATTATTCTAGCTGAAACTGGAATGTTCCCTTTAGAAGCAATTGCTATGACCAAGTTGTTATGTTACTTGAAAAAAACATAAAACATGACAAATGATAGATGGCCTAGGGCAGCTAGGGACGAAGAGTTGCATAGGCGAAAGAATACATGGATGAAACAAAATCAGAAATGGATGAAACGTTGGGAAATCAACATAAATGAATGCCCAAATGTCAACAAAGACATACAAAATTATGTGAATGAAAAGTTCGAAAGTGGAATGTGGAAAAATGCAAGCAGGAAAAGACAATATTATATTGCAAATTTTAACCCAACGTATGATCACAAGGAAAAAGCGTATATAGGCGCTGAAATCAAGTGGAAGGAAAAAATACTCATTGCTCAGATAAGGACTTAGCTCTCATAGGCTTAGATGTGAAACAGGGAGATGGACAACGTCCAAAGAACAATGGGAAGAAAGGATATGTACTCTATGCAACACAGGGGCAATAGAGACAGAGGAACACTTCATCTATAAATGCCCGAGTTTTTCAGATATCCGTGACAAATACAAAGAAACACTTGGGAACGAGTTTATGACAGATTTATTTGAAGACAGTAAAATAAAAAAAGTTGGGGAATTGCTAACACAAATCAGCAGGAGAAGGAACAACCTTCTCAAAAATATTAAAGATCATATTTGAGGTCCCATAAACCATATTTGGATCTAGCGGACGTAATTAAAATCTTTCATTTCATTTCATTTATCAAACTTAAAACATAACATAAATAAGAATATAAAACCACTAATTTTCTAATAATCTAAATAACTACTTAAGCTTTAAAACTCATTAAAAAATGAAACCACTAATTTTCTAATAATCTAAATAACTTCTTAAGCTTTAAAACTTATTCTTAATGAAAGAATTAACGGAAATACTTTTCCTAAAAACACTAATTTATGGAAGAAAAGCACACAATTAACAGGAATACTTTTCTTAAAAGCACTAATTTATGAAAGGAAAACAGCTCTTAGCTTAACTTTTATCTTTTTCTTTTTTTAAAGAAATAATATTTAACCATAATGAAATTGACTTAGTAACATTCATTTAAGAAGAGTTAAGTTAAATAAGTTAATTTTTGAATATTTTTAAATTAATATTCTGTTTTGTGGTGGCTAACTCTTTTTTCTTGAAAAATACTTTTTATACACATCTAAGCTGAAGATTGATTGGTTTGGTAGGAGTGTTGTTAGTTGTGTTGAATAAGGTGCCATAAGGAGGGTGGGTTCCTTTTGTAATTTCAACGCTCTTTTTGACCATAATGTTTTGTTGGAGTTATGGAAGGGAGAGAAAGTATAAATATTTGACAGAGAGAAAAATGAGCCCAGAAGACCTCCATGCAATGGTTGATAATGTGGGTTGTCATGTCCATGGAGTGAGCTTCTTACGCAGTGAATTTATCTATGGATTGCCACCAATTCATCGTATGAAGAATGTAGGCTCTTTTCATGAAATCCTTATTATTCTAACCATAAGGACTGTTCCAGTAAAGACAGTGTTGTTAGAGGAGAGATATCTAGTGAGAAAACTAGGGCCAAAGGGTGTATATAGATGCTTGGCTCAATATAATTACATGGATATGAGCCCAAAGTGTAGAAGGATATAAATTTCTTAACCAGATCATCGAAAGCATAAAAGAACATATTAGGAATGAGGAACTCATGGGTAGTTCAGATGTGACTAGTGTTTCAGATGATCATGGCAGCAGAAATTCAATGGAAGATTTTATGTGCTGAGACCATCCTGAGAACTGGTAATAGGAGGGATCCTATCGGTGGATTCATTGTTAAAATATATGGATTTTTTCACAGCGATTGTAGGTCAGCCATTTCTATATTGAAAGTACCACCCACACAGCCGCTTCAAGTTGGAATGGTATGTGAAATTTAGAGTTCAAGACATGGGTATGACATGGGATAAATAAGTATCCAAATTTATCTTTTATTTTCTTTTCTATGATGATATATAAGATTTTGTACTAATATTCTATGCTCTCATAATTTACATGTATAACATTTGTTTGTGTAGCGTGTTGATGGTTGCTTTCATTATTCTTAATCCCTTCGTGTAGTGTGTTGATGGTTGATTTCATTATTTTTAATCCCTTCATTCCTTTTGTAAATAATTATGACTGGTAATTATTTACATCATCATTGATTTTTTATTATTTATAAATCATTTTTTTTTAATTGGTTATATGGGATTGAAACAGGCCCCACTGTACTAGATCATGACCACATAGTTATATTACAACAATTTGTTGTATGTTGTAGTGTGTTGATGGTTGTTTTTATTATTCTTAATCCCTTCATTCCCTTTGTAAATAATTATGGCTGGTAATTATCCACATCATTGTTGATTTTTTCATTATTTATAAATCAATTTTTTTTTAATTGGTTATATGGGATTGAAACATGCCCCAACTGTATTAGATCATAACCACATAGTTATATTACATAGGGATTGAAACAGGCCCCACTGTACTAGATCATGACCACATAGTTATATTACAACAATTTGTTGTATGTTGTAGTGTGTTGATGGTTTTAATTATTCTTAATCCCTTCATTCCCTTTGTAAATAATTATGGCTGGTAATTATCCACATCATTGTTGATTTTTTCATTATTTATAAATCAATTTTTTTTTTAATTGGTTATATGGGATTGAAACATGCCCCACCTGTATTAGATCATAACCACATAGTTATATTACAACAATTTGTTGTATGTATTGTTTGACAAGATTTAAATTTGGGTCTCCTCCTTGACACTTAAAGAATATAATAGATTGAACTAATGTCATTTGATCTATGAAATGAACTTTTACATCTGCTATTTTGACTGAATTTTTTAAATAAAGCAATGGTCTTCACAATGTAAAAAGAGGCTTGAGATTTTTATTTTGATTTATATGGAGCACCATATGGTACTACTAAAAACTTTAGGCAATGCTTATGAAAAAATTGAATGATTAGATTTCCTGATTCTATGCAAAAAAAATATGAAGAAATTGTATGATTAGATTTTCTGATTCTATGCAAACAAACGGTGGCAGTGAGACCCACATACAACCAAGTGTGTTGCACTTGCAAGCGATGTTAGCTACTTATTGCTATATGCCATCATTAACTTTATTTTTTCTATTGATTTGGGGTGAGTTGTGGAGCATGGAGTTTCACACACAAAACAAGTTTTCAATCCTATGAGTGAACCTTAACAGTTTATCGAATGACAAGAACTTAAGCGGTTAAATCTGTTGACTTTCAAAACAGAGACCGAACCTTGAATAACCAATTTTTTGTTAATTGTTTATATGGGATTGAAATAGGTCCCACATATATTACATCATGACCACATAGTGTTATTACAACAACTATTACTTCATGCATCACTTGGTAAGATTCAAACCTAGGTCTCCACCTTGTAAGTCAAGGAATTTAACCAGTTGAGCTCATGCCATTTGATTATTTAATTGGTTATAAGGTATTAAAATGGATCTACCCGAGTTACATCATGACCACACAGTGACTCTTTATTCTTCATGCCAACATCCAACATTTCTAGGAAGCTTACTTTTTTGACTTGTAATAACATTTCTTATTGCAAAATTTTCATCTAAATTTTGAATTTATAGGATGATAGTTTCATTGTTAAATAATTCTAATGCTCAATTTAACATGGGCACCAAATGTGGTTTTCACTAAATGAATCACAAGCCTTCTATCTCTTATGTATATTATTTTTTCCTCTTATTGTTCTAATTTTTCTTCTTAGTTTATACCATTTGATGTTAGAGCTTATTCATCTCACACTTTTAGGTCCTTTACAATTGAGGTCATAGATCTATTCTCCTAAAGAGTTTTTACTACTCAACCTTGGTGAGCCTCATGGGTTTTTAGTGTGTCCTCTTCCTTATTATAACTTTCTTAGACTCCCTACTTGTTTTGAACTCGCACACGATCAATGACTTTTGGCCACCTGGTTAAAGAGACAACCCCCTTTTCTTTCTATAAACACATTCAAAATCTAGTTACTTTGAAAAATGAAGGGGAGGAATCGTTAGAGGAATTTGTTTACATTAATTCTTTTGAACAACATTTTCCTAGCTAGTATTGTGTTCTCGTATAGGTTTTGGTCAACTAGACAAAGAATAAAAGCTTTTGGATGAATGAAAACCACATTTTAGACTATGCTTTTACAAGAAACTAGGACATATATCTTCATGTATAGCATTTTATCTTGAAACCAAGATAAAACTTTTGAATTTTGAGCGAAACTTCAATGGTGAGAAGCTTGATTTTTTTATAAATTGTTTCGAGGCATATCTCAAGACCTTCAATGTGCCCCTAGAATTATGAATGTGGGCAAGATATAAATTAATGAACTATATATAAAAGGAATTCTCAATGATTGGGGTTGCTAGACTAGGTCACCATGAGAGCAATGCAATAAGCTTCTATAATCATGCTTAGGGTATTCAAGTTGTATTTTAATGACTACTACTTGTACGATGGAATGCATACAACACTATATTAAATAATCTTCTATAATCACAAAAATGGTATATTAAATAAGCTTCTATAATCATGCGTAGATATTGCATTAACATCTTCTTGTATGATGAAATGCATACAACACTATATTACATATACAATCTGCAATCATGTGCTGAGTATCTCCTCCAAAGCAATGTTTGTGCAAACGTATCCACTCTCTCTATAATACCTAGTATCCTCCTATGCATTATACAATATACAATGTGATGCATGGTCCCAGGTACAAGGTACTTGCTCAAATGAATGAGAAATCCTATTTATCTTTAGGTGTTGGTAGTTAAAAATAACTACCACCCTAGACACCTCACCTCTAGTTGGGTGATAACTACCCTACATTTGCACTTAACACATGATTACATGCATTACACCATACAAATTCATTTACATTATAAAACTTGGAACTGTTAAATTTATTACATCACAACTTATGACATCAAAACTAATGATACAAAATTATATTGTGCACGTCCAACTTCTAGTGCACTTTATTTGAATTTCCTATTTGTTTGATTGAGGCACATTAGGACTAGTGCCTACATCTGACCTCCCCTCTAAATTAGTTGACATCCTTGTCGATGACTGTTGCTACTCTTGGAGACTTTGGCTCTTCTGGGGTTGAGGCATAGGAAAAAGTATTCCTCCAAGGTCCTATATTTGTAGCTTCAAGGATTTTGTTTATCCCTTTAATTTTTTTGTATAGGCCCAGTAGCAAGCCCACTATAAGCCATAATGATTTAACTTCTACTTGAATTCTATCAACCTAGATTTCAACTCAGCCTCCTTCTTTGCTATTGCAGCTTATCTTCTTGTTGCCACTGCCAATTTCTCATCCCTTTCAAGAATCAGTTGATACCAGTGAGTAATCTCATCCTTATTTGCCTTAAGAAGTTAGTCCCTCATCGCACACTCAAACTTCAAGTAATCAATCAATTAATTGTGTTCTTCATGCACTTGCTTCTTAGCCTCTACCTCCTTTTTCAACTCTACTAGTTCTACTTTGACATCCTACTTACCCTTGCCAAAGTTGTGCTTCCATTATCTGCACCTGGCTAGCTAACTCTTCCTCCTTCAACTTATGGTTACAAAAAATCTACTGAAACTTCTCCAGTCTTATTGGTAACCACTGAATAAGATATTCCAAGAATTTTATTCTAGCATATGATTTGACCAATTCAGGTGTAAGCTTCACATACTTGACACCTAATTCTTGTTCAATATGGGCCACAAAATTCCTTTTATCTACATACACGCATATCGAATTCCAATAGAGTACTTGAGTTTCTTCTGGCAAGTTCTTCATTCCTAGATTTGACTTTGCATTGCCAATTTCCAGCTCACATGGTTGCATTTGATGAATTTCTACAAACTTCATGTGCTCATCATCACGAACCCAATGCACTAGTTTTCCTAATCTATTATTCATCCTCAGTTGCCAAAGTCGCCATTATCCCATACACCCAATTATGAAATCACTATATGCTCTATCCAACACTCCATTCAACTTCTCAAAAAATGTGTCAACCTGCTGATGTTTCCTCTCGATATTGGTGGTCTCCTCAAATTTGGTACTTCAAAATTGCTCACTCGTCTCCTCCACTAGTTCCATATCAGTGTCATATATGATGGTAGTTTTCTCCACATCCTCCCCATCGTGCCCTATTAGGTTGATCTTTTGTTTGGCTGCTTTTCCCTCCTAAATCATCTCACCTACCTCAGTAGTCTTTTTTGCTTTTGCCACCGTCTCCTATCTCATCTTCGGATCTTCTTCAAATGGTTGTCTACTCTTGCCCTTTTACCATAATCTAAACTTCGATGCATCCTACTTTCCTATAGCACGAGTGGCGGTATTCCCAGTAAGGGAGGTGGAGACAGATTTAGAAATGGAACACTAAAACCATAAGCATCTCAACACTTCAACTATAATTGTATGGTCTTTAAACCATATGATCCAATCAACATACACGGACTTCAATCGTATGATGTATGATCGTATGATCACTCAATCGTACAATCACCTTTGATAATGCAACTTACTCACAATCATATAATTCTTCACATGCAACAATTGTTCCTTCACTAGTTGTATGGTTCATAGCAATCGTACAAGCCACAATTGTTCCTATAATATAGTCTTCTATTTTACAATCCTCAACCTATCTGATATATGAACTCTTCTGCAATTGTACAATCGTAATTTACACACTTGATTCATCATAGTCTGGTGCAAACCTCTAAACTATGCAATTGCTCTAACTGTACAAATGAACAATAAATCATTATGCCAACTCTCGTGCAATATTCCAATGAACAGTTATTTCCCATGACCATTCATTGCACGATCCATTGCAACTATGTTGGCTGTAACCTAGAAGATAAAATCCTATACCAAATCCTACTTGTTGATGTGTCTTAACCATTACACAAAAGCTATAATTAGAAGAATGCACGAAAATAATAAAATAGTCAAAATATCCACACATGCATAGATAAAATTGGATAAACAACTGCATTGATATTTATCTCTGTTATAACCAACAACATGCTGATGTAAGTATAAAATGTGTCTAATTTGATAACAGTGGCAATCACACCACACACTTACATCTACAACCAGTGGTATTGTACTACAACACTCACAGGTTTAGTATACATCAATCTATCTTTACACTTTCTTTCTTCAGGAACGATGATGGGTCCTAAAATTGAATGGGGGCCTTATAATGCTTGTCCCAATCCATTCCAAGTAGTTCCTAAGACTTGTCCCAAGCCATTCCAAGAAATTCCTAGGACTTGTCCCAAGCTGTTCCAAGCAGTTCCTAGGACAACACACTATTTACAACTACCACCTTGAAACTGTTGTTCCATAATTTAACTTTAATTTCCTAAAGTCTAATTTTGATTATAATTAAATCTTATTTCATTTGAATTTTTCCTAATTTCGGCTAATTTCTCTTTTAATTTCATTTGTATCTTGCATTTCACACTAATTACACTTAATTTAATGCGAATTTCATTTTGCATTTGCTTTTCAAAATTACAAAAACTTATAAAAATCTACAATTTGACATCTATACAAAATTTACTTTTTCTTTTTTTTGAGAGGTAGTTTTACCACCGACATCTATCATTCCCTTTAAATTAGTTGACGTCCTCGCCAACGCTTGCTATTTCCCTGCAACTGGTTGCTTCTATTGTTCTTCGAGTAAATCAGCTAGTTGGATGTGGAGGATCTCTCATTCATCCCTCAATCATGTTGCATACTCATTGATTTCCATAGATTTTAGCCCAAAACTTTTTGCTTTCTCTTCTACTACAGCTAGGTCCATTATTAGTTTTTTCTCTTGTTTCAAAGTTTCTCTTTTAATTCAGCCTCGATCCTAATTACAATAGCTAGTTCTTCGTTCTTTTTAGCAATAACTTAATCCCTTTGTTCTAGCTCTATTGCATGAGCTTCTTGTTGCTCTTCCCTTACTTGGAGTGTGGCCTTATGATCCATAATCATTTCATTGTATCTTGTTCCTTTCCATTTCAACAATCTTCTTATCCTTAGTCTACAATTGTTATTTATTTTTCAGTTGCTCTTCCTTATCTTTCAGCTATTCCTCATACCTTTTCAACTATTTGTCTTGTTTTTTTAGTTGTTCCTCTTTCTACCTCATTTATTTACCCTTTACTTCTAACTGGTCCTTTGTAACTTTCAATTGCTCTTCTTGGGCCTTCAGATGTTGCTCATAACCTTGCTTCATCCCATTTATTTCTATGTTTGTTTCTTTCTACCTTGATTTTGCCTCTCTTTTTATCTTTTCAATTTCTTCCTCCATAGCAGCCATTTCTTTTCTTGTTGCTTCTATTTCCTCTTTTTGTTCTTCTTTGGCTTGGTGAATCTACTCCAACCCTATTGTAAGTCATTCTCTCCAATGCGTCAAAAATTTATATTGATGAAATAGTAATGCTAGTTCTAGTGGTGTTCCCTTGTACTCCACTTTTACTCTAGACATTGTCTAAAGCAACTTATATCCATATACACTCTCAAAGGCACTCTATAATTAGTCTTTGTTCCTTTTGGTAGCTCTTCCATTCCAATCATGCTTGTTACCTCTCCAACTGGTAATTCCCAGGGTTTCTTTGCATAGATTTTAGTGAGCTTCCTTATCCTTTCTTCTTTTCTCACCCACTTCATTACTTTATCCATTTCATCATAGGCTCTATCCTTCCAATGTCTTAACCATCCAACATAGCCTAGCTGAAACTATAATCTTGTATGATTGAACATATCCATTACTCTTCCAAAGAACTCATCTACCCGATCATTAGTTTCTTCTCCTTCTTCATCAGATAACCCAAAAGTGGGTATTTCAATCATAAAATGTGTCTACAACCCTTGACTAGTTCCGTCTTCTTGTTCTTCATCTTGCTCTTCCTGTTGGTTGGACTGTGTATCTTTGTTTCCACCCGACTACATTTCTTAATTTCCTTCCTAGTGGCTAGTTCGTTCTGCATCAATCTCCTACCGGTTTATTTATTCTACAATAATCTCTTATGATTTTTGGCCATATCTCACTCACTCGGACTCGAATTGAGCTAAAATTTTGAGGGTAGACGCCTAAAAAATCCTAGAACATCTCCACCAATTTTCATATCATTTGGAGCAACACAGATCCTAGCGCATCCCTATGTGTGAATGAGATATTTGGCAAGCGGCTATGCGAGGTTTTCATCTGGGTTGAGTGCAAGCAGCTCCAGAGGTTGGTTTTTAGGGCCTTCGGGCCCTAGTGACCAATATTTTTGTGGTTTATGCTCAATATTTTAGTAGGAAATGTTGCAAGGGATCCAAGATGGGTTAGAAATTTATCTTTCAATAGATCATACTGTGAACTTGAGTGACAACGGCTTCCAATTTGTTTCACAAAAGAAAAGTGAAAACCATACCTTTCCACGACGTCTAGGGCAAGGATTAAAGAGATCACGAAACAAGTTTCAAGCAGTTGATCAAAAAATGGCTCATATCTCAAGTGAATTTGGTGCTAAGGTGCACCCAAAAAATAATTCTACTGTGAAAACCCCTGTCAAGGGTAAGAATTTCGAAGACTCGGTCCCAAAAATAAATTTTAGGGATGCCCTTTGTGGTGGACAGCCTCAAACCAATGCTAATATCAATCTTAGGGCTTCCCATAAACCTCTAAGAATGCCTAAGATTGATCCTAGGAAAACGAAGTCAGGATGTCTTAAAGCAACTGATGGAACTCCTATTGTTAAGCTTGATATGGGTAACATTCAGACTGGCATTGAAGATTTAGAAAAAATAGGACTAATTTGTCGGTTCGTGGGTTTTCGTCCGAGTCTATTTGCTTTCAAAGTCTGGGCTGCAAAAACCTGGAAAACTAAAGGTGAATTACAAATCTCTATTTATCCAAATGGTTATTTTCTTGTTTTATTTGCTAATAATGAAGATAGAGAGAGAACTTTCAAGGGGGTCCTTGGTTTTTGGAAGGGCAGGGCTTTTCATGAAGCCCTGGCATACTAAATTTAAAGCCAAAGAAGAGATGCCTTCTATAGCTCCCGTGTGGGTTAGACTCTTTGGCCTCCCTATTGAATTTTGGAATCCTACTATTTTTTCTTCAATTGGAAACTCTTTAGGAAATTTTATGATGATCGTTGATTGTACTCAAAATTTTGAACATATTATTTATGCTCGGATTTGTGTTTTAATGGATTTTGACAAACCCCTACCTAAAAATATCACATTACAATTTGAGGAAGACACTTGGGAGCAAGTAGTGGACTATGATAAAATTCCTTTTCGTTGTGGAATTTGCCATGAATATGGTCATTTGGCCAGTGCTTGCCCAAATAAAATTCCTGATCAAAAGAAAGAAGATATAAACTCAGCAGGTTTCCAAATACCTAAGAAGAAGAACACTCGAAAAAACCAGTTATGAAGGATCAATCAAAGTCATCTCGCTAATATGTTTGAAATCCTTTCCACAAATGATGTACCAAGTGAGGAAGAGGAAATAATGGAAACTAAAATCTTGGAAACACAATTTAAATATGAAGGGAAGAACTCAGAGACAAACCAACAAATCAAAGGTTTTCAACAGAAAAAAAAGGAGCAAATTTACACAAGAAAAACAATCTTTCAAATGTCAAAACATCAAATAATGCAGGTCCCAATATAGATTCCGTTGAACCATCTAGTAAAATTTTGGCTATGTATGAGAATTCTTCAAGGTTAGAAGCCATATCAGATTCAATTGGAATAAGTCAAGAAATAGGGAAGAAAAAATTGAAGATGGATTCTCATAAAAAAGCAAGTCGCAAGACCAATCAATATCATATGGTAAAAGAAGGTGAAAAGCTTGTAGAGGAAGGTAAGATTAATGCCCTTCCCAACTTTTTTAGCCCTGGTATTAATGAAGATCATCACTTGGAATATTAGAGGACTCAAAGGGAGTCTTTCAAAACAAAATGAAATTAGAAGAATGATTCAGATAAATCATCCACATCTTGTTTTCCTTTAAAAAACAAAGATGTCAATGGAGGATATGGACTCAATTGCCAATAAAATTTGGCCAGCTGGAAAAGTGGTTTCCCTCAGTTCCCAAGGGACTTTGGGTGGCATTTCTTGTCTTTGGGACCCAAAAGAGGTAGTTATTCACCATATGGTTTGCAGTTTGGGTTTGTTGGTTATAGCTATTCAAAGTAGACGTTCCAACCAGATTATGCTCTGCATTACTGTTTATGCTTCGACTTCTTTGGAGGAAAAAAGAAGACAGTGGAAGGATAATACTCATATTATCTCTCATTTTCCTAAATCTTGGGTCTTGATCGGAGGATATTTCAATACCATCCTCTCTCTAGATGAGAAAAGGGGGGGAAATAGAAATTTGGACAAAAGAACTGACCTCATGAGCGAATATATTGTAAACCTCCATCTTATGGATATCCAACCAAATAATGGCCTTATGACTTGGTCTAACAGAAGGCAAGGCTTAGCTTGTATAATGGAGAGATTGGATAGGTTTTTTTCTCTAAAAATTTCTTAATCCATGGTCACATTCCTAAAGTGAAGACTCTTAATAATGTTGGTTCGGATCATTGGCCGATCATGGTGGAAATGTGGAAAACCAATGTGAGTTTCTCTCCTTTTTATTTTCAATTAATGTGGCTTAGAGACATTTCCTTCAGACCTCATGTGCAACAATGGTGGAAGGAAGGTAAACCTAGGCATGGGACTAAGATGTCTATTTTGCCAAAAGACTGCAATACATTAAATCCAAAATCAAGACTTGGAACTGGAAAGAGTTTGGGGATATTCATAAAAAAAAACATGAAGTTATTGCTCATATTGAAAATTTGAATAAGAAAATTCGTTTAGATGGCCTCACAGAGAAGAGAAGTGCAGATGAAATTAAACTCACAACTCAATTAGAGGAATGGGAAAAAAGAGAAGAAATCTTATGGAAGCAAAAATCTAGAATTCAATGGCTCAAAGAAGGAGATCGAAACACAAATTTCTTCCACAAATCTCTTCTAGCTCGAAGATCTCACAACTTTATTTCGTCCTTTAAATCAGATTCTGGAGATGTTGTTTATACTTGGAATGGAATGAACTCTATTGTTGTTGATTCCTTTTCCAATATTTTTGTTGCTACTCCTCTTGACTCAGCTTCACAACAAAATGTTCTTCAAGCAATCCCTTCTCTTATCACTTCTGAGGAGAAATCTATTTTGACTTGTTGAGTGAATATTTTGCCCTATAGCAAAATGATCACCACAACTAGAGTATCGAACAGGAAACTCTCTCTTGCAAAGAAATTAAGTAGCATTATTCATTTCTCCAAGGGTCTTGTGAACAAACATTCATGTGCATATAATCAATCAAGACTAAAGCAAATAAATGAATGTATACCAGAATAACTTAAACCATGCAAGTAACAGTTAACAAGGGGCATTTAATGGTTCGAATAAGTACTTTGCAACCATAATCCATTAAATCAACCAAATGCGAAGATAGCTTCTTTTAATGTTCTTGAGATTAAAGTGATCTACCCGAAACCCAGTTAGTTACCTCTTTTATCTTCAGCTTAAAAAGATTCCAAATGAGAAAGTGTGTGGTATAAGACACTTCATTTTAAGCTCCGTGCCTTTAACATGAGATTCATTTTTAGAGTTAGCGGGTTCGTTTTATCTTCATTTAACAGTGTTCCACTATCCCTATGTTAGCATTTGGTGTTAGTAAAGTTAGCAATGTTAGCATTAAATGTTAGCAAAAAAATTAGTAAATTAGCAAGCTAGGATTCATTCACTTGATCTTATTTAGTGTGCATTTGGAATTAGTAGCCCTCCTAAACCCATATTTTATCTGAAAATTAGATGAAGGTGTTTGGAGATGCAAGATTTAAAACAAATGCAAAAATTCTAGAATGGACCCGAATCGAAACAGTAGATTTTAAAGCAAAACTAATCTAAATATCAGAAAACTAAAACAGGAACATTATTTACAAAAGTTAGCTGGAAAAACAAAACAGGACATTAATTTGGTTAGCAATCTCCTCCCCGCAAAACCCCAAGTTATGAGATGAAATTCTAAAACAACCTGACCTAACAGACCTGAAACATAAACACAATCAAATTAGATCAGATGCAAGATTCTAAGGAAACAAATAATTGCATCATTCTATCATTCACCTATCGTAACCCACTTTATGGCATAAACGAATAGATACAAGAAACAATAATGCAAAGGAAAGATTTACAGAAATAGCAGCAGTCTTAGTTTCAATCTCCTTCTGATTTCACACACAAGAGTTGCTCTTGCCAAAAAAACCCAACCTAAAAACCTACAACTCAACTGCAAGCGTTAGCAAATATCCAAAGAATGTAAATAAACCAGAAATACATGAAACATTAGAATTATTCAGCATCCGCTCAATGTGTGCATAGTGATTCATTCTTTATCATTTTAAATAGTTCCCCATTCTATTGCCAATTTCACATGAATGCATATAATGAATCATGGAGGGTCTATGCAAGATCGAATGTATTGCCAAAGATAATGAACTATGGCTGACCTGCTTTACCAAGACTCTTAACTTTTAGTAGCATGAGCACAAACATTAAAACTATCAAACCCTCTCAGGACCAATCATGCATGAATTGAGTTCATATACCCAATCTCAAGGTTGGTTATGCGCCACTGCCATATTGAATCAATGTGCATGTGTAAGTGAAATCGAGCTTTGGAGAATCGGATTCTCAATCTAAGCATGATGAGAATTTAACCCTATCCTTACTACTCTGATTTGAGTTCATTACCTCATCTTAAGCAAAATGATTAAACCTATTATGGATAACTGCCAGGCTAACCTGTCCGTGTGAGTGGTCAGAGGTATTTCTTTTAAATGAGACATGTCGCCACGCATGAGCCTACTCCATTGCAAGTCAGGCATCTATAGCCCCGGTGGAGATCAGCCCCATAGTCCAGGCTTTGGCTTTGGCTTCTTTGAATTTTAGGGATGACTACCCATCCTTATGAGGAACACGTAGTACGATCCTTCCAACTCAAATGATGTGATGGAGGTGGATTAATGATGGATTCCTTGAATCTTAGGGATGACTACTCATCCTTGCAAGGGACATGTAGTACGATATTTTCAATCCAAGTGATTTTATGGAGGTGTAGTAATGGCTTCATTGAATCTTAGGGATGACTACTCATCCTTATGAGGGACATGTAGTACGATCCTTTCAATCCAAGTGATGTTATGGAGGTGGAGTGGTAATGGCTTCCTTGAATCTTAGGGATGACTACTCATCCTTATGAGAGACACGTAGTATGATCATTTCAATCCAAGTGATGTTATGGAGGTGGAGTGGTAATGGATTCCTTGAATCTTAGGGATGACTACTCATCCTTATGAGGGACACGTAGTACGATCCTTTCAATCCAAGTTATGTTATGGAGGTGGAGTGGTGAAAACCACTGTTTCATGGACTATGTTTTGCATGATGGGATAGACAAGAAAAATTCTTTTCGTCTCGCTTTTCTTCCAAGTAAGGTTTCAACCATTTTTCCCAAGATGTTCTTTATATGTGCAGAACGTTTCTAATTCAAGACAATGCGGCATCAGTTTCCAACCCCAAGACCTTACTTAATGTTTATTGTGCAATTATCCTAAGAGGGTCTGACATGCTTTTGGTGGTTGTTTTTTTTTTTTTTTTGAAATATGGAATGGAAATGAGACTCGAGGCTATTATGCAATGCATCCTGAACACAAATGGGTAAGATGGATTATACAAAAATGCTTCACCCTATCTTGCAAAATTGACAACTTTCATGTATCCCAGATTTCAAACGATATTCTTTAATGTGTTTGCGGTGCTCGTGGAGCTTTCTGTAATACAATTCTGTTGTTTCATATACTTCTAGTTTTAGAACATTGCTAAGGATACAAACTAACCACTTTGCTATTTTTTTTTTTATCAAGCCCAAAACTGGTCCTATGACCAACACACTAAGCTAAAAAAAATAATGCAATCAAAATGCCTCCAAAACCTCATTTAGAACAATCTCATCATGCTAAAATAAAGGTTGAAGGCAAAACCTAACACACACCTAAGAAAATCAAATCTGCACACACAGAAACAAAGCATGACATATTTACATATAATACAAGGCCTTGCCATTTCAGGCTTGGAAATAGTGCTTTAAATGCAGCCCATTGACGGGTAAAGACAAATCTTTTTCGTCCAGGGTTTTTAATCTAAAGTTGTTTTCACCTAGGACTTCTGAAATTTGGTAAGGACCCAACCATAAGTAATCAAATTTATCATGATCTCCTTTCCTCTCATGTCTCTTATCCCACAACAACACTAAATCTAAAACTTTAAATTTTTTGACTCTAGAATTTTTATCAAACCACCTTTTTACTACATCTTGGTGTTTACTGAAGTGAAGCATAGCCTCATCCCTCTTTTCATCCAGATGCATCAATTGTGTAGTCTAGCTTCAAGTTTATTAGCAGTTCCAAGGTAATATTTCATGAAATGTAATGTTTGTAACTTAAGATTTGTGGGAAAAATAGGATCTTGTCCATAAACTAAGTGGCAAGGAGATGTTCTTAATGATTCCTTGATTCTGATTCTATCAGCCCAAAGAGCCAACTTAAGTTTGTTATGCCAATATCTAGGATTTCTTTCAAGCAACTTTTTAATGACACATAACAAGTTCTTATTGGAAGACTCAGCCAATCCATTACCCTGTGGATAATAATTTGAAGAAAACTTCAAACTCACCATGTTTTTGAATGCCCAATTTGCAAATTCCAGAGAGGAGAAAGCGGAACCGTTGTCACTTACAATGGAGTTAGGCATTCCGAATCGAGTGACAATGTTATCCTCTAAGAATTTAATAACAACTTCTGAAGTGGCATTTTTTGTGGGAGTGGCTTCCGTCCACCTTGTGCAATAATCTGTAGCTGTAAGAATGTATTTATGGGAATTGGATGAATTGGGACTGATGATCCCAACAAAATCCAAACCCCATTGTGCAAAAGGTCTAGACTCAATTACAAATTGTAATGGCATAGAAGCACCCCTTTCTCTATTTGCTACAATTTGACAAGTATGACATGACCTCACATGAGCATGAGCATCTTTGAACAATTGAGGCCAATAGTAACCAGCTCTAAGGATTTGATGGGCTGTTGCATTAGCAGACCCATGTCCCGTCCCATACTTACTGTGGAATTCCTCGAGTATTTCTGCTGCCTCTTTTCAATCAACGCAACGAAGGTAAATTCATTCATGGTTTTTCTTGTATAATACATTGGATCTGATTAGAAAATTAGCAGATTTTAAACGCAAGGCTCTTCGTTGAGTAGAATTCAAATGTGATGGACACTTACCATTCAGTAAAACATACACAACATCTACATACCACTCATCTTCAGTTATATCTGCTATTTCATAATGCTGACATGAAACTAAGGGATCATTTTCTGCTATGGACTTAACCAACCCTTGTCTCGCACTATCTTCATAGGTTGAATTTCAAGATAAAATTCTTGAAGAGTTGAGATCCACTTACCTCACCTTTCACCCAGTTCATTCTGTATAAACATGGCTTTAACTGCAGGATCTGGGACTATAGCAAACACCCTACTGTGGACTATATAATGTCTAAATTTTTTTACAGTCTTAAATAGGGCATACATTTGCTTGTCCAAGATGGAATATCTCAATTTCGCATCTTTGAGAGGATTACTGAGGAAGGCAATGGGATTTTCAATGTTGCGTTCACTCTTATGAGTTAGAACACTCGCAAAGGAATGTTCTGAAGCAAATGTGTAAATGTAGAAAGGCTTCGCATAGTCAGGACTCACTAAAATCGGGGCTCTAGAAATTGCATCCTTGATTCTTTGGAAAGCATCCCTGTTTTCATTCGTCCATTTGATTTGGGCCTCTTTCTTCAACATATCGTTCAAGGGTTTTGCAATTTTTGAAAAACTTGAAATAAATTTTCTAACAAAATTAATCTTCCCAAAAAATGATCTCAATTCTTTTTTGCTATTGGGAAAAGGAATCTGTTGTATGGCATCTATTCTTTCAGGATCAATGGAAATTCCATATTTGGATATTACATGTCCCAATAATTTTCCTTCTATTACCCCAAAAATGCACTTCTTTGGGTTGAGTGAAATGCCATGTTCCCTACACCTTTGGAGCACTTTCCTTAGATCCTTGACATGGTTCTCCCTGTTCTTAGAAAAGATGGGAATATCATCTACATAGACAATAATGCACTTACCGATGAGTCCCTTAAAGGCTTGGAAATTTCTGTTGTTATCAGGTATCGAGGGGCAAGGGACTAATTCTATGGAAAATTTCTTGCACTTCTTGTGATCTGTTGGTTTAAGCATGCTAGCAGCTACGGCCAAAGAATCTACCAAACAATTGCCTTTTCTAGAGATGAGAGATATATTAAAAGCATCAAATTCATTTATTAAATCTCTAACTCTGGTTCGGTAAATGCTGAGTGCTTGTTCTTACATGTATATTGTCCTTTAACTTGTTTTACCACCAATTTAGAATCACCTAAGACCTTGATACATTTGATTTTATTCCGAAGGGCCAATTGGAGTCCAAAAATCAAGGCCTCATATTCTGCCACATTGTTGGTGGCCAGGAATTGTAATCTATATGTAGCCAACATAGGTTTTCTATATAGACATGAAAGTTTAATACCAGCTCCCGCCCCTTTTTTGGACTTGGATCCATCAAATCTTAAAGTCCAAACCTTATGGTGTTCTTCAGAATCATTGCATCTAATACTTCCATTTTGAGAATTCTCAAGAATTTCTACGTCCAAGCAATAGGCTCCTAATTCAGTTTCAATGTATTGAATCTCATTATATTTGTTGTATTCTGTTATCATTTCCTTGAGCCTAGGTTCACTATCAATTCAAATTTGGTTGGCCACTCCTCTCCAAGGCAACCACATATGTGAAGATTCTGTTACAATGTATCTGTTTATGTTCTTGCTCCAATCTCTTCCCAATACCATGCCATACTTGATAGGAATGTTAAGTACCAATATATCTATGTGATGTTGAACCCTAGGTTCTGAGTTGACCTGAATAAGAATATCCCTTAATTCTCCCACTGCCTCCATGGCCGATCTATCCAGTTGCACCACCTTGCTTTTAGAAGGTTTTGGTGTAAGTCCCAATTTTTGACAGATTTCTAGGGGCATAATGCTAGCAGAGGCCCCTAAATCTATTAGACAATTGTGTAGATTTCTACCAGCAATTCTAATGGTTATAAGAAATGGGTGCATGTCTCGCTTTTCCCCTTTCAAAGCCAATTGGGATTCTACACCATTAGCTTCATGAACTTGGGTAGGTGGATCCAAACCTTTTGGTGGGTTTACTTCTTAGCCTAAAAGTTGGGACATATCATACATTGAGACATTGGCCTTAGTTTTCTTCATGTCTTCTATCAAGTCATAAGTGGGTTTTTCCAAAATTGACATGTCTTGCACCAACTTAGACTTCTCCGCCATTGATGGAGGAGGTGGATTAACATCTCCTTTGAAATCAAGAGGAAGTAATGGGTTGTTTGGAGGGGTAGAGGAGGTTTTGGGATCCTTAGAACTCCTTGTGTAATACTTGTGATTTCCTTTCCCAAAACGTTTATTGACATGAAATTCCAATGTTTCTTCATCTTCTTTTCCAAAAAACTCCACATCCTCCTCTTCTTCACTTTCTTGGGAATATATAACTTCAGTAAATATAGACTCCTGCTTTCCATGGCAACAGTGCAGGCAATCATTATCACAAGATCCTAACTCTCCAAAATCTTCTGAGACATCTACCTGATTGGCTACGGGATTGGGTACTCGTCCATTATTAGGATGTGTGTTGTATGTTCCTTTTCCTCTATGGTTATGATGTCGGTTATGACCCATGACTTGGTCAATTTTTTTATTAAAATTTCCCATAGTAACCAAAACTTTGGCCAATGTTTCCTTCATGTCTTCTATCACGGATTCAGGCCCATGTGGTTGGGGTACTGTAATTCCGAGCCCAACTATATTTGCTGCATTAGCCACCTCTGGAACAGGGACAATGGCTTGGGTCTGGGCACTTTGATTCCATCCTGGATTTACACTTTGAATAGGAGTGATTGTTGGATAAGTCATTGGGCTTGGCGTACTAATCGGAGTGAACCCAAGTATGGTCAACAAGTTATTGCTCATACTAAACCCAGGCAAGGTCATCGGGTTATTTGGAATCAATGCCTGTGTTGAAACAGAGGAATTAGGATAAGTGGGAAATGATGCGACTTGAGATGGTTGTTGGAAATTGTTCATTGTTGGAACTTGTGGTGCCATTAATTGGTTCATCATGGCAAATTGGCTGTATGGACCGTATTTTCCCATCCCAGTCAATTGAGAGAACCCTACTCTGGGTAAATTCATTTGTTGTTCAAGGGTCATTGTCTTCGCATAAGCTAACGAAAGCATCGTAACCTAAGGATTCCTTCTAGTCAACAAGGATGTTAACGGATCTAAAGATCCAAAGTACAATTGCAGGGCCACCGCAGGATCTACTGCAAAGTGGCGAGTTAAATTTATATATAGTTTTTGGAACCTCTGATTGAATGTTCTTATGGGCTCATTGGGTAACCTTTTGCATGATACAAATAAATTATAAATTATGGAAGGATCCAACAACATTCGAAATTGGCTAATAAAGGCAACTTCTAATTGGGCCCATGAAGTAATGGACCCTGCGAGAAGATTCTTATACCATTCATTGGCCGTACTATCTAGAATAGCAGGGAAAATTCGACAAGCGATATCTTCATGGGTAACTCCTTGTCTAAACATGTAATCTTTGTAAATTTGGACATGTTCTTCGGCTGTTATGGGACCATCATGCACGAATTTAGGCAATCCCCTTTCAATATTTCTAGGCAAGTCATGGACTACCCTAGGGATATCCAAGGGAGAACTTTGTGCACCATACCAAAGGGCAGGTGGTTGTTGTTGTTGTTGTTGTTGGGCCATGTTATTCAAAGGTATCGACCCTATAGGAAAAATGGTGACACTTGTAATGATGGGGAAAAATGCACTTGGTGTAGCCGTCACGTTTGAAATTGTCTAGACGTACTTAAGTCTAAAGAAGCTCCTAACTCAAGTACACTGGGTGGTATTTCGATCTCTAATGTTTTGTTTCTCGGCTTCCTAGTAGTGGGAGAAAGGATTTGGAAAATAATTTTCCCTATGGTTTTGGACCTAGTAGCTATGTACTCAGGTTGGGCTAGCTTGAAAAATCTAGAACTCTAAAAGACTTCTCTCAACTCACTTACAAAATGAAACAAATAAATGTTATACCTGCAAGCACAATAGGTGGAAACAAAACTACCCACGTTAATCGTTAGAACAAATCGCAATCACAAAGCAATAAAAAAGGCCCTCCTTCTAGCGCCAAATGTTGAGTGAATATTTTGCCCTATAGAAAAATGATCACCACAACTAGAGTATCGAACAGGAAACTCTCTCTTGTAAAGAAATTAAGTAGCATTATTCATTTCTCCAAGGTTCTTGTGAAAAAACATTCATGTGCATATAATCAATCAATACTAAAGCAAATAAACGAATGTATATCAAAATAACTTAAACCATGCAAGTAACAGTTAACAAGGGGCCTTTAATGGTTCGAACAAGTACTTTGTAACCATAATCCATTAAATCAACCAAATGCGAAGATAGCTTCTTTTAATGTTCTTGAGATTAAAGTGATCTACCCGAAACCCAGTTAGTAACCTCTTTTATCTTCAGCTTAAAAATATTCCAAATGAGAAAGTGTGTGGTATAAGCCACTTCATTTTAAGCTTCGTGCATTTAACATGAGATTCATTTTTAGAGTTAGCGGGTTCGTTTTATCTTCATTTAACAGTGTTCCACTATCCCTATGTTAGCATTTGGTGTTAGTAAAGTTAGCAATGTTAGCATTAAATGTTAGCAAAAAAATTAGTAAATTAGCAAGTTAGGATTCATTCACTTGATCTGATTTAGTGTGCATTTGGAATTAGTAGCCCTCCTAAACCCATATTTTATTTGAAAATTAGATGAAGGTGTTTGGAGATGCAAGAATGAAAACAAATGCAAAATTTTTGGAATGGACCCGAATCGAAACAGTAGATTTTAAAGCAAAACTAATCTAAATATCAAAAAACTAAAATAGGAACATTATTTACAAAAGTTAGCTGGAAAAATGAAATAGGACATTAATTTGGTTAGCAATCTCCTCCCTGCAAAACCCCAAGTTATGATATGAAATTCTAAAACAACCTGACCTAATAGACCTGCAACATAAACACAATCAAATTAGATTAGATGCAAGATTCTAAGGAAACAAATAATTGCATCATTCTATCATTCACCTATCGTAACCCACTTTATAACGTAAATGAATAGATACAAGAAACAATAATGCAAAGAGAAGATTTACAGAAATAGCAGCAGTCTTAGTTTCAATCTCCTTTTGATTTCACACACAAGAGTTGCTCTTGCCAAAAAAAAATCCTTTATTCCGAAAAATAGTCTTTGTTTTTTTTTTTCTACAATTTCCAGCCCTTTTCCACTTCTTTAATGGCATATTTAAAACCTCTAAAAAATTTTGTTTCTCCCTCCATGACTGTTCGTTTTCACCTTCCCTTGTGCATGCATGTGTTTTGATTTCCAAAAAAAAAACTTTTTGTTTCTATTCTGTGGCCCTTCGTTTCATTTCCATGGTTTGGCTTCACTTTTCGTTTGATTTCGAAAGAACGTTTCCTTTTCTCCACATGGTCTTGCGTTAGTTTCATTTCGTGTGTAATGGCCATCTTAAATGATTTCAAATCATTAAAGATTACTTATGTAACATTTTGTCTTATTCATTGGATTTTGTCCTTATGTCCACGTCACTATTATCAGACGCACTGTCAACTACTCTGTTCCCTTGGCGAAAATTGGACATGTCGTGATATCGCAACATTTCTTATTTATTTGCTTGCCTGCCCCTTTTGAATCACGAAAATACATGTCGCGATATCGCGACACTTCTTCTCTTTTGGCCGCGATAATGCAACATGTCGCGATATCGCGACACTTTTATCTTTTGGCCGCGACAATGCAACATGTCATGATATCGCAACACTTTTTCTCTTTTGGCCATGACAATGCAACATGTCGCGATATCGCGACACTTTTTCTCTTTTGGCCGCGACAATGCAACATGTCGCGATATCGCGACACTTTTTCTCTTTTGGCCGCAACAATGCAACATGTCGCGATATTGTGACACTTTTTCTCGTTTGGTCGCGACAATGCAACATGTCGCGATATTGTGACACTTTTCTTTATTGTTCTTTATTTTCTCGTTTGGTCGCGAAAATGCAACATGTCGCGATATCGCGACACTTTTTTTTCTTATTCTTTCTTTTCTTGTTTGTCGCGAAAATGCAACATGTCGCGATATCGCGACACTTTTCTTTCTTCTCTTGCTCTTGGCCACGAAAATGCAACATGTCGCTATATCGCGACACTTTTCTTTCTTGTTCTTTCTTTTCTCGTTTGGTTGCAAAAATGCAACATGTCGCGATATCGCGACACTTTTTCTCTTTTGGCCGCGACAATGCAACATGTCACGATATCGCAAAATTTTTTCTCTTTTGGCCGTGACCATGCAACATGTCACGATATCATGACACTTTTTCCTCCTTTGGCCGCGACAATGCAACATGTCGCGATATCGCGACACTTTTTCCTCCTTTGGCCGCGACAATGCAACATGTCGCGATATCGCGACACTTTTTCTCTTTTCTTCTTTCTTTGATATTTAGCATATGGGCCACTTCGGTCTTCTTGGAAAACATGCAAAAAATGTGGGTCCCCAAATTTGGGGTACGTTGTGGAGCAGCCACAACATGACTACTTCTATTACTATCAATAACCTTCAACAAGTAGTTTTTAAAATGCAAAAAGGGAAAACCCCAGGTCCTGATGGTATTCCCATTGAGTTCTACCAAGAGTTCTGGGATATCCTTCATGTTGATTTAGTAGAGGTGGTGGAAGAAGCCAGGAAATCCAAAGAAATTTTGAAGGTTATTAATAAAACTTATATTACTCTTGTTCAAAAATCTCAAGAGGTTGATCATATCTCAGCTTTTAGACCTATTGCTTTATGTAATGTTATTCTCAAAATAATTACTAAAATCATGACAGAAAGGTTGAAGCCTCTTTTGCATAAGATTATTTCCCTAGAGCAAGGGGGTTATGTGGAAGGACGTAAAATAGTAGATGAGATAGTTCTTGCTCAGGAAGCCATCCATTCCATGGATATGCAAAATTCTCCTTCCATGTTCATTCGGTTAGACTTATCCAAAGCTTATGACAGAGTGGATTGGCACTTCCTTATCAAAGTTTTGAGGCAATTTGGCTTCTCTAAGGATTGGATGGATTGGATTATGGGATGTATCTCTTCAGTTTCCTACTTAGTTCTTATCAATGGTAGGCCTTCTTAGTCATTCCCAGCTTCTAGAGGTATTAGGCAAGGTGAAACGCTATCCCCTTATTTATTCATCATTCTTGCTGAATGCTTGGGTAGGACTATAACCAAAAAGAGGGAAAACAAAACCCTTGAGGGAGTTACCATTGCTCATGGAGCTAGACCTATCTCTCATCTTCAATTTGTGGATGACTCTACTCTTTTAGGTAAAGCTAAGTTAAGGAAGCTTCTAATATTAAGCAAATCATTAGCTATTTTTCTAAGGCTACTGGGTAGTTGATCATTGAAGATAAATCTAAAGTTATTTTCTTTCACTACTCTGCTAGACAGGAATCCATGGTCTTGGATAAATTAAGATATAAGAAGACCTCTCTTTCAATCACTTATTTAGGTATTCCCATAAATATTCAAAGGCAGAAAAATAAAGATTGGAATTGGTTGTTAGACAAAGTCAAGAAGAAAATTGGAAAGTGGACCAACAAGTGGCTTTCTTCTGGGGGTAGAATCACCTTGGTAAAATCAGTCCTTCAAGCTATTCCTATTTATGTTTCTTTCGTTTTGAATATCCCAAAGGTCGTTCTTCGAGAATTGGATCAAATCAGTCATCATTTCCTTTGGAGTGGTACTAAGGAGAAAAGAAAGTGGGCCTTGGTGAAATGGGATACTTTATGTCTTCCTAAGAGTGAAGGGGGGTTAGGATTCTGGTCTTCTATTAATAACAACAAAGCTTTAGCTGCTAAATTATATTGGAGGATGTTGCATAACCCTAATGCTCTTTGGACCAATAATCTCTGTGCTAAATATGCTGAGAACAAAAGTCCTGAAGATTTTGTTCGCTATCAAATTCCTACCAAAGGTTCTTCTATTTTAGCAGTTATTAATACTGGTGAGGATTTGATAAAGAAAAAAATATTTTGGATCATTCATAATGGTCAACAAGCAAATTTTTGGACAGATTCTTCGGATGGTCACAAGCCTTTGATAACTCAGTTTCCCGATTGGAGGCCTTGGATGGAGGAGCTTCACCGAGCTAATTGGATAAAGGTGGCTAATTACTGTCGGTACCATATTGGTAATTCAAAGGTTGGTAGATATTGGATCCCTATTGAGGACAGGCCTATTCAAATCCCAGAAAGGTAAAGAGAAGATATCCAAGGCATCCTTCATATGAGATCCCTCTCTTGGTCCCATGAAAAAGATTATTTTGGATGGAACAACACTACTAAGGATGAGTATTCAGTTGCTCAAGGTTATTTGACCTTATGCCATAATAATCCCAACCATTCTTCTGACATATTTTCTCGATTGTGGGCTCAAAAGCTCTGGCCTAAGGTGAGGTTCTTTAATTGGCTTTTATTGCATCGTAGGGTGCTTACTGGTGAACAACTTATGAAGCGTGGTTTTCATGGCCCTTTTAGATGTGAAATGTGTGAAGAGAATGTAGAAAATATCAACCATATTTTTATTGAGTGTACTTTAGCCTCCGAGCTATGGAGGAGAATGGCCACTTTACTTGGCTTACAGTGGTCCAATTTTTTTACTTTTGAATAGCTTTGGAGGGATTGGCCTAATCAAGAGGGGGTTGATCATTTTATTAGGCAGTTAGTTTGTATGGGTTCTACCATTCTTCTTTGGAATATTTACTTACCACCAATGATTTTGGAAAAGTCAATACTGATGGAGCCTCTAGAGGGAACCCTGGAAAATCTAGTGTGGGAGGAATTGGTAGAATTTCAGATGGCTCCCTGGTTTTTACTTTTGCCGAGAAATTTGGTATTCTTTCCAATAACCTTGCTGATGGGTATGGTATCCTCATAGGCCTTCAGGAGGCTACTAATTTTGGATGGGAAAAGGTGTTAGTTGAGTCTAAATCTCAACTTATGATTAATCTCTTGAAGACTCCTAAGAATCATAAGGTGGATTGGAGAATAAAAAGAATTATTGAGAAGATTCAATTAATCCATATGGGATTTTTGAAAGTTGATTACAATCATGTGGTCAAAGATCAAAACAAGAGTGCTGATGCTTTAGCTAATTGGGCTTTGTACAAAGGTGATCTTACTTGTTATGGCCACCCTCATATATGGTGGGCTTCTCAAATTAGGGAAACTCTTCTTTCTATCATTTCTTTGGATGGCTCCAGTTCTGAAGGTACCTAGTTTCTTCTTGTTTTTTTTTTGCTTCTCTTTGGTTCATTCAGTTTTCTTTAATTCCCTAGCTCATTCTATTCTTTATTTTGTTTCCTCTGTTGATTCTTGCCTTAATAGTCTTCTGGTCTAGATAGGTCATTGTTATGTTCAATTTTTGTTTTTTGTTTTTTTTGTTTAGTTTTTTAAGGTGGGTGGGTTCTTTTGTTTTGTTTTGTTTTTGTGTTCTTTGTGTTGTTTTTTGTTGTTCATGTGTTTTTGTTGTTTTGTTTTGTTTTTTTTTTTTTTTTTATGTTTTTTGTTATTGTTCTTTTGTTTTTTCGTTCTTGTTCTTGGGTTTCTCTTTGTTTGTGTTATTTTGTGTTTTTATGTGTGAGTGTTTTCTATGTTTTTTGTTTTTTTTTATTGTCTGTTGTTCGTTGTTTTTTATTTTTATTTTATTTGTTTAAATTTTTTAGGTTTTGGTTGTGTTTATTTTTCATGTTTTTTTTGGGTTATGTCTTTGTAGTGTTCTGTTGTTTTTGTTTTGTTTATGTTTTGTTATGTGGTTCTTGTGTTTTTCTATGTGGTTTGTGTTGCGGTTTCTTTTATCTTATTGTGCGTGTTTGGTTGGGCTTTTGTTTTTGACACACTCAAGGAGCATGTTTTTTATTTTATTTTATTATTTTTGTTGTTATTTACTTATTTTTAAATTGGTTTTGTGTGTTTGTTTGCTCCTTGAGTATGTCAAAGGTGGTAGGCCAGGTCCGAGTCCTAGGCATTTTTGGCGGAATGGATAACCCTGCCTCCTTGGGTCTTATCCGAAAGTGGTATCCCTTTTGGGATGTTTTCCACAAAAAAAAAAAAAAAAAAAACAATCTCTTACCAATCTATTCGTTCTACAACGATCTCCTACTAATCTATTCATTTTGTAGTTATGTTTTGTTCATTCTCTAACTATTTTTGTTGCTCAAAATTTTTCTCTTGTGATCCCTCCCTTGGATCATTCGATTCCATATTTTGCTTTTGTGATCCTTCCTACATATCACGTTATTCATCATTGTGTTCATGCAACTTCTCCTCACTAGCCAATTTTTGGCTATTTTCACCTCTCATTAAAATTTTAATTTGTGGTTGTTTTTTTCTCATTTTGCGATTCATCATGCGCAACCATCACCTCCTTGTCTCTTTTTGAACATATCACTCTTATTCTTGGTGATGTCCCTACGTATTTTAACCATCTCTCTGCTCCTTCCAATACAAAATTATTTAACTCTACCAAGGTAGGTGACCCACAAGTTTTCTCTTATCGTGGTCCCTTTGTGTGTTCTAGACAAGGTTCCACGAGCCTGGGGGACGAGGGGACGGCGGGACGACGAGATGGGTTTTCGGGGATGGTGGGGGACGACAGGCCAATTTTAGGGGACGACTTGGAGACGGCTGGGGGGGACGACTAGTATAATACTATAAAAATTGATTTTTTTTAGAAATTTAGAATAATCTACACATTCAGAATTCTACACCCAACAAAAATGATATTTCATATTACTAATCAATTATGTAAGTGCAACCATTCATATTCATATTAGTTACTAACACATAAGTGCAACCATAATTGAGTCATTTAACATTTTCATATTCATATTAGTTACTAATTTGCAGCCATTTAATTGTTTCAAGTTCAAAAACTATAACTTGAAGGTTCAGCCAAGGATATCAAGTGCAAACAATGTTCAAACAGTCATCATTTTAAGTAATGACAGTCATCATTTTTTCAGCCACCAATGTTCAAACAAAGACTGTCATTTTTAAGAAAATTTAGTCACTAACTATTCAAAATTACAGTCACTATACCAAAAGAATTGGTATTGTTTAAATAAACCTCATTTTAGTCTTGTAATGATGGCATTATAGCATAATTCCAAATACCCTTACCATAGGTCCTTGGGATTAGACCCCACAAGTGAATTAGTTTAGTGTTGGCTTTGGTGGGGAATTTTTTTAAGCCTAAAAGTTTGATTTTAAGTAAGGGGCAAGAACCAAATTAGGGCTAACCTTATACAAATCAATATAAAGCAACTCTTTTCTTGCACGCCTTCATATTCGAACCCTAAGTTTTGGTGAAAGAGAGAGTGGAGGTCTGAACCATTACTGCAAAATAGCAAGAGGATGCAATGGCACTGCCTCATGGAAGCCATGCCCTAATCAAACCTTTGATTTTGCTGACTTCTTGCAAAAACCATTTGTGGATCTTGATTGAAATGAGAGGGGTACATGGAATGAGATGGATTTGGTGCTGTAAATACACCATTTTTGGTCTTATAACAATAAACCCTCGGAGGTTTGGGACACCGACAAAAAAAAGGAGGAAGCAAGACAGTGAATAGAGAAATCTTGTGCAAATTTTACCAAGAACATCTAGGGTTTTGTTGCAAATAGAACCAAGTACTATCCTTGGTTAAATTATTTGTTTACCATTCATGTTGAGATGGAAAAAACCTATGTAGAAAGAGTTTTTCATGCTCTTGTGTTAATAAGTGAAGTCTTCTATTTTCACTCCTTGTTTTGTTAGGTTTAGGGTTTGATGGGGGGTGAGACTCAAAATGGGTCCCACCCCTTACCTTTTTTTAAGTTAATTTTTTTTCCCCCTTGGGTGAGGACGTCCAACCGTGGGGGACGCTCAGACCGTCCCCGTGGATGGCTGGGCATCCTCGAGGACGATCAGGCCCCATGGGGGACTCTCAGACCATCCTCGGAGATGGTCTGAGCATCCCCCATGGGGCCCGACCATCCCTAGGTACGACTGGGCGTTCCCAGGGACACCCCAAAAAGGGGGAGGTCCCAGGGACGGGAGGCCACAGGCCTCAACCATCCCTGGGATGTTTCCAAGCTATCCCCAAAAAAGGGGGATGGGGGGAAACGTCCCCCTTGTCATCCCCTCGTGCTAGGGGACACGAGAAACTGGGGGGTGTGTCCCCCAGGGGGGGACACGTCCCCATGGAATACTGGTTCTAAAAAATCTATGTCCATTTCCTCCAATCCTATTCCAACCTCCTCAACGAACACCGTTGGCAATATTTGTTGCTCCTCAATAATTCTTAAATGTTATTCTTATAGCATCATCTTCTCCTATTCTCATTGTCTCCTTGTTTGAACAAGACTTGTCAGTGGTCCTTCTTCCTCCCATATTTGATGCAGGTGTTGCTCCTACAACAATTTTTCTAAAACTTCTTCATATTTTTCTAGATCCAAATCCATCCTTCATCTCCTCTTGCACCTATGGTGTACCTCTTCCAATGAAGCCTCACTTTCTTCAACTATAAAAAATTCTACTTTCTTTGTATTCTTCTTAGTCTTTGGCTTTTCTAGAGTAGGCTTCTTTACTAGTACTGATTTTTACCATCTCAAAATTGAAGGTTGGTCTTTTGGAAAATACCTTAGTGTAGTTAGTCCATAAAATGGAATTCCAAGCTGAGATATTGCATCTAACATTACTCCTATTGCATGTAGTGTCATGGAGAAGTTCTTCGTTTTCCACTTTAATAAATTTCTAATTATGTGTGACAAGTACAATCCCCAATCATACTACACTCCTTCCATGATGCCTTCTACATATTATGCCAACCACACAGGTATTGATAATGATTGTGCTTCTTCTAATAGCCATGCCATAACAATATTCATGACACACTACATTTCCTTAGTCCTTAACTAGCTCGACTTAATTCCATGTCCTCTTGGACCGAAAGACTTGGTGACATCCTCCTTAGGCTTAATCGTAGTTAAATCATGAATCAGCCTATGCCACTCAATTTGATCCACATGTCCTTTATTTACTTCTTTTCCACCCTATGGCAACCCAAATGTTTGCCAAAAATTCTCTGTGGAGAATTCCACCTTGAGGTGTCGATTCCCAATTCGAACAAAAGTGCAATTGTTCTTCACATCATAAGACTGAATTATTTGCAACAAGTATTCATGGAAGAAATTCTTGTCAAAAATAAGAACTTGTGCAATAAATTTCAATCATGCTTTCTCCATTATCGCCTTTAATTTATGATTTTTTGGATTCCCTTACCACCATTTTCGACAAAACTCTCCTGCAAGTTGAGTGAAGGTTATATCTTTCAGCATCACTTGTTCCTTTTCCTCTCCACTCTAGTGGTTTCTTTGTTCTTATGGTGTCTTTTCTTTGTGAACTTCACTTCGAATTTACTTCCATTATTCTTTGGGGAGTTCATTCTTATGCTTCCTGGGGTGTTGCATTTGTTTTACCATCCTATAACCACATCCACCACCACATCCTCTCTAAGGCCGATAACCACACCCTTGTCACTACAAGTATTGAATTGGTTTTGTTCTCTTTATAAACCTTGAATCTTCCATTATTGGCCAATATTCTCTCTGGTGCAATTGACTTGATGAGCACTCAATTATTCATCTAGCAATATTCTATATATGTCCACAAAAATCTCTTTCTCCACTCATACTTCATTTACATTCATCTTGCTCGATTTTCGTACAACCGTATGATCCACCACAATCTAGACTATGATTTTCCTTCTTCCATAATCGTTCAATATTCTTCGATGCAATGGTACGATTTCCTCTTCTAATGCAATCGTACAATTCACTTTGTGCAATCATACAATATTGTTCTAGTGTAATCGTACAATCCTGCTCTAATGTAATTATACAATCCTATTATGGTGCAATTGTACTATCCTACTCTAATGCAATCGTATGATCCTCTTTTGATACAATCGTACTATCCTTATTGCAATTGTATGCTTTTCAACAACCATACGATTCCACCTATAATCATACACTTCCTCAAATTTTGTTGCTTAACTGTACGATCATGCAATCACTTCCTAGGTCATACGATAGTTTTTGGAACTTTGTTCATGTAATCGTATGACTTTATACATTGTACGAAAGCCTTAATGAATTTTGTGCAACAGTTAGACCAAATAAATTTGTACACTTATAGGCTTTTGTTTCATCAGTCTTCACACCCTTGTGGCAACTTCCCAACTGACCAACCTTCTACTCTAGTGCAATTCATTTGTATCCTAGTTTTTCTTGTCTTTTGCAAAAACCCTAATGAGATATTTTTAAGTAGTAGGTGTCCTTCTTGCACAATTTTTTTACAGGATTTTTTGAAAAAAATTGGCCTATTCTTCTTACCCGATGTTTACCCTCATTTACCCTTTTCTTCCATTTTTTGTTCTGTACTGTTTCTCCTTATGCTACACAGGCCCTTACTTCCTAAACTCTCTTTTCTTATTTTTTGTACATGCTCTTGCAAGGTTTAATAACAACTAGGGTATTTTTGAAATCCTTGATTCCATCTATTGCAACTTTACCTCGCATGCATCTACAAATGTGGTCCTCTGTAACTATTTTGTCGTGCTCTACAATAATTCACTTTCGCTATTGCAATGCACCCCTACTTTCTTCTTGGTATTGTTTTTAAACCAAACTCGCGTGCTTTTTATAACCTTTTCTTTAGGGAGAAGGTTATAATTGTTTCTTGCATGTTCTTGGATGACTACCACCTCAACACTTGCATGCCATTTTTATTTTATTATTACTTTTCACTTCTTTTTTATTATTAAATTTTTGTACAATATGTACATCCTTACTTTGCTAATGTGTTAGAGTCATCTTGCAAGTCGTACAACTACATTAACTTGCACCTGTATGATCCTACTACTGATGTGTCATTCTGTTATTGCAAGGGTTCTTCCACAATAAAAGTTGTATGATATCCTTTTAACTGTCTCATTGTACAATTATCTTCGCTATCACCTATCATACAATCATTTGTTGTACAATTTCTTTCTTCCTCATGCATTGTACAATTACTTCCTTCCTCTTACATCGTACGATCTACAATTGGATGATTCTGAATCACACTATCTCTAAATGTATGATTCTTGTCATTTGGCATCATATGATTCTGTAGACAGTGATGAGTATCTTTCCAAGATGAGGGAATGATAGGTTTTAGGAGAGAGAGGAATGACGAACTTGACTAATGATCATAGTGCTAAAATTGTGTTGTATACCACCCAGATGGATAATTGTTATGACTGATTAGACATAACATATTCTCAATGACTGATAAATGAATTATTACAGATAACTCAGGTATGATGGATATATCCTTGATGAATGGTACTTGACATATGATGGATAGGTCTAGACGGATAGGCCTAGATGGATAGCTTGTTAACTGATAGGTCTAGATGGATATGCATAGAAAACTAACTCACTAACCGATAGGTCTAGATGGATAGGCCTAAATAGCTAGCTCGTTGACCGATGATGGGTACATTAGAACAAATTGTCTTGGGCTTCAAATGGATAAGCCAAACAGATGGTTTATGTTGACCCATGTTCATCAATTTTTGTAATATATTGCTACAACTTCTTGGGTCTTCTCCTGGGCAAGTATCCCTGCAAACCTGCACAACATATACAACACAAGCCTGGTACAAGACTACTCCATAGCATTCATCACGAAGTTAACTGCAACACAGGATGATGTCTTCTCTACGCAATGAGTCTGCACAACAGTGGATCATTTCTCATTCATGTATGGATGATTACAAAAATGAATGGGGGTGTATTTATAGGGTGGCCTTGGTGGTTACTGTAACCAACCAGGCCCCAACGTCCCCAACTGTCCATTTTGTTACAACACTAACTAATCAGTCTGAAGCATTATAATCAGTATGCATCTTAATTAAATTGGTCTATAACTAACCAGTCTAGAGCATTACAATTAGTTTACATCTTGATTAATTCAGTCATCAACATAACTAATCAGTCTTATGATTGACCATGATGGTTGATTTATCATTACATTCATTATTATTAATTAGTCTATAGCTAAATTATAATAGTTGACTATACATATGTCAAAAAATATTACATTAAACATTTTATCAATTTATTATTTATACAAGATTCCAAATCAATATGTAGACATTATGTCGAACACTTTTGAATTTTCATTTCTTATCGGAACTGTTGTCTATAGATTTGTATCTACCTAAGTCGTACGATCTCCAATCATACAATCATCTTCTTCTCCCCAATTTGTACGTCAACGGGTCGTATGACTCTTTTTCTAGACTCGTACGATGTCTCGTCATACGATTAATTTTTTTCCTGGTTTGTATGACCCCCTATCATACCGTCTTCATTTAGACAACTTCTACTTGAATCCCCCAAAACTAAATCTACCTCCAAACTTGGTGAGTGAGTATTTCTCCTAAATTATTCACCAACTTGTTGAGATCACATTTACCTTTGATAAACTTGTTTTCATCTTCCTTGGGCATTTATTCTATAGCCCTACATTCATATCATAACTCCTCCTTTGGTTCTTGTATGAATATCATCAATTTGGGGTAGCCTTATTTCAATTCATATATCCTAGATCCATTCAATTCCTAGGTGGTCACAACTGACTTCCACGGTTGGAACACAATCCTTGAGAGGGTTGAAAAGGTCCACCCCAAAGGACACATCCAACTTGCACATTTCTTACCAGAATAGGGGATGGTCCTAATGATTCATTTCACTAACTAGGCCACCTAGGGGTAGGAGGTCGATTTGCAATAAGTGTAAGGGCATGAGGTCTCTTCTTAATGGCTTCCCTATTATTTGATATGTATCACATGCCTTGACATACTCCTTGGCATCTAGACACCATAGTCCTGCCAAAAGTACCTTCCTAGTTGTTGCATCTAACCCCAAATTTTATAAATTATAAAAGTTAGATTCTGGGCTATATATGCTCGAATATTGGTCATGATTGATATAAGTAAAACTTTACCATAATCAATAATTCTTAAGTATGGGTATAATATGTGGACCCAAACCATAGATTTTGAAAATATATCTTTTACATGTAGAATATTTCATGAGGTGGGGCATATTGAGAGATCATGCCCTAAGAAGAGTCCAACAAAATCATATGTAGAAAATCGCAAGAGAAACTTACAAATGGATATGGATGAGGATGGTTTTCAACTTCCAAAAAATAGAAATAGACAAATGAAAGTAAATAAATAGTGGAGACCAATAAGGAAGGATATTGGAAGAAATACCAACTCTTTTGAGGCTTTAGCCTATGAAGAAAAAGTAGATCAAAGCTTAGAGGACACAATACAATAGGTTCAACATATTAACAAGGAACCATCTATTCAGTATGATCTTGATTTAGGGATAAACATTCTTGATGAACCTAAATAATGTGTCATATCAGATTTTGAAGACTCTCTTGAAGTACCATGCATCATTCAAGAAAAAAAAATGGTAAATAAATAGGGTGTTAGATGTTAATACCTCTACCATTAATAAGGAAATACCAGAAAATGAGCAGGACAAGTCAAAAGCTTCCATAGTAGAGCCAGGAGAGGATAAATATGAGGTAAATGAAAGTTGTGAAATAATATTGAGGAATAGAATAATAAGACCCACTCCTAATACAAGTAAGGCAAAAAGAGAAAAACCCTCAAATTATCAAGTGATATCTAGGAAAGCAAGAGCAAACATAGAGAAAAGAACACAAACTAAGTTGGTTGAACTTCTCTTATTGAAACAACAAAATTATATCAATAATCTACAAGTGGGGCCAGTAACCCCTAATGAGACATAATTACCATCTCATGGAATATAAGGGGTGCTAATTCCCCCTCAAAGTAGAGGTATATCAGGGACCTTTGTTCAAGTAATAAGCTTGATATTCTTTGTATTCAAGAAACTAAAATGACAAAAGAACTTTACAAAACTATGAAAGTAGTATTGATGAGATGTGAATGAGATGCAATAGCTTTTGAAGGAGGTGCAGGGGAATTCTAAATTGTTGGAATCCTATTAGAACCTTTTGTTTAACCATTCATAAAACTAGGCATTGGATATCCTCTTTAGTCACATGCTTCTTTACAGATATTCATTTCATCCTTATCAATGTTTATGGACCTACAACTCAATCAAGGAAATTAGAATTTTGGAGTGGGATTGAAGCCTTTATGAGAAGTAACGACCAAGAAACCCGATTCATGATCATGGGATATTTTAATGCCATAACCAAGATAGATAAAAAAAATGAGGGAATTAGGAAACTAGCCCAAAGTATGAGAGATTTCTCAGCTTTTATTCAAAACAATAATCTATGGGAGGTTGAGTTTGAAGAAGACAACTATAAATGGACCAACAACAGGAGAGGCCTAAAACTAATAGTAGAAAAAATAGACAGATGCATTCTCTCATATCATTGTCTAGATGAAGGGACTTGTGCTAAAATTAATACCTTGACAAGGATTGGTTCATATCACTGGCCAATAAAAGTAAAAATGGTGGTAAGTGAATTAAATAATATCATATATTAAATATGAACAGATGTGGGAAGACCATCCTCAATTTGTTGATATGATAGAACAAATGTGGAATTATTTAGGAAACGATGGGTTTTATACACTTCCAAAACAAATTAAATCAACGACTTCTAGATTAAAAGAATAGCACAAGAACACTTTTGAAAATATTTTTTAGAAGAAAAAAGAACTAAAAGATAAACTTTCAAAATTCCAAAAATTTTATCATAATAATCCAAGCTCAGAGGAAAGGGAGTTACTTAGTGAATAATATTTTGATTAAGGAAGAGAAATTTTGGAGATTAAAATCAAGCCAGACTTGGTTAAAAGAAGGAGATAAACACACAGTTTTTTCATAGGATGGCTATAGTACAAATATTAGCATCCAGAATTAGTAGAATTAAATCAATAGAAGGGGTTTGGATTGAAGACCAAAGTGAAATCATAAAGGAGGTAAGGTATTTTTATCATAATATTCTAGGATCGGAGGATTTTGAAGTTCTTAATAATATTCTATAAGAAGTTCCTTCAGTTATAATATATGAAGACAATAGGAAACTGATGGATCCTATTAATCTGGAAGAAGTTCATCTAGTTCTTTTCTCTTTAAATAAGGGTAAATTCCCATGTCTATATGGGCTCTCTATAGCATTATATCTTGGATGTGGTGAAGTACTTGTTAGAGTATATTACATTATTTGGTACATGCCAATGTACCACCTTGGGTACATTTCTAGATTAGGAGTTTACCTTAGAGTAAGGTTTGAGTAGTTACTTCATACAATGTAATAAATACACATGTTAGAATGTGCAATGATATAAATGTGCATGTAGTCCACATGTACATGAGTCGTAGGATAGGTAGATGAAGAGTCATGGGTAGAGTAAAGGCCAAGGAACATATCTTCCTATATATAGACCATCGAGGTAATGAGTAAGAGAGAGAGAGAGAGAGAGAGAGAGAGAGAGAGAGAGAAAGAGAGGAATGATATCAAGATAGAGAGTAGTGATTAGGTACAATGTAGTTCTTAATTGAAAATTCTAGAGTGTTCATGTCCTAAATTATATTACATTGTACTATTTTTGTGAGATTTTATTAATGGAATATTGCCAAGTTATTGAAAAAGTTTATCATCTAGTTTTCCTACATATTATAGTGTCATTATCATATAGTTATCATAGCTTACTTCTTTTACATCTTGTGGTTGCATTCCTTTAATATACATCCTCAAAATCTAACAGTGGTATCAGAGCCATGGTAGATAAATATAAAATAGAGAGAGAGCCACAAGAGATATTGTGAGGAGATCAAAAATCTTATTTTCAAAAATTTTGAAAAATGCATTTGGCTAGAGTCTTTCCACAGAGTTGCAAAAAACCTCATGAAGACTAGAACTCAGCATTGATTCTACTAGATTGATAAATCAACTAGTGAATATTGATTATATCTATATTTAAAGTTTCATCCATTATAGTCCTAATTCTTTGTTGCAGGAAAGGAGATTCAAAGAAAGTCGGGAAGCTTCCTACAAAGAGATAGGAAGAATATCTTCTTTGGAATCAATCCAATACCTGAAGCAACAAACGAAAGATCAAATATTTGAAGGCCTAAGTAGAATTTCCCATTGCAATATTGTAGACCTACAAATTACAAAGAGATAAAATGACCAGAGGAGCCTTATTGCATATTGAAGAAGAAGAAGAGACTCCAGAGAAGAGTCTAGGAGAATATTGGAGGTTGGTGATCTCCATTGAAGATTGAAGACTTCACATTATAGATTGAAGGAAGAGAAGAAAATAACTCAAGAAGTTAAAGAGACCCACAAGAAATCCCATTGAAGAACTTCTAGTTTTGAAATATTGAATATAGAAAATGACTAGTAAAGGTCATGTTCAAATTTCAGAAGCAGCAAATTTAAGAGATTCTAGTAATATGATCTCATTGCAAAAATTTCATAGTTAAATATTGAATAAAAGGTCTCATTGGGAAGACTATAGAAGCTATGAAATTAAATGCCCAAGAGAAGAGGTCTCAAGGAAGTCTAGAGAAGGAGAAAGGAGAATAATTTGGCAAGAAGTTTTCCAAATTTCAGAGGAGAATAGTGAAGACCTCAAGATAGTCAGAATATTGAGAAGAAGGCCATTAGATAGGCCAAGATTGAAGTCAGAATTTGATAAGGATTTTGAAAGAGAAAAGAGTTAGAAGAAGTCATCAAATCTAAGAGATTTGAAGATTGCCATTGAAGGTTATTTTGGAGAAAGGATGTTGTTGGTTTCTACAACATAAAATTGAAGGTTCCTAGGAGAAGAGTTATAGCTACAATTTGGAGGATTTTCCTACCAAATTGAGGATATTCGAGGATAGCATTTTGAAGGAGAAATTGGCTGCAAAAGGGTAGCAATTTGTGCAGCATTACTCGCTGCTAATTTATAGAACTCAAGAGAGTATCCTGAAGGATAATTAAAAGCCACAAAACTACATTTTCAAGCAACAATTTAGAGGGTTTCAAAGCTACAAATAGGTGAGATAAATAGCTATTTCGGACAGCAAGGAAGAGTTTTCATTTCATCTAATACAAGGCAACATTTAGGTGAATCTAATCACCAAGATTTCCATCATATACAGAGGTCATTAAGGTAAGAAACTTTGGTGCAAAAGGTTCATTACTTGAACATTAGTTGCTTGGTTCATTATTGAGTTTCATTAAGAACCATATTAGAGTTTAAAATTTGTAAGGAGAAGGTTGCATATTAAAGTCTACAAGGGAGTGCAGAAGATAAATTTTTATAAGGTTAAAACCTGCACATCAAAAATAGGAGTTAGATATATTTCAAGAGAAAGGAAAATAACATCCTATCTTCTAGTAGAAGCAAAGAAGACATTATTCTTAAGTGAAGGTTGCATAGATTAAGAGTTCATTAAAAGGAGCAATAAGCATAAATTACTCGTGCATCATACTAGTTATTAAAGGTGCATTAAGTATTTAAGTTAAGGTGGAAAATTACTGCAAAGTCAATCCATTCAAAAGGGCATATTTATTACATGATTAAAGATCTTGGATTCATTATTTCTAAGTTAGCCAAGCAACATAATTATAGAAGAGAGTTGTCTAGTAAGGAAGGCGACATCAAATCTCTATTTTCCACCGAGTAGAGCAAGAATTCGCCTCATCAGGGAAGAGAGAAAACTTGAAAAGGAGATTTAAAGATCTCAAAGTATAGGTGCAAGTTAAGGTATTTTTCTAACTATTGCAAAGCTATTTGCATTGCATTATTGCACCATATATATCTTGTCCTATGTAGTAAATAGAGGATAAAATCTAGAGTGTCTTAAGACACTACAACATCAAGCTTATTACTTCAACAAAGTGGTCATATCATCAAGTTAAAGGAGTAAATCAAGAGAGCCAATGAAGGGCTTAGTAGCCGAGTTTAAAGGTATCTAAAGACATCAAATCTAGCACCATTGGACTCATGAAAAGAGCACCTACAAGCTGTATAAAAGAAGTAACCTGCAACATCAAATAACCTATGTAAGGTAACATTACATCCATTGCAAATCCAATGTAAATCAAGGAGAATAGCATAAACGATAACAAAGTGCAAGTTACAAGAGTACAACATAAACAAGTTACGTAAAATATCAATGTGCAAACAAAGAGTGCATTACCCAAGCAATAACTTGGACGAACCACCAACTAAGAGGACAACTTGAAGCACTCTAAAGCCACCATTATTGGAGTATAACCACCAGGCAAGAGGATAGCTTGAACAACTCTAGAGCCACCATTGTTGGAGTAGAACTGCTAGCTAATAGGGAAGTGTTAGAGCATCTTAGAACCACCATTGCTGGAGCCAATTTTGTGGGAGAATAGTGCCACCATTAGCTCGAAAAATTATGTTGGAATTGCAAGCAAGAACAACTAGCAATTATAGGCAAGAAGCGTTGAGAAATAGAGAATGTTGAAGGCTCAATCGCATGCATAGGAAAGAAGCACCACTTTCCACCTCAAGCTAAGGTATCTTGTGCCACTTGGCACAACAAAATAAGGCATATCATATTCATTATAACGCCTGCATAGGAAGGAAGTACCCAGGATAGAAGTAACACTCATCTTGAAGCATTGAAGGTATCATTCAAAGGTTGAAGGCACATAATTATTGTGCATCATTCAAAGGAAGAGCATTTAAGGTTCACCAAATAACGCTTACCAAGAACGTAACCTCAATTTACCACCAACACACCTGAGTAATGTACGTGCCACATGGCTAGACCATCAAGAAGGGACAAAGGAGCTTAAATTGCCTCAGTTGATAAGAGCACAAAGATTGCAAGCACGTATAATACGCATTGAGATTCAAGTGTTGAAAGTGCATTTAAGGAGTAGGTAGACTCATAAGGCGCCCATGAGTAATAAATGCTCATTTTTGAAGACCAGCACACACAACGCCTAAAGCTTGGATAAAGGAGTCACAATACAAGCCAATCAACACGCGTATTTCACATTGCAAGGAAGGTAAAGTCTTACATGGTTTAATATTTGCTTTCCTTAAGTATAAGGAGTTATAAGGTGCTTAATATAAGGTTGAATTTTATTTATTATTTCATTGAATAACTAATAAAATACCAACCTTAGATAGTTAGAAGGCAATTAAATAAAATGGAGTATATCTTAAAAGATATTACAAATTGCATGATATTCAAACATTAAAATATTTGTAAATAATTAATTAGGAGATATAAGATTTTCAACATTGGAAAATTGAAATTTTAGCTTGCAAATATTATTAATTTCTAAATTTCCAAATTAGGGAGATATAAGGAATACCACATCAAACTTTAGTTTCTTGGAATTTAGAAAATTGAACCATTAAAAATTGAAGGTTAAAGAAGCAAAATTATTGATTGCTTTAAAGTTGGAATTTATTAAAAGGAAAAAATGAATCCAACCATAGAGTATTGAAGTTAGAGAACTTCATCTAATTAAAAAGTGCATATATCAATTGGGAGAAATAAGGTGATATAGGAGTTGATTATTGTCTTCAAAACATTAAGGGATCAACTCAAAAGAAAATCTAATAAATGTTAAGCACTTTATCAAGCCCATAGCATACTATAATTACTTGGGAGACAAAAGGATTCAACTCAAACTAAGAAATCTAAGCATACTATCAAAGACTCATAGTGCATTCAAATTCCTGCAAGATAGAAGGCATTTTACAAAACTTGTAAAATTGAAAAGTTCTTAGCAAGGTTGAGCATATACTTGAAACTAGGGAGTCATAAGGTAGACTACTACAAAGAGTTCTATTGATTGATCATATAATACAAAGGTTGAAGGTCAGAATACAAAAGTTAAAAGGATTGAAAGACATAAGAAATACTACAATTTCTTAAATGGATAAATTAGACATATCATCACAATGCACACTACAAAAGGATTGAAGATCAAAATACAAATAATAGACCACATCAAAGATGTAAAATTAGTTGAGTTTTTTCTCTTATATGAGGAAAGCTAAATTCCTGGTTTTTTGCTCTGCTAGGGTTTGATGAGGAAAGCTGCTTTGCTGGAATTTTTTTGAGACCTATCTGGTGGGCTCATGGGGGATGGCAGCAGTTTCTGGAGGAGGTATGAACAACTGGAGGAATGTAGTGATGGCATCAGGTCCGTCACAAAGTGTGCATGCTAGGGATGGTATTTCTTTTAAAAATGATTGGAAGGAACAGGATTTCCCATTGTCGCTTGTTAAAGAACAATGGATGTTTGGAACGATGTGAAGCCAGGCCGGTTCTAGTGGTTCAACCAGACTCGGTGGCGGAAGATGTGGAGTATTTAACCAAACATGTGCTTATTGGTAAATTTATGGGCATCCGAATTTCTCTTCCCTTTGTGGAGGCTTGGGTTAGGAAGACTTGGAACCCTGAAGGTGATGTGGAGGTGATGCTGAGTGCAAACAGCTATTTTATGGGGTTTTTTCTTGTATTGCGGATCGTAACAAAGCATTTGAAGGAGGTCCCTATTTCTGTAACCAAGCGGGACTCTTTCTTAAACCTTGGCATGTGAGTTTCAACCCATCAGAGGAGCAGCCATCACGGGTTCCGATGTGGGTTCGCCTTCCGTGGCTTCCCTTGGAATTTTGGAGAAATGACATCTTGCATATGATTGCCCTTCTACTTGGGAAGCCGGTTGGGCCGTCAGGACAGACGCTGGATAAAAATGTAATCTCTGTTGCCTGTATCTGTGTTGAAATTGATTTAAACAATCCTATTCCAGACTCTATTGAAATACAGTTCGGATCAACCACATGGGTTCAAAAACTTGACTATGAAGCTCTTCCATTTTGTTGTCGGATTTGCCATGAATATGGCCACTTACAAAGAAAATGCCCTAAGTTTGTCCTACCTGTGGCTTCAAATCTTGGGCCCTCTCAAGTCGTACAAAATATGGATAAAGGAAAATCCCCGATAAAGGAGGGGGATCAGGATAAGGAAGGCTTTGTTACGGTAAAACCTCGGAACAAAGGAAGAAAGGCAAAAAGAGACATTAAGGATAACCAGCCAGATGCTCAGCTCAATCGTTTTGAAATTCTAGAGAATCTTGATCAATGTGTGGAGATACCTGAAACATCGCTACCTATTATAGATATAACAAGACCAAATCAGTTGTCTCTTCATGAGGTGGAACCAAGGGAACCAGATACAGGGGGTTTAAATGAAGAACAAAGGGCTTTGGTTTCGAGTATAGGTGATATGGTTGGCCCTAGCCCTGGAAGTGAAGTTATCTTAGAAAATGGCCTAGATTTAGATGTTCCCTCTCCTACCCAGGCACTGATGCAGTCATCCATGGACTATAAAACTCCTACGGTGCTGGGATTGCAACATAAAATAATTTAAAAAAATGCTTCAGATAAGAATATGAAGGTGGGTCAGAAGAAAGACCAGGATAAAATTAAGTTAATGGGGGAGACTTTGGTAGAGTCAGGTTTGGTGAGAACATTGGACTCCCATTTTTATAACCCCCAAAAATGATTATACTTTCATGGAATGTAAGGGGGTTGAACAACATCCCCAGACAAAAAGTTGTTCATGATTTGATTTGTGTTCATTCTCCGGATGTGGTTTTATTCAGGACAGAGTGTTGATAACTGGGAGAGTCTCCCATCTGGGGATTCTCAACACCTACGGGAGTTGATCCATAAGGATGTTCAGACTTAATGTGGTTTGTTTTTTTTTTGGTTTTCTTTGGGAGTTGACCTTGTCTGGTGATTTAGCCTGTCTTGTTGCTTATTTGAGTCCTGGGTGGGGGCTCAGCTGTACTTTGTAATCCAGAATTTTTATCAATAAATTTTTACCCCTTTATTTAAAAAAAGTTGTAAAATTAGTTCTAGCACAAATAATTTTACAGGCCAAATTGAAAAGAACATTTGGTATATTGATTCTGGTACCAATCATCACATGATAGGAAACTTACAATGGTTTTATTGTCTTGAAATCACTAATAATTATAGGTTGAAAATTGCAGATGGCAAAACCTATCTTATACATGGATATGGGTGTGTAACACCTAGTAAATCATTTCCAAATTTTTTGCTACATAATGTGATGTATGTTCCTAGATTAACATCTAATCTCATTTTAGTAGCCAAGCTAGTAGAAAGCAAAAGGATGGTTGATTTCAGATACATAAATGGAGTCAATATGTGTCTCATATTAAATAAAAATGAGATAGAAGCTATTGGATCAATCCATAGAAATATATATACTCTAAACTCAATTAAGACTTCACAAGATATTATTGTATTTCAAAACAATACTAATGCATTTTTTGAGGAACAAATTGTAGAAAATGAAGAACCTATATATCATAAGAGCAGACGAGGGAATATAAGATTCAAAATCAAAAATATGAGAGGACAACAAAACTATGCACTACTTGGTCATCTACAAACTAAAGAAGAAAAAATTCATGATCAAGATGAAGAATATTTGAAGGATGAAGATCCATATTGAAGACTAAAGTCTTCAATACCCAAATAATGTAATATAAGGGGATGTTAGAGTATATTACATTATGCCAATGTACCACCTTGGGTACATTTCTAGATTAGGAATTTACCTTAGAGTAAGGTTTGAGTAATTACTTCATGCAATGTCCAATCTACCACCTTGGGTACATTTCTAGATTAGGAATTTAACTTAGAGTAAGGTTTGAGTAGTTACTTCATGCAATGTAATAAATGCACAAGTGTTAGAATGTGCAATGATGTAAATGTGCATGTAGTCCACATGTACATGAGTTATAGGACAGGTAGATGAAGATTCATGGCTAGAGTAAAGGCCAAGGAATATATCTTCCAATATATAGGCCTTTGAGGTAATTAGTAAAAGAGAAAGAGATAGAATGAGAGGAATTATATCAAGATAGAGAGTAGTGAGTAGGTACAATGTAGTTCTTCATTGAAAATTCTAGAGTATTCATGTCCTCCGTTATATTGCATTGTATTAATTTTGTGATATTTTATTAATGGTATATTACTGAGTTATTGTAGAAGTTTATTATCTAGTTTTTTTGCATATTATAGTGTCATTATCATATAGTTATCATAACTTGATTATTTTACATCTTTTGGTTGCATTTCCTTTAATATACATCCTCAAAAGCTAATAATATTCTTTATTGGTGGTAGTGGAATAGTCTAGGGTAAAACAATACATACCTTATAAGATAAATCCAATATATCTTACCTTGATTCCAAAAAAGAAGGATGCAAATTTATTCGATTCATTTCGACCCATAAACCTATGTAATATGGCATATAATATTATTTCCAAGGTGATGGAAAATCAATTAAGACCACTGTTAGACAAAATTATTTTAGAAGAACGAGGATTTGTGAAAGGGAGACACATTCTAGATGGGATCATAGTAGCTCATGAAGTTATGCATTTAGGAGCTTCAAGAAAAGAGAAATAAATGATCTTAAAACTTGATATGAGTAAGGTCTATGATAGGGTTAAATGGGATTTTCTTTTTGCAATATTAGAAAAGTTTGGATTTGGTAAGAAATGGGTCAGATGGATTAAAGATTATGTCTCTACAATTTCATATTCAGTGTTGTTCAATGGGTTAGTAACAAATTCATTTAAAGCCAAGAGAGGCCTTATATAGAGCGATCCTCTATCACCATATTTGTTAATTATTATGGCATAGGTTTTGGGTAGGAACTTGAATAATGCTTACAGATATGAGATCGTAAGTGGACTTAAGGCTAGTGATAACATCGACAACATCACTCATCAATAGTTTATAGATGATACAACCATTTTTGGAAGGGTAAGGATAAACAAGGCCAAAGTTTTGAATAACTTATTAAAGGAATGCGAAAGAGCATGAAGGAAAACAGCTAATAGGACAAAATCTAAAATTTACTTCTTAAACACCCAACTAAAATCAAAGCAGGGATATGCATGTTACTACAAATAGAAGAGGAAAATTTGCTAACAACTTATCTAGGGATGCCCTTATTTGACGGGAGGATGAGGATAGAATTATGGAATCCAATAATAAGTGAAGTTCATAATAAACTACCAGTATGGAAAGGTAGATGCTTATCATTAGCAGAAAGAGTGCAACTAATTAAATCAATCTTACAGGGCATTCCAACTTATTATATGTCCTTGTATACTATGTCAAAATCAATAGAAAAATGTTTAATATTTATTATGTGATCATTTTTTTTGTTAGGATTACATGATAAAAGGAAAATTCCTTTGGTGAAATGGAGAAAGGTGTGTGATGATAAAAATAGGGGAAGTCTCAGTTTAAGAGTTATTACAGATGCAAACTTAGCTCTTAGGAGAAAAGTACTTTGGATATTGTACAAAGAGAGTCAAATACAATGGGTAAAACATCTTCTAAGTATGTTGAGCCCAATGAACCAAGCTTAATATTTACTACATTATCTCTAACAAATGGTTTTGTACTATGTACCAGTCTAAAAAAATAAATTCATCTAGTGATTAAAGGTTTAAAATGGGTGGTGGTGTAGGGTTGTCGTTACACCAAAACCTCAAGGTGTTGGTGTTCGATACAATCTCTGTGTTTGAACACCTCACAGGGCAGTTAGTCATAGGACCCAAGGTGACGATTAGTCCACTAAGTCAAATCCTTGAGGTGCGGAAGTTAATCCACTAAGTCAAATCCTTGAGGTTTGGAAGTTAGTCCACTATGTCAAATCCTTGAGGTGCAGCAGTTAGTCCAACACCCTCTCTCTAACGTGACTCGGGGGATTTGATCCTGGGTGAGTCTTGTTAGCTTTTGAGGATGTATAATGAAGGAAATATAACCACAAGATGTAAAATAAGTAAGCTATGATAACTATATGATAATGGCACTATAATATACAAAAAAATAAATATATGGACTTCTACAATAACTTAGTAACATGTCATTAATGAAAGCTCACAAAAATAGTACAATGCAATATAATGGAGGACTTAAACACTCCAAAATTTTTAATGAAGAACTACATTGTACCTACTCACTACTATAATCTAACTCTCTATAGTAGCAATGTCTCTCTCTCCACTCTATGCCTTAAAGGCCTATATATAGGAAGATATGTGTGCCTTGGCCTTTACTCTACCTATGACTCTTCATCTACCTTTCCTATGACTCATGTACATGTGGACTATATGTACATTTACATAATTGCACATTCTAACACGTGTGCATTTATTACTTGCTTGAAGTAACTACTCAACCTTACTCTAAAGTAAACTCCCACTCTAGTTATGTACCCAAGGTGGTACATTGGCATGTACCAAATAATGTATTATACTCTAACACCCCCTATATTAAATTATTTGGGTATTGAAAAATTTAGTCTTCAATATGGTCTTCATCCTTCAGATGTTCTTTAGCTTGTTCTGGTTCTTTTTATTTTTAGTTTACTTTGCATTATATTCCTCCTTGATCTAGTTCCTCTTCTTCTTCTTTATCCTTGTCTTTGGAGCCAGTTTTTGTGCTTTCATAAGAGGTTGTACTATCACCTGATTCCTGCAAAAATATTTCCTCTTTGCCTTTGTCCTTCTTATCACTATTCTTGTTTAGTACAAAGGCTTCTAAACAAACACTTAAGGCATCATGATAGGATATTGAGTTAGTATAACTTGAAGTATCAATATTGCATGAGGATTGAAATATATTCTCTAAGAAGGATTCATTCATTGTTGTTTTTCCTTTAAGTAATTCAATCAATCCTTTTTGTTCTACATTCTCATATTTGTAGCATTTGAATATAAGTAATGTCATATATAATATGCTACCAATGTCTAAAGGAATTTAAATATCATTCTTTCCATTATCAATTGCTTAAGTGAGATAAGCATGCAAATAATATTCCAGAGTTTCAAAGTTTTCTTCTAAAGCTTCACTATGAATGACTTTTGAAGTAAGGTCTAAGTTTCCTTTAGACTTTATAAGTAGATTCTTGATTCCAATTTTTATAACACTTGCTATTTCCTTTCTAATGATGTTGTTTGTATCATTGTTCACTATATTCTTTGATGTAGACATCTTTCTTCCTTATTAGTTTTAATAGACTATTGTCACTTGGAGACCTTGTATATCCTAATCTGAATTCTAGGTTGAATTTCAGAATATGACCAAGTTCTAACTTTTAATTCTTTAAATCTTGTAGTATATGATCAATTAATAGAATTATTTTAGCTCTTTAGTATTTTGAGAATACTTTTGATAGATCCTTTGTAGTAGTCTACCTTATGTCTCCCTAGTTTTAAGTATATGCTCAACCTTGCTAAGAACTTTTCAATTTTACAAGTTTTGTAAAATCCCTCTTATATTTTATTTAGTAAGTGTTTTAATGAACTATGAACCTTGAAAGTATGTTTCTCTTTCCTAGTTTGAGTTGAATTCCTTTTGTCTCCCTAACGTTCAACTTCACTATATTTCCTTATGTCTCCCTAATAATTAGTAAGTATAAAGTTAAAGATAAATGATGAAGCACCTTCAAGTTTTAATAAGGTTCTTTTCCTTCAAGACCTTTTAGTTGGATTAATGTAATATGCAATTTCCAAATTTCAATCAATTAATGATTTTGCTTCTATTACCTTCAATTTTCAATGATTCAGTTTTCTAAATTCTAAGAAACTAAATTTGATGTAGTATTCCTTATATCTCCCTAATTTGGAAATTTAGAAAATAATATTTGCAAACTAGTATTTTAATTTTCCAATGTTGAAAGCCTTATATCTCCTACTTAATTATTTGCAAATATTTTAATGTTTGAATCTCATGCAATTTGTAATATCTTTTAAGATATACTCCCTTTACTTTAATTGTCTTCTAACTCTCTAAGGTTGGTATAAACTTCAACCTTATATTAAGAACTTTGTAATCCTTTGATTACTTGCTTTCTATTCTAAGGTTATAAATTTTCCAATGCAATGTAAATTAAACCTTAGATATATAAAATTCCTTATATCTCCTTTTTTTGTGGAAAACATCCCAGAAGGGATGCCACTTTCGGGTAAGACCCAAGGAGGTAGGGGTATCTCTTCCGCCAAAATCACCCAGGGCTCGCACCTGGCCTACCACCTTTGACATACTCAAGGAGCAAACCTAAAACAACAAAAAACAAGAACACACAAACACAAACACACAAAAAGATTAAAAAACAAAAAATAAAAAAACATGCTCCTTGAGTGTGTCAAAAAGATAAAGCACAACCAAACACACACACAATAAGATAAAAAAAACACAACACAAACCACACATAAAAAACACAAGAACAACATAACAAAACACAAACATAACAAAAAACAACAGAATGCTACAAAGACACAACCAACAAAAACATGAAAAACAAAAACAACCAAAACCTAAAAAATAATAAAAAATAAAATAAAATAAAAACCAACAACAGACAACAGAGAAAAATAAAAACATAGAAAACACTCACACACCAAAACACAAAAACACCAATTAACACAAACATATAGAAACACAATCACAAGAACATCAAAAACACAAGAACAACAACAAAAAATACAAAACAAAAACACAAGAACAACAAAAAAAACACAAAAAACACAAAAACAAAACAACACAAACAAAGCACACACATAAATAGAAAAGAAAAAAGAAAAAAATAGAACACAACAATGACCTTTCTAGACCAAAAGACTATTAAGGCAAGAATCAACAGAGGAAACAAAATAAAGATTAGTTTGAGCTAGGGAACTAAAATACCCTGACCGAACTAAAGAGAAGCAAAAATAAAGCAAGAAGAAACTAGGTACCTTTAGAACTAGAGCCATCCAAAGAAATGATAGAAAGAAGAGCTTCCCTTATTTGTGAAGCCCACCATCTAGGAGGGTGGCCGTAGTAAGTAAGATCACCTTTGTCCAAAGCCCAATTAGCTAAAGCATCATCACTCTGACCACATGATTGTAATCAACTTTCAAAAATCCCATCTGGATTAAATGAATCTTCTCAATAATTCTTTTTATTCTCCAATCAACCTTATGATTCTTAGGAGTCTTCAAAAGATTAATCATGAGTTGAGAGTCAAACTCAACTAGTACATTTTCCCATCCAACCTTAGTAGCCTCTTGAAGGCCTCTAAGGATACCATACCCCTCAACAAGGTTATTGGATAGAATACCCAAATTCTCAACAAAAGTAAAAACTAGGGAGCCATCTGAAAGTCTACCAATTCCTCCCGCACTAGCTTTTCCAAGGTTCCCTCTAGAGGCTCCATCAGTATTGACTTTTCCAAAATCCTTAGGAGGAGGTTGCCAATTCCTTGTTCTATCCATATTGCAATTACTCACATTCCCTTTAAGTTGGTTTCTCTTAGAAGATTTAATCTTCAATCTTTGCATCACTTGATCCCATCTTTGGTGGGAGTTTTGGGGGTGATTAAGGAGTTGATGGACTGATTCAACTAAGTTGGCAATGGTATTTTTCCAAATATAGTGAATATCCTTCCTTTCTTGATTAAAAATTTGGTTGTTCCTTTCATTCCATATATTCCAAAGAAGAATGGTAGAACCCATCCAAACTAACTGCCTAATAAAATGATCAACACCCTCTTGATTAGGCCAATCCCTCCAAAGTTGTTCAAAAGTAAAAGCATTGGACCACTGTAAGCCAAGTAAAGTGGTCATTCTCCTCCAAAGCTCAGAGGCTAAAGTACACTCAATAAAAATATGGCTAAGATTTTCCACATTCTCTTCACACATTTCACATCTAAAAGGGCCATGAAAACCATGCTTCATAAGATGCTCCCCAGTAAGCACCCTGTGATGCAATAAAATCCAAGTAAAGAACCTCACCTTAGGCCAAAGCTTTTGAGCCCACAACTAAGAAAATATGTCAGATGATTGGTTGGGATTATTATGGCATAAGGTCAAATAACCTTGAGCAACTGAATACTCACCCTTAGTAGTGTTGTTCCATCCAAAACAATCTTTATCATGGGACCAAGAGAGAGATCTCATATGAAGGATGCACTGGATATCTTGTCTTTGCCTTTATGGGATTTGAATAGGCCAGTCCTCAATAGGGATCCAATATCTACCAACCTCTGAATTACCAGTATGGTACCGACAATAATTAGCCACCTTTATCTAGTTAGCTCGGTGAAGCTCCTCCATCCAAGGCCTCCAATCGGGAAACTGAGTTATCGAAGGCTTGTGACCATCCCAAGAATCTGTCCAAAAATTTACCTTTTGACCATTATGAATGATCCAAAATTAATTTTTCTTTATCAAATCCTCACCAGTCTTAAGAATTGCTAAAATGGGAGAACCTTTGGAAGGTAATTGATAGTGAACAAGGTCTTCAGGAATTTTGTTCTCAACATATTTAGCACGAAGATTCTTGGCCCAAAGAGCATTGGGGTTATGCAAAATCCTCCAATATAATTTAGCAGCTAAAGCTTTGTTGTTATTAATAGCAGACCGGAATCCTAACCCCCTTCATTCTTAGGAAGATATAAAGTGTCCCATTTCACCAAGGTCCATTTTCTTTTCTCCTTAGTACCACTCTAGAGGAATCGATGACTGATTTGATCCAGTTCTCGAAGAACAGCCTTTGGCATATTTAACACAGTAGAAACATAAATAGGATTAGCCTTAAGGACTGATTTTACCAAGGTGATTCTACCCCCATAAGAAATCCACCTATTGGTCCACTTTCCAATTTTCTTCTTGACTTTGTCCAACAACCAATTCCAATATTTTTTTTCATGTCTTCTAATATTGATGGGAATACCTAAATAAGTGATTGGAAGGGAGGTCTTCTTATATATTAATTTATCCAATACAATGGATTCCTGTCTAGTATAGCAGTGAAAGAAAATAACTTTAGATTTGTCTTCATTGATCAATTGCCCGGTAGCCTTAGAAAAATAGCTAATGATTTGCTTAATAATAGAAGCTTCCTTAACACTAGCTTTACCTAAAAGAGTAGAGTCATCAAAAAATTGAATATGAGAGAGAGGTCTAGCTCCATGAGAAATGGTAAATCCCTCAAGAGTTTTGTCTTCTCTCTTTTTGGTTATAGCCCTACCTAAGCATTCAACAATAATGATGAATAAATAAGGGGATAGGGGGTCACCTTTCCTAATACCTCTGGAATATGAGAACAACTAAGAATGCCTGCCATTGATAAGAACTAAGTAGGAAATTGAAGAGATACATCCCATAATCCAATCCATCCAATCCTGAGAGAAACCAAATTGCCTCAAAACTTTGATAAGGAAGTGCCAATCCACTCTATCATAATATTTGGATAAGTCTAATTGAATGAACATGAAAGGATATTTTTGCATATCCATGGAATGGATGGCTTCCTAAGTAAGAACTATCTCATCAACTATTTGATGCCCTTCCACATAACCCCCTTATTCAGGGAAAATAATCTTATGCAAAAGAGGCTTCAACCTTTCTGCCATGATCTTAGTAATGATTTTGAGAAGAACATTACATAAAGCAATAGGTCTAAAATATGAGATATGTTTAGCCTCTTGAGATTTTGGAACAAGAGTAATATAAGTTTTATTGATAACCTTAAAAATTTATTTGGATTTCCTGGCTTCTTCCACCACCTCTAATAAATCAGCATGAAGGATATCCCAAAACTCTTGGTAGAACTCAATGGGAAAACCATCAGGACCTAGGGTTTTCTCTTTTTGCATTTTAAAAACTACCTGTTGAAGCTCATTGATAGTAATAAGAGCGGTCAAAATAGAGTTCTCCTCAGAAGTGATAAGAGAAGGGATTGCTTGAAGAACAATTTTTTGAGAAGCCGAGTCAAGAGGAGTAGCAGTAAAAATATTGAAAAAGTAATTGACAAAAATAGAGTTCATGCCATCCCAAGTGTAGACAACATATCTAGAATCTAATTTTAGGGAAGAAATAAAGTTGTGAGATCTTCGAGCTAGAAGAGATTTGTGGAAGAAATTTATGTTTTGATCACCTTCTTTGAGCCATTGAATTCTATATTTTTGCTTCCATAAGATTTCTTCTCTTTTTTCCCATTCCTCTAACTGAGTTGTGAGTTTAATTTCATCTGCACTTGTACTCTCTGTGAGGCCATCTAAACGGATTTTCTTATTCAAATTTTCAATATGAGCAATAACTTCATGTTCTTTTTTATGAACATCCCCAAACTCCTTCCAGTTCCAAGTCTTGATTTTGGATTTAATGTATTGCAATATTTTGGAAAAACATAACATTTTAGTCCCATACCTAGGTTTACCTTCCTTCCACCATTGTTGCACTCAAGGTTTAAAGGAACTATCTCTAAGCCACATTAATTGAAATCGAAAAGGAGAGAAACTCATATTGGTTTTCCACATTTCCACCTTGACAGGTCAGTGATCCAAACCAACATTGTTAAGAGTCTTCACTTTAGGAATGTGACCATGGATTAAGAAATTGTTAGAGAGAAAGAACCTATCCAATATCTCCATTATACAAGCTAAGCCTTGCCTTTTGTTAGACCAAGTCATAAGGCCATTATCTGGTTGGATGTCCACAAGATGGAGGTTTGTAATATATTCGCTCATGAGGTCAGTGCTCCTATCCAAATTTCTATTTCCTCTATTTTCTCATCTAGAGAGGATGGTATTGAAATATCCTCCGATCAAGATCCAAGCTTCAGGAAAATGAGAGATAATATAAGTAATATTCTTCCATTTTCTTCTTTTTTCCTCCAAATTAGTCAAAGCATAAATAGTAATGCAGAGCATAATTTGGTTGGAATGTCTGCTTTGAATAGCTATAGCCAAAATATCCCAACTACCAACCATATGGTGAATAACTACCTCTTTTGGGTCCCAAAGGGAAGAAATACCACCAAAAGTCCCCTAGGAACTGAGGGAAACCACTTTTCCAACTGGCCAAATTTTATTAGCAATTGATTCCATATCCTCTATTGACATCTTCATTTCTTGAAGAAAAACAAGATGTGGATGATTTATCTGAATCATTCTTCTAATTTCATTTTGTTTTGAAAAACTCCCTTTGAGTCCTCTAATATTCCAAGTGATGATCTTCATTAATACCAAGGCTAAAAAAGTTGGGAAGGGCATTAATCTTACCTTCCTCTACAAGATTTTCACCTTATTTTACCATATGATATTGATTAGTCTTGCGACCTACCTTTTGATTAGAATCCATCTTCAATTTTTTTTCCATGTTTCTTGACTTAATCCAATTGAATCTGAAATGGCTTCTAGCCTTGAAGAATGCTTGTACATAGTCAAAATGTTACCAAAAGGTTCAATACAGTCTATATTAGGACCTGTATTATTTGAAGTTTTAACATTTAAAAGATTGTTTTCTTGTGAATATTTTCTCCATTTTTTTTCTGTTGAAATCCTTTGATTTTTTGGTTTGTCTATGAGTTTTTCCCTTTATATTTAAATTGTGTTTCTAAGATTTCTATTTCCATTATTTCCTCTTCCTCACTTGGGACCTCATTTGTGGAAAGAATTTCAAACATATTAGCAGATAACTTTGATTGATCCTTCATAACTGGTTTTTTCTAAGTGTTCTTCTTCTTAGGCATTTGGAAACCTACTAAATTTATATCTTCTTTCTTTTTATTTGGAATTTTATTTGGGAAAACACTAGCCAAATGACCATATTCATGGTAAATTCTACAACAAAAAGGAATGTTATCATAGTCCACTACTTGCTACCAAGTGTCCTACCCAAATTGTAAAGTTATATTTTTAGGTAGGGGTTTGTCAAAATCTATTAAAACGCAAATCCAAGCATAAATAATATGTTCATATTTTTTAGTACAATCAACAATCATCATAAATGTTCCTAAAGAGTTTCCAATTGAAGAAAAAACTGTTGGATTCCAGAATTCAATTGGGAGTCCAAAGAGTCTAACCCACACAGGACCTGTAGAAGGCATCTCTTCTTTGGCTTGTAATTTAGTATGCCCGGGCTTCATGAAAAGCCCTACCCTTCCAAAGAACCAAGGACCCCCTTGAAATTTTTCTCTATATCTTCATTATTAGAAAATAAAACAAGAAAATAACCATTTGGATAAATAGAGATTTGTAACTCACCTTTAGTTTTCCAACTTTTTGCAGCCCAAACTTTGAAAGCAGATAGGCTCGAACGAAAACCCACAAAATGACAAATTAGTCCTCTTTTTTCCATATCTTCAATGTCAGTATGAATGTTGCCCATATCAAGCTTAACAATAGGAGTTCCATCAGATGCTTTAAGACATCCTGAATCTATTTTCCTGGGATCAATATTAGGAATTCTTAGAGGTTTATGGGAAGCCCTAAGATTAATATTAGCATTAGGCTGAGGCTATCCACCATGGAGGGCATACTTAAAATTCATTTTTAGGGCTAATTCTTCAAAATATTTACCCTTGACAGGGGTTTCCATAGTAGATTTATTTTGTGGGTGTACCTTAGAACCATATTCACTTGAGATCTGAGCCATTTTTGATCAGATGCTTGAAACTTGTTTCGTGATCTCTTTAATCCATGCCCATGCCATGGAAAGGTATGATTTTCACTTTTCTTTTGTGCAACAAATTGGAAGCCATTGTCACTCAAGTTCACAGCATGAATACATGTTGAAAGGTAGATTTCTAACCCATATTGGATCTCGTGGAACATTTCTTGCTAAAATATTGAGTAGAAACCACAAAAATATTGGCTGCTAGGGCTCGAAGGCCCCGAAAACCAACCTTTGTAGCTGCTTGCACTTAACCCAGATGAAACCCTTGCACAGTCGCTTGCCAAAAATATTTTTCACACATAGGGATGTGCTAGGATCTGTGTTGCTCCAAATGATGTAAATATTTTTGGATATGTTCTAGAGTTTGTCAGGCATCTACCCTCAAAATTTCAGCTCAATCTGACTCTGGATGAATGAAATATGGCCGAAATAAGTTTGGCAGTTTGGGTAGTCCTACAAAAAATGTCCCTCTCATCCAATGTAAAGCATATAGGAAACATAGAATAATGTATCTCCTTATATCTCCTTTTGCACTTTAATGAAAGCAAACATAAATATACCTTTTAATTTTTGTGTGTTGATTGGATGCACTCTTGGGGCATTGGAATTTTTGTCTTCATCTTATGATAACGAGCACTCAATGCTCTCCTTTGAATGGCACTTCCCTATGATGGTCTCTTTCTCCTTTAATAAGATTTGACCACTTTTGTGCACATTGCTTGTTGGAGATATGCTTCACTCTCTATGTATATACGCGCTCTTACCTACAATGGCTATTAATATGCTTCTTCTATATTGAAACAAGTGTCAAGCGGCACTAGACATTGCTCAAGACCTTGTTTCTTCTCATTAGATGGTGCGACACTATTATTGACCTTGTAAGGTGTTACTCCATGTGGTGCAGGCCTGAGAATAGTTCTTGGGTATCAGCTATGGTTTTTTAGTGTTAAATATGCTCTTTCATGAGTACTGAAGTGATGATGAGGACATTACTCCTTTTGAGTACCCTTTGAATTCCTTTGCAGGCGTTAGAATATGAAGATGCTTCTTTCACCCTTTGTACCAAGTGGCACAAGATGGCTTTCTCTATTAGGACAAGTGGAGACGCTCCTTTGAATGCACTCAAGCTTCTAAAAACGTCTCTTATTATCTTGGTGCCCTTTCACTCCTTTTGCAAGCTATATCAAGCTCTTTCCAGCATGCATCAAACTCCTTGCTTCTCAACATACGACGGCTCTTCCACTAAGACAGTGGCTCCTCCTTGATGATAGTGGCTCTTGCAATGGTAGATTGGAGTTTTTTTCAGCAAAGGCAACTCATCCAAGCTCTTTCCTACGTATGATTGGGTGATATTTTATGGTAATACTCTCCTTGCACTTCGATTTTGTTCGCTTATGTTATGTAAACCTTATGTTCTTCTTCTCACTTGCACTCCTTACAATGGTGCTATCTTACATAGACTCTTTGATCATTGTAGGTTCATTCCTTGTGCATTGTGTAGGTGGCTTTGGCACTATGTTAGGTGTCTTTAGACACCTCAAATGAATGGATATTGAGCCGATGGATGGCTCTATATTTTGTCTGCCAAAGCTTCTACTTTAACCTTTGTAGAATTCCCTTTAACCTTGATGATTTGGCTCCTTGTAAATTCTAGTAAGCTCGTTGTTGTAGTGTCTTTAGACATTTTGGATTTTGCCCTTGTTTTGCTATGTAGAATATGGTGTAGTAATATAAATAAATTTGTCTTGAGTTGCACCAAAAACTTTAAGCTTATTTCCTTCTTTAATATGATAGCTTCCTCCTCCAATATTTGGATGTGATATTACTCCTTTTAGTGGCTTCTCCTTGCCACAAAATGTTGCAGGTTTTCTGCACTTAATAGTGTCTTTTGACACTTCTCTGTGCACTTAAACTTTCTCCTTTGATAAATTCTTAGTGCACTTTTAATGCTTTTAAGGATAATTAGTATAATGCACTACTAATAACTCCTTATTCCTCCTTGAAATATGCACTATAATCTATGCAACTCTCACTTAAGAGTAATTTATTCTTGAATAATAGAAAGTTGATATTTTTCGTTCTCTTGAAATATATCTAACTCCTATTTTTGTTTGTGCAAGTTAAAAACTTCTAAGAAACTATCTTTTGCACTCCCTTGAAGACTTAATGTGCAACCTTCTCCTTGCAACTTTTAAACTCTAATATGGTGCTTAATGAAACTTAATAATGAACCAAGTAACTAATGTTCAAGTAATGAATTTTTTGCACCAAAGTTGCTTACCTTAATGATTTCTATAGATGATGTAGTTCTTGGTGATTATATTCACCAAATTGTTGTCTTGTATTAGATGAAATCGTAGCTCTTCCTTGTTGTTTGAAATAACTATTTAACTCACCAAATTTGCAGCTTTAAAACTCCTCTAACTTGCTGCTCGAAAATGTAGTTTGGCGGTTTTGATTATCCTTCAGGATGCTCTCTTGAGATATGAAACTTAGCAACTAGTAATGTTGCCCTTATTGCTGATCTTTTGCAATCAATTTATCCTTCAAAGTGTTGTCCTTGAATCTCACAAATTTGGTAGGGAACTCCTCCAAATAGTAGCTAAGATTTTCCTTCAAGAAACCTTCACTTTTCTATTATAAAACCAACAATATCCTTTCTCCAAAATAGCCTTCAATGGCAATTCCCAAATCTCTTAGATTTGGTGGCTTCTCTATCTCCTTTCTCCTTCAAAATCCTTGTCGAATTCTGATTTCAATATTGGCCTATCTAGTGCCCTTATTCTCAAGATTCTGATTGTCTTGAGGTCTTCACTATTCTCTTCCAAAATTTGATAAACTTCTTGCCAAATCCTTCTCCTTTGGGCTTGTTGTCGAATGGCAACAATTGTCCCAAAAACCTTTATCAGGAACTTCTTCTTCCTGGTAAATTTCTCCAATGATTTCTTCTATGAACTCATTCAATGGCCTTCTCGAGAATATGTAATAAGGATTTCCTAGCCTTTTTTTTTGTCCTTGAGACCTCTTCTCTAGGGTCTTCAATATCACAAATTCTTTGGTCTTCTCAATGAGACTTTTTATTCAATATTCAATTGTGGAAGTTTTGCAATGAGATATCCCTCTTGGATCTCTAAAATTTGTTGCTTCTAGAATGGGACCTTTGCTAGTCCTTCTCTATCTTCAATCTTCCAAAACTTTAAGTTCTTCAATGAGATATTTTATGGGTCTTCTCTTCAAATTTCAATGGAGATCTCCAATCTCCAATCTTCTTAGGACTCTTTTCCTTGAGTCTCTTCCTAGTTCAATGGGTCTTCTTTCTAGGACCTCCTTCTTGATTTGTAGTCTTCAATCTTCAATGGAGATCACCAACCTCCAATATTCTCCTGGACTCTTTTCTAGAGTCTCTTCAATCTACAATAAGGCTCCTTGATGAGGCCCAAAAATGCCTCATTATTGCACAATGTTTGACTCATTATTGCACAATGTTTGACTACCATATGATAAGTTAATTGCCAAATAGTTGACTAGAATATACTATTTGTTAAGTGTTTGCATGATTTTATGTTAGGAATACTATATCTCTGTTTTTGACTATTTTCAGCATTTTATGACTCGATTTTGCGTGATTAAGTAGCAAGTAATAACATGCATTTCAATTAACCAAATGTGGTATGCTGATATCCATTAACTTCTCAATGGTTTTTGAATGTTTTCCTGCCCTTCAACTTGTTTCAAATCCACATTGAAGACAAAAGTTTAGGACCTGTCATAAATCTGAAAATCTGGAAAAAACAGCCATATAAAAATCAGCAAGTCGTCACTTTATAGGAACACCTTGAAGTTGTCAAGCAAAGCATGAGGATATGGATGGAATGAGTTCAGAAGGACTACAGAAGACATCTGACCTATTTAGAAGCATTCCCACATGGTCTAAATAGGCAGCAATAGGGTATAACAGAGTAGGGCAATTGTGCAAAGATCGTTGCACTATTTCAGCATGGTTACTTGGTGAATGAAGTGTATAAATTTAGTAGCAGCTTGATGTACTCCTTCATGTTGATATTTTAATAAGTTTTCCATGTTCTAATTTGATTGAATTTGCAAGAAATGCCAATATTCTACAACTGTGCAGCAGAACTGGAAAATGCAGGAATTTACCATGTAAATTCCAGCAAGCTACCAATGAATGGCAAGGCATGAAATTCACATCCAAGGAAGAATGAAGACTATTGCAATCTGATCCTGAAGGCTAATCCACCTTAGAAATGCAGCCAAAACCATTTGGAGTCAACACAGTTGGTCATTCTAAAGATCTTCGGAATGAACACAATGTCTTCGAAATGAGAATTGCAGTATCTTCGGAATGAGCCACTTATCTTCGAAATGAAAACAGAATGTACTTTTTGACTTGTTGACTGACTTTTGGCGGTGGAAAAGGGGATAAGAAGGTTGATAAAGTTAAGGGAAAATATCTTCCATCTAATTTTGCTGTCCTTGCCGTCCAAAGCCACCATGCATGGAAAAGATCAATTTGATCCTCTTCTAGGATAAACCCAGAAAAACTGCAACATAATAGAAAGTTGTTTGCAAGATAGGAATGGCATATTCTGAAGTGGAGAATTATGTGTGAGATATTTCTAGACTCCTCCCACGTACTCCCACCACTGAAGCTGCTTTCTAAGGGCCAATGACTACTGCCGCAACACAAACCGTCCGGATTTGCATTTATTTCAGATCCAGAATTATTGGCAAATGACTCGTAAAATAGCACATAGGCTGATTTGAGCATGGGATATATTGTAAATATTTATATAAATAACACAGCTCCCTCCTTGGTTGAGCCAGTTAGGAATTAGAATAGAGGAGAGTTTTCAGTAGCAACAATTAGGACTGTACAGTGATTTTCTGTAATAGTTTTCAGCATGTTTTGTCATCAATAAAAGTGCAGTATTTTATCATTTTATGTTCTGAGTGTTAATTAGTTAAGGAGTGCTTTTCACCTCCTTCTAGATCAGGAAGTATGGGCCCACTTTCAGATCTAGAAGGAGGGATTTTATGGCAGGTTTTAATCTGTAATTTTGCTGCAGCAGAATTAATAGATTGCTTGCCAGATTTCATTTTCTTGTTTTTATTTTGTGTTGTGTGATTTATGTTTCCTATTATGTTTGTGTACAACATTTGTGTGTATGTCACTGACAAATCATATTAAGCATTTTCCTTTATGTTTTCCCTGCTTTCTATTTTAGCAACTTTCCATTTTTCAGCATATTTCATTTTGTTGTCAATTCCTGTAGCAGAAGCTTGACGACCTTTTGTGCAGGTGGCATTGACAGGTGTTTTAGAATAAGTTTCAATTATACAAAAGTAGATTAGATTTCAATTCTACAAAAGTAGATTAGATTTCAATTTAGCAATTTCAATTATGCAAGAGTAACTAGATTTCAATTCTCGCAAAAGTAACTTAGGATTTCAATTTAGCAATTTCAATTCATGCAATTGTAGTTAGATTTCAATTCTTGCAAACTTAGATTTAGTTTTCAATTCTTGTACTTTATTTTAGTTTCCATTCTTCAGACTAGGTTTAGTGTGACACCAAAAGGCTAAACCAAAATCTGCTTCACCAATAATTGCTTGAAATCTGAATGCCTGAATTGTACTCTGCCCTAACCTTCTATCGTAGACAGCCTTGGACACCACCCCGGATTGATAAATCATTGAGATTAAATGATGAGACTCAACGACACTCATCATTTTGGCACCGTTGCTGGGGAACATGGTGTTGTTAGAGGGTAAAAGCAGTCAAATAATTATTATTGTGCTAAGTTATGAAGTTCAGAGTTAAATCGAATGTAATAGCTGGTATAAATAATAATTATTGATAGTTGCATTTCAGTCCATTTAGAAAACAAACAACCACCACCTTCAAGCCCAACCCGGACAAGCAACCCCTGTCTATGTAAGCTGAATCTATTAAAAAAAAATCACAAAAACTTTTGCACAATCAAAATAGGAGTTTACAACTTAATGATGATCCTAGAGTTTTTCATTATTACTTAAAGATTGTTTGGATTTTACCGCGCTAAACCGCAACCTAGCAATTCTTAGCCTACACAGACAATAGTTGATCTCATTAGAGGTGATCCTACCTGACAAGTAGTTGATCTGCTAAAGTTGTACACTTCTTGTCTTATTGTGCAAACCAAAAATTTTTTTTAGCCCAACCTATGATCAGTTCGAATAATACAAGATAGGCAACCCCTGTCTATGTAGCTGAATCTGGTATAAAAAAAACCTGCAGGAAATGTTATTGACTGCAAGAACATCAAACTGTGCTAAAATAAGAACTTACCCGAGCTTGAAGAGACAAAAATCAATGGAGATACACAGAAAACCTTTAGTCCAAACACACAGAAATTAGCCTTGGATAAAGGAGAAAAACTAGAAAAATTGCACATAGAAAATTTACTTCCATTTTACAAAGGGGTAAATTATGTCCTCCTAGGAATGAAACAAATTGAAGTGCAGCCAAGAAAATTCTTGAACATTATTAGTCGGTTGACTTATAAACAAAAAGCAAAATTGTTGCTATTTTGAAACAATATTTCAATCCCTTTACATGGAATTACAAGGGTATATCAAGATTTTATCTTGATGTAAGCACTTAACATCTTTTGGGAATTGGTATTTAATTGTTTCAAGAATAGATTGACAAGATTTTGCAGACTAGGAGGCATGGACAACACTTGATTGAAGAAGTTTTCAGATATGGAGCAAAGGCTTCTTTCTCCCATTGGTAATTCATGGAGGATGTTAGTGGTGAATGGACATTGCCTTTGGGTATACCATGCACCATTAACTAAGGAGGAGTTCTTGAAGGAGATTCCATTGGATGTACACATAATGGAAGAGAATTTCTCTTCAATATCAGATTCAGAGTGATGATAAAAAGTCTGACAAAAAGAAAAAAAAAGAGGAAAAAAATACAAGAAAAGAAAAAGAAGAATAGTCTTGTTTGTGAACTTCCTTTTGGGTACAAGCAAGACAAGAAAATTTGAAAAAAAAAAAAGAGAGAAAAAATTGCAGCAAAGGCATGTCCCACAAAATGGGGATACATGAGGACAAGCATCAATTTCAGCAAGAAATAGGAACAATGGAGCCAATACTTCATTTCAAGCAATAAGGAGGCAATGATGATGTAAGAAGATTCTTACCGGTCATCTAGTAAGGAAGGTTGCATCAATGTTGCAGGTTTCAACAGAAAGAGATGGTGTTTTCATACAACAATTGACATGTTTTTGCAGAATAAGGATTGGTCTTATCCAAATAAGAGAGAGATGTTCTCTCTCATTGAAGCACTTGAAAAAAAAAAAAGGACAGAAGTTGGTTGAAAACCAGAAATGGCAGCCTCTTCTGATGAAAAAATGAAAAAAGAGATGAAAAAAAAAAAATGAATAATTCAATAGTGAAAACCTTCTTGGAGGCGCTACTGAGTTGGCTTGCATGAAAACCGATTTTTTGGCATGCATTGCCTTGTTGATCTACCCATCATTGTTCCACCATTGTACAAATCTCACACTGCACATGTGTTATGTTTATGTTTTCAGATAGCCTCCTAACAATCATCAAAAGCAACTTGTAAGGTGCATGACCAATTTTCAGGACAATAAGGTATGTGTTTCTTGCATTTAATTCATAGTAAACATTTAGCATTTAGTGTATGATAGTCGGTATTTGGCATAAACTATTCATACAATAGTGACAAGTTGAAAAAGGAACATGTTCAAGATGTCAAGAAACACCCCCTTATGCCCTTAATTGCATAGAAATTCCAAAACTATGCAAAAACCTGATTTTGGGACAGACATGGCAGCAATTCTATTTCAATTTGTAGGGCAAATTTTAGAAGGAGAACTACAAGTTTATATCTCATAATTGTCTGATAAATTGAAGGAGGATAATCAACAAAATGCACCCGAAGGTTCTATTTTAGTACTACTGGAATAAAACAACAACATACAAAACAAAGAATAGCATCTAAACAAAAGGATGAAGAAGGGATTTTTTTGATGTTATGGAAGGCTTATACACTCTAGATATGGACCCACAATAGAATCTGTAGCTAACTTTTGCATAGGAGGTCATTTCTACATTTTTTGAAGATCTTCGAAATGAGAAATGCAGTCTCTTCAGAATGAACAGACATCTTCGGAATGAGAAATGCAGTCTCTTCGAAATGAACAGATCTTCGAAATGAGAAATGTAGTATCTTCGGAATGAGCAGATCTTCGAAATGAGAATTGCAGTATCTTCAGAATGAGCGGATCTTCGAAATGAGAATTGCAAGTATCTTCGAAATGAGCGGATCTTCGAATGAGATTAAATCTTCGAAATGAGCGGATCTTCGAAATGAGAATTGCAGTATCTTCGGAATGAGCGGATCTTCGGAATGAGAATTGCAGTATCTTCGAAATGAGCAGGATATCTTCGAAATGAGCAGAAACTGTACCAGAATTGCTGAAAATGCTACAGAATAGCAAAAAGAGTAGGGTACATCAAATATTGAGGTTTATAAGGCTCTACCACAAGTAAGTACATCCCTCAAGCATTTCAAATTAAAAAAAAAAATTCAATTTTGTTCAAAAGGTGCAAACAACAAAAATAAGCATTCAGGCTGAAATGTTGTTAAGAACATAAAATTCCATCAGTAGTAGTGCATCTGCCAAATACGGTTCCACAATAAGACTATTGCAAGATGAATCATATGATATCAAGCATTTAAGAGGTACCTTGCAACACTAAAACTTGTAGAAAAATAGAAAAAAGTCATACATGTGCTTAATTGCAAAATACTTGATATAGTGCAGGAAGGAGGAATTTCTCAGCTTAGAAGGTAGCAAAAGATGTTGTTCATAAGAATAAAACCTGCATATTACTATGGCCTACTAAGATGCATGAGGGCATGCATCAGTTCAAGTTGGGGGGATGATGAGGCCCAAAAATGCCTCATTATTGCACAATGTTTGACTCATTATTGCACAATGTTTGACTACCATATGATAAGTTAATTGCCAAATAGTTGACTAGAATATACTATTTGTTAAGTGTTTGCATGATTTTATGTTAGGAATACTATATCTCTGTTTTTGACTATTTTCAGCATTTTATGACTGATTTTGCGTGATTAAGTAGCAAGTAATAACATGCATTTCAATTAACCAAATGTGGTATGCTGATATCCATTAACTTCTCAATGGTTTTTGAATGTTTTCCTGCCCTTCAACTTGTTTCAAATCCACATTGAAGACAAAAGTTTAGGACTGTCATAAATCTGAAAATCTGGAAAAAACAGCCATATAAAAATCAGCAAGTCGTCACTTTATAGGAACACCTTGAAGTTGTCAAGCAAAGCATGAGGATATGGATGGAATGAGTTCAGAAGGACTACAGAAGACATCTGACCTATTTAGAAGCATTCCCACATGGTCTAAATAGGCAAGCAATAGGGTATAACAGAGTAGGGGCAATTGTGCAACATTGCACTATTTCAGCATGGTTACTTGGTGAATGAAGTGTATAAATTTAGTAGCAGCTTGATGTACTCCTTCATGTTGATATTTTAATAAGTTTTCCATGTTCTAATTTGATTGAATTTGCAAGAAATGCCAATATTCTACAACTGTGCAGCAGAACTAGAAAATGCAATAATTTACCATGTAAATTCCAACAAGCTACCAATGAATGGCAAGGCATGAAATTCACATCCAAGGAAGAATGAAGACTATTGCAATCTGATCCTGAAGGCTAATCCACCTTAGAAATGCAGCCAAAACCATTTGGAGTCAACACAGTTGGTCATTCTAAAGATCTTCGGAATGAACACAATGTCTTCGGAATGAGAATTGCAGTATCTTCGAAATGAGCCACTTATCTTCGGAATGAAAACATAATGTACTTTTTGACTTGTTGACTGAATTTTGGCGGTGGAAAAGGGGATAAGAAGGTTGATAAAGTTAAGGGAAAATATCTTCCATCTAATTTTGTTGTCCTTGCCGTCCAAAGCCACCATGCATGGAAAAGATCAATTTGATCCTCTTCTAGGATAAACCCAAAAAAACGCAAGCATAATAGAAAGTTGTTTGCAAGATAGGAATGGCATATTCTGAAGTGGAGAATTATGTGTGAGATATTTCTAGACTCCTCCCACGTACTCCCACCACTCAAGATGCTTTCTAAGGGCCAATGACTACCGCCGCAACACAAACCGTCCAGTATTTGCATTTATTTCAGATCCAAAATTATTGGCAAATGACTCTAAAATAGCACATAGGCTGATTTGAGCATGGGATATATTGTAAATATTTATATAAATAACACAGCTCCCTCCTTGGTTGAGCCAGTTAGGAATTAGAATAGAGGAGAGTTTTTAGTAGCAGTAATTAGGACTGTATAGTGATTTTTTGTAACAGTTTTCAGCATGTTTTATCATCAATAAAAGTGCAGTATTTTATCATTTTATGTTCTGAGTGTTAATTAGTTAAGGAGTGTTTTCACCTCCTTCTAGATCAGGAAGTATGGGCCCACTTTCAGATCTAGAAGGAGGGATTTTATGGCAGGTTTTAATCTATAATTTTGTTGCAGCAGAATTAATAGATTGCTTGCCAGATTTCATTTTCTTGTTTTTATTTTGTGTTGTGTGATTTATGTTTCCTATTATGTTTGTGTACAACATTTGTGTGTATGTCAGCTGACAAATTATATTAAGCATTTTCCTTTATGTTTTCCCTGCTTTCTATTTTAGCAACTTTCCATTTTCAACATATTTCATTTTGTCGTCAATTCCTGTAGCGTAAGCTTGACGACCTTTTGTGGCAGGGCATTGACAGGTGTTTTAGAATAAGTTTCAATTCTGCAAAAGTAGATTAGATTTCAATTCTGCAAAAGTAGATTAGATTTCAATTTAGCAATTTCAATTATGCAAGAGTAACTAGATTTCAATTCTGCAAAAGTAACTTAGGATTTCAATTTAGCAATTTCAATTCATGCAATTGTAGTTAGATTTCAATTCTTGCAAACTTAGATTTAGTTTTCAATTCTTGTACTTTATTTTAGTTTCCATTCTTCAGACTAGGTTTAGTGTGACACCAAAAGGCTAAACCAAAATCTGCTTCACCAATAATTGCTTGAAATCTGAATGCCTGAATTGTACTCTGCCCTAACCTTCTATCGTAGACAGCCTTGGACACCACCCCGGATTGATAAATCATTGAGATTAAATGATGAGACTCAACGACACTCATCACTCCTCTTGTCTTTTTCTCTCTTCTGCAATTTGCAAGTTTGTAATTCTTGCAATGGGACCTTTTCTTTTAGGTCTCCAAATATTTAATTTTTTGTTTGTTGCTTAGCTACTGGATTGATTCCAAAGAAGATATTCTTCCTAGCTTTCTTGTAGGAAGCTTCCCAACTTTCTTTGAATCTCCTTTTCCTGCAACAAAGTGTTAGAAATTGGAAAATGGTAAATCTCTAAATCTAGAGATTTTAAATCTTCACTAGTTGATTTATCAATCTAGTGGAATCAATGTTGAGTTCTAGTCTTCACAAGTTTTTCTACAATTTTTTGGAAAGACTCCAGCCAAATGTATTTTCAAAAATTTTGAAAATGAGATTTTTGATCTCTCAATCTCTCTTGTGGCTCTCCCTATTTCCTATCGATCTACTGTGTGCTTTGATACCACTGTTAGCTTTTGAGGATGTATAATGAAGGAAATGCAACCACAAGATGTAAAATAAGTAAGCTATGATAACTACGTAATTATGGCACTATAATATGCAGGAAAATAAAGAGATAGACTTCTGCAATAACTCGATATTATGCCATTAATGAAAGATCACAAAAATAGTACAATGCGATATAATGGAGGCCTTGAACACTCCAAAATTTTCAACAAAGAACTACATTGTACCTACTCACTACAATAATCTAACTCTCTATAGTAACAATGTCTCTCTCTTCACTCTATACCTTAAAGGCCTATATATAGGAAGATATGTATCTTGGCCTTTATTCTACCCATGACTCTTTATCTACCTTTCCTATGACTCATGTACATGTGGGTTATATGTACATTTACATCATTGCACATTCCAATACTTGCTTGAAGTAACTACTCAACCTTACTGTAGAGTAAACTCCTACTCTAGTTATATACCCAAGGTGGTACATTGGCATGTACCAAATAATGTAATATACTCTAACAAGGCTATGATACCTCTATAGAGTTGTTATACCAAAACCTTGAGGTATTAGTGTCTGATACAATCTCTGTATTTGAATGCCTCATAGGGTGGTTATTCTCAGGGCCCAGGGTGGTGGTTAGTCCACTAAGTCAAATCCTCGAGGTGCGACGGTTAGTACAACAGGTGGGAACGGGATAAAAAAAAATCTATTTGGATGGATACTTGGTGTAATAAAAAACAACTCAATCTAGATCCAATTTTGAAACCATGGATGAGGTTACTTCAAGACAAATATGGTGATAGGGTTTCAAACATTTTGTACAAAGATCAAGAAGGAATATACAAATGGAAATAAGGTTTTTTTACAAGTAAACAAGACATTGATGCTAAGAGGTAGTTGAGTAGAAATATAACAACAATGATTATTCCAAAGGGGAGACAAGGATAAGTTGATTTGGGAGTTGAATAACTCAGGAGAATACACAACAAGAAGTAGATATATATAAAGCACCATCAAAATAGGAATATCGCAAGAAAATGGAGAGATATTTGGGATAGCTCGAGCATTCCTAAAGTCAAAATGTATTTTTGGCTAGTAGGGCATAGAAGGATTTTATCCTGGGATAACCTTATGAAAAGGGGTTTTCATGGCCCCTCGAAATGTGTTCTTTGTAAAATGGAGGAGAGTATAGACCATCTCTTGGGACATTGCTCAATAGTCTAGAAACTATGGCAGTGGATTCTAATTAATATGTTTGGTAAATGCATGGTGATGAATGGCAGAATTGAAGAATGGTTAGAGCAATGGCAAAGCACTTTTAAAAGTGACCGCTTTACAAAAAATTTGGGATATATCAAAAGATACATACTTTGGAGTGTATGGCTAGAAATGAATAAAGAATATTTAAAGGAAAGTAGTTTAGAGGTAATGAAAAGGAAGATTTATTTAAGATTTGTTTAGCCATAGAGGGTCTAAACCAACCCTATCAACTCACCCAATCCCTAATTTGGAAGCAGAGGGCCTTGATAGATGGAGTCAAGTCATCAAATGGAATTATGATGTTGGGAACAAGAGAAATAAAAAGAACGCAAAAAATATAAAGTGGAAACCACCAGACGTGGAGTTGGTCCAATTGAATTTTGATGGAGCATCTATAGGAAATCCAGGACCAGGAGGAGGAATAATTGAAAATAATAGGGGAGAGATTTTGTCTCATTACGCTTTCAATAGTGGATTTAAGACAAATAATGAAGTTGAAGCTTGGGCGGCTTTGGAAGGGTTAAAAATATGTAAACAAATGAAATGGAATAAAGTATGGATGGAAGGTGATTCACTCATAGTAATAAATGCAATTTTGAGGAAAGTAAAGGCTCCATGGAATATACAAGAGATAATTGTGGAAATTCAAGACCTTGCTATAGAGTTTGAAGAAATCAGGTTTACACATACATTAAGGGAAGGAAACAGGTTTACACATACATTAAGGAAAGGAAACAAATGTGATATAGGCTTAGCCAATAGAGGGGTTTTAATTGAGGATCTTGAAGTTAAATTCTCTTTTCCTTAACTAGAGGAAGTAGTAAGTTTAGTTGAAGCTAACAATATAATATTGACTACATACATCAGATAATGATTAATATTTACTTTAATGTTTTCCATTGGTAATGTTTGTTGAATTTCATAACATTAATGTGTTTTCATATAAATTATATAAATTAATATTTACTTTAATGCTTTACATTGGTAATATTTGTTGTATTTTATAACATTAATGTGCTTTCATATAAATTCTTTCTATTATAGCTATGATTAAGATATCTAGAAAAAGAGCTCCAACTACTTTACATTGTAGTAGAAAACCTTTTCAAATTAGTGGCATGGATGTTGTTTGTTTCATTGACTTAATCTCAATACTTTTTCCTAGTAGTCTTAAAAAGCCTTAAGCCTTGATAGTTGAGTATAAAGAACCCAAACTCTGAATGCTCTAAAAAGCTTTGTTGGACAAATCCCATAAAAAAAGTCTTGATAGTTGAGTATAAAGAACCCAACAAACTCTGAAGGCTCTAAAAAACTTTGTTGAACAAATCCCATAAAAAAGCCTTGATAGTTAAGTATAAAGAACCCAACAAACTCTGAAGGCTCTAAATACAAATAGAAAAAAAATGCCATAAATGTTGTTAGTTTCATAGACTTGAATCTCAACAATTTCTTCTATTAGTCTCCCACTAGCACCCTAAAAAGCTTTGTTAGACAAATCCCATAAAAAAGCCTTGATAGTTGAGTATAAAGAACCCAATAAACTCTGGAGGCTCTAAAAGCAAATAGGAAAGAAATGCTAATCCGTTGTAGTCTGTTAGAATTTTTAATTGTGTGAACTTTTATGTTATGGCTTTTAGCAATTGATAATTATTTTTATTTTTTTTAAATCTTTAGATATGTTCTAGCATTTTTTTTCAACTAGTAAAAATTTGTCAAATGCGAATTTAATTTAAGATGTTATGATCATACTCATACTCGTATTAAGAATGAGTGCAGATATCTAACTTTGACCATTTAGTCTTAGATAACATTCTTTGTGATATCTTTAATGTTTATTGTTTTTTAAAGGATCTTACCCAATGTAATTTTGCAAGAGTCTATAAAACTTTTATTAGCTTTTCATCTAAGTTTGTCGAACTATCAAATTCTGTCTATACCAATTACTAAAATTTACCAAAGACATCTTTTGTTATTTTGTGGTGTCTACATCTCTAAACTTTTAAGCTTTATTTGAGTTTTATTTTGTGATTAGGCGAAGAAAGTAATTCTTTTAATAAATTAATAACAAATCTGAAATAGAAATCATGTTTCAGTAAATGCCTACTTAATAAATAAATTAATTGAAAGCCACTGTTGATTTTGGTCATATTATTCATGTGATCACTAAATGTTTGGACCTGTGGAAACTAGATATGTAGGCAATGGCACGTCATTCCATCTCTTGATTTATTAATTGAAAGCCAATGTTGCTTTTGGTCATATTATTCATGTGATCACTAAATGTTTGGACCTGTGGAAACTAGATATGTAAGCAATGGCATGTCATTCCATCTCTTGGATCTCATTTGTGCATTTTGGTACTGACCTACCATTTTTGCATGCCGTGTTATTCACATTATTTAATTGCAACTTATCTTATGCTCTAATTGCTGCCATTAGCCTCACTATACACCAATTAAAAAAATCAATTCATAATGATGAAAAAATCAATGATGTAGATAAATAACAACCAAAATTATTTACAAAGGTAACTAAGGGATTAAGAATAATGAAAAGAACCATCAACATTCTACAGAAAAAAAATTAGTAAATTATTAGTACAAAATTTTATATACCGTCATAGAAAATAAAAAATCAATAGGAAACAAAACGGCAGGTGTCTTTCCTTGCCCCTACATTGGATACTTTATTAATCCCAAGTCATGCCCATGTCCTGCTTTGAACTCTAAATTTCATATACCATTCCAACTTGAAGCAGCTGTGTGGGTGGCACTTTTAATGTACAAATGGCTGACCTACAATTGTTGTGAAGAAATCCATATATACCAACAATGAATCCATCAATAGGATCCCTCCTATTACCAGTTCTCATGATGGTCTGGCCCAGCACATACACAGCCTCTCTATCCTTGGCAAACTCAAGATGTTGCAATTCCTCTTCAGCATAGTTAAAATCTCCCATTGAATTTCTCCTGCCATGATCATCTGAAACACTAGTCACATATAAACTATCCATGAGTTCCTCATTCCTAATATGTTCTTTTATTGCTTTCAATGTCTGATTAAGAAATTCATATCCTTCTACACTTGTGCTCATATCCATGTAACCATATTGAGCCAAGCATCTATATACACCCTTTGGCCCTAGTTTTGCCACTAGATATCTCTTCTGTAACAACACAGTCTTTACTAGAACGGTCCTCATGTTTAGAATAATAAGGATTTCATGAAGAGAGCCTACAATCTTCACATAGTGTCAAAGAATTGGTGGCAATCCATAGATAAGATCACTGCATAGGAAGCTCACTTTTCTCTGTGTCAAATATTTATTCTTCCTCTCCCTTCCATAAACTCACTCCTGAGACACTACACCCCACATTGTCAACCATTGCATGGAGGTCTTCTGGGCTCACTTTTCTGTGTGTCAAATATTTATACTTCCTCTCCCTTCCATAGCCCCAACAAAAAAACATTATTCAAACAGCTGACAGAAACACTCCTTTAACACAAAATATTATATGGAAGGGCAGTACAAGTAAAAGGTGCACATTCCAAACCACTAGCATGACCAAGCTCATAAGGAAGGTTGTAATGAACATGACTCCAATCACAGCAACTCCTGAAACCATAAAATCAAGGAATATCATATTTCAATAAAAAAAACTAAAAGGAATAAAAAGAAAATAAGAACCATGTTTCATGCTGTTTAAAAAGAATCTTGATTCTTTCATCGAGATGATTAAAAAGAAACTTAAGTAGAGTTGTTTTGAACTCTCCTGCACCAAATATTTTGGTTCTTATGTTTTGGGTGAGTTGCTTCACCACTATCAAAACACAAACATCAAAACAATTTTTTTCATGGATTATAATCTTAAAATAACTCGAGAAAAATGATCAACCATTAAAGTGAGATCCCAGAACCATAAATATATGTATTATGGACATCCTTACCGTAGGCATTCCCAATCTCTGTGCCATCCCTGAATCCAACCACAATAGGAAGACAGATAACCATGAGTGCACAGTTAACTTCTGGGGAGTAGATCCTGCCCTCATTATCTGAGGAGGTATGAAAAACTTTCACCCGAGGCCAACAACCAAGAGCCATGGATTGTTTTATAATTGAGTAGATTGCTAAAGTCAATGCTTGACTAGCAAAAATGGCTTCCAAAGTGGCAACAACAAACATTGGCCAGTACACAGAATTTGGTATTGAGCTGTAGCACGCAAAACTCATGTCCTCTGGATGCATGACCAAATAAGCTACTGATCCAGAGTATGTGATAATCAGGGCTGGGTGTACCAACATTGAGAAAGCAATGTACAATGCAAAATCCAAAAATACACATAAAATTGCAAATAGAAGTAATCAAACCAAGATATAAAAACTGCAAATAGTTCTCTCTTTTGAAATAGGTGGAAAACTTGTATTGATCTCTTGTTAAAGTGACCTAAATCAGTCATAAAACCCTGTGTAAACTCATTGAAAAAATAAACTTTTACATTGAAAAAATAAATCCCAAACTTACTATAGTGATAAGGGCTTTGGCCTCTCTTTGAGAGGTTTAAAGTTCAAACCCCACTCAGTATGAGGGGACCAAGACCCCTCATAAAAACCTGTGTAAACTCGTTAAAAAAAAGTGACCCAAAGCAACAAACATTGCCTCGGCACCTGGTTTAATAAGATAAAGGAGACTGCTTTTAGGGACTCTCCATTGCAATCTTACTTTAATTAGATCATTTAAATAGTCTATCTCAACTAGAGTATGGTGTGAGCAAAGCAAATTTCAAAATATATACGTGAGAAATGAATACAGACCTGTTATACCCAGAACAACACCTCGAAGTATCACCCATCCTCTTTTGTAATGTTCATGAAAAAAATAATATATGTAATAAGGATTTAATCCCTTCAATGTTGTTGGCTCATGTTTTTAATATTGTATAATCCGATAATGGCATTGGTCACAAACCAGAAAAATACAAATAAAATATAAAACTCACTTTACCAGTACCAAATCTTTGAATTAGAAAGAACAACAGCAAAATTGCAGCTGACACACCTACAACAGCTCCAGAATAAGTGAAAAGGCGAACTTTATACGAGTAACAGAGAATCACTACAAAGATGCTAAAGAAGAATGCAAATTTTATAAAAATGAGACTAATTGACCGATTATCTACACAAAGCAAGCAATACCTCCAAGAGAATATTTCTCTGTTGAAGTGTCATTGAAAATTTGAGACTACCAATATAGGGTAAGCTTATACCAATTTGCAAAAGAAATATGAAAATAGAAATATAAAGGTAAAGATGATTTTTAGGTCACATAAAAGCCAGCACAGCTCTTGGATGTCTAAAGCTTCTTTGTAGAAATAAGAGAAAATTTTCACTATACCTTATATATTGTGTACCATCGGGTTTCAATCATTTGACAAGGTTTAGGGTAATATACATGGATTGACAATCATAAAAGAACATAGATAGAGAAGACGATAGAAACATATTTTCCGTTCTTTCTTTTAAAGTTTAATTAGTTTGAAATTTGAAGGACTAGACTACATTCATATAAGCTTTGGTTTGAATTTTGAAGGACTAACATACCTTCGTATAAGCTTTACTTCAAAAAAATCATTCATAGATATGTTAAGAGTTCAAACATCCTTCTGGACTCAAAAAGAGGGCAATGGCAGTTTTTGGCCTTGCAAAAATCATCCGTGACGATGTGGCGTCTCATGTAACCACCACCACCATAAAAGGAACGGTGGAATTTTGAAGGACTAGAATACCTTCATGTAAGCCGTAGTAGTCCAAACATAATCCACAGAGATGCTCACAGAGATGTGAAGAGCTCAAACATCCTTCTGGACTCCAACAATATGAGGACAAAAGTGAAATATTTTGGCATTTCAAAATACATCCATGACGATGTGGTGTCTCATGTAAGCACCACCACCAGTTTCGTCACCGATATTTTTAAAAGGCCAAAATATGTCACTTTTACGAGCAGTCCGGAAGGATGTTTGAACTCTTCAAATCTCTGTAAATGATACAGCTTACATACAATTCAAACCAATTAAACAAAACAAAAAGAAAAATTTTAACTAATATACTGGATTTCGATTAGCCGGCCCTGTGCATTAATTAATCTAATGATATAGTTTTGACTCCAAATGTAATCCGATCTGGAAGGAAAAAGCTTCAAAGAGTGGAGCAAGAGGAATCGATGCGCGATCGATCGATCGCAGACTAATTATAATCCCTTGATGCGATTTTGGTTTCATGAGCAACCGCTGAAATATTATTTCCCTAGTAGAATTTGGCATGCAACTCTGGCCGATTTCTTCTTTTATAGTTTCTCTTTAGGGTCTTTATATTTTTTATTATATCAAAGTGATTTTTCCCCTTGCTTGTTAGGGAGGATTACGAAATGGGTTAGGGGTTAGCTTTTGACCTTGGGTTGGGTTCAGACTTGGTTGACTAGCTGTCATGAGGTAAGGTGAAATGGGTTAGGGGTTAGCTTTTGACCTTGGGTTGGGTTCAGACTTGGTTGACTAGCTGTCATGAGGTAAGGTGGCCCTCTTTAGATCTATTTTAATTTGTTTTTCTTTTTTTAAATAATGTAGTGCCATGGAGGGATGAAGGAGCACTTGTCTCAAGGTCGTCTAGGTTTCAAGTTTTTTTCACATTTCATCAATAGTGTTTTATATCGGGTCAACAACAACGAGATTAATAGGGGTTATAAGGGGAACCCCAAGATTTGAATCTTGCCTGGTAATAGAAAAGGATTGTGGATGTAGCTAATTCCCTTATATATATATATATATATATATATATATATATACTAACTATCTTCAATTTTTTAAGTAAGGTTTAAAAGGAGATTTCAATATATTTTATTTTCAGCATACTCGAGGCTTTATCATATTTGAATTCATCATCATTGCAAATGACACTCAATAAACAACAAGAGTGGCCAACATCTCGTAGTTTTTTGGGGTTCACCTTCTTAAACCTCATCATTTATAAGGATGTCAAAGTGGTCCCCCTACATTTCTTATACCCTCTTAGTATAGGACAATATGACCATAGTGTTGGGATTATCCTTTAAGGCCAATAACACTTAAAGGGAATGTATATTCTCTAACCTTGCCTTAAATCCATCTAGGGTGATTAATCAAGAGTAAGTCTTGGTGCTTAGTTACCTCACCTCCGTGGGTTAACTAAGGTTATTTCCACTCAACTGACCATGAACATGGTTCCTAAACCTCCATGTTCAAAGTACCACCATTGTTGTCTTATGAATGACCCTTACAACTTTTCAATTCTAGAATACGAGATCCTTCACGATTAAAGTGCTTCAATTCAAAAGGATTTGGCTATTGCATCCACGAACTCCTAGATTTCACAAGTTCATAGCTATTGCATTCTTGCAACTCCTTCTAGGACTTGCATTTACCTGGTTATTGCATCAACGCAACTCCTCCCAAGATAGGGTTTTTTGACTTGGGTTCTAAAATATTTTATATTCAACTCAAGGTGAACCACTCTTTCTAGCATTAAAAATAATCATGCTAACTAACCACAAGCTTCCTGATAAGAACTTAAAGAATACTTTTTGATAACATCATAAAAGTAAGCAAACCAAATGCTAACAAAAATCTACATAAGGAAGCATCTCAACATCTAAATACCATAAGTTAATTAATCCAAATGCAAATCATATATTTATGTACCTAAACATCTCATCAACTTATTTGCCATAAATTAGACAATCTAGGTGCTAATAAATAGCTACAATAAGAAGCATATCATCAACTTTAAATGCCATATTTTGACTATGTACAAAACAACTCAACAAGGTAGTACACAAGATAACATTTATCCTTCAAATGTGCTTAGAAGCATTTAAACAATCTTTAGTTTGGTACATAGATCAATCTTACAAAACTAGCTAATAGAACAATTCTCTATATAGCTTTTACTTCCATAATTATTTTGCAATCAAAGGTACAAAGAAGTCATCCATAAAAGTCGTTATGCCATCTACATCTCGTATTCTTCTTCATGAAAAAGGACCACCATGAACTTGAGGAATATTTAGGAATTAGGATGGCTCTAAATGCAATGCATTCTAATTATGCTTTTAATACTATGCACACAACCATGCATAAAATATAATTAAACAAGTCAACCTTGAAAGAATCTCATACTTCTCTCTATAATGGTCCCTTTACCTACACAAGTCTTAGGAACCATTATAATAACTTCATTTCCTTTATTTTTAAGCAAATATTCAATCCTTCTTTTCTTTTCTTTTTTTCCCAAAGACAAATTTACAACAGAAAGCTAAAGCATTATTAATAAAAGAGTACCCATTCTAAAATCACAACTTCCTTTTAGCAAGTTATTACCCAATAAGAGTTCTCTTTCTCAAATAAATATAACCTCTCCAAAACTAAGGAGTTTCTCATTAAAAGAAATCAACATTCATAAATTTCATAAAAAAGAGATTTCTACAATCTAAAAGAGTTTCTCTTAAGATAAAATTTATAACTTAAAAGAGATTCTTTCAATATAATTACCATGCTATAAACATGATCACTCAATAACCACCGATTAACTTATGTCTAAAGACCCGCATACCTCTCCATGCTAGCCAACACTTAAACCTAAGAGTTAAACCAGCACATGCAGCATTAAAAAAAGAGTAAATTTAGCATCAATCCAACTTCTACCAACAAAGAATATCACAATAAAACTTCAAGCCAAGGCGATCGTCTGCTAGGAGCAAGTTTTCAAGGACTCTAAGCTACCTCATTGGTCTTACACAAGAACTCCCCATAGGTTTAAAAGAAGGAAGCACACAGTTTGAAAACAACATTGCCTAGTGTGACGGAAAGAAGGGATAGACATTGTCATGAGCAGATATCCATTACCCACAAGCAAAGGCAAACACAATAAGAATGACACTAGTAAAAACGTACACGATCAGCCAAAAATGATGGTTGAGCTCAACACTAGAGGAGGACTAACATCAAGAGCAGAATGACACTTAGGGAGTCTACTTCATATTACATAGGCTAAACTCAAACTAAGATGAAGGCAACATAAAGGGCTATAACTAAAACCAAAGCAAGAAAATCAACAATGAAGGAGGAAATTCAATCTATAGTAAGAACACTCTTTAGCTAAACAACAAATAATGCACCTGATTCAAAGCTTTTCAACATATCTTGATTCAACATTGTGCTGCCAAAAATTCTCCTTTTCCTCCAAGCCTTTGATCCTTACTTTTTGCCCCCAAAACAAATTCTCTCGCCCAAAACATCCCAATGGATTCAAATAGGCATGTACATGCCTTCTTGCATGGAGGTGATAATGTATAAAACGTTCAACATTAAAATACTAATGCCACCTTGATGCCTTTTAATTAAAACACCACCAAAGCATACCAAAAAAATAAGGGTACTCTTCAAAATCAAATTAACCTTATTCCTTCTTTTAATTAAATTAATGGCCACCTTTATCAATATCAAAGGTTAATATTAATTATTAACCCTGATATTAATATTCTAGTATTAATAGATACATTAATACCTTTTTCTTTTGAAACATAAATTTCATTGGCTTTAAACAAAACTTAATCAAACCAATAATACATTACGTTGCTTTATTCTTGAGTAAGCGACTTTTTAAGATAACCATTTGTTATCCCCTACTTACTAATAATGGCAAGCTCATGGCCCAAAAATGTATTCAAACAACAAACAAATGCAACTACATGAAGGGTATACCTTACCCTTGAGTTGTCTATGAATAAATCATCAGCCACCATTTCTCAAATTTTCTCTCAAATTAGGTGGTTGTCCATATTCTATCCACTAGTGAGAGTACTGGATCCTGCAACCATGAATGCATTAGCAGTACCATATTCCAAAAGTAAAAGATAATCATCAATTGCAACTACCATACTTATTTCAAAAAGAGACTATGTATTAAATATCCATGCATCCATACATAAGTCATTATCATGAATAGGTCCTGCCAAGGAGGGGTGTTACATACTTCCCCCCTTGGACTAAATATAGTTCTATGTGTTTTCTATAATAAGTTTTACATCAATATTTTTCAAATAAAATAGAAATTGTTGTCTCATTTCTTCAGCATCTTCACAAGTTGCACATTTTTTAGAATATTGTTCCCATTAGACCTTATATTGATCTAGGGTTCATTTCTTCAACTTCTTGGAATGAAATCCTAGAACCTTTACTGGTATCACCTCAATGGCTAAGGGATCTACCATCTGCAACTTAGAAACATTCTACACGTGAGTATGATCAACAACATATTTTCTAAGTAGGGATATGTGGAAAGTATCATGGATATTTGATAGGTTGGGTAACAAAGCAACCCTATAGGCTACTGAACTAATCTTATCAATGATCTCAAAGGGCCCAACATAGCGAGGATACAACTAGTTGACTTGATGGAACTTTTCATGGGTCTAACTCTCAAAAAGAACTTGTCTCCTGTTGATAATTCTATTGGTGATCTTTTCAAATTAGCATAGCTCTTTTGGTGATTGACTGCTTCCTTGAGCCTAAGCCAAATCACTATGAGTTGCTCCATATATTTTATAGTTTATGGTCTGATCACCACTTGATCCTTTGGATTATCCCACGATAGAGGTGTCTTGCATCTTCTACCATAAGAGGCTTCAAACGGGGCCATTCCTAATGATGCATGGTAACCATTATTATATGCAAATTTCACAAGATGCAAAAAGTCCTCCCATTTGAACTTTTGGTCCATGCAATACATGCTTAGCATGTTCTCTAAAACTTGTTTCACCCTCTCTATTTGACCATCTATTTTAGGATGATAAGAATAACTGATATTTAGCTTAGTGCCCACTACAAGGTGTCGAGCAAAATTTTGATGTGAACCTAGAATCCTTGTCTGATATGATCACTTTAGGAAACCCATGTAGCCTAAAAATATCTTTAGCAAACTTGTTTGCCACCAACGGTGCATCATCCTTGATGTTCCCTAGTATGAAGTGTGCAACATTGGTCAACTTATCAACCATGACCATGATTGCATCATGATGGTACCTAGTTTTAGGTAATCTAACAATAAAATCCATAGATATCACCTGCAATTTTTGTGTAGGTATATCATGCGAATACAATTCCCTTGTTGGATTTCGATCTTCTACCTTAACCTTTTGGCACTCTAAACATCTTGTAATAAATTTGGTGATATTTTGCTTCATTCCTACCCAATAGAATGTTTTATTCATGTTTTCCCTTATTTTTGATCCTCCTAGATGAGCATAATAAGGAGAATTATGTGCCTCTTGCATAATCAATCTACTTAGATCATCAATTGTGGGTATAACTACCCTATCATTAAAGCATAAAAGTCCATATTTTATGTTGAAACCCTTATTCTCTTCAAGATTTCCCTTAGTTTTATCTTGGATTTCTATGCAATACAGGTCCTGAAGTTGCATATCTCTGACTCTATCCATCAAATCTTTATGACTCTGAGTTAGTGTGGCTATGTGCCTTCTCCTACTCAAGGAATCTGCAACCTTATTTTCTTTCTCTTTGATATATTCAATACCAAATTCGTATTCATCTAACTCTTAATATTCTCTATCTTGCATTCAACATAGGTTGGGTAAAAATATATCTTATACTTTGATGGTTTATCCTTAGATCAAATGGTTTGCCCAAAAAATAGGTCTCTAGACCTTTAGGGCATGCATAATTTCTGCTAATTCTAAGTTGTGCGTAGCATAGTTTACCTCATGCTTCTTGAGTTTTTTAGACACATAGGCTATTGTAGCCTCTTTCTATGACAAAACCCCACCCAAAACTTCTCTAACAACTAAAATTTGACACGTGCAAGTGCCTTAGTGAAAATATCCACAACTTGTTCGTCGGTGGGAATGTACTGGAGCTGGATCTTGTGTTTTGGAACTTCATCTCGAATGAAGTGACATTGAGTGTCAATGTGCTTTGTTCGTTCATGGAACATTGGATTCTTGACTAGTTTCAAAACACCTTGGTTATCGCATTTCAAGTGTATTGGAAGATTTTTTTGAAGACCCATACTTGAAAGAATGTGACGTAGCCATATCGCTTCGCACACAACTCCTCGTGTGGCATGATATTCTGCCTCTGTGGATGAAAGTGCAACTACTTGTTGCTTCTTGCTGTGCCAAGAGACAGGTCCAGATCCTAGATGAAATATGTATCCAGATGTTGATTTCCTGTCATCTAGAGATCCAACATAATCTGAGTCCGTGTATCCTTGCAAGAACTTATTATTCTTCTTGTATTCCAGGCCATATTCTACTATGCCACGGACATAGTGTAAAACTCGCTTCGCTGCCTTCCAGTGACTGACCTTAGGCTCCTGCATGAACCTCGAAAGATAGCTCACAATAAAGCTGATATCTGGCCTGGTGTTGGTCAGATATATGAGACTCCCAATCAGTTGTCGATAGAGAGTTCCAGATACCTGAGGAGATTTGTCATATCTAGACAACTGTAACCCTGGTTCCATTGGAGTTGCTTTGGGCTTACAGTCTGTCATTCGATATTTCTCTATTAGTGCCTTGGCATATTTCATTTGCGTGATCCTGATGTGATTCTTCTGTTGCAAAACTTCCAAGCCAAGACAATAATGTAGAAGTCCCAGATCTATCATTTCAAATGACTTCTTCAAGTCATTCTTCACAGCATCCACCATCTCATCTGAACTGCCGGTGATGATCAGATCATCAACATATAGTACAAGTATCACTATTTCAGAACCAACTTTCTTGAAATAGAGATTTGCATCTGAGGGACTCCTTTTAAAACCATGTTGCAATAGGTGATTATCAATCTTGATGTACCAAGCTCTCAGAGCTTGTTTCAACCCATACAAGGACTTAATCAATTTGCAAACCTTTTGCTCTTGTCCTTCAACAACAAATCCTTCAGGTTGAACCATGTACACCTCTTCTTTGAGATCACCATTCAAGAAAGCACTCTTCACATCCATCTGATGAAGCTTCCATCCGAACTGAGCTGCCATTGCATAGAGTACACGAATGGTTGTCATCTTTGTTGTTGGTGCGAATGTCTCTTCGTAATCAATGCCTTCTTTTTTAGCATAACCCTTTGCAACAAGGTGGGCTTTATGCTTATCAATAGTTCCATCTGCCTTATACTTGACTTTGAATACCCATTTGCAGCCTATGGGTTTCTTTCCAACAAGCAGATCAACTAGCTCCCATGTATTGTTTTTCATAAGAGACTTATGTTCAGCTTCCATAGCTTCCTTCCATTGAGGCAAGCTAAGTGCATCCTGCACTGAAGTAGGTTTTGCATGCTCCAACACTGAAGTCATCAAACCCCTATCTTCTTCTTCTTCACTCCTTTCTTCTTCTTCTTCTGGTGTGACATACTTCGAGTACATGGCCGATTTGAATTGAGATCAGGAGGTGCATCAAGTTTTGCATCTCTCATTGTGCTTGTGTACCATTTTGGAATTTTCTTTTGTTGTGGGGGAGCCACTGCTTTAGGCTCATCAAATTCCAATTGTACAACAGGAGATGTTTCCTTGCTAGATTCTTTAGAATCTGTTGTATTCGACTTGGGAGCTTCATCGAATATCACATCTCGACTAATATGAATTTTCTTGGTAATAGGGTCAACCAATCGATACCCTTTTGATTCTTCATCATAACCAAGAAATATGCACTGCAGGGATTTCTCATCTAGCTTGCTCCTTTTCTTCTTAGGAATGTGCATGTAGGCTTTGCAACCAAATATCCTTAGATGAGAAATTGATGGTTTTCTTCCACTCCAGGCTTCTTCAGGTGTGACTCCTTGAAGAGCTTTTGTTGGTGCTCGATTTAGGAGATACACAACAGTAGTGACAGCTTCTGCCCAATATTGTTGCCCAAGATGAGCTCCTGTGAGCATACATCGAACCATCTCCATGATGGAACGATTCCTCCTTTCAACAACTCCATTTTGTTGAGGAGTATATGTTGTTGTAAGCTGTCTTTTTATCCCATGTTTTGTGAGAAACCTAGAGAACTCGTTGGAGGTAAATTCCCCCCTCGATCTGAGCGGAGGGCCTTGATTGAACATCCTGATTCTTTCTCAACACATTTTTGAAACTGCTGAAAATACAGGAAGGCATCAGACTTCAGCTGTAAGAAGAAGACCCACATCTTTCTGGAGTAATCATCAACAAACAACTGAAAATATTTCTTTCCACCAAAACTGTTTGGCATGGGTCCGCATAGATCGGTGTGTATTAGCTCCAACGGTGCTTTTGCCCTTGAAGAACTCAATTCAAATGGTACTCAATGTTGCTTCCTTGCTAAGCAATCCGAGCATACAGGCAATGTAGGTGAGAGGTTGGGCAGTCCTAACACCATATCATGTTTACTCATTTGGAGTAAGTAGCCTGAACTGAGATGCCCATACCGTTTGTGCCACAAAGAGGTTGCTTCTTTTGTGTTGGCAGCCAAGGCAACATGAGGTGTGTTGAGGGCATCTAAAGCAAACAATCCATGCTTGTAGGAAGCAGTTGCTATATGTTTACCATGCTTGGTGATGAAGCAACGCTTCTTTCCATCAACTACTTTGAAATCAACCACCATATTCTTATCCAAGATTTGTGGAACTGACAACAAATTGTTGGCCAATCCTGGTACATAAAGTACCTTCTCAATTTGACATTGTCCATCTGGAAGAGTAACCAAAACATCACCTACCCCTTGGACTTGATAGGTCTTATCATCTGCAATTGTGACAGGTTTGCCTTCTTTGGCTTCAAAAGTATCAAACCACCCCTTATCTCCTATCATGTGCTTGCTTGCACCTGAATCTATGTACCAAACATTATCTTTTTGTTTGGAATCAGTCTGAGTCATGAGCACTTTGTGTGCTTGCTCCGAGTCTGAATCAGATTCTTCAATAGCAACATGCCCTTTTTGTTGCCTATATTTGGGTCGTGGTTTGTATTGCCCTTTCTTCTTTGGTGGTTGTCTATTCTTATCACCTTTGTTGGAAGAGTTGAACCAACATTGTTTTGTGTCATGATTGTCTTTCTCACAAATGTGGCAGTACCTCTTTTGCTTTTGAGGTGTCTTTTGTGAGGAGGTTGAGGTGATAGAACCCTTGGAGGAAGAACCCTTCTGAAAAGAACCTTGTTTCTTATACCCAGATTTCTTAGAAATGAGTGCATTATTGGACAATTGGTCTCTTAGGTTGTTAGTTGCTTCTTCTTGTTGCAACAAATTAACCAACTCCTCAAAAGAGACTTGTCTATTGGACACTTGGAGGGAAGTGACAAGCACTCTAAAAGAATCTGGTAAAGCTCTCAAAATGATGGAATTTAAGAGCTTATCTTCCACTTTTTCTCCCATTGCATGCAATTTTGCTCTCAAATCAGCAACTCTGCAAAGAAATGCCTCTACACTTTCTCCATTCTTCATGCTTAGAGTGTGAAGTTGGGATTGAAGGTTAAGAATTGTTGCTTGATTCTTTCCTTCATAAATGGTGGTCAATGTATCCCATGCATCTTTTGCATTTTCTTTTTCACAGATATGCGGTTGAATCTCATCAATAATGGCAAGAACTATGATCATCAGTGCTTTGGCATTTGCATCATCATATGTTTCTCTTGCATCATCTCCAATTTTTGGGCGTGTGACTCTGCCAGTCACGATGTCCCATAGCTTTTCAACCTGCAATATGGTCCTCATCTTTGTCTTCCATGGAGCAAAATTTGGACCTCTCAAGAGCTGAGAATCTGAAAGATAGGCCTTTGCAATGGACATTGTGAGGGTTCCTTATATCACCAAATGGTCCCCCTTTCTTTATACCGCTAGTCCGATATACCCGCTTTTCCTATAATACCCATCGGTACGTGGAATAAGTTGGTCCCCTCAATATACGCGGTCGTACACGAGAGAGACTTTAAGGTACGTGAAACAGATCGATCCGTGGCACATAAGTAATACTGAAAGGGATTCACTCTATCTTTGACACCTGCTTAAAAAGACCTCCACATACGTAGGGCAACAAGTCCCTTAAATACTTGGAGGAACTTAATTTCAGGTTTTACGTCGAGCGATAGTAGTGAATAGGGTAATGATGGAGTGAAAATAAAATTGGCTTTCCTTATTTCTCCTCGATGGTTTATAGGGATAGACCCCAGACGCCATTGTTGCAGCTATATTAGGCGCTAAACGCAGTAGCCCAATCACGACAACATTACCTGTAAGTGCGGGCCAGAGGCGTCGTAATTACCGAACGCTGCCTTGTGCAAAATTGCACAAAAATAGGGTATAAATTTGGGGTCTTTTGCTGCCACAATATATTAATGCATAAAACAGAAAATTAAATGCATTTAAACATTCATCATGCCCACAAATTTATGTTTTGAAGGTGTCGGATTCCACCAAAAATGCACCTTTTACAATGCCAATTTTTTTTTGTTTTTAATTTATTTTGCAATAGTTTTGATGTATAATGGAAATCAAGTAATTGTGTGAGGGTTTCATCTGTGTTGAGTGCAAGCAACTCCAAAGGTTATTTTTAAGGGCCTTTGGACCCTAACGGCCAACATTTTTGTGGTTTCTGTTCAAGATTTTAGCAAGATATGTTGTAGGGGACCCAAGATGGGTTAGAAATATATCTTTCAATAGATATTCATGCTACGAACTTGATTGAAAAGGGATTCCAATTTACTGCATAAAACAAAAGTAAAAATCATACCTTTTCTTGGCATCCAAGGCATGGATTAAAGAGATCTTGAAACAAGTTTCAAGCAACTAATCAAAAATGGTTTATATTTCTAGTGAATCCGATGCTAAGGAGAACTACCAAAATAAATCCACTGTGGAAACCCATTTTAAGGGTAAGTATTTCAAAGACTTGGTCTCAAAAATAAATTTTAGGGATGCCCTCCATGGTGGACAACCTCAGCCTAATGCTAACATTAATCTTAGGGTTTCTCCTAAACCTCTAAGAATACCTAGGATTGATCCTAGGAAAACTAAGGTGGGATGTCTTAGGGCAGTTGATGGAACATCAATTGTTAAGATAGATATGGGCGTCATTCAGGCTGGCATAGAAGATCTAGAAAAAGAGGACTAATTTATCATTTTTTGGGTTTTCATTCGATTCTATCTGCTTTCAAATTTTGGGCTGCAAAAAACTGGAATGGTTATTTTCTTGTTTTATTTGCTAATAATTAAGATAGAGATAAAATATTTCAAGGGGGTCCCTAGTTTTTTGTAAGGGTAGGACTTTTCATGAAGGCTTGGCATATTAAATTTAAAAGTCAAAGAAGATATGCCTTCTATAGGTCCTGTGTGGGTTAGACTCTTTGGCCTCCCAATTGAATTTTGGAATCCAACTATTTTTCTTCAATTGGAAACTTTTTGGGAACTTTCACGATGATTGTTGATTGTACTCAAAGTTGGACATATTATTTATGCTCGAATTTGTGTTTTAATGGATTTTAACAAACCCCTACCTAAAAATATCTCATTACAATTTGGAGAGGACATTTGGGAGCAAGTGGTGGACTATGAGAACATTCATTTTTATATATGGATTTTTCGTGAATATGGTCATTTGGCTAGTGTTTGTCCAAATAATTTTCTAAATCAAAAGAAAGAGAATACCAACTTAGCAAGTTTTAAAATGCCTAAGAATAAGAACACTTAGAAAAAATTAGTTATGAAGGATCAATCAAAATTATCAGCTAATACGTTTGAAATTATTTTCACAAATGATGTCCCAGGCGAGGAAGAGGAAATAATGGAGATAAAAATATTAGAAACGCAATTTAAAGATGCAAGGAAGGACTCAAAGACAAACAAGCAAATTTAAGGTTTTCAATAGGAAAGAAAAGGAGGAAATATACACAAAAAAACTATCTTTTAAATGTTGAGACTTCAGATAATACAGGTCCCAAGATAGACTATGTTGAACCTTCTAGTAACACTTTGGCTTTATACACAATATTCGAGGTTAGAAGCCATCCCAGATTCAATTGGGGTAAGTCAAGAAATAGGGAAAAAACTAAAGATGGATTCCAACCAAAAGGCAAGTCGTAAGACAAATCAACATCATATGGTAAAATAAGGTGAAAAGCTTGTAGAGAAAGGTGAGATTACTGCCCTTACTATTTTTTTTAGCCCTGGTATTAATGAAGATCATCACTTGGAATATTAGAGGACTCAAAGGGAGTCTTTCAAAACAAAATGAAATTAGAAGAATGATATAGACAAACCATCCACATATTATTTTCCTTCAAGAAATAAAGATTTTAATAGAGGAAATAGATTCAATTGCTAGTAAAATTTGGCCAGCTAGAAAAGTTACTTCCCTTAGTTCCCAGGGGACTTCTGGTGGTATTGCTTGCCTTTGGGATCCAAAGGAGGTTGTTATTCACCATATGGTTGGAAGCTGGGGTCTTTTAGCTATAAATATTCAAAGTAGACATTCTAACCAAATTTTGATTTGCATAATTTCTTATGCTCCAACTATTTTGTAGGAAAAGAGAAGATAGTGGAAGGATATAACTTATTTTATCTCTAATTTTCCTGAATCTTAGATCTTGATCAGAGGAGATTTCAATACCATCCTCCCTTTGAAAGAGAAAATGGGAGGAAATAGAAATTTGGACAAAAGCACTCACCTCATGAGTGAATATATTGCAAACCTTCATCTTGTGGACATCCATCCAGATAATGGCCTTATGACTTGGTCTAACAGAAGTCAAGTATTAGCTTGTATTATGGAGAGATTGGATAGGTTCTTATTCTCTAACAATTTCTTAATCCATGGCCACATTCCTAAGGTGAAGACTCTTAACAATGCTGGTTCGGATCATTGGATAGTCATGGTGGAATTTGGAAAACCAATGTGAGTTTCTCGCATTTTCGATTTTAGTTAATGTGGCTTAGAGACAGTTCCTTCAGACCCTGAGTGAAACAATGGTGGAAGGTAGGTAAACCAAGGTATGAGACTAATATGTTTTTTTTTTCCAAAATGTTGTAGTACATTAAATCCAAAATCAATATTTGGAACTGGACGAAGTTTGGATATGTTCAGCAAAAAAACATGAAGTTATTGGTCAGCTTGAAAATCTAAATAAGAAAATCTATTTAGATGGCCTCATAAAGAGTAGAAGTACAGATGAAATTAGACTAACTGTTCAATTAGAGGAATGGAAAAAAAGAGAACTCTTATGGAAGCAAAAATCTAGGATCCAATGGCTCAAAGAAGGAGATCAAAACACAGATTCCTGCCACAGATCTCTTCTAGCTCGAAGATCTCACAACTTTATTTCTTCCATGAAATATGATTTTGGATATGTTGTCTACACTTGTTGAGCAAGGTGCAGCGACAATATTGTCATTGTTGTCAACACAGTCAGATAGATTGGTTGATGCAGTGGACAGGAGTTCAGAGGTTACTCAGAGTATGTACAATGATGTTAAATGCTTATGAGGATGTTTTCGATGTTTGGGTGAAGTTGTTACAGGTTGTCCAAGAAGACCAAAGTGGCCCATATGCAAAAGAGAAGCAAAAAAACAAAGGGAAAAAAGTGTCACGATATCGCGACATGTTGCATTTTCGTGGCCAAAAGAGAAGTGAAAAAAATGCAAAAGAAAAAAGTGTCGCGATATCGCGACATGTTGCATTTTCATGGCCAAAAGAGAAGAGAAAATGCAAGGAGAAAAAGTGTCGCGATATCGCGACATGTTGCATTTTAGCGGCCAAAAGAGAAGAGAAAATGCAAGGAGAAAAAGTGTCGCGATATCGCGACATGTTGCATTTTCGCGGCCAAAAGAGAAGAGAAAATGCAAGGAGAAAAAGTGTCGCGATATCGCGACATGTTGTATTTTCGTGGGCCAAGGAGAGAGAAAAAGCAAAGAGAAAAAAGTGTCACGATATCGCGACATGTTGCATTTTTGCGGTCCAAAGCGAAGAGAAAATGCAAGGAGGAAAAAGTGTCGCGATATCGCGACATGTAGCATTTTCGCGGTCCAAAGCGAAGAGAAAGATAGAGAAAGAAAAAGTGTCACGATATCGTGACATGTCACATTTTCGTGACTCGAAAAGGGCAGGAAGGCAGAGAAAGAAAAAGTGTCGCGATATCGCGACATGTCGCATTTTCGCGACTCAAAAAGGCCAGGCAGGCAAAGAAGCAAAAGTGTCGCGATATCGCGACATGTCGCATTTTCGCGACTCGAAAAGGCCAGGAAGGCAGAGAAACAAAAGTGTCGCGATATCGCGACATGTCGCATTTTCACGACTCAAGAAGGGCAGGCAGGCAGAGTAACAAAAGTGTCACGATATCGCGACATGTCGCATTTTCACGACTCAAGAAGGGCAGGCAGGCAGAGTAACAAAAGTGTCGCGATATCGCGACATGTCGCATTTTCATGACTCAAAAAGGCCAGGCAGAGTAACAAAAGTGTCATGATATCGTGACATGTCGCATTTTCGCGACTCGAAAAGGCCAGGCAAGCAGTGAAACAAAAGTGTCGCGATATCGCGACATGTCGCATTTTCGTGACTGAAGACCAGGATGGTAAAACTGAAGACTGCATAGTGACGTGGACCCATAAGGAATATTTAATGATTTTAAATCATTTAAGATGGTCGTTACACGTGGAAAGAAATGGACGCATGCCCATGTGGAGAAAATGAACAGTCATCAAAATAGAATCGAAAAGCTTTTTCGGTAACCAAAATGCATGCATGCACAAAGGAGAAAACGAACAGTCATGACCGAGAAGACGAACAGTCATGGTAGGAGAATATGGTGTCAATTCTTTGCATGTAACGTGTTTGACGAAATGCCTACTCTATATATACAAAAGGAGTTACATAAAGAAGGCGTTACAATTGACAAGTGGCGTATGAGAATTGAAAGGAGGAGTTACAACTGGAGTTACAAAGAGAAAGGATGGTTATAAAAGGAGTGCTGCTTGGACAATTTTGGTTGGGGATTTTATTCGGTGAAGTGCACGAGAGGAGAGCGAGAGGCGAGCGAGAAGGGTGTGTGTTTTGTGAAGTGTGGGAGATGTTGAGTAAGCAATAGACCAGTCAGGGTCTTGTAAAAGTGAAGGCATTTCTATGTCAATCTTCTAGTTTCAAGATTGAAGTCCAAGTTGGTGCTTGGCATCAGGGGTTGGTGCTCCTTCCAGTTGGTGCTGGTAAATCAAGGGTTGGTGCTCCTTTCTGTTGGTGCAGATAAATTAGGGGTTGGTGCTCCTTTCTGTTGGTGCAGATAAATCAGGGGTTGGTGCTCCTTCCAGTTGGTGCTGGTAAATCAGGGGTTGGTGCTCCTTTCTATTGGTGCAGATAAATCAGGGGTTGGTGCTCCTTTCTTGGTGCAGATAAATCAGGGGTTGGTGCTGGTAAATTGATTGTAAAGTTGTTGCTTTGCAAAGGCTGGATTTGGATGGGAGTCCAAACAATCAATTTTTGAGGAGTAGCCAAAACTGGTGAACCTCGGTACATCTTGTGTTGTGTGATGCTCTTTTGTTATATTTGCTTTATTGGGTTTTAAGTTTTCATTGTTTCAGCATTAAGAGTTGAAGATTTAAGTTTTTAAGAGCTACACTGATTCACCCCCCCTCTCAGTGTCATTGTGAGACTAACAATTGGTATCAGAGCCAAGTTCTTGAACAAGCTTAACCAGCTAGGGTGATCTTGGAAGTGACACAATGGCAGGTGGTGAAGGCTTCTCATCAAACAAAGCACCATTGTTGGATGAAACTAATTACACATTTTGGAGACTCAGGATGCAGACATATCTTTGTGCTTTGGGATACGACATTTGGGATTCGGTAGATAGTGGATACACAATACCCACCACTTCTCCAACCGATGTTGTCGGTAAGAAATTGTTTGAGAATAACTCAAAAGCAAAGAATGCTATCATGTGCGGATTAGTGGACAGTGAACTAGTAAAAATTATGAGTTGTAAAATGGCAAAAGAAATATGGGACAAACTGAGGAGCATTCATGAAGGAGATGATAAGATCAAGGAGGCCAAGTTACAAACACATCGAGCTCAGTTCGAAGTATTAAAGATGAATGACGATGAGAACATAGAGGCATATATGCTGAGAGTTAATGAAGTCATTAATGCGATTAGAGGACTCGACGAGGAAATCGAAGATTCTGTCATCGTGAAAAAGGTATTAAGATCTCTTCCCCAAAGATTTGATTCTAAAGTTTCAGCTATAGAAGAAGCTAAAAATCTAAATTCTTTTAGTATGGATGAGATGCATGGTTCTTTGACTGCATATGAGATGAGAATAGGAAAATCTAAACCCACAGACAGAGAAGCTTCTTTTAAAGCCCATAAAAATATGAAAGCAAAACAAGAATCCAAGGAAGAAAAGACATCAGATGAAATGGAAGCAAATTTTGTTCGAAAACTAAAAAGGGGAAAAGGAAAATACAGAGGAAAGTTACCGTTTAAATGTTTCAATTGTGGAGGCGTTGGGCATGTTGCAGCTAAATGTCCACTTAATGAGAAGGACGAAAGTGATGAAGGATCACACCAAGAAAGAAGTGACTGGAAGAAAAAAACAAATTTCAGAAACGGCAACTTCAGGAAGAAAAGTTTCATCTCCAAGAATGTCAGTTCATCGAAGACGACATGCAGTGAGGATTCCGAAAAGGAAACAGGTGAAGCTCTTTTCATGGCACTCAAAGAAGAAAAAATAGAAAATATAGGAGTGAATTCTGAAGTATGTGATGAAAACCTTGAGGGTGAAGTATATCTAGAAGGTGAGTTGATCGCTGCACTTGAAGAGTTGGGTATAGAAAGGAAAAAGAACAAAAGATTGTCCAAGAAGTTGGAAGAATATGGGGATAATATTGAAGATCTCTTCTTACAAATTCATAAAGCCAAGAAAATAGAAGAAGCCTTGAAGTCACACCTGGATGATAAAGGCGATGTATGTAGCAAACGTGAAGAGGAATCTAACAAAGTTATTAGTGATCTAAAGCTGCAAGTAGAAGAGTCCAAAAGGATTGAAGAAACTCTCAAGTCACAGATCAATGAGAAAGAGATTGTTTGCGGCAAACAAGAAGAGGAGATTGTTTTATTGAGGAAACAACTAGAAGAGGCCAATACAAATCTCAAATTTGAGAAGAGCACAAAGTTGCTAGATAAAATGATAAGGCAACAAAGAAGCCCCATGTGTAAGCTTGGTCTTGGATATGAAGCTGAACAACCTTCATCTTCTAAATCTGCAGAGAAGAAGAAGTCCACTGCTGAAGGATCAAAGCAAGAAAAGTTTGAAGCTGAAACTTCAAAAGGAAGAAAATCTCAAAGGAGATCTACAACAAAGCAACCACAACAAAAGAGGTTCTATCACTCTCACTTTATTCATAATAATGCTTGTAATGGCTATTGTTTTAGATGCAACCATTATGGTCACAAGGCAATGTATTGTGGATTGAATAATAGATCAAAGAGTTATCTCTGGTAGAAATACATCTCGTTGAACACCATGTGCAATGTTTTAAATGTAATGGTCATGGGCACATAGCAAGGTCTTGTCCAAGAACTTTTGTATCTAATCTAAGGCAAGACAAGTAGATTTCATCGGACACAAAGAATGCAACACAGACAGGGAAGAAATCATGTGCATCAAAGAAAGGAAAATAATCATCCATCAAGGATGCACAAGAGACAACCACCCAAGAGAAATGTTCAAGTTCACGAAAAGGTTCAAAATAGGGATGCAGCTTGAAAAACTCAAGCCCAAGTTCAAGAAATATTGGAGAAAGAAAGAAGAGAGGAAATCGTGTCTCCTTGGACTGAAGGAGATTACTCCTCTATTGCACTAAGCAACTCCGGGTAGCACATCCTCGGGGGAGCAATCTTAAAGGTTATTTTTGCTCCTATGTGTTTGTTTGGTTATTTGAGGATGAAAGGCAAGTAGGCAGGGGGAGTTGTCGTATAGTTGTCAAAGTGTGTTTCAGTTCATGTAGTTGTTTGTGGAGGTACCGTGAAGGGTGGTGATTAAATTGAGAGTTGTCACCATTGGTAGTATTGCTATATGTCAGTGTTATACTTTTGATGGTTCTTACTGCCATTGTTCAAAGTTATGGATTATAACAGTTCTGATAATTTGGTTTAGTGAAAGAGATGCTAAAAAGTTCACAATGGAGGATTGTAAGCCAGTTAGCACTCCCATGACGACAAGTTGCAAGTTGAGAAAGGATGTGTAGATGACAGAAAGAGTACCAGTAGAGGTGCACTCTATCTTGGAGATAGGTTGGTCACGTGGAACAGTAAGAAACAAGAGTCAGTCTCCTTATTCACAACAGAGGCAGAATATATTGCAGCGACAACGTGTTGTACGTAGGAGAAAGTTGCGGAAGGTGAGGTTAAGTTGGATTTCGTTCCAACAACAGAGCAAGTAGCGGATATCTTCTCAAAACCATTGCCCAAGGAAGTCTTTGAGTACCTTCGCAATAAATTGGGAGTGGTCACGCTTCCCAAGAATTGACTAGCTATCGGACCACATTCTCGGGGAGCATTTTGTGTATTTGTTTATCTTTTTGCTCATGTTTGTGATTTTTGCTAAGTGTAATAATTTTTGCTTGAGAATGTTGTGCATGGACTCAGGGGGAGTTTATAGCAGCCCTTTGATATTGTTGTCAAAGGGGGAGAAGAGTTAGAGGAAATTGCACGTGTGTTGCCAACAATTCCAAAGGGGGAGATTGTTGAGCAAGGTGCAACGATAGTATTGTCATTGTTGTCAACACAGTCAGAAAGATCGGTTGATGAAGTGGATAGGAGTTCAGAGGTTACTTAGAGTATGTACAGTGATGTTAAATGCTTATGAGGATGTTTCTGATGTTTGGGTGAAGTTGTTACAGGTTGTCCAAGAAGACCGAAGTGGCCCATATGCAAAAGAGAAGCGAAAAAGCAAAGGAAAAAAAGTGTCGCGATATCGCGACATGTTGCATTTTCACGGCCAAAAGAGAAGAGAAAATGCAAGGAGAAAAAGTGTCACGATATCGCGACATGTTGCATTTTCGCGGCCAAAAGAGAAGAGAAAATGCAAGGAGAAAAAGTGTCACGATATCGCGACATGTTGCATTTTCGCGACCAAAAGAGAAGAGAAAATGCAAGGAGAAAAAGTGTCGCGATATCGCGACATGTTGCATTTTCGTGGGCCAAAAGAAAGAGAAAAAGCAAGGAGAAAAAGTGTCACGATATCACGACATGTTGTATTTTCGTGGGCCAAGGAGAGAGAAAAAGCAAAGAGAAAAAAGTGTCGCGATATCGTGACATGTTGCATTTTCGCGGTCCAAAGCGAAGAGAAAATGCAAGGAGGAAAAAGTGTCATGATATCGCGACATGTAGCATTTTTGAGTCCAAAGCGAAGAGAAAGACAGAGAAAGAAAAAGTGTCATGATATCGCGACATGTCGCATTTTCATGACTCGAAAAGGGCAGGAAGGAAGAGAAAGAAAAAGTGTCGCGATATCGTGACATGTCACATTTTCATGACTCAAAAAGGGCAGGTAGGAAAAGAAACAAAAGTGTCGTGATATCGCGACATGTCACATTTTCGCGACTCGAAAAGGCAGGCAGGCAGAGTAACAAAAGTGTCACGATATCGCGACATGTCGCATTTTCGTGACTCGAAAAGGCTAGGCAGGTAGTGAAACAAAAGTGTCACGATATCGCGACATGTCGCATTTTTCGTGACTCAAAAAGGCCAGTCAGGCAATGAAAACGAACAATGCATGCACAAAGGAGAAAACGAACAATCATGACCGAGAAGACGAACAGTCATGGTAGGAGAATATGGTGTCAATTCTTTGCATGTAACATGTTTGATGAAATGCCTACTCTATATATACAAAAGGAGTTACATAAAGAAGGCGTTACAATTGACAAGTGGCGTATGAGAATTGAAAGGAGGAGTTACAACTGGAGTTACAAAGAGAAAGGATGGTTATAAAAGGAGTGCTGCTTGGACAATTTATGGTTGGGGATTTTATCTCGTGAAGAGAGTGAGAGGAGAGCGAGAGGCGAGCGAGAAGGGTGTGTGTTTTGTGAAGTGTGGGAGATGTTGAGTAAGCAATAGACCAGTCAGGGTCTTGTAAAAGTGAAGGCATTTCTATGTCAATCTTCTAGTTTCAAGATTGAAGTCCAAGTTGGTGCTTGGCATCAGGGGTTGGTGCTCCTTCCAGTTGGTGCTGGTAAATCAGGGGTTGGTGCTCCTTTCTATTGGTGCAGATAAATCAGGGGTTGGTGCTCCTTTCTGTTGGTGCAGATAAATCAGGGGTTGGTGCTCCTTCCAGTTGGTGCTAGTAAATCAGGGGTTGGTGCTCCTTTCTGTTGGTGCAGATAAATCAGGGGTTGGTGCTCCTTTCTGTTGGTGCAGATAAATCAGGGGTTGGTGCTCCTTCCAGTTGGTGCTTGGTAAATTGATTGTAAAGTTGTTGCTTTGCAAAGGCTGGATTTGGATGGAAGTCCAAACAGTCAATTTTTGAGGAGTAGCCAAATTGGTGAACCTCGGTACATCTTGTGTTGTGTGATGCTCTTTTGTTATATTTGCTTTATTGGGTTTTAAGTTTTCATTGTTTCGGCATTAAGAGTTGAAGATTTAAGTTTTTAAGAGCTACACTGATTCATCCCCCCCCTCAATGTCATTGTGAGACTAACAACACTTGATATGGCATAACTTTGTTGTTGTCAATTAATTTTCCAATCTATTTACTGTTGCACCTCTTGACTCAGCTTCTCAACAAAATATTCTTCAAGCCATTCCTACTATTATCACTTTTGAGGAGAACTCTATTTTAACTACTTCAGTTACTATCAATGAGCTTCAACAAGTGGTTTTTAAAATGCAAAAAGGAAAAACCCCAGGTCTTGATGGTTTTCCTATTGAATTCTATTAAGAGTTTTGTCATATCCTTCATGCTTATTTATTAGAGGTGGTGGAAGAAGCCAAGCAAGCCAAAGAAATTTTGAAGATTATCAATAAAAATTATATAGCTCTTGTCCCAAAAGCTTAAGAGGTATATCATATCTCATATTTTAGACCTATAGCTTTATGTAATGTTCTTCTCAAAATCATTACTAAGATCATGGTGGAAAGGTTGAAGTCTCTTTTGCATAAGATTATTTCCCTTGAACAAGGGGGTTATGTGGAAGGGCATAAAATAGTGGATGAGATAGTTCTTACTCAGGAATCCATCCATTCCATGGAAATAGAGAAATCTCCATCTATGTTCATTCAATTAGACTTATCTAAAGCTTATGATAGAGTGGATTGACACTTCCTTGTCAAAGTTTTAATGCAATTTGGCTTCTCTTAGGATTGGATGGATTGGATTATGGGATGCATATCTTTTGTGTCCTACTCTGTTATTATCAATGGAAGACCTTCTCAGTTGTTCCCTACTTCCAAAGGTATTAGGCAAGGTGAACCCCTCTCCCCTTATTTATTCATCATTCTTACTGAATGCTTGGGCAGGACTATAACCAAAAATAGAGAAAAAAACCCTTGAGGGAGTTACCATTGCTTGTGGAGCTAGGCCTATTTCTCATATTCAATTTTTTTATGACTCTACTCTATTAGGTAAAGGTACATAAAAGAAAGCTTCTAAAATTAAGCAGATCATCAGTTGTTTTTCTAATGATACCAGACAATTGATCAATGAAGACAAGTCTAAATTCATTTTATTTCACTTTTTCCTAGATATAAATCCATGGTCTTGGATAAATTAAGATATAAGAAGACCTCCCTTCCAATCACTTATTTAGGCATTCCTATCAATATTCAAATACAAAAAAAAAAAATTAGAATTGGTTGTTGGATAGAGTTAAGAAGAAAATTGGAAAGTGGACCAATATGTGGCTTTCATTTGGGGGTAGAATTACCTTGGTAAAATCAGTCCTTCAAGCTATACCTATTTATGTTTCTACTATGTTGAATATCCCAAAGGTTGTTCTTTGAGAATTAGATCAAATCAATCATCGGTTCCTTTGGAGTGGTACTAAGGAGAAAAGAAAATGGGCCTTGGTAAAATGAGATACTATATGCCTTCTCAAGAATGAAGGGGTTTTAGGTTTTCGGTTTGCTATTAATAACAATAAGGCTTTAGCTGCTAAATTTTATAGGAGGATTTTGCATAACCCCAATTCTCTTTGGGCTAAGAATATTCATGCTAAATATGCTAAGAACAAAAGTCATGAAGACCTTGTTCGCTATCAATTGCCTACCAAAGGTTATCCCATTTTAGAAGTTCTTAATACTAGTGAGGATTTGATTAAGCAAAAGTTATTTTGGATTATTCATAATGGCCAACAAGCAAATTTTTGGATAGATTCTTGGGATGGTCACTAGCCTTTGATAACTCAGTTTCTTGATTGGAGGTCTTGGATGGAGGAGCTTCATCGAGCTAACTGGATAAAGGTTGCTAATTACTGTCGGTACCATAATTGTAATTCAAAGGATGGTAGATATTGGATCCCCATTGAGGAATGACCTATTCAAATGCTAGAAAGGTAAAAAAAAGATATCCAAAGCATCCTTCATATGAGATATCTCTCTTGGTCTCATGATAAAGATTGTTTTGGATGGAAAAACACTACTAAGGGTGATTATTCAGTTGCTCAAGGTTATTTGACCTTATGCCATAATAATCCCAACCAATCATATTTACTCAGTTGTGGGCTCAAAAGCTCTAGCCTAAGGTGACGTTATTTATATGGCTTTTATTGCATTATAGGGTGCTTACTGGTGAGCAACTTATGAAACATGGTTTTCATGGCTTGTTTAGATGCGGAATGTGTGGAGAGAATGTGGAAAATCTCAACCATATTTTTATTGAGTGCACCTTAGTCTTTGAGCTATGGAGGAGAATGACCATCTTACTTGGCTTACAACGGTCCATTTTTTTTTACTTTTGAAAAAATTTGGAGGGATTGGCCTAATCAGGAGGGTGTTGATCACTTTATGAGGTAGCTAGTTGGGATGGGTTCTACCATCCTACCTTGGAATTGTTAGAAACAGATTATATTACATCATTTGGGTCATGTAAATGTACCTTCCTAGGAACATACTTAGGACATTAGATTACTTTAGGGGGAATTTATCTAGTTCCTTTATGCAATATAATAAATGCACAAGTTTCAATGTGCAAGCTGTATATGTTCAAGTTGTCCCTTGCACAACTATGTAGAGTGTTGGCTAAGGAACTTATCTTCCTATTTAAAAAGACCTCATTGTAATAGCATAGCATAGACATAGATATAGATGTCTATATATTGGTTATGGGTGCAATTTTTTCTAGTAGCATTATTCATGGAGTGCCCATTTCCTCCATAACTACATTGTATTCATTTCCATCATTTCTATTTATAGCATATTTCAGTCATCTCATAAATTTACTTTCTTTTATATTATTTTGCATCTTGTGATTGTTATCTCCCATTGCATACTACATCAAAAGCTAACAATGGTATCAAATCTACGGTAGATCTAGCCATGGTAGATCAATAGAAAAACCACCATTATCATTGAGCCTAAGTTTTTGTCAACCTAACACGCTGTTGGACCAACCATTGTCAAAAACTCTCAGAATAATCTAGGTGGTAGAATTAGGGATAGCCACAAGTGAGGACTGAAAGAAATCTTAGTTTTAGAAATACTGAGATTACATTTGGATAGAGACTTTCAACAGAGTTGTAGGAAAAAATCATGAAGACTAGGACTCAAGATTCAATCCACTAGATTGACAAATCAACTAGTGAAGATCATTCAGGATATCTAGAATTTCTTAATTATTTCTCAAAGTTTATTTTGTTGTAGAAAACTAATTCTCATATGATTGGGACTCCTACTACAAGAGAAAGCTAGGAGACTTCAACTTCATTACCTGAAGGTCGATGTACCTTCATAGTGTAGATATTAGTACCATGTGCAAGAAAAGAATACTGTGAAAGAAGACTTCTGGAGAAGAGTCATGGTGAAGTTAGGAGACTGAAGATCTCCATTACTAAATTGAGAACTTCATAGAAGAAAAAATGCCATAGTAGCCTTGATCCAAAAAAAAGGCCACAGAAGCCTTGTTCCAAAATAAAAGGCCATAGAAGCCTTGATCCAGAAGAAAAGGCCACAAAAGCCTTGATATTGAATAAAATACCATAGAAGCCTTGATATTTAAGAAAATACCATAGAAGCCTTGATATTGAAGAAAAGGCCAAAAAAGCCTTGATATTGAAGAAAAGGCCACAAAAGCCTTGATACTGAAAAATGTCACATAAGCCTTGATACTGAAAAGGCCATAGAAGCCTTGATCTTGAAGAAGACTCCAGAAGAGAGTATATGATTCAAAACCAAATTAATATTTCAGTACTAATACTGTGTTGAAAAAAAAGAAGATTCCATGAGTTGGGAAACTTCCTACAAGAAAGTTAGGAAGAGCATATTCTTCATAATCAATCCAACACTTGAAGCAAAACTGAAGATAAAGATATCAGGAGGATATCTCATTGAAGAAATTCTATTCTTGGAAGAAGGACTAGGACAGTTCTGCTTGAATCCAGAATCAATAGAATCAAAGATCCAAAATATCTCACCACCAACACTTATAGGAGTAGAAGGTTGAAGAAAAGGTCTCAAGGAATACCAGAAGAAGTTACAAGATCAAAGACCTTGGGGAGGTCTCAATGAGCATCCAATAAAAGGCTTGGAGAGCCTTACTGAAGAAATCATCAAAGAACTCATTGGAGAAATCCACTACCTAGGAGAATCCCCTGATAGTGAAGGACTTGGGATAATTGTTGCCATCCGAAAACAAGCCCAAGAGAAGAAGAGTTTGGTAAGGAGTGCCAAATCCTAGAAGAAGAATCCAATGAAGACATCAATACATACCAAATCTTGAGAAGATCCTTCTTAAAGTCAAAATTCGACAAGAAGACTTGAAGATAGTAGAAGCCCACAAAATCCAGGAGATTTGAAGATTGCCTCTCACAACAAGAAGGCACTATTTCAGAGATAAATATTTTTTCAAATCTACAAAAAAAGGAGATTGCAAGAGGAGAACAAGCCAACAAATCCCAAGCTCATGAAGGAAATTTTGAGACTGTATTTTGGTGAAGGAGTTGTTTAGAATAGTCTACAAAAAGTAGAAAAATCCTACTTGAAGCAGCAAGATCTACATCCTCTACAGAAGTGGAAAAAGAGCTACAAAAGCATTAAAAAATGTAAGCAACTATTGGTGAAAGTAGATTCATTAACTGGATTACTTATCAAATTTATTAAAGCACCTTAATTTGGATTAAAGTTGAAAGAAGAAAAATTAGAATATAGTCTTCAAAAGTGCAAAAAGAGAAAGGTTCATTTTTAAGGTTCATTTGCACATTAGGATTTAATTAGATTTTTTCATTACAACTATCTATCAACTACCTATCATCTACTTTGGAAAGCAAAATAAGACTAGCCCCTACAACTTTGTTTGTAAGGAAATTACAGAATAATTCTTGAAGATTTATTTCAGATTATTCTTGATTAGTTGCAGTAAATTGATTAAGTGCATTATTTTTTAGAGTTAATTGGAGTGATAAGGTGAAATTGTTAGTGCATTAAAAGTGAAAATTATTAGATTCATTTGCACTATTCTATTGCTCTCAAAAATATTATTGTTTGTGTTCTTGAGAAAGGCATAAAATCAGAATTTGATAAAGTGTCTAAAGATACTATTAGCGCACAAAAATCTGCAACACATAATGGCCAAGTGAAGCCACCAAAACAGGTTAGAATCCTCCAAAAGTTGGATAAGAAAATAACTAACCAAAATCAGAAATATAATATTCAAATATTGAGACTTGGTGAGTCCCAAATCCAAAGCATTACATGGTTAATTGCAAGGAAGAAAAGTGCAGAAAATTACATCAAATAAGGAGCTTCTATCTACTTCTATCTAAGCTTGGATTTGTCATCAAAGTATCCAAGCAAAAAGGTGAAAGTGTCTAATCAAATAGACAACCTCAAAACCCCTATATTGTATTCAAAAATTCTGCCACAAAAGTAGAAATTCAAACCTAAAAAATGGAGTGCAAAAGAACGTGCAATAAAGGTTATTTTATATATAAATATGTTACATTGTATTGCACTATCCTAATCTAGTTTATACAGGAAAGAAGGCAAATTTTAATGTGCCTCAAAGGCACAATATACGTTGGATAAACCATATGAAGGTGGTCGAACAATAGTAATTTTACAAGTATAGTAAAAGGAGCCACTCTAAAGGCTCGTACTCCTTATATCTTGGATGACCTAACTTGCAAAAGACAAGGCACAAAACAAAGGGAGAAACAATATTATATTCAAGAACAACATTGTCTACAAAATGAGGACGTATAATAGGTGTGAAAATAAGAATATTAAGGCACCATTGGAGTGTTTCAAACTCCACATTTGAATTTCTCAAAATTGGTGCTCAAGCCTCCAAATCGTTGTTCCTCATTCCAGTTGTAAACAATCCATAAGCAAGTGCCATTGAACGAAATAGGAGTTGGAAATTTTACAAGATTTAAAGAAACTCCAAAGGGTACATTGAAGAAGCATTAGAGAATACATCCATGCACAAGGAGGGAGTGAAACTTGTCACTTGAGGCAAAACCCTAACACTCCTCACGTGAGCGCTCATCTTCATCAAGAAAGGAGTTACAAAAAATAGGTTGGTGCATTGAGAATATGAGATATACTTGTCCACAAAGAGACCAAGCACTCCACTGAAGAATGTAACGTTTGAATGTTACTCAAAGGAAGATACGAGTGTTTTCTATCACCTTCTACTCCTCAAGTGCTCAAGAATAAAATGGATGTACCACTGGCACTTAAGATTATCCTCCATTTTAAGGGTGTCGACAACCAAGAATTTAGCAAGAATTCATGTATTTGCATTCAAAATTTTGGGGTCTTCGCGCACAGGGCCAAGTTGTAGCATGGAAGCAAGGTGGAAGAGCCTTTAATGCTCTAGTCAAGGGAGGTCAAAGATAGGGACTAAAGGTGCCATATTTAGAACATATAATTCAAGGAAGGTTCCAAGTATTCTTTAGGAAGGAATAGCCAAAGTAGACACGTTAATATTGCATCCCTTGCACACCAAAAATCGGTATCGATTATTGCATGATCCAAGGTAAGATTTATTCCCATTTTAATGTGCTTTTATTTCTTGGGAGTTATAAGGTTGATAAATCAAGGTTAAACTTAGAGGAATTTAACCATATTGAAAGCCATATCTCAAAGGGAATAATTTATCAAATCAATATAATAATTACAATATTAAACTTAGGAGCAATAATAGTTTTTACTAGAAAATTGATTTAAAAAAATATTTGCAAATATTATTGTGGTCTAATTTTTCCAAAATTTGGGAGTTATAAGGGTTACTACATCAAATTAATTTATTGGAAATTAGGTACACTAAAATTAAATCCTAAAGGGATATGAAAATATGTTATTAAGGCTTTTGCTAAGGTTGGAAATTTATAATATTCTTGTCTCAAAATTTCATAAAAGGGACAAAAGAAATCCAACATTAAAACCTCTTAAAAATTGGAAAAGTGCTTAGTTCAATAGGAGCAATAAGGGATAATAAAATTTGATTTTTGATATTTACAAAACTTTACAAAATCAACCAAAAATTGAACTACTTTTTACAAGAGCACTATATCATATTCCAAAATTACTAGGGAGACATAAGGAAGTCCACAAAATCTAAGGATTGATACTAGGGAATTTAGATGACATCAAAAAAATTCTTTCTAGCAGAATCTCAATTACTCAAGGGTCCTAATTATTTCTCCTGGAAGAACAAAGTGAAATTAATCTTGGTATATGAAAAAATTTGGGATATTTTCAAAGGGAAAACACAAAGACCTTCCACAGGTGATACTGAAATCCTAAAGTTTGAGGAAATTATTCAAAGGATATAATGATAATAACATTTGATATTACTGATGAGATATAACCTTATATTAGTTCAGAAAAAAACATCTTTAGATGCATGGACAATCCTAGAGAAAATATTTGAAGGAAAAAATAAGACAACTATTCTTCATCTTCAAAATCAACTTCATTCTCTAAAGATGAATAGTGGAGAAAGTATAGAATTGTTCCTAAGGAAGGTAGCAGATATTAAAGGGAAATTATTGACCTTACGAGAAACAATTAAGGATGAACTTCTTACTCAAGTAACCATGAGATCACTTCCAGATAACTATAAACATTTGGTAACATATTTACAAGTCCTAAGAAAAGATACCTCTTTTGATGACCTAGTCAATATTCTACGGGAATATGAAGTGGAAAATATAGTTAAAGATGAAATGACTAACACTGTATTGTCATTTAAATATAATCCATAGATAAATATTGCTTCTTCATCAAAAGGATGAATACCATGGTACAACATGTATTGTCATATATGAAAGAGAAAAGGCCATAGTCCTAACTATTGCAGATTCAATCCCAAAAATCATAATCGAGGAAATCAAATGAACAATGGGAACCAATTTTAGCCATGACAATATCAAAATCCTTATCAACAAAAATTTTAGCGTTCAACCAATTATCCATAATTGGAGTATCGAAAAAGAAATTAAAAAGGACATCTAGCTCATAGGATAGAAGAAATCGAAGAACTAGAAAAATATATAGATGATTATGAAGTCAAAGCTTTATCAATAAGAATGATAGATTATGAAGATACTAACTACTTGCTTGAACAGGTTATAGAAAACATAGAAGAAGAATCTGAATTTTGAGATGAAGAAGAAGATCCACATTGAAGACTAAAGTCTTCAATACCCAAATAATGTAATACAGGGGGTGTTAGAAATAGATTAAATTACATAATTTGGGTCATGTAAATGTACCTTCCTAGGTACATACTTAGGACATTAGATTACTTTAGGGGGAAGTTATCTAGTTACTTCATGCAATGTAATAAATGCACAAGTGTTAATGTGCAAGTTGTATATGTGCAAGTTGTCCCTTGCACAACTAGGTAGAGTGTTGGCCAAGGAACTTATCTTCCTATATAAAAAGGCCTCATTGTAATAGCATAGAAAAGCAGAGCATAACATAGACATAGATATATATGCCCATATATTGGTTATGGGTGCAATGTAGCCCAGTAGCATTATTCATGGAGTGCTCATTTTCTCTATAACTACATTGTGTTAATTTCCTGTCATATCTATTTATAGCATATTTTAGTCATCTCACAAATTTACTTTCTTTTATATTATTCTGCATCTTGTGATTGTTATCTCCCATTGCATATTGCATCAAAAGCTAACAGGAATATCTATAAAGAAAGAAATAACCATATTTTCAATCAAGAAAGGAAGAACATTCACTATATCTGGCAAAATACCATTGCAAACTTAGTTGAATCAGTCCAACAACTCCTTAAACACCCCTAGAACTCCCACCAAATATGGGATCAAGTGATGTAAATATTGAATATTAACTCTTTTAAGGACAACCAACTTAAAGGGAATGTGAGTAATCGAAATATGGATAGAACAAGGAATTGGTAGCCTCATCCTAAGGATTTTGGAAAAGTCAATACTAATGGAGCCTCTAGGGGAACCTTGGAAAAGCTAGTGTAGGAGAAATTGGTAGACTTGGTTCCTTGGTATTCACTTTTGCTGATAATTTGGGTATCCTTTCCAATAACCTTACTGAGGGGTATGGTATCCTTAGAGGCCTTCGAGAGGCTACTAAGGTTGAATGGAAAAAGGTGTTGGTTGAATTCGACTCTTAATTCATGATTAATTTGTTGAAGAATCCTTCTAAGAATCATAAGGTTGATTGGAGAATAAAAAGAATTGTTGAGAAGATTCAATTAATCCATATGGGCTTTTTGAAAGTTGAATACAATCATGTGGTCAGAGAACATAATAGGAGTGTTGATGCTTTAGCTAATTGGGCATTGGACAAATGTGATCTTACTTACTACAACCACCCTCCCAAATGGTGGGATTCACAAATAAGGGAAGCTCTTATTTCTATCCTTTCTTTGGATGGCTCTAGTACTAGAGGTACCTAGTTCCTTTTTTCTTTTTTTTTGCTTCTCTTTGGTTCGGTTAGTGTATTTTAGTTCCCTTGTTGAGATTGATCATTCTTATATTTCCTTTGTTGATTCTTGCCTGAATATCCTTTTGGCCTAGATAGGCCAATCTTGTATTCTATTTTTCCTCATTTGTTGTTTTTTAGTGTGTGTGTGTTATTTTGTATTGTTTTCATTCTATTTTATTTTTATGTTTTTTGTGTTGTTTTGGTGTTTTTTATGTTTTTTTTGTGTGTGTGTGTGTTTTGTTGTTGTGTTTGCGTGTTGTTTTTTTGTTGTGCTTGTGTGTATTTTGTGTTTTGTTGTTGTTTGTTGTTTTATGTTTTTGTGTTTGTTTTATGTTTTTTGTTGTCTTTTGTTGTTTTTGTGTTTTTTGTTGTTTTTGTGTTTGTTTGTGTTTTTGTTGTTTTAGGCATGCTCTTTGAGTGTGCCAAAGGGGGGTAGGCCAGGTGCGAGCTCTGGGCATTTTTGGCGGAATAGATACCCCTGCCTCTTTGGGACTTAACCGAAAGTGGCATCTCAATTGGGGTGTTTTCCACGAACAAAAACAAAAAAATAGTTTTGATGTATAATTGCAAAAAATTAAAATTGTTCCTCCTTTGTTTTGCATAAAATCCAAAAAATTGTTTTTCCCCCCTTTTTGGTGATTTTACAAAAGAGTTGTAGCTCCCTTATTTGTTTTCTTTTTAATTTTGATTTTTGAGGTTAAAAACTGCATTGAATAAAAAGTAATTTAAAATTAATTAGCCACTTAAATTAATTTATTTTAACTAATAATTAACTAATTAATTAAATAAAAATTAATTATCCACTTAAATTAAATTATTTTAACTAATAATTAACTAATTAATTACTTAGTTAAAAATAAGACTTAAAGGCTAAAGAATTTAATTAAATTTTAAAAAATACAAATACCCAACAAGAGGTGGAACGACTAGATTTTTTGACTATTTTGTGATGTCTCTAGCTCTAGTATCAATGACTCTAAAACCAAAGTCTTCTACACCTCTTCCTTTCCTCATGGATGCAACTCCTTGACTAAGTGGAAGATCATCCCTCATGGTATGATTGTGCGTTATTTGGGATTTCCCTTAAGGATTAATATCTCTCCTAAGGATATGTGGAACTGGGTTATGGAAAGACTTCAAAAAATATTTAATTCTTGGTCAACTCGATTTCTTTCCGTTGCTAGAAGAAGTCAAGTTGCAAATAAAATTATGGCAACCTCTCATACTTATTACTCCTCTTGTTGGATGGCCTCTAAGGTAGTCTATAACAAATTTACTTAGGCCATTCGTAAATTTTTATGGACCAAATGGGATGGGGAGGTGGGAATGACAACCATCTCATGAAAACTTTGTACTCAACCTAAGGCTTTAGGAGGTGTAGGCATAATTGATCCTCTTACCCATAGCAAAATTTTAGCTGCAAAATGGGTTGTTAGAGCCATCACTGGTGATGAAAATTAGAAATATCTATTTCGTTAAAGTATTGTGGATCTTTGACAGGTTGGGTGACAAAGCGAGCCTATAACCTACTGAGCTAATCTTACCAAAGATCCCAAAGGGTACAACATAGCAAAGATCCAACTTGTTTGACTTGATGGCACTTTTCATGGGTCTTACTCTCAATAATAATCTATCCCTCATAAAGAATTCTCTTGGTGATCTTTTCATATCAGCATAACTCTTTTGGTGATCGACCACTTTCTTGAGCCTAAACCATATTACTTTGATTTTTTTCTCCATATCTCGGATAGTTTTTGGTCTGATCATCACTTGATCCACCAAATTGTATCATGATAGATGTGTCCTACATATTTTGTAATACAAGGCTTCAAATGGGGCCATCCCTAATAATGCATGATACTCATTGTTATATGTAAATTCTACAAGATGAAAAAGGTCTTCCCATTTTGACTTTTGGTCCATGCAATACATGCATAACATATCTTCTAAAACTTGGTTTACCCTTTTGGTCTGACCAACTATTTTAGGATGATATGCAAAACTAATATTCAACTTGGTATGCCCTACATGATATAGAGCCTGCCAAAATTTTGATGTGAACTAGAGTCCTTGTTTGATCTTATCACTTCAGAAAACCCATGTAACCTAACAAAAATTGTTTGGCAAACTTGTTTGTTCCCATCGGTGCATCATCCTTGATGTTCCCTGATATGATGTGTGCAACCTTGGTTAACTTAACCAATACCAAGATTGCATTATGTTGGAAATTAGTCTTATATAAACCCACCATAAAATCCATAGAGATTACCTGACATTTCAACATAGGTACATCATGTGGGTATAATTTCCTTATTGGGTGTTGATGTTCTACCTTCACTTTCTAGCATTCTAAACATATTGCAATGAAACTAGTGATATCTTGCTTCATTCCATCCCAATAGAAGGTTGTTTTCATGTTTTCCCTCATTTTTTACCCTTCTAGATGAGAAAAATAGGGATAATTATGTACCTCTTGCATAATTTATCTCCTTAGGTAACTAGTTTTGGGGATCACTACCCTATCCTTAAAGCATAAAAATCCATATTTTATGTTGAACCCCTTATTCTCTTTAGGGTTTCCCTCAGTTTTATCCTAAATTTCTATGCAAAATGGGTCTTGTAACTACATTTCCTTGACCCCATCCATCAAGTCTATATGACTTTGAATCATGGAAGCTATGTGCCTTCTCCTACTCAAGGCATCTATGACCTTTTTCTCTTTCCCTTTGATATACTCAATACCAAAGTCATATTCAAATAAAAACTCTACCCATATTCTCTGTCTTGCATTCAACATATTGGGTAAAAATATATGTTAGACTGTGATGGTCTGTTCTTAGATCAAAAGTGTTACCCAACAAATAATGTCTCAAGACCTTTAAAGTGTGTGTATCGCTCCAAATTTTTCGCATCCCTACCTTCAGGCTATTGGATCCACGCCCGGAAGGAGGATGGGAAAAGGATGGTGCGGTACCTCGGACGAGAGGACTTTACGAAGGTCCCGCCTCTCAAGGGAGGTGTATTTTGGTGATTTTTCGACGGATGGTGGGTTCACCAGGAAACATTTGGCGGCAGTTTCCACGCCTAGGTTTTGGAATGTGTTTAGATGAGTTCGTTTTATCCTTTAAGCATTCATCCTAGGTTTGGCCGAATGAATCTAACTTAATCTATATGAAAATGCAACTTTCAATGAATACAGAAAACAGATTTTGAAAGCAGAAAACAGAGAATTTACAGGGGGAAAATGGGGAATACCTGATCCGGATGTCTGAAGAAGATTCGGCGGTTGATGCGATCTGGATCGTCCGGAATTCTACGGAATCGCTCGCAATCAGACGAGATCGTCTGAGATCTGATGAATTCGTCAGAAACCTACAAAATAGAGAATAGATGCAAAATGCAAGAACTCCTATTGTGCAAACAGAGGCAAAATATGCCAAATAATAAACTGAATACTGAACAAAGTTTAAAAATAGAAATAAAAGTAAATTGTCTGTACTTTAATGGCAGATTATGAGCTTAACATGCAATCTAGACTAGATGGGTGAACTCCAGATGCAAAATAGGATAAAAACTAAATAGATTATCTAATTTGTAAAACAAAATAACCGAGGCAAAGTTAAGAAAAGCAAACTCCAAGCACTGATTGCCTCGATGTGGACTGCAGTCGAGATCGTCTCGCATCGATACGAAATCGTCTCGAATTTGACAGGATCGCCTCCGATCTTGACAGGTTCGTCGACGACGATGGGTGCTGGCTCCGGTTGAAAATCAGTGGTGTACCTGCATAAAAACTGCTATAGGACTAGTGCAAAAATAAGATTAAGGTGTTTTAGTGCAAAGGGATTCAACTTGCAGATAAAATTCAGCCAGGGGTTGGGGAGGGAATGTCCTAGAGTTTAAATAGGCTTAGGGAGAGTTGTTGGGAGGTTGGAGATCTTCCCAATTTGGGAGATCTCCAACGGGGGAGGGTCCCAACGGCGCAGACACGCTTCTGCCCGGATTGGAGACCCGTTGGAACGGATTCCAACTATGCAAATTCAGTTTTGCGACAAAATCGTCTGGACGTTCTAGTCCAGACGAAATCGTCAAATGCGGGGCGATATCGTCTGATCGGCGACGATATCGTCCAACGGTCAAAACAACCTCTAAAAATGGCACGGAAAAAGGGGAAACGGGTTTCTCGGCGGTTAACGGGCGGTTTGGGAGGTTAAATTTGAATTTAAATTTATTTACTAAGGTGAATGTAATTATTCCAATTTGACTGCGCCAATTTTAGGGTGCTACATTTTGCCCCCTCTTTAGCGAATTTTTCGAAGAAAATGCGTTAAAGAAGAGTTCTTCTCGATCTACGAGAAAGCAAAAAATTATTCCCATTTTTAGGCGACGATTCTTGGTCGAATCGTACGACAACTTACTATAGTGCCCCCTCCGTGTTTTTACCCAAATCGAACGTTTGAGGTAAAAACGCGGAAAAGCAAAAAATTATTTTGAATAAAATTAAGAAAAATAGGGTAAAACCCTAATTCATTGTTACTGTTCATTTTCTGGTTTTTAGAGCTCTGAAGCAGAAATGGTGGATATGATGTACATAATTTTTTGAGATATATATATAGATGAGATATTTTTGATCATATGACTTATGTTATGAGTATGTTTATGATGCTTTTATGTTTGATTGATTGATTTTGATAATTCTTGTAATTATGTCATTTTTGGAAAAATTTTATACTTTTGATGTCATGTTATAATATTTTAAATGAAATAATCTGATGTAACAAATTGGTTGTTTGTGATGCAATGATTTGATAAAAATAAAAGGGGACTTTTAACAATAATTTCAAAGGACATTGTCGCTATTATAGACCATTTCATGGAGTCGTTGCTCACTCGGTCGTCAAGCTAATCCCATTTATAGAAATATTGTGAAAAGTGAAAGAGTGCTTAAGAGACTGTCTTAAGACTTTGTTGTGATGATGCAAATGATGATGATGATGATGGTTTGTTTTCAGATTTTCATGAAAAATATTATGCATGAAATATTTGTAAAAAATGATTTTTGCTAGGCATAAATTCCTAAGTGTGATAAAATTGTTGAATAATTCCTTAGGAATTATACCGTCATTGCAAAAGGTTGACATAATGATATGAAATAATGAAAATGTGTTTGCTTTTGAAAAGCATAATTTGTGTAAAATGAAGTCATATGGTTTTTATGATTTTTGATAAATGGGGGAATAAAAATTGTTACAATGGTTTGCGCTAGGCATAGAATATGTAGGTATAGACTTATACCATCATCGCGAAAATCAAAGAAAAAGATAGTTTTATTGCATGATTGATTTTTGATGAACAGAAAATATGAAAATGAGGACTTGCGCTAGGCATATAATTCCAATTTTGGTTTTGAAACTATACCATCGTCGCGAAAGTCGATATGATATATATGATATGTTTTGAAAGAAATTTGTGATTTTTCTATTATATAGTTGTCTTTATGAAAAATAATTGTACTTGATTATTCCAAACAAGTTGCAAAAATAATATTTCAAAGTATTTTGAAGACAAAAATTAGATTTATAAGGAATCCCATGTGCATATGTGAATTCATTTCCAATCTTGATTTATCATAATGATAGACAAAATCTCTCAAATACAAATGTGTGTGCAATTGTATTGTTCATTTACCAGGTTTGAGCAAGATACTATGATACAAGTGATTTGAAGAAACCAAATAAGTGTTCATTAACCATGATGTAGATGCATATAACCATATTAGACTACTATGTAGATCGGATTATCAAGAGCTAGCTAATCCATAAGCGAGACATAGGTCTGTACAAAAGAAGGTCGCTAATGTGACGGACATATCGCCACGCTAGGAGTTACCCAAGGCCAAGCGGGTTGGGCACAAACCACTGTTATGGGGCTTACCTCACGGTTTTCGAATAATTGAGAATTCCAGGGATTCAAGCTCATCAACCCTTCTTTTCTTTTCAAAGGGTAGGGAAAGGGATTTTATTGCTTTCTTGCTTTCTTTTGAACTTTGTTTCTTTTTCTTTTGTATTTCTTTTGCTTGATAATGCTTGGAATATTGCTGAAATAACATTTTTCTTTTCTCTTTTTTCTTTCTTGAACTTTTTTTTTTTTTCTTTTTTTGTGCTAGGGATACTTGCTCAGATTAGCTGTAGAGCAAGGGATTTTTATTCTGGGTAGGGGTGAGCTTGTCCTTTTGCCAATTCTCAAAGATTCTAGACCATGTGCATGATAGGATAGCGGGGAAACTTTTCACCCAAGAAATCAGTTCTACTATGTAGCAAAACATGGAAATTACAAATATAATCATTTTATTGTGAAAAGATGTGCTTGGTTTAAGTAAATAACAAGATCAATTCTCTATGCTCAAACTTTATTTAATTGAATTTTGTGAACTTTGATATAAGAGAGATTAGTAATCATGCCAGATAAAAGCAAGATATTTATTTTTTTGTGAGTGTGCAAGTGAGGGATGCCAAATAAATGCTAATTGTATCCAAAATAAGTTGAAACATATAAGCGCAATAATTGTAAGAAAATATATATAAATGATTTTTTAGAAGTTGGGAGAATGTTGACTCTCTCTTTCTTACGTATATTGTTTTGGTTTCGAAAGAGTCAAGCATATAGCTGTTTTTAGATTTTTATTTAGATTTTTGTTTTTGAGCAAAAGGAACTTAACAAGTGCTTTAAATAAATGCAATAGATAGTTTTTTGAAGAGTTTTGGATGATTATGAATGTTTTTGATGTTTTTGAATTTTTTTATAAATTGAAAGAAATATAAGAGAGTAACTTTGAACAAATATATACATGGATGAAATGACCAAATTTATGCATAGTAACGTTTGAGATGTAAAATATTCATGGGTTCTTTAAGTTCTTTACCATCTAAGGTAGATAATTTATATGCTCCGAGTCAAATTTTGCAAGTAATGATGTATGGTCCGAGCCTGTTGGGCTCAAATTTACCTTTAAGTTCTTTGGTTGCATTTGTATTTTTTTGATTTTCTTTTAGAACAAGGTCGCCAATCTCAAAGGATCGATGACGAACTTTCTTAGCATATGCTCTTTTAAGCTTGTTTTGGTATGCACGGAGATGCTCCAAAGCATTGATGCATTTTTCATCTAGGAGTTCCAGTGGTTGAGTCTGCAGACACGATATTCATCTCCTACTTCGGTATCTTGAAGTAGCAGAGCCAAAGAAGGAACTTCCAATTCAAATGGAAAAACTGCTTCGGCACCATATACCAAAACAAATGGTGAAGTGCCCGTGGGGGTTCGAACACTAGTTCGATAAGCCCACAAGGCTGGATATAATTGAATATGCCAGTCACGGCCAGTTTTATTGACCAATATTTTGAGAATTTTGATTAAAGTTTTGTTAGAAGCTTCTGCTTGACCATTACCCTGAGGATAATAGGGAGTGGACCAGCGGTGTTGAATCTTGTATTTTTGGCATAATTTCTTAACATCTTTATTTTTAAAAGGAGTTCCATTGTCAGAGATGAGATTCGCAGGAATTCCGAACCTGCAAATGATTTGATTAAAAATGAATTTAGAGACCTGTGAACCAGTGCAAGAAGCTAAAGGCATAGCTTCAACCCACTTCGTGAAATACTCGGTGGCGGTTATGATGAACTTGTGTCCATCAGAAGACACAGGATTGATTTTACCAATAATATCCAAGCCCCATTTAGAAAAGGGCCAAGGGGACGAAATAGCCTGCAGCTCTTGTGCAGGCGCATGGACAAGGTCAGCATGTTTTTGACACTTGTCGCAATGGCGCACATACTCATGTGCATCCGTTTCCATGGTAGGCCAAAAGTATCCTATCCGAAGGAGCTTTTTAGCAATGACACTACCACTAAAGTGTCCTCCACAAGATCCATCGTGGGCTTCACTCAAGGCTGATTTAGACTCATCTGAATTTAAACATCTTAATAGGATACCTTCAAAAGATCTCCTATACAAAGTATTGCCAATTATTACAAATCGACTTGCTCGTCGACGTAATAACCGACGTTGGTTTCTATTAGAATTAGTAGGGAAAGTCCCATTTTGGAGGAAATCAAATATGTCTGTATACCAAGGTTCAGGAGTAGTTTCATTGATTAGAAACACATCCAAAGGCTCTAAGCATGACTTATTTGAGGCGGGTTCCTGGAGTCGACGAATAATGATAGTCGCATATTCGTCGTCTAACTCCAAGGGCAAGAGAGATGCAGCGGTGGCCATGGCGTCGGCTGCACGGTTGCTAGTTCGAGGAATGGCTTCCAAAGTAACTTGATCAAACAAGGACATTAGTTGTAAAACATAGGCCTTATATGGGCGAAGTTTATCATCTCTGGTCTGATAAACTTCATTAATTTGGTTTATAACCAATTGGGAATCCCCAAAAACTAAGAGGTTTTTAATTTTTAGCGCTAAAGCAGCTCGTAATCCAAGGATTAGAGCTTCATACTCAACAATATTGTTGGTGCAAGCAAAGGTCAGTTTGAAGGACAGAGGAATAAGATGTTTTTGCGGAGATATTAAAATAATACCCGCACCGACCCCACTCATACATCGGGCTCCATCAAAGTATAAGGACCATTGTTCAGGATGGTCTGCCTCTAATTGAAGGCATTCATCAAGAAACTCGATGATGAGAGGATGAGTAGACTCTAAGGGTGCAACAGCTAATTGATCTGCTATGATTTGACCCTTAACAGACTTCTGTCCTATGAAGGTGAGATCAAACTCGCTTAGAGCAAGAACCCACTTGGATGTGCGACCCGATAAATAAGGTCGACTCATGAGATATCTTAAAGGATCATATTTGGCAATGACATACGTTTTTTGGCTAAGCATGTAATGTCGTAATTTTTGCGTAGCAAACACGACTGCTAGACATAACTTCTCTAACTCTGTATAGCGGGTTTCATAACTGACGAAAGTTTGGCTAATGTAATAATTAGCACGTTCTCGCTTTTCATCATCAAGTTGAGCTAACATAGCTCCTAAGGCAGAATCTGAAGCAGAAATATATAGAAGAAATGGGCGATCAGATTTAGGCGGTGAAAGCACCGGAGGGTTAAGGAGGTATTGTTTGAGAAGTTCAAAAGCTTCTCTACATTCTGTGTCCCAATTAAAGGGGACGTCCTTCTTAAGGAGCTTAAGAAAGGGACCAGTTTTGTCCGCCGACTTATCAATGAAGCGACGGATAGCTTGAAGTTTACCTTGTAAACTTCGTAGTTCAAATATATTAGTGGGGGCGGGCATATCTGTGATAGCCGCAATTTTGAGAGGGTCAATTTTGATACCACGTAAAGAAACTAAAACCCCTAATAGTTTGTCGGATTTAACTCCGAATATGCATTTTGTTGGATTTAATCGAATGAGATATTCTCGTAATCGATTAAAAACTTTTCTTAAATCATCTAAATGATTATTTTCAATAAGAGAGCGAGCTATAATATCATCTACATAATCATGTAAGATATCATGCATCATATCATGAAAAATGTAGGTCATAGCCCGTTGATAAGTTGCACCGGCGTTCTTTAAGCCAAATGGCATCACTTTCCAGCAAAAGGTACCCCAGGGGGTAATAAAGGCTGTTTTAGCCTGGTCTTCAGGAGCTATCCTAATCTGATTATAACCGGAGAATCCATCCATTAAGGACATCATCCCACTTTCGACGGTAAAGTCAATGATTTGATCCATATTTGGAAGAGGAAAGTCATCTTTAGGGCATGCAGCGTTAATATCTCTAAAATCGGTGCAAACCCTAACTTTGGTAGCTTCTTTCTTAGTGACTGGAACTACATTTGAGATCCATTCAGCATAATCAATAGCTTGTATGAAGATAACATTCAGGAGTTTTTCTAATTCCCCTTTGACTAGCAGAGCCACTTTGGGATGCATTTTTCTGAGTTTTTGTTTAACCGGTTTAGCATCCGGATGGACCACTAGATGATGCATGACTACAGAAGGGTCTAGAACTGGCATATCTTCATATGTCCAAGCGAAGACATCTTCGTACTCTTTAAGGAATGCAATGTATTGTTCTTGTTTGTCTTGACTTAGTTCTGCTCCAATATTGATTATGTGAGGATTGTCCTCAGTTCCAATATTAATTTTAATGACATTTTCTACCTCCATGTGTAGATCTCTTTCAAAATTAGGTGGGGCGGGTGAAACACCCAACTCTTGTAATTCTTGTAAAGTTAATTTAGATAAGTCATCTTGAGGATTAGTGGTCTCAAGCTGAGCTATGGTTGGTATAGAACCATCAAAATAGAATCCATTGTGCAACATCTCTTCAACAGAGACATCATGGAAGATATCTCCTTCCAATTCTTCATCGGGGTCGACAATCATTTCGGGGTAAGCTATGGATAGCATGTTGCATGAAAATGACTGATTTTTAAGAGGCAAATCAACATGCCTATCCAAATAATCTTGATAGCATATGAGGTGATCATCATCCTCAAAAGGAAAGGGTTGTCCCTTACTAGGAAATAGGCCCACACCACAGCGGGCAGGCCACGGTTCTACCTCGAAAGGCTCTTTCATGCCATTTTGGAAAGGTCCTAAGCCTTTCCCTTTATATCCCATTTTAAGCATCATGGGTTTAGCTTTAATATAATCATTGGTAAAATAACACCGAGCATATCCCTCATGATGAGTTTTGATATTCCGAGGGATTCTTCCCCAATCATATCCTTTATAAATGAAGGCACAACTCCCGACTTGGTAAGTACTTCCCATAGGTTGTGGGAGGCCCAAAGTACGAGGAGAGGGCGGTAAATTATTTAAAAGGTTTGAATCTTGCATGAAAGCATTCATTTTTTCTGATATTAAGGTTGTAGATAAATCTGGTAAAAGTTCATCAGAAAGGGCATAAGATGTAGAAGGTTTATTACTTATGTCTTGAGATGTGGAAGGTATGATGGATGTGTCTAAAGGTTTTGAATTTATAGGAATAATAGTTGAAGGATTAGTTGTAGATTTGAGATCCTTTTGAGATTCTAAAATTTGTTTAGAAGGTTGTTGGTCTATATAGGAAGATGAAGTTAATGGAGGAGGAATAGATGAAGTTATGGGTTTATGTTTCACGAGTTTTAGATGAAAAAGAAGAACTAGAATGTGTGGATGACAGAGCGAGGGCAAAATTGCACTCCAACGGGTTCTGCCAAAGCACACATATCAAAAGGTCTAGGGTCACCATGAATAGTGACCAACTGATTTTTAAACTCAAATTTCACACATTGGTGTAAAGTTGACGGGACTGCTCGCATGGCGTTAATCCAAGGGCGACCCAAAAGTATATTGTACGATGCTGGGCAATGTACAATAAACACGGTTGTTTCTAGGGTTCTAGGACCAACTTGTAATGGGAGGGTAATGACTCCACATGTTTCTTGTGTTTCGTCATTAAAAGCTTTGATAATCATATCAGTTTTCTTCATTTCATCACTTCTAAAACCAAATCGTTGGTAGAAGTCAAAGGTGCAAATGTTTAGAGATGAGCCATTATCAATCAGGACTCGTTTGACAGCTACATCTCCAATTAGAGCGAGTAATGTACAAGGGATTATCCTTGTGTAAAGTGTGTTGTGGGATATCTTTATCCCGAAAGTCAATACAATCAATCTCTCGAGTGATGATAGTATTGGCCATAGCTTCAGGTTGAATGTTTTGAGGTACCATCATTTGGCTCAATGTAAGCATCAACTCATCCCTATGTGTGGGAGAGGATCTTAATAAATCCAAGAGGGAAATTCTGGCCGTGGTATTAGACAATTGTTCATTAATGCTGTAAGGGGGTTTAGGTTGAACAATAGGAGCATGATTCCCTTTATTTGGGTTTTTCAAAATGAATGGAGCTGATCCATCGTTCTGGTTTGGTTCTTGTTGGGAGTTTTGAGCTTGTTGTCGAGTAACGACTCCGATGGTACCTACAATGTTATAGTGACGACGTTGAAACGGTCTCGGTTGAGAATTTATGGCTTGTTCATAGGGAAGGACTACATTAGAAGAAGGTCGAGTAGTGACTCTTCTAGGAAATGGTTCTTCTGGAACATTAGCATCTGTGACAGGTTGAATAGGATCTGATTCGTTTTTAGAACTATTCGATTGAATAGTGTCTACTTCACTTTCACTATCTGACTCTATATCACTAGAATCAGAAGTTTGAAAATTATGTAAGGGCCTGGTTGTAACCAGGGATAAGGTTGTGTCAAATTTTTGAGAATCCTGAACAGGTAATTGTCCGCTAATGGTTCCTACATATCGAGTAGGAGGGGGAACATTATGATGTTCGATTTGATTGGCTACCTCTTTACCATGTCTTGGTAAAGGGTGTTGAAATATGTCTAAAGTTTGATTGGCATTTTGATTTTGATTTTGGGGAACAGTATTTTGGGCATTATTAGGAGGGTTTTGTCTAGGTTGGAAGGCTTGCACTTCCATTTCATTATTGTCAATCAAATCTTGTATTTTATGTTTCAATCTCTTACAAGCGTTGGTAGAATGTCCAGGTCCTCTATGAAAGTCACGGTGCAAATCAGCTCTATATCCGGGTATACTTGGGTCAGGTTCCCGGATAGCTGGTAATTGGATTAAACCTCTTTCAAGCAATTGAGGTAAAATGGTTGACAAGGGTTGGTTTAATCTAGTGAATTCTCGAGGAGGCTTATCGGGGGTTTCAATATGAATTTTTTTGTTGTCTTTGTTGCATTGACATTAGCAACATTTCTGCTGTCGATGACTCCATCACCAACAACTCTGTTTGTTTTTATATTGATTTCTAGATGTTTTCTCATCATCCTTCTTCCTAAGTTGGCCTCTCCTAATGAGGGCATCTTCTACTCTTCGAGCTAAGTCTATAGCTTGATCGAAGGTAGTCAAAGTAGTCGTTGATAGCTCATAAGAAAGTTGTTCTTGTAAATTATTGATGAAAATGTCTAGCATTTCCCTATAGGGTAGCACAAAGTGTAGTTTTCCTGTCAATTGTCTCCATCTAGCCAAGAAATCAGCAAAACATTCATCTTTATCTTGTTTTAAATTGTATAGGTCTTTAATAGTTACATGTCTCTCGATGTAGGCACTAAATTGATGAACAAATGATTCAGGTTGTTTCTTCAAAGTTTCTTAAGGAGTGAGTGGGCAATTGATAGTACCACTCTAATGCCATTCCACCTAAACTTTTGGGGAACATTTTTAGTAATAGCAAGTCGTCATGCGAAATGTCGTGACATGCTATCCTAAACATGCGAAGATGTTCTATGGGATCTTCGGTTCCTTTATATATAGGCAGGACGGGCATGGGAAAATGTTTAGGGTATGGTTGAGCTACCACTATGGGATCCAATGGTTGGCTACAAATCTCTCGATAATTGTACGAGGGACGGTAGGGATCTATCCGGTCCATACGTGAAGCCAATTGTTTCACCATAGCTTCCAGATTACTAGTTTGCCCCCCATATTGATTCGGTAGGGCATTGACATGAGTTTTATGAGCATAGGATGGAGGAACATGTAGATTAGATGCCATGTTACTATTGTGTAAAACATTAGTAGGAAAAATGTTATGGAGGAATTTTGAAGTTGGATTATGTTGTGTTCCAGATTGTTGAAAATTTGTATTTGGCTTTGTTTTAGATTTCTGTTTATTTAAAGCATTTTGCTCAATAGTTTGGCGGAACAAAGTAGTGAAGGGAATTTTCTTTTGTGCAGGAGTGGTTTTAGGTTGAGTAACAGGTTCCTTAGGAGGTTGGGTAACCTATTGTTTTGACATGGCTTGGGCTATAGTGACCATATCCGTATTGGATGGTCCACCCTTATCACTCTCTTGATCAACAAAAGATAAAGGATTAGTGTGTATATCAAGCGCCCGTTCTATAGCTGCTTGAGCGTCACTAACTTCCCCTCTATCAATACGGATTGCTACATTAAGGATGTCGATATTCTGATTGAGAAATTTTTGAAAATGTTCTGCGTTGTCAAAAGCGATGGCTCCATTGGGAGCTATTCTAGGGGATGAGGATTCATTCTCTTTAACATTTCCTTCTTGTTCCTTATCTTCACCTAAGTCTTCATCCGATTGACCTAGAGTTTCTCCTTCCGGATTTGTATCTCCAAGAAGGACATTTGGGTTTTCAGTTGTATCTTGCAACCAATCTTCTCCTTCCCCTAAAGTTTCTTTACCATTCCTAAGTCTAGTCATGGTGCTAAGTTTTGATTTCAGCAAATATATATATATATATATATAAATATATATATATATATGCAACAAATTAAAAGGTATATATTTATATATACCTAATGCAATATTTGAAATGAAATGTTTAAGTTTTTACTATGTTGTTTTTGATTTTTTTCTTTTTTAGTTTTTCTTTGAAACAATATAATAAAGACAGCAAATGAAACAATAAATGCACGCAATAATAATAAAACTGAAAGTAAATGAACTAATCTTCTATGAATAACTTATGAATATCATTAATAGGTTCAAGTTGTTCAGGAGTCATGAAATGTTCTTCTTCAAATTGAAAGTTTTCTTTTAAGAATTTGATGAAAAGGGCTATGGTGATATTGTCTGTTTCAGATGTTGGTTGATAAAAGTAAAGCTCATGGCAATACTCTCGATATAGCACAGCACGCGGAACTCTATTCCATATTTCCCTATCTGTAAGAACAACCTCTTGGTCTTCTACAAGGCCTAGGAATCGGTGTACAATGTCTGCGTTCTCGAGGTATTCTTCGAAGCTGAATAATTTTGAAGATACTAAAGCTCTCCTATAGGCTAGCCATCTATGGCAGGCTCTCTGAAGTTCATGATAGAAAACTAATTGGTGAGGATCCAGGATTCTATCCAAGACTAGCCTCTTAATCTGTTTAAGTTGTGTGGACCTAGATGAAATAAGCCTAAGTCTCCTATCAAGTTCGTTCCACAAGGATTGATTTCTACTTGTTTCAGGGATATTAAGGACAGAATTAACTTCTATAGCTGCCAATTGGTTTTCTACGTTTATAGTAACTGCTAACCTCTTTTTAGGAGCTACCATCTAAACATGATTTTGAACCTTAAATGTTTTAAAATGCATCTAAGTTTTAGTTGTTCTAATTTTTTGTTTGTTTTTGTTTTTTGTTTTCAAAAGGTTATGATGCATTCACGTCGGGTTCACCAAAATGTATCGCTCCAAATTTTTCGCATCCCTACCTTCAGGCTATTGGATCCGCGCCCGGAAGGAGGATGGGAAAAGGATGGTGCGGTACCTCGGACGAGAGGACTTTACGAAGGTCCCGCCTCTCAAGGGAGGTGTGTTTTGGTGATTTTTCGACGGATGGTGGGTTCACCAGAAACATTTGGTGGCGGTTTCCACGCCTAGGTTTTGGAATGTGTTTAGATGAGTTCGTTTTATCCTTTAAGCATTCATCCTAGGTTTGGCCGAATGAATCTAACTTAATCTATATGAAAATGCAACTTTCAATGAATACGAGAAAACAGATTTTGAAAGCAGAAAATAGAGAATTTACAGGAGGAAAATGGGGAATACCTGATCCGGATGTCTGAAGAAGATTCTGGCGGTTGATGCAGTCTGGATCGTCTGGAATTCTATAGAATCGCCTGCAATCAGACGAGATCGTCTGAGATCTGACGAATTCGTCAGACGAATTCGTCAGAAACCTGCAAAACAGAGAATAGATGCAAAATGCAAGAACTCCTACTGTGCAAACAGAGGCAAAATATGCCAAATAATAAACTGAATATCTGAACAAAGTTTAAAAATAGAAATAAAAGTAAATTGCTTTACTTTAATGGCAGATTGTGAGCTTAACATGCAATCTAGACTAGATGGGTGAACTCCAGATGCAAAATAGGATAAAAACTAAATAGATTATCTAATTTGTAAAACAAAATAACTGAGGCAAAGTTAAGAAAAGCAAACTCCAGGCACTGATTGCCTCGATGTGGACTGCAGTCGAGATCGTCTCGCATCAGTACGAAATCATCTCGAATTTGACAGGATCGCCTCCGATCTTGACAGGTTCGTCGACGACGATGGGTGCTGGCTCCGATTGAAAATCAATGGTGTACCTACATAAAAACTGCTATAGGACTAGTGCAAAAATAATATTAAGGTGTTTTAGTGCAGAGGGATTCAACTTGCAGATAAAATTCAGCCGAGGGGTTGGGGAGGGAATGTCCTAGAGTTTAAATAGGCTTAGGGAGAGTTGTTGGGAGGTTGGAGATCTTCCCAATTTGGGAGATCTCCAACGGGGAGGGTCCCAACGGCGCAGACACGCTTCTGCCCGGATTGGAGACCCGTTGGAACGGATTCCAACTATGCAAATTCAGTTTTGCGACAAAATCGTCTGGACGTTCTAGTCCAGACGAAATCGTCAAATTTGGGGCGATATCGTCTGATCGGCGACGATATCGTCCAACGGTCAAAACAACCTCTAAAAATGGCGCGGAAAAAGGGGAAACGGGTTTCTCGACGGTTAACGGGTGGTTTGGGAGGTTAAATTTGAATTTAAATTTATTTACTAAGGTGAATGTAATTATTCCAATTTGACTGCGCCAATTTTAGGGTGCTACAGACGTGCATCATAACAACTAACTCTAACTCATGTGTAGCATAATTAAACTCATATTTCTTAAGTTTTCTAGATTCTTATGCTACAATAACATTTTCTTGAGATAATACTCCACCCAAACCTTCTAGGGAAGCATATGTACATATGGTAAAATTCCCAAGAGGATCTAGTATTTTGATAATCAAAGCTATTTTTAACTTATATTTAGAGTTTCAAATGTGGCCTCACACTTATCTGTCCATTTGAACTCTTTTTCCTTTTTATGAAGATTGGTGATAGAGTAAACAACCTTAGAGTAATCTTTCACAAACTGCATGTAATAGCTAGTGATTCATATGAAACTTCTGACTTCTATCACATTTGTTTGTGGAGGTCAACTTAATATAGCCTCAATTTTATTTAGGCCTATGTCAATTCCTTTTGTCGATATGATGTGTCCCATATACTGCACCTGTGAGATATAAAATTCAGACTTGGATAATTTACCATATAATTGGTTCTTCCTCAGTACTTCCAACACTAACCCGATATGGTGGTCATGTTCCTCTTTAGTACATAAAAAAATCATAATATCCTCCAAGTGTACCAAGACTAACTAGTCTAAATATTTTCTAAATATATTGTCCATCAAATTCATGAAAGCTACTAGTGCATTTGTTAGACTCAATAGCAACATTGTGAAATCGCAGTGCCCATATCTGGTCTTAACGATCATATTATGGGAATCCTTTTCTTGAATCCTTAACAAATGATACCCTGATATTAAATCCATGGTAGCATCCTTTATCTAATTGAAGAGGTCACCTATCCTTGGTAGAGGGTACTTAATCTTAATGGTTATTTTATTCAGCATTTTAAAAAATATATAATCACAAGGAACCATCCTTATTTTTCACAAATAATACTGAAGCACCCCAAGATGACACACTTGATTTGATTAGACCCTTTTCTAAAAAGCCTTGTAATTGCACCTTCAACTCTTACAACTCAATTGGGGTCATCTTGTAAGGTGTCCTTCAAATGGGTTTAGCCCCTGACATTAACTCAATAGTGAAATCAAATTCTTGATACTGATTTTATTATCTTTCATTGTTACTCCATTTTCTCTTGAAGTAACCTAACTATGTAATAAAGGTTTTCTACCCTTTCACTATAACTTACTATTCCTTTGGTTTCTTGTGGGAGTCTGTTGTCCTTTCGAACCTCCTATTGGTGTCCATTACTTTCCTAGTTCTCTTGCTAGAGTCCATTGTCCTTCCAAACTTATTTTGGGGTACACTATAGTTTCCTCTTATGTAGTTGACCCTACTTTCTTGGATGGTACTCCTATTAAAACATGTGTCATCCCCTATCCATTAAAAATATCTAGGCAAGTACCAATTTCCTTCAATTTTACTTACAATCAGTTAGCTTCTTTTCCCCAAGAACTAAAACCTAGACCATTATCACTCTCCTAATAATGGTCATAGCCACACTTATCTACAAGTTGCTATTTTTTATAAGATCATTATCATTCACCTGATAATTATAATGAACACTCTTACCTACCTATAAGGTGCCACCTCTGATAGGAACATTATCACTCATTTGATAATGATCTTGATTATGCTTGCCTCTCTGCAAGGTATCTTTCACTCTGGCCACAAAGAGATATGAGTTAGGTTACAAAATTTCCCTAAAAATTATACTTCTAACATTATTTAGTTGCATTACCCTCATGAACTAACTTAAATTATTATCTCTCACTTGATAATGATTAGGGTCACACTTACCCCACGCAAGGTGCCAACCCAAAGTCGCACATCAAGTCAAGGCTTAACTTAAGCACACTCACTAGAAGCCTGAATATAACAACCCAAAAATACCAACACAAAAAAATTGAAGAGCACTTGCAAAACAAAGGCTCTCAAGGGTAACACTCCTATAATTATTTTAGCATACAAGGATTCACAATTTTGAGTTTCAATTCATTGTAGATGACACTCAGTGGATAGGAGAGACCAACTACTATAGCTTCTATGGTTCACCTTGCTAAACCTACACATTTTTAAGGATGCCAAAAGTGGCCCTCCCACCTTTCCTACACCCTCCTTAGTATAGGACCATATGACCATGATGTAGGTATTACCATTTAAGGCCCATAGCACTTAAAGGGGAATGCCAATTCCCTAACCTAACTCTAGCTCCACCTAGGTATATTATTCAACAAAGAGCCTTGGTGCTTAGTTACCACACCTCTAAGTGCTAACTAATATTATTATCACTTTGATGATAACTAACATGATATCATGATCCTACATAATCAAGGAATCATCATTGTTGTCTTGTGAATATATTTTCCCACACACCTGATCCTACTCATTCAAGGTGTGACTACTCACAAGTTCCAGGTTCATGAGATCCTAGCTATTGCATCCTTGCAACTCCTTCTAGATCTCATGTCTACTTGGCTATTGCATTCATGCAACTCCTTCCAAGATTGTATTCCATGGTTTACAAGAGGAAAATTCTACCCACCCCAAGGATAGATAACAACATCATTTGCCAAAGCTTACATAAATCACTAAGCATAAAAGCACATTACATAACTCATCTCAATGAAAATGCACAAAATAAATTCCTCTTAACCATAAACTAAACTAAGCACTTATCAAAGCTTAAATCTCAAATTATTTCCATCAACATTTATGCAATAGCAAGATAATCTATATCTCTATCATAATATACAAATGGAACACATTAATAACTATCTCCAAATACTACTCAAATAGCATAAAGTGCAACCCCAAGTTGCCATTTAACAACACAATATTTCATTTATACAAAAATCAATGTATATAATATTTAAACATTATAAATATTTCACAATATCAAAACCTTCAACTCTAGGAAGCCATAGCCAAAGTTCCTTGATCCATATGCAAGTCAACAAGCCTCTTTATGATGGAATACCATCATGATATTTGAGGTATACATAGGGATAATAAAAAATCATGCAATACAACTTACAACATGCCATAACTAAAATGCAAGCAACCATGCATTATATAAAAAAGCAATCTACTAGAAAAGAACCTCACTTTCTTTACAATGATTTCTTTAACTAACACTAGTCTCAAGAAATCAAGTAGCTAGATTTTCTTTTATCACATACAATATTTAAACAAAGAGAATCTCATACTTCTCTTTAAATGATTCCTTTACTATCACAAGTCTCAAGAATCAAACAACCATAGTTCTCTTTCATTAATTGGTATAAGCAAATTCAAGTAATTTCCCTTATACAACAATATAAGAACAAGTATCTTTCCAGAAAATAAATTACAAATATTTTCACTAACCAAGATACTCTCAAAACAACATTTAAGTGCTTATTTTAAAACCCAAGAAACTAGGCACGAATAAAGCCAAAAGCAAGCACACAAGAAACTTAACAAAGATCAATGCTCAATGTAAAAATAAAACAAATCTTACATAAAGTGATGGCCAAAAATTAAAATTGAGCTAAAGATCAAAAGACAAGTGCATAACATAAACAAACCTTAGGTAAGTTTGAGTAAGGATAAAAGATCGTAAACCAAAACATAAGATGGCAAACATCAATCAAATCACAACCCAAGGAGGTTAGCATGAATTCGGGTCAAATATAACATGCACACTAGCCAAAGGTTGGCACTCGATCTAAATAGCATACAACCATGCACACATAAAAGATAAATCACTTGCCATCCTTCAGAAACCAAGGTGGTGTGCACACTCTGAAACCCTAATTCCTTCCTTGAGACTTATTATACCAAGGTGAAGCACAGGTAGGAGGGAATATCATTTGTCTGACCTGCACTTCATACCACACCAAGGAAGATGGATGTGCATGACCATAGTAATATTGGAAGGGCTCTCAAACTAAGGTATATTCTATAGAGTAAAATAAATCAAGGACACAACCATAAAAATGAATACTAAGCTCAGTGAAGAAGACTCCATGATATAGGAAAATAAGAAGGTCAACACTAGGCATCAAGCAAAAGCTAGCAACATGCTTCACTACCCAAGCAAAAATATATACCACTAAACAACAAGTACATAGAGGAAAATAACCCACAGTCATACATGGCTCAACACACGATCAATGACAAGTGAATAAAGGAGAAGCAAGCACCCATAAAAACAAACATGCTAAGCAATAACCAGATCAACAAACTTAATTCAAAAGCAAAGCAAAACCACCTAGTTAAAGCTCCTTTTCTCTGGCTCTACATAAAACTTGATCTGGTCTACACCTCACTATACAAACCATCCTTAGATCCTTTCCTTGAATCCACCAACCAACCAACAGAAATTTCACCTCCCCATCCACCATCTTATGGAGCAAGGAGAAATCAACATGCCTTGGTGCATGAGAGTTCAAAAGAAATTCTCAAGAACACATTCTTCCCAAGCATCACTGTGATTCTCAAATAAGCATCCCTTCTTATGTAGCAAGGTGGATAATAAATTAGGTTTAATAAAGCAAGAGCTAGTGGTTAATTAAAACCAAACATTAGAATTTAATCCTTAATTAATATTCAAGGCCAACCTTAGATTTAATTCCATAACTCTAAGATTAACAACAAATACTTCCTGAAACTAAAGTATAATCTAACCCAAATAATTTACATGCCATAGCAAGCATAAAATACACTCTCACCATGTTCCACACCATTATTTTATCCTTAAGTAAGTGGTTTTATTTAATATAGACAAATCTATCATTGACCTACTTTAAGGAGACTCATTGCAAGCAACTTTCTAGCCCAATGGTGCAAAACTATGGAAGTAAGAAAAATGATATGCATCTACATGAAGGATAATTATCCATGTTACCTTGAGTTGTTGATGAACCAATCATCATCATAATTTCACTAAGTATCTATCTCTTGTAAGTGCTTGCACAAATGATTCCACCAAGGAGAGCACTTGGTCCTGCATCCACAAATACATCAACAATACCATATTCAAAGTTTCCAAAAGAATGCAACATTCCATCATATATAGATAAAGGAGACTATGTCATTAAACCTTCACATTAATACATAGTTCAAAGCACATAAAGATTTTTGTCCAAATAAAGGTGTTACACTTAAGCCCTATGACCTATAGCTCTAATAGCAACTATAACAACCCAAAAATATCAACCCAAAAAAAAGTTTAATGGAAAAATTACAAGTAAAGGTTCACAGGGAAATATCCTCTTTTAACTTTTCAACATACACAACTTCACCACATTTGATTTCTAGTCGCTGTAGATGACACTCAGTGGACAAGAGTGGCCAATTCCCATGTTTTTTTGGGTTCACCTTACTAAACCTATATGTTTAGAAGGATACCAAAAGTGGTTCTCCACATTTTATATTTCCTCATCGACATAGGACCACATGACCACGGTGTAGGGATTATCATTTAAGGTCCATAACACTTAAATGGTATGCTTATTCCCTAACCCAAATCTAAGTTCATCTAGGCAGGTTAATCAAGCATAAATCCTTAGTGCTTAGCTACCACACCTCTAGGGGCTAACAAATGTCATTGTCACTTTATCAATAACTAATATGATCCTTCTCTTAGTTACCACACCTCCATAGGATAACTAAGAGATCATCACTACTATCTTGTGAATGGTTCCACAAATCTTATTTGGAGTACACCCGAGCCTTATCATTCATGGTGCAATGATTCATAATAATACCTGGCTATTGTATTCACACAACTCCTTCCAGGTGCATGAGTCCCTAGCTATTGCATTCTTGCAACTTCTTATAGGCTCATGGATACCTAGGTATTGCATTCATGCAACTCATCCCAAAATCAGGTTTTAAATTATTGACTCGAGTTCATAAGGGATTCTAACAACCCCAAGACAATCTTATCATAAATAATTATTGCATTTTAAAACATAAATATAAATTAAAAAAACATACATCACATCATATCAAAGCACTTTAAATCAAGTCATAATCCATAAAATCCAAAATGCTATAATAGATAAACAAGGATGCCTCTTAAATAAAGCCCATATTTGCTTAACCCAAATGCTTGACATAAGCTTCAAAGTACTCATTCCTATAACATAAATAACCAAGTATTTAACATAAATATGCATTCCTACAATTGATAGAACTTAATACTAATTATCACTACACCAAAAAAGGGCTTTAATGAAACTTATAAATTGCACTTAAAGACCTTTAAAGGTGATTTTTCAGCCGTCATCTATGAGGGTATCGTAAAATTCTACGACATATGATAATAGCTAAAAATTGCCTCAAATAACTACCCTCTTAGGGTCTAAGAGGACGGTTAAGAACCACCCTCTTAGGACTATGAGGGTATTTTGAACCATTGTCTTAGGACTAATGGGGTAGTTATTAACCACCCTCTTAGGGTTAAGCCTCTTAGGTCTAAGAAGGTGGTTCTTACTTGCCCTCTTAGGGAGTAAGAGGGTAGTTATTAACCACCCTCTTAACCCTAAGAGGGTGGTTTATAACCACCCTCTTATGATCCCACCTTAAAAAATATAAAGGAGATGATCCATGTTGGAGGGACTATTCCATCAGATAAGCTATGTCATCGATTATAAAGAGCCTATGACTCTTTATTCAACACTATCTCAACAAAAAAAATTTAGTGCATATTTTAATTCCATGATCAAGGCCCAAGAGTTTGCAAAATTTACAAAGCTACTTGATAATAAACATCTCACATATACTACTAGTTCTTTGAGAATTAATCAAATTATACTCAACAACAGAAAACAATCCTCTTTGTGGTCTCGGCTTGCAAAAAACCACCCACGGTGCCTATGACATCAATGTATTGATATGAACTCATCCTTATGATCAAAGATCAAAATCTACCAAGCAGACACTGTAACATGATTATCAATGAGATCTTGCATGTACTCTCAACACCTTGTCTTCCTTATCTAATGATATTTTAATATCACAATCTATCAACTAAGATGTACTGAGAGTAAATCATAATGAAGTTATGAACATAAATTTTTAAATTAAATGTCACTCCTTGTATCTTTAAAAAAATGTATATTGATAAAATTCAAACTTTACAAAGCTAATTTATAATAAACAAGATCTCACATATACTGCTAGTTCTTTGAGAATCAATCAAATTATACATAGCAACATAAAATAATACTCTTTGTGGTCTCTACTTGCAAAACACCACCCATGGTTCCTACGACAACAATGTATTGATATGAACTCATCCTCCTGATCAAAGTTCAAAAGCTGCCAAGCAGACACTGTAACATGATTATCAATGAGATATTACATGTACTGTCAACACCTTGTCTTTTTTATCCAATGGTATTTTAATACCACAATCTGTCAACTAAGATGGATTGAGATTAAATCATAATGACAATGATAAACATAGCTTTTTAAATTAAATGTCATTCCTTGTATCTTAAAAAAATGTATATTGAGAAAATTCAAACTTTAAAAAGCTACTTGATAATAAAAAATATCTCGCACATACTACCAGTTCTTTGAGAATCAATCAATTTATACTTAGAAACAGAAAACAATTCTCTTTGTGGTCTCGACTTGCAAAACACCACCCACGTTGCTTACAACATCAATGTATTGATATGAACTCATCCTCCTGATCAAATCTCAAAAGCGGCCAAGCAAACACTATAATATGATTATCAATGAGATCTTGCATGTACTATCAACACCTTGTATTCCTTATCCAATGGTATTTTAATATCACAATCAATCAACTAAGATGGACTAAGAGTAAATCATAATGATAGTGATGAACGTAGCTTTTTAAATTAAATGTCACTCCTTTTATCTTTAAAAAAGTATATTGAGAAAATTCAAACTTTACAGATCCTATGCCCTAAATAATACCCCTATGATTTAGTAGCCTGTTACCCACATATCATCAGAACGATTTACCATTCATTTCCATGTTAACCATCTCAATCACTTGTCCTAAGATTTTAAGTATATATATATTTTCCTAGTAGTACGAAAAAACTTAGTGTTTATGCTGCCCCAAATTCAAGAAATTTTCATAGAATAGCTCTGCAATAGGATTATTGAATCGAGATCCATCATGATGTGGTGTTGTAGGAAGGTGAAACACTTACCATAACAATCACCCAAGTTCAAAATATGACAAGCATCCCCCCATGTTCAACTAGTTGTCCAACTAATACAGTTAGGTATATGTGGTAAAAAAGTTGACATTTCCATGATTCAAAGATCCTATGGATGTATAAAGAGATGGTTGATTTCTTAACTAACAGTAACAATGCAAAGATAGAGTAGCCCACCTCCATGGGTATTAACTTTTACAATTAATGAGCTAAACATAAAAAGATGATTCAATAAAAATATTCATAAATTTTATATATATGTATATAAAGAAAAAGTTGGGGAAGGCCATTGTGCGAATGAAAAGTATGAATAGCTTACCTGTAAGGAGCATTATCATCCTCATGTGGCACTGTATCTCATGTTGGGCCATTACTTCCTCCCTATTTCTGAATGCTCCTTCTTCAACCACTTATCCCTTTCAGGTCTATAAACTCATACATGAAGTACAAATTGGAGTGTGAGGTGAAAGTTCATTACACATCTAATGAGTGCTACCTCAAAAATTTCAAGATTGTAACCATAAGTTTACAGGACCTGCTTAGGGACATATACTTGTAAAAACTACAAACATAAAGACCATTAAGAAGGGAATGTGAACTAGTCATGTGGAACAAGAACCTACATTGAACAAACACAATTTTACATGATGCAAGGACTTTGCAGTCTAGTTTGAATACATCAAAATGGGACTTAGAAAAAGAGTGGAGAAGATTATTGTATCCAAAAGTTGCTAAGAATTGAAATTGACTCCAGTGTTGTGATGATTTTGTATTTATGGCTTGTGATGGCAAAAAAAATTATTGTCTATTACAAAGTTGAATAAAGAGTCATAGGTTCTATTCCTTCCACCTCCACCTGGTTGTATTTAAAATTCAAACTTCAATATATTACATGCAAAAAAATTATAATGTAGAAGAATTTAATAATTTATTATCTTTTTCAATTAAAATAATAGTTGGCATAATTCCCACATAATTGGCTAATAGCCAAAGACAAGAAATTAACAAAATCATGACAATTCCAGGTAATGTTCTACATTATTATTACCAAAAACAATATCTTAAAAATGTAAATATAACTATAATAAACAATTGAATATATAAGGATACAAGATCGGGCGAAAATTGAAGCTCTGGCGATTTGGCGGGAAACCCTCTGAACTGCCGACAGCCGAGTCTCTAGGGTTTCAGATCGGAAACCTCTTCCAGAGAATTTGGGGTTGCTGCTGGTTTTTGGTCTAGGATCTTTCGGTGTCCCGGGAGGGCCCAATGGGGTCTCTTCCTGGTTCTCTCGAGGGGAAAAAGACCTCTTATGCGGAGATTTTACGAGAAAATCCTTGCGTCTTCCTCTCGCCGATGCTCAACGGAGTGCCTTCCATCTCGCTATCCAAGAATGCGGGCAAGGGCTCTCCCGGGCATAGAATCAATGGATGTCTCCCGCAATCCGCATCAAGACCGAAAATAGTCATCGAACCGTAGCCGGTTGAAGACACGATAAACTATCGGGCCACTCATGATCCGATTTGCAAGTTCATGGGCATTCGACCCACCCTGCACTTTTTGCATTCCTGGGTGAGACAAAACTGGGAGCCTATCGGTGAGTACTCCTTATGGCCCATTAGCAATGGGTATTTCATTATTAGTTTTTCTTCCCTATTGGATAGAAACAGAGCATTTGAATCAGAGAAGAGGAGCCATGGCCCGGCAGGGTTATTTGTCCAACCGTGGAGAGCGGGTTTCGACCCTCGCATTGAGCCCACGGCTGTCCCGGTTTGGATCCGGCTGTATGCTCTCCCGATGGAGTTTTGGGGTGAGCGGATTCTTGAATTGATAGGCAACTCTCTAGGTAGATTTTTGGGAGTTTCTAAGGATACCATTGAAGGAAATACTGTTGTTTATGCAAGAATTTGTGTAGAATTGGATATTAGTCAACCGCTACCAACTGAGATGGAACCGGAGTTAGCAGGACATTCTTGGATACAACAGTTAGACTATGAAGCCCTACCTTTCCGTTGTAGATTCTGTCATTTGCATGGCCATTTGGCAAGGTTCTGTCCAAATATCTTGAGCACCAAAGCGGATGCTCCACAGGGAATGTCAAATCGCTCCCGAGGAGGTAAGTCTACTTCGGCCAAGGAACCACCTATCATTCCCCCGGGTTCTGAGGGCCAGAATGATGGCTTTGAACAGCAGAAGAGAAGAAGAAACAAAAAGAGAAATGGTAAGGAGCAAGCTCTTCCCAAGCCAACCAATCGGTATGAAATCTTCAAATCTCTTGTGGATCAAGAAGACCAACCTATGGAAGGAGCAGATGGGATCCTTGAGGATAATATCATCCTTACTCATGCTCCTCCTTCATCAACCCCTGTTCTTGAACAGGTGATTGACTCCTCTGAGACTTTGCATCAAGAAAACCCCGGGACTCTGGTAATCCACTCCCCAGTTCAGCCCGTTATTAAAGATGTTACCATGGGAATTGCAGAAAAGCTCAGAGAAAGACCAGCTCTTGGAATTTCCCAGGTGGAGAAGAGGTCGAAAAATAGTAATTCCCAAGGGGTGGGCAGGAAATCCAATAAGGATCTAATTGCAGTGCAAGGGGATAAGCTAATCAATGGAGGATTGGCGAGAACAATTGATTCGTATTGCTCCCAAGGTTTCCAATGATTATTCAATCTTGGAATGTGAGGGGTTTAAACAGTAGAACCCATCAATCTGCTGTTCAAAGACTTTTAGAAAGAAGTAAAACAGACTTTCTGCTCATTCAGGAGACAAAAATGTCATTAGACCTTATGAGTAAAACTGTCAGCCGAATCTGGAGGGGTGCTGGCCATATGGCAGTGGCTGCTCTTGGTGCCTCGGGAGGGATTGCTACTCTTTGGAATCCTTTGGCGTGGATAGCAATAGAACATATAGCCTGGAGAGGGGTCCTAACATCTCTTTTTAAGAATATAGTTACAGCTGAACAAGTCTTAATTACAAATTTCTATGGGGCTCAGAACACCGATGGTCAGCGGTTTCAATGGAAAGCTGTTCAAAACATGAGGTCCTCCCGGGAAGATTTTGATTGGATTATTGCTGGGGACTTCAATGCTAAATTATCCGCTAGAGATCAGGAAGGTGGCATCCCTGTTCTGGATACAGGGGACCGGTTGTTTATTGCCCAAGTCCAGGCCTTTAACCTTGTTGATATCAAAGGCCCTGGTACAAACTTTACCTGGACTAATAAGAGAAGAGAGCCATACAGCAGGAGGGTTAAGCTTGACAGGTTTTTGGTCTCGGAGGAAGCTTTTGTTAGATGGAATATCAAATTCCAGATTTTGGAGGGCCCAGTCTCCGATCACTCTCCCATTTTGCTGGAGGGAGGGACTATGTCAGGAAAGTATTACAAACCTTTTAAATTTGAAAATTTTTGGTTGCAAAAGGAGGACCTACGAAGGAAAATTACACAGTGGTGGGAAGAAGGTCGTCTCCCTTTTGGAACAGCTATGTTCAAATTTCATAAACAACTTCTCTTTGTTAAGAGTAAACTAAAACAGTGGAAGCAAACTAACAAATCTGATTTCCAGCTCCAACGGGCTCCCTTGCTGGAAAGATGGAATGAGGTGCAAAAACAATTCAGAGAAGGAATTATTTCTGAGCATCTTAAATTTGAGGATGACGCTTTACGCAAAGCAGTTGAGGACATTGATAATCAAGAAGAGATCTACTGGAGACAGAGAGCAAGAAATACTTGGCTATTAGAAGGAGACAGAAATACTAAATTTTTCCATCGCTCTGCCTGTGCTAGAAGGCAATTGAATAACATGGAGTTCCTTCAAGATGAGATTGGAAACTCTTTTGACACTCTTCCTGATATGCATTCCCTATCTATGGAGTACTTCTCAAACCTCTTCAAGGAAAGTATGCAGCATGATGTGGAAGCCCAAAATGAAGTCATTGAGGGAATTCCCTCTATTATTTCTCATGAAGAGAATCAGGCCCTTCTTAAGCCCATTGATCGTGATGAACTCAAGAAGGTGGTCTTTGGGATGTGCACAGGAAAATCGCCTGGTCCGGACGGTTTCCCTATTGAGTTCTTTCAGGCCTTCTGGGATATCTTAGAGGAGGATGTGTTGGCTGTCATTGAGGAATCCCGAATTAACAAAAGAATGCTCAAGGCTCTAAATCACACCTTTATCACTTTAATTCCTAAAGGAGAGGGGGGGGCTCACATTTCCGATTTCAGACCTATTGCATTATGTAATGTGATCTACAAAATTATCACTAAACTTATGGCTGAAAGACTAAAACCCCTTCTTCAGAATATTATTTCTCCTGAGCAAGGGGGTTTTGTTGAAGGAAGACAGATCTTGGATGGAGTGATCTTGGCTCGGGAGGCTATCCATTCTATGCATAATTCAGGTAACAAGGGAATGTTCATCAAACTGGATATGTCTAAGGCTTATGACAGAGTAGAGTGGGGTTTCTTGGTCAAGATGTTGGCAGCCTTTGGTTTTTCTCAGGACTGGATTGCCTGGGTCATGAGTTGTATCTCTACGCCTTCCTACTCTGTTTTAATTAAGGGGCTTCCCTCGCCACCTTTTGGAGCCTCTCGGGGTCTCCGTCAAGGAGATCCCTGCTCTCCTTATCTCTTTCTTATCTTGGCTGAAGGTTTAGGCAGACTCCTCCCGAGAAGAAGACGTCAAGGACAGATTACAAGAATTAAAATCGGGGCTGAAGTTTTGACTCATTTACGGTTTGTGGATGATACGGGCTTGGTGGGAGTTGCCAGCCTCAGGGAAGCAAGAGGAATCAAAGATACTCTTAACGTCTACCTCCGGGCTTCTAATCAAGTCATCAATGAATCAAAATCAAAAGTGGTCTTCTTCAACCTTGATCAAAGGTCACAAGAGAGAGTTATGGAGATCCTGGGTTTCACTAGGACCTCCCTTCCCGTTGTTTATTTGGGGGTTCCTCTGCATTGCAAAAAACTGAAAGCTGATTTCTGGAAGGACCTGCTGGATGGCATCAAAGAGAGAATGAATCACTGGTCTCATAGATGGTTAAGCTATGGGGGCCGACTAACTTTCCTGAAGTCTGTTATTCAGGCCATGCCTATTTACAAATTCTCTATTCTGGCCGCCCCTCCTTCAATCTGGAAAGAGTTGGACAAAGCGGCTAGAAGTTTTCTCTGGGAAGGTGCCAATGGAGAGAGGAAATGGGCCTTGGTTGGGTGGGATAAGGTCACCCAGCCCAAGGAAAAAGGTGGGCTGGGCTTAAGAAGCTCCAAGTTTAACAATCGGGCCCTGGCTGGGAAACTGTATTGGAGGTGGATTTCCCAGCCTTCGTCCCTTTGCAGCAGAATCCTTTCCAGTAAATACTTGGGTCTTGTTCATCCCAACGACTTGGGCCGCTATCCTTTGGAAGGTAATGGTTCTCTTGTGTGGCAGGCGCTCAAGCTTGGATCTCGCATTATCAAAGATCAATTGTTCTGGAAAGTTGGGAGAGGGGAGAAGGCCCGGTTTTGGACTGACTCTTGGGATCAGCATCCTCCTATCCTTGCTGTGTTTCCTGATTTGCATCCGTTAAAAATAGCTCTTGAAGATAAGGGTTGGATTAATATTGAGAGCTACTTCAATACCAGCCAATTGGGGGAGTATAAGGTTCAAAAGTTTAAGCGGCTGGGTGAATGGCCTATTCCAATCCCTCCGGAGCAGGCTCCAACTCTGGAAAAACTTTTGGCATAAAGGTTTCTTACTGGGAGAGATGAGGAGGATGAGCTTGCCCTGGGGCTTTGGGAACCTTGGGGTTTATTCCCGTGAAGGAGGGCTATGCTTCGATCCTTCCCGAGCCCCCCCACACTCTTTTCCCTGTTCATGAATGGAGGAAGATATGGCATCCCAAGGGCTGGCCGAAAGTGAACTTCTTTGCTTGGCACTGATGCATTATGGTATCTTGACCTTTGACAATCTCAGAATTAGAGGCATCATTGGCCCTTCCCAAGTGTGTTTTGTGTTATAGGAATGAGGAAACCGTGGATCATCTTCTCGTTTGATTGTCCTTTCACACAACAGATTTGGCACCGTTGGTTCTCCCACTTTAAACTTCAGGCGCTTGGAGACTTGTCCCGGACCAATTTATGGGAAAGTTGGAAGAGAGGTAGATTTATATCTAAAGCTCTTCGTACTGGCTGGGAGCTCGGTTTCCTTTTTATTTGGTGGCAGGTTTGGTTGGAAAGAAATGCTCGTATTTTTCGTGAAACCTTCTCTTCGGTGGATGGGATTTGGCAAGTCATCTGGAGCAAAGTTGTGGAAACCGTTGCCATCTATGCTGAGAAGGAAAATCAGCCGGCTTCTAAGCCTTTGATTGGGAGAGGTGCTGATCTTGAGAGACAGGTAAGAAGTTGTTGGAAACCTCCCCGTAAGGTTGGGTCAAAATCAATACTGATGGAGCTACAAAAGGTAATCCGGGTAATGCTGGTAGTGGGGTTATCTGTCGTGATCATGCTGGGACTGTGCTCTATTGGGAATTGCAAGGTCCGGGATATGCCACAAACAATGAAGCCGAGGCCTTTGCTATTAAATCGGCTTCCATCTGGGCCATCAAACAAGGTCACATAAATATAATCATTGAGTCTGATTCCAAAATCCTGGTTGGTGCTCTTGATTGCTTGAGGAACTTTGCCTTAAAAGCTTGGAGGCTCCGGATTTTGGTTTCCCAAATTTTAGAGCTTTGGAAGGAAATTGAGGATGTGATTCCTGTTTATGCTAGTAGATCTCTCAATAAAGCGGCTGATTTCCTTGCTAAGATGGGTGCTGAGAGAGAGGTTGGGATTCATCTGCATAGCAATTTGTCTGTGGAGGATGCCGAGATCAGACAAGGCCTTGAACAATTTCTGAAATAATGTGCAAAGTTTTTTTTGCTAAGGGTCCTTTTTGTCGCGATATCGCGACATGTTGTGCTGTCGCGGCCGTTGGCTGGTTGCTGTCGCGATATCGCGACAGGTTGAGCCTCCGCTGCCTCTGGTTGGTTTCTGTCGCGATATCGCGACATGTCGCGTTATCGCGGGTCGCGATTCCGCGACATGTCGCGATATCGCGACATGTCGCGCTATCGCGTGTCGCGATTCCGCGTCTTGTCGCGATATCGCGACATGTCGCGATATCGCGACATGTCACGATTTCGCGACAGGTTGTGCCTTCCTGGCCTCTGGCGTATTTCTTGCGCGATATCGCGGCATGTTTGGCTCTTTTGAGACTGGTGGGTTTTTTGTCGCGATATCGCGACCCTTATGCGGCTTGAATGCTGTTTAGTGTTTCTGTCGCGCTCTCGCGACGCTTTCTGCGGTTGGCTGTCGAGGGCCCTTCCTGTCGCGATTTCGTGACATGTCGCGATTTCGCGACATGTCGCGTTATCGCGACTGTTGGTGCCGAAGTGGCCGTGACGGGTTTGCCTGTCGCGATTTCGCGACATGTCGCGTTTTCGCGACATGTCGCTTTTTCGTGCCGTCCGTTCTCTCGTGCCTTGTGGCTGCTAGTGTTGCCTTTGTGCGCTTTCCTTGCTGTGTTGCTCGTGGCTCTGGCTCGGGATGTGTTCTCTCCCGCTTGTATCTGGTTTTTGTTTTAATACAAGTTTTCATTTTTTCAAAAAAAAAAAAAACTATAATAAACAATTATTGTTCACCAAAAGTGGGACCTTTCACTTACATTAAGTTTCCCACTCCTTGTACAAGGAAAAACATGTCCATCACCTCATATGAAGGATTTTCAGTTAAACATTTATGGGGACATATAAAATGAAGAAAAGTGCTTGACACCAATTGCGATATATTCTCTTCCATATTATTTTTCTTATTCAAACCCTTTATTGCCTTCATGTCTTGCCAAACAATAATGAAAAGAACCTAGTCAGATAGTTGTTATATTCAATTTATACCTAATAAGGCTACCATGAATTTGTGTAATACCCTTTCACTTAACTGGTGTATAGGGCATGGTGTGGAGCATCCTCTAGGTGTTGACCTGAGATATTCCTCAATTGAAGAGGAATTTTGATTTTTTTAAAACCATATTACTGAATGCTCCTTATTGCATCAATTATTGTTATCATAAATTAATTCAATGCAAAATGCAGAGCCCCAACAATGTATAAACTATTTTGATCATCATACGTAGATAGTATCTTACCCAAAAGGGTCTCTTTGTAAATGGAACATAGACATTAGTTCTTCAAAAATTTAGAAAACAACACATGCAACATACTATCCTATTCAAGGATAGAAGCAACCTAATGAACATCAATTTCTCAAGCCTTTGATTCCCATGAGCCACAATAGTAGTACCAGATCCTAACATATGGTCTGCAAGTAGTCCTAAATAAGTAGTAAGCAACCGTTGTTCATGTTACCTCAAAGTATATTGACCAACAGATAGCAAAACAACATATTCCTATATTGGAAAAATTATAAAGGAGACGATCTATGTTGGAGGGACTAGAAGTTAGGCCAAACAGTAATGTAATTTACAATTATACGACAAACGAGAATATAATAACAAGTCCACAGGCAAGTTTATAAATAACATAAATGATAAAAAATATACTTACAGGGATTTTTCAATCCATATACAATAGAACATGATAATTTCTTCTTATGCAAATGCAAAAAATATGTCAAAGTTCTTCAAGCCTAAAAACAAATATCTTAAAATTCTGAAATTCTTTGTAAAATTAAATTCTTCTTGCTTCTCATCATTCCATCACCTTGTATGTAGTAGTAAATAAATTTCCATGCCACAAGGCATCCCTATAAAATACTCTCCAAGACTAATACCTTGTAGTGAGGACATAATATATTAAGAATGAAATAAATATTAAGTTCCAAAAAAAATGCAATAATATGCAACCGAATGATTGTGATAATTAGTATCATATATTAAGACTAGGTAACCATATTTTCCTTATAGTGATCAAGAGAACACAAGGGCTATGAACGAGTCACTCAGAAAGACAAATGTCAACAACTAAAAGAGGTAAGATCAAATATAGAGTAAAAGTGATTTTATCCATAATTAGAATATAAACCCCTTTGAAAAGGGAAGAACAAACACTAATAAACAACTACATAAACCAAAATCAACTACAAAACACTCAGTTCAATGCAACCTTAAATGGAAAACCTGAGCCCTCCATATAATGAGTAGATTTCTAAACACCCCTACCCACCCCAACCATCAGAGATGTGTCAAGAGGGTATCTTGAGACTTATGTCAGATATATAAATATCCATCTATTCAAATCAAGTACTATTGCTAAGGACTAGAACTAAGAGTCAAACATGAAACATTAATTTCATAACTAACACACACTCAACACAACTTTATCAAATTATAAAATTACCTTCTTGTATCTGATTGGCCAACCTCAAGCTCAGGATACCTACTCACCTCAGGATACCTACTCACCTCACCCCTAGCTTGGCTATCCATTAATTATCTAATAGCATTTTCTAAAAATAGAACAAAAAATGTAACATCAAATATAGAGTAGAAGTGATTTTATCCATAAATAGAATATAAACCCCTTTGAAAAGGGAAGAATAAAACACTAATAATCAACTACAAAAACACTCAGTTCAATGCAACCTTAAATGAAAATAAAATAATAGTTAATGCTACAACATGGCATAATTTATTTGTAAACAATATCTGATATAGGCCAGGCAATGAAGGAGCCTACAACATCCTTCATGTAGCCATTTCATCGTTCCTTCTATAGAATATTGTTTCATCTTTATGGGCAACGTGCACATTGAATTTGTAAAAACCTTCACCCAAATGTTGACCATATATAAGGTCTTTAGGGTTAGTACTAATCACCGTACCTTTGGCCACTATGTTATCATTATGGATCTAAGTCAAGTAGCATTCTCTTCTCTCGGTTTGAGTGATCTGTGTCATTTTTAGTCCCTCCATGGAAAATCAATAGCCCAAATAAATTCACTGCATAGCATACAATACAAACAAAGCCAACCATTTTATATTTGAAATAATAGTCATGCCATTTATGACTCTGACCTAGAAGGTATTGAGTAGTTACCTATACCTTGATCACCACCACCAATGTTGTATCCACTTGTAGGGGTAGCATGTAGTGATGCTACTACCTATGGAATTATATGCAAGGGATAATTATAAATTTAGGGATGCAACATGTAAACATTTCAAATATGAAATAATGAAAATATAACACACCTCTATCTGTGAAAGCCATGTCAAAATATCACCAATATTTTTATCTCTCTCCATAAGCTTCTCTTCCATTGTTTTCTCTCTCTACAAGCTTCTCTTCCCACTTTTTTTCTTTCTCTATCGTATGCTCTTGCATCTAGTGCAACTTTTGTAAGTAACCCTCACCAGTAAATAGAGTAATTGGAAATACTCCTTTTTCGACACCCCGAATCCAACTTGGTCTTTCGGGTCCTAAAACCTTGGTGAGGGCATCATCCTTAATAGATTGATTTATGGAGCTCGTAGATGTTATTTCATCATCTAATTTTTTTGGCAACATCACATTGTAGCCCAAAATTCGAACCTTAGAGGGGAATGGGAGAATGAATGGTCTACATCTTGAAAGAGAGGTACTTGATCTTACCTTCTTATGGTGATTTTTCGACGAATTGGATGGGTTCACCAGGAAACATTTTATAGCAGTTTTTGAGCCTAGGTTTTGGGATTTGTTTTGATGTGTTCCTTTTATCAAATATCGCATACACCTAGTTTGGCCAATATGCAACTATATTAACCTATATGCAATTTTGATTCATATGTAGAAAAAAAACAACAAAAAATAATATTTAGATGTTTAATGCAGTGCTTAAAAGTAATTCAAATTCTAACCTGTATCCAGAAGTCTGATGTAGTTTTTGATTCTTTGTTTCAGGTAAAATCAGTCAAAATCCAACAATATCGATTGAAATCAAGTAATATCGGGTGAAATCAGGCAATATCAGGTGAAATCAGGTAATATCGGGTGAAATCAGACAATATCGAGTGAAATTAGGCAATATCAGGTGACCCGATTATGTAAAAATCCAACCGATCAGAACATGATGCTGCAGTTTGATAATTTAACACAGAAAACAATAGATTTATAGAATAATATGCATTTTTTAAGGTGGATTAGATTAAGTGATAAACCTAAAATTATAATGGTTGAATGAATGAAAATAAATCTCAACTAGACATGTAGATATTCATGAAAAATTGATGAAATATTAATATAAAAGCTAATGTATCAATGATAAAGGATTTAAAATGATCTAATCAAATGATAAATATAATATAAGATAGAATAAATAGGGAAAAAGGATGAAAACAATGAGGTATGGATGTCCCCAAGTAGTTGAACAACATGGATGTGTGATGTAGATAAAATTGGGTGATTTTTGTCAAAATCGGGTTATCTGATATCGAAATTGAGTGATCCAATATCGCACGAATCTGACCGATGCGCAACTTGAACCTACAAAACATAGAAAAATGGTAGAATGATGAGATGAAAATAGGCGGATATTCCAGGATGAATCTAAGGTGAGCGGCTTGGGTTAAATAGGGAGAGATCATCTGAGGGGTTGGGCTAAAATTGAAGGGGGGTTACAACCTCCTCTATTTTGGACGAAATTGATCGAACCGATCTTGTAACCGTAGTGCACTTACCCGAGTAGAGACAAAGAGGTTACAACTAAGTTTGTCACCTAGCTAAGGTAGGCATTTTTTGGTTTTGGATAAAATCGGGTGACCCAATTTTGTACAAAATCACCCGATCTCAGATCGGGCGATCCGATCTTGCTAGGAGGTTAGACATGTACATAGTTTTTTGGTAATTTGAGGGGTCAAACGGTGTCAAAATTAGACATATAATATACCGTTGGAAATATTTTTTCGTGAATTTTCCAATGGTGTAGGTTTTGGGAAATTTGGAGGGGATTTTTTTAGGTAAAATTAATCTCAAAGATGACCTTACTTTTCTAGGAGGAAAACTAAGAAAAATGAGTCAATTTTTCATGTCTACATTTTTCCCCCTCTTTGGCGTATTTATGAACAATAAATGCATCAAAGAAAAGTGTAGACACTTGAGTAGAAGTTATTATAATTGACATGGGAAAAAAAGAGTAGATGGTTTAGAATGAATAGTTCATGGGAAATTGATGTTTTTAAAAAAATAATTACTAATTTAATGACTAGGAATGCCCCCTCGAGTTTTTGGGCTAAATTCTACGTTTGGTGGAAAACTTAATATTTTTTGATATATATATATATATATATATATATATATATATATATTGATCTTATTTGTTTTATGTGACTTTGTGTAATTTGTTTGATTAATTTGCATTTTAATTTTGTGTGAATCTCAAATGATCATGTTTATATTTATGAATGTTTTAATCATGCTTAAAATAAAAAATGAAGTAAACTGATTTGGATTTTTGAGAATGTGTTTTGAAAAATATGTTGTTGCATAATGATAGATTTAATAGATTAGCAATAAACCTTGAAGGATGTTGTGTTGTTATATGACCGTTGATGGAGATCGATGCTCGCTAGGTCATGAAGCTGATCCTGTTGTGAGGAAGTTTTTAATATTGCTAATGGTTGTGTGCTCAAGAGTAATCTTAAGGCTTTAGGATGATATAAGAAAATGTTGATTTTGTTTTTGAGAAAATTTTGATTTGGATTAATATGTTGATGAGAAAATAGAATGATTAAGCATGAAAAATTGGAAATATGACTTGCGCTAGGCATAAAATTCCTAAGTGTGAAGATGTAAAAATAATTACTTAGGAACTATACCATCATCGCAAAATCAAAATGAAATGTATGATGATATGAAATTGTTTGTTCTTAAAATGCAAATTAATGTAAAATCATTATGTCACATGTTCAAAAATATTATGTATTTTATGAAACTATATGGAATAATTTGGGCATGAAAAATTAGAAGGATGACTTGCGCTAGGCATAAAATTCCTAAGTGTGAAGTTTAGGAATTATACCATCATCGCGAAGTCAAAATGAGATGCATGATGGAAGGATTATGATGTTTATGAATGCAATTTTTTAGAAGATAAATTATATTTGAATATTTTAAAGAAATAATATATACATGAAGTTACAAAAGTGATATGCAAATGACTACAAACTAATGTTTTCTAACAAAATTTCAAAGAAATATTTTAACTTATTTCAAAGACAAAGTCAAATTTATCAAGAACCCAGTGTGTGATTGTGTGAGTTCATTATCCATCTTGATTCATCATAATGATACAAAATCTCTCAAGGATCACATGTGTGTGCTTTGTGAAGTTCATTTATCGATTTTGAGTAAGGTATTGATACAAGCAAACTTGAATGAACCAATGTGTGTGCAAGTGAAAGGTTCATTAACCATGATTTTGTGCATGCATTGGTACTGAACTACTATGTAAATCAAATTACCAAAATCTAGCTAATCCATAAGTGGATATTGGTTTTTACAAAAGAAGGCCGCTAATGTGATAGACATATCGCCACGTGAAAGAAATTACCAAAGGTCAAGCAAGTTGGGCACAAATCACCTGTTATGGGGCTTATCTCATGGCTTTCGAATAACTGAGAAATTCCATGGATTCAAGTTCAATACCCCCTTATTTTCTTCAAATTTTGGAATAGGGGTTTCTTATCCATTTATGAACAAGGGGATTTTATTGCTTTGTAATGGAACATTTTTCTTGATTTTCTCTTTATTTTTCTTTCTTTTCTTTCTTTTTTGGGATACTTGCTCAGATTAGACGTAGAGCAAGGGATTTTATTCGAGTAGGGAGGAGCTTGTCCTTTTTCCAATTTCTCAGTATTCTAGACCACACACATGATAGGATAGCAAGAGAATTTTTTCACTTAAGGTATTAAGACTTACTATGTAGTATCATTTTTTGAATTTGCAACAAATCATTTTAATATGTGCAAGTGTGTTCTTGGTTCAAGAAGTAGCAAGATCATTTCCCAAAAATCAAAATTTATTTAATGAAATAATAGCGCTTTTTGATACAAGAGAGATTTATAACCAAAGTGATAAAATTAAAATTATATAAGATGTAGATTAAGTGCATGGTTCAAGATAACTTTTGAATTTATCTAAAATAAAAGAAAATATAACTTGAAAAACTTTTGAAAGATAACAAAAAATAACAATGCAAAATGATGACTTAACAACAAATTTGAAATATTTTTGGGAAATTTTGATTTTTTGTTGTTGTTGATTTTTTGATGTTTTTATGATGGAATTGGTGATCTATATATACTATACAAGGTGATTTTGATTATAGCATGTCTAAGGTGGCTTCAAAATCAAAAGAGCTTTTGAAGAATCACTTGTTTGTGGTGAAGGTGATTGAAGTTGATTTTTTGATAGTTGAGATTGTTGTGATGAAGGATGATGATCAGATATAGATGAAGAAAGGTGACGAAGAAAAAAAGAATAGAGAACTTGATGTGATAATGATAAAGAAAGAGATAATGAATAAAAAAAGGTGATAGACAAAAGGTATCAATGATGATAAAGAGGAAGATAATAAAGAACCTAATGCAACGATGATAAATAAAGAGAGAATAGAGAATGCAAATTCCCTATGAATAGGAGAGATTTGCAAAAGTTTAGAAAGGGATATTTTAGTTGGAAGATTGACCCATTGTTGTTGATTATTGAAGGAGACTTTAGGTTGAGACTTCAACACTAAATATGGGTTTTCTATGCTTGTATCCTCTTTCGGATTATTCTTCAAAACTAAGAGGTTTTGAAGGTTGGTTGGATGAATAGTTTATTTCTTGTTTATCAAATAGAGTTGATTTAACTTGAGGTTGCTCACTTATAATTTTTATTACATTATTAGTGATATCATTGTGATGGGACACATTAGGATGTAATATTTGATTGGTTTCCTATTGTTGATGCTTGATTAGTTCTCTTATGAGTTTATCAATAACTGGTTCATTACCTCTTTCTTCTTGATTGTGAGTAGAATGATGATGAGTAAATTGTGAAGTATGATGTGATTGCATGGTAGGATTGGAAGTATTTCCTTATAGAGATGAATGTGTTGTGTTGAAATAAGAAGGTTGAAGTGGTTGTGATTGCAATGATGATAAATAAGAATTACATGTGGATTGAATAGTTTGACATGAATGTTTAGTGGGAATAATACCACTATTGTGAAGAGGTTGAGGTGGATAAATATTTTGTAGAGAAGAATGTGGTGGTGATTTTTTATTCATTATTTGAGTTTGTGATTGAGAATTTTGGTTTTGAATTTGCTATCTAGTAATGGCTCCAATAGTACCCACAATATTATTGTTTTGTAAGTGACCAAAGTGGGATCTAGCATTAACTGTTTGCTCATTTGAAATCCATTGTCGAGATGATGGTCTAGTAGTTACTCTTCTTGGAAATGGTTCTTCTGGAATTGATAAGTCTGTAATACGAGTAACTCGATTTGATTCATACTCATAACTATATGAAGAAATCTCTAATTCATTCCCTGTTTCACTTTCTATGTCACTTTCTAAAGATGTAATTTGGCAATTTTTTAGAGGTCTAATAGTGACTAGAGATTCAGTAGTTACACATATTTTTTGCAAATATTTATGTGGTAGAAAATTGCTAATAGTTCCTACATATCGAGTTGGATGAGGAAAATTGTGATGTTCTACTTGATTCATAGCTTCTATACCATGCTTTGGTAAAGGACGTTGAAAAATATCCAAATTTTGATTTGCATTTTTATTTTGAGGTTTCTGTGTATTATTTTGAGCATTTCTTGGAGGGAAATTTTCTACTTCCATTTTTTCATTGTCAATTAAATATTGTATCATGTGTTTCAATCTCTTACATGATTTTGTTGAATGACCATCAGCTCTATGGAAGTTACAATATAAATCAGCTCTAAATCCAGTTATGATTATATCAGGTTGTCTTATTTTAGTCAACCATATCAAACCTTGTTCCAATAATTGAGGTAAAATCATAGTTAAAGGTTGATTTAATATTGTAAATTATCTTGGTGGTTTATTAGGAACCTTTAATACAAACTTCTTCACAACTTCAGCAAGGTTAACATTTGAGTTGTTTCTACTATATGTAATTTCATCACCCACTACTTGCTTATTCTTATATTAATTCTTAGAAGTTTTGTCTTCATCCTTCTTCTTAAATTGACCTCTTCCAAGGCATCTTCTACCCTCCTTGATAAATTAATGGCTTGATCAAAGGATGCTACTGTAGTAGTAGAAAGTTCATAAGATAGTTGTTCTTTCAAATTACCTATGAATATTTCCAACATTTCACAATGAGGTAATGCAAAATGTAGTTTACCCAAAATTTGTCTCCACTTAGCCAGGAATTTAGAAAAAATTTCATCCTTTCCTTGTTTCAAGTTGTATAAACCCTTAATGGTCACATGCCTCTCTATATAGGCACTAAATTGGTGGACAAACATTTTTGCTGTCTCCTCAAAATTTCTTAAAGAATTAGTGGGTAACTGATAATACCACTCTAGAGCCATGCCTCCTAGAATTTTAGGGAACATATTTAGTAACAACAAGTCATCATGAGATATATCATGACATGTTGTCCTAAACATGCAAATATGCTCAATAGGATCTTTGGTTCCCTTATATATCGATAGGATAGGCATAAGAAAATGTTTAGGATATGGTTGAGCAACCATAATAGGATCCAAGGGTTGGCTACATATATTTCTATAACTATAAGAGGGATGGTAGGGATCTATATGATCTAGTATTGAAGCTAACTATTTAACCATGGCTTCAAGTCCTTGTGGTTGTCCACCAAATTGATTTTGTTGCATCATGTTGTTGTGTCTTTGATAATAAGTTGATGTTGTTGTATAATGATTCCCTATTGAAACACTATTATGTAAAGTGTTACTAGGAGGAGTATTATGAAGTTTATAAGGAATATTATTTTGTTGAACCCTTTGTTGATTTTGACTAAGTTTGTACATCTACTTAATTCTATGTACTACCTTTTGTGAAGCAGAATATGGTTGTTTTTATTTGGAGTTTGAATCTATTACTGGTGGTGGTTGTGCTATATTCTGATTCAAATTATGATTTACATTTTGATATGGGATAGCTTGATTTTTATTTTTTTTCATGTATGTTAATGGATTTCCATTCAATCGGAGAGCAACTTCTATGGAAGCTTCCATTGAATAATCCCCCATAGGGAGTTGAGCTTTTGTTTGTATGACATGGTTAATGACATCTATATTTTATTTTAAAAGCTCAGTGAAATGTTACGTGGAGGTAAATTTAAGATTTCCTTCTTCATCTACTTGAGGCCTATGATAGAAAACCTCTTCTTCTTTATCATGATTTTCCTCATATGATTTTGATGATACATAATCTTCAATCCGGACTTCATATTCAGGATTTTCTAGGTCTTGTTCTCCTATATGCTCATGTTCTACTTGTTTTCCACTTCTTAATTTAGGCATTTTGCTTAAAATATTTTTTCTTACAGATATATATAATTATATATATGTGCTTAATGCTTGGGGTATATATGTTATATATATACCTAACTAATATATTATATTATGCTTGATCTTTAGCTCTTGGGCCTCTTCGGTCAGCTTGGAAAACATGTAAAAATTCATGTACAAGGTTCAGGGACCTTTCAACACCCTTTCAACCAATCAAAAAATATATATATATATTATATTATGTTTTTGGTTTTTGTAGTTTTTTTTTGTGTTTTATAAATAAAAAATATGCCTAATATTTTTCACGTCGGGTTCACCAAAGAATGTAGCCCAAAAATTCTCACACTCCTTTCCTCAAGGCTAATGGATCCATGCCTTAGAGGGGAATGGGAGAATGAATGGTCTACACCTCGAAAGAGAGGTACTTGATCGTACCTTCTTATGGTGATTTTTTGACGAATTGGGTGGGTTCACTAGGAAATATTTTATGGTAGTTTTTGAGCCTAGGTTTTGGGATTTGTTTTGATGTGTTCCTTTTATCAAATCTCGCATACACCTAGTTTGGCCAATATGAAACTATATTAACCTATATGCAATTTTGATTCATATGTAGACAAAAAATAATAAAACATAATGTTTAAATGTTTAATGCAGTGCTTAAAAGTAATTCAAACTTTGACCTGTATCTGAAAGTCTGATGTAGTTTTTGATTCTTTGTTGCAGGTAAAATCGATCAAAATCTAGCAATATCGGTTGAAATCAGGTAATATCGGGTGAAATCAGGCAAATATCGGGTGAAATCAGGCAAATATCAGGTGAAATAAGGTAATATCAGGTGAAATCAGACAATATCGGGTGAAATAAAGCAAATATCGGATGACCCGATTATGCAAAAAATCCAACCGATCAGAAGAGGATGTTACAGTTTGACAATTTAACACAGAAAATAATAGATTTATAGAATAATATGCATTTGTTAAGGTGGATTAGATTAAGTGATAAACCTAAAATGATAATGGTTGAATGAATGAAAATAAATCTCAGCTAGACATGTAGATATTCATGAAAAAGTGATGAAATATTAATATAAAATCTAATGTATCAATGATAAAGGATTTAAAATGATCTAATAAAATGATAAATATAATATAAGATAGAAGAAATAGGGAAAAAGGATGAAAATAGTGAGGTCTGGATGTCCCCAAGCAACTGAACAACACGGATGTGTGATGTAGACAAAAATCGAGCAATTTTTATCAAAATCGGGTGATCCGATATCGCACGAATCTGACCTATGCACAAATTGAACCTACAAAAACTCAAAAAATGGTAGAATGACGAGATAAAAATAGGTGGATATTCCAAAATGAATCCGAGGTGAGGGGATTGTATTAAATAAGGAGAGATCAGCTGAGGGGTTGGGCTAAAATTGAAGGGGGGTTATAACCTCCTCAATTCTGGATGAAATCAATCGAACCGATCCCACAACCGTCGTGTAGTTTCCTGGGTAGAGACAAAGAGTTTTCCTAGCTAAGGCAGGCATTTTTTGGTTTTGGACAAAATCGGGTGACCTAATTTTGTACAAAATCACCCGATCTTAGATCTGGCGATCCAATCTTGCTAGGAGGTTAGACATGTACATAGTGTTTTGGTAATTTGAGGGATCAAATGGTGTCAAAATTAGACATATAATATACCGTTGGAAATATATTTTTGAGACCTATCCAATGGTGTAGGTTTTGGGAAATTTGGAGGGTATTTTTTTAGGTAAAATTAAGCTCAAATATGACCTTACTTTTCTAAGAGGAAAAATAAGGAAAATGAGTCAATTTTTCATGTCTATATACATGCATAGTTAACTAGTAACATGTTAAAAAATAATCAATATGGTTTGAAATTCAACGTATTGGTATTTCCAAGAGAATATCACTTATGATTATCTCTACAACTTCTAGTGAAATAGGAGCTCCATCCTTCTTTGTATGAGCTACCATCCACATAGTTTCCCTTGGTAGTGGATTTTTCACATTTGGTTGGATCTTCCTCTAAAATATATATATTTGGAGAGACATGGGGATAAGTCATACACGACAAAACAATATAGCTATATATATTTGTCACATAATGGATGAGTATTCAACTGCAAGTGTGCATGATGGATTGGTGAGATCTATTTTGTTTGTTCCTTTGCCTCACTGCCTACAATGCAACTAAGAAACTAATATATAATTAATTAATTAGGGAGAGCAAGTTCAGAAAAATTCACATGAACACATCAATGATATGAACTACCATAGCAGATTGGCTAGTACTTACCTTAAACTTATCCCTGCTCCTACCATTCACAAAGGCTTCGCAATAATTTTGTGATATACAAGATGGGGGATTAGAAATTCTATCTTTGTCATTATCATACTTATCATAGTGGTTTTTTATAAGTTAATGCTTATGTTCACACCATTGCTTATCCATGGTTGTGAAGACCTATTTTTTCATTGTGGTCGAAATGATATATTTTTGTTGCATCAGACCCATATCTTATTATATGCAACATTTATATAAGTATTCAAAAAATAAACACTAGCTATGAACTGCATTGCCTAGAAAGTTGTTGTAATGAGTATCCATAACTAGTTTTTAACTTCCATTGGGATTGCTCTCTAGTTTTTATGGGTGATAGGGACAATCTCCATCACAATCACCCCCAAGTAAGATGAAAAAATAATAGAATTTGGATCTATGGGTTGTCTGTTTAGATTGCAAATGATCTCCACCCTATATGTGATGCTTGACTCTGTTGCACATATTGTTGGACCTCTCTTTCTATGATATTCAGTGTTCAAAATGTGTGATGACTTAGCATCAACACCTATAACATTGACACCATCCAAACACCATTATGTAATATATGAAAAAAATGAGTAACCCAACATCACAAGCAAATTTCCTATGTAGTCTACGTACCTTATTCACTCGCCAAAGTATTGTCAGCCTCATTTCAATTATTCTTAGCATCAGATTCATTTATGTTATGGGTCACCTCCTTATCTTTCTCGTTACCAAAACGATGTAGTTGGTACTGTCTATCTATTGCTACATTACACCATAGTCGATAACAAAACCATGATAAATTCGAATATGCCTAGGTCAACCACTATTGAACAACACTATCAAATTTCAAATACTTACTAACGTGTGAGGTGTGTGTCACTGAATCCTGATTTATTGTGATAACCTCAGTTGTCTGTGACCTCTTTCTTGGTCTGTAAAAGAAAAATAAATAGAAAGCACAATTGTAATAATGATAAATAATTGGAAAATTCTTATTTCAAGTGCAATTCTTATTTACAAATATAGGTGAATGGACAACTTGAGCCCTCCATATAATGGGCAGATGTCTAAAAATCCCTACCCACCACAATAATCAGAGATGAGGTGAGAGGGTATCCAGAGACTTCCATCATATACATAAATATCCATATATACAAATCAAGTACTGTTACTAAGGAATAGGACTAAGTCATACCTGAAATATCAATTTCATAACTAACACACACTCAACACAATAAACCTTAATTTCAACAAATTACAACATGCATGCATGATTAGACTCTTAATCTTATGCCCTAACAACACTTGTATTCTCTCTCTTTTTTTATACCAAATTACCTTCTAGTATCTAACTGACCAACCTCATGCTCAAGATACCTCCTTGCATCACTCCTAGCTTGGCTACCCATTAATTATCTACTAACATTTTCTAAAAATAGAACAAAAATTATTGGAACTCAACATCATTATCTCGTAGTTCTTGTCCACTCTTTGAGAAATTATCATTGAAAAATTCATATGCATCATTGACCATTCCATAGATGTCATCTTGAAAATCTTCGGTAATTGGACCCTCATTAGTGGCAAAGCATGTATTCGATGCATATTTGTCATTCCAATGAGTTTTTGCAAAAAAAAATTCATTTGCGTAACCCAATATATGTTTGTTCTAAAACTAGTTATTTTATTTCAACCGACTCTTCTAAGACAAAAAGTAGAACCCTCAACTAAACAAAAACTAGAAGAGTCATTTGAAAGAAAGGCACTAGTTTAAGAATAAAAGAAAGAGCCATGGTTAAATCTATGAATTCCTCAAGCACTGTCATAAAATAAAGAGCCATGGTTTGAAAATTATTATTATTTACTTTGCAATGTGACTTCCTCGAGCGTTGTCATAATATTCTCTCTTTTCTCATCCTTTGCCAGTATTTTCACCTATGCTAGATTGTGGAAATGAGACTATTTGTTAAGCCTCAAATCCTTATGAATTTGATCAAATGACCTGAGATATTTATGCAAAAAAATAGTAGAGGACTGATTGTGAAAAAGTACTATTTCTTGTCACACTATGGTAAGGTAGCCTTAAAAAATTCACTAGACACCATCATATACATAAACCCCATATAGGGTAAAGAATTCTTTGAAAATTTAAAGGATAAATAAAATATGTGGAAATAATTTAATTCTCAAGAGATGAAAATGGTTCTATTGGAAAATAATTTTGCAAGGCATCTTGATCCATGGACTGCCAGATGACAGCTAAATGTAAGGGTATGTAAAATATCTTGTAATTGTTCTAAATCTACATAAATTGCAGATCTAGAACTTAAAATAACAAAATGAATTTTGTAGGTAATTAAGATATAAGCGTTATATTGGTAGACCTAGAACTTAAACTAACAAGTTATTGCCCCTTCATTGCAGCTCATCAAAACTGATAAAAATCTTTTAAACATCCTAAAAACATATTACAATTTACAAAATCATGCATAGTATTATAGTTTATTTTTCAAGACTCCATAACATGATATACTTAAAGAAATATTATTTATAGCTTATTATCATAAATAATATTTCTTTTTTTGTAGTTGATATATTACTTGTATAAATTGTATATATTACTTGTATATCTATAGAGGATTACCAAACATGCATAAGCCTAAAAAAAATAACACAGACACAGGACAACATAGGCACTCCAAAAGCTTGTTGATTTGTAAAAACAACTTCAACCAATAGATGGTGAATGGAGATATTTGCTTGTAGCACTGGAGTCATATTGGCTATGGATTACAATTGTATCTGTCAATCTACTGGAAGTGCAATTTATTTAAGTAAGCAATAATTTTAGAGGCCTTATGAAGGTCAATTATGCTACACAGGCCCTATACAAAAATATTTTTTTTTTGAGTGTCACACATCACTGTTACAAATGTGTATTGCAAATCTATAGAGCATCTAGAGACAATAGTATGACTGATAAATTTCAACTATAATTTCTATGGATTTTCCCTCTATGGATACCTATGAATATTTTATCTTTTTTACTTGACACAAAAACCTTGCTTCTAAGGCATATTTAGAAACCTAAACAATTATGGCACTTATCTTGATCTTATTCACTTGTGTTGAGTTTAGCATTTTAGCATGAGATTATAATATAAAAGAACTATGGTTTTTTTCTCAAAATTTGAATTTTGTGATATTTTAAAGGTCCTAGTTAAAGAATAATTTTTGATAACATAACCAACTATAAAATGATTCATGCATGGGCTTTGTAAATTGTAGCAAGCAAAAAAAAATTATTTCCAACTGTTGTGGTCTTTGCCTTATAATGCTACAAGAAGAGAGGCCATATACAATGGACAACTTAAATAATATACCACTACAAACAAAAAATCATATTGTATTGCTCTTGTGCAGGGATTGGAAGCAGTAAAATATAGTGTTATTGTTTGAATTTGTGTATATAGAACCCTTCTTATTTATTGTCAAACAAATAGAACATAGAAAATCGGTGCTTACCATCTAAAACAATGGATAAAATAGCAAAAGAACTTGCTAATTACTTATACGGTGTCATTGACCACAGTAGACCAGGAGACTATAATCCCAAATCTATAATGATATGCGGGCATTTCTTTTATGCAGATAGTAAGTAAGTGATTTCTGTTTACACTTAAACCATAAAGAAGAATGTGTTTTTTTTTCCCTACAATAATTAGTTTATTTCTGAGTTTGTTTTGTAAAGAAACAATATTGGATGGAAATGGATACAATATTTGATACGATGGAAATGTATATAAAATTTGATCTTGGTACAAAATCGGATATGGATACGATAAATTTTCCAGATTTAATATGGATATGGCAAATTTTCCATATCTAATATTGATACAAATGGATACAACATTAGAAAAAACATATGTTTAATTTATGAAAAGAAAAAATTTATGACTCAAAAATGTTTACAAACGTATACGTTTTTAATAGAATATTTTCATTAGCTAGGTAGCCTTAAAAAATTCACCAAGCACCATCATATACATAAGCTCCATCTAGGGTAAGGAATGCTCTAAAAAAATAAATGACGAATAAAATATGTGGAAATTATTTAATTCTCAAGAGATGAAAATGGTTCTGTTGGAAATTAATTCTGCAAGGCATCTTGATCCATGCACCACTAGACGATAGCCAGATGTAAGGGTATATTTAATATCTTGTAATTATTCTAAATCTACATAAATCGTAGACCTAGAACTTAAAATAACAAAATAATTTTTTGCAGATAATTGAGATATAAGTGTTACATTGGTATACCTTGAACTTAAACTAACAAGTTGTTGCCCCTTCATTGCAGCTCATCAAAACTGATAATAAATATTTTAAACATCCTAAAAACATATTACAATGTACAAAATCATGCAAAGTCTTATAGTTTGTTTTTCAAGACTCCATAACATGCTATAATTAAAGAAATATTATTTATAGCTTATTATCATAAATAATATTTCTTTTTTTGTAGTTGATATACTAGTATAAATTGTATATATTATTTGTATATCCAAAGAGGATTATCAAACATGCATAAGCCTCAAAAAAATAAATTGGTACCTTATTATTAAAAAGTCATTTCCAAAAAGGATGTATACCCAACCTTGATCATATTCAAATATCAGGTGTCTATATAGAAGCTATCAAGCTACCTCCTACTGAGATTCTAGCCCTTTCAATGTTTAAGAATAATACTCCTGGAATTCCAGCTCATGTTTTATATATTAAGAAATTGGCAAAATATGTAATTGTGGATGACTTACACTTCGTATTTGGATCATTTTTTGAAAGCATGGAGGAATCCAAATCTAGACTTGGCATAAAGTTAATGTAGGAGGACCAGATGAGGGGCCAAGCATTTATAACTTTCTTATCTACATAACTTGCAGACCATACATTTAAAATGGCACATCATTATGTGTTAAAAGGAAAGACAATGATAATCCATTTTGGGATAAATTCTTCAGCTGGCAAAGTGAATTTAGTAGAAAATTTGAGGACAACACAAGAACTCCAAGAACTTTTTGATCTGAAAAAAGAACTTCAACCAATAGATGGTGAATCGAGATATTTTCTCGTAGAACTAGAGTCATATTGGCTAAGGATTAGGTATACAATGCAACTATATTATTACAATTGTATTTGTCAATATACTAGAAGTGCAATTTATTTAAGCAAGCAATAATTTTAGAGGCCTTCTAAAGGTCAAATATGCTACACAAGCCCTATATAAAAATATTGATGTTTTGAGTGTCACAAATCACTATCACAAATGTGTATTGCAGATCTATAGAGCATCTGAAGATAATAGTATGACTGATAAATGCCAACTATTATCTATATGAATTTTCCCTCTATGGATACCTATGAATATTTTCTCTTTTTTATTTGCCACAAAATCCTTTCTTCTAAGGATTATTTAGAAACCTAAATAATTCTAGCACTTATATTGATCTTATTCACTTGTGTTGAGTTTAAAATTTTAGCATGAGAATATAATATAAAATAACTATGAATTCTTTATCAAAAACTCAAGTTTGTGATGTTTTAAAGGTCCTAGTTAAAGAATAATTTTTGATAACATAACCAACTATAAAATGATTCATGCATGGATTTCTTAAATTGTAACAAGCAAAGAAAATTGATTTCCAAATGATGTGGTCTTTGCCTTATAATACTACAAGAAGAGAGGTCATATACAATGAACAAATTAAATATTAAACCACTACCAACAACAAAGCATATTGTATTACTTGTGTAGGGATTGGAAGCAGTAAAATATTTTATTGTGTAGGTGAAAATGTAAGGGTTGTGTCTAAGCACATATTACTATTTTTTTGGAAGTTCTCCAGTGAAAACCATGAGTGTTAATAATTTCCCTATTGTCATTTTATCGATGAAGGCACCTGAGATTCTGTTAGGATGGTTTGAGTTCAGTGAGGATTGTAGCATGGAAATAGAAATGTGAGCATGAATACCACAAAAAATATCCATCAAAAGATGAGGGGAAGTGTCAATGCAAGGAGAGGACTCTACTGGTATGGAATCTAATAGATTTAGTCACACCAAAATACAAATGATAAAATAGAGTAAGGTCATGTCTCACTCTTTATTTTCTCTATTAATATGTTAGAAGTTTCTTCAAGTCTTTCTCATATCACAAGTCCTGGCAAGGTTTAATGTAGTGACAAGAGTAGTGGTTTTGAAAATAGTATGTGGACCTTGCATGTAAAATACTAGTGTGTTTACTATATATTACAGTATGTATAATCTAATGGAAGTTTATCCCCATATGTTGAGGATGTATAATTATAGGTTTTTGATCAAGGGTATTGTAAATCTGCAAAGAGTGGGGGTGGTTGTGTTCTTGTATGGGAGTGTTTTGTTTTGGTTGGGTAGTAGTGTTCCCCTGGAAACCTCTTGAGATATAAATATTTAGTTTAGATCATTCTCTACATCATAGAAAACCTCCCTACCATTTAAAAGGTCAACTATCGATCCTTCCTCTAACTGGCCAACCAAGATCGAATATAGCTAGTTTTTCGTAATGGTGTTTCCTCCCCCAACCCCATGGGATTTGTTTCAAAAAATTTAGGCTTGGAATAGTATAATGAGAAAGATATATACCTTCATAGTAGTATGCCATCATGGGAAATTTTGAAAAAAATCTAAATGTAATATCCTTTGAATTTATTAGGGGTACACCCTAGTGGATAGCTCTATGTTTTATCAATCCCCCAAAAAATATCGAGTGATGAAATTTTGAAGAGACCTAATGTATAAAAACAACATTAGGGTTTAATTTTTAATATAGGGTTTAAATTTTAAAAATATCATGCGTAAACACAACATTACAAAGTAAAAAATTCCAAACCCTAATCATAAAAATACCTGAAATAATGCAAAATTTATTGAACCTAACTAACCTCACCTTCGTCTTCATACCCCATTCTGTACCTTTGGCTTTGGCCCTCATCTCTCATGATTTTGGGTAATTAGCAAAATATTTAGAGAAATTTTAGGGTAAACCCTAACTAAAAAATAAACAACATGAACTGAAGCTCGAGAGCCCTAGAAGTTTTAGGGCAAACTCTAGCCAAAAAATGAACAACACGAATCAAAGCCTGGTAGCCCTAGGTTGTAGTAGCTATGGTATGGTATGGAGGTTGTAGTAGCTAAGGCATGGTGTGGAGGTCAGTATCTAAGGCATGGTGTGGAGGTAGTAGTAGCTAAGGCATAGCAGTTGCAGTAGGTAAGGCGAGGTGTGAGGCATGGAGGTTAGAGTAGCTAAGGTGCAAAGTGGAGGTTGCTAAGGCACGATGGACTGGTTGTAGTATCTAAGATGTGATGGAAGACCGGTTGTAGTAGATAAGGTGTGGAAAACTGTCTAAAGATTCAAAGAAATATGATGTCACCACATAGGGTTTAAGCCCACGTATTAAAAAAACCTAAACCACCTCTACGATGGTGATTTATAACTGCCCTCTTAATGATAAGAGGGTAGTTTATAACCGCCCTTATAGGGGCACCCAAAAAAAATTGGCCCCCCCTAAGATGGAAGATATAAACGGCCCTCTTATCCCTAATATGACAATTATAAACTACCCTTGTAGGACTAAGACGATGATTATAAACTACCGTCTTAGGGGTAAAACACTTAAAGCCCTTTTTTGGTGTAGTGTATCCAAATAAATGATTGCTCAAAACACTTCAATGAATAAAAATATCGTATATCATTAAAGCAATATAACCTTTCATTTTGAACAATAATCAAGTTTACAAAACTCATTGAACAAAACATTCTTTTACATAGCCTTTGTTTTTCCACATCATCTAAATGTTCAATAGCCCTATAAATCCATCCGTCAAAGATATTCAAGCCATATAAGTATTTGTAAGCTTCTTCATGATGGGAATCCACCCATAGCTTATGAGGAATACTTAGGGATTAGGACAACTCTAAATGCAATGCAACTTAATCATGCCATTTCTACTATGCAAGCCACCATGCATAAAACTCAAATAAAAAGCAAGTTATAAGAAGAGAATCCCATACTTCTCTTTATAATAATCCCTTAACTCATAAAAGTCTTAGGAATCATTATATTATTTTCTCTTTCAAAACCAACATACAATAATCCATGTATAAAATAGAATCCCACTTCTCTTTACAATGATTCCTTAACTCTCATAACTTTTAGGAATCATTATATTAGTTTCTCTCTCAAAACCAATGTAGAATAATTCATGTATAAAAGAGAATCTCACTTCTCTTTACAATGATTTCTTAACTCTCATAAGTCTGGAATCATTATATTAGTTTCTCTTTCAAAACCAACATACAAAAAACCATTTAAATAAAGAGAATTCCATACTTCTCTTATAATGATTTCTTAACCCACAAGAGTCTCGAAAATCATTATCATAGTTTCTATTTCAACCAAATACATTAATCCATATTTCAAATGAGAAGCCCATACTTCTCTATATAATTATCCCTTAATCCACATGAATCTCAGGAATCATTATATTAAAATTCTCTTTTACAACCAAAGTGTTGGTGAAAAAACTTTCCATCAATTAAAGCAATTCATTTCAATCCTAAAAAAGTTCCTAATTGAAAGAAAACTTAAACCCAACACTCTACTTTTTTTTATATAATAAAGAGAATCATCTTTTCTAGGATTTAATTATTCGAGACAACTTAACTTTTCAATAAATGAAGTAACATCTAATTAAATTACTCCATAACTATTGCATAACCAAAATAATAGATTTTATTTTTCTAAAGTACTCTATTCTCAACTCCCTTTTTAAAAGTTTTTTCCACTAAATGAAATTAAAAGCATTCATTCAGGTTAATCAAGTGCCAAGAGAAAAACCAAAAAACACATTTGAAGCACCACAACCAAGGCAACATAACACAAACCTATGAAGGAAACACATGCACACCAAGGATACCAAACACCACAGAAACACAAGGAAGTTGATTTGCAACAAGGAACACCTATGCCACACAAGGAACACTCCAACAAAAAAAGAACATGCTAGCCAACAAGGATGAGAGAAACTACTACATTAATACTCCTAATATGACATTACAAATGCAAGAACTGAACAACAACACAACATCATCCAAAATAGGGGTTTAACCAACAACAAGGATAAGAACTACAACTCTAGAAAGCTAAACCAAGAATTCGATAGATTGATAAGACCTCAAGATCAACATGGTTGGATATCACAAGCCAACCTCGGTCTATATGCAACTAGCAAAAGACTTGTATGCATGTAGATATTAAAGCGAATCTAAATAAGGGGATATCCACAAGCACAAACTCGAAGAATAAAGGCACAAGGATATGAACAATTGGGTGAAATTTAGATGATAAATCCATGCCAAAACATACAACAAAGAATTCTAAAAAGTTTTAGTAAAGCTAGACGATTAAACAAGTGCAATATGTCAATACATTGGAAGGTTCTACCTTACGTAAACTACTATTTGAGTCCACCCAAGGCACTATACTTCCTCATTTTCCCTAGTCTAAGCTCCTCCTTGATTCAACAACCTTTCTTACCATAATCTATCTACATTAATATCCATGGTCAAGCATAGCCGCCATGCTTGGACAAGATAACACTTGGGTGTAGCGTTACCAAGAAGGCACTCCAAACTTGCCACCCTTATCATCTTGGAGATCAAACATTATGAAGCAATACTTAGTAAGGATTACCATGCTAACGGATTATTATGACTTAATCATATTGCAAATTTATATAAAAAATGTTAATATTATAATAATACTACTATCAATGCAATAGTAGTTACTAAGCATGAAATTATTACTTTAATTACTTAATTACTTAATTCTATGCTTACCATACACAAGCATACATGTCATTCAACACATAATAGTACACACACCATTATTTTATCCTTGAGTAGTTGGCTCTATTTATTTAAGATAGCCTATGCTACCACCAATATATCAAGGAGACTCATTAAATGAGCAACTTCCTGGCCCAATGGTATGAGTCATGCAAATGAAATGCAACTACATGAAGGGTATTTTGTTACCTTGAGTTATCGATGAACAAGTCATGACCATGATTTCCTAAAATATCTCTCATTATAGGTGGTAAACCCATAAATTCCCATTGGAGAGAAAGAGAGAGAGTATCTGATCCTACACCCAAAAATGCATCAGTAGTACCATATTCCAAACTCAAAAGAATGAAATCATTCATCATAAATATATCATAAAATGAAGCTACACCATTAAATAGTTATACCAAAACATAGTCCATTGTCCATAACAAGATATTTCAAGGAGGGGTGTTACATTTATCAACTTTAAATATAGGTGGATGGATTATACTGACAAGGATAATATGGGAGTAAGAGTTCAAATTTAGCAAGGTTCTTTTCAACCTTACTTGTTTTTGGTGATGCAGTTAAAGAAGGTCATTAAAGAGGTGGTATGCGTAGTCAAGATTAATGGAAATTCGAGAGAAAAGGAAGATGAGAAAATGTTTGAGAACCATTCAATATTACATGAACTCAAGGATGTATTTCTAGAAGATCTCCCAAGACTACCATATTTATAGGAATTTGACTTCACTATTGAGTTAATACCAGGGGATGAACCTATTACAATAAAACCTTATAGGATGACCCCAATTGAGTTGCAAGAATTAAAGGTGCAACTTCAAGACTTGTTAAAAAATATTTTGATCAAACCTAGTGTGTCACCTTGGGGTGCTTGGGTATTGTTTGTGAAAAAGAAAGATGGTTCCTTGAGGTTATGCATAGATTATAAAATGTTGAATAAGGTAACCATTAAGAATAAGTATCCTTTGCCAAGGATTGATAACCTCTTTGATCAGCTAAAGGATGCTACTATATTTTCAAAAATAGATCTGAGATCTAGATATCATCAATTAAGGATTCGAGAAGAGGATACTCACAAGACAACCTTTAAGATCCAATATGGTCACTCTTAATTCATAGTATTTCCATTTGGGTTGACAAATGCACCGATAACCTTTATGAATTTGGTGAACAATATGTTCTGAAATCATTTAGATCGATTTGTCTTGGTTATTCTTAGATGATATTATGATATATTCTCGCACCTAAGAAGAACATGACCATAATTTGAGATTAGTGTTAGAGGTGCTAAGGAAAAACCAACTATATGGGAAGTTGTCCAAGTGTGAGTTTTATACCTCATAGGTATAGTATTTGGGACACATCATCTTGGTAGAAGGAATTATTGTGGACCCAAATAAAATTGAGGCTATATTAAGTTGGCCTACACCAAAAAATGTGTCAAAAGTTGAGAGTTTTATGACACACTGGTTATTATAGGTATTTTGTGAAGGACTATTCTAAGGTGGCCTATTCAATCACCAACCTTAAGATAAAGGTGAAAGAGTTCAAATGGATGAATAAGTGTGAAGTCACATTTGAGGCTCTAAAAAATAAATTAACTATGATACCCATTCTCAAGATACCAAACCCTCTTAGGAATTTTACCATATGTATAGATGCTTCCTTGGAAGGTTTGGATGGGGTATTTTCACAAGAAGAGGCTACAATAGCCTATGAGTATAGAAAGCTCAAGAAGCATGAGGTAAACTATGATATGCATGACCTAGAACTAGCAACAATTGTACATGCCCTAAAGGTATGGAGATATTTGTTGGGTAAACCATTTTAGCCAAGGATAGACCGTCAAAGTCTAGGGTATATTTTTACCCAACATATGCTAAACACAAGACAAAGAAGATGGATAGAGTTATTAGTAGAGTACAACTTTGATATTGAGTATATCAAAGGGAAAGATAACAAGGTCATCAATGCCTTGAGTAGGAGAAGGTACATAGCCACATTGACCCAGAGTCATATAGAATTAATGGATAGGGTTAGAAAAAATGCTTCAAGACCCATATTGCATGGAAATCAAGATAAAATTTAGGGAAATCCTAAAGAGAATAAGGGTTTCAACATAAAATATAGACTTTTATGCTTCAAGGATAGGGTAATTATACTTGTAGGTACAAAATGGCCACATACTTAGAAAGCATTGGAAATTTTATTCTAAGGTATGAAGTTTCCATTTCGCATATTTTCTAGTGTATTTTGGAGCGAATCCACAGCAGGTGTTTCCTAATCCACTCAACACTTAGTGCATTTTTCACCTTGAGCAAGTTAATTCCATTCAACATGTTTTCTAGTGTATTTAGAAGTGGATTCTAGACGAATCCTGATTCTGCAAAAGTTTTGAGTGATGATGATGTTAGCGCAAAAAGAAACGTGGAATGACGATTGCATGTAATTTTTTGCATGCTCTGAGTGGCGAAGTGTCAGTAAGATCAATTCCACTAAGTCTCAAGAGTATTTTGGTGCATATTGGCAAAAAATAGGTAGAAAGCACTATGTGGGGTACAAAATGGTAGCACAGAGTATTTTTACACCAACTTTGGAACGTTGATTTTACACTGCATAGGGTACGGATTGACAACGAAGTCTTATTTGCACTAACTTCAATGCAGATTGATGATTTTGTATTTTGACCAAGGTGATGCTGATGTCACTGTAATTTTTGTGTGGATTATGTTTTTTCTAGAGCCGAAGGAGAGAAAAGGAAAAATAATAAGTGGATTAATAGCATAATGTATCCCGCTCGCTCTCTAACGTATTTTATGCCAGAATTTGATTCCATAGAGTTGAAGCCACAAAAGATGACATCAACAATAAAAAGTGTGAAATGATACAATAAAAAGTGTGAAATGATACTTTGGTTTTTCCTCACCAATTTATAGAGTATATTCTGAGGTTTAATCATAGCCATTTGCAATGAAGATCAACGGTCGAGATTTTGCTAACACTATTGCAATATTTAAAAGCATTTTCTCACCAAATCAGAGTGCAGTTAGTTGGAGAGCAGGAAGATGAAGCATCAGAAGGGTTTGAAGAACAAGAACCAAAGGTAATTTTAGATCGATGACCGATCGGAGCATTCAAGAATAATCCATGGACCAAACGTGGTCTCTAACGGTTTGAATATAAATTACCCTCAACAAACCAACAAGTTACAAAGAGCCAAGCTGCCATAGCATTTTAATCACAGTGGATTTCTCGGAGGTCAAACCAGTAAGATAATGCCAGAAAAAACTCTCTACTAAGCTATAAATATGTAATATTTGTAATGTCTCCTTAATATTCTTTCATTTACAAACTATAAATAGAGGTCAAAACCTCATTTTTTAGGGTTGTCTCTAGTGTGTTTGCTTGCCCTACTGTAAATATTCTTGTGAGATAATGTAAGGAGCATTAATCTAATATGTTGACTCAAGTTTTTCATATTCATAATATTGTTCCAGAGGTTTGAAGCTTTGAGCTGCATTTCTGTTAATACTTGAATGGTTAGTTCATTCCAACTTATTGGATTACTAGTTGTGAGAGTAGCTGAAATCTGTTCATGGTTAGATTTGTATTGTTAGAAAGTTTATTTCTGTTAAATATAACTATTGGTCTAGTCTACTATTTGGATTATCAATATTAGATTTTGGAATTGCTTTCTACAATATATCTCCACTTATGCTTTAATGTGTGAAGGTTTCATTGATTTGGGTGATGTTAATCTTGAGTGATGGGACACTGGAAATGGCTTGTGGGAGCTTTTTGCTATACTTGCCTATGTTGTTAGTCTATCCAGCCATAATATACCTCTAATCCTAAAACCTTTTATAACCCTTATCTCAAAACCCTATTTGAGCTTTAATTGAGTCAACATCATTTTAAGTTGACAAGGAACCAGTCTACTCTAGAGGTTGGATTGAAGTTGTCTTTGGTCCATCCAATACTTGAGTGTCGAGCTGCGGCTATCGGGTGCATATATAGATAAAAATTGGAATATAGACAATTGTAGTGTCGAGTAAAACTTGATGTCAATTCAATGCCCAATAGTTTTTGGCATGCCCGGTGGGACCAATTCACAAGGAACACGAAAACCCATCATATGAGTTATTGTTTTATCTCTACCCGGAGGAATCAAGATTTGGTGAATTTTCTTGACCTTGCTAAGCAGAGAATAGAAAATTCACCTGAAAACTCTCTAGTATTTAAACCCAAAAAATAATTACCCCTATAGGCCAGTGTCCTTTCATGTATACCAGGTCTTTCAAAAGGAATAACCCTGATTCATATTTTTACTGTGAGATTCCTTATAGAGGATCCACTGTTATAAGGAATTTAAACCAAAATTTTAACTCAAAAGAATATATTCTTGAGGAAACACCTACATTTAATCCAAAATACCCTCTAGTAGGTCCTACACTTGGAAAAATGGCTGGAAATGCAAAAATAAATCAGGGAAATGTACCTCCAATTCAGCCTTTACAGAAATACACGAGCTGGAATACAACTGGTCCCCTTAGATTAGCCCATATGAATGCCATCCCCCAAGTTGTGTCCAAGGCTATCCCTACTTATGATGTATTTGGGAATACGGCATATGAGCACTGTCAGGATATTTTGAATATGGTAGCAATCCACAACATAAAGGATGAAGACGTTATTATGAGAATCCTAGCCCTATCCTTTAGAGGAAATATTTTACACTGGTTTAGGACTCTTGAAGATAACACCATCACTTCATGGGTAGCATTTGCTGAGCCTTTTATGGAATAATTTAATTAATATGCTAACCCCTTCTCCTTGCTTAATCAGTTCACATCCATGTAGAAGTGTTAACAAGAAACTATCTCAGATTTTAATTTAAGGTTTAGCAAAACATGGAAAAGAATTCCCCCTATAGCTAGACCAACTGCATGATTTTATTATATGTATTATATCATAGCTCTTGGATCATAGGTAGGCTTTCAAACCCAATAATCTAGGGTGGAAAATTTTCCACAAGTTTATAATGCAATAGTTCATGCAGAAAATGTGTTAATCAATGTGAGGAGATTACCTCCCAAATTTGTACTACCTTACAATCTAGAAACCAAAAATATCCAAATCCAAGCTACTACTTCATCTTATATGGACCCTCTTTCCTTATCATCCCCATATCTACAAAAAAATCCCATTCCTTAGCCAAAAGTGTCATCTGCTGCAGTTCCTTTTCTCCCCTTCCTTCTTATATTTCTCAAGATTTTTCTATCATTTTTGATGTACAAAATACTTTGAAAACTCTGAGTAACAAAATGAATTCAATGGAAAAGAGAGATATGGAGATGTATCAGAAAAGGAGGTTTCCATATGTGAACAAATATCAAATAACTGGTCCTAGTAACAATACTGGGATCAGAGTAAATGCAACTTATGAAGAGCCTAAGTGTTCTTCAAAAATAAGTCTAGTGAATGTTTGGTGTTTAGTATGTAATGATCCACATGATTCATAATCTTGTGTCATGTACCAACACCATATTTAGCAAGCTATGGATCAAGAAAAAAGGAATCAAAAGGGAAGAGTAAATATGTTATGGCAGCATGACAAAATCATGGTTGGGAAAGATCTTGATGAGTATGGCCCAATTGCTATTATGACAAGGTCAAGGAAGAAAACCCTGCAAGTAGATCCACAGAAGATGGGATAATTCCAGGTTTCTTCTCAGAATAATAATGACCCACCCCCCCAAAGTAATGATACTTTTCCTATTCCCCAAGCTAAAGGGAAATAGAAGACAAACAATCTCCCCAAGATATTTGAGAAAGAAACTGAGGGAGACAAAATGAGGTCTAAAGATGAAGCTCAAGAGAGGATTAGATTCCCTTCTATTACCAAAAGATAAATAATATAAGCCACTCAGTAATATAAAAGAAAATATGGTGAGCCAGAAAGAAGTCCTTAGAGGATCACTTTGGCTAAGTCTGAGTACAACATTATGGAAGAGATGAAAAGGATTCCATAAAAATCCAGTTTATATGATACTCTTTTCATTCCTGGCTAGATATAATTGCTTAAAGCTTCTCTCAACAAGTATCCATAGGATAGGTAGGCCACCACAATCCTTAGTATACCCTTAGAAAAGAAAGAAATGTTCCCTGCTATTTTAAAGAACAAACCCCCTCCTTTCTATATATCTTTGAGAATGGAAGGTTGGGTAGTCCAAAGTTGTATGATAGTGATGCAGGAGCATCCAACGAAAGGCAAAATACCGCAAAGTAGAAAAAATGTCGTGATATCGCGACATGTCGACAAAGAAGAAAAAGTGTCACGATATCGCGACATGTCGCATTTTTGTGACTAGAAGACGAGAGAAGGCGCAAGAGAGAAAAGTGTCGCAATATCACGACATGTCACATTTTCGTGACCAAAGGACGAGAGAAGGTGCCAAGGATAAAAAGTGTTGCGATATCGCGACATGTCACATTTTCGCGACTAGAAGACGAGAGAAGGCGCAAGAGAGAAAAGTGTCGCGATATCACAACATGTTGCATTTTCGTGACCAAAGGACGAGAGAAGGCACAAAGGAGAAAAGGTGTCGCGATATCGTGACATGTCGCATTTTCACGACCAAAGGACGAGAGAAGGTGCAAAGGATAAAAAGTGTCGCGATATCGTGACATGTCGCATTTTTGTGACCAAAAGACGAGAGAAGGCGCAAGAGAGAAAAGTGTCGCGATATCACGACATGTCGCATTTTTACGACCAAAGGACGAGAGAAGGCGCAAAGGAGAAAAAGTGTCACGATATCACGACATGTCGCATTTTCGTGACCAGAAGACGAGGGGAGGCGCAAGAGAGAAAAGTGTCACGATATCGTGACATGTCGCATTTTCGTGACCAAGAGATGAGAGAAGGCTCAAGAGAGAAAAAGTGTCGTGATATCGCGACATATCGCATTTTCACGACCAAAGGATGAGAGAAGGCACAAGGGAGAAAAGTGTCGTGATATCGTGACATGTCACATTTTTGCGACCAAAGGACGAGAGAAGGTGCAAGGGAGGAAAAGTGTTGCGATATTACGACATGTCACATTATCGCGACTAAATGAGAAGAGGAAGAGTAAGAGAGAAAAGTTGTCGCGATATCGTGACATGTCGCATTATCGCGACTTCAGGAGAAGAGAAAGAGGAAGAAGGAAAAAAGTGTCGCGATATCGCAACATGTCACATTTTCACGATCAAAGAAAAAAAAAAGGGCAGGCGATTACAGGGGCCGTTACAGAGGCGGTGGGTATACCGAACTTCATCATTGGTTGACAGGTGGACATAGTCTATAGTGGCAGCATTGAACAACACGTGGCACCAAGGTGTAATGAAAGCAGATGAAGATCAAGAGTCGAAAAGAAAGACGTTTCGAAAGCCAAGACAATGAAGAGGCATGGGAAATGAAACGAAGGGTCAAAAAAGGGAAACGGAGAGTCACGCCAGAGATTTTAAAAGGGGAAGCGAATGCATGCACAAGGGGTCGAAAAACTATTGAGATAGAGTTGTAGACGTGAAGGCAAAAGGAGAGGGCCATTATGGACCTGTTTGGGCTATTTTTCTTCTAGGGGGAAATGCTATAAAAGAATAAAAATAAATAAACTATCTTTCGGGATAAAGGAGTTTATTTGGCAGACTGCTCCGATTAATGTAATTTTTTTCAAATTGTTGAATGAGAATTGAGAATTTAGCATGAGCAAATTTTGGCTCCCCATCAAGTGGTATCAGAGTAGGAGTTCATGAGTGTGTGAGCAGATCATCGAAAGTGAGGCAGTTTGCACCAGGATCTATGGAAGGTTTGTGAGAAGAGAGTGAGGAAGAATGCCTCCACGAAGAAACCGTGGTGGTGGGAGAAATGTGGTACCTGAAGAAGATTTCAGAGCTTTGCAGAGGAAGTGCAAGCCCTGCAAGAGGAGTTGCGAAGAGGGGTTGAGCCAAGGAGAGAAGACCATAGTGAAGATGAAGCTTGGGAGGTTGATGATCCATCGATTGAAGAAGAAGCAACGGATCCTACAGAAGCTAGATTAGTTAAGGCCATATCTTGGATTGGGAAGAAGACAAAGTTTGATGTCTCCACGTATTTTGGGAATCTCAATCCAGAGGAGTTGATTGATTGGATCAATGATATGGAGGAGTATTTTGAGTATGAGGAGGTTGTAGATCCATATCGGATCAAGTTTGCAAAAATGAAGTTGAAAGGCCATGCTTGCATATGGTGGAAAGAAGTGCAACTAGAAAGAAATAGAGGAGGAAAGGAAAAGATAACTAGATGGGATCGAATGGTAGAGAAGTTGAAGAGACAGTTCATTCCTGTAGATTACGAATTGGATCTATTGAGGAAAATGCAGAGTTTGAGATAGTCAAACAAATCTGTCAAAGAATATATAGAGGAGTTTTACCAGATCTCAATTAGAACTGGCCATTCTGAGGCTAACAAGGAGAAGGTAGCCCGTTACATCAATGGATTGAGAACCAGTATTCAAGAAGAGTTGAGTCTGGTTAGGATGAGCACCATTGAGGATGTTTACCAGTTTGCTCTAAAAGTTGAAGAGAAGCTGAACAGAAGGTTTGAGGGTAAGAAGAAAGGAAGAGGTCATGGAGAAAAAACTGGTGGAAGAATAGATGGAGGATGAGATGAGAAGAAATAAGAAGCTAGTAGTAGTCAGGATCAGAAGGGAGATAATGATTACAGATCTCATGGTCAGAACAAATACCAAATAGGAAGAGGTAGATCTGGACGTGGGTACGAAAGAGGAGGATTTCGTGGAACCTATTTCCATTGTGGGGAAGAGGGACATCGGGCATATGAGTGTCCCCAACACCGAGAGAGGACGAATAAGAGACCTGAGGGTCATGCCATAGCTACTGTAGTAGATGAAGGTGCTGAATCAGAACATTCTGAAGAAGCAGAAGAAGGAGAAGCGCTGATGACAAGAAGAGCATTGATGAATGGAGGGAAATATGTGGATCAGAGGAAGAGCTTATTTTGTACAAGATGCAAATGTGCAGGTAAGGCCTATAATGTTATCATAGATAATGGTAGTACTGATAACTTGGTCTCTGAAGAAATGGCTACTAAGTTACAGCTAGAGAGGAGGAGACACCCGCATCCATACCATATTGCGTGGTTGCGAAAGGACCATAGGGCATTGGTCAGTGAACAGTCCTTAGTCAAGTTTAATATTGGGAGATACCAGGATGAGGTCCTGTGTGATATCCTGCCTATGGATGCTTGCCATATGCTGTTAGGAATACCATGGCAGTTTGATCGCCATGTAGTCCATGATGGACATACCAACACTTACTCCCTAACAAACGAAGGAGTGTGCCATAAACTAAAGCCATTGAAGGAGATGGATGAAAAGAGTTTGCTGACAACAATGAGAGTGGAAGTTGTGGGGTTTGAAGAACTTAAGGGTTTGTACCCTACAGACCTAGATTTTGTTGAAGCTTGGAGAGCTTGTATAGCCCCAATTAAAAATAAGGTGACATAACAATACAAAAGTGAAGGTCACTTCTCAATCCACCCCGGTTGTCTGATGCAGGAGCATCCAACGAAAGGCAAAATACCGCAAAGTAGAAAAAATGTCACGATATCGCGACATGTCGGCAAAGAAGAAAAAGTGTCGCGATATCGCGACATGTCGCATTTTCATGACCAAAATATGAGAGAAGGCGCAAGAGAGAAAAGTGTTGCGATATCGTGACATGTCGCATTTTCATGACCAAAGGATGAGAGAAGGTGCCAAGGAGAAAAAGTGTCGCGATATCGGGACATGTCGCATTTTTACGACCAAAAGACGAGAGAAGGCACAAGAGAGAAAAGTATAGCGATATTGTGACATATCACATTTTCATGACCAAAGGACGAGAGAAGGCGCAAAGGAGAAAAAGTGTCGCGATATCGCAACATGTCGCATTTTCATGACCAAAGGACGAGAGAATGCGCAAAGGAGAAAAAGTGTCACAATATCGCGACATGTCACATTTTCGTGACCAGAAGACGAGAGAAGGCGCAAGAGAGAAAAGTGTCGCGATATCGTGACATGTCGCATTTTCATGACCAAAGGACGAGAGAAGGCGCAAAGGAGAAAAAGTGTCGCGATATCGTGACATGTCACATTTTCATGACCAGAAGATGAGGGGAGGCGCAAGAGAGAAAAGTGTCACAATATCGTGACATGTCGCATTTTCGTGACCAAGAGGCGAGAGAAGTCTCAAGAGAGAAAAAGTGTCGTGATATCGTGACATGTTGCATTTTCGTGACCAAAGAACGAGAGAAGGCGCAAGGGAGAAAAGTGTCATGATATCGCAACATGTCGCATTTTCATGACCAAAGGACGAGAGAAGGTGCAAGGGAGGAAAAGTGTCGCGATATCGCGACATGTCACATTATCGTGACTAAATGATAAGAGGAAGAGCAAGAGAGAAAAGGTGTCGCAATATCGTGACATGTCACATTATCGCGACTACAGGAGAAGAGAAAGAGGAAGAAGGAAAAAGTGTCACGATATCGCGACATGTCGCATTTTTGTGACCAAAGAAAAAAAAAGGGCAGGCGATTACAGGGGCCGTTATAGAGGAAATTATCGAGCGGTGGGTATACCGAACGTCATCATTGGTTGACATGCGGATAGATTCTACAGTGGAAGCACTAAACAGCACGTGGCACCAAGGTGCAATGAAAGCAGATGAAGATCAAGAGTTGAAAAGAAAGACGTTTCGAAAGCCAAGACAACGAAGAGGCACGAGAAATGAAACGAAGGGTCAAAAAAGGGAAACGGAGAGTCACGCCAGAGATTTTAAAAGGGGAAGCAAAGGCATGTACAAGGGGTCGTAAAACTATTTAGATAGAGTTGCAGACATGAAGGCAAAAGGAGAGGGCCATTCTGGACCCGTTTGGGATGTTTTCCTTCCAGGGGGAAATGCTGTAAAAGAATAAAAACAAATAAACTATCTTTCGAGATAAAGGAGTTTATTTGGCAGAATGTTGCCATTAATGTAATTTTTTTCAAATTTTTGAATGAGAATTGAGAATTTAGCATGAGAAAATTTTGGCTCCCCATCATATAGATTCAGGAGCATCAACTATAGTTATGCCTAAAGCAATATGTAAAGAGATGGGTATGGAGTATACCCGGTCTTGCCCTAGAGTACTACAATTGGATGGAACACATGTAAAAATAGTGGGAGTAATAAAGGATGTTTTAATGAGGTTGCATAGAGCCCCTGAGGTGAAAATAGTGCAAGAAATAGTAGTGGTTGATCTAGAGCCCTACTTTGGCTTATGTCTCTTGAGGGAGTTCACTATAAAATTAGGTGGATGCATGTACATGGATTATTCTAGCATGGTCATTCCCTTAAAAGGGAAGAGGATAAGGATAAAACCTGAAAATATTGTGTCTTATCACATAGAAAAATTGAATAAGACATGTGCAACCTCACTCCTCTTGAAGAATTTGAATTTTTTGATAAATTTGAAAAATTGGAACTAGAATATTAATTACCTTTTAGAGAGGATTATAGTCATTTTGGAACATGCATGGGCACATATAGTATTTCTGCAGAATCAGAAAAGAAAATTCTTGCTATATTTAATCAGTCTCTAAGAGAGATAGAGGTATGGACCATGTACTTTGATGGTGCTAGATGCAGAAATGGTGCTGGTGTTGGTGTGGTACTACAGTACCAATCAGAAGGGATAAAGATTTTTGCCTACATATTAACATGTTCATGTATCAATAATCCTACCGAATATGAAGCTTTATACCTTGGGTTGATGCAATCCAAAAATATGGGCATTAAGGTCCTAAAAATATATGGTAACTTTGGGTTAATCGTCCACCAGGTAAGAGAAAGGTGCAATAGTAAGCACCATTACCTACAAGCATATAGAAATAGGGTATGGTATCTGATGGAATCCTTTTATGCCCTAAATATAAACTTTGTTCCCAGATAAAAGAATACTTTGGTAGACTCCTTATCAGCAAGGGGGGCTAACTTCAACCCTTCTGCAAACATTGGAGTCAAGAAATACAAGGGAATAAAAATGATTTTTAGGCCTACGATGCCAGATAAGCAGATTTTCTAGTAGGTCTTTGAAAGTGATGAACAAATCATTGATTTCTTGGTAAGATAAGCCTATCTCTCCACTGTCCAAGAAGAAAATCCGAAGGAAATTGATCAAAAATATTTTATTCAACTTAGGAATAATCATATACCTAGAGGGTTGGTCACTCTAGAGAGTTTTTTTGACAATGAAGATAGGAGAAAGGTCATATCCATGGAAGTTAATGACAAAATATATAAATCAATTGAAATAGAAAAAGAAAAGAAGCACAAGGTTGGAATCTGATGTTCACCAGAGGAAGAAGAGGATATTAAAGCTTTATGTATAAAGTACCAATACATTGTGGCTTGGTCATACAAATATCTCAAGGTATATTACAAAAGGGTTATCCAACACACAATTGAGCTAGAGCCTGATGCAAAGCCTTTTAGGCAAAAGCAAATGCCTGTAAATCCAAGGATCAAAGCCATAATTATGGAAAATCTCTTAAATTTTTTAAATGCTAAGATCATATATCCAATTAAACATTCCACCTAGGTATCCAACTTGGTACTTGTAAAAAAAAAAGGGCGATATTCGCTTGTGTGTGGATTTCAAAAATCTTAACCAAGCATCTCTTAAGGATCACTACCCCCTTCCATAGATTGATAAAATATTACAGATAGTGGCAGGGGCAAAAAGGTTCTCACTATTGTATGGATTCTCTGGATATAACCATATTTGGGTGAAGAATGAAGATCAGTATAAAAAACATTCACCACAAAATGGGACACATTTTCCTACTAGAGAATACCTTTTGGGTTCTCCAATATGAGAGCCACTTTTTAGAGAGCCATGGATTATGCCTTTGGGGAACTTATCAATAAATTTATTTTGATCTATTTAGATGACATGACTATGTTCTCCCACAATAAGCATGACCACTTAGCACACCTTGAGCGAGTTTTTCAAAAGTACAGAGAGTTTGGCATTTCCCTTAATTCGAAGAAGTCATTTTTTGTATTATATGAGGGAAATTTGGTAGTTCATGTGGTCTCAAAATAAGGTATGACCATAGATCCAAATAGAATCCAGTCCATTCTAGCTCTTCCACTACCTATAAATAAGAAAGCCTTGCAGTCCTTCTTTGGTCAAATAATTTTTTTTAGGAAGTTCATTTCTGACTTTGCACATAAGGTAAGGCCTATATATGAACTACTAAAGAAAGATGTAGAGTTCAAATGGACTTAAGTAAGGAAACAAATATTTGAGATAATCAAGTAGTCTATTGCGACAGTCCCCATGCTAATAAATCTAGATTTTAGTAAGGATTATATTCTTTACACTTATGGAGTTGAAGAAAGTTATGCCTCAGTGCTTACCCAAAAGAATGATCAAGGTGAAGAGCACCCCATATTATTTTTGAGTCAGACTCTCCATGATTACTAGGTTAATATAATTTTATTTATAAACAAGTATTTGCTATGATGAACTCATTAAAGAAGTTTAGGCAGTATTTGGTTCAAAACAAGACCCTGATATATGTTGTTCACCCAGATGTAAGAAGCTTTATTCTACAAGGTGAACTAGGAGATAAGAGAGTTGGATGGATCACCAAGATTCATGAATATTATGTGGAGATACACCCCACCAAGTTGGTTAGAGGCATGGCCCTATACCAAGGTCTAACAAAGGTAGCAATATCAGATGAAATAATAGCTTGTCATGTAAAAAAAGGTGATCAGATTAAAGGATTACAGCTAGGTGACTCTGATTGGGTAGACCAGATGATAAATTACTTTCAAACTGGAGTATGTCCTCCTAATATTAATGCATAACAAATAAGAAGATATAGAATTTAAGATTTGAAGTATGTATAATTTCCAGAAGGACTAAACAAAAGAAACCTTGATGGAGTCTTCCTTAAGTGCTTAAAATATGATCAACAACAAAAGGTAATTGAGGAGTTCCATGGAGGGCCATCTAGAGGATATTTCTCAGGTAGATATATAGCTTTAAAAATCATAAGAGTAGGCTATTATTGGCCTACGATATTTGCAGACACCTTCAAAGTTACTAGAGCTTGTGACCAATGCCAGTGACATGTAGGGAGGACAAGGAATGCTTCATTTCCCCTCAAGCCAATACAAGTTGAAGAGCCCTTTCAACAATGGGGGCTAGAATTTATAGGGGTTATCAACCCTCATTCTTCAGTAGAGCACAAGTATATTATAACTGCCATAGACTACATCACCAGATGGGTAGAGGCTATTCCTACCAATAAATAAGACCAAGAAGTTGTGATCAATTTTATGAAAAGTTTTATTTCAATGTTTGGTGTTTCGAAAGCCTTGGTAAGTGACAATGGGCCAGCCTTTATAGGAGCCAAGTATATTGAGTTTACCAGCAAGTATGGCATAACCATTACAAATACTTTAAATTATTACCCTCAAGGGAATGGAATTGTAGAGTCTACAAACAAAAACCTATTAAGGATTTTGAAGGGATCACTAGAAGGGAATAAAAGATGTTGGCACCTGATATTGGAGCAAGCTTTATGGGCAAATAGAATTACTATTAATAAGTCCATAAATACTTATCCTTATGCTTTGGTATATGGCAAGGAAGTAGTGTTAATTGTCCATTTGTAAATTCAAGTGCTCAAAATGATAAATACAGAAGAAGAATCAGAGGAAAACCCAGTGGAAATAAGGTTGACACACCTGCTATTGTTGGAAAATAAAAGAGCTCAGGCCTATGCAAAATTTCAAAATAATTCTGTGGACAAAGGCATGGTTCAATAAAAAGGTAAGGTTCAAAAAATTTTAGGTTGGAGATTTAGTTCTCAGGTGGAATTTCAAAAGATCAAAACTAGGACATCATCAAAAGTTTGACTCCTTCTAGGATGGCCCTTTCAAGATAGTAGAGGTCAAGGAGACCAATGTTTTCCAACTTGAAGATCTAGAGGGGAACATACAACCGATTCCAGTTAATGGTTTTCATCTTAAAATCTACTTTGATTGAAATATAAGATCATTGTAATATATGTACATACATTGTATCATTATCATTTTTGTACTTTGTATCAAGTTTTATTTTAACGACATGTATAAAATAAAATAAAAATAAGAGAAAATTTTACAAAATTGGTTAAGTGTTCCCAAAGTATGTAGCAAGTTCCTATTCCGCACTCAAATACACTAAGAGTGAAATGGAATGATGAGTAAGCTCAAATCCGCACTCAAATGAACCACAATGCCAGTGGAATGAAGCATGTTTTATTTTTCTCACTCAAGAGGACAAAGTGGTAGTGGAATAATGAGTGATTCCAATCTACTGGATTTCGAGACTGCTGTTCTATGAAATGAGGAGGGTCCTAATCCACTGTAATTTAGAGTTATGTTGTGCAGAATAAAAGAAGTTTGTAATCCACCGGTTTCAAGCCTACTTTTGAGTGGGATAATAATTCCACATCGTACCACTTGGTAAAAGGTAAAAGGTTTACAATAAATGCTAATTTTTCTATGCTCGAAAGAAAGAACAGATAAAGTGATGTCGCGAGGGTATGAGCACATTTGAATTTTGGCCAATCATAATTTAGAATGCCACCTTCGAGCTGCCAAAGGGAATGAATACAATTTGAGAAGTGTTCCAATAGGCAAGCCACATAGTAGCTGCATTAATGGTAGAGGACATGAATGCACCAAAAATTAAAAGTGCCAAAGCATAGAATTTTGCTCATTTGACAAAGAGCAGTGTTAACTGGGCGAAGAAGAACGAGAATGATACCTGAAAGAATTTCCTATGAATTCTAGAGGAAATCTAAATTGTTGCTGATGAAAATGGATCCAAATAAAGTGCTTACATAGGTATAGAGAATAGGAGCATAATTAGACAACCATGTGGACTAGACTAGATGATTGATTGATATAGTAATGACACAAGTGAGGAGAACATTTTTGAGAAGGAAATTCAAATTCAGATACTTCAATAGGAGGCTGATTCGACCATAAGGTATCGTAGCTATAAAATATTTCTTGTTTTCTTACATCTACAATTCTATTCACCATTGCCATGAGTTGGTTTCTGCAATGATTAAACTTTATGACCTTGAGAAGAGAGTAGTGAAAAATCCCGATGGTATTACACTGTTCACTATTACCAAAGAGTTTTACCACAAGTTGTTTGTCGTAGGGGTAGGCCCTCCTTTGGAGCCTGAACCGTTTGATGTAGCATAACAAGCTAGAGTTTATACCTCATTAATGGATTTAGAAGAGAAATAAGCTATAGAAAGATGGCTTCATTTAAATTTTAGGAGGATAAGAGAGGAGGATGAAATACCTAAAGTTATAATACCCATCATCGAATTTTCTAACCCATTGCTATTTTCAATGTTAGCCTATATGGAGGGTTTGGACTTTGATAAAATGGTGCATGGTTGGCAAATAGCCGTTGCATATTGCATTTCCAATGAAAGGATGTATGAGGAAGGCATAGAGAAGAAGGGTATTAGGGTTATCTATTTGACTAGTTGACTTTCCTTGCTTAGAGAATTCATGAGCAATTAATGAGAATGAAAAGAAGCTTTGATGCACCTTGTTTTAGACATTGCTCAATCTTGGTCTGTATGTTTTATGTTGTTGTAAGATATATGATGCCCTAGATTCCAGTCAAGGACAATACCAGTGAAGGAGATCCCATTTTGGTTTATTACTGGACTAATCATCTAAAAATTGAGTCTTTTTACAAATTTAACTTGGAATTCTTAGGGCCAGCATTGGAAATAAAATAAGGAGAATGCCCTTGGATACCACCTCTGGCCAAGAAAATATTGAGGATAGAAGGTGTAGAGGAAGGAGATAGGTATCTCCTAATAGAGGGCACAATCATTAGACTGTATGGCTTTATGGGTAAGCCCTTTTTGCTATACCATGTTATCACAGACATGTTATTCACCTTAGAATACTTGAGGCGGGCAGAATTTATAGATTTGAACTATGGCTTTAGGAGAAAGAGGAGATCTATGTTGACCTACCAAAGTGTTGATGATATAACTATTACTAAGAAGTGGTAGGGTGAAAAAATTGACCAATATCTAGATAGGTTGGGTCTATTTTACATTCCCCATAGATGGAGTTATGATCTAGATGATATATTCCATAAAAGGAATATAACCTTAAATGGAGAAAAGGCCTATAAATTTGAGAAGAGATCCAGGACCCATTTTGAACAAGGCAAAAATAATAAAGAAACTACTCTTTTGGAGTGGAATGTTTCTAAGATGGATCAACTTCCTCCATGGTTAGACTTTTATGAGCAAATTGTGGATTTTGATCCAAACAACAATGCAAAGAATTGGTTGAAAGAGTCTACCATAAAAGATATTGATGAAAAAATAGAAAAGAAATAGGACCCTCAATTTCAAGAACCTACTTGTGAGGAAGCAGAGAAAAAAAAGAAATAGAACGAGGCTAGAATATTAGATTGGTGGAGGATGAGAATTGATATTGGTAAATAAAATCTAGGTTTGGGTTAAAAATTGATGGTGAATTTTCTAAAAGGTATGATGATAATGTCAAAACTTAGAAGCCAAAAGACCCAAGGAATATAGTGGTAATATACAAAAGAACACAAATTGGGTCTGATTCTCCATCCCCACCTTCAGAAGAAGTTAAATAAGAGGAACCTGATACTCCATTGATTGTTGCTAAATTTTTGAAGACTTTTCAACTTTCATCTGAGCAAATAGATAAATTTCCAAAAGGAGCATAGTTGATAAGTAAAATACACTAATCTAATGAGAGGGCTATCATTGCACCAATCATAGAGACATTAAATAGGCCTAAGTGCCTAGACTGAGTGGAAAACCTCTAGATAAAAACATAGACTGGAATGAAAAGGATGAGAAATTTAGGTTTACACCTCTAAGTTTTACCACTATAGCAACAGTGGAATTAAATCCCATTTCTAAATAGATATTACTAGAGAAAACGGTATAGGAAAGGTTATCTGAAGAAGCGATAGAAAGTGAGAAAGTCACCTGGCAAGTTTTTTAGATAAAATCCAAAAGGGCACCAGAAAGAACTAAGAAAGAGATTTCAAAGAAGTAGAGGTTGGATAAAGAGGACATAGTTGAGAAAACAACTATTTCAGCTATGGAATAATTGATACAAAAAGTACAACAATAGGTCATAGAGATAGCTCAACAATACCCTACATCAGTAGGCGAAGGTATTGTCTCTAATCCCTCTTCTCCTCTTCCTCCTCCAAATTCCGTAGAGAAATATCCCTCCCTTTTTGAGTAAGAAGTTGTAATAAAGGTACCTTCTCCACCTCATAGTCCATCACCTATTTTAGTAGTCACAACTGAGGTGCAAACCAACCCATATCCTCCAAGGTCACCTCAAATTCCACCTTCATCATCAAAAATTCTACCTTCATCATCTAAGATTTCCCTTTCATAATTTCCCATAGTTACATCTTCGCCACTACAACCACCACCCCCATATGAGAAGAAAACTATTTCAAGTACACCCCCTCATCCATTTGTGAGCCTCACCTCAATTTCCATGAGTCTATCAATTGCAAAAACGGTAGTGGTCACAGATTCCACTATGGTCACAGACTCCATTGTAAATAATTCTCCACAACTATTGTCAACTATTGATTCTGCTCTTGCATATCTTGTGTCTTCTTCTCATCTTGTTGTGAGTTACCCTACTCAAGTAACTTTGCAGAAGAAGCATGAAGCTATACATAAAATCAATAATTTTTGGGCAGAAAATTTTTCCAATCCTTCTAATAGGATGGCCACAAAGAGGAGAAGCATGTTTGTTGATCCAGGTTCAAGGAAAATTACATCTATATCCATGATTCCCCTTGTAAGTAAGCCTAAAAATGAGATGACTACTCAAGATTATCGTATAGAAGAGTATACAAAATATATTGAGAAGCTGCCTGATGAAGATGAATTGGTCATAGCCAAAGCCCACTTCAAAACTTTTTATGTAAAAAATGATATATTCAAAGAAAATGTGGGTAAGTTGGAAAAGCAAATTGAAAATCTTTAGAAAACTATCAACAATAAAAAAGAAGTGGAGAAAGCTTTGATAAAAGAAGCTAATATATTGCAAGAGAAGTTTCAGGAAGCTAATAAGCTCAAGGAGCAGATAGAAGAATAGAAGAAGAAAAATGAAGAACGGACTAAAGAAATACAGAGTCTTAAGCAACAACTTCAAATCGAAAAGGCTAACTCTTCTGGTTTTTCTAAGGTTGGACTAAATAAAGTGAGAAATTAATTTCTCTTCGAAGTTAATTGATTATTTAGATGATGCCAGCCACGTACTCCAAAACATTCAAAAGGATCTGGATAATTTCACTAGAGAGCTACAACCTATGGTAATTCCAGCTGAGTAAATTCATAGGCTGGTGGATAGCAGACTCAGTGATTTTGCTAAGCCAATCCCTAATAAGGAGTGGAACATTGCTAGAGTTGTTGCTCGAATTGTAGTGAATAAGCACAGCACTCTAAAAGGCTTGGCTATTGTTTGACAAGATTGAAGGAGTAATCATGTTGAGGGTGATGTCAAAAGTCACCCATAATTATTAAATTAATAATTATGAGTTGTAATAATAAAGCACATGAAAAATATATTAAATAGAGTGCTTTATTCATGCAAATTATTATTTTTAGTTAATTTAAAAATAAATAAAAAACAACATGCAAAGTGGCATAATAAAGGCTATTTTTTATAAAAAGCTAGTTTTTAGCTTTTTTAGCTTTTTTAGTTTTTAGCTTATTTTAGCTAATTGATCATTATATATTTTGTAATTGGGATATTTTTGATATGAGAAGAATAGGAATATTTCAGTGTGCACAATTGTGGAGCTTTTATGTGGAGCTTTTTTAAGTTTATATTTGTGTGCTTTTTTTAATTATAGATCAAAATTTCTGGTTTGGACTAGTAACATAGTTTGCTGAAATTGGAGCTTTAGGCTGAGGATATTTCATCATTTTTCATTTAGGATTGGTTTATATTAATCACTAAACACTCTTGGACCATTTTTGGGTGGTATCCATGCTCCATTAATGTTCTATTTGTCTTAAATCAGAATTGTTTTATTGTTGTTTTTTATCTCTCCACCTCAAGAACTTTCATTTGGTATCAGAGCAAGGTTGTGTATGTGATTTAAGAATTTGCAAGTATAGGTACAACAAGAGAGGGTGAATATTTTTTATTCCCAACATACTTTACAATATTTTGGATCATAAATACTTGTGGCTATTTATTTTCTATCATGGAAACAAATAGTACATCCTTAAATATACCTACATTCAAAGGAGACAACTTTGAGTATTGGAGAGATCAAATGAGGAGGATATTTGTATGGAAGGGAGTTTGGAAAAGTATATTTCAGCCATATACTCCTCCTAAGGATGTGAAATCTCTTTCTAAATATCAAAATAATACATTAGAAGAATAAAATAATGAGGCTCAATATTTCTTCTACTTGCAGACTGTGATAGATCCAAGCATCTACCCAAGAATAGATAGTTGTAAGAATACACATGAGGCATGTACTACCTTGGAGATATCATGTCAAGGCTTAGAAAAGGTAAGAGCATCAAATCTCTCAACATTAAGAATCAATTTTGAAAATATGAAAATGCATGATGATGAGAATGTTGGAGACAAATTTATTAGAGTAAATGATATAGTGCATAGAATGAGAGTGTATGGTGAAGTCATAGAAGATAAAGTAGTAGTAAGAAATATTTTGAGATCCCTAACTCCAAAGTGGTTGCATATTGTTATTACACTTTAGGAGTGTAAAGATATGGACCAAATAAATATTGAAGAGTTAGTGGGTTCTTTATTGTCCCATGAGGATAAAATGAAAATTTATTCAAATGAATTAAATCATGCACTAGAGTCCAAAATATGGGTTTCTAAAAAAAATAAAAAGCCCACAAATTAGAATGTAAATTTTTCTCAAATTTCATACTAGAAAGGAAAAAACCAATCAAATTCAAAGTGGAAGGGTAAGAAGGTCATCACTTGTCATTATTGTAAGAAACCAGGTCACATGATAAAAGATTGCAGGAATCTAGCAGCCAAAAATAAAGCAAACCAAGATGGAGGTGAGAAAAAGGCTTACCAAGCCGAGAATAATGATGGTAAAATTAATTATTCTCTTTCATGTAATTCAGGTTTGGATGATAAACTAAATATGTGGTTTCTTGATTCAGGATTTTCTAACCATATGTCATATTTTAAGGATTGTTTTGACAAGCTAGATGGTCCATTCAAGAGCCAAGTTCACTTAGGATATGGTAAGGTGATTCATGTTGAACGGAAAGAGAGTATTACTATCACCACAAAGCATGGTAAGGGTGATATCAGTAATATTTATTTGTCTTCAAACATGAAGCACAATCTCATGAGTGTTGGACAACTAGTAGAGAAAGGATTCAAACTACTTTTTGACAATGGAGAATGTTTGATATATGATAAAAAGCAAGGTAACAAATTGATTGGAAAGTATATTATGTTAAAAATAAAATGTTTCCATTAAGAATAAATATGTTAAATCATAATTCTTGCTTTTCTACCATTGAGGAATCAAACATGTTGTGGCACTCTAGATATGGTCATTTAAATTTCAGAATTTTGCATGTTCTTTTTAAGAACAAGATGGTTGATGGTCTTCCAAGGATTGAATCCAAATTTAAGGAATCATGCAAGGAATTTATACTTGGAAAACATCATAGAGAAATCTTTCTAACTAGCAAATGGAGAGCTACCAAGAAATTGGAATTGGTACATTCAGATTTATGTGGGCCTATGTCTTATCCTAGCATAGGAAAAAAATTGTATTTTATTTCCTTTATTGATGATGCTACCATACTAATGTGGGTTTTATTTTTGAAGAAAAAATATGGGGTATTCTTAGCCTTCAAGATATTCAAGGCATTGGCTGAAAAGGAATCAGTTTGTTCTATCAAGGTGTTAAGAACTGATAGAGGTGGGGAATTTTGTTAACAGGATTTTCTAGATTTTTGCTCTTCGCATGGAATAAAAAGGTATTATGTTGGCAATTTTGGGTACTTTGGGTACATTGCCTTTGCTCAAGTATATAAGTTGTCATTGATGTCAAGAAGCTTTTGAAGGAATTTGATTTGATGTCAAATAATTTGTTTTGATGAAGGTTACGACATGACAGTTTCAAAGGTCTTTTGCAAACCCCAAGCTGACAGGTTCGAGAGAAAGAGCTCGCAGTGAAAAAGTGTCACGATATCGTGACATGTCGGGTTTTCATGACCCGAAGAACAGAAAAGAGCTAAGGAGGAAAAGTGTCACGATATCGCGACATGTCGCATTTTCATGACTTAAGCAGGAGAGAGAAAGCAAGTTAGAAAAGTGTCGCGATATCGCGACATGTCGCATTTTCATGACTTAAGCAGGAGAGAGAAAGCAAGTTAGAAAAGTGTCACGATATCACGACATGTCACAATTTCATGACTCAAAGAGCAAAGAAAATGTACGAAAGCTGAAAGCATCACGATTTCACAACAGGTTGCAAAGAAAACATACAAAAAGTTGATAGCATCATGATTTCATGACGGGTTACAAGGAAAGCGTACGAAAGCTGAAAGCGTCATGATTTCATGATGGGTTGCAAAGAATGCGTACGGATGCAGAAAGTGTCACGATTTCATGACAAGCAGAAAAGAAAGCAGATGAAAGCAGAAGTGTCACGATTTCATGAAAAAACCGAAAGCAGGTCTTCTATAGGAGAAGTGTCATGATTTCATGACAAAAGCAGAGAGGAAGGTTATGAAGACAGAAGTGTCATGATATCACGATAGAAGTGAAGACGAAGTCTACAGAGGCAGAAGTGTCATGATTTCATGACAAAAGTAGAAAGGAGGTCGACGAAGGGAGAAGTGTCGCGATATCATGACAAAAGCAAAGTTGATGCTGACAAAGACAGAAGTGTCATGATATCATGACAAGAGCTTAGTTGAAGTCGACAAAGGCTGAAGTGTCACGATATCATGACAAAAGCCAAAAGAAAGTATACGGTTGCAAAGGTGTCATGATATCGTGACATGTTGTAGTTTCACGGCAAAAGCTATAGAAGAGTTACAGAGGTAGTTGAAGCCGACAAAGTTAAATGTGAGCCGACGAAGATTAGGGTTTGTAGCCAATGAAGTTTAGGGTTGTGCAGCTGACTAAAGATCAGGGTTACAGTCGACTAAGATTAAGGTTTTGATCTTGAAAGTGTTATTATAAAAGGTAGGCTATTTTGAAGAGTTGGTTGGGTTATTAGTTGTGACGTTCATAGATAGAGTGTGGAGTGAGAAGTTCGATCATCGAGAGCAGAGTGTAAAATTCGATCGAAGTGCGTAGAGTGTGCGAAGACAGTGCAGAGTGTGTGCAGAGAGACGACTGAGAGAAGACGAAGTGCGGCTATAAGAGCGTAGAAGATGTGTATGTTTCTTGAGCAGATTTGGACAGGTCCTAGCAGAGGACTTGTGAGCTGAGTTTGATAGTTCTATCAGAGAACTTGAGGACAGAGGTGCATTGGTTCTATGAGAAGAACCTGAGGATAGATTTGGCAAGTCTTTGAGAAGGCTTGTATGTAGAGGATTGATTTGTTCAAGAGTTGGACAGATCCGACGAGACAGAGGAAGACTTGTACTAGACCGATCGACTATGTTTGGTACAGAGTTGCTTGAGCTGCTGTGGACATGATCATAGAAGGCGAAGGTCTCTTAGGCTAAGCATTGAGGACAGGAGGTCTTCGATGGAAAGGAGTTCCACGTGTTGGCAAGAGGTAGAGGCAGTTGATCTTCTGAGGGATCATTTCCAGAGCAGAGGGGAAGGTATCTCCTTTGGGCCGAGGCTCATAAACATTGTAATTGGGAAGGATTCCCAAAGAACTTTGAGATAACTTTTAGAGAAAAGTTTTTTGTGGATGTAGCCCAACCATTTTGGGTGAACCACGTTAAAAATGGGTCTTCAATGTGTGATGCTTTCTGTCTTGATTAATGTTGTGTTGATGCCACTGCTATCTAAAGTTAAAATTATTAATTGGTTAAGTCTTATACTGTTCACCCCCCTCTCAAGTATAAGCTTGTGTTCTTCAATTGGTATCGGAGCGGGTCTCTCCAGAAAGAGCCTAACAGCTTGGAGAAGGATCTATCGGAGGAACATACAGATTTAGAAAGAGATGAAGAGGTTGAGTTCGATCTCAAAGGTGAATTCTTCTTGGCTTTAAGAAAGCTTGAGAAATTCAGGGAAGAGAATTCTGTTCTCAAGCATCAATGTCAGGAAGAAGAGATAGCAAGATCAGAATTGTCTCAAAGTGTTATAGACTTCAAAATTCTAGTTGAAGAAGGGAAGAAGGTTGAACAGGTTCTGACAGAGGCTCTAAAAGGAAAGGAAGCTGATTGCGAGAAACTAGAAGAAGAGGTTATGTCTCTTAGAGTGAAGTTGGAACAGTTGGCTCTCAGACAGAATACTCCATGTGAAAAGCAAAAGAAGGATGGTATCACCATTCATGAAATAGGGTCTTCGAGCAAGATCAATCTTCATCCTGAAGAGCGGTGGATTCCAATTGGTCACAAGAAGAACAATCATCCAAGGCATCAAAACAGGTTACATAATACTTTCCATGGCTATTGTTTTTCTTGCAAGAAATTTGGTCACAAAGCTATGCATTGCAATAAGTCTTTGAATAGCCATAGTAAGGAAAATGTTAACTCTTTTGCACCTCTTATGAATAAAAATGTCATGTGTTACAAGTGCAAGAATTTTGGGCATATAGCAAGGATGTGCTCTTTGGATAGATCTAGCCTTGAGTTCACTAAAAAGAGAAATGAGATCAAATCTAAGTCAATGATAGTTCAAACTGCTTTTCATGCTCAAGACAAAGTAGAAAAATGGTATCTTGATAGTGGTTGTTCAAAACATATGACTGGTGAAAAGGAAAAGTTTTTGGTCTTAAAAGAAACAAACAGAGGAACAATCGGTTTTGGAGATAACAAGTCAGCTAAAATCTATGGTAAAGGGACTCTTAGTTTGGATGGGAAATCCAAAATAGAAAATGTGCTTTATGTAGAAGGCCTAAGACATAATCTTCTAAGTGTGAGTCAACTTTGTGATCAAGGGCACATAGTATCTTTCTTTTCAGATAGATGTGAGATAAGTAAAGAAAAAAATGGAAAACTCATTGCGAGTGCTACAAGGACTCCAAACAATCTTTACATGCTAAGTGAGATAAAAAGGGAAAAGTGTTTTCTAACTCAAGAAGATGAGAGTTGGCTATGGCATAAAATATTGGGGCATTTGAGCTTTGATAATCTTGTCAATATTAGTAACAAGGAAGCAGTTAGAGACTTGCCCAAAATAAAAAGGCCCCATAACATCATTTGCGGTCCTTGTCAACATGGAAAACAGACCAGAACCAGTTTCAAATCAAAAGGGTATACTTCTTCAAAACCATTGGATCTTATTCATACTGATTTATGTGGCCCTACCAGAACTCAGAGCATTCAGGGAGAAAGCTACTTCATGTTGTTTATAGATGATTATTCTAGAATGACTTGGGTTACTTTTCTCAAAGAAAAATCTGAAGCTTTTGAAAAATTTAAAGCTTTCAAAGAAATGATTGAAAATGAGACCGACAAGAGAATCAAATGCTTAAGATCAGATAGAGGAGGAGAGTTCACTTCAAATGAATTTGTGGAATACTATGAGCAACAAGGAATCAAAAGAGAATATTCAACAGCAAGAACTCCTCAACAAAATGGAGTAGTTGAAAGGAAAAATAGAACTATTGAAAATATGGCTAGAGCTATGTTAAATGAGTCAAAACTTTCAGATGGTTTTTGGAAAGAGGCAATCAGTACAATGATCTACATTATCACCAGGGCCCAACTTAGAGTCAATCATCATAAAACTCCTTATGAGTTGTGGAAAGGAAGACCAGCTACAGTAAAATACTTCAAAGTGTTTGGGAGTAAGTGCTTCATCGGAAGGGAAGATCAGAATTTGGGTAAGTTTGATCCTAGGTGTGATGAGGGAATCTTTCTTGGATATTCCAGGAGAAGCAAGGCCTACAAGATGCTTCAACAAAAGAACTCATACAGTTGTAGAGAGCATAAATGTAACAGTTGATGAAAAGACAGGGATAAGAGAACCAGTCAAGGAACTCAATGATGAAATTTGTCAAGAAGAATTCGAAGAGGTTTCAGATGAAGAAGAGGAAAGACAACAACTGCTTCCCAAAACTCCTTCACGATATGTTCAGAAACATCATCCCAAAGATTTGATCATTGGTGATCCAAATAGCAGGCAAACAAGAAGAAGAGTCATTCCTTCACATGATTCTACAAATGTTTCATTATTATCTCAGATTGAGCCAAAAGATTTCAGTGAAGCATGTGCGGATAAGTTTTGGGTAAAAGCAATGGATGAAGAGCTAAATCAAATAGAGAAAAGTGAAACTTGGGAATTGGTTCCAAGACCTAAGGACAAGAATGTCATTGGCACAAAATGGATATTCAGAAATAAACTCAATGAGGATGGAAATATTGTCAGAAACAAAGCTAGGTTAGTCTGCAAAGGTTATGCTCAAGTAGAAGGTGTTGATTTCGAAGAGACGTTTGCTCCTGTTGCTCGTCTTGAAGCAATCAGAATGTTTTTGGCCCTTTCAAGCTTCAAATCTTTCAAGGTATATCAAATGGATGTAAAGTCAGCTTTTCTAAATGGGGTGTTGGTAGAAGAAGTCTACATAGAATAGCCAGAAGGAGTGTCTCTCTCAGAACAGTCAGACTATGTGTGTAAACTAAAAAAGGCCTTGTATGGGTTAAAGCAAGCACCTAGGGCTTGGTACTCAAGACTTGACAGGTATCTTCATGAGCAAGGTTTCAGGAAAGGTGTGGCAGATAGCAATTTGTATATTAAGGATGAAGGTGATGATATGTTGATTATGGTTGTCTATGTTGATGATATTATTTTTGGGGGAAATAATACTCAGATGTGCAAAGATTTTGCTAACACCATGCAGAAGGAATTTGAGATGTCTATGATTGGAGAGTTGTCATTCTTTTTAGGTCTTCAGATTGCTCAATCAAAAGATGGTGTATTTCTCTCTCAAGGGAAGTATATCAAAGAAATGTTGAAGAAATTTGGGATGATGGACAGCAAACCAGTATGTACTCCAATGATTACAGGGTGCAAGATGAGTAAAGATGATGAATCTCCAGCGGTAGATCAAAAGTTGTACAGATCAATGATTGGCAGTTTATTATATGTTACAGCTACCAGACCAGATATCATGCAGGCAGTTGGGTTAGTAGCAAGATTTTAGGCAGCTCCAAAATATTCTCATGTTATAGCAGTTAAGAGGATATTCAGATATCTGAAGGGCACTATGGACTTTGGGCTTTGGTATCCCAAAGGTAATGATTTCACCCTCACAACTTATACAGATGCAGATTGGGCAGGCAGTATTGATGACAGGAAAAGCACTAGTGGTGGAGCATTCTTTCTGGGAAAGAGTTTGGTTTCTTGGCTAAGTAAGAAACAACCTTCGGTTTCCTTATCTACAAGAGAGGCTGAATACATAGCAAGCGGTGGTCGGGTGTACACGAGTTTTATGGATGAAAACCACCTTGGAGGATTTCAAAGTCAAGCATGAACAACCCATCTCCATACTTTGTGATAATACAAGTGCCATAAGTATTTCCAAAAATCTGGTAATGCACTCAAGGACAAAGCATATTTCCATCAAGTATCACTTTCTAAGGGAGAAAGTGCAAGACAAGCGAGGTCAAGCTAGAGTATGTGTCTACTAAAGAGCAGATTGCGAGATATCTTCACCAAACCTCTTCCAAGAGATACGTTTGAGTATCTAAGGGAGAAATTGGGAGTTGTACTCCCACCCCAAAATTAATCACCTCATCAAGAGGTGGGGGAGGGACCAAGCTAAGAGGCTCATTCTTAGTCCCGAGCCCCAAAGGTGACCCTTTGCCATTGATGACAAAGGGGGAGAGATATGAGTAAGGGGGAGAGCTTCAAAGTGAAGAGGAAAGCTTCAAGTCAGGGGGAGCAAAACTTCAAAGGAAGTTGGTCAGTTGTTAGCACAGTTGGTTTCAGTTTTGGCTCTTGAGAAGTGTTTTCAGTAAAGGTTTGCCATCAATGACAAAGGGGGAGATTGTTGGCAATTTTGGGTACTTTGGGTACATTGCCTTTGCTCAAGTATATAAGTTGTCATTGATGTCAAGAAGCTTTTGAAGGAATTTGATTTGATGTCAAATAATTTGTTTTGATGAAGGTTACGGCATGACAGTTTCAAAGGTCTTTTGCAAACCCCAAGCTGACAGGTTCGAGAGAAAGAGCTCGCAGTGAAAAAGTGTCGCGATATCGTGACATGTCGGGTTTTCATGACCCGAAGAACATAAAAGAGCTAAGGAGGAAAAGTGTCACGATATCGCGACATGTCGCATTTTCGTGACTTAAGAAGGAGAGAGAAAGCAAGTTAGAAAAGTGTCACGATATCGCGACATGTCGCATTTTCATGACTTAAGCAGGAGAGAGAAAGCAAGTTAGAAAAGTGTCACGATATCACGACATGTCACAATTTCATGACTCAAAGAGCAAAGAAAATGTACGAAAGCTGAAAGCATCATGATTTCATGACAGGTTGCAAAGAAAACATACAAAGTTGATAGCATCACGATTTCACGATGGGTTACAAGGAAAGCGTACGAAAGCTGAAAGCGTCACGATTTCATGACGGGTTGCAAAGAATGCGTACGGATGCAGAAAGTGTCATGATTTCATGAAAGGCAGAAAAGAAAGTAGACGGAAGTAGAAGTGTCACGATTTCATGACAAAAACTGAAAGCAGGTCTTCTATAGGAGAAGTGTCATGATTTCATGACAAAAGCAGAGAGGAAGGTTATGAAGATAGAAGTGTCATGATATCACGATAGAAGTGAAGACGAAGTCTACAGAGGCAGAAGTGTCATGATTTCATGACAAAAGCAGAAAGGAGGTCGACGAAGGGAGAAGTGTCGCGATATCATGACAAAAGCAAAGTTGATGTTGACAAAGATAGAAGTGTCGCGATATCATGACAAGAGCTTAGTTGAAGTCGACAAAGGCTGAAGTGTCGCGATATCATGACAAAAGCCAAAAGAAAGTGTACGGTTGCAAAGGTGTCACGATATCATGACATGTTGTAGTTTCACGGCAAAAGCTACAGAAGAGTTACAGAGGCAATTGAAGCCGACAAAGTTAAATGTGAGCCGACGAAGATTAGGGTTTGTAGCCGACGAAGTTTAGGGTTGTGCAGCCGACTAAAGATCAGGGTTACAATCGACTAAGATTAAGGTTTTGATCTTGAAAGTGTTATTATAAAAGGTAGGCTATTTTGAAGAGTTGGTTGGGTTGTTAGTTGTGACGTTCGCAGATAGAGTGTGGAGTGAGAAGTTCGATCATCGAGAGCAGAGTGCAAAATTCGATCGAAGTGCGCAGAGTGTGCGAAGACAGTGCAGAGTGTGTGCAGAGAGACGACTGAGAGAAGACGAAGTGCGGTTGTAAGAGCGTAGAAGATGTGTATGTTTCTTGAGAAGATTTGGACAGGTCCTAGCAGAGGACTTGTGAGCTGAGTTTGATAGTTCTATCAGAGAACTTGAGGACAGAGGTGCATTGGTTCTATGAGAAGAACCTGAGGACAGATTTGGCAAGTCTTTGAGAAGGCTTGTATGTAGAGGATTGATTTGTTCAAGAGTTGGACAGATCTGACAGAAGAGGAAGACTTGTACTAGACCGACTGACTGTGTTTGGTACAGGTTGCTGAGCTACTGTGGACGTGATCATAGAAGGCAGAGGTCTCTTAGGCTAAGCATTGAGGATAGGAGGTCTTCGATGGAAAGGAGTTCCACGTGCTGGCAAGAGGTAGAGGCAATTGATCTTCTGAGGGATCATTTCCAGAGCAGAGGGGAAGGTATCTCCTTTGGGCCGAGGCTCATAAACATTGTAATTGGGAAGGATTCCCAAAGAACTTTGAGATAACTTTTAGAGAAAAGTTTTTGTGGACGTAGCCCAACCATTTTGGGTGAACCACGTTAAAAATGGGTCTTCAATGTGTGATGCTTTCTGTCTTGATTAATGTTGTGTTGATGCCACTGCTATCTAAAGTTAAAATTATTAATTGGTTAAGTCTTATACTTGTTCACCCCCCCTCTCAGTATAAGCTTGTGTTCTTCATATTAATCTACTCCCTACACACCACAATAAAATGGTGTTGCTGAGAGAAATAATAGAACAATAATGGAGTCAGTAAGAACCATGTTGGAGAACAAAAAGTTGGAGAGGAATTTTTGGGCTGAAGCAGTGCAAAAAACAACCTACATCATGAATAGAAGTCCCACAATGGTAGTGAAAAATAAGACACCCTATGAAGCATGGTATGGTAAGAAGCCCATGGTGGCTCATCTTAGAGTATTTGGTTGTTTAGAATTTGTACACATTGATGATGCTAAAAGAAAAAAATTAGACCCCAAGAGTGAGCCTCACATTTTTACAGGTTATAGTGATGGTAGTAAGGCGTACAAGTTTTTCAATCCTGTTAGTAAGAAAACTGTTGTTTCTAGGGATTGTAAATTTTTTGAGAATGATGTATTTTCTGATCATAACCAAAAGTATGCAGTGGTTATTAGTTAATTGGGGCATCATTTTTATGGAGAAATAGAGGTCAATCAAGATACTCCACTAGTTCCTAGTGTTAATGGCAACAATACTAGTTCTTCCCAAGAGACTAGTTTACCACCAACTTCAATGCAAGTCAAAAACAAAAGGTTGTTGCTTTCACATCCAGAAAGTCATATGTTGGATCAGAACTATCAAAGGATAAAAACAAGACTTCAAGCTCAATTAGGTAATAATATTGAAGATATTGAAGATGAAATGACTTACTATGCCTTATCTTGCATTTCTAGTGAACCAAGGAACTATGTAGAGGCTAGTCAAAGGAAATAATGGGTTGAGGACATGAATGTTGAGATAGAGGGCATTGAGAGAAATGAGACATGGAATCTCATTCAGCCTACTAGTGACATGGATGTCATTGGTACAAAATGGGTCTACAAGACCATGTTTCGTAGTGATGGAAAAATAGACAAACACAAATCTAGACTAGTAGCAAAAGGGTATGCACAAACATATGGAGTAGATTATGAGGAGACTTTTGCTCCTGTGGCTTGCCATGATACTATTAGATTGATGCTTTCAATTGTTGCTCAGAAAGTATGGGAATTTCACCAAATGGATGTCAAGAGTACATTCTTGAATGGTGACATTGAAGAAGAGGTATATGTGGAGCAACCATAAGGTTATGAAATAAAGGGTAAAGAGCATTGGGTATACAAGTTGAAAAAGGCACTTTATGGGCTGAAACAAGCTCCTAGGGCTTGGTACTCAAATATAGATGGATGGTTCTGAAAATAGCTTTGAAATGAGCAAAAATGAGCCAACTCTTTACATAAAAATTATTGACACTAATGTGTTGTATGTTTGTATTTATGTTGATGATCTCATTTTTACAAAATTTCAAAGTTATGATACAAGACTTAAAGGAGATCATGAAGAGTGTTTTTGAGATGTTTGATCTTGGAAAAATGAAATACTTTCTTGGCATGGAAATACAACAAAGGGAAGATGATATCTTCATATGCCAAGCCAAGTATGCCCAATACATGTTGAAGAAATTTTCATTTCTAGACTGCAAGGTGGTTGATATTCCTATTGCTAGTGAGGAGAAGCTTATGAAAGAGGATGGGAGTCCTCTTGTTGATGAGAAGAATTTCAAAAGTATGGTGGGTGGATTTATGTACCTTACATTCATAAGACATGATATTACCTATGCAGTTTCACTAGTTTCCCGATTTGTGAGCCTACCAACTCAAAGGAATATGCAACTGGTGAAACTAATTTTTAGATATGTGAAGATAACCTTTGATCATGGCATACACTATATATCAGCAAGATATTCAAAGCTGGTTGGATATGTTGATTCAGATTGGGGAGGTTCTATTGATGACCAAAAATCTACTACAGGGCATTGTTTCACCTTGGGAAGTGGGTTGATTTCTTGGTCATCCAAGAAGCAAAGTACAGTGGCTTTGTCTTCCACTGAAGCTGAATATGCAACCCTTACTTTAGATTGTACTCAAGGTATTTGTCTGAGGAGAATATTGAAGGATTTTTGTGAGACTCAACATGATCCTACCAAAATATTTTGTGATGACAGTGGGGAAATACAATTGTCCAAAAATCTAGTTTTTCATGCAAGGACCAAACACATAGAGTTGAAGCACCATTTTGTTAGAGACTTGGTACATGACAAAATTTTTGTCATTGAGTATGTTAAGATTGAGGATCAAGTTACTGATATACTCACAAAAGGGATATTGAAGGTGACTCATGGGAGACTCAAAGAAATGTTGGACATTTCTTCCTTTGACATCAAAGGGAGGATTGTTGAGGGTGATGTCAAAAGTCACCCATAATTATTAAATTAATAATTATGAGTTGTAATAATAAAGCACATGAAAAATATATTAAATAGAGTGCTTTATTCATGCAAATTATTATTTTTAGTTAATTTAAAAATAAATAAAAAACAACATGCAAAGTGGCATAATAAAGGCTGTTTTTTTTTTTAAATTTAGTTTTTAGCTTTTTTAATTTTTAGCTTATTATAGCTAATTTATCATTATATATTTTGTAATTGGGCTCTTTTTGAGTAGAGAAGAACAGGAATATTTCAGTGTGCACAATTGTGTAGATTTTATGTGGAGCTTTTTTAAGTTTATATTTTGTGTGCTTTTTTAATTATAGATCAAAATTTTTAGTTTGGACTAGTAACATAGTTTGCTGAAATTGGAGCTTTAGGCTGAGGATATTTCATCATTTGGAATTCAGAATTGGTTTATCTTAATCACTAAACACTCCTGGACCATTTTTGGGTGATATCCATGCTCCATTAATGTTCTATTTGTCTTAAATCAGAATTGTTTTATTGCTGTTTTTTATCTCTCCACCTCAAAAAAATTCAAATCAAGGATGTAGTGGATGTTAATAAGGAAATGATTCAGATTGGTTTCAGAGGGTTATTGATGGAAGATCATATTTTTATTTCATTTGAAAAAATCAAGAAAAGTACTGGTGAAATCTTACAAGATGAGTCTGATATTGACTCTTTAGAAGAACCAATCGACCAAGAGCAAGCTTCACAAATGATTATTGATTTTACCAGGCTCAGAGAACTCATGGAAGATTTGGTAAACAGAGGAAGTGCTAATAATTATGAATATATTGGTGAACTCCAGTACATTAATAAGCAACTGAAGTAAAATTCCAACCCCTCTGAAGCAACATGGAAACAAGCCCTATAGATTTTGAAATTGATGGTACAACTGTTTGGTGATAATGCTGAAGAGGAAAATAAAGAGCAATATTCTCCAGAGGAAGAAGTTGAGCAAGATCTAGAGGATAGTGTTGAATAAGAATCCCAGAAATAGGAATACCGAGATAGAGTTGCAGACCCTAAAGGGGCATAAGCTTAGCAATTTTTGTTTTGTACATTTGTAGTCACAAGTTTTGTATTTTTGTTTGATTTATTTTTACTCTGACATGGTCAGAAAGAAATAATAAAAGCATGAGTCCAAAGAGGTAAATAAAGCAACAAGTTTTGTGTGAAGGCATTTTTATCATGTATTGTAAGAAGGCTTTATAAGGAGAACATAGCTGTGTTTTATTGGAGTATTGTTGGAATGACACAGATATTAATGTTTATGGCATAGTTTCTATGTGAACAGTTATCCTCTGGGATGTATGAAGCATGGTCTTGATATGAGTATTTATCCTCTAAGATGACCATAAAGTTTTCAGAGGGTAGTGTTCATATGGAAGTTATTCTTTAAATAATTTTTGAATATAAGCATTTTTTGACTCCTGATACCCAATAAATAAGACCTTGATTTCTATGGCTTTGCAAACAAATCCACCCAGGAGGCACTAGAATGTAGGACCAAAATGGCCACATCCTTAGAAAGCATTGAAAATTTTATTCTAAGGTATGAAGTTTCCATTCCGCACATTTTCTAGTGTATTTTGGAGTAGATCCACAACAGGTGTTTCCTAATCCACTCAACACTTAGTACATTTTTCACCTTGAGCAAGTTAATTCCATTTCGCATGTTTTCTAGTGTATTTATAAGCATGCTCTAGATGAGTCTCGATTTCATAAAAGTTCTGAGCGATGATGACATCAACGCAAAAAGAAGTGTGAAATGGTGATCGCGTGTAATGTTTTGCATGCTTCGAGCGGATAAGTGTTGGTAAGATCAATTCCACCGAGTCTCAAGAGTATTTCAGTGCAAATTGGTGACAAAGAGGTAGAAAGCACTGTATGTGGTGTGAAATGGTAACAAAGAGTAATTTTACACCAACTCCAAAGCGGAATGGTAACAAAGTCAATTTTACACTACATAGGGTGTGGATTGCGACGAAGACTTATTTGCACTAACTTTGGTGTGGATTGATGATTCCACATTTTAACCAAGGTGATGCTAACATAATTGTACTTTTTGTGCAGATTATGTTTTTTTTGAAGTCAAAGGAGAGAAAAGGAAAGATAATAAGTGGATTAATAGCGAAATGCATCCCGCTCACTCTCAAACATATTTTATTCGAAATTTTAATTTCGTAGAGTTGAAGCCATAAAATATGATGTTAGTACTTAAAAGTGCAAAATGATGCTTTGGTTTTTTTCCACCAATTTGTAGAATATATTTCAAGGTTTAATCATAGACATTCATGATGAAGATCGACAGTAGAGATTTTTCTAAAACTGTTGCAGTATTTAAAAGCATTTTCTCATCAGATCAGATTGTAGTTAGTTGGAGAGCAGGAAGACGAAGCATCATAAGGGTTTCAATAACAAGAACTAGAGGTAGTTGTAGATTGATGGTGGATCAGAGCGTTCAAAAATTATCCATGGACTAGATATGGTCTCTAACGACTTGAATATCAATTACCCTCAACAAACTAGCAAGTTGCAGAGAGCCAAGTTGCCATGGCGTTTTACTCACAATGGATTTCTCGGAGGTCGAACCAGTAAGATAATGCCAACAAAAGCTCTCTGTTGAGCTATAAATATGTAATATTTGTAATGTCTCCTTAATATTATTTCATTTACAAACTATAAATAGAGGTTGAACCCTCATTTTTTAGGGCAGGCTCTAGTGTGTTTGCTTGCCCTACTATAAATATTCTTGTGAGCTAATGAAAGGAGTATTACTTTGATATTTTGACTCAAATTTTTCATATTCATCATCTTGTGCCATAGGTTCAAAGCTTTGATCTGCATTTCTATTTATACTTTAATGGTTAGTTCATTCAACTTATTGGATTACTAGTTGTGAGAGTAGTTGAAATTTTTTCATGGTTAGATTTGTATTGTTAGAAAGTTTATTTTTGTTAAATCTAACTATTGGTCTATTCTGCTATTTGGATTATCAATATTGGATGTTGGAATTGCTTTCTGCAATATATCTTTGTTTATGCTTTAATGTGTGAAGGTTTCATTTATTTGTATGATGTTAATATTGAGTGATGGGACACTGGAAATGGATTTTGGGAGCTTTTTTCTATTGTTGCCTATGCTATTAGCCTATTCGACCACTATTTTTAATATACCTCTAACCCTAAAACCTTTTCTAACCCTTATCTCAAAACCCTATTTGAGCTTTAATTGAGTCAACACCATTTTAAGTTGACAAGGAACCAGCCTACTCTGGAGGTTGGATTGAAGTTGTCTTTGGTCCATCTATTGCTTGAGTGCCGAGCTGCGACTATTGGGTGCATGCTTGGACCAAAAATTGGAAGATAGACAGTTGCAGTGTCGAGTAAAACTCGATATCAATTTGATGCCCAAAAATACCCAAAATTGGTGATCTAAGGAGATTGATTATGTAAGAGGCACACAATTCTCCCTATTCTGCTCATCTGGGAGGGTCAAAAATGAGGGAAGACATAAAAAGATCTTCTATTAGACTGGAATGAAGTAGGACATCACTAGTTTTATTGCAATATGTTTAGAATGCTATAAATTTAAGGCAAAACATTGGCACCTCACAGGGAAATTGTACCCACATGATGTACCTATGTAGAAATGACAAGTGATTTCTATAGATTTTATTGTGGGTTTACCTAAGACTATGTACCAACATGATGCAATCCTGGTAGTGGTTTATAAGTTGACCAAGATTGCACACTTCATATCGAGGAACATCAAGAATGATGCAGTGGTGGTGGCAAACAATTTTGCTAAAGAGATATTTAGGCTACATGGGTTTATCATACAGGTATTCTAGGTTCACATCAAAATTTTGGTAGGCTCTACATCGTGTAGTGGGCACTAAGTTGAATATCAGTTCTACATATCATCCAAAAATAGATGGTCAAACTAAGAGGGTAAACCAAGTTTTAGAGGACATGCTCCACATGTACTGCATGGACCAAAAGTATAAATGGGAAGACTTTTTGCATCTTGTGTAATTTGCATATAATAATGGTCATCATGCATTTTTGGGAATGACCCCATTTGAAGCCTTGTATGGCAAAAAATGCAGAACACCTCTATCATGGGATAATCTAGAGGATTGTGTGATGATCAGGTTGAACATTATCTGAGAGGTGGAGGAATAGCTTAGAGCAATCTAGCGTAGGCTCAAGGAAGTGACCGATCGACAAAAGAGCTATGTTGATATAAAAATATCACCAAGAGAATTCTCTATGGGGGATAGAGTTTTCTTGAGGGTAAGACCCATGAAAAGTACCATCAAGTCAACTAATTTGGATCCTCACTATTTTGGACCCTTTGATATCATTTATAAGATTAGTATCATGGCCTATAGGCTTGCCTTGTCGCCCAACCTATCAAATATCCATGATACTTTCTACATATACTTGCTTAGGAAATATGTTGTTGATACTAATCACATGTGGAATGTTTTTAAATTATAGATGGAAAATCCCTCAACCATTGAGGTGAGAGCAATAAATATTCTAGTATTTTGTTTCAAGATTTTGAGGAAGCAAACCCTCAATCAATGTAAGGTCCAGTGGGACCAATACTCTAAGAATTGTGCCACATGGAAAAATGCTAAAGAAATGAGACAACAATTTCCATACTTATTTGAATGAAACATTTGTTTACTCACTTGTAGGAAAAACAAAGGACTATATTTAGTCCAAGGGGGAGTATGTAATATCCCTCCTTGGTAGAACTCATTATTAACAATGAATTATGTATTGGTGTGAATGTTTAATTGCATAGTTTCATTTTATGATGTCAATATGATTAGGAAATTGTACTTTGTGCTTGTAATATGGTACTGCCGATGTATTTGTGGGTGTAGGACCAGATGCTCTCACTTGTGGAATCATATGGATGAACCACCTAAATTGAGAGATATATTGGAAAATTATGGTGATGACTTGCTCATCGACAACTTAGGGTAATAATATACACTTCATGTAGATGCATTGTATTGTGCATACTTCATATTCACACCATTGGTATAGGAAGTTGTTTAGCAATGATTCTCCTTAATAGTGTAGTTATAGCATTAGACTATCTTAAAAATGGACCACCTACTTAGGGATAAAACAATGGTGTGTAATATTATTGGTATGAATATCATTTATGCTTGTGTGGTGGTGTGTGCATAGATGTATGGTTGAGAACTATTACAATATTAATTGATTGGTAACATTAATACTTGTGAATATTAGGATCAATGCTAATAATTAATATTAGCCATTGAAATTGATAAAGTGAAATATTACATAAGGATGCTTCAATTATTGCATTAGTTTTCCATTGGTAAAACATTAAGGAAAATTGCTTTATGGGCATATGGCATTAAAGAGAATAATGCATGCATTAGTGTTCTTCATTAATGACTCATTATGGTAATGTTCTAAAGAGACTTACAATCTAGCATGGCCATCTTGAGTAAGATTGTAGAATGAGCATTAGGTTCTTGGAGAAAACTACCTAGGTGTTTTATAGGGAGCCTTGGTTGAGTTTTGGGTAATCTTTAGGAGGAAAAAATAAGTAAATCAAGGGCTGAAGGGAGGCACACTTGTCTAAGATCCAACCAGAGCTAACATAGTAAGGTAAATTCCTTTTATGTTGATGGTTTTCCTTTGCTGAAGGTGTTGTCATGGTTTTGGTTGACTGTGTTTCATAGCCTTCTCTCCCTTGTCTATTTGAATTTCTCTTTTTTGAACTTGTGATATTTCTTGGTTGAGTCTGCCTTGGCTTGCACCAGCTTCATGGTTAATGGTGCAGTCTCTTGCTCTGTCAGTATGTTTGGTTTAACTTGTAGTAATAGAATATCATCTTCTTAAGCCTCAATAATACCTTCAATTTTTTTAGGTTTCCAAGTTCATGTGTAAGTTCTCTTGCACCTCCCTCAGGTATCTTTGTAAACCTTACATTGAGTTGGAGGCTAGTTGAACCAGTAGGTGTGTGTGATTATAACTGTGTAGTTATCTTTAACCATGCAAGGAGTGTGGCATGTGTTGTATCCCTGATCGCCTAAGAGCTTATTTTTTGTTGGTTTTGTTCTATCTTATGGTTAAGATGAGTAGGTATGTGCTTATGGTTCTGTCGAGCTAGTTATTTGTATGTGGTGGGTCATGGTATTGACTTGGTATGTTTGCTCAAGCCATGAATACTCCCTTTGATCTGGTCATTAGTTCATAGGAAGGAATTTTTAAAAAAAAATTTACGAAGATAAAATCTTATTGTAGAATTAGACTAATAAGGCATGAGCATATTGAGTCTAGTAATACGTAATCATGTATGTATTTTACTTTAAGAAGTGTAAGTGAATGGTTTCAAGTTTTGGAAAGGAAATATGAAAGAATGCATGGAGTATTCATATAATTTAGTTTGAATGCTTTTATGGAAAACATAGCATGATAATAGGGAATGAAGCTTCCTTGAAAATGTAGATTAATTTTAGAGAAATAAGCTTGTCTTTGAAGAATTATCTTTGAACAATGGGAATGTTCCTTTGGGTAATTAGGAAAAATAAATAAGCTTAAAGTTGATGTTTTATTTATAAAGTGTAATAGCAAAGTTGGTAGCTATGTTTAATGTATCTTTATGAAATGCAAGTACAGAAAAGATTGTGCTTTCACTTGTTGATGTTTCTTTATGAAATGAAAGTAGGGAAAATATTTATGTTTTTACTTGTTAATGTCCTTATGAAATGCAAGTAGAAAAAATATTGTGCTCTTTATTGTTAGTGTTGTATTCATGGAAGACTTAGTAGAGAAAATTTATGCTAATATTTATGTTGTTCAAATCTTGGGAAGGTAATTATAATGGTTTCTTGAGACTTGGGTAGGTAGAGAAACCATTATTAGATAAGTATGGTATTCTCTCATCGATTGCTTTTATTACTTGTAATGTGCATGGATGTTTGCAAATACATAATGTATATTAGTTGAATTGCATATTGAGTTGTCTTGATCCCTAAATTTCTCCTCAAGTTTCATGGGTGGATCTCCTTTTCATGAAGAAGATTGTGGAATATAGATGGCTTGGAGATTTTTACAGATGGCTTCATGGTACCTTTGAATGTAAAATTGTTATGGAAATAGAAGCTATATAAAGGAATGCTCCATTAGATGAGTTTTGTGAACTTGATCTATGTACAAACTAAATATTGTTTTAATTGTTTAAAGGTTACTTTGGGTTTTGCTCAATAAGATGATATTGCAATCTTTTAGAAGGATAGATAGTATTGCACTCTATCAATTTATTGGAATGTATCTTTACATGGATTTATGCTAAGCACTTGGTTTATTTAAGTTATGACATCTAATACATATTTAGATAGCTTTTTGTTAAACATTTGAGTTAAGTAAAATTATGGCCTTTATTTAGTTAAGATGCTTCCTTGTTTAGTTGAAATAGCATTTGGATTAATTAAATGATGGATTTTGATTTGATCAAATTCTTCTAAGATTATGTGATGATCAATGCTTATTTTTAGAAGTATGTTATTCCAAGTTTAATAAAATTAATTCTAGAGGGATAAGGTTATATTGGGTTGGTTATTGAATCTTTTGGGGGACCCAAGTCAATAAAAAGTCCAATATAGGGAGGAGTTGTGTGTATGCAATAACCAAGTAGATATGAGTCTTAGAAGAAGTTGCAAGAATGCAATAACTAAGAACTCATGAATCCAGAAGTTGTGTGAATACAATAGACAAGTTTTTTTGTGAATCAATACACCTTGAATGTGGAGGTTTGGATGTATTCTAATTAGAAGTTGTGGAATCAATCACAAGATAGTAGTGGTGATTACTCAAATGTGTAGGTATGAGTAATCATATCCAATACCAAGTGAGTGGTATTGACCTTAGCCCACGGAGGTGTGGTAACTAAGCACCAAGGCTTTACACATAATTAACCTACCTAGTTGTACTTAGGTTAATATTAGGGAATAAGAGTTCCCCTTTAAGTATTATGGGCCTTAAAGGATAATCTCTACGTTGTGGTCACATTGTCTTGTACCGTGTAGGGAAGAGGAAAGTTGGGGGGACCACTTTGAAATCCTTCTAAATGATGAGTTTTAGTAAGGTGTGTTAGGATTAAAGCATAAAATATGAGCAATAATTTAATACAAAAATAAAAAATAGAATAAATAATACAATACACAATAGACACAGATTTATGTGGTTCACCCAATGTAGGCTACTCCACTAAGAAAATAACCAAGCCCTTTGTATTCCATCCAAAAAACCATTCTATACACAGTCGTGCACCAAAAATTACCTTTCAGTCATCATACAACATCCTCTTATAAAAGTGCATTACAATTTTAGGGCAAAAAACCCACCTAAAATCTATCTTCTGATCTATGACCTAATAACAAACAATCTAGATTTACATAGAGGAAAAAGAATCTATTTTTAGCCATCCCCATGGACCCCCCTGGCGGACACAAGTAGGGGGGCTAATTCCCCACCTACATCCCCTCTATTTTGCGTAGTGGGTCCAAGTGTGGTTGAAACAAAGGCCTCTAAATTAATCAGGCTCCACAATCAAAAATCTCCCACTTGGAGACTGATCACAATAACTCCACTGCTACTGCACTTGTTGGACTATGCTTCAATTTTGGGCCTGGAAATTTTCTTACCTTTTACTGCCATGCTTTAAGACCAACTGAAACTGAGTAGGACCTCAATTTCTCCTTGGTTACTGCCTTTGTGAACATATCTGTAGGATTTTGGCTAGTGTGTATCTTCTCCAATTTTAATTGTCCATCTTCCAATACTGAGTGTATAAAATGTTACTTGGTATGTATGTGTTTAGTCCTAGAATAGAAAGCTGAATTATTTGCAATATGAATGGCACTTTGACTATCACTATATACTATACTATTCTCTTGCTTCTTTCCCAACTCCTCCATAAACATTTATAACCAAATCATCTCCTTACTAGCCTCTGTAACAACAACATAATCTGCTTTTGTTGTTGATAGTGCAACAACCTTATGTAATTTTGAAATCCAGCTTACTATAGTTTCACCTACAATAAAAACATACCCTGTGGTACTCCTCCTGTTTTCTATATCACCTACCATATATGAATCGATATATCCCTGTAAAGCAGTATTAGATCCTCCAAAGCTTAATACATGAGTGAAAGTACCTCTCAAATACCTGAGAATCCACTTCACTGCATCCCAATGCTTTCTTTTGGGATTGCTCATAAAATTTCTCACAACTCCCAATGCATGTGCAATATCTGGCCTTGTGCACACCATCGCATACATCAAACTGCCAATTGTTGATTAATAAGGAACCTTGGACATGTATTTCATCTCCTCCTATGTCTTAGGAAAAATCTCTTTGGTTAGTTTGAAATGATTTTTCAAAGGTGTGCCAACAAGTTTTGCATCCTGTATACTGAATCTTTCCAAAACCTTCTCAATGTACTCACTCTAATACAATGTTAATTTATGATTTTTCCTATCTCTTGTTATTCTCATACTAAGGATTTGCTTTGCAACACCCAAATCCTTCATTGAAAATGACTCTACCAATTTTATTTTGAGTACAATTATATCCTACATGTTAGACCCTACAACAAGCATGTCATATACATACAATAACAGGATAATATAGTTACCATTATCCAATTTATTAAAATAAACACAGTGGTCAGAATAACATCTGCTATAACCTTGATCTGACATAAACCTATCAAATTTCATATACCACTGCATTGGAGCTTGCTTCAGGCCATACATGCTCTTTTTCAACTTGCATACTAGTTCCTCCTTTCCTTTGACCTCATACCCTTGTGGTTGCTACATATAAATCTCTTCCTCCAAATCCCCATGGATAAAAGTTGTTTTTACATCTAACTATTCAATATGTAAATCCTCTACAGCCACTAAGCTTAAAACAGATCTAATTGAAGTCATTTTAACAATAGGAGAAAAAATTTCATCATAATTAATACCTTTCTTTTGTGCAAATCCCTTTACAACCATTCTAGCCTTATACCTCTTTTCACCTCCATATTCTTCTTTCACCCTGTAAACCCATTTATTCTGCAATGCTCTATTTGCTGTAGGAAACTGAACCAGATCCCAAGTCTGATTATTTATCAAGGATTCCATCTCCTCTTTCATACCTTGTTCCCACTTCTTCTTGGTTTCTAATTGCATTGCTTCTTCATATGTTTCTGGTTCACCAGAGTCAGATAATAATACATAATATAATGAAGGAGAGTAACATACTTATCCTGGTAGATTTTCTAACAATAGTTGTAGGAGTTTGAGGTGCTAGCTATTGTTGTTGATTTTCTAGCACCTTTGGAGTTTCAATTTCATCAAACACTGTGTATTATGTGTTTACCTTTTCCTTTTTCTTTTCCTACAAATGATCCTTATACATGACCTTCTCATTGAATATTACATCTCTACTCCTAATGATTTTGTTATTTGCATAATCCCAAAAGCGATAACCAAAATCATTAACTCCATATCCAATGAAAAACACTTCTTGGATTTTGCCTCAAGTTTAGTTCGATTTTCTTTACTAATATGCATGAAATATTCACAACCAAAAGTCTTTAGAAATTAGTAGTTAACAGGTTTACCTGTCCATGTCTCTTCTGGAATCCCACCATTTAGGGGACTTGAAGGTCCTCTATTTATTAAATAAACTACAATATCTACAACATCTACCCAAAACTGTAAGGGCAATCCTACATGTAATCGCATGCACCTAGCACGTTCCATGATAGTCATGTTCATCCTTTATGACACACCATTTTCTTGTGGAGTTCCTGGAATTGTCTTCACTCTACGAATCCCATGGTATGAACAGTAACTATCAAACTCTTTGTTGTAGTACTCACCTCCATTATCATATCTGAGACACTTTAGCTTATTTCCTATCTCATTCTCAACCAAAGCTTTCCATTTCTTAAAGGTATCAAAAACATCCAATTTCTTTCGAATACAGTAAACCCAAGTTTTTCTAGTTGCATCATTAATAAACGTAATATAATAATGAGAGCCACCAAGAGATGATACTTGAGCTAGTCCCCATACATCTAAATGCACAAGCTCTATATTTTCACTCTTCTTTTCTTTTTCAACCTCGAGAAATCTGACTCTTTTATGTTTTCCATAAATGCAATTCTCACATAAGTCTAAATCAACCTGTTTCAAACTTGGAAATAAATTTCTTGAGTGGAGAATCTGCATTCCCTTCGCACTTATGTGCCTAAGCCTATGATGCCATGAAGTTGTATCCACTCCTGTAGAGGCTAAAGCAATAGAAATATCAGTATTACCAGTACATACATACAACGTACCTTCCTTATTTCTTTTTTCTAATAATAGTGATCCTTTAGCAACCTTCCATGAATTTGTTGAGAATGTAATTATACATCCTTCACTTTCCAACTATCTTGTGGAGATTATATTTCTTCTTAAGTCAGGAATATGTCTTACCTCTTTCAACAATTTTTTTTGGTAAATTTATCTGTATGTTACCCTTTCCAGCAATTTTATATGGTCTATCATCACCCAAGTTGACCTATCCAAAATCACCTTGAATATAATCTAGAAAATATTTCCTATGGGGTGTGGCATGATATGATGCACCAGAGTATAGCACCCAACAATCATTAATATTATCTAGTGAAAGAATTAAGGCATCTTGTAATACATCACCTGCTACATTTGCTTCTTGATTACCCTATTTTCTTCTCCCTATTTTTTTTCGATTCCAACAGTCTCTTTTTAGGTGTCCTTTCTTCTTGTAATGCCAGCATTCCAACTGCTTCCCTTTGGATTTGGATCTACCTTTCTTTGATTTTCCATGATTCCTTAGGATTTTTCCTCTCTCCCTTTGTCTCCCCTTGTTATCTACAGTTAAAGCATTACCTGATGTTTCACCTATGCTTTTCTATCGCATTTCCTCGCTAAGGATAACACCAATAACATCATAAAACTTTAAAGTATTTGAACCAGAGACAGAATTACTCACAACCATTACCAAGCCATTCCAAATTTCTAGCAATGAGCACAAAATCAAGAGAGCCCTAACCTCATCATCAAATTTTACTCCTACAGAACTTAACTGATTTGTAACCATGTTAAATTAATTTAAATGATCATTAACAGACCCACCTTCTGACATCTGCATATTAAATAAATGTTTCATAAGAAATACCTTATTCAAAGTTGAGGGTTTTTCATACAGTTTAGCCAACACATTCATTAAACCCTTCGTTGTCTTTTCCTTCAAAATATTGAAATCCACTGATGATGCCAAGCACAACCATATTTTTCCTAGTGCTTTTATATATAGAACTTCCCATTATTCGTCTTTTGTTGATGACGGCTTCTTTACTACTTTGCCTAATGGTAGGTAAAGATATTTCTGATAAATATAATCCTCCATTTGCATCTTCCATAGCTGGTAGTTTTTGCCATTGAACTTCTCAACCCTAAATATGCCTTCTTCTACCATTGCTCCCACTCAAACCAGGAAACCCTCCTTTCAAGTAAATAAAACCCTAACCTCACTCTGATACCAGTTGTTAGGATTAAAGCATAAAATACGAGCAATAATTTAATGCAAAAATAAAACACAAAAGAAATAATGCAATACACAATAGACACAAATTTATGTGGTTCACCCAATGTGGGCTACTCCATGGAGAAAATAACCAAGCCCTTTGTATTCCATCTAGAAAAGGTAAACTCCAAAAATCATGAGAGTTGGCCACTCTTATCCATTGAGAGTCATCTACAATGTCTTGGAAACTCAAATGTGGTGAAGCCTTGAACGTTGAATAAATAAATGTTGGGTCTTTGTGAACCTTTGTTCTTTTAATAAAATAAAATAAAAATGGGTTGGTAGTTTTGGGTTTTTATAATATCAACCATTCATTGTGACCATTCCTATCTATCAATGCTATGTGAGCATTGGGATCTAGATAGGAATACCTTTCATTTATTGAAGGGGGAAATGATGATCACTTTGGAGGATATATATCATATATATAGGTTTCATGTAGAGGGAGTTATAATTATGGGAGCAAAATGGAATCGAGTAGTAGAGTATGATGGAGGTATTGCATATGAGGAATATTGGAAGATAAAGTCATTATCATTAAACACACTCTAGTGATGGTTTTGATTATGAGTTATGTGATGTCAAACACTTTAGGGGTGAATTTCCCCTAGAATATGCTTGGTATTGTATGTGATATGGTGGAGAGTAATATACATTTTGCATGGGCACCAACATTGTTGGCTCAAACCTATAGAGAGTTGTATGATGTAAGGATGACACGACGATCATGGTTGAGCTATAGTTTGTTGATACAACTGTAGGTGTGGGAGCATATATCCATGATGAGGCCAATGGGATTTTCATATTAGGTACATAGCCTAATGGGAGAGGATGTTCCATATGCCTTGAGGTGGCAAAAAAATATAAATTATCGAGTGAAGAGACCACATGAGATAAATGAGCTATATTATCATAGTGGGTTTGATCACTTGGTACCCTAGGATATCACTTAGCATCCATGGAGATGAGGACTTGTGTGGGAGAGGATGTATAGGAGTTAGTTGAAGTCAAGTGAGGTAGATGGATTATTGATCATTATCTAAGCTAGGTGGAGTTCTTTTTATTTTTGTGGTTGCTATGCCAGTTTGGTTTATGATAGGGATTGCTTGATCCACCAATGGTATTTGGAGGGTTAGTAAATATCATGGGATGTGACCATGAGTGAGCTCCTTGGATATTGCATGGGATGAGGATCTGGTTATACCGAATGTAGATATAGTAGGCACCACACCAAAGTATGATGTATGGTGGGTGACCCAGAGGTGGGAGCCTGGAGAAGAAGTGGTTGATGGCATGAGTGATATAGGGGTAGTAATAGCTAGTGGATTAGAGTGGGTTATAGGCGATATCAAGGTAGTAATTGGTGGCTCAAGGACTAGAGGAGGTAGTCCATAGATTGCAATAGATGTGAGTGGTGATGATGAGGAGGAGTCAAATTCATCACTTAGGTAATGTGTGCAGTAATATATGGATGATAGGGTAGGCCTATCTAGGATGACATTGGGGGAGGTAGTAGAGATACCAGTGGAGGGGGTGTTAGTACCTGATGTCTAGGGACCATATGTTGATGATAACATTCAGTTGCAAGATATGTTGGTGGATGGTTGATAGAGAGGTAACTTGGACTCTTGAGCGGTTGGGGATAGTAGCAGAGGGAGATACAACTTCGGTGGATAGGCAGAGGTTGTAGTAGGAGTTATATGTAGTGAGAGTAGCATTGGATAGGGTTGTAGCTAATAAGACAAGGTACTAGGAGGAGAGATATAACCTTAAGAGGCAGGTGTCTACATTGAAAATTGCATAGGATAGGATGTAGGTAGAGATGGATATAGTGATAATGGTACTAGAGTGGACCACATTAAAGGTGCAGAGTTTGTAGAGTGAGTGAGCTATGATGGAAACTAATATGGCTAGAATCTAGGAGGAGGTAGAAAAACTAAGGGAACAAAGTGCCATGGTTAATGATGTGCAGTGGGCATGAGATGATATCAAGGTTCTCTTTTCTCTTGAGAGGAGCAAAGTGAAAGTTTTGGATTTTGAGATGGTGATACAAGGTATACCCATTCCTTCATATTCAAAGTCTTATTCTCGGTCACACTCACAACAAATTTAGAGGAGCACATTGTTTGTTGTTCCAGCAGTACCTCGAGTGATGGAACCTATAGTATTACAAGCAAGGGGAGCATCCCAAACATAGGATTTTGGGAGGCCATAATGGAGTGGGGATGAGTAGCCAGGAGTGTAGGAGGTGAGTGGGGAGACTCCCAGTGGGTAGCAAGGCTGAGATTGCTCTTTTTGTGTGGTGAATGGGCCATGTTTTTTGTAAATTATGATAGTTGTATATCATGAAATATATGATGTAGCTTGTAGGTAATTTTGACTATGTACATTCTATTTGAATATATGATATATAGTCTCAATTTTGTGTATATGTGATGGTGTGATGTGTGTGTATTGTATATGATGTATGGTTGTAGAGTTTTAATACATGTGAGCATGCATTGATGATGTGTTAGATAGATGATAGATGAGATATAAGAGTTCATTATTATTTGATAATGTTTAGGAATAACAATGTATGTACTTTAAAATTGTATCATATATACACTTGTGCTTGTGTAGGCATATTTTTGGATGTATACAATGCAATTGAGATGGTCTCAAATGGTTTTTCTTAATCAATGACAAATTAGTACTTACATATATATATTAACCTATATGAGGTAAACAAACATGCAATGTGTGTAATGAATGCAAAGCTAACAATTAGATATGTAGGCAATGAAAATAATGATGTGGCATGAACCTAATGACTATGAATAATGAACATAGGACCATGGTGAGTGAATAGTGTACTAATACTATGAGGTTAACACTATGGTTTTGTGGAACTAGTGATGATGTTGTTCATTCTAGCTTTCCAAGCATTTTGGATATTAGAAGAATTTTTAGAAAGTCAAACACCTTAGTTTGAGCAATAAAACTCATCTATTAGTCAGTCAATATCCCATTAAAATTTTCGACTATCCTGAATAAGGTTAAACATATTATGAACCAGTGTGTGTGCAATGATGTTAATTTATCCATTTTTAGTAATGTTGGACTAACCAACTATAAACTTAGCCAATTAAAGCTAGCTCATCCACAAGCACGTATTGGTCTATACAAAAGAAGATTGTTAATGTGATAAATGTGTCACCACTCAAAAGGCATACTCCACTACCAGATAGGAATCTATAGCCTTGATGGAGATTAGCCCTATGATCCATCAATGTTGCTCCACTACCATCCAAGTTTTTATAGCCTTGGTGGAGACATCTAAAGCACCTAAGGAAAATAGGGATTCAAGATTTATGATAGTGTGCTTTTTCTTTGGACTTGCTTCTTTCAAATTTTGCTTTTGTAGCTTTGATGCTCTTCTCTTTTTTTTTTTTTATCGCTTGTCCTTTTGTCGATCCGTAGGGTTGTATCATGCACATGATATGATGAGCGAGGTGATTTTTCTTTTGTGTATAGTATACTCAAGGTGTTATCTTCCCTAAGCTCAAAATTCATTTTAATGTTTGAGCTATGAGTGGTTCAAGACATAACTCAAGTCAATCAAGGGAAGTCTAAAATTGCTTTAGAACATGATGAATTTCAATAAAGGTTGATTGGAGCAACTAAGAATGGTTAAATATCATAAAAATATTCCATTACCATGAAACCTAAGAATTGGATTGAACAATACATCATGATAGTTGCGATAACTAGTGTGCTTGTGTTTTTTTTCTTTCATGTTTTTAGCATGTGTGCAATATGAGGGTTACCTATATGCAAGCTAGTTGTAATATGATGTGAGATATGAAAATGGTCTGACATTTATGAAAAAGTAACACTATAAAATGCATCTAATTATGCATGAACATATGTGACTGACATGTCATTGATTAAAGAAAACCAAGCAATGTTGTCTAATATGTAGGTATGCATACAAAGGTTTGATTGAATAGCATATTAAATTTTTTATTGAAAAATGTATGAATATAAGTGATTGTTGTGAATGCTAATGTTTGTTATTATCAACATGAATTATGAATAAGAAGCACAACAAATGAGAAGTTCCCCTATTTTTTATGAAAATAATAGGTAAGAATATATAATTAAAGAAGAAAATGAAGAAAATATGAGAAGAAGGAAGGAAGAGAAAAAGAAAGAGATAAATCAAAGGTATGTAGCCACTCATTCTTGACCATACAAAATTGATAACAAACTAGAGGGGAAAAGAAAAATAGGGGGGATAATAAAGTATAGGAGAAATAATGAGATCACATAAAAGGTATGTAGCCACTCGTGTGTGACCATACAACAATGACATAAATCCAAGCAAGAGAGTTGAAGGAAAAGGAAATTGGAAGATAGAGAAACTGGAAAATGGAGAAAAACCTAGTGGAAAAAGAGGAAAATGAAATGCAAGATACGTCATGGATGAATGGTTATGATTGTGTTTGTTTTTATTATTGTTGGTATTATTCTTGTTATTTTGTGTTTTTGTAATATTTGGGAGTGAATGTACAAGTAGTTCAAGCTGAATTTCATTGCATTTTCCATTACAGAAGTCTCTATATTCTTTGAGATTTGATTTTTTAACCATGGAAAGCTGTGGAGTACTGAGTAAGAGCTGCATGGCGGAAATATTTCACCAGGACTCTTGTGCTGTTTGCCAGTGTATCTTAAGAAGGTCCTCTGGTGATCTGTACTTGGGGACTTGTAGAAGTGATTTGGCTACTCAGATCAAATGCAGAGAAGAGTCTCAGTGTATAGCTTATTTAACGACATGTGAAGTTTTTGAAAACAAACATAGCAGCAGATGGTCCTCCACGGGGAAGGGAATCCTCAATATGGCAATAATCTTAACGTTGCAAAAGATAAAGAAGAAAACAAAATCCAAAGGTAAGAGAAATAAATTCATCAAAGATATTTTTAAGGAGGGTGGCATGGTAGCATCCCACATCCTAACATTACTTATTAATTATTTTTTATTACTTTAATTATATATTTCATTATTATTGAAAAGTCATGGTTGATAAGTCATGATTGAAAAGTCATGATTGAAAAGTCATGATTGAAGAGTCATGATTGAAAAGTCATGATTGAAAAGTCATGATTGAAAGGTCATGATTGAAAAAGTCTATATATATGATATGAGAGGAATCCATATCAAATCATCCATGAAGAAGAATATATAATTGTTTATTGAATGCATTGGAGGGACCTTCCTACCAGTGAAACAGTGATTCTTTATAAAAGTGATTATTTTAATTTAGATGCTATTTTAATTATTTCTTTATTAAAATTGTGCTATAACCTTAAGGGTTCTACCAGCACCATCAAGCATAGAATACATAGATATGGATGATGTTGAGGGGTTCAATTTCCTCTATTCCTTAGAGATTGGCAAGTTGATAAGAACCTGAAACAATTTTTTTTGATGATTTATGGACCCAACCAGTTATGAGCAAATTAATCTCATAAATGTCATGGTTGATTTGGGTTTTGTTGGTTATCCTTTAGCACAAGGTCCCTAATTTGGAATTCATGCTCATGAAATCGGTTGTTGTATGCACATTGAACATAATCTTGGTAGACATGAAGATGTTCAATGGGATTTATTCGATGTTCATTGAGGAGTGTAAGTTGGTCTAAATGAGCTTGGTGAGCAATGTAATCATCGATAAAATAATATAGCAAGATTTGCAAAGAGGGGATTTCTAAATCTAGGGGTATAATGGCCTCAACACCATAGATGAGTGAAAATAGATTTGCCCCAGTAGGTTTTCTAATGCTTGTTATGTATGCCCAAAGTGCTAAAGGGATTTGGTTATACCAGTCGCAATGATATTTGAAAATCATCTTGCAAAGAATGGCATAGATTGTTTTGTTGGTTGCTTTATCTTGGCGATTTACTTATGGGTAATAAGGTGTCGAGAAACTATATTGAATGTTATATTTGTTACACAATGCACAAACATCCTTATTTTTGAAAGGTGTATTGTTGGAAAAAATTATTTTAGAAGGAATGCCAAATTTACATATGATATGTTGTGTGATGAATTTGATAATTTGAGGTCTTGTCATTTGGATGAGAGGAATGGATTCAAATCATTTTGTGAAGTATTTTATGGTTGTAATGATGAATTTGTGCTTGCTTGATGATGCAGAAGTGATTTCACCTATAATATCTAGAACTTACTGATAAAATGGCCACATTGATTAAATGGGTTGCAAGGCTTGGGATAGGTGAGTTAAATTAGCATGCTTTTGACATTTAACACATTTCTTGACATAAGTGAAATATTTATGTTCCATGGTGGGACAATAATAATGCATACATATAATGCACTTAGTGATGGTCATCCATTAAAATGGCCACCACAAGTACCATTATGGGCTGCAATGATGATGTGGTTGGCTTTGTTGGGCTTGAGACAATGAAGGAGGATGTTTTCGTAGCTATTTTTATAAAGAATGTCCTCTTGTAGGATAAACTATGTTACTTTCTATTTGAATGATCATTTATGGGCATAAGGCAAATTAGGGGGAAAGATTCCCAACTTGATGTAATATTTGATTTGTGAAAATAAAGGATCAACAAGCTTTGCTTGGACAAAATTGACATCTACTTCATTTTGGAAGGTCTCTGGAGATATATAAGACTTATGAAGGGTTTGTACATATACATGGGTTACTTTGTCATGCAATTTTTACGGAATGAGAGAGTCGAGGGAGGCCATGGTGTCTACAAATCAATTCAAATTGGAACAACAATGTTTCTACAAATTGCTTGTATTGTTTGAAGATTTAACATCAACATTGATAGATTTTCTTTACTTTATTGAAAATTAGGAGGGAATCACCAAATATTTGCAGTTGTTTGATGCACATTGCAAGTGCAGATTTGATGTTGAGGATGAGTGATTTGTATTCAACATTGTTGTTTGTGCATGGGAAGTAAAGTTTGAATGAAAAGGGGAGTGGAGCCCCTTGTGATGTGAAGAAGACTATTTTAGCACCTCCCCCTAGTTCACATTTAGAACCATCAAATAAGATTTTCAATTCAGCATCGGTTTTAGGTTCAACGTATTATTTGATTTCGGTAGTATTAAACATTGATTCATCAAGAATATCGATAAGTAATGGTTCATTATTATTGAGGGGAACTTCAAAAAACTAGTTTGTGATGACCTAGCACTTAATGGATTTCTAATTGATGAATTCTAGGTCAATTATATTAATAGAATTATCCATTTGGTAGTTCAATTGTTATTATAGGTCCTATCCATCATGTATCGAAGTGGGTTTTCTCTAGTGATAACGTATGTGGTATGGTTAAACATATAATTTCAAAGATTTTTGGTGGAAAATATATCACGAGGTATAACTTATCCATATATGCGTATCTGGCCTCATAGATTACTAATGTTCAACTAATATAGTAAACGACCTACTCTCGATTGGCCTTATTTTCTCGAATCAACATAGTACCTAAAGTAAAATTAGTAGTCAATATGTACAGATGAAAAGGAAAGCTCAGTCATGGTAGGGACAAAACTAGTGGGGAAGTGATATTTTTTAATAGCTACGAAAGCATCTTGGCATGCTTGATCCCATTCAAATGATACCCCCTTTGTAGAAGATGGTTGAATGACTTGAATTTATTTGAAAGTTGAGTAATAAAGCAATGAATAACTTGAATCTTACCTTGCAACTTGTGTATTTATTTTAGGTTTTTTAGGGGGTGGCATCTCGATGATTGTATTTATTTTTTGAGGGTCTACTTTAATACCTCATTAAGATACAATGAAACCTATAAGTTTTCCTGAGGTCACACCAAAAACACACTTTTTTGGGTTTAACCATACGTTGTGCTCCAAGAGTCGATAAAAAACTTTATGCAGGACATCATTATGTTGATAGTGTTTTTTGGATTTAGCCAACAGATCATCCATACAATCTTCCATAATATTATACATGTAATCATTAAAAATATAGGTCATGGAGTGTTGATATGTAGCTTCTACATTTTTAAATCCAAATGGCATGACCTTATAGCAGAACATCCCCTAGGGTATGGTAAAGGATGTTTTATGTTGGTCTTTAGGGTTAGCATAAATTTGGTTGTAACTTGAAAACACGTCCATGAGCGATAGCATTTCATGACCTATGGTGGAGATGACTAGTGTGTCGATGTTAGGTAAGAAAAAAAATATCTTTGGGGTATGCTTTGTTTAGATCATAAAAATTAGTGCAAATGCATATCCCTCCCTTTGGATTTTTGACTAGTAACATATTGGAGACCCACTCAAGGTAGTCAATTAGGTGAATGAAACCCACATCTAAGAGTTTTTGTAACTCTTATTTGACCATTAAAGCTATCATGGGGTGTATTTTCTTGAGTTTACTGGCTTTGCATTGTTATCAAGTGTAAGGATGTGAACCATGAACGATGGTTCAATGTAACACCCCTACTTGATAGAACTCTTATGGAAAATAAAAATATGTGTTGTTATGATTTATTAATAGTAATATTTACTCTTTAATGTCTTTATGAGTACATTCTTTTGTTAGATTTTGATGCTATTTATTTAATGAAGAAACTACCATAAGATCTAAAATGAACATGAAATATTAAATATAATATAATGGCATTGTACAAAGCATGTAAAACTCATAAGAAAATTTTGTAACTACTCATAAAACTACCATTAATGAAAGCTCATGAAAATAGTATCTTCATACAAAATGTGGAGATCTCAAATACTCCATGCTCCATACAAGTTCTACATTGTATCTAGCTTGTACTCTACTCTACTCTTCCTTGTCCTATGAAATTATGAGATGATTTGTGTTATGCTCACACAAATACCAATATAATGGGATGTGACTCTTGGCCTTCCATATTCCCATGACTCTTCACTTTCTTATTTTATGAACTCATGTGAACATTGACTATGATGCACATTTACATTATTGAATCCTTCGCATATTCTAATATTACTTGTGCATTTATTACATTGCATAAATTAAATAGTCAAACCCTAATCTAAGACACACTCTTAATCTAAATATGTACCCAAGGTGGTACATTAACATGTACCAAATAATGTAATATATTTCAACACCCCCATGTATTACATTATTTGGTTATTGAAGACTTTAGTCTTCAATATGGATCTTCATCTTGGTTCTAGAACTTGCGCTCTTCAGTTTTCTTTGCTTCCTTTATTCTTCTCTCTGTCTATATCGTGATCAAGTAAATGATTATTATATTCATTTGGTTCAGTATTCATTTTGCCTTTCTTGGTTTGATTTCTTTTCTTGTTTCTTCATCTTCTTCTTCTTTGTACCTTTACTAATGGTGAATCTTCAATACAATGAGTTAGTACATCATCACAATAGTATTGACCAAAATTCAATACTTCATTGTTAATATGTTTATCTGAAGAACACAAGCTTATACTGAGAGGGGGGGTGAACATTATAAGACCTCTTTTTACTTTTTCCTTTATACTTCAATTCAAAATTATGTAGTGTATAGATAGCAGTATCAATAGCCATAATCAAAACAATGCACAAAATACCATCCACAATAGAGACAACAATTTACGTGGTTCACCCAATGTGGGCTACTCCACGGATAAAATATTTCACTAAATTTTATCAAATCAAATTCTGGGAATACCTTTCTCGATTACAATGTTTATGGGCACCAACCCAAAGGAGACACAAATCCCCTAGCTCTGCTCTGACTGGTGATCCTCTAGAAGACCTCTGCCTTCGCTGTCCTTAGCAAATGGAACTCTATATACAAAAGACACCTGTCCTCCCTGCTCTGGCTGGAGACCTCTACCCTCAACTCTATCACCTCCAAAGCTGGTCCTCAAATTTGCACTAAACACAGTCCTTCGATTTAGCACAAATGTCCTCGTTCTCTTTCTCTGATCTACACCAAACACAGTCCTTCGGTCTAGCACAAATGTCCTCGAATCTGCACCAATATTTGTCCTCAACTGGTCCTCAAATATGGTTCACAAAAGTGGTTCACAAGATTTCACTAAAGCTTGCTTGATCTTCACCCAAGTCTTCACCAAGACTTGTCTCAGATTTGCTTTGCAAGTTCTTACTAGAACCTGCCCAAACTGATTCACAAGCTCAAGAAAAACTTGCTCAAATTTATGCAACAATCCCTCTCAATGACTTGTCCAAAACCATCAAAGCCTGTGCACTATCACCGAACGTCACAAAAACAATGGACCCCATAGCTTTGTGCTTTTCTGCTCTCTGTGTGCAAACACAATAGCACTATCTTCACGTACTCTGATTCCTTGCGATCTCTCTCACTTAGATGATTCGACAAAATGCACTCTGTACACTACTATCAAATTTTGCACTCTGCTCTTAGCGATCGGACTTCTCCCCCACACTCTATCTGCGAATGTCGCACTTCGAACGCACACACAAAATTGATACTTTAACTCTTCGAACAACCCTCCTTTTATACTAATACTTTCAAGATCAAAACCTTGATCTTAGTCGGCTGCACAACCCTAAACTACGTCAACTGCAAACCCTAATCTTTGTTAGCGTACTTAACAGTTTATTTGTTTGTATTGCATTGATTAGATCACTGTTACAACTACGTAACAAATCTGTTCAGCCGTGACTATTCCGGCATTATTGAATTGTATTTAAACATCCCTACAGATTAATAAAACTAGTTCTTGGTTTTACATGGTACCAGAGCCAGATTACTGGGAAGCTGGAGGCGGACGGAAAACTTGCAGAGCGTTTATTTTTTTTTTGAATTCGAGCAGCGCATTTTTTTTCCGCGACGTGATTTCCCTGATCCCGTCGCGTGATAGCAGCTGCGGAAGAATTTTTTTAAAGAAAAAAGGGCGGAGGCCTCAGCGCATTCGTAGACCGTCCCCGCGCAGGATTTTTTTTTAACGAAAAAAAAAAAAAAATTCCGCCCCCCGCGGATCAAAGCCCCACAGAGCAGAGTAGGGACGTGCAGGGGACCCCCCCACGTTGCGGGTTGTGCAAGGAAGGGAAGTCCGCGTGCGACGACGCAATCGCGTCGCGACGCGCGAGGGACCCATCCCCCCCACGCGTCCACGTCGGGACCCGCGCGCAGACGCACGGGCCCGAAGCAGGAGGGAGCGAGGGACCCCCATCCCACCCCCGCGTCCACGTCAGGACCCGTGCGCAGACGCACGGGCCCGAACGTGACGTCTCGCGCGATGGGAGTGCGCGTAGGCTTGTGCACTGTCGCGCGCAGGCCTACCGCAGGAGGGATACCCCCAGCCCCCCGTGCTGATGCAAGCGGGGAATTCAAAATTCCCCCTCACGCGCAGGAGTTGGAGGGGTATAAACCCCCCCCGCATGTAGCGCGTAGGGGACGAACGGGAGGGAGAACCCCCTCCCTAACCGGGAACGAAATAAAAATAAAAAAAATTTCATCCAGGGAAAGAACGTCTGCGTCGAAGGCAGACGGAAAAGAAATTTGAAAATTTTTACGTCTACGTCGAAGGCAGACGTGGGAGGAAGGAAAAGAGCAGGCGGACGCGGCAGGAAGTTTTTTTTGACGCGACGAGGCCGACGAAGCTGCAGAGCGTTGCAGAGGAGGAACCTGCCCAAATAGGAAGGGCTCCATTGACCCTTCCGGATCAGCCCGCTAGCTCACTTGGCAGTGAGCTGTGCGGTAAGGCTCAGGGAGCCTGTAGGTCGGGGGTTCAAATCCCGCCGACAACCCCCAAGGTATAATTTTCAAAGTTATTTTTTTATTATTATTATTTTTAATTAAAATTTTTAATTTTAATTTTTTTAATAGTTTTTTAACTTTATAAATTAAAATTTTTAATTTTAATTTATTTTTTTATAAGTTTAAAAACTATATAAATTAAAATTATTTATTTTAATTTTAAATTTATAATAATTATTAAAATGCTTTGTTAAAGAACGCCTTTTAAGGGGGGATATTTTTTCAAAAAATCAAAGGGGGATAGTGAGTAATTTTTTCGAAAAATAGCAATTTGGCAAATTGTAAAAGGTGCATTTTCGGCTGTGTCCGACACCTTAGGGTTTCATTCTGAGGGCATTTTTTTGATGTATGATGCATTTTCATTTCTATGCACTACTTCATTAAAATTAAAATCAAAACACTCCCTAAGTCCCCGGAATAAATAAAAACCCATCTGTGCAATTTATTTGCACTGCAGCGTTCGGTATTTGTGATACCTCTGGCCAGCACTTACAGGTAAAGCTATCGTGATTTGGCTACTGTATCCGCCACCTAATATAGCTGCTATAACGACGTCTGAGCTTGTTCTCTATAAATCGTCGGGGAGGAATAAGTACGCCATTTTTGCATTTTTTTTACTCCATCCACTACCCTTTATCGCACTTGTGTTTAGGCGTAAATCCTGACGAAGTATTCTTCATAGTGTTTAGGGGAAGTTACGCCCCATGCATGAGAAGAATATTCTATGGTAGGTGCCATCAACAAGGCGATTCCCTTTCAGTACCGCTTATGTTCCACGTATCGTATGATCTCTAAAACTCACCTATAGTCTCCCTCATGTAAGGGCGGGTGATTTTTGTTGATATTTCTAAATACCTATAGTTTCCCTCACGTAAGGGCGGGTATTTTGTATGGTATATTGGCCTAGCAAAAGGTATATCGAAAGGGGGACCAATTGGTGATATAAGGAACCTTCACTATGGCCGTTGTTGCAAAGTTGATGACTGATCCGCATCAGTTATTGAAAGGTCCAAATTATACACCATGGAAACATAAGATGAAGGCTATTCTCCAAATGGAAGATTTGTGGGATATTTTTACTGGAGTAACAACTAGGCCTTCACCAACAGCAGGATCCACAGGTCCTTCAACAGATCAAATAGCTTTTGACAAGAAATACAGTCGAGCAAAGGTGCTCATTTTGTTTGCTGTTTCAGATGAAGTGCAACCTCATATAGCTGACAAAGCAAGTGGTAAAGAGGCATGGGATGCCCTTAGAACCATCTATGATGGGAAGAATGAATCCACCATTCTTCATCTTCAACAACAACTTCATAACCTGAGTTTGAGACAGGGTGAAACAGTTGAACTCTTTCTGTGCAGAGTGTCTGAGTTGAAAGAGAAATTGAGTTCTCTCGGAGATACTGTGGACGAAAAGCTTCTCATTTCACTTGTGATGAGAGCTTTACCTTCTTCATTTGATATGTTGATAACCTCCATCCAGGTGTCTCAATGAAAAATTACCTACATCGAGTTGGTCAATCTGCTTCAACAACAGGAGGCACGCCAACTTCACAAGGATGATTCTTCCAATACAGCCCTATACACCAACAAGGCAGGGGTTCTAGGAAGAAAGGTAATGGGCAAAAAGGAGGTAACTTTCGAAAGGAGGAAATTCTCAACAAGATACGAAAGGAAAAGGCAAACAACCTCAACAGAAGAAGAGGTGGTGCAAGATCTGTGAGAAAGACAACCATGACACCAACAGGTGTTGGCATAAGAACAAGCAGAAGGGCCAAAACAAACCACAAAATAAGAACAAGCAACCCCAGGTGAATGTTGTCTGTTGAAGAATCGACTCAGATTCTGAATGGGCACACAAGGTGCTCATGACTACCACAGATTCCACACAGAGGGATCCTATTTGGTATGTTGATTTTGGAGCTAGCAAACATATGACTGGTGACAGATCATGGTTTGAATCATTTGAGGCCAAAGAGGGCAAACCTGTCACCATTGCTGATGATAAAACCTACAGGGTTCAGGGAGAGGGTACAGTTTCAGTCACTCTTCTTGATGGCAAGTGTCAGATTGACAAAGTCCTCTATGTTTTGGGATTGGCCAACAATTTGTTGTCAGTCACACAAATCCTGGACAGAAATATGGTTGTCAACTTTCATGTTGAGAATGGAAAGAAGTGTTGTACCATTACTAGGAAGGGTAAGCAGATTTCAACAGCTTCTTATAAGCACGGCTTATTTGCACTAGATGCTATCTCTACTCCACATGTTGCCATGACTGTCTCTACCAAGGAGGCAACTTCCCTATGGCACAAGAGATATGGGCATCTTAGTTCTGGCTACTTACTTGAGCTCAGCAAGTATGAGATGGTAAAGGGTCTTCCTTCCCTTTCTGCCACATTGCCAGTGTGCTCTGACTGCTTGGTAGGAAAGCAGCATAGAGTACCATTTGAGAAGAGCTCTACAAGAGCACGAAAACCTCTGGAGTTAATTCATACCGATCTGTGAGGTCCTTTCACACCCCAAAGTTGTGAAGGGAAGAGGTAATTTAAGTTATTCGTAGATGACTACTCACGAAAGATGTGGGTTTTCTTTCTCAAATTGAAATCTGAAGCTTTCGCATTCTTCCAGCAGTTCAAGAAATCCGTTGAGAAGGAGTCAGGAGCTTCTATCAAAACCCTTCACTCAGATCGAGGGGGAGAGTTTACCTCTAATGAATTTTCTGCATTCCTAGATAAGCATGGGATCAAGAGACAGTTAACAACTACCTATACTCCTTAGCAAAATGGAGTTGCTGAGAGAAGGAACCGTTCTATCATGGAAATGGTTCGTTGTATGCTCACAGGAGCTACTCTTGGGCAACAATATTGGGCAGAAGCTATCACCACTGCAATGTATCTATTGAATAGGGCACCCAAAAAGGCCCTAAAAGGAATGACTCCACAGGAAGCATGGAGTGGTCAAAAACCCTCCATATCTCATCTACGTATTTTCGGGTGTCAAGCTTTCATGCACATACCGAAAGAAAAAAGGAAGAAGCTAGATGAGAAAACACTGAGATGTATTTTTCTTGGTTATTCTGAGCACTCTAAAGGATATCGGTTGATAGATCCTTTGACCAAGAAAATTCATATCAGCAGAGATGTTGTCTTTGATGAAGCTTTCACATCACAGAGCACATCTACAGTACACCAAGATATTATGGAAACTAAGGAAGAGAAGATTCCTTCGTCAACACATAAAGGAGGTCCTTCTACATCTTCTTCACCACCACCGAAGAAGAATCCTAAATGGTGTAAAAATACAATCAGAGACACAAATTTATCCACTCCTCCCAATTTGAATTTGGATAGACCTCGTACACGCAGTATGGCTCAAAAGGAAAGAGAAGCTAGAGAAACTGGTGAGGTTGATGATCTTTGTCAATATTTTGAGGAACTTTCTATGACTCCAAGTATAGAAGTTGAGGATATGGATATTGATGATGACAGGGCATTCATGTCTACCATAGATAGTCTTGAACCTGCATCAGTGCAAGATGCTCTCAGTGAGCCTCAGTGGAAGGCCGCTATGGATACAGAGTATGACTCTCTGATGAAAAATAAAACTTGGAAGCTTGTTGATCTGCTACATGGAAAGAAACCTATTGGCTACAAATGGGTATACAAAGTCAAGTACAAGGTAGATGGAACAATTGATAAGCATAAGGCCCGGCTTGTTGCAAAGGGCTATGCTCAAAAGGAAGGCATCGACTATGAGGAAACTTTTTCACCTACTGCTCGGATGACCACAATTCGGGTTATGTGTGCTATGGCAGCACAATTTGGGTGGAAAGTTCACCAGATGGATGTCAAAAGTGCCTTTCTAAATGGTGATCTCCAAGAAGAAGTCTATATGACTCAGCCTGAAGGATTTGAAGTGGAAGGCCAACAACAAAAAGTTTGCAAATTGGTCAAATCCTTGTATGGTCTGAAACAAGCTCCTCGAGCTTGGTATATAAAAATGGACAATCACCTTATGCAGCATGGATTTAAGAGATGTCCGTCAGATGCAAACCTCTATTTCAAGAAACGGGGTTCTGAGATAGTGTTGCTTGTACTCTATGTGGATGATCTGCTCATTACAGGGAGTTCAAAAACTATGATCTCTATTGTCAAAAGAAACTTGTGCAAATATTTTGAGATGACAGATCTTGGACTTCTCCATTACTGTCTCGGTCTGGAATTCATCTAGAAGGAGCACTCCATCAAAGTGTCTTAGAAAAATTATGCCAAGACATTGTTGGATAAATATCGCATGACTGACTGCAAGCCAATGACAACTCCTATGGAGAATGGACTTTAGTTATCGCGATATGATGACTCACCTCAGGTAGATGGTACTCTCTATCGACAGTTGATTGGGAGTCTCATATATCTGACCAATACTAGGCCAGATCTCGTATTTGCTGTTAACTATCTTTCGAGGTTCATGCAGGAGCCTAAGACCACTCATTGGAAAGCAGCAAAACGTGTTCTTCACTATGTCCATGGTACTATGGAATATGGCCTAGAATACAAGAGGAACAACAAATTCTTCTTGCAAGGATACACGGACTCCGACTATGCCGGATCATTTGATGATCGCAAGTCAACTTCTGGATACATTTTTCATCTGGAATCCGGTCCTGTCTCTTGGCACAGCAAGAAGCAACAGGTGGTTGCTATTTCATCAAAAGAGGCAGAATATCGCGCCACACGTGAAGCTATGTGCGAAGTGATATGGTTACGTCGCATTCTGACAAGTATGGGCCATCCATCAAAATCTCCAATACACTTGTTTTGCGACAATCAGGGTGTTCTGAACTTCGTCAAGAATCCAGTGCATCATGAAAGAACAAAGCACATTGACACACAATGTCATTTCATTCGAGATGAAGTTCCAAAGCACCCAATTCAGCTTCAGCACATTCCCATCGATGCTCAAGTTGTAGACATTTTCACTAAGGCACTTGGATGTGTCAAATTTGAATTGTTTCGCAGCTCACTTTGTATTGCAAAATAATGTAAGGGGATGTTAGTATAGCTATTAGTTATTACATTACCTAAATAATGTAATAAAGGGGGATGTTAGCGTACTTAACAGTTTATTTGTTTGTATTGCATTGATTAGATCACTGTTACAACTGCGTAACAAATCTGTTCAGCCGTGACTATTTTTGGCATTATTGAATTGTATTTAAACATCCCTGCAGATTAATAAAACTAGTTCTTGGTTTTACAATCTTCGTCAACCCAAAATTAACTTTTTCGGCCTCACTGCCTCTGCAACTCTTTTGTAGCTTCTACCGTGAAACTACAACATGTCGCGATATCGCGACACCTTTGCAACCGTACACTTTATTTTGCCTTTTGTCATGAAAATGTGACACTTTAGCCTTTAACGACTTCATCTAAGCTCTTGTCGCGATATCGCGACACTTTTGTCTTTGTCAGCATCAACTTTGCTTTTGTCGCAAAATCGTGACACTTCTGCCTCTACAGACTCCGACTTCACTTTTGTCGTGAAATCGTGACACTTATGTCTTCATAGTTCACAACTTGGCTTATGTCGTGAAATCACGACACTTCTCCTGTTGAAGACCTGCTTTGTGTTTCTGTCGCAAAATCGTGACACTTTCTCCAACCGAACGCTGCCATCTCAATCTATCATGAAATCGTGACACTTTCTCTTCCTTGCACTCTTGTCTGCTTGCACTAGCAAAAACGGAACATGTCACAAAATCGTGACACTTTCGTTGCCTTATGTTTTTCTCTGCCTTACGCTCGTGAAACTGGAACATGTCATGAAATCGTGATGCTTTCGCCTTCGAGCTCTTCCTTCTTGAATTCATCATGAAATCGCGATGCTTCTTCTATTGAAGACTTGCTTACTATCTCTGTCATGAAATCGTGACACTTTCTGCATCCATAAGCTTTCTCTTCAACCTGTCATGAAATCGTGACACTTTCTGCATCGGTACGACTTCTTTTCAGCCTATCATGAAATCATGACGCTTTCAGCTTCCATACGTCTTCTTTGCAACCTGTCATGAAATCGTGACAGTTCTCATTTCGACTTCTGTAGCATGTCGTGAAATCGTGACACTTTTTCTCCTTAGCGCTTTTCTTTTCTTCGGGTCGTGAAAACCCGACATGTCACGATATCACGACACTTTTTCTCCTGGACTCTCTCTCCTGCATTATGTCACGAAATCATGACACTTTTTCTTTCGGACTCTCTCTCCTACAACATGTCACGAAATCGTGACACTTTTTCATTCGACCAACCTTCCTTGCAATATGTCACAAAATCATGACATTTTTGACTAGAACATTCTCTCTCCTATTTGAGTCACAAAACTGCGACATGTCGTGATATCGCGACACTTTTCTAAAAATATTTCTCTCACCTGCTCAAGTTGCGAAAATGTGACATGTCGCGATATCGTGACACTTTTCTAGAAAGCTTTCTCTCTCTTGCTTAAGTCGCGAAAATGCGACATGTCACGATTTTGCGATATTTTTCAAACTTACTTTCTTTTGAACCTATCATACCGAACCTTCATCAAAACAAATTATTTTACATCAAATCAAATTCCTTTAACAACTTCTTGACATCAATGACAACTTATTCACTTGAGCAAAAGCAATGTACCCAAGGTACCCAAAATTGCCAACAATCTCCCCCTTTGTCATTGATGGCAAACCTTTACTGAAAACACGTCTTAGGAGCCAAAACTGAAACCAAATGTGCTAACAACTGATAAAATGCCTTTGAGGTTTTGCTCCCCCGACTTGAAGCTTTCCTCTTCACTTGAAGCTCTCCCCCTTACTCATATTTCTCCCCCTTTGTCATCAATGGCAAAGGGTCACCTTTGGGGCTCGGGACTAAGAATGAGCCTCTTAGCTTAGTCCCTCCCCCACCTCCTGATGAGGTGATTAATTCTAGGGTGGGATTAAAACTCCCATTAGGCACTGATCATCATCAGCGTCTATAGTTTCCTTGTCGGGCCTTCTCTTGAACTCTTTGCCCGTATTCCTGTTCTTGTCACTATTCTTTTTCCTGTTATCATTCCTGTTCTTGTTCTTGTTCTCATCCCTGTTTTTGTTCATGCCTTGATCCTTGGACCTATTTATACCACTATTCCTATTCCTGTACCTTGAAAGTTCAGCTCTACACTGTCTAGTTGTGTGACCTTCATTGTTGCACTTATAACAAGTAACAATGTTATTTCTTTTAGGCATACCTATTCTTTGAATCTGCCAGTTCTGCCTAAACCTATTCTGATCAAACCTGTTCCTGTTATTTACCTCGCAATAGACTGCCTTGTGCCCAAACTGTTGACAAGAGTAGCAATACCCTTGAAATAAACTAGAGCTTCTGAAATTGTCGTTCACCTTCTTCACTTGAGCCATGCAATGTGCAGCCATGTGACCAAACCTATAACACGCAAAACATCTATCATGAAATTTACCTTTATTCGACCTCTTGGGTCCTGAAAACTTCTTTTTTTCATTCTGAATTTCATTTTCTATTTCTACGCATCTATCATCCAAGGACTCATAATCTGAAATACTTTCCTCATCAGAACTCTCTTCCTATTGGAGTCTCTTACTAGACTCTCCAGCTTGTTCCTTGACAAAACCAAGGCCTGTTTTATCCGTTGTCTTTCTTTGACCTTTGATGAGTGACTTAACCTTTTTGGATCTATCTTGAAACCTGTAAAGCTTATCCTTGTACTCTTTAGTTTCCTTTTTCAAAGAAGCCATTTTTTGTTCTAACTCACTATACTCAAGAACCTTAGACTCTAACTCATCCTTGAGTTCTTGTGTCTTAGCCATAGAGATGTCGAGACTTTCTATAAGATCATCTCTCTCCATACAACATTCATATAGCTTATCCTTGAGTCTAGCATTCTTCTTTCTTTCCTTTTTCAAAACACTAAGAGCGTTAGTAAGTTCACTTTCTAGATCCTTTATTTGTTTGCTTTCTGAATCATCAAACTCTTTTTCAGATTTCCTATCACTAGAGGTGCTCCCTTTTTCAAAAACCATACATGCATCTTCCTTATAGTTTTCTAAAGCATCCTCATACATACTAGAAACCAAATCATTATTTGTGCAATCATCCACATCTAAGACATTTCATGATAATGAATCTATGTTTCGGTTCTTCCTCTTTTTCTGATATGAACAACATCTCATTTTTAGTATCACTTGAAGAACTTTCACTATCACTACTAGAACACTTATTTGCTTTGTCTAGGTATAAACTCTTCTTGTGCTTGTGAGAATACCTCTTTCCTTGATTGTTGCGCTCATATTTGTTTTTCCTGTGATGCTTATGCTTTTCAGAATCCTTGCTTTTAGAATCCTGTATATCTTCATCACTTTTGTTCTTGGGAACAGTACAGTCAGTAGCATAATGAAAAAACTTTCCACAATTGAAACATCTTATATTTTTCACACTTTTGTGCTTTCTAGAGAACTTGCATTTCTTGCTGTAATATGCCTCTTCATCACTGGAAGACTCATCACTCTCTTGAAGTTGTTTGCCCTTGGATTTCTTGGTAGCCTTGAAAGTTGCCTCTTTCTTGACATCAACCTTCACTTGAGTTCTCAACTCAAATGCTGCAAGTATACTATGGAGCTCATCCTTTTTCAACTTATCTAAATCTTTAGCTTCCTCAATAGCAGAAATATTTTCACTAAATCTATTAGGAAGAGATCTTAAAATCTTATCACAAACATCATTTTCAGCAAGCTCAAGACCTAAGTCTTTCATGGAGTTAACAACCTCATCCATATGAAGCATGTAGTCACTAATATTTTCATCATCATTCATCTTGAGTTGTTCAAACATACCTTTGAAGTGTCTCAACTTAGCCTTTCGGACATTTACATCACCTGTGTGAACCACCTGCAACTGTTTCCACATTTCACTAGTTGTCTTGCAGTGAATCACCTTGGTAAGATCTACCTTTTGTAAACCTTTTAGGATTTCATTCATTGCTTTTGAATTGCTATGATGTAGGAGTCTGTCTTCTTTAGTATAAGGACCATGTTCAGGAATAGTGTACCCATCTTCAATCACTTCCCAAACCTCATTACCAAGTGCCATTAGATGAACCTTCATCCTTGCACTCCAAAGACCAAAATCGGATCCATCAAGAATAGGTGCTGCGTTGCCACTTGAATAATCCATCATGTTCTTTACTGGCTTTTCCTTCAAGCTATTAACTTTCCAAAGGCACCCGCTCTGATACCAATTGAATAACACAAGCTTATACTAAGAGGGGGGGTGAACAGTATAAGACCTCTTTTTACTTTTTCCTTTATGCTTCAATTCAAAATTATGCAGTGTATAGATAGCAGTATCAATAGCCGTAATCAAAACAATGCACAAAATACCATCCACAATAGAGACAACAATTTACGTGGTTCATCTGTTGGCAATTTTTGGTATCTTGAGTACATTGCCTTTGCCTAAGTTTAATTGTTGTCATTGATGTCAAGGAGCTATTGGTAGTTGTTGTTTTTGATTTCAAGGAGTTCTTGGAGCAATTTGTTTTTATGTCTAAGGATGTGTTTTGATGAAGGTTTCAGCTAGTCAGTAAGTCTCCAAGAAAATCGAAGTAGCCCAGTTGCCAAAAATCCAGAAAAAGATAAGTTAGAAAAAGTTTGCAGGCTGTTAGAAAAACTGTCACGATTTCGTGACATGTTTGAGGAGAGAGAAAGTTTGGCCAAAACTGTCATGATTTCGCGACATGTAGGAAGGCAGAGGCAAAGCGGGCAAAAGTGTCACAATTTTGTGACATGCAGGAAGGTAGAGGCAGAACGGGAAAAACTATCGTGATTTCGTGACAAGTTTCGAAGAAGTTGTACGGATGCAAAAACTGTCGTGATTTCGTGACAAGTTCAGTTGGCAGTGTTGAGTTGCAGGAAGTGTCACAATTTTGCGACAAGTTTCGAAGAAGTTGTATGGATGCAGAGAGTGTCACGATTTTGCGACAAGTTGAGTTGGCAGTGTTGAGTTGCAAGAAGTTTCGCGATTTTGCGACAAGTTTCGAAGAAGTTGTATGGATGCAGAAAGTGTCACGATTTCATGACAGGTTGAGTTGGTAGCTTGCAGTTGGCAAAAGCATCGTGATTTCATGACATGTTCTAGTTTCACGAGCAGTTGGCAAGAGATAGCTTAAGGCAGTAAAAGCATCATGATTTCGTGACATGTTTCATTTTCGCTAGTGCAAACCAAGAAAAGGATGAAGAAGCAAGAGGTGTCGCGATTTCATGACAGAGTTGCTGATGACGTCAGTAAAAGGCAAAGGTGTCACGATTTCGTGACAGTAGCGGAGAAGAAGACTTTGAAGTCCAAAGCATCATGATTTCGTGACAAGAATCATGATGATGTCAGCAAGAGGCAAAGGTGTCACGATTTCACGACAGTAGCGGAGAAGAAGGCTTTGAAGTCCAGAGCATTACGATTTCATGACAAGAATCATGATGACGTCAGCAAGAGGCAAAGGTGTCATGATTTTGCGACAACAGTAGAGAAGAAGGCTTTGAAGTCTAGAGCATCACGATTTCATGACAAGATTTATGATGACATCAGCAAAGGCTGTAATGTCATGATTTTGTGACAACAAACCAAAGAAGGTGTACGACAGTCAAAGGTGTGGCGATATCATGACATGTTTGAGTTTCGCATGAGAACAACTACAGAACAGCAGAAGCGGTTAAAGCCGACGAAGTTAACCTTTGTCGACGAAGTGTAAGGTTTTATAGCCGACGTGTTTGGAGATTGAACAGCTGACTAAAGAACAAGATTTCATCTTAATATTGAGTATTAAAGGAAGACTGTTTGAGTAATTTTGCATATCAATCGAAGTGTGCATTTCGTAGTGAGGCGTTCGCAAATTTAGTGTGACTAGTGAGGTTCGATCATCGAAAAAGCAGAGAGTGAAGTTCGACTACAGCATTAGAGTGGACTTCGTTGAATCTTCTAAGTATCAAAGACTGTGCTGCTGTTCATAAGAAGACTATGCGAAAAGTATGATGTTGTGGTTGTACATAGGCACATAAGTTGTTGTGCGTTCGAATGTTGTAGTGTTTGCAAAGATCATGAAAAGGGTGAAATTTGATCTAAGGACAGTTGTGATTGCGACTGTGTTCACGCAGTCTATGTAAAAGAAAGCAAAGTGCGCGAAGTAGATACTGCTGTAATTGTGAACAGTTGTGAAGGACAAACGGTGATCAAGTGCTACTGTAATTTGAGAAGATAGTGTCGCTGTAATTTGAGAAGACTGTGCTGCTGTAGTTGCGCAGGTAGTGAAAAGTTGTTTTCAACCAAGTGTAGAAAGGAACAAAGGAAGAGGACAATTGTGCTAGACCGAAGGACTATGTTTGGTACAGAAAAGAGGACCAGCTTTGCAATAACAGAGTTGAGGACAGAGATCTCCAGCCAGAGCAGGGAAGACAGGTGTCTTCTGTGGACAGAATTCCACTTGCTAAGGGTAGAGGAGGTAGAGGTCTTCTAGAGGATCACTAGCAAATCAGAATTAGGGGAAGGTGTATCCCTTGAGCTAAGGCTCATAAAATTTGTAATCAGGAAGGATTCCCAGAGGTTTTGATATAACTTTTAGAGGAAAGTTTTATCCGTGGAGTAGCCCACCTTGGGTGAACCACGTAAAGTGCTGTGTCTCTTTGTGGATTGCTTTTTGTGCACTATTTTACTATTTTTTTTATTGCTATTTTATTCTGCATGTTAATGGTTTGAAAGTTGTATTGATAGATAAAATTGAAAAAGGTCTTATACTGTTCACCCCCCCTCTCAATATAAACTTGTGTTCTTCAATTGGTATCAGATCCAGTGCCTTCGAAAAGTTTAACAGCTTGAAGGAAAAGGTTACAAAGAACACAATGGACTACTCAAGTGGGAATGCATCACCTATTCTGGATGGATCAGATTTTGGTCTATGGAGTGCAAGAATGAAGGTCTATCTTATGGCTCTTGGTAATGAGGTATGGGAAGTTATTGACGATGGGTACACCATTCCTACAAATGGTCCTTACACTAAAGAGGACAGACTTCTACATCACAGCAACTCAAAAGCCATGAATGCAATCTTAAAAGGTTTACAGAAGGCTGATCTTACCAAAGTTATTCATTGCAAGATTGCTAGTGAGATGTGGAAATAATTGCAGGTTGTTCATACAGGTGATGCAAATGTCTGAAAGGCCAAATTAAGACATTTTAAAGGTATGTTTGAACAACTCAAGATGAATGATGATGAAAATATTAGTGACTACATGCTTCGGATGGATGATATTGTGAACTCCATGAAAGACTTAGGTCTTGAACTTGCTGAAAATGATGTGTGTGATAAGATTTTAAGATCTCTTCCTAATAGATTTAGTGAAAATATTTCTGCTATTGAGGAAGCCAAAGATTTAGATAAATTGAAAAAGGATGAGCTCCATAGTATTCTTGCAAGCATTTGAGCTGAGAACTCAAGTAAAAGTTGATGTAAAGAAAGAGGCGACTTTCAAAGCTATCAAGAAATCGAAGGGCAAATAGATTCAAGAAAGTGATGAGTCTTCTAGTGAGGAAGAGGCATATTACGAGCGGGGAAAGGCAAGTTTTCCAGAAAGCACAAAAGCAAGAAAAATATAAGATGTTTTAACTGTGGGAAATTTGGCCATTATGCTACTGACTGTACTATTTCTAAAAATGAAAGTGATGAAGATATACAAGATGTTAAAAGCAAGGACTCTGAAAAGCATAGGTATTACAGAAAGAGCAAAAATGAGTACAGTAATCACCAGAAAAGCAAAGATGAGTACAACAATCATGGAAAGAGGCATTCTCACAAGAATAAGAAGAGCTTCTACTTAGACAAAGCAAGTAAGTGTTCTAGCAGTGATAGTGACAGTTCTTCTAGTGATGATGAAAATGAGATGTTCATTTCAAAAAAAGAGGAAGAACCGAAACATAAATTCATTATCATGAAATGTTTTAGATGTGGAAATTTTGGGCACCTTGAGGATGATTGCAGAAATAATGATTTGGTTGCTAGTATGTATGAGGATGCTTCAGAAAACTACAATGAAGATGCATGTATGGTTTTTGAAAAAGGTAGCACCTCTAGTGATAAGAAATTTGGAAAATGCTGTGATAATTCAAAGTGCCATCAAATAGAGGATCTTGAATGTGAACTCAATAATGCTCTTAGTGTTTTGAAAAAGGAAAGAAATAAGAATGATAGACTCAAGTTTAAGTTAGATGAATGTTGTATGGAGATAGATGAACTTGTAGAAAATCTTGAAGCATCTATGGCTAAGTCACAAGAACTCAAGAATGAGTTAGATTCTAAAATTCTGGAGTATAGAGAGTTAGAATAGGAAATGGCTTATTTGAAAGAAGAAAATAAAGAGTACAAGGATAAGCTCTACAGATTTCAGGATAGCTCCAAGAAGGTTAAATTTCTCATCAAAGGACAAATAAAACCAACAGATAAAATAGGTCTCGGTTTCGTTGAGCCGCACAAGGAACAGGTTGGGGAATCTAGCAAGAAATTTCAAAAGGAAGAGAGTCCTGTTGAAGAAAGTACTTCAGATCATGAGTCAGTAAGTGATGAATACACAGAAACAAAAAATGATATTCAGACTGAGAAGAAGAAGTTTTCAGGTCCCATGAAGTCGAATAAAAGAAAATTTCATAGCATATATTTTGCGTGTCACAGATTTGGTCACATGGCTATACATTGCATGACTCAAATGAAGAGAGTAAATGACAGTTTTAGGATATGTAATTTCTTTCAAGGGTATTGTTACTCTTGTCAAAAATTCGAGCACAAGGCAATTTTTTGCAAGGCAAATAACAGGAACTGGGTTAGTCAGAACAGGCAAATTCAAAGAACAGTCATGCCAAATATTGTTACTTGCTATAAATGCAACAATGAAGGTCACCTAGTTGGATAGTGTAGAGCTGATCTTCTGAGATACAGGAACATAAACAACAACATGAACAAATCCAAGGATCAAGGCATGGATAAGAATAGGAATGATAACAAAAATAGGAAAAGTGATATGAACAAGTCCAAGGATCAAGGTATGGATGAGAACAGAAAAGATAAAAGAAACAGGAACAGTAGTATTAACGAGTCCGAGGATCAAAACAGTGACAAGAACAGGAATACAGAAAAAGAATTCAAGAGAAGGCCCGACAAAGAAATCTTAGACACTAATGATGATGAGTGTCTAATGGGAGTATCACTCCCAACCCTGTTTTAAATCACCTCATCAGGAGGTGGGGGAGGGACTAAGCTAAGAGGCTCATTCTTAGTCCCAAGCCCCAAAGGTGACCCTTTGCCATTGATGACAAAGGGGGAGAGATTTAAGTAAGGGGGAGTGTTTTCAAGTGAAGAGGAAAGCTTCAAGTCAGGGGGAGCAAGACTTGAAGAGATTGATTTCAGTTTTGGCTCTTGAAATATGTGTTTTTAATTAAGGGTTGCCATCAAGGACAAAGGGGGAGATTGTTGGCAATTTTGGGTATCTTGAGTAAATTGCCTTTGCCTAAGTTTAATTGTTGTCATTGATGTCAAGGAGCTATTGGTAGTTGTTGTTTTTGATGTCAAGGAGTTCTTGGAGCAATTTTTTTTTATGTCTAAGGATGTGTTTTGATGAAGGTTCCAGCTGGTCAGTAAGTCTCCAAGAAAATCAGAGTAGCCTAGTTGCCAAAAATCCAAAAAAAGATAAGTTAGAAAAAGTTTGCAGGCTGCTGGAAAAACTGTCGCGATTTCGCGACATGTTTGAGGAGAGAGAAAGTTTGGCCAAAATTGTCATGATTTCACGACATGCAGGAAGGCAGAGGCAAAGTAGGCAAAAGTTTCGCGATTTCGCGACATGCAGGAAGGCAGAGGCAGAACGGGCAAAACTGTCATGATTTTGTGATAAGTTTCAAAGAAGTTGTACGGATGCAAAAACTGTCGCGATTTCGCGACAAGTTGAGTTGGCAGTGTTGAGTTGTAGGAAGTGTCACGATTTCATGACAAGTTTCGAAGAATTTGTATGGATGCAGAAAGTGTCACGATTTCGCGACAAGTTGAGTTGGCAGTGTTGAGTTGCAGGAAGTGTCGCGATTTCATGATAAGTTTCGAAGAAGTTGTACGAATGCAGAAAGTGTCACGATTTCATGATAGGTTGAGTTGGCAGCTTGCAGTTGGCAAAAGCATCATGATTTTGTGACATTTTCCAGTTTCACGAGCAGTTGGCAAGAGAGAGCTTAAGGTAGCAAAAGCGTCGTGATTTCGTGACATGTTTAATTTTCGCTAGTGCAAACCAAGAAAAGGATGAAGAAGCAAGAGGTGTCACAATTTCACAATAGAGTTGTTGATGACATTAGCAAAAGGCAAAAGTGTCATGATTTTGTGACAGTAGTAGAGAATAAGACTTTGAAGTCCAGAGCATCATGATTTCATGACAAGAATCATGATGACGTCAGCAAGAGGCAAAGGTGTCGCGATTTCACGACAGTAGCAGAGAAGAAGGCTTTGAAGTCCAGAGCGTCGTGATTTCGTGACAAGAATCATGATGACATTAGCAAGAGGCAAAGGTGTCATGATTTCACGACAACAGCGAAGAAGAAGGCTTTGAAGTCTAGAGCATCACGATTTCGTGACAAGATTTACGATGACGTTAGCAAAGGCTGTAATGTCACGATTTCATGACAACAAACCAAAGAAGGTGTACGGTAGTCAAAGGCATAGCGATATTGTGACATTTTTGAGTTTCGTGCAAGAACAGCTACAAAACAGTAGAGGTGGTTAAAGCTGACGAAGTTAACCTTTGTCAATGAAGTGTAAGGTTTTACAGCCGACGTGTTTGGAGATTGAACAGCCGACTAAAGAACAAGATTTCATCTTAATATTGTGAGTATTAAAGGAATACTGTTTGAGCAATTTTGTGTATCAATCGAAGTGTGCATTTCATAGTGAGGCGTTCGCAAAGTTAGTGTGACTAGTGAGGTTCGATCATCAAAAAAGTAGAGAGCGAAATTCAACTACAGCATTAGAGTGGACTTCGTTGAATCTTCTAAGTATCAAAGACTATGCTGTTGTTCATAAGAAGACTGTGCAAAAATTATGATGTTGTGGTTGTACATAGGCGCATAAGTTATTGTGCGTTTGAATGCTGCAGTGTTTGCGAAGATCATGAAAAGGGTGGAATTTGATCTAAGGACAGCTGTGATTGTGACTGTGTTCACGTAGTCTGTGTAAAAGAAAGAAAATTGCACGAAGTAGATACTGCTATAATTGCAAATAGTTGTGAAGGACAAATGATGATCAAGTGCTGCTGTAATTTGAGAAGATAGTGCCATTGTAATTTGAGAATATTGTGTTGTTGTAGTTGCGCAGGCAGTGAAAATTTGTTTTCAACCAAGTGCAGAAAGGAACAAAGGAAGAGGACAATTGTGCTAGATTGAAGGACTGTGTTTGGTACAGAAAAGAGGACCAGCTTTGCAGTAACAGAGTTGAGGACAAAGATCTCTAGCCAGAGCAGGGAAGACAGGTGTCTTCTGTGGATAGAATTTCACTTGCTAAGGGCAGAGGAGGTAGAGGTCTTCTAGAGGATTACTAGCAAAGCAGAATTAGGGGAAGGTGTCTCCTTTAAGATAAGGCTCATAAACTTTGTAATCGGGAAGGATTCCCAGAGGTTTTGATATAACTTTTAGAGGAAATTTTTATCCGTGGAGTAGCCCACCTTGGGTGAACCACGTAAAGTGCTATGTCTCTTTGTGGATTGCTTTTTGTGCACTATTTTACTGTTGTTGTTACTGCTATTTTATTCTGCATTTTAATGGTTTGAAATCTATATTGATAGATAAAATTAAAAAAGGTATTATACTGTTCACCCCCCCCTATCAGTATAAACTTGTGTTCTTCATCATCCAATGTGGGCTACTCCACGGATAAAATCTTTCACTAAATTTTATCAAATCAAATTCTAGGAATACCTTTCACGATTACAATGTTTATGGGCACCAACCCAAAGGAGACACAAATCCCCTAGCTCTGCTCTGACTGGTGATCCATTAGAAGACCTCTTCTGCCTTCACTGCCCTTAGAAAATGGAACTCTATCCACAGAAGACACCTATCCTCCCTGCTCTGGCTGGAGACCTCTACCCTCAACTCTATCACCTCCAAAGCTGGTCCTCGAATTTGCACTAAACATAGTCCTTTGGTTTAGCACAAATGTCCTCATTCTCTTTCTCTGATCTACACCAAACATAGTCCTTCGATCTGGCACAAATATCCTCGAATCTGCACCAATCTCTATCCTCAACTGGTCTTCAAATCTGGTTCACAAAAGTGGTTCACAAGCTTTCACTAAAGCTTGCTTGATCTTCACCCAAGTCTTCACCAAGACTTGTCTCAGATCTGCTTTGCAAGTTCTTACTAGAACCTGCCCAAACTACTTCACAAGCTCAAGAAAAACTTGCTCAAATCTGTGCAACAATCCCTCTCAATGACTTGTCCAAAACCATCAAAGCCTACGCACTATCATCGAACGTCACAAAAATGATGCACCCCACAGCTTTGTGCTTTTCTGCTCTTTGTGCGCAAACACAGCAACACCGTCTTCGTGTACTTTGATTCCTTGCGATCTCTCTCACTTAGACGATTCGAAAAAATTCACTCTATACACTACTATCAAATTTTGCACTCTGCTCTCAGCGACCGGACTTCTCCCCCACACTCTATCTGTGAATGTCTCACTTCGAATGTACACATAAAATTGATACTTTAACTCTTCTAACAACCCTCCTTTTATACTAATACTTTCAAGATCAAAACCTTGATCTTAGTCGGCTACACAACCCTAAACTACATTGGCTGCAAACCCTAATCTTTGTCGGCCCAAAATTAACTTTGTCGGCCTCACTGCCTCTGCAACTCTTTTATAGCTTCTGTCATGAAACTACAACATGTCGTGATATCACGACACCTTTGCAATCGTACACTTTCTTTTGCCTTTTGTCGTGAAAACATGACACTTTAGTCTTTAACGACTTCATCTAAGCTCTTGTCGCAATATTGTGACACTTTTGTCTTTGTCAGCATCAACTTTGCTTTTGTCACGAAATCATGACACTTTTGCCTCTGCAGACTCCGACTTCACTTCTGTCGTGAAATTGTGACACTTCTGTCTTCATAGTTCACAACTTGGCTTCTGTCATGAAATCACGACACTTCTCCTGTTGAAGACCTGCTTTGTGTTTCTGTCATGAAATCGTGACACTTTCTCCAACCGAACGCTGCCATCTCAATCTATCGTGAAATCGTGACACTTTCTCTTCCTTGCACTCTTGTCTGCTTGCACTAGCGAAAACGAAACATGTCACGAAATCATGACACTTTCATTGCCTTGTGTTTTTCTCTGCCTTATGCCCATGAAACTGGAACATGTCATGAAATCGTGACACTTTTGCCTTCGAGCTCTTCCTTCTTGAATTCGTCACGAAATCATGACGCTTCTTCTGTTGAAGACTTGCTTACTATCTCTGTCATGAAATCGCAACACTTTCTGCATCCATAAGCTTTCTCTTCAACCTGTCATGAAATCATGACACTTTTTGCATTCGTACGACTTCTTTTTAGCCTATCGTGAAATCGTGACGCTTTCAGCTTCCGTACGTCTTCTTTGCAACCTATCGCGAAATCGCGATAGTTCTCATTTCGACTTCTATAGCATGTCACGAAATCGTGACACTTTTTCTCCTTAGCGCTTTTCTTTTCTTCGGGTTGCAAAAACCCGACATGTCACGATATCGCGACACTTTTTCTCCTAGACTCTCTCTCCTGCATTATGTCGCGAAATCGTGACACTTTTTCTTTTGGACTCTTTCTCCTGCAACATGTCACGAAATCGTGAAACTTTTTTTTCCGACCAACCTTCCTTGCAATATGTCCCGAAATCGCGACATTTCTGACTCGAACATTATCTCTCCTCTTTGAGTTGCGAAACTGTGACATGTCGCGATATCGTGACACTTTTCTAAAAAGCTTTCTCTCGCCTTCTCAAGTCGCGAAAATGCAACATGTCGCGATATCGCAACACTTTTCTAGAAATCTTTCTCTCTCCTGCTTAAGTCACGAAAATGTGACATGTTGCGATATCGCGACATTTTTCAAACTTACTTTCTTTTGAACCTGTCATGCCGAACCTTCATCAAAACAAATTATTTTACATCAAATCAAATTCCTTTAACAACTTCTTGACATCAATGACAACTTATTCACTTGAGCAAAAGCAATGTACCCAAGGTACCCAAAATTGCCAACATTATCTTCCTTTCGTTTCATCCTTTGAAATATTTCAAAAATAATTAATGATAGATATATCATCAAACATTCTTTTGAAGTAAGCATAACTATGTTTTGAGCATTCCACCAAGTTTTGAAAAGTACTTCATGAAGATAACCAATTAATGTCATAAAATTTTCTTCCCTTTTTCCTTTGAGAAACAAAGAAAATATTTCTTTTAAACTAGTAGATAAATATTTGTATCCATCAAAAGTATCTATTAAGTTTTGTGAATAAAACTTTAGTTCATGAAATAGTTCTTCATCATTAAATGCATTCTTCACTATTTCATCCATGTTTCTTTTAATTTAATATTTTAAACCTTTGAAATAGAATTCCTTATTCCACCTTAGTCTTTATATGATAGTCTAAGAACACTTTTCAATTTTCAAACAATTATGTTGTAAGCCTTATATCTCCCTATATTTTTAACTTATAAATTCTAATTTTAATTTGAGTATATGATCAAATTCTAACTTTTAATTCGTTAAATCTTGTAGTATATCTTTTTTTCCTAATGTTTCGAGAATGATCAAACAATAGTCAAATATCTAGGTAGGATTAATTTTAGCTTCCTAGTATTTTGAATGTAAAATAGTTTTGATAAAATACTTATCTTTCTAAGGTTTCCTTTGATTTGAATCCATTTTGTCTCCCTAATGTTCAAATTCTAGTCTTCACCTTATTTCTCCGTATTTATGAATAGAAAGCTATAGATAATTTTTATGTAATTTTAATTGATAAAATTCTCTATCTTCAATAAATTTAAGTTGGATTCCTTATGTCTCATTAATTTGAGCAAGAGACTAATTCCAATGTATTTTTCCAACTTTCTATCAACTCTATGTTGTGCTTCTTATATATTTCAATTTTCAATTATATAGTTTCTAAATTTCAATAACTTATTATTGTTAGAGTTAGAGTCTATTACATCATTTGGATCATGTAAATGTACCTTCCTAGGTACATACTTAGGACATTAGATTACTTTAGGGGGAAGTTATCTAGTTACTTCATGCAATGTAATAAATGCACAAGTTGTAAATGTGCAAGGTGTCCCTTGTACAACTAGGTAGAGTGTTGGCCAAGGAATCTATCTTCCATTATAAGAGGCCCTCATTGTAAGAGTTTGATAAGCAAGTCAGTAGGTAGTAGTAGGAGTAGTGGGTGACTCCATTAGTGATGGAGCACATTATGGTTCTGTAGCATCTTGCATGGAGTGTCCATTTCCTCCATAGTAATATTATATTTCCATCATTTCTATTTATAGCATATTTCTAAAATCTTGTGAGTTTACTTTCTTTTTATATTTTTGCATCTTGTGATTGTCATCTCCCATTGTGATCTACCTCAAAATCTAATAGTGGTATCAGAGCCATGATAGATCTAGTCATAGTAGGTCAATAGGAATACCACCATTATTATTGAGTCTGAGTTTTTTTCAACTTGATGTGCCATTAGACCAGTCACTATCAAAAATTCTCAGAAGAGTCTAGGTGGTAGAATTAGGGAGAGTCACAAGTGAGGATTAAAATAAATCTCAATTTCAAAAAATACTAAGATTGTATTTGACTAGAGTCTCTCCATAGAGTTACAGGAAAACTTGTGAAGACCAAGACTTAGTATTCAATCCACTAGATTGATAGATCATCTAGTGAAGATCATCCAGAATATCTGGAACTTGGTAACTATTGCTTGAAGGTTCTTCTTACTATAAGGAACTAACTCTCAGATGATTGGGACACCTCCTACAATAAAAATCTAGGAGATTTCAACTTTGTTGCCCGAAGGTCAGAGTGCCTTCATAGTGTAGAGATTAGTTGTTGTAAAAGAAGAATACTACAGAAGAGACTCTAGGAGAAAGAGTCATAGTGAAGACTAGATATTGAAGATCTCTATCGATAAAGTCAACTTCACAAAAAAAATGCCATAGAAGCCTTGATCTAAAAAATGCCATAAAAGCCTTGATCTAAAAAAGGCCACAGAAGCCTTGATCTAAAAATAAAAGGCCACATAAGCCTTAATAAAAAAAAGGCCATAGAAGCCTTGATCCTGAAAAAGACTCCAAAAGAGAGTACCTAATTCAAAAGTAAATTCATATTTTAGTACTAATCATTTGTTGTAGGGATAGAAAGAGATCCAGTGAAGTTGGGAAACTTCCTACAACAAAGTTAGGAAGAGTATTTGCTTCAGAATCATCTAACACTTGAAGCAAACTTGAAGGTGAAGAGATCAAGTGAAGATCTCATTGAAGAAACTTCCATTCTTGGAAGGATGAGAAGGACTAGGAGGGCCCTATTCAGATCCAAAAGTAGTAGAATCAAGAGATCTAGGAAGGAGATCTCAATTCTAGAAGTTGAAGAAGAAGGCCTCAAGGAAGACCAAAGTAGCTATAGAATCGAAGACCTAGGAGAGGTCTCAAGGAAAAAGGCTTGGAGAAGCCTTGTTGCTGAAGCAAGATCATCAAAGAGTTCCTAGAAGAACTCATTGGAGAAATTCTCCATCAAGGAGAAACTTTCTCACAAGGGAAAGACTTGGGACAATTGTCGCCATCCAAAAACAAGCCCAATCAGGAGAAGAAGAATTGGCAAGGAGTGCCAAAGAAGATATAGAAGACCTCAAGACATTCAAAGTCTTGAGAAGAAGAAGATCCTGCTTGAAGTCAAAATTCGACAAGAAGACTCGAAGACAAAAGGAGTTTGTCAAAGCTGAGAGACTAGAGGATTGCCCAAATATTCCTTTGAATCCATAGCAGAAAGGAGAAGACCAAATCACCAAACCCCAGGCTCGTGAAAGGAAGTTTGAGATCTATTTTTGGTGAAGGAGGAGCTACTTGGAAAATCTTACAAAAGTTATAGAAAGCAACAAGCCTGATCTACATTCTCTTCAAAAGCTATCAAAAAGGTAAGCAATTATTGGTGCAAGTGAATTCATTATTCATATTACAGATTTGTTAAAGCACCTTATGTTAGATCAGAAATTGCAAAGAGGAATATTGCATTATAAGTCTTCAAAGAAGTGCAAAAAGGAAAGTTATTTTTAAGGTTCATTTGCACATTAATTTGGAGTTGATTAGATTACAAAATTACAACTATCTATCAACTACCTATCTTATATCTTGAAAAAGAAGATTGGATCCTACAATTGTGTTTGTAGTGAAATTTGTAGATTATATTTGAAAAGTTGTAGTGGAATTATTAAGAGCATATTTAAGAAATCAGTGGAGCAATAAGGTGAATTTATTGTTACCATTTATAGTGCATCTATTAAGCACTATTCTAGTTAAACTATTAACTAGTTGCTCTATATTTGTTTGTGTTGATTAAGAAGCACAAAAAAAAATCTGTAGCACTTTAGTGGCCAAAAGAAGCCACCATTACAAGTAGAAAGGTGGAGTAGAAAAACCACCATTGAAATCCTTGAAGGAAGCCTCAAATCGAGACCTTGGAAGTCTCAAGATTCAAGGAGAATAGAAGGATTCTTTTTTCAAGCACAAAGTGCAGGAATCCTCATTTTCAATAGCTTGGATTGACTATCATCCAAAAGAATCAAGAAGGATTATAAAAATTCTTCATTTTAGGTGCAATAATTACATATTACAAAAGGCACCTCCTTTGTTCCTTGGAAGAACAAAGGCATTACCATTTACAGGGGGGTAGAAGGACATTCTTATCTAATAAATTTGCGGCCAAGGGAAGGAGCTATCCAAAGCTCACACAAGCAGTAGATTTATGACCAAAAGGAAGAGCTACCGGAGAGCTCACACGTCCTTGTCCAATAGGTTTGTAGCCAGGTGAAGGAGCCCATACAAATAGTAGAGTTGTAGCCAAATAAAGAGCTACCAAAGAGCTCACACGTCCAGGAGTTGAGGTGTTTAAAAACACCATTTTTCTTCCATCAGAATCAGCCCTATAAGGCAACACATCACCTACAATAGTGGAGCCATTGGAATAAGGGATTAACACTCATGCATACGTAGAAATAAGGATAGTATTTAATGAAGTATTATCTACGTAAAATATGAAGCATTGGCTATTCTAACTAGTGGCAAAGGAAGGAAGAAATCAACATTAGAAATCTGCAAACAAGTGCAGAGAGAGGAAGCTATACCTAAGGCATCCATTGAAGCGAGCGTCCACCAAGAGAAGAGATCGAAGGTGTGCCATAATACCATGAAGCTATCCAGTTGTAGCCATCCATCGCCCTCTCCAATCCAACTTGCAAAATAAATCTTGCATACCAATAAACATAGCAAGCTCACATAGGGTGTAAAGATAAAGGAGAAATTAGGGTTGCTTGGAGTATTAGAAAGAAGGCTTGCATGCACAAGCCACTTGGCATGAACTCTCTATATCTCCCAAAATTCAAGCACTCACCTAAAGGGAGTTACACTTAGTTGGAGGGAGTTAAGATTCATTGGAGGTTACCACCAACCTCATCATTGCCGAAGGAACATCTATCACCACCAAATAAATGCTCATTGTTGAAGAAACACTCACTACCGAAGGAACGCTCATCATTTCCAAAGGAAGCTAGCTTATAACACTTCATGTGACACTTATCATGAAGCCCATACTTCTTAAGATGTCGATCTGGGAGAGCAAAAGATACAGTAGTAGAACACAACCAAGCAAAGCAAGGAGCAGTCAAACCGAGTTAATGCATCAAGGTGAAATGTCTATACACCATTCAATGGTGTAAGGAAGATATTAAAGATGTTATCATAAAGCCAGCATTTGGAGAAGCCTAGCAAGTGATATTCAAATCCGCAAGATTGTAGAAGTAATCAATCACCAATCGAGGGACAAGTTTACATCGGTCAAAGAGGGCTCTAAATTGCCCATAAGCACTATGCAACACGTAGCTACGGATCTACCGACATACAATAGTGAGGAGCGATTGAGGTAAAATATTTATGCTTGTCTTAACATAAGGTTTATGGAGTTATAAGGAAACATATTTTCATTAAACAAGCATACTTTAGATTTGTTATTATTTGCAAAAGTTATCAAGGAGGAATAAGGGATATTATTATTGTTAAAATTACTTGCAAATATTATTTTCTAATTTTTCCAAACTTGGGAGTTATAAGGAATACAACATCAACTTAGGAATTGGAAATTAGAAAACATTAAATCAATCAAAGAGGGGTATTTAAAGAGGTTTATTAAAAGTCTTCAAAAGTTGGGTTTTTATAGTGTTGTCTCAAAAACACTTAAAGAAAGGAAAATAAATACCAACTTCAAAACCTCTTCAAATAATTAGTGCTTAGTTCAATAGGAGTAATAAGGAGATAGAAAAGTTGTTTTTTGTATTTACAAAATTTTACAAAATCAACTTAAAATTGAACTACAATTTACAAAAGCACTATATTGATAATACATCCTATCCAAAACATCCTAGGGAGTCATAAGGCATTCTACAAAACTTGGTAATATTAGCATCAATAAAAAAATATCAAGTTCTAAATTCATTGGATAGATGTAAGCTTGCTACAAAACCTAAAACTTATTAGGTTTTTGAACTCTCATCATTAGGGAGATATAAGGAAGTCTACATAACCTAAAGGTTAACAAAGTTCTTTATCAAATCAAGCTCTTATATATTCTAATATTGGGAGCTATAAGATATACTACTAAAATTTCATGGATGAAATTCTGAGAAAAGCTTTCAATAATGAAGAGCTATTCCAAGAAGTAGAATTTTACTCTCAAAATTTAATAGATACTCTCGAAGGATACAAGTATCTATCAACTAGAAATAAAGAGAAATTCTCCTTATTTCTTAAGGAATCCAGAGAAGGTAACTTTGCAGCCTTGATTAATTATCTCCATGAAATCCTCTTCACAACATGGTGGAACTCACAAAAATTGATTATATTCTCACAAGAAGAGTGTCTAATGATTTATCTATCATTGATTGTGTTTGTACTTACTCAACACAAGAAGCAAGTTAGCAACAAGGAACAATATTATTGTGATGATCAACTAATTTTCCATGAAGCAGAAATTCCACCAGCTCCAATGCAGAATCATAGAAAGAGAAGAAGGAAGAAGAAGAAAAAACATATCAAAAAGGGACACTACACTACAAATACTGAACCTATTGGGCACACTCAAATGAAATAGGAACCTATAGCATCATATTACACTGCATCAATTAAAGAAATAAACTACTCGATGAATCTAATCACAGTAATACAATTTCCATTATCCAATGGAAGAAGATCCATATTGAAGACCAAAAGTCTTCAGTACCCAAATAATGTAATACAAGGGGTGTTAGAGTTAGAGTCTTGTTGGTCACGAATCTACCACAGGAAAGGATTTTTACAATTGCGCCCTAGACCCGGCCAACATTGAAAGGCTGGAAGCAAGAAATGGCTCCCAGACCAATCTCCAGAGTGGGCTGGTTCCCTTCACTACTCTAAAAATGGGTTTAAGATAGGGTTGCTGGAAAGAAATTAAAAGTTGCAGAAAGAAATGAAATATGGCCACAGGCCGAAGTGATGGGATCAGAAAAACAACACGAGGAAACTACAAACGCAACAACAGCAAGTAACATAAAAAATCAACTTAATCTTCGCACAATCACATGCCGCAAATCCCTCCAAACCACATTCCAGGAATCATACCCTGATCACAGTATTTAAATCCAGTATGCAGAATTTAAATGTAATAGCAATGCGGGAATACGAATGCTATTAGAAATGCAGAAAACAGAAAAGAAATTCATCCATGCAACGCTTGAAAAATTAGAAATTGATCCTTTTATTCTCGCAGATACAATTCCAGTTTCTAGCAGCAAGTTTTTCCAACCTTTGTAAATGAAAATTACATTGGTTTTTATAGAGGTCCGTCCTCTTTGCATCATTAAATATTTAAAACCGACCTTCTTGAGATCTACAACCATCACTTGGAAATCAGGAACACGATCCCCTTAATAGCGGCCTCGAGGAAATAAAAATTAAATACCATGAAACGTTCACGGCCCTTCATTAAATTCGTTTCTTTTAAAATATGCATGAAACCATTGACTCAATCCATGAACAGCAGCTTCGAACCAAGAAAATCTTTAATTTTGGTGGCCTGGGTGCTCTTTGACCTTGACCGCATTGAAAATCCACAAAGCATTTAATTCGGGGCAGCATTTAATCTTCGAAAATCGGAAAAACCTCCTCGAAACTCACAAAACTGCTTTGGGCCAACAATTTAAGCATTAATAATTAATAATAACAATAAATGTGGCAAAAATTCCAACATTCTTGGCGGCTCGCGGGGTATACAGCTCGTTGTATGCAAGAATCCAGGCCTGAATCCATTGGGCACAGAGTCATATCAAAATAGAAAGCTGGCTGCGGTGATACATCTTAGTGAACTGCTGCAATACTCTTCGCTAAAAAAGCTGAAACTGCAAGAACCTGCACATAACTGGTCATGAAACAAATGGAGTGGGAGGATGGAGTGAGATCTTGCGATTGTGCAAGCGGTGAATGCAAATGGAATGGTAATATAATAGAGTGATGAAATGGGTGAAAGTGATACGGTGAACACAGTAGCAGAATGCGGCTGTACTATCGGTTGCAATGGAAATGGAATGAAAGTAAATGAACTAATGGAATGGAAATGGAAATATGAAGGCTATGGAATTAAAATGAACTGAACTATAAATAAATGCGTAAAATGACAGAACTTAGAAGAAAGGGATAAGAAGGAACGGGAATAATAGGAATGGGGAAAAGAAACAATAGCCGTGGCTTGTTTTTTTTTTTACTACAGAAGAAAAAGAAGGAAGAAGATGAAGAAAGGAAAGAGAGGAAACGGGGAAGGGAAAAGAAGAAAGTGCTAGAAAGCCACCAAACTGTTGGGAGGAGAAAAACAAAGGAAAAACAAGCATCTACGGCTCGCAGGCAACAAAAGCCGAGATGAATAAATAAAAACAATACCACTCTCTTTTCTTTCTTTTTTTTCTCTTCTTTTTTCTATTTTTTTTGTTTTTTTTTTAAATACTATATACAATAATTCACGACATGATTGGCATGTCGCCACCAGACATCCAATCTCAGAATGTTATCCGGTAAATCTGCAATGTCCCAACCAGATCTGATCATACTTAAGTCGGTCCTTGAAATTGGGCTGGCTCCTTCCTGAAGTTCTCCATGGTGCGAATAGGATGCAATGCAGCAGATTATCCTTCTTACTAGTACCCACATGGAGGACTTCTTCAGGTACCGGATGTAGTGGCTGGAACCAACACCACCACTTTGCAGACTTTACTGGCTGTGGGCTGAGTACAGGCTCCTCTAACTCCTTGATGTGATCACAGGGCTCTTCAAGTGAGAAATATGATTCTGGGATCTCCTCAGGCTCTGAAATTTGAACTTGTTCTTCTACTTGGCCCATCTCTTGATGAAAAATGCAAGCAACCATATTGTTCATTGCTGGAAAAGTGCTTGCATGTCCCAATCCTTGACTTTGGACGAGATCTGTCCCTTGAACTCCACATGACTGCATCTCAGGGATCTGGCATGAATGTGCAGGGTAAACAGGAGCAGCAACCACCGGAGAGGGTAATGGAGTTTCTCCCCACGATAACTTTCTTGATAAGAGCAATAGTTGTTCCGCTCGCACTGCTTCCTCAAAGATTTGTGGGAAGCGTTGTTCACCTGACTGCAGCAAAAAGAGACCTATGTCAGAATTAAAAGCTCGAACATAAAAGAGGTGGGCTTGGGTGGGTGATGGACGGATCTTCTCTGGAATTCTCTTCCAACTTATTAAAAATCGGACATTGAAGTTCGTGATGCTTTCTTGAGGTGCTCTCTTGATGTACATGAAAAATTGGTAGAGATCCAAAGAACTATAGAAAGGATCTTCGTCAAATCTTTTGATCAGTGCTCCCGCTAGATCGTCCCATGAGCTGATGCTTTGACATTTGAGCAGTCTGTACCACTGCAATGCTCTTCCTTCCAAAGACTGAACCAGAAGTCGGATCATGACATCTTCGTGTTCTATGACATGGATCATGGACAGAATAGCAATGTCTTCAACATGTGCCAGAGCCATGCCTTCGGTACCGTCATATTTTGCCAGATTCTTCAAGGCAGCTTCGGGAATTTCATGTCGAACTTGCAGATTCAGAGGGCCAGGATCATCCCATCTAGAAAAAACCCTCGCCTTTGTGGCAGTGTTCTGCGGAATCACGGCCATCGCCATTAAGTCAGAGTCGCCAGATGAACATTCTTTGAAATTTTTTTTTTTTTTTAAACAAAAACAGGCGTCCATGAACAGATCTTCAACTCAGCAAAGTCGCCAGATGAACTTAAAAATCTCCGCTGTGAAGCCAAGACAGCTCATCAAATCTTGAGACCTCCGGGTGTTAAAACGTGCCAAAACTGTTGGCACCGGTGGGGTTATCACTTTGGAAAATTATGCGTATCCCACCGATTATGAATTCTTGGAGACAGAAACAGTCTGTCCCACCGGGCGTGCCAAAAACTGTTGGTCACGAATCTGCCACAGGAAAGGATTTTTACAATTGCGCCCTAGACCCGGCCAACATTGAAAGGCTGGAAGCAAGAAATGGCTCCCAGACCAATCTCCAGAGTGGGCTGGTTCCCTTCACTACTCTAAAAATGGGTTTAAGATAGGGTTGCTGGAAAGAGATTTAAAAGGTTGCAGAAAGAAATGGGAAATATGGCCACAGGCCAAAGTGATGGGATCAGAAAAACAACAGCAGGAAACTACAAACACAACAACAGCAAGTAACATAAAAAATCAGCTTAATCTTCGCACAATCACATGCCGCAAATCCCTCCAAACCACATTCCAAGAATCGTACCCTGATCACAGTATTTAAATCCAGTATGCAGAATTTAAATGTAACAGCAATGCAGGAATACGAATGCTATTAGAAATGCAGAAAACAAAAAATAAATTCATCCATGCAACGCTTGAAAAATTAGAAATTGATCCTTTTATTCTCGCAGATACAATTCCAGTTTCTAGCAGCAAGTTTTTCCAACCTTTGTAAATGAAAATTACATTGGTTTTTATAGAGGTCCGTCCTCTTTGCAGCATTAAATATTTAAAACCGACCTTCTTGAGATCTACAACCATCACTTGGAAATCAGGAACACGATCCCCTTAATAGCGGCCTCGAGGAAATAAAAATTAAATACCATGAAACGTTCGCGGCCCTTCATTAAATTCGTTTCTTTTAAAATATGCATGAAACCATTGACTCAATCCATGAACAGCAGCTTCGAACCAAGAAAATCTTTAATTTTGGTGGCCTGGGTGCTCTTTGACCTTGACCGCATTGAAAATCCACAAAGCATTTAATTCGGGGCAGCATTTAATCTTCGAAAATCGGAAAAACCTCCTAGGAACTCACAAAACTGCTTTGGGCCAACAATTTAAGCATTAATAATTAATAATAACAATAAATGTGGCAAAAATGCCAACAAGTCTATTACATCATTTAGATCATGTAAATGTACCTTCCTAGGTACATACTTAGGAAATTAGATTACTTTAGGGGGAAGTTATCTAGTTACTTCATGCAATGTAATAAATGCACAAGTGTCAATGTGCAAGCTGTAAATGTACAAGGTGTCCCTTGTACAACTACATAGAGTGTTGGCCAAGGAATCTATATTCCATTATAAGAGGCCCTCATTGTAAGAGTTTGATAAGAAAGTCAGTAGGTAGTAGTAAGAATAGTGGGTGACTCCATTTATGATGGAGCACATTATTGTTCTGTAACATCTTGCATGGAGTTTCCATTTACTCCATAGCAATATTGTATTCATTTCCATAATTTCTATTTATAGCATATTTTAGAAATCTCGTGAGTTTACTTTCTTTTCATATTTTTGCATATTGTGATTGACATATCTCATTGTGATCTACCTCAAAAGCTAACAATGATGGTGATGAATTCTTTATAACTCCCTAATTAGAAATTTAGAAAATAAGGATATTTGCAAATTTAATATTTCTATGTAGAAGTTCTTATTCCTCCAAGTCAAATTATTTGCAAATATTTCTATGCTTGAATTTCAAATAAAGTAATTCCAAAAGCTTTCAAATTAAATCCTCCTTACTTCAAAAATATTTCAAATCATTCAAAAAATCATCTAAGGTTATAGTTCATCAATGCAATTCCTTATACCTCCATTCATTTAATTAATCTCAAGCATAATAGATTAACTAAGCTTAACCTTAGTATTGATATTCCTTATACCTCCTTGACCTTTATGAAAATGAAAATTGATTTGAATATTTTATGTACCTTGTTGAATATGGTACACTACGTATTCGGTATGCTTCTCCTGTGATTTCTTTACTCTGTAACTTGCACTCTATTTTAGGCATTGTCCACTTTTTAGACTTCAATGCAAAACAATGTATTTATTCACTGCATTTAATGTATTCTTTATGTATAGTGCTCTCTAAGACTTTGATTGTCCTCCTAGTGCTAGCTGGTTTCTTTGGCCATAGAATATGTTGTGCTCTCCTCACTTGCATTACATTCTTATTTCAAGAATATGCTTGTATGACTTGTCCTTCATGCAAAAAATATGTTTTGCTTTCCTTATGTTAGTTGGAGTTACCTTTTGCACTGTGACAATTGGCAATGTAACTCTTCACTCCTCTTATGAATATAATATTTCCTTCCAAGTGGTGGTGATTCTCTTCTACGTAACATCTATGCCTCTTCTTTGTAACACTCCTCTACTCTTATGTGATTGGTAACACACTACTTATCCTCTATGTAGCATTTTTCCTTTTCTTTGTAACACTCCTTTACTCCTCTTTGCTTGGTAACACACTGCTTCTCCTCTACATCTGATAGCAACTTAATTCTTTACCAAAAATGCTCCTACTTTTCAGTTCATCTATACTCGATATCTTATTTCCAATGTAACCATAAATGGTGTTTTTATTTATCTCAATGACTCACTAATTTTGGTGTTCTCCACTTCTATGTAACGATGCTTGCTCTTGGATTTGGTGGCTTCTTGATTTTTGGTGCTCATACTCTACTCTTCAATGTCTTAACTTGTGTTGAGTAACACTTTCTTCTATGGCACTTAAGCTTTCTTTCAATGATTTTTTGTCTGCCTCTTTGTCCAAAAAATGGTGGCTCTTCTCCACTATGGTGGCTCCTCCTTCAATATGGTGGTGCTTTTGTTTATGCTTGGTTGTTCTTAAACACTTTGTAATGGCTCTTCTTTGGTGGTTTCTCTTCCATGATGGCTCCTCCTCATTGGATAATCTTCTAAAACAACTCCTCCTCGACTCTATGCTTAGTGTTTTATTCTTTGGTGACTCCAATATTCTTAATGTGCCAAAACATTTGCCTTTTGAATTGTATATTGTCTCCAATATTTTCTATAGAATATCGGCTTATTTATCTTTCAAAATATAGTAAGGAGTTGATATTTTATATTTCCTTATATCACATATAACTTCTCCTTTCTTTGTTGCAAATTTTAATCCAATGTGAATGCTATCTTATTGAACTATGAAGACATAAACTTGATACCTTTCCTTTGTTGTTTTAGAAACTCGAATATGGTGCTTTTCAAAAACTTAAATAATACTTGGATAAAATACTTTAATAACACCAAATTTTAAATATTTTTTGGCCTCCTTTGTAGCTATCTTTCTTGGTTATTTTATTCACCCTTTGCTATCTTGATTTTGTGAATTTTACAGCTCTCCTTTCTACTCTATTGCTGCCTCAAACTTATTAATTTTGTAGCTCTAATTGCTACCCAAATTTTTAAACTTATAGCCTTTAATTTTTTTTCCAAAAATCTGATTTTTGTGGCTTCAATTCTCCTCCAAATTACTTCACTCAAGCTCTGAAATTTTTAGCTATTAGTGCTGCCCTCTTGCTGTCCAAAATTTTGCAAGTTTTCAGCTTCAAATGCTGCCAATTCCTCCTTCGCTTTATCGTCTAAAGCTCTCTCAAATATGCCCTGAATTTCTCTAAACGGTAGCTCTCTTCTCGTCTTCTAATGCTGCCCAATTTTACAGTCCAAATATCTTAATTTTTTGCTCTAAAATTTTGATTTCTTCTCCTTTATCTTTCTGTCCAAAAATAGCATTCAATTCCTCCAAATTTCTACCTTCTTTTGTTGTCAAGACTTCCTTCAATTGGTTGTTCAAGGGTATTTCAAAATCTGCCCAAATATTCTTAAATTTGCAACTTTATTGCTATCTTGTGACCCTTCAACTTTTGGCTTGAAAACCAGCAACCTCCTTCTTTGCAAATCAGCCTTCAAATATTTTATGGTTGTCTTCAAAACTTTTAAATCTAGTGGCCTCTTTTAGCTTCTTTCTCCTCCAATATTTTTGTCAAATTTTGACTTCAAATCTAGCCTCTTTCTCAAGAATATGAATGTCTTGAGGTCTTCAAAAATCCTTACAAAATTTGTTAAAATTCTTGCCAAATCCTTCTTCCTTTTGGGCTTGTTGTCAGATGGTGATAATTGTCCCAAATTCTTCTTATCATAAGCTTCTTCTTCTTGAAATCTTCTACCTTGAGCTTTAATCAAATCTCATATAATGGCCACTTATTCAATTTCTTCAATAGGTATTCTCTAGCCTTCTTCTTCCTTCTCCTTCCAAGTTTTCTTGAGACCTCTTTCCTTGGGTCTTCAAATTTTATAGCCCCTAAAATCTTCAATAGGACTTTTCCTAGTCCTCCTCTATCTTCAGTCTTCTATCTTCTATCTTACAAATCTTGAAGTTCTTCAATGGGACCCCTTTCTTGGGTCTCTTCCTCAATCTCACTAGAGCTACTTTCTTCTTTCTTCAGTATACAATCTACAATATTCAATCTTCTATGGGGACCTCCTTCTTGGGTCTCCTCAATATTCAATGACTACTATTTTGCTACAAATAGAACTAATCTCCTACAACAAAAATTAGATAGCATCAAGCAAATGCATCTAAATCTTTATATCTCTAAAAATCAATAAACTTCACTAGTTATCCTTCAATCTAGTGGAAAATAATTTATGCTAAGTCCTAGTCTTCATAAGTTTTCCTGCAACCCTATGGAAAGACTCTAGCTAGAAAGCAATTTTAAAAATTCTGAAAAATGAGATCTCCCAATCTCCTCTCAATCTCTCTTGTGGCTCTCCCTATATCCTGTCAATCTCCCTTGTGACTGTGATACCACTGTTATCTTTTGATGCTATATATTTGATGGAAAAACTACCACAAGGTCTAAAATGAGCATGCACTATTAAATATAATATAATAGAATTATACAAAGCATGTAAAACTCATTGTTAGCTTTTGATGATATATGTAGTGGATATATCTAACATATATCCTAATAAAATACAGGAAATATGAAAGAAAGTGAAACAACAATATGACTAAAATATACCATAAATAGAAATGAATAAAATACAATGAAATATGAGGTTACTCTGTTAATATGAGGTAAAGAGCTACATTGTACTCCATACAGGAGTACTACTACCAATAGCTTGACATAAACTTGATATAATCTTGATGTGATCTTGATAAAGGGGACATCTTGCACATTGTCATTTGTGCATTTATTACATTGCTTGAAGTAACTAGATAACTTCCCCCTAATGTAATCTCCTATCCTAACTATGTACCTAAGGTGTTACATTTACATGACCTAAATGATGTAATATACTCTAACTCTAATACCCCCTTGTATTACATTATTTGGGTATTGAATATTTCAATCTTCAATATGGATCTTCTTCTTGAGAATGCTCTTTGATTTGATCAATTTTATTTTTTCTTTGGAGTCCTCCTTTATCAGGTTCATCTTCTTCCTCTTTAGCTTTGCCTTTGAATCTGGTCTCTATGTTCTTGTAGGTGGTAGTACTGTTGCTTGATTCCTACAAAGATATTTTCCCTTCTTTGTCCTTACTCTATCCAAAAAAATTTGAACAATCTATCAAGACATTAAGACAAGATCTTGAATCAGTAGTTCTTGAAGTATCAATACTGCATGAGGATATATTTTCTAAGTATGATTCACTTAGTTCTATTTTCCTTTTATAAGCTTCTATCAATCCTTTCAGTTCAACATTTTTATTTTTGCAGCATTTGTATGTAAGTAATGCCAAATACAATATGCTTACAAAATCTAAGGGAAGTGGAATGTTATCCTTTTCATTTTCAATTGCTTCTTTGAGTTGAGCTTGTAGATAATATTCCATGGTGTCAAACTCATCATCTAAGGCTTCACGTGAATCAAACAAGTATGCTTTACCCTTTATAAGTAGATTCATGATTCCAATTTTTATGGCACTTGTTTTTTCCTTTGAGAGAGTATTCATGCATTTGTTTGTTGTATTATTTGAAGTAGACATAGCTCTTTGGATTAGAGTATAGAGTGATTTGATAGAGCTTGTATCTTATGTGATAGAGTCTTCTTATGTAGTCTACCTTATGACTCCATAGAAGTATGAGCTTAGGTTTTGTAGGCTTCCTTATATCTCCCTAGTTAAGAGATGAATTAGTAGAATCTGTGTAGTCTTCTTTTATTTTCCCTAGTATTGATTTGATTCTTGAAGCATTATCTTGTAGATTTCCTTATGACTCCTAGATGGATTAAGTAGTTGATAATATTTGATGAATGCTATTATTATCAAGTTTTGTAGAATACCTTGTCTCCCTAGCAATTTTGGAAATGCTATATGTTAGCTAAAGTGATTTTGAGAATAATAGTTCAATTTTGAGTTGATTTTGTAAAGTTTTGTGAATGACAAAAATCAACTTCTTTTACACCTTATTACTCCTATTGAACTTAAGCACTTTCTATTTTGATGAAGTTTTAATAGTTGATTTTCTTTTGTCCCTTTAACATATTTTGAGACAAGTATACCAATTAATTTCCAACTCTTCATATTCCTTAATAAACCTCTTTTATAGCCTTTAATAATTTGATATTAATTGTTTCTAATTTCCAATTTCATACTTTGATGTAGTATTCCTTATAACTCCCTAATGTGGAGTATTAGAAAACAATTATTTACAATAATAGAAGTAGAAATCCTTATTTCTCCTATGTTTTAATATGCAAATATTAGGCTATTTTAATAGATATTTTCCCTTTAGATATTGCTTTCAAATATGGTTGATTTATTTTAATGTTTCAACCTTATATTATACCTTATAACTCCCTATTAATGAAAGTAAATTTGATAAAGTAAAAACCTTACCTTTTAATGTTGTACTCCCTATGTATTTGATGTAGGTTTTGAATGTACATGACAATCCTCTTTAATGCCTTTTCATTGAGCGGTGTGCATTGATTCACCTTTGACTTCAATGTTTAGGTGGTGGAGCTTCAACTTTGACTTTTGACCTTCCTTGAATACCTTAACCAGAGCTTTTAATGCTCTTCACCTCTCTTCCAAATTGTGATTCAGGCTACCATGAATGTTGTAAAGGCTACGCCTACTACAAATGCTCCAAATACTATCCTTTGTGGTCTTTGACACCTTTTATTAGATGGAGGATCTTGGACTGTGTGACAAGTGTCACAATAATTATCCTTGAGCACTTGATATGCTTATTATCATTTGTAAAACTCTGCCAGGTAAAGGATGAGTGTTACGATATTGGATGAGCACTCATTCTTTCCAACCTTCTTCCCTATATGTTTTCTTGGTCTAGCTTCTAATGGATGGGCACTTGTATGGTAAACATTATTGTTTCTTCTAGGTGATAAGTGTCACCTTTCCTTTCTGCATGGGCTTTCTACGTAATGCCTCTCCAATGTATATTTGTAATACCCTTATTAACGATGCAATACGACCAACTCTTCCTTTGTTTGATGGTGCTTGATATGAGTTGGTTCCAGCTAGAATAGTAAGCAACACCTTGGGATCTTGGAGTAATATTTTTCCAATGCTTGTGTGGATTTTTTGAGCTACTCCAATGGTGCTCCTTGGACATACGTCATTCAACCTGTTATGACCTCATTTTTGTAGATAATATTACCCTTTAATATAATGCTTCTCCTTGCTTTGTTTACTTGCAAGTTTGGCTGTCCAAAATGTAGAAGATATGAGCCTTTTGAGTGGCTATATTCCCTTGCAAGGAGAATGCTTTTGCATGGATGCCTTGGACTATTTTTCTCCTTGTAAAGAGTGTGCCTTTTTGGTACTAAAGACCTATCCTTTTTCCTACATAGGGTAGATTAGAATAGTGCAATAAAAATGTAAATACTTTGTATATAAAATATCTTTTTGCACCTCATTTTGCAATCTGAATTTTTTGGTCTTATAACAGCTTTTGAAATAGGTGATGGCATATTTGATATTGTATATTTTGTTGTACAACTCTCTTCGTTTCTTTATGACTTTGGTAATAAAACCAAGCTAATAACCACTTAGATAGAATCTCTTTTTGTAGAAGTAATTTCAGCACCTTTTTGTAAATAGCCCTTGGTGCACTTTGAATTTGAGATTCACCAAGTCTCGATTTGAAGCTTTTATTCCTAATTTTGATAGTGGCTTTCTTCTCCACTCCTTGGAGGAATCTGACATAATTTTGGTGGCTTATCTAGGACATAAGATGTTGCAGGTTTTTTGCACCAAATAGTATCTCTAGACACTTTGATAATCTATTGGTTTTTATGCTCTTGATCCTTTAGCAATCAACAAACACAAACTAACCTTTTTGAGAGTAATTAGTGTAGTGAAAAAGATCTTAAAAATACTATCAATTTAATACACTAAAAATATCACCTTATCACTCCAATAAACACTCAAAATAATTTTAGATGCACTTAATAATCTCTACATCTTTTAAGAGTAATATGTAATGAACCCTTAATAAGTATTCTGTAAATTTTCACTACAATAAATATTATAGGATATAGTCTTCTTGCTTTCTAGATAGCAAATAGGTAGACGATAATTTTTGTTCTTTCAAAAATATCCAAATCCTATTAATGTACAAATAATTCTTAAAAATAATTCTTTCTTTTTGCACTTGAAGACTATAATGCAATCTATTCTTCTACAACTTTTAATCCAAATATGGTGCTTAATGGAATTTGATAATGAACCCTAATTTGAAGTTCAACTAATTGCACCCTAGTTGCTTACATTTAATGGATTTTGTAGATGATGTAGATCTTGGTATTTTTATTCACCAAGTTTTTGCTTTGTAGTGGATGGATACACTTCTTTTTTGGCTATCTCGAACAGCTTTCTGCTTCACCAATATATAGCCTTGTTGAGAAGCAACACACCCCCACTGAAAAAAATAATTTTCCATCCTTGAAAACATTAAGCTTTCATTTTGCAGTAGGGACCCTCTTGATGATTTTTAGTTTTAATCCCAGATTTTTACTTGCCTCTTTCTTCTTCAAGTTTTGCCTATGTCAAAGCATCCAAGTTTTCTTGCATTCTGGCTTTGTTATCTTAGACTTCACTTTTTACATGCTAGAATCATTCATGGATAAAGAAAATCTTACATCGGTATGAAGAAAATGCAGAAAACAGATAGATAAATTCATTAAAAATCAAAACTTTCCTTTTTTGGAAGTGTCGCGATATCGCGACGGGTTTTAGAAAATCGGCTAAGTCAGAAAAACGTAGCGATATCGCGACACTTCCATTTTTGGAAATGTCACGATATCGTGACACTTCCATTTTTGGAAATGTCACGATATCGCTACCATTTTGGAGAGAGAAAGCCAAATTGTACGGAACGTCGCGATTTCGTGACATGTCGTGAAATCGCGACAAGTTTTGGAGAGAGAAGGCAAGTCGTATGGAACGTCGTGATTTCGTGACATGTCGCATTTTCGCGGCTACAAAGTGAAAAATCGACTAAGTGTGAAAATGGTCGTGATTTCGCGACATGTTGCGAAATCGTGACATGTCGCGTTTTCGTGGCAGATGGAGGCAGAAGGAAGCAAGTCAAGAAGCAGGTCGTGATTTCACGACACGTCATGAAATCGTGACGTTTTCAGCAAGGAGAGCCCGGGGCATACGGACTGTCACGATTTCGTGACATGTCACGAAATCGCGACAGGTCCAAGGTCAAATCTGCAAGCAGGGGAGCAAGAGGGATCAAAATGCAAAAAATTGACTAAGGCATAGATTCATCACGAAATTGTGACACGTTTGGCAGAAAGGCCCTAAGTCTCGAAAGTGTCGCGATATCGCGATGCCTTCGGGACGTCGCGAAATCGTGACAAGAAATGCACCAAGGCCCTAAGTCCCGAAAGTGTCGCGATATCGCGACGCCTTCGGGACGTCACGATATCGCGACGAGAAATGGAAGAAGCCACAAAGGGAGGCTGCATGGTCGCACCTAAGCAAAAAGAGAACCAAAAGCAAGCAAAGGAAAACACAAGGCATGGAAAGGTCATGATTTCACGACATGTCATGAAATCGTGACATGTCGCATTTTCACGACATGTTGGACAGAAAAGTGCTGAAGGGCAGAAGGGGTCGCGAAATCGCAACATGTCGCAAAATCGCGACATGTCACATTTTCGTGGCCATGAAGGAAGAAGAGTGCCGAAGGGGGAAAAGGGTCACGAAATCGCGACATGTCGCATTTTCGTGACTTGCGAAGCAGAAAGTTGCCAATGCACGGGAATGATCACGATTTCGTGACATGTCGCGAAATCGTGACATGTCGCGTTTTCGCGGCATATGTGAGCAGAAGGGCAGCGACAGAGAAGCAGGTCACGATTTTGCGACATGTCACGAAATCACGACATGTCACATTTTTGCGACCTTGACAGCAAAGATCCAGAAATGCAAAACAGCTGGAAATGGACACGTGTCACGATTTTGTGACACGTGTCAAAGCACGTATCAGATAAATAGGGCTGACATCCAAGTAAACATTAAGGTTTTTAATCTGATTTAGTAATTAAAGTTCTAATTTAATATTTTTAAAGTACTAATCTGTCTTTTTGTCCTTTCATGCAAGAAGCCATTTGGCACTTACGAAATAATGGAGAAATGGCCATAAAGATGAAGTTAAGTGCAAATTAATCGAAGACCGCCATATTGAAAAGAAAGATGTCGGGAATTGCTGTTTCATCCAATTTTTTCAGATCTGACTGCAAAGAGACTTTACGATGACTAAGCTGCTGCCCATAGTGGAATATGTCAGGAATTGGCCGGGAAATGAAAATATCTGCACACAGTTATCGAATTTTGCCGGTAAATGCATTTAATGAAAATTTATGGCAGAATTAATAGCTTGCAGAGATTTTCAACTCGGGGATGGCTCTACGGAGATGAAATGTCAGAGAAGTGGTGATTCATCCAAATTACTCGAGGGCATTAATGAGGGCATTTATTTACAGTTGCGGGTGAATGCAAGTGGCATTCGAATTCTATCTTCTCCATTTATGGCAAGTGACTGCACTGAGTTGCAAAATGGTTAAGTTTTGTCCGGGCTTTGTTTTAAATGGCTTTATATTGTAAAACCCGGGTCCTAGGGTTTAATGTGATAAGATTTAGGGTTTGAGAAGAGGATATTTTGAAAAGATCAGGGTCTGTCCTGAGTCTATAAATACAACTTCTAAATGTAATCGCAGGAGGCGGAGACTTAGAAATAAAAGGCTATTGAAGCAATTTCTTGCAAATTCGATGAAATATTTTATTTTTGGACTTGGAGTTGATGTGCTTTTGTTTTCTGTGATAGCATGGCCAGGAGCCTAATATTTTGTAGATTGTGATAAGTTCATTTTCTTTTGTTATCCGTTTCATTAAAGTTTATTAAATATATGCTGTAAATCTGTGTTACCAAGATTAAATATGTTGTTGGGCTTCATTTGTTCTATTGTATGCTAGGGAAAATCATCGATTTAAGGTTCAAGTTTGTTCTAATTGCTCTGTCCTCACTGTGTGAGCTATGTTGTCGGTGAGAAATACCAATTTTAACGGACTTCCCTTATGTTTATGATTTTCTTCCAGACCTGTTCCACCTTTGCCTTGTGCTCTTAGTTGAAAGTGATCTTAGAAAACTGGACACTTTCTTCTTTGATTTGTTCTGTTGTGAAGCTGATAGTATAGATAAAATTGGTAGTTTTTGCCTTACAGTTAAAGTTTGATAAACTTCTCTTTCTGCCTTACCCTACCCTCTCTTTTTTTTATCGTGAAATGATCCATTTTTAGTTTCTTTTAATTTTGTCTTTTATTTAAATCTGCTGACCCATGAGAGCTAGATCAAAGAATCAATTTTAAATCTGATTGTCAACAAGTGACAACTTCTGAACATTACTGAATAATTTCATTGAGCCCGTTGTAAGGTAAGAAACAGTCCATATTGAAAACTATTCCAGAAGTAGAAAAGAGTGAATTGACATTTGACCCAACTCTGTAACTCGCACCTTGGATAACCAGTTAGATCCTAAAGTGAGTGGTATTTATCCTGTATAAGTGTTATCAGAGTTTCCTACTCATTCTTCACAGGGTGTGTATGAAATTCGGACCAACAAGCCTCAAAATTTCTATCTTGAGGCTTGTATTTGGTGGCTTGATCCTTCCAGTGATCTTCTAATTTCTTCTATAGATTCATAGAAATCCTTTCTCTAAATTGTACCTTCTTTTTGTGAGAGGTAATCTCCAAATCTCCTGGATTTGGTAGGCTTATTCTGTCTAAATATATCTTCAAGATTCTTGTTAAATTTTGACTTCAAACAGGATATTCTTCTCAAGATTCTAATTTTCTTGAGGTCTTCACTGGATTCTTATTCTAGGATTTGGCACTCCTTTCTAAATTCTTCTTCTCAAATTTGGTACTCCTTGTCAAATTCTTCTTCCCTTGGGCTTGTTGTCGGATGGCAACAATTGTCCCAAGTCCTTCACTATCAGGAGCTCCTCCTTGGTAGTGTATTTCTCCAACGAGTTATCATAGGAACTCTTTTGATGATGCTTCTACGATATCTACAACAAGGCTCTCCAAGCCTTCTTCTTTTTCTTCTCCTTGAGACCTCTCCAAGGTCTTCTATATAGAAACTTCTCTGATCTTCCAATTGAGGCCTTTTATTCAATCTTCTACTTCTGGAAGTGTTGGTGATGAGATCTTTCTCTGATCTCTAATTTTGTTGCTTCTGAATGAGATATTAAATCAATAAAGGATATCACCAATATCTTATTTCTTGGACTCTTCTCTAGAGTCTTCTTCAAGGACTTTTTTTTGGAGTTTTATTTTGAATCAGTAAATTTCTTCTAGAATTTTCTTTAGAGATCTCTTCTTTGGAGTCTTCTTCTAAATCAAAAATTTATCTTCTGAATCAAGAAATTTTCTTTGAAATTTTCTTCAAAAAATCTTCTTTGGAGTTTTCTTTTGAGTTAGGAATTTTTTTTTAACTTTTCTTTAGGAACTCTTCTTTAGAGTTTACTTTTGAATCAAGAATTCTTCTTCTAAATTAGGAATTCTTCTCTGAAGTTTTCTTTAGAATTAATGATTCTATGGTCTTCTTCTTGATCAAGACTTCTATGGCATTTTTTTCTTCTACAATCAGCGTGTTTTAATATTTAATGGAGATCACCAATATCCTATCTCCTCATTGACTCAACTTTTGTAGTCTCTTATTCATTTAGTATACTATAAGGCTACTATGGAATTTTCTTTACTTTTGCACTTTGCAAGATTACAACTCTTGTAATAGGACCTTCTTCGAGGTCTTTGAAATCTTCAGTCTTGTTCCTTGTTGCAAGCACTAGAATGATTCTAAGAAGATATTCATCCTAACTATCTAATAGGAAGCTTCCCAACTTTTTCTTGAATCTCCTTTTCCTGCAATAAGTTGTTAGAAACTAGAATTAAAGAATTTGTAATTCTAGAGATAATAATCTTCACTAGTAAAGCTGTTAAACTAGTGGCTTGAATGTTGAGTCCTAGTCTTCATGAGTTTTTATGCAACTTTGTGGAAAGACTCTAGCCAAATATAATCTCAATATTTTTGCAACTGAGATTTATTTCAGTCCTCACTTTTCTAATATTGTTGATTACTATGGCTATTTCTATCAAATGATCCTAATGGCAGCTTTTGCATGCAGTAGCACTCAATGGTAGATTTGATTTGTAAATATGCAGATCAACAGTAGTAATGGTGACTCTCTCTATTCCTCTTGACCTACTATACTTCTCTTATGATGGATTTATGTCCTCCTATGTTGATTCAACTGTGGCTCTAATACCACTATTAGCTTTTGAGGATATATGCAATGGAGAGATCTAACATGGGTCCTAATAAAATACAGGAAATATAAAAGAAAGTGAAACAATAATATGATTGAAATATAATATAAATAGAAATGATGAAAATACAATGCAATATAGAGGAAATGGTCACTCCATTAATATGAGCTAAAGAGCTACATTGTACTCCATACAAGAGTACTACTACCAAGAGCTTGACATTAACTTGATACGAGCTTGATGTGAGCTTGATATATAATCTACCACTATGAGGCCCTTTATATAGGAAGATAGATTCCTTGGCCAACACTCTACCTAGCTATACAAGGGGACACCTCACACATTACAACTTGCACGTTGCGACTTGTGCATTTATTACATTGCTTGAAGTAACTAGATAACTTCCTCCTAAAGTAATATACTATCCTAACTATGTACCTAAGGTGGTACATTTACATAATCCAAATGATGTAATATACTCTAACACTTATAATAATATTTTGTAACTACTTATAAAACATCCATTAATGAAAGCTCACAAAAATAGTATCTTCTTACAAAATGTGGAGATCTCAAATACTCCATGCTCCATACAAGTTCTACATTATATCTAACTTGCACTCTACTCTAATATTTCTTGTCCTATGAAATGGCAAGATGATTTGTATTATGCTCACACAAAGATCAATATATAATGGGATATGACTCTTGGCCTTCCATCTTCCTATGACTCTTCACTTTCCTATTCTATGAACTCATGTTTACATGGACTATGATGCACATTTACATTATTTAATACTTTGTACATTCTAATATTACTTGTGCATTTATTACATTGTATAAAGTAAATACTCAAACCCTAATCTAAGATATACTCCTAATCTAAAGATGTATCCAAGGTGGTACATTAGCATGTACCAAATAATGTAATATATTCCAATACTTTTTGACTTGGAATATGGTACTACTGATGCATTTGTGGATGTAGGATTAGGTACCTCTCTTCGGTGGGAATATAAGATTAAAACCACCTAAAGTGAGAGATATACTAGGGAAGTGATGATGATGACTTAGTCATAAGCAAATTAGAGTAACATGGAAAATTTACTTTTCACATAAATGCATATCATATTTTTATTTTCATATCCGCACCATTGGTATGGGACATTTCTTGTACAATGAGCCTCCTCAATAGGGTTGGTTATAGCATTTGGTCTATTTAAAAATAAAGGACCTTCCTCCTGGGGATAAAACAATTTTGTGGGATTTGATACTATGCTTTGCTTGCTTATGCTTTACTTTATGGATCACAATGGCTATGTTGATTAGCAAGGCGTATATTCTTCCCATTACTTGAGTGGTTTCTTATTAAATCAAGTATAAGGTAAGGTCTTCATAATAATTATATGCATGAATGTGGTTTTTATTTATGTATGGTTATTTATTGCTTTATTGGGTGGTCAAGATGCCTTTGAAGCCAAAGCTTTGCTTTTTTCTAAAGACTAGTTTGTAACTACCAAGCTCACCAAGGAGGATGTTGCATAACACTCGATGTTTGGTGTGCATCACTTGCAGTGTCATGGCTTCTCCTTTAAAATTGATGTAAGGCTGAGTAGAATATTTTGTTGAATATTGGAGGATGATATAGAGGAAACAACAAGGTTAGGAGATGTGGAGATGAGTTGTGGAGTCCTTGGGGAGCTAGTTTCAGGTGCTTCCTTTACTTGGTTGAAGCCTTTATTTTTTTTACCTATGTTAGACATGTTGTGCATTGATGTTTTTCTTGTTTGATTTTTTATTTGCCCTATTTTATTACTTTGTTTGGCATCATTCCCTTGTTTGTTGTTTTCTATTGTTGTGTTAGATGTTTAAGCCTATGTGAGACATAGTGTGGCATCTCATTAGGTTCCTTCTTTTGTGATTTTAGTGTTGGTTTACTTTGAGCTTGTTTTCTTTGTCATCGATCGAGTAAGTGGTGTTGACCCAGTTGAATTTTTTTGTTCCCTATTTGAAAACCACCTTTCACCCCAGTGTCAAGAATATTTCCCTCTTGTGTGTAGGCATAGATTTCCCAAGGTTTTTAGGAATTTTTCACTCTAGCTTGGAACCTTTGTTTGCCCTATTTTCATTGGTGCTCTATGCTTTTCATGGAAAATATTTTTAGGGTTCTTTATTTTAGTTTGATTAATGTTTTTGCTTGGGTGATGCTTTAATATAGTTTGATTTATGAATTGACTAAACTTTAAGATTTTACTTGGGTAAGATTTTGTTTAGTCTAATTGATGTTTTATGTCATTGCTTTGATGAGCTTTATTATAGTTTAATTAAAGCTTAATACTATTGCTTTGGTGAACTTTAAAATAAACATAATGATTTGGTAGGCTTAAAATATAGAGTTGTTTCTATTTTTTAATTAAAGCTTATGGTAATCAATGGAATACTTTCATAAATCTTTAGTAGAATGGTAGAAGAGCTATGTGTGCTTTTAAGCCTTTCTTCATTAGTTTAATTCCCTTTCTAAGTAAAAAGCATTTATATTATTTCCATGTTTTAGGAAAGCTCAGGATGCTTTTTTGAAAAACTCTTGTTTAGATTGTGGATGGGTTTATAATTATTGTTGCGGCTAATAAAAGCTTTAAAGGAATAGATACTTAATTTTTTCTCGTGGTTTGTTTTTAAGTAGGAAGCTTTATTTATGCTTTGGTTTTGAAAGAGAAATCAAAATAATAATTCTTGAGACTTTTGTAAGTTAAAGGATTATTATTAAGAAAAGTATGGGATTCTCTTTGGTTGGGTGTTTTATTTGTGCCTTGGTTTTGAAAAATAAATAAAAATAATAATTCTTGAGACTTTTGTAAGTTAAAGGATTATTATTAAGAGAAGTATGGGATTTTATTTGGTTGAATGTTTAATTTGTGCCTTTGTTTTGAAAGAGAAATCAAAATAATAATTCTTGAGACTTTTGTAAATTAAAAGGATTATTATTAAGAGAAGTATGGGATTCTCTTTGGTTGAATGTTTTATTTGTGCCCTGGTTTTGAAAGAGAAATCAAAATAATAATTCTTGAGACTTTTTTAAGTTAAAGGGTTATTTTTAAAAATAAATGTATGGTATTCTTTGCATGGAATGTGTTGCTTAATCATTCTTGAGAACTAGGTTAGTTAAAGAATTATTATCTAGAGAAGTATGGGATTCTCCTAGTTTGGTTTTTTTTGTTCTATGCATGGTCCTTTGCATATTGGTTGCATTGCATTTTAGATTTGTCCTAATCCCTAAGTAAAGCTCTCATGTTGCGGGTGGATCGAGCATCAAATAAGTTGTGAAGATGTGATCGATAGTGGATCTCGGATAGTGATTTTCTTAAAAGGACTTCTAGAGTGGTAGAAATAACACCTTGATAAAAAAAGTCTAGAAAACAGTAATTGCATAATCAAAGGAAAAAACAGAGAAGAAGAACACATTACACAAGAAATTATCCTAGGAAACCCTTTCGGGAAAACCCCCAACAAGAATATCTTCTTATTGTATAAACTTAAACATCTTCAATACAATAATATCCTTTCACTCACTTTTCACTTGTGATTACATTTCTTGCAAATTCACTCATCAAATCCTCATGCAAGTGTTGCTTTCTATACTAACAATACAAGAAGGCTTTTTACAATACCATGGGCACAAAACCATGGGCTGATATTACATTAACACAAAAACACCCATATGGGTCTAAGAAAAATATTAAACCCCCCAAAAAAATTCCTCAGGGGCTAACACCCCCGTACCCCTGCTCGGGGCCCGGCCCGACCTCGAACCTCGATGAGAATTTTTTTACAGAGTGTAAATTCCTTTCAAAGTTAACCCCTCCTAAATAACATGGAAAATATTCAACACAATTCCAAAATTCTCCCACTTGTTGAATACTTTCCATAGGGGCTAATAACTGCCATTGTCAACTATCAAGGGCAACCATACCCATAGATATTCTACACCAAGAAAATTTATAATCAAGTACAACCTTTGTTAATGTCAAATTTATCCAATATCACCCAGTTCTCTTCAACCATCTCTCTCACAAAATGGTACTTGATATCAATATGTTTTTACCGATCATGAAAACTAGGATTGTTTGCAAAAATATTGCACACTGACTGTCACTATCAATTCTCACAGCCTTATGCTTAATGCCAACTATTGAACACAACCTTTGTAGCCTCATTGCTTCTTTACAAGTATGAGTTGCTGCAATGTACTCTACTTATGTAGTGGACAAAGTAACAATTGATTAATTTTTACTCATCCAACTTACTATCCCTTAAAATAGCCTAAACACATAAGCACTTGTGGATCTTCTCTTGTCAAGATATCTAGCCCAGTCAGCATCCACAAACTCTTGTAGATTTACAATATCAGTATCTCCAAATTTTTCTTCATAAAAAATAACATAATTTGTAGTTCCACGCAAGTATCTAAATATCCTCTTCACAGTATTCCAATGTTCCTTTCCTAGATTGGACATATATCTTCTAACTACTCCCACTGCACGTGCAATATCAAGTCTAGTACAGACCATTGCATGCATCAAACTGCCAACAACACTAGAATAAGAAACATGATGCATTTCTTCAATTTTTTCATCTATTTTAGGATATTTTTTAGCATATAAATTTTGACCAACCAGATATGGAGTACATACCAGTTTACAATCATGCATCCTAAACCTCTGTAGTATCAAATAAACATATTTCCTTTGATTTAACCATAACTTTCTAATTGCACGATCCCTTATTATTTCTATACCCAAAATAAATTTTGCAACACTCAAATCCTTCATATCAAAATATAACTGAGATTTTAGTAACTTATCATCTCCTTAATGTTAACAATTAACAACATGTCATCCACATAAAATACAATTATAACAAAATTCCATCTTCCTTTTTAAAATATACACAAGGATTTGCTTTGCTTTTTCCAAGTCCAAGTGTCAAAATAAACCTGTCAAATTTTTGGTTCCACATCCTTGGAGATTACTTCAACCCGTAAAGATACTTATTCAACTTGCATACCAAGTCCTCCTTACCTTTTACCCTGAAGCATTTTGGTTGTGACATATATATGTCTTCATCAAGTTCACCATGTAGAAAATTTATCTTTACATCCATTTGTTCTATTTCAAAATCAAAAGCAGCAAAAATAGCCAACATAACTCTAATTGTGTTAGTTTAGCCATAAGATAAAAATCTCACCAAATTTAATTCCCTCAACTTGAGAAAATCCTTTTTCTACCAGGTGAGTTTTGTACTTCTCCAACTTTCCTTCTACATTATAATTTTTCTTGAATAACCACTTACAACCAATAGGTTTTCTACCAAGAGGTAATTTCACCAAGTCCCATGTCTTATTTTTATTCAAGGACTCAATTTATTCTTCCATGGCACTTTTTCAAGACTTATTCTCACTTAATTGAAGTGTCTCCTTTACAGTATTGGGTTCTTCATCAATAATTGATAAATTAAATGCAGAAAAAAATTTGAAGGGCTATACCTTTCTAGGAGTCTTCTCACCCAATCTTATCTCATCAAAATTGGATTTCCAGGTTCTGCATCTTCAACTTCCTCCTAATCTTCTTCCTCTGAATATTACTCTTCAAAATATCTTTGTAATTTATGTTCTACCACAGGTTCTTCCTCTTATTCTAATTTTACCTAAACTATTTCAGGTTCTTTTCTTGTTTGCATTTCTTGTTTTGGAACCCCTTTTATTTCTCTAAAGATTACATTACAACTGTAAGTAATCTTTCATGTTTTTGGATTCATAACTTATATCCTTTCACACCAATATTATAACCTAGAAATATGTATTTCTTAGATTTATAGTCTAGCTTATTCCTTTTCTCTTTTGGGACATACATATAAGCTTTGCAACCAAAACCCTTATTTGATTGAGAGAGGGTTTCTTACCAGTAAACACTTCTTGTGGAGTTTTTTCCACCAAATTTGAGGTAGGAGAACTATTGATGAGGTAGCTAGCTAATAAAATGGCTTCTATCCAAAATTTCTTTTCTAACCCTGCACCGCTTAGCATGCTTTTGGTCTTATCCATCAGGGTTTTGTTCATCCGTTTTGAAACTCCATTCTGTTTTGGAGTATATGGAGATTTTCTATGTCTTTCTATTCCAAAATCCTTGTAAAACTACTCAAATTCATTAGAGAAATATTCACCACCATTATCACTTCTCAAAACCTTTATATTTTTCTCTATTTGATTTTCTACAAAAGCCTTGAACTCTTTATTTTTATTGAAAACATCTGATTTGTACTATAAAAATATACCCAAGTAGTTCTTGAGAATTCATCTAAAAATGTAACAAAATAGATGGATTTACCTAGTGATGGTACTTTTGCAAGTCCAAACACATCACTATGAACTAGATGCAGAATTCCTTCAGATCTTGTAGAACTACTCAGAAACTTAACTTAGGTTTGCTTTCCAAAAATACAGTGCTCACAAAAATCAAAATTTAATGGGCAATCAAAACTTCATGTTGGCAATTTTGGGTACCTTGGGTACATTGCCTTTGCTCAAGTGTAGATGTTGTCATTGATGTCAAGAAGTTCTTGAAGCAATTTGATTTGATGTCAAGGAATTTGTTTTGTTGAAGGTTATTCAGAGCATGATCAGTGAGTTTCCAGGAAGTTCTTAGTAGCCCATTTGCAAAAGATCAAGAAAAAGACAAGTAAGAAAAAGTATGCAGCCGAATGGAAAAACTGTCGCGATTTCGCGACATGTTTGAGGAGAGAGAAAGTTCTGGCAAAACTGTCACGATTTCGTGACATGTTGGCAGAGAAGGAGAGCAAGATGGAAAGTGTCATGATTTCATGACATGTCGCATTTTCGTGACTCGAAAAGTGCAGGAAGGCAGAGAAGGAAAAGTGTCACGATTTCGTGACACATTGCCAGGAAAGTTGTACGGATGAAAAGGTGTCGCGATTTCATGACATAATGCAGAAAAGAGAGTCCGCAATGTGAACTATCATGATTTCATGACAAGTTAGAAGAGAGAGAAAGTTACATGAAAAATGTCATGATTTCGTGACATGCTGTAGAGGTCGAGGTGAGGACTGTCATGATTTCGTGACATGCTGAAAAGCTCGAAGAGAGAACTGTCATGATTTCGTGACACGCAGCAAAAGGAAGAGTCTAAAATAAGAAGTGTCATGATTTCACGACAGGCTACAAAGAAGTTGTACGGATGCAGAAAGTGTCACGATTTCGTGACAAGTTGAAGAGAAAGCTTGCGAATGCAGAAAGTGTCACGATTTCATGACAGGTTGAGATGGCAACATTCAGTTGGAGAAAGTGTCATGATTTCATGATAGAAATAGTTAGCAAGTCTTCATCAGAAGAAGCGTCGTGATTTCATGATGAATTCAAGAAGGAAGAGCTCGAAGGCGAAAGTGTCACGATTTTGTGACATGTTCCATTTTCGCTAGTGCAAGCAGAGAAGAAGGCCATGAAGTCAAAAGGGTCACGATTTCATGACAGAGTTGAAGATGACGTCAGTAGAAGCAGATGTGTCACGATTTCATGACAAAAGTAGAGAAGAAGGCAATGAAGACTAAAGTGTCATGATTTCATGACAGGAGTGAAGATGACATCAGCAAAAGTCAGAAGTGTCACGATTTCGTGACAAGGACGTTGTCAAGGCAGACAAAAGCAAAAGTGTCGCGATATCATGACAATAGCCAAACGAAAGTGTACGGCTGCAAAAATGTCGTGATATCATGACATGTTGTAGTTTCATGACAGAAGCTACAGGAGAGTTGCAGAGGCGGTTGAAGCCGACAGAGTTAACTTTGAGCCGACGATGTTTAGGGTTGTGTAGCCGACGGAGTATAGGGTTACAGCCGACCAAGATTGAGTGTTTTGATCTTGAAATTTATACTATAAAAGGAGGGTTGTTTCGAGTTTGAAAGGATCGAATGTGTATCAAAATTGTGCAAGTTAAGTCCATGGTGCGCAAAGAGCAGTCGTGTCGAATCGATCGAAGTGTGCATTCGAAGTGCGATATTCATAGATAGAGTGCGAGGGAGAAGTTCGATCGTCGAGAAGCAGAGTGTGCGAAGACGTGCTATTGTGTTGCAGAAGGGATAAGTTGATGTTCGATCGAGTTTGTGATTGCGCAGAGGTGCATAAGTTGATGTTCGATCGAGTGCTGCTGTGTTTGCGCGTTCAGTGCAAAAGTTGGCTTCGACCAAGTGCGGCTGTAACAGAACAGAAAAAGAGGAAGAGGACAGACTTGTGCCAGATCGAAGGACTATGTTTGGTGCAGATCAGAGAAAAAGATAGAGGACATTTGTGCTAGACCGAAGGACTATGTTTAGTGCATATTCGAGGACCAGCTTTGCGGTGATAGAGTTGAGGACAGAGATCTCCAGCCAGAGCAGGGAAGACAAGTGTCTTCTGTGGATAGAGTTCCACTTGCTAAGGGTAGAGGAGGTAGAGGTCTTCTAGAGGATCACCACTAAAGAGCAGAGCTAGGGGAAGGTATCTCCTTTGGGTTGATGCCCATAAATATTGTAATCGGGAAAGGTATTCCCAGATTGTGAGTTGATAAAATTTAGAGAGAAATTTTATCCATGGAGTAGCCCGCATTGGGTGAACCACGTAAATTGTTGTGTCTCTTTTGTGGATGGTGTTTTGTGCATTGCTTTGATTACTGCTTTTAATACTGCTAATCTATACACTGCATAATACTGATTTGAAAGTTGTTTTGAAGCAAAAGTAAAAAGTGGTCTTATACTGTTCACCCCCCCTCTCAGTATAAGCTTGTGTTCTTCAATTGGTATCAGAGCGGGTTCCTTCGAAAAGGTTTAACAGCTTGAAGGAAGAACTGGTTAAGAACACAATGGATTATTCAAGTGGCAATGCAGCACCTATTCTTGATGGATCAGATTTCGGTCTGTGGAGTGCAAGAATGAAGGTTTATCTAATGGCACTTGGTAATGAGGTTTGGGAAGTGATTGAAGATGGGTACACTATTCCTGAAAATGGTCCTTATACTAAAGAAGACAGGCTCCTACATCACAGCAATTCAAAAGCAATGAATGCAATCCTGAAGGGTTTACAGAAGGCAGATCTTACCAAGGTGATTCACTGCAAGACAGCTAGTGAAATGTGGAAACAGTTGCAGGTGGTTCACACAGGTGATGTAAATGTCCGAAAGGCCAAGTTGAGACACTTCAAAGGTATGTTTGAACAACTCAAGATGAATGATGATGAAAATATTAGTGACTACATGCTTCGTATGGATGAGGTTGTTAACTCCATGAAAGACTTAGGTCTTGAGCTTGCTGAAAATGATGTTTGTGATAAGATTTTAAGATCTCTTCCTAATAGATTTAGTGAAAATATTTCTGCTATTGAGGAAGCTAAAGATTTGGATAAGTTGAAAAAGGATGAGCTCCATAGTATACTTGCAGCATTTGAGTTGAGAACTCAAGTGAAAGTTGATGTCAAGAAAGAGGCAGCTTTCAAAGCTACCAAGAAATCAAAGGGCAAACAGATTCAAGAGAGTGATGAGTCTTCTAGTGATGAAGAGGCATATTACAGCAAGAAAGGCAAGTTATCTAGAAAGCACAAAAGCATGAAAAATATAAGATGCTTCAATTGTGGAAAGTTCGGTCATTATGCTACTGACTGTATTGTTTCCAAGAATGAAAGTGATGAAGAGAAACAGGATGTTAAGAGCAAGGATTCTGAAAAGCACAGGTACTACAGAAAGAACAAAGATGAGCACAACAATCAAGGAAAGAGGTATTCACACAAGAACAAGAAGAGTTTCTACCTAGATAAAGCAAGTAAGTGTTCTAGCAGTGATAGTGAAAGCTCTTCAAGTGATGAGGAAAATGAGATGTTGTTCATATCAGAAAAGGAGGAAGAACCGAAACATAGATTCATTATTATGAAGTGTCTTAGATGTGGAAATTTTGGTCACCTTGAGGATGACTGTACAAATAATGATTTGGTTTCCAGTATGTATAAGGATGCTTCAGAAAACTATCAAGAAGATGCTTGTATGGTTTTTGAAAAAGGTAGCACCTCTAGTGATAAGAAATCTGGAAAAGGCCTTGAGGATTCAGAAAGCAAACAAATAAAAGATCTTGAAAGTGAACTTAATAATGCTCTTAGTGTTTTGAAAAAGGAAAGAAAGAAGAATGATAGACTCAAGGATAAGTTAGATGAATGTTGTATGGAGAGAGACGATCTTATAGAAAGTCTTGACTTCTCTATAGCTAAAACACAGGAACTCAAGGATGAGTTAGAGTCTAAGATTCTTGAGTATAATAAGTTGGAACAGAAAATGGCTTCTCTGGAAGTGGAAATTAAAGAGTACAAGGATAAGCTGTACAGGTTTCAAGATAGCTCCAAAAGGGTTAAGTCTCTCATCAAAGGTCAAAGAAATCCAACAGATAAAATAGGTCTTGGTTTTGTTAAACCGAACAAAGAACAGGTTGGGGAATCTAGTAAGAGATTTCGAAAGGAAGAAAGTTCTGATGAAGAAAGTACTTCAGATCATGAGTCCGTGAGTGATAGATGCGTAGAAATAGAAAACAAAATTCAGATTGAGAAGAAGAAGTTTTCGGGACCCAAGAGGTCGAATAAAGGAAAATTTCACGGCAGATGTTTTGCGTGTCACAGGTTTGGTCACATGGCTGTACATTGCATGGCTCAAGTGAGGAAAGTAAATGACAGTTTCAGGGGCCGTAATTTCTTTCAAGGGTATTGCTACTCTTGTAAACAGTTCGGGCATAAGGCAATTTTTTGCATGACTAATTACAGGAACACGGTTAGTCATAACAAGTGGATTCAAAGAACAGGTATGCCGAACAGAAATAACAGTATTACTTGTTATAAGTGCAACAATGCAGGTCACACAGCTAGACAGTGTAGAGCTGATCTTCCAAGGAATAGGAACAGGAACAGTGGCATGATCAGGTCCAAGGATCAAGGCATGAAAAAGGATAGGGATGAGAACAAGAACAAGAACAGTGACAAAAATAGGAATGCGGGCAAAAAGTTCAAGAAAAGGCTGGGCAAGGAAATTATAGACACTGATGATGATCAGTGCCTAATGGGAGTTTTACTCCCACCCCAGTTTTAATCTCCTCATGAGGAGGTTGGGGAGGGACTAAGCTAAGAAGCTCATTCTTAGTCCCGAGCCCCAAAGGTGACCCTTTGCCATTGATGACAAAGGGGGAGAGATTTGAGTAAGGGGGGGGGGGGGAGAGCTTCAATGTGAAGAGGAAAGCTTCAAGTCAGGGGGAGCAAAACTTCAAAAGGAGATTCTCAGTTGTTGGCACAGTTGGTTTCAGTTTTGGCTCCTAAGATGTGTTTCGGTAAAGGTTTGCCATCAATGACAAAGGGGGAGATTGTTGGCAATTTTGGGTACCTTGGGTACATTGCCTTTGCTCAAGTGTAGATGTTGTCATTGATGTCAAGAAGTTCTTGAAGCAATTTGATTTGATGTCAAGGAATTTGTTTTGTTGAAGGTTATTCGGGAGCATGATCGGTGAGTTTCCAGGAAGTTCTTAGTAGCCCATTTGCAAAAGATCAAGAAAAAGACAAGTAAGAAAAAGTATGCGACCGTAGGAAAACTATCACGATTTCACGACATGTTTGAGGAGAGAGAAAGTGCTAGCAAAACTATCATGATTTCGTGACATGTTTGAGGAGAGAGAAAGTTCTAGCAAAACTGTCATGATTTCATGACATGTTGGTAGAGAAGGAGAGCAAGATGGAAAGTGTCACGATTTCGTGACATGTCGCATTTTCATGACTCGAAAAGTGCAGGAAGGCAGAGAAGGAAAAGTGTCACGATTTCGTGACACATTGCCAGGAAAGTTGTACGGACGAAAAGGTGTCACGATTTCATGACATAATGTAGAAAAGAGAGTCCAGTGTGAACTGTCATGATTTCACGACAAGTTAGAAGAGAGAGAAAGTTACATGAAAAATGTCATGATTTCATGACATGCTATAGAGGTCGAGGTGAGGACTGTCATGATTTCGTGACATGCTGAAAAGCTCGAAGAGAGAACTATCATGATTTCATGACACGCAGCAAAAGGAAGAGTCTAAAATAAGAAGCGTCATGATTTTGTGACAGGCTACAAAGAAGTTGTACGGATGCAGAAAGTGTCATGATTTCACGACAGGTTGAAGAGAAAGCTTGCGAATGCAGAAAGTGTCACGATTTCATGACAGGTTGAGATGGCAGCATTCAGTTGGAGAAAGTGTCACGATTTCATGATAGAAATAGTTAGCAAGTCTTCAACAGAAGAAGCGTCATGATTTCATGATGAATTCAAGAAGGAAGAGCTCGAAGGCGAAAGTGTCACGATTTCATGACATGTTCCATTTTCGCTAGTGCAAGCAGAGAAGAAGGCCATGAAGTCAAAAGGGTCACGATTTCATGACAGAGTTGAAGATGATGTCAGTAGAAGCAGATGTGTCATGATTTCATGACAAAAGCAGAGAAGAAGGCAATGAAGACTAAAGTGTCATGATTTCGCGACAGGAGTGAAGATGACGTCAGCAAAAGTCAGAAGTGTCACGATTTCGCGACAAGGACGTTGTCAAGGCAGACAAAAGCAAAAGTGTCGCGATATCGCGACAATAGCCAAACGAAAGTGTACGGCTACAAAAATGTCACGATATCGCGACATGTTGTAGTTTCACGACAGAAGCTATAGGAGAGTTGCAGAGGCGGTTGAAGCCGATAGAGTTAACTTTGAGTCGACGATGTTTAGGGTTGTGCAGCCGACGGAGTATAGGGTTACAGCCGACCAAGATTGAGTGTTTTGATCTTGAAATTTATACTATAAAAGGAGGGTTGTTTCGAGTTTGAAAGGATCGAATGTGTATCAAAATTGCGCAAGTTAAGTCCACGATGCGCAAAGAGCAGTCGTGTCGAATCGATCGAAGTGTGCGTTCGAAGTGCGATATTCACAGATAGAGTGCGGGGGAGAAGTTCGATCGTCGAGAAGCAGAGTGTGCAAAGACTGTGCTACTATGTTTGCATAGAGGTGCATAAGTTGATGTTTGATCGAGTGTTGTTGTGATTGCGCAGAGGTGCATAAGTTGATGTTCGATCGAGTGTTGCTGTGTTTGCGCATTCAGTGCAAAAGTTGGCTTCGACCAAGTGCGGCTGTAACAAAACAAAAAAAGAGGAAGAGGACAGACTTGTGCCAGACCGAAGGACTATGTTTGGTGTAGATCAGAGAAAAATATAGAGGACATTTGTGCTAGACCGAAGGACTGTGTTTAGTGCATATTCGAGGACCAGCTTTGCGGTGATAGAGTTGAGGACAGAGATCTCCAGCCAGAGCAGGGAAGACAAGTGTCTTCTGTGGATAGAGTTCCACTTGCTAAGGGCGAAGGAGGTAGAGGTCTTCTAGAGGATCACCACTAAAGAGCAGAGCTAGGGGAAGGTATCTCCTTTGGGTTGATGCCCATAAATATTGTAATCGGGAAAGGTATTCCCAGATTGTGAGTTGATAAAATTTAGAGAGAAATTTTATCCGTGGAGTAGCCCGCATTGGGTGAACCACGTAAATTGTTGTGTCTCTTTTGTGGATGGTGTTTTGTGCATTGCTTTGATTATTGCTTTTAATACTGCTAATCTATACACTGCATAATACTGATTTGAAAGTTGTTTTGAAGCAAAAGTAAAAAGTGGTCTTATACTGTTCACCCCCCTCTCAGTATAAGCTTGTGTTCTTCAATTCATTCAACCATACCTTATATTTTCAATGCTTGCAGGACTTCCTTCCCAATGTATCCCATGCGTTTATGCCACAATGTTATCTTTGATACTTGAATAATTGGAGCTTCTTATACCATATTAATTTCCTCTACAACTAAAGAGTTATTGCAATCAATACTTACAGTGCTAGCCTTAATTTTGAACAAAATTACTATATGAACTCCCCTTGATAACACTAAGCATCCATAAACCATCTTGCAACTATCCTTATTGAATTCCACAGTCACACTTGCATCATTCATCTTACTAACGGATATCATATTCCTTGCCAAACCTAGAATATGCAACACACCATGAAGGGCTTTAACTCTTCTATATTTTAACCTTAATTTGACTCTTCATTGACCTATTATTTTTTTTTTTGAATTGTCTCCCAAGAAAACTTCATGTACATTTATCTTTTCATATTCACAAAACCCCTCCCTATAAGGAGTAATATGAAAAGAAGCACCCGAGTCAATCAACCATGAGTCATGGTGTTCACTTGAGCATGTTGTAGCTACAAATAGGTCCCCTAAATATTCATTTATGGTCTTTGCTTTTGTAGATGTTCTTTCATAAGCCTTTTTAGATCTGCAATCTCTTTTATAATGTCATGTTTTACCACACTTCCAGCATTTCCTTCTATTAGGAACAACATATTTTCCCTTAGATCTCGATCTTCCTTCTCTTGATTTCTTTTTGCTTATTTCTTGAGAATGACCTCTCACAACCAAGGCATCCTTTTGATGATAATTCTTTGAATATTTTTGTCTCATTTCCTTAGATGAAAATTTTCCTACTATATCCTCTACTTTCAATGTAGAAGTAGTATTGGATATAGCCATAACTAGGTTATCCCAGAAGTCAGGTAATAAATAAAGTAAAGTAATACACTTTTCCTCTTCATCCATATTTACATATACAAAGTTTAATTGACTTAACACAGTGTTAAAAGAATTCATATGTTCAGTCACAGAGTCACCATCATTCATCCGAAGAGAATACAACTTCTTTTGGAGAAAGAGTTTATTTACTAGTGACTTTGTCTGATACAGTGGTCCTAGTTTTTTCCATAATAAATTTGTCATGGCCTCTGTCGATACATTCAACAATACTGAATTAAATAAGCACAATATGATAGAGCTCCTTGCATTCCTATTAATCTTTAGTCATTCCTAATTTGTCATTCATGTTGGTTTTACTCATGTGACTATGACCCACCAATCTTTATCCACCAACAGATCCTCCATATTGATTTTCTATAACTCAAAATTTTATCCATTAAATTTTTTTATCTCTACCCATGTGCTTCTTATCATTTTCCTTCACCCAAATTCTTTTGCACACTGCTCTCAATAAAAAATCAATTTATCCCAGGGTTGAAACCTTTATTCCTTGAACAAAGCTAAAACCTATCTCTGATACCAAATGAAGAGAAACAAAACCCGATAAATAAATTCCAGAAAATAGTAATTGCAAAATCAAAGGAAAAAATAAAGAAGAACACATTACACAAGAATTTATCTTGGGAAATCCTTTCGAAAAAATCCCTAGCAAGAATATTTCCTTATTGTATAAACTTTATCATCTTCAATACAATAATATACTTTTTCTCAGTTTTCACTTCCAATTACATTTCTTGCAAATTCACTCACCAAACCCTCATGCAAGTGATGCTTTATATACCAACAACACAAGAAGGGGTTTTACAATACCATGGCCACAAAACCATGAGCCGACATTACATTAACCCAAAAACACCCATATGGGTCTAAAAAAAATATTAAACCCCTAAAAAAAATTCCTCGGGACTAACGCCCCCCCTACCCCCACTCGGGGCCTGACTCAACCCCAAACCCTAGTGAGGAAATTTTTGTAGAGTGTAAAGTCCTTACAAAGTTAACCCCTTCTGAATAACATGGAAAATATTCAACATAATTCCAACATAGAGTAATGTTGTTGTAATGAGCAAAGACTTGCATTTGCTTGAATGATTTGTAAAAAATTGAGTCTATATAAAGAAGAAATATGTTGTTTCCTTTATGTCGTGAGCCATGAAGTTATTGGTTAAGCAATATCTTGTCTTTAGTTAGCTTGGAGTTGTTTTGATTAAGGTTTTAGATTTATGGTTAATCTCTTTAGCTCCTTCATGTTAATTATGGAATGTTTCTTTGAAGTCTTTTGATAAGCTTTGGAAATAAGTAATGTGCTTTTAATTCTATCTTGGATCAAGTATATAATGCTTAGATTCTATATATATCAATGAATGGATGTGGCTTCTATTAAGAGGATCTCTTTGATTTCATCTTTTAGAAATTCTTTTGATGTTTATTAGATTGGAATTGTTTACCTAACTTAGGGATGGGTTATATTGATCCTCTAAGTAAGCCATAATACTCAATCTTGGAATGAGTTGCATGAAGGCAATAACGAATTAGAATGAGTCCTAGAAGGGATTGTGCATAGGCAATAGCTAGGAACTCATAACCATAGGATAAGTTGTTAGAAGACAATAACCAGGGTACTTATGAACCATTATACCTTGAATGTGTGGATTTGGGTATGTCCCACCTAAATATTGAGATAAAGTATTCATAAGATAGTAGTGGTGATCCCTCAATCTTGTAGGATTAAGTGATCATGTCAGTCATCATCGAAGTGGCAATGACCTTGGTTAGCCCGCGGAGGTGTGGTAACTAAGCACCAAGGCTCTATGTTGTTCAACTTGCATAAATGGATAGGGAATAAGGGTTTCCCTTTAAGCATGTAGGTCTTAAAGGATAATCCATACACTATGGTCAAAAGGTTCTATACCGACAAGGGTATGAGAAATATGGGGGACCACTTTATGCATCCTTCTAAATGTGTAGGTTTAGTAAGGTAAACCCCAAAAAATACAATATTTGGCAATTATTTTCCACTGACTATCATCTGCAATGACTTAGAACTCAAATGTGGTGAAGCCTTATATACTAAGTTAAATTATTAAGGGTATTTCCCTTGTGAGACTTTGATTGCAAGTGCTCTTAAATTTAAAAAAATGGGTTGGTAGTTTTGAGTTTTTATAGTTGGTATCAAAGCTCTAGGTCATAGGACTAGAAGCTTCCATGGAGCGTACTTAGGTTGATCCTTGACTTGATGTGCGAATTTGATATAGATACCTCACAAGAAGGCAAGGGTGTCCCTTGAATGGGAGTAGCATATGTTAGTTCATGTGTAGAATGAAACTAATAGAACGTAAGTGCAATTATGGAGAATTGTAATATACCTAGCACTTTTTGTGAATAAGAGATGACACCAGTGTTGAGGTCCTCCAAGAAAGTGGGTTTAATCATTCCAAAGGACACTGAAATAAACCCTTTAGGGTTAAGAGGGACTATGGCAAGGATAAGAGTAAGGTTTTATCTATCCGTAAAAATTTTTGAAAGGTAGAGGAATATAGCAAATACCTTGATAAAGGCATCACCAATGGGGCATCCCTACTCTGACAATTGCAGAAGGAAATAAAGCAATTGGAATCTACGGCAAGGTCATTGCAGTACCAAAAATTATCAACATTAGTTGATACTAGAAACAATTTCCAAACAAATATTAAACGAATCTAAAACATGTAAGAAGGGTAAGGCAAGAACCCATTTTCAAGACAATGTGTTACACTTGTGGGGATCCTCACTATGCCCGCAAGTGCTCTCAGAGAGCAGGGTCAAGCAATAGAGAAGAGGATCCATCGTATTGAACTTATGTCACTACTATAAATCAGGACTTGTAAGGTCAAGCAACATCGATGTTAATTTGTAAGTTGTTTTCTAGAGATCTAAAATTTTTGATAGATAGTGGAGCCACAAATAGCTTTATTTCCACTAGTATAATCGAGGATATGTTGGAAAAGCCTATATTTTTAGAACAAGTAAACAAGGGTGGAAAGTCGAGTATGGTTTTGGGTAAACCTATTCAATGGATCAATGTTTACCTACCACATATTTAACTCTACCTAAATGGTAAACTATATGGTACTTGTATTTGGTACCTCTTCACGCCTTTGACATTATCCTAGGGATGGATTGGTTGAAGGCGCACAAAGCTTAATCAATTTTCAAGATAGGTGGATGGATTACATCAATAAGTATAGGAAGAGAGTAAGATTTCAAATTGGACAAGGTTCTATTCAATCCCACTTACTTTGAACAATGTAGTTAAAGAAGGCCATCAAAAGAGACAACTTGCTCTACGTAGTAAAGTTCAATGGTGAGATTGGAGAAAAATAAGATGAAAAAGTATTTAAGAAGCATCCAATTATTCATGAATTTTGGGATGTATTTCCTAAATATCTTCCAGGTCTACCCCCTCAGAGGGAATTCGAATTTACTATTGAATTAATACCATAAGCCAAACACATTTCAAGGACACCTTGTAGAATGACTTCGATTGAGATGTAGGAACTAAAGGTTCAACTTCAAGACATGTTGGAAAAATGTGTGATAGTGTGTCACCTTGAGGTGCTCAAGTACTATTTGTGAAAAATAAGGATGGTTCCTTGAGGCCATGCATATATTATAAAATTTTGAATAAGGTGACCATTAAAAATAAGTATCCCTTACCATGTATAGACGATCTCTTTGATCAATTAAAGGGTGCTACCATATTTTCATAAATAGATTTGATATCAGGTTATCATCAACTTAGAATCAAGGAATAAGATACCTATAATACAACCTTTAAAACTTAGTATAGGCACTACGAATTCACGATGCTACCATTTGGGTTAACGAATGCACCAGTTGCCTTCATGAATCTTATAAAGTGTGTTCAAAAAGTACCTAGGCCTATTTATCTTGGTATTATTAGATGATATATTATTTTATTCCCAAACTAAGGAATAGAATGACCAACACCTTATATTATTATTGGAAGTTCTAAGGAAGAATCAACTCTATGGGAAACTCTCCAAACATGATTTCTATGCTCTGCAAGTACAGTATTTGGGTTACATTAGCTTGGCAAAAGGTATTGTTATGGATTCAAATAATATCAAGGCTATTCTAAATTGGCCTTCACCTAAAAATATGATGGAATTCAAGAGCTTCATGGGACTCGCATGGTATTACAAATTTTTTTGGAGAAAATATTGTAATATTACCTATCCAATCACCAACCTTCAAAAAAGAGAAAAAATTTTAAATGGACAGATAAGAATGAGGTTGCATTTGAGACTCTAAAAAATAACTTGATAACAACACCAATTCTAAAGATTTTGGATCCTCTTAGAAATTTCACCATGTGTATAGATGCATATCTTGAAGTTTTGGGAGGAGTTTTGTGTCAAGAATAAACTACAATGGCATACAACTATAGAAAACTCAAGAAGCACGAGGTAAACTATGCCACTCACGATCTATAGTTGGTAGTAGCCATGCATCCCTAAAGGTTTACAGGCAGTATTTTTTGGGTTGACCCTTTGAGATAAAAATAAACCATAAAATTTTGAGGTATATTTTCACCCTTATGTTGAACATAGATAGAGAAGATGGGTAGAGTTCTTAGCAGAATATTATTTTGGAATTCAATATATCAAAGGAAATAAAAATAAGGTTATCGATGCTTTGAGCAGGAGAAGGCACATAATCACCTTGAACCAGAGCCATATGGATTTGATGGATAGGGTCAAAGAGATGTAGTTACAAGACCCATATTGCCTAGATATTTGAAATAAAATGAAAGGAACTCCTAAAGAAAGCAAGGGTTTCAACATAAATGATGACTTTTATGCTTTAGGGATCATGTAGGCATACCCAAAATGGGTGACCTAAGGAGATCAATCATGCAAGAGGTGCATAATTCTCCCTATTCCACACATCCAATGGGGTCAAAAATAAGAGAAAATATAAAAAAGATATTTTTAGGGCCAATATGAAGCAAGATATCACTGAATTCATATCAAGATGTTTGGAATTCTATAAATTGAAGGTTGAACATCGTCACCCCATTGGAAAATTGTACCCACATGAAATGGTAGGTAATATCTATGGAATTTATTGTGAGATTGCCTAAGAATAGGTTCTAGCATAATGTAATTTTGGTACTGGTTGATAGATTGACCAAGGTTGCACATTTCATACCAAGAAACATCAAGGATGATGTACAAATGGTAGCACAAAATTTTGCCAAAGAAGTTTTTAGGTTACATGGGTTTCCTGAGATAATCATATCTGAAAATAAGATTCTAGATTCACATTAGAATTTTGGTAGGCTCTACATCTTACAATGGGAACTAAGCTCAACATTAGTTATACACATAACCCTAAAATAGATGGTCAAATAAAGAGGGTTAGCCAGGTTTTGGAAGACATGTTGTACATGTATTGCTTGGATCAAAAAAAATACTTCTTGCATCTAGTGGAGTTTGCAATATGGATATCATGAATCATTAGGGATGGCTCCCTTTGAAGCCTTGTACTATATAATATGTAGAACCCCTCTATCATGGGATAATCTAGAGGATCAGGTGATGATCGGACTAAACATTATCCACGAGATGGAGGAATAGCTCAGGGTGATCTAACTTAGTCTCAAGGAAGCGACTAGTCGTCAAAAGAGCTATGCAAATCTGAAAAGATCATCAAGAGAATTATCTGTAGGATATAGAGTCTTATTAAGGTTTAGACCCATGAAAAGTGCCATCAAGTCAACATAGTTCAATCTTTGCTATGTCGGGCTCTTTGAGATCACTAGGAAGATTAGCCCAATAGCCTATAGTCTTACTTTGTCAACCAACCTATCAAAGATCCATGACACTTTCCATGTATTCCTACTTAGAAAGTATGTTGTTGATCCTACTCATGCGTGGAATGTTTCTAATTTATAGATGATAGATCCTATAGCCATTGAGGCATGGCTAGTTAATATTTTAGGTTTTCATTCCAAGATGCTAAGGAAACAAACCCTAGAGCAGTGTAAGGTCCAATGGGACCAATTTTATGAGAAGTGTGCTAAATGGAAAAATATTGATGAGATGAGATAATAATTTCTAATTTTATTTGAATAAAATCTATGCTACTTTTTGTAGAAAACACAAAGGACTGTATTTAGTCCAATGGGGAGTATGTAACACCCCTACTTGATAGAAATATTATAGACAATAAAATTATGTATTGTTATGAATAATTAATGGCAAGCATTACTCTTTAATATATTTATGAGTACATTATTTTAGACTTGGAATATGGTACTGTTGATGCATTTGTGGATGTAGGATCAGGTACCTCTCATCAGTGGGAATATAAAAGTAAAACTACCTACAGTAAGAGATATACTGGGGAAGTGATGATGATGACTTAGTCATCAATAGCTTAGAGTAATATGGAAATATTATTCTTCACATAAATGCATATCATATTGTTGTTTTTATATCTGCACCATCGTGTCGAGACATTGCTTTCACAATGAGCCTTCTCAACACGGTTGGCAATAGCATTTGGTATATTTAAAAAAAATGAACCTCCCTCTTGAGGATAAAACAATGGAATGGGATATTGATCTTATGCTTTGCTTTATGGATCATAATGACTATGTTGATTAGCAAGGCGTATATTCTTCCTATTGCTTGAGTGGTTGCTTATTAAATTAAGTATAATGTAAGGTCTTCATAATAATTATATGCATGAATGTGGTTGTTATGTATGTATAGTTATTTATTGCTTTATTGGATGGTTGAGATGCCTTTGAAACCAAAGGCTTACATTTTGTTAAATATTGGTTTGTAACTATCGAGCTCGCCAAGGAGGATGTTGCGTAATGCTCCTTGATGTTCAATGTGCATCCCTTATAGTGTTGTGGCTTCTCATTTAAAAATTATGGAAGGCTAAGTAGAATTTTTTGTTGGAAATCGAAGGAGGACATAGAGATAACAAGGCTAGGATACATGGAGAAGAGAAATGGAATCATTGGGGAGTTAGTTTCAAGTGCTTCCTTAGCTTGGTTGAAGCCTTTATTTTCTCTATTTATGTTATACGTACTATGTGTTCATATTTTATTTCTTTACTTTTTGTTTTCCTTGTTTGATTTCTTTGTTTGACATCATTTCCTTGTTCATAATTCATTGTTATTGTATTAGATGTTTAAGCCTATGTGAGGCATAGGGTGGTGTCTCATTAGGTTCATTCTATTGTGCTTTGAGTGTTGGTTTTCTTTGGGTTTGTTTTCTTTGTCATTCTTTGAGTAAGTGGCATCAACCCGTTGAGCTTTGTTTTGCTCCTTATTCAAAAATTACCTTTCATACCAGTGTTGAGTGTATTTCCCTCTTGTGCGTAGGTGTAGATTTCCTAAGGTTTTTAGAAATCATTCAGTCCACATTGGAACCTTTGTTTACCCTATTTTTTGTTGGAACTCTGTTCTTTTTGAGGATGATTTTTTTAGGGTTATTTTATTTTAGTTTGATTAATGTTTTTGCTTGGGTGAAGCTTTAATATAGTTTAATTTATGAATTAACTAAAGTTTTGGCTTTTGCTTGGGTAAGATTTCTTTTAGTCTAATTGTTGTTTTACGTCATTGCTTTGATGAGCTTTATTATATTTTAATTAAAGCTTAATAATATTGCTTTGGTGAGCTTTAAAATAACCATAATGTTTTGGTAGGCTTAAAATATAAATTTGTTTCTATGTTTTAATTAAAGCTTATGGTAATGGATGGAATGCTTTCATAAAGCTTTAGTAGAATGGTAGAAGATTTGTGTGTGTGTTTAAGTCTTTCTTAATTAGCTTAAATCCCTTAGTGAAAAGAGTTTAGATTATTTCCATGTTTTAGGAAATCTCAAGATGCTTTGTTGGAAAACTATTGTTTAGCTTATGCGGATGGGTTTATGATTATTATTACAGGTAACAAAAGCTTTAAAGGGATAGATACTTAAGTTTTTCTCATGTTTTATTTTTAAGTAGGAAGTTGTATTTATGCTTTGGTTTTGAAAGAGAAATCAAAATAATAATTCTTGAGACTTTTGTAAGTTAAAGGATTATTATTAAGAGAAGTATGGGATTCTCTTTGGTTGAATGTTTTATTTGTGCCTTGGTTTTGAAAGAGAAATCAAAATAATAATTCTTGAGATTTTTGTAAGTTAAAGGATTATTATTAAGAGAAGTATGGGATTCTCTTTGGTTGAATTTTTATTTGTGCCTTGGTTTTGAAAGAGAAATCAAAATAATAATTTTTGAAACTTTTGTAAGTTAAAGGATTATTATTAAGAGAAGTATGAGATTCCCTTTGGTTGAATGTTTTATTTGTGCCTTGATTTTGAAATATAAATAAAAATAATAATTCTTGAGACTTTTGTAAGTTAAAGGATTATTTTTTTTTGGTAGATAAGATACTATAGCATTAATACCGAGTTTTACAGGTTGACCCAAAACCTTTTACAAAAATCAGCCCAGGGTTGTTGATGAACATATCATTACTAAGGATCCTATATATGTAAAATCTACATGTCGCCAAAGCCATTACATCTAGTAAGGCACATAGCCTGTTATCAAAAAGAAACTTCCCATACAACATTTTGGGTATACCCCGAGAAAACACACATGCATCATAATTACAAAAAAGAAACAGACATGGATCCCTTCCTTGAGACAATGGAGAAACAAAAAGCTGCAGACATACATAGTAGAGTACTGAAAAAACTCCCACAAGCTCTGTATTGACAGTTACTCTTAATAATTCTTTGGTAATTGCTTTCTTCCATATATGGCATGCTTTGGTACCACATACTATCTTGGCCAATCAGCCTTTGAGAAGTGAACCTGTTGGCTAGATTTATGGCGGTGGCTATCTGGTGGTCCACGTGGCTTTGGTTCGAAGTCTTATATTTCCATTTCTTTCCCTACCTGTGATTATCAACCAACCTAAAATTACTAAGATGACTAGAAGCCATGTTATCTAACATGTGACTGTCCCCATTAGTCTTTGTGGTATTTCCAAGCAACATCCATGAAGACTGACAGCTCAGATAATTTTTAGTGTGAGTCAAATTCAAAAAAGATACGAAAATATTCCTAGCCTTCGAACTTATAGTGCCTTACCTGTTGGTAAATTCGACTATAATTCTTGCCATTCTTGTTGAATAAGATCCTCTACTTCACTCAAGACATCGTGTTCCCATTTGAAAAGTCTGTCACCATTGACACCCAAATTGGCCATCTTATCAGCAATTTTGTTAGCTTCTCGAAAGACATGTTGGGCTTTTATGTCATGTCTTCCCTGGAAAAGGATCCTAGCCTCTTCAACAATTGTTTTAATCCTCCAATGAAGTGTTTTCCAATTATTGAGGATATTTATAACATGCATAGAGTCTCCTTCTATGATCAAATTGCCTTCTAAGTCTTGAGTCATTTGAAGGCCTCTCCACATAGCTCTAGCTTCAGCTTCGTTGTTCGTCCTTGTTCCCAAATATTTAAAAAATGCAAGCATCATATTCCCATTATGATCTCGCATAATGCCACCAATGCCTACTCTTCCAAGATTTTCCTTAGCTGCTCCATCAAAATTAAGCTTAAACCAACCCATAGGAGGTGGAGACCACTTAACATTGGCTCTAGGGTTGACTACCCTAGGCACAGACTCATCTAACAAGGTTAAGCTTAAATATTGAGCAATCGTGGTCTCCTGTAGATGAGGTTTACAACTATCAAAAGGGATAAGGTTCACATTCTCATTGGCAAATGATAGGATCCTGCCAATGATAGTTTTATGATCATGGATAGACTTATTAAAGACTCTATGGTTCCTTTCTAACCACACGTACCAAAGATAGTGATTGAGATAAATTTTCCACATGTATCTAAGTCTTTGGCTTGAAAAATGGCAAGGCCACTAGACGAAAAAATCAAGTATGATGGTTGGTTTAACCCATTAAATATTGAAGGCCTGAAAAACCCCACTTAGGACAGTCAATGAAAAAGGGCACTCATGTAAAATGTGATAAATGGTCTCCTAATTAGCCCTGCATAGATAACAATGATTATCGATACAAATACCTTTACGCATCATATTATCAATGGTTAGAATTCTTCCTTGGATAACCAACCATGAAAATACTACAATTTTTGGAATTAAATTTTTTATCCAAACTAAATCCTTTTGGAGGACAAAATCCTCATCATCAAGCAGAAGCTTGTAAGCTGATTTAATAGTGAACTGCCCATTTTCTGTAGGAGCCCAAGTCACTTGATCTTCCTTGGGTATCATGGGGATAAACTATTGCCCGATAATGTTACAAATATCATTTGATTCCGCTTGAAATCCCTAAATTCTTATTTGTTTCCACTTCATTCTACCTCTTTCCTCAACCATATAATCAAAGACTTTTTTGCTAATGAGTTCTTCTGTGATATCTCTAATTCGGGCTAAGTTAGGATATTGCGTCAGTGGTTCATCCTTAGCCCACCTGTCATTCCAGCAATTTATCCTCTCACCATTGCCAAAAACCCATCTTAAACCTTTTTTGATTATTTCCTTACAATTATAAATTGCTTTCCAAAAAGCAGAACCTCTAATTGGAATTGAGTCACTTAGAAACTCCATATTTTTAAGATACTTTCATTTGATGATAGTTGTCCATTCATTTTCTTCACAATAAATGAGACACCATGCCTGCTTATCTAGTAAAGATAAATTTATATGAGCAATTCTCCTCAGAACTAAGCCCCCATTTTCCCTGGGTCTGCACACTTTGGTCCATCCTACAAGGTGTATCCTTTTTTTCTCCTCTGATCTAGTCCATAAAAATTCTTTTTGGAGTTTCTCATTTTTTTGTAAAACCTTCATAGGGGCTTTGAAAACAAAGAGGAAATACACTGGAATGCTCTGAAGAGAGGCCTTAGTGAGGGTCAACTTTCCTACTTGAGATAGAAGATGACTTTTCCATCCAACAAGTTTTTTTTGAATTCTTTCAATAACCCTGTCCCACATTGACTCTCTCGGAGAACCAATGAAAAGAGGGAGACCAAGATACGAAGTGGGGAGGTTTGCTATATCACACCCTAAAAATTTTGCAATCCTTCCTTACCTCTGAATGGGGGTGTTCAAGAAATATAACTTGCTTTTACTGAAATTAACTTTCTGACCAGCAGCGTCCTTGTAGAGTTGCAGGATGTATTTAATTATTTTGGCCTCAACCACTGATACCTTAGTCAATATAAGTGTATCATCGATGAATTGTTGGTGAGAAACAACCCTAGTGAGAGATGTTGCCTTGATTCCCGATATTAGCCTTGAACTACAAGTATTTTTGATGGTTTTTCCTAAAGCTTCTACCACAATGATGAATAACATGGGGTTGATAGGGTCCCCCTACCGAATTCCTCTACGACTTTGAAAGTAACCAGCAGTTGTTCCATTAACTAGAATCAAGAACCATGCTTTAGAAATACATTCTTTGATCAAATTAACCCATTGGTGGTGAAAACCAAACTTAAGGAGGACAACAATCAGAAAGTCCCAATTTAGCCTGTCAAATGCTTTGTTCATATCAAGCTTGAGGGCAAAAACAAACATGTTAGTCTTATGAGCAGAGTGCAGAGCTTCATAAACTGTGATAACTCCATCCAAGATTGACCTGCCCTGGATAGAGCTTCCCTGGCATGGATCTATGATGCAGGGCATAATATCTCTTATTCTATTTGCAATGGCTTTAGTTAGGATCTTGTAAGAAACAGTGCACAGATTGATTGGCCTGAAGTTAGCCATAGATTTAGGGGTTTGCTTCTTAGGAATTAGATAAATAAAAGTAGAGTTCATACCTTTTGGGATATGATTGCTTGCTTGGAATTCTATAAAGGCATAAATTACATCCTCACTTATGATGTCCCAAAAATCTTGATAGAAACGAGCGGGAAAGTCGTCAAGTCCCGGGGATTTGTCTGGCTCCATGCTAAACAAGGCTTCCTTAATTTCCTCATCAGAAAAGGGATCTAGAAGATTAAGGTTTATATCCTCATTTATTATGCTAGGAATGGATTGCCAGATAATATCTTTGGCCTCATCATTGCACTGTGATTCCTGACCAAGGATAGAATTGAAATAAGTTACTACCTCCTTTATAATTTTTGTTAAGTCTTGAGTAATAGAACCATCTACTTTTTAAAAAAAAATTATCTTGTTATTGCTTCTGTTTCTAAGCGTGGTGACGTGAAAAAACTTGAAATTTGAATCTCCATATTTCAACCAAAGAGCCCTTGATTTTTGCCTCCAATAGATTTCCTCACAGGCCAAAATGTTATGAAACTCGCTAGTTTTGTTCGTTCCTCCTGCCTAGTAGTTTCATCAGCAACACCATGTTGGATCCTCTGATCAATTATCTTCAAACTTTCAACAACCTATTTTTTATTTTCAAAGAGGTTCCCAAAGACCTCTTTGTTCCAAGTTTGAAGCTTTTCCTTAACAAACTTTAATTTTCCATCAAGTTTAAAAGCTGCACTACCCCTGACAGGCTGATGCCACCACTAACTTAATGTATCTCTAAAAATGGAATGTTTCATCCACATAGATTGAAATCTGAAAGGTTTCTTGAAGGACAGAGAGTTAGGGATCTCCAAAAAAATGGGATTATGATCGAAGGTAATTTTAGGAAGGGATTGTATGGTAGAATCACCAAACAAATTAGTAACCTCCTTTGATAGAAAAAATCTATCAAGCCTTTCTTGAATGAGATGAAACCCTATCCGTCGATTGCTCCAAGTATAATTCGCTCCTCTAAGTTTTACATCCATCATGTTGGAGTTCACAAAGTCATTGAACTCATCCATGCTCCTGATAGGTGGTCCAATTCCACCCATTTTGTCTGAAGGGTAAAGAGGAGTGTTAAAATCCCCACCAAAATCTAGGGGACATTATGGAATATTTCACTCAGATTGCCTAAGTACTCCCACAGTAAAGCTCTCCCTTGAATTGAATTCGGGGCATAAATATTTGAAAGGATCCACGACCTGTTGTTGTTTATTTCCTTAAATAAAACACTAAGAACTCTGTCATATTTCTGAATAATGGTGCCTTCTACTATCCGAGGATCCCACAAAGTCATAAGGCCTCCAGATGCTCCTCTGGCTGATTTGCAAACCATCTCCCCTTGATTCCAGATTTTTTTTGCTATTTTTTTTACTGAATCTCATCAGTTTTTGTTTCTTGCAACATGATAATAGTTGGATTCACTTGATTTCTTATTGCACTGACTTCCTCGTGTTTGGGCAGGCCATTGAGGCCTCTCACGTTCCATGAGAGGAACTTCATTTAGATTGCTTGGGATTTCTTCCTCTCCCCCTCCCTTGAGGGGGTTTTCCTAATTTTTTGTCTTCAGAACCCAAAATAACCTGTTGAAACAAGGTTCTCTATTTTCCATTGGCAATGTCATTATCAGTTTTAATTTTTTGATGCTTAGCATTTGATATTCTCCCTCTTCTTTTTCACTACCAAAATATATAGGAGACTTCACAGTGCTCCTATTTTATTTAGGACTAAACTGATGGAAGGTAATTTGTTGCAGAGTCGAACTACCATATTCCTCAGTCTGAAGATTTTCACATATATCCACCCCTACATCCAAATATTCTCCTTTTTTTTTGTATTTCCTTGGTTTGTGGGACGGCCCCTCAGTAGGATTCACTTGGCTCCTAGTGATGATGTTAGGGAGATGAGATTTTTTATTTTCCAATGCCTCAACTTTCTTCCTAAGTTCTTAAGCATTAGGGTTTGGATTTGGGATGCCCACTGGGATTGAAGTATTTCCAGCATTGGGGTTTAAGGATCCTAACTTGGATGTGGATTCTAGATATCGTGCATTAGGATTTGGATTTGTGATGCCCACGAGGCTTACAGTAACTTTAGCATTAGGGTTTGAGGATCCTTACTTGGATGGGGATTCGAGAGAGTCAGAAAGGTTAACCTGAAGGTGTTGGGCTTCCATGTCTTTTGATAATCCTCCTACTCCCATATTGGATAGAATTGAAAATTTATTTGAAACTAGAGGATTGGAACTTACCTGAGTATTTTGGTTGCCAACAACTTGTTGTTTTCCTGTCTTGTTGGGACCATACACCCTCTCTTTTCTTTTTTTGGTAGACATAGTTTGCCTAATTAAAATCACCTATACTAGGAAAACTCCTCAAATTTCCTCTGTCTAGCATTCCCTGCTTCTGCTTTTCTCTATTCATTGCCAGGTTAGGGCAATGATTACATAGATGTCATTGATTTTTACATTCTGCATAGAATGTCGATATGTTCTCGTATTCTACCAGTTTTTTTTCTATAGTATTCTCCATACTCTAGCTCCACAAACCTTGGCAATTCATTATTCAAATTAGCATTTACATAGATTCGTGCATGAGTCATCCTTGTCCTGGCCAAGGTCGCATGGTCAATGGAGATCAGGTCCCCTATAGTTATGGCTATGCCCTGCAGCCAATATTCATTGAAGAACTGGGCAGGTAGACTTGGGAGATGAACCCAAATGGGGGCAATGTTAATATTTTTCTTTTCAGGGTCGAAATCTTCACCCCATATAAAAAGGCTTATTTTGCCTAGAAACCAAGGACCTCCTATTAAAATATGATTAGCATCCTCCATATTATTAAAATAGATAATGAAGAACCCTCGAGTTAGAGCTACCAACTCTAAGCTGCCTACCATTCATAATTTACCCGTCGCCCAAGCCCTGATAGTATCCATGTCCGGCCTACCTCCCAAAAACTTGCCTACCAAGGAGAATTCTTCCATTAAAAGAAAAGGGCTCATGGAACTTTTCGGGGCTAAAATTTTATTATTTATTGGAACTAGGGGCAAAAGAGAGAGAACCTCCTTTATTTTTCCTCTAAGAGTCTCAGCAAAAGACAACCACTTCTTGGGCCCCGCATTGTCCTTCATATCTTTTTTGTCGAGGTCTTTATGAGGAGGTTCGGACCCCCGTGTGATGCCCACCTCCAAATCTGCCACAGCCTAACCACCTTCCTTTGGATCATTGCTTGATCCATGCTTGAGGTTCCCACCCGCCCCTTCCATACCTGCTCTACCTCTATCACCTTGGCTGAGATTCCTACCTAGAAAATTCAAACCCTCACTCCCATCGCACCCGCTAAACCTCAGCTCACTCATTCCTCTTGCTAAGATTGTAAGCTACCTTATTATTAATATTATGCATTATTTTTCAAGTTTATAACCAAAATGATTTCCATGCAAATTTATTTGGTTTATATATTTTCACTTACCTATATATAAGAGTTTTTCCTTCTCATAAGGAGGATCTTGATATGATGTCTCTAGAAAGTGTCACTTATTCAAAGAAAGTTAAACTATATCTCCAACCTAATATGAGTGAGGAATATGATGTTTGTGCATCACTCTCTACTGCTCTTGTGGAGTCTCTTGCAAGTCTTGTTTTATCTTACCCTAAAGGATCTACCAGTTTTGAATGAAGGAAGTGACCTTAGCTTACTCCTCCATGTATACAATGGTGAAAGAGTGCAAAGCTAAAGGTAAATTCTATGGAGCAAGTGGTTGTGTGTCCATAGTTGTACCCAAAATTAAGTTAAAGGATTATTACTAAAAATAAATGTATGTGATTCTTTGTGTGGAATGTGTTACTTAATAATTCTTGAGACTTGGGTGAGTTAAAGAATTATTATCTAGATAAGTATGGGATTCTCCTGGTTTGGTTGTTTATATTTTATGCATAGTCCTTTATATATTGATTGCATTGCATTTTAGATTTTTTTCGATCCCTAAGTAAAGCTCTCATGTTGTGGGTGGATTGACCATGAAATAAGTTATTGAGACGTGATCGATAGTGGATCCTGGATAGTGATTTTCTTAAAAGCTCTTCTAGAGTAATGTTGTTGTAATGAGAAAAGACTTTAATTTACTTGAATGATTTGTAAAAACTTGATTCTATATAAAGAAGGATTATGTTTTTTCCGTTGTGTCGTGAGCCATGAAGTAATTGGTTAATAAATCTCATGTATTTAGTTAGCTTGGAGTTACTTTTATTAAGGTTTTAGATTGGTGGTTAATCTCTTTAGCTCCTTCACGTTAATTATGGAATGTTTCTTTGAAGCCTTTTTATAATATTTGGAAATACGTAACGTGGTTTTAATTGTATCTTGGATCAGGTAGCTAATTGTTAGATTCTTTATATATCAATGAATGGATGTGGCTTCTGTTAAGAGGATCTCTTTGATTTTATCTTTTAGCAATTATTTTAATGTTGTTATCACGTTTATTAGATTGGAATTGTTTACCTAACCTAGGGATGGGTTATATTGATCCTCTAAGTAATCCATAATACCCAATATTGCAATGAGTTACATGAAGGTAATAACTAGGTAGGAGTCCTAGAAGGGGTTGCGCACAGGCAATAGCTAGGAACTCATAACATTAGGATAAGTTGTGAGAAGACAATAATTAGGGTACTTGTGAACCATTATACCTTGAACATGTAGGTTTAGGTATGTCCCACCTAAATATTGGGATAAATCATTCACAAGACAGTAGTGGTGATGCCTTAATCATGTAGGATTACGTGATCATGTCAGTTGGCATCAAAGTGGCAATGACCTTGGTTAGCTCGTGGAGGTGTGGTAACTAAGCACTAAGGCTCTACTTTGTTCAACTTACCTAAATCAGTTTAGAGTCAATATAGGGAATAAGCATTTCCCTTTAAGTGTGTACATCTTAAAGGATAACCCCTACATCATAATCAGAAGGTCCTATGTCGAGAATGGTATGGGAAAGGTGGAGGACCACTTTTATATACGTCCTTATAAATGTGTAGGTTTAGTAAGGTAAACCCTAGAAAATATGGGAGTCAACCACTCTTGTCCATTGAGTATCCTTTGCAATGACTTAGAACTCAAATGTGGTGAAGCCTTGTATACTAAGTTAAATGATTAAAGGTATTTCCCTTATGAGCCTTTGCTTCCAAGTGCTCTTAATTTTAAAATTATTTGGGTTGGTAGTTTTGAGTTGCTACAGTTGGTATCAGAGCTCTAGGTCATAGGACTAGAAGCTTTCATGGAGTGTACTTAGGTTAAGCCTTGACTTGATGTATGACTTTAGGACATATACCTTGCAAGAATGCAAGGGTGACCCTTGAATGGGAATAGCAGATGTTAGTTCATGTGTAGAATGAAACTAACAGAACATAAGTTGGTGTAAATCTAGCTGCAAGAGGTTAGAATAAGAATCTCCAGTCACATAATGTTATGACAAAAAAGAAACAAAACAAAAGATAAAATTCCCAATCACACAAAATTTACAATAGATGGAAATAATCCGATAAATGCTTTCTTTCTCATTCTTAGATTTTCCACCCTTTTACAATGTGATACCAAGGGAATATATCCCAAAATAAACCCTAAAACAAAACCCTAAATATTAAGCCTAAAAATAAAAATAAAAATTATTTTTTTATTTTTTATTTATTTTATTATTTTATTTTCTAGGCTATTTCATCTTTAGTGCCAAAACCTAAATCACCCAAAAAAACTCGGATAGCCTTATTTCGTATCATCTATATTAAGCCTTCTAGAAAATATCAACACCTACCCATGCCTAAATAAGGAGTTATTCCAGATCTATTTTCATCCAAATTTTCAAAAAAACACTAAATCCTATTTTTGGGGCACTAGATGAAGGAATTAGAACTTGAAAAAATCCTGAAAAAACAACTAGATGAATAGAGTGATCTAGCCCATGGCATTTCCACCTCTTTATCTAACTCCCCATAAAATTTCAAGCCAATCCAATGGTTGGATCAAAAGTTATGCCCTCCAAAATATAGGCTCATGCATCATAAGTGCAATTGTGGAGAATTGTAACTTACCTAGCACTTCTTTAAATAGGAGATAGCACCAGTGTTGAGGTCCTCCAGGAAAGTGGGTTTACTCATTTGAAAGAACACTAAAGTAAGCCATCCAAACGGACCTAGTTTTAAGAGGGACTATGGAAAGGATAAGGGTAAGGTTTTATCTATCCATAAAACTTTTGGAAATGTAGACAAATCTAGCAAAGACCTTGATAAGGGCATCACCAATAGGGCATCCCTACTCCAACAACTGTAGAAGGAAATAAAGCAGTTGGAATTTATAGTAAGATCATTATAGTACCAAACTGGTCAACATTAGTTGATACTGGAAATAATTTTTGAACAAATATTCAATAGATCTAAAACCCATAATAAGGGTAAGGCAAGAACCCATTTTTCCAAGACAAGGTGTTACACCTATGGGGGTCCTCACTATGCTAGGAAGTGCCTTTAGAGAGTAGGTTCAAGCCATAGAGTGGAGGATTCATCGTACCAAACTTACATCGCAAGTGGAAATCAAGACTTGGATGGTCAAGCAACACTGATATTGTTAATTGGTAAGTTATTTTCTAGATATGTAGAAATTTTGATAGATAGTGGAGCCACAAATAGCTTTATTTCCACTAGTATTATCAAGGATATGCTAGAAAAGCCTAAAATTTTGGCATAAGGATGGAAATTTGAGTATGTTTCTAGGAAAACATACTCTGTGGATCAATGTTTACCTACCATAGAGTTAACTCTACCTAAAGGGTCTACTATATGGTACTTGTATGTGGCACCTCTTCACACATTTAACATTATCATAGGGATGGATTGGTTGAAGGGCCATAGAGCCTTAATCAATTTTCAAGATAGGTGGATGGATTACATCAATAGGGATAGGAAGAGAGTAATATTTCAAAGGGGATGAGGTTCTTTTTTATCCCACCTAATTTGAATGATGCTATTAAACAAGGCTATCAAAAGAGGCAACTTGCTCTACGTAGTAAAGTTCAATGGTGAGATTGGAGAAAAAGGAGATGAAGAAGTCTTTAAGAAGCATCCAATTATTCATGAATTTTGGGATGTATTTCCTGAAGACCTTCTAGGTCTACCCCCTTGAAGGGAATTTGAATTTACTATTGAACTAATACCAGGAACCAAACACATTTTTAGGACACCTTGTAAAATGACTCCGATTGAATTGCAGGAATTAAAGGTTGAACTTCAAGACATGTTGGAAATAGATGTGATAAAATCAGGTGTGTCACCTTGGGGTGCTCCAATACTATTTGTTAAAAATAAGGATGGTTCCTTGAGGCTATGCATATATTATAGAATACTAAATAATATGACCATTAAAAATAAGTATCCCTTACCATAGATGATATTTTTGATCAATTAAAGGGTGATACCATGTTTTCAAAAATAGATTTGAGATTGTGTTATCAACAACTTAGAATCAATAAAGAATGTAGCTATAGTATGACCTTTAAAATTGGTAAAGGCACTATGAATTCATGGTGCTACCATTTGGGTTAACGAATGCACCAACTGCCTTCATGAATCTAATGAATAGTGTGTTCAAAAAGCACCTAGACTAGTTCATCTTGGTATTCTTAGATGATATACTAATTTATTCTTGAACTAAGGAAGATCATGACAATCACATTAGATTAGTATTGGAAGTTCTAAGGAAGAATCAACTCTATGGGAAACTCTCCAAGTGTGAGTTCTATTCTCCACAAGTGCAGTATTTGCTTCACATTATCTCAGCAAAAGATATTGCTATGGATCCAAAGAATATCAAGGCTATTTTGAATTGGCCTTCACTTTCAAATGTGATGGAACTTAGGAGCTTCATAGGAATCATAGGGTATTAAATATTTTTTGTGATAAATTAGTGTAATATTGCCTATCCAATCACCAACCTTCAAAAAAAGGGAAAAGAGATCAAATGGACAGATAAGTGTGAGGCCGTATTTGAGACTCTGAAAAATAAGTTGGCAACAACACCAATTCTAAATATTATGGATCCTCTTAGAAATTTCATTGTGTGTACGGATGTAACTATTGAAGGTTTGGGAGGATTTTTGTGTCAATAATAAACTACAGTGGCATACAAGTCTAGAAAACTCAAGAAGCATGAGGTAAACTATGTCACTCACAATCTAGAGTTAGTAGCAGTCATGCATGCCCTAAAGGTTTGGAGGCACTATTTGTTGGGCTGACCCTTTGAACTAAGAATAGACCATAAAATTTTGAGGTATATTTTCACCCAACCTCTGTTGAACGCAAGATAGATAATATGGGTAGAGTTCTTAGAAGAATATGATTTTGGCATTGAATATATCAAAGGGAAGGAAAATAAGGTTGTCGATGCCTTGAGTAGGAGAAGGCACATAACTGCCTTGACCTGGAGCTATATGGATTTTATGGATAGGTTCAAGGAGATGTACTTACAAGATCCATATTACCTAGATATTTAGGAGAAAATAGAAGGAACTCTTGAAGAAAGCAAAGGTTTCAACATAAAATATGGGCTTTTATGCTTTAAGGATTGGGTGGTCATACCCAAAATGGGTGACCTAAGGAGAATTATCATGTAAGAGGCACATAATTATCCCTAATCCACTCGTCCACGAGGGTAAAATATGAAAAATATCTTCTTTAGGTCCAGGATGAAGTAAGATATCACCAAATTCATATCAAGATGTTTGGAATACCAGAAAGTGAAGGTCAAACATTATCACCCCACTATAAAATTATACCCACATGAGATACCTATGCAAAAATGGCAAGTAATTGTTATGGAATTTATTGTGGAATTACCTAATAATAGGGTCTAGCATGATGTAATATTGGTAGTGGTTGATAAATTATCCAAGGTTGCACATTTCATACCATAAAACATCAAGGATGATGCACCAATGGTAGCACAAAAGTTTGCCAAATAAGTTTTTAGGTTACATGGGATTCCTGAGGTAATAAAATCTTATAGATATTCTAGATTCACATCAAAATTTTGGTAGGATCTACATCTTACAGTGGTAACTAAGATTAAAATTAGTTCTATATATCATCTCAAAATAGATGGTTAGATTGAGAGGGTTGACCAAGTTTTGAAAGACATGTTGTGCATGTATTTCTTGGACCATAAGTCAAAATGGGAAGACTTTGCATCTAGTGGATTTTGCATATAATAATGGATATCGTGCATCATTGGGGATGGCCCCCTTTGAAGCCTTATACTATAGAATATGCAGAACCTATCTATCATGGGAAAATCTAGAGGAGTTTGTGATGATCAGACACTATCTAAGAGATGGAAGAACAACTCAGAGTAATTCAACTTAGGCTTAAGGAAATGGTCGATCATCAAAAAATCTATGTAGATCTAAAAATATCACTGAGAGAATTCTCTATAGGAGATAGAGTCTTCTTAAGGTTTAGACCCATGAAAAGAGGTATCAAGTCAATAAAGTTGGATCTTTGCTATGTTGGGCCCTTTGAGATCATTGGGAAGATTAGCCTTGTAGCCTATAGGCTTGCTCTACCACCCAACATGTCAAAGATCCATGACACTTTTCACATATCTCTACTTAGAAAGTATGTTGATGATACTACTCGTGTGGAATGCTTCTAATTTGCATATGATAAATCCCATAGCCATTGAGGTGTGGCTAATTAATATTTTAGGGTTTTGTTCCAAGATGCTACGAAAATGGACCCCAAAGTAGTGTAAGGTCCAATAAGACCAATTTCCTGAGAAGTGTGTTGCATGGAAAAATGTTGATGAGGTGAGACAACAATTTCCATTTTTATTTGAATAAAATGTATGCTACTTTTTACAGGAAATAAAAATGATTGTACTTAGTCCAAGGGGGAGTATATAACACCCCTACTTGATAGAACTCTTATGTACAATAAAATAATGTATTGTTATGAATGATTAATGGCAAGCTTTACTCTTTAATGTCTTTATGAGTATATATTTTTTGACTTGGAATATGGTACTATTGATGCATTTCTAGATGTGGGACCAGGTACCTATATTCGGTGTGAATATAAGAGTAAAACCACCTATAGTAATTGATATACTAGGGAAGTGATGATGATGACTTAGTCATTGACAACTTAGAGTAACATGGAAAAATTACTCTTCACATAAGTGCATATCATATTGTTGTTTTCATATTAGCACCATTGAATTGATACGTTGCTTGTACAATGAGCCTCCTCAACAGGGTTGGAAATAGCATTTGGTCTATTTAAAAAAAATATCCTGCCTCTTGAGGATAACACAATGGTGTGGGATATTTGATCTTATGCTTTGTTTTATGAATCATAATGGCTATGTTGATTAGCAAGGTGTATATTCTTCCTATTACTTGAGTGGTTTCTTATTAAATCAAGTATAAGGTAAGGTCTCCATAATAATTATATGCATGAATGTGGTTGTTACTTATGTATGGTTATTTACTACTTTATTGGATGGTCGAGATTCCTTTGAATCTGAATCGCTACAGTTTGCTAAAGACTAGTTTATAACTATCGAGCTTGCCAAGAAGGATGTTTTTTAATGCTCCTTGATGTTTGATGTGCATCCCTTGCAACATTGTGGCTTCTCCTTTAAAACTAATGGAAGGCTGAGTAGAAGGTTTTGTTGGAGATTGGATGAGGATGTAGAGGCAACATCAAGGCTATGAGACATGGAGATGAGCGGTGGAGTCCTTGGGGAGCTAGTTTCAGGTGATTCATTTTCTTGGTTGAAGCCTTTATTTTCTCTACCTGTGTTAGACATGTTGTGCATCAGTGTTTTGTTTTTTTGGTTTCTATTCATCCTATTTAATTTCTTTTTTTGGCATCATTCCCTCGTTCATCGTTCGTTGTTGTTGAGTTAGATGTTTAATCTTGTGTGAGGCATATGGTGGTGTCTCATTAGGTTCCTTCTATTGTGCTTTGAGTGCTTGTTTTCTTCAGGTTTGTTTGCTTTATCATTGACCGAGTAAGTGGTATCAACCCACTAAGCATTGTTTTGTTCCCTATTCAAAAATAATCTTTCACCCCAGTGTCGAGCGTATTTTCCTCTTGTGCGTAGGTATCGCTTTCCCAAGGTTTTTGGGAATTGTTCACTCCATCTTAAAACCTTTCTTTGCCCTATTTTTTTTGGTGCTCCATTCTTTTTGTGGATGATGTTTTTAGGGTTTTTTATTTTAGTTTGATTAATGTTTTTTCTTGGGTGAAGCTTTAATATAGTTTGATTTGTGAATTGATTAAACTTTAGGCTTTTGCTTGGGTAAGCTTTTGTTTAGTCTAATTGTTGTTTTATGTCATTGCATTGATAGTTTAACCAAAGCTTAATACTATTGCTTTGGTGAGCTTTAAAAAAGCATAATGCTTTGGTAGTCTTAAAATATAGACTTGTTTATATGTTTTAAATTAAAGCTTATGGTAATGGATGGAATGTTTTCATAAAGCTTTAGTAGAATTGTTGAAGAGTCGTGTGTGCTTTTAAGACTTGCTTCATTATTTGAATGCCCTTTCTAAGTGAAAAGAGTTTAGATTATTTTCATGTTTTACGAAAGCTCAGGATGCTTTGTTGGAAAACTCTTGTTTAGCTTATGTGGGTGGGTTTATGATTATTGTTGGGGGTAATAAAATATTTAAAGGGATAGATACTTAAGTTTTGCTCATGCTTTGTTTTTAAGTAGGAAATTTTATTTATGATTTGGTTTTAAAAGAGAAATCAAAATAATAATTCTTGAGAGTTTTGTAAATTAGAGTATTATTTTTAAGAGAAGCATGGGATTCTCTTTGGTTGAGTGTTTTATTTGTGCATTGGTTTTGAAAGAGAAATCAAAATAATAATTCTTGAGACTTTGGTAAGTTAAAGGATTATTATTAAGAGAAGTATGGGATTCTCTTTGGTTGAATGTTTTATTTGTGCCTTGGTTATGAAAGAGAAATCAAAATAATAAGTCTTGAGACTTTTGTAAGTTAAAGAATTATTATTAAAAGAAGTATGGGATTCTCTTTGGTTGAATGTTTTATTTGTGCCTTGGTTTTGAAACAAAAATTAAAATAATAATTCTTGAGAGTTTTGTAAGTTAAAGGATTATTATTAAAATAAATATATGGGATTATTTGTGTGGAATGTGTTGCTTAATAATTCTTGAGACCTGGGTGAGTTAAAGAATTATTATCTAGAGAAGTATGAGATTCTCCTAGTTTGGTTATTTATATTTTATGCATGGTCCTTTGTATATTTTTTGCATCACATTTTAGAGTTGTTATGATCCCCAAGTAAAGCTCTCATGTTGTGGGTGGATCAACCATCAAAGAAAATATGGAGACGTGATTGATAGTGGATTTTGAATAGTGGTTTTCTTAAAATATCTTCTAGAGTAATGTTGTTGTAATGATCAAAGACTTGCATTTGCTTGAATGATTTGTAAAAACTTGATTCTGTATAAAGAAGGATTAAGTCATTTCCTTTGTGTCGTGAGCCATGAAGTAACTGGTCAAGCAATATAATGTCTTTAATTAACTTGGAGTTGCTTTGATTAAGGTTTTATATTGATGGTTAATCTCTTTAGCTCCTTTATGTTAATGATGGAATGTTTCTTTGAAGCCTTTTGGTAAGATTTGGAAATAAGTAATGTGGTTTTAATTTATCTTGGATTAGGTAGCTAATTCTTATATCATTTATATATCAATGAATGGATGTGGCTTTTGTTAAGAGGATATCTTTTATTTTATCTTTTAGAAAATTTTTATGTCTATATCATGTTTATTAGATTGTAATTGTTTACCTAACCTAGGGATGGATTAGATTTATCCTCTAAGTAAGCCATAATACCCAATCTTGGAATGAGTTGTGTGAAGGCAATAACCAGGTAGAATGAGTCCCAGAAGGGGTTGCACGCAGGCAATAGCTAGGAACTCATAACCATGGGATAAGTTATGAGAATACAATAACCATGGTAATTGTGAACCCTTATACCTTGAACATGTAGGTTTGGGTATGTCCCACCTAAATATTGGGATAAACCATTCAAAAGATTGTAGTGGTGATCCCTCATTCGTGTAGGATTAGGTGATCATATCAATTATCATCGAAGTGCTAATGATCTTGGTTAGCCCACAGAGATATGGTAACTAAGCACCAAGGCTCTACATTGTTCAACCTACCTAAATAGATTTAGAGTTAGGATAGAGAATAAGTATTCCCCTTTAAGCATGTAGGTCTTCAAGGATAATCATATGCCAAGAAGGGTATGAGAAAAGTGGGGGGACCACTTTATGCATCCTTCTAAACGTGTAGGTTTAGTAAGGTAAACCCCAAAAAATATAGGATTTGGTCACTCCTATCCACTGAGGTCTACAGTGACTTATAACTAAAATTTGGTGAAGTCGTGTATACTGAGTTAAATGATTAAGGGTATTTTCCTTGTGATCCTTTGCTTGCAAGTGCTCTTAATTTGAAAAAAAATTGGGTTGGTAGTTTTTTGTTGTTACATTCAAGGTCAAGCATATTGGTGTATGACCAAGAAAAAATATTCCTATATTGTTTAAGGAGTTTAGTGAATTGGGCATGCTCTTCAAGAGATAGGCTTTGGCCAAGCTTGAAAATGTGGTGGTCATTGGGATTGTCATTGATATTAATATCAATGGTATCTTCCATAAGAAAGTGGGAGCCATCCTCGAGTTGATAAGGGATTGGGATGATATGCAAATCATCTGTTGCATTCTCAACATGGATCTCATCATCATGGAAAACATCTATTTGGTGAATAATGCTAGATGAGGGAGGAAGGGGAGCCTTGGAGTGATGTGTTGGTCTGATAATATTTCTAAGGTTAAAATATGCACCCTAATATTTTGACCAAAATTGAAATAATTTGAAGGAGCAAAGATTCAAGCATAAATATTTGAAGTAGGTTGGTTCCTTTAAATCTTAACTACCTAATTACAAAAAATAGGGGATGGAAAGAGTGCAGAGAGAAAATAAAGAAAGATAACTAGACTTATAGCGATATAGTTTCAACTACATCAATAAACATTATGCATGAATGATTATGTGATTCATACATGTATTAAATTGCTTAATAGACCAGCTAGTTACTGCTACTTACAGAGTGTCCCAATCATTAAAGTAATAAAATATTATGTTGCTCAATCTATAACTAGAGAATGAAATTACTTATAAATCTATAAAGTAGAATTATTATTGTATTCATTCAACTAGCTAATAACATAAATGATCAATAGTTTATACATACATGTTCTGCAAAAATTTGAACCAAAGGCCAAACAACAATCCAATATTCTATTTCTCAAAGTCACAATATGCTTTCATACTTTGCAAATCATAAAAGTTCAAGATCCAACCTGTAGGACCTATTACATTCTAGTATATAAAGCTTTTATGATAAATTCTATTATTTAATCCTTCATTTCCTTGAGAGTGGTTGTTGTTGTGTCAAATCTCCTACTAGCATGCACACATGCTTAGCAACACATTTGTTGTAACCAATTGGTCATGGCCTACTAATTTAGCTTAATAAATCTCCATTTGAAGGAGTGGTTATTGTGTTGTCTAAATCTAAACCCTAGGATTATCTAACAAATTTTTTATACAATTATCCATTTCATACTTACCTTCTTATACGAGTGTTAGTGAGTGAGCTAGTTATTGTAATATTCTAACAAAAAATCCAAATCACCTGATGTGTTGTGACAACGATCACCTTACTCTTTGGATGGTGCCAAAAATCTAATTTTTTCCTATTAACCTTCTATTGAGCGATGCAATTAAGTTCCTCTATTGTTGTTTAATTATCATGTGTTGGGGTTTTGATACCACTCTATTGTCATTAGAGGTATAAATTTTTTGATATTTTTCACATAGCCAATTTTGGACTATGTCTGCTTCTTGTAGGGTGATGAATATTTGGTACCTATGTGCATACTATGGGATATAGAATCTTTTATGGTCTCAACACTTAGCCAAAATTACTTCTTCAACGTTTGTCAGGCAATAATAATTTGGTACCAATCCACTACTGCTAGAGGTACAAAACCTCTAACAATTTCAACACAGCCAAAAATTCTTCTTCAACATCTATCAAATGAAAGGGATTTGGTATAGACCCATTACTACTAGAGGTACAAAATATTCGATGGTTTCAACACTTAGTTGATTTTACCTTCATTTGCTTTTTGTTAGGTGATAGGGTTTTGGTACCCCTTTTTTGTCATCTTTAGTATAAAAAGTTTGGTGGCCCTTTGACTTAACCAATTTTGCTTTGATTGCTCGCTATCAGGTGTTGAAGCTTTGGTCTATGTCCTATTACCTTGCAAGTACAGAATACTAGACACTTTCTATACTTAGTCATTTTGACTCTATTTTACTTATCACTTGGTGATAGGATTTTGGTACCTTCATGTTGACTTTGGTGGTACAACATATCTGACAGGCTCAACACTTAGTGAGTTTCTACATTCTGTAGCATCTAACGAGTGATGAGATTTTGGTACTTGTTTGTTATCATTAAGGTACCAAATATCTGATGCATGCTATACTTAGCCAAATTTGCTCTTTTTTATTATCTGTTGGGTGACAAGGTTTTGGTACCAGTCCACTGCTGCTAGAGGTACAAAACCTTCAACAATTTTTGTACTTAGCCAATTTTACCTTTCTTGCTTTCTACCAAGAACTAGAGTTTTGGGACCTATTTGTGTATTACCTGGGTACAAAATATCCAATGATTGCTAGACTTAGCTATTATTTGTTTCTTTTGCTACCTTTTTTTATCTCGTACAAAAGTGAATGTGGGTGATGACCAAAAATACCCACATGATGTAGCAAGTGTTTATATGGGAGGAATTTATATGGGGAAGGATTGATAGAGGTTGTCAAAGTCAATGTAATAGGGATTAATGCTCAAAATACGATCAGGTTGAGTTATGTAGTGAAGCAGAGTAAAGAGGTCCATGGATATCATATTTACAATATGATGCAAGAGGAATGAAGAATAATTATTCAAAGATGTAGATAGGGTTTGGTGGAATAAGTTGGCATGATGAAATGTGTCATTTGAACTATCTACTTCAATCATTATTTCATCGAAGACAGGTAGAAGCTTGTCATCTGAGGTATCAATAGAAGACATGTTGTTTAATGTTGCATGGAAAAAGGTAAACGAAATATACATCATAGAATGTGGAGAAGAACTCTCATAGGGAGAATCATACTATGGTCCTAAGTGTTTATCAAGGTCATCTATTATAATATCAAGAGTTAGGTTATTTAATTTATGCTTAAGGAGGTCTGTATGGGTTCAAAGGAAGCCTATACTAGATCGATATCTTGGTTATTGGTATGAGGGGTTGATAACTATTTTAGGACCTTGCTTGTAGCACCCCAAGCCAAACCCATGCTAATTAAAATGTTGAAAATAATGTAGCACAAATGAAAAGTTGGATAGATAATCAAGATTTTTACAAAATTGGGCTTCAATCTCTTGGGACAAAGGCTTTTCTAGATGCAACATCAATACCCCCATAGATAAAATTTGTTTTGTTTGTAAGAGGGCCTATGGGAATAATGAAACTTATAGTTAGAGGGGTATTGTAGTGATGGCCAAAATCTCTAATATTTTGGATAATAGGTGTAGACACTAAAATCTGGTCAATCCGATTATTCTACCATAAGCAATGAATAAATGACATGCCAAGGCCCATAGGGCAGCCCTCAGCAGGTATATAGCGGTCCTAACCACTCAATGCAAGGTTTTGGAAAGTTTCAAACCACTTTTGGGACCTTTTGGACACCTTATTTCTATTCTTCCTACCCTGGTATAAATAAAAAACCTATTCGTCCCACCCTGGAGCGAATGCAGCATTCATCCTAGGGTGGAGTGAATAGCAGGTTTGACTAGAAAAATGTCAAGCCTAGGCCAATGGCACCTAGTAACAATCATATTCTTGTCTATTATTTCCCACAATTCATAGCATGTAGCAGAACTTGTTACATGCTCCATGAATGAGGCCAATTTGAGGATATTCTCTTCCCCCTCCAATGCATGTCATCCTGGTGGCCAAGTGGCACCTCTTGCCATGCATGCCCTTGCATGCTTTTTTATCCATGAAGCCTCCTTGGGCTATAAATTGGATGCATTTTCCACACAAAATATAGATATTATTTTGAGGATAGAGAAATGGAGTGCTGCCAAGATTTCCTTTCACCCTTTTGTGTCTATTTTTACCTCGAAATCTCTACCTAGCGAAGGATGTTCGTGAGGGAACTAGTAAGTGCAATTTGTCACATAAACGAACAATCTAAGTGAATTACCTCACAAAATTTAATGAAAATACCCACCATAGTATTTTACATCAATCCCCAATGGAATTGGTGGTAAAATTTAGGTGGAAATGGTGGGCATCCCACCCTCGGGTGCCCCCAATTTGTGACAGTTGTATTCATCCCACCCTATTATGAATAGAAATTTATGAATTATTTTGTTACTATTTTTAATTATTTATTTTCTACATTATCATATTATTCTACAGTTCAAAATTCAGGTCATTCTGAGCTATATTGGTCGAGATATTGCAATTTTAGTGTTTTGCAGGGTCTCATGCAGGTCTCCAGCGGTAGTCTGAGGAAACACCTAAAGTGTTACTTATTTTGCAAATATTATCATATGGGTTTTCTTAAAATATCATTTTATGTATTCCATCCAATTTTCATGTGTTTTGGATATATGTAGAGCTAGAAATTGTTTGCTTTGTGTTTTGCAGATTACGCACGATCATTGAAATTACGAGGCATCATCAGACTCAATATTGGCATTATTTCTAGTGATATCTTCAAAAAATATTATTTTTTACATCCCTTTATAATTTCACAGCATTTGGAGTTCATTTGATGTAGGCACACCATATATGCTCTTTTTTCGCTTGTGGGGATTGCATGTTTTACATCATACGCACTTGCTACTTGACGTTTCTTGTTTCTCTATGTCTAGGTTCAGGTCATAGAACACATTGGGAAGCATAATTAGACAAAAATATCAAAGATACAAGCAGCAGAATTTTTGGCCCACCCACTTCGATTGTGGGTACGAGGAAAGACATTGGATGTGCACCCGGGTTACTTAAAGGATTTTGATCCCTGGGCACCCGATTTGTAAAAATTTGTATCAATAATTTGATCCCTCAAAGTGGAAACTTTTTAACCTAGATTTGATCTTCCTAATTAATAAGAATTAAATTTACTTTGCTCCATTCCTTGTTATTTGCTATATTTTCCATCTTACTTGCATGTTTCTGTTTGATGCTCATAAGCAATAGGACATAGATACACATATTTTTTATCATAATTTGGTGCACCATTTTTTCCTACTTCAATAGGGGGAGATACTCTCATTATGTACATTGTACTCACATATACTAGGATTGATCATCAAAATTGATACATGGGGTGTTCCTTATCATGAATGTTGTGGAACATTTCTTGGGTATTCTTGGTTTGTATGCAACAAAGAGGATGATGGCAATTATGAGGATAAAGAGAGGCATATAAAATTGGGATAAGTGGATGGATTTAATGTTATTAATCGCATATCGAATTAGACCATGCGATGCTCCCACAAATGATATTCACCAAGAGTGAGAGAGAGGATGAGTAGCATGGATGAATTGAGGAGTATGCCTTGAGGGAATGGTAGTAGGCGGAGGACGAGGGATGAAGGTGCCAAAAAGGTTGGCTGATTAGAGGAAGCATTGTGATGTGTGAAAATATGGGAGGTGAGGGAGTATAAGTGGGGTTATTCATTTGCTAGGTGGGTTGTGTATAAAGGAGGTGGGGAAGTGGTTATGGGAGGAAAACTAGGCGTTTTATGGAAATTGACCTATGGTAAGTGTAAAGTAAAAATGAACAACACCAATAAAACAATGTCTATCAAATCAAACAATACAATGTATGCAAAAAATGATAGATCTTAATTATTATGACTCAAGGAGACTAGATCTCCAAATTGTACAATAGATTTTTCCCAAATGTGGGGTAACAATACACTTTATTGCTTTTGATACAATATAACAATGCTAGGGTTTTAAGCCCTAGTTCAAATGAATATTTGGTGTCATCTATAATTTTATTCACTCCAAAAAAGTTATGGGTGGACTTGTGTATCCCTACGGGACCACCCTAACTACAACAACTATTGATAAAGATGTTTCTTGTAACGTATACACAGATCACAACACAAAGAAGTTAGTAGCATATGCAAGGGCTCCATTGTGTGAGACCTCCTGAATAAGAAATTTACAAACCCTAGGTTTTGTAATCATGAAATTCAATTAAACCATATAAAACATAAGTTGTAAAGCAAATAATAATTTATACCTTGTCATAGTAGTACCTGTAATGTTTATCTATGCTTCTTCTACGATCTGATGGCTCACGAATACCTAAAAGCATTCGAGGGTTTTTGGTAGCAAATCATATTATGGGAAATGCTCTAAAGTGTTCTTGAAGTACTTTGAATGCCCTACAACATTCTTGGGACACTCAACAGTGTTCAATGAATGCTCAACAGTGTTCAGGGGCTTCTGGGAAGGGTAATCCAAAACAAGATTTGGTTTGTAAAGGTTTTAGAGACAAAAAATGGAGAATGCAGTGACAACAAGGAAGAAGGGTGTTAGAAAAATTCTAGGGTTTTTATGAGTATGCATGAAGGGCTCAGATTATATCTAACCTCAGGAATCAACCAATTGATCACTCTACCACTTAACCGCTTAACCTCATTCATAAAAGTGAATTATATTTTATAACTTACCTTCAACATGTTAGGGTTTTGATGATATCAACGAGTGGTCAAGATTAAAACATGATGGATGACTAAGATTATAACTTTTCTATGTGATATGGATCAAGTTAGATGAATGGCTGAGATTAAATCATGATGGGTGGCTAAGATTTATTTACATATATATATATATATATATATATATATATATAATGGTTGTGATTTATGGATGTGGATGAATGACAAGTGTCTAGGTTTTTTTGTCTATAGATGTTCTTATTTGTATCATGTTGTGTGAAATACAATGCAGTGCAAAAATAAGAGACACCTAGTTTGGTGAAGTAGCTTCTTTCCCTTGGTGTGCAAGAAGATCTTGATGATAAAAAATGTGGGTGTTGTAGCTTACCCCCTCAATTGGAAAATGAGTGAAGAATGAATCTCATGAGCCAATTGAAAAAATTGTGGTTGATAATGTGGATGTAAATGTGGGTGAATGATGTATTCTATTTTTACCCCAATAAATGAAAGGATTTTTTTATGATGTGGATAATATGAATGATGTAAATGTTGGTGAGTGACATAGATGATGATGAAATGATTGATTTTGTTCTTGCCCTAATAGATAAGGGGTATTTGTCAATTGTGGGTGATAATGTATTTTGTTTTTGCCCAAATAGATGAAAGGTTTTTTGTATAATGTCAATGATATGAATGATGTATCTTGACGTGGGAAATAAAAATCATATTTGGTTGACCCAAGTTAGGGGTGATTATGTGTTGTTGAAAAATATGCCTATTGGTGTCATTGAAATGCAAATTAATGAAAATGCAAGATAACAAAAGAAAAATTCAACCTGTGGGGGGTTAGGACCATATAGTGACTATTGAGAAATTCCTTCAATCAAAATCAATCATCCTAATAGGCATGTATCCCTAATGATTGTTGGTGTCAAAGAGATGATGTAACGAAATTTATCCATGTTTCAAGCCCCACAGATAAGGACATCAATGACAGTTGTTGGAAAAATTAATCTAAACGTAGTCTCATTCAAAAAATGAGGGACCAAAAGTATATTGATTTTGAACAAGACGATGTTGGATGATGATATGAGCAAGTGTCCTTATGGTGATCTACTCATCCTACCGAGTTGCATGGATAGCCAATTGATGCAACCACCAAGTGAATAGAGTAAACCACTAGATATGAGGTTCACCTGGATGATATGAATGATGTAAAGGAATGTGAATGATGTAGTGCATGTGAGTTGTGTATTGGTTATGAATAGTGGAATGAGTAATTTCTGATTTTACCCCAACAAAAAAATGAGATTTTGATTGGATGATATGAATTATGTAAATTAATGTGGATGAACAAGCATCCTTATGGTGATCTACCCATCCTACCGAGTTGCATGGATAACTAATCGTTGCAATTGCCAAGTGAATAGAGTAAACCACTAGATACAAGGTTCACTTGAAAATATGTGTGAAATTGGTAAATATTTGATGGAAATGTAATTATAAATGGATTTGATGATTGTGAATGACAATTAATGAATAAGAATGCATTGATGGGTGAGATGTACAATTTTGTGAAATTTGGAATGTTTTTGAAGCAATGTTGGACAATTTCATGACTTTTGGTCGTAAATAAGTTTTAACTGCCCAAATCAATCCAAATTTTCACAAAATGTGATGAAATTATGTGGAGAATGATGAAAATAGTGAATGTGGTCATTTTGTGAAGTTTTAGACCATTTTGAGGTATTTTGAAGATTGTGGAGCAATTTTGTGACTTTTGGTCGCAAACAAAAATTAAGTGCCCAAATCAGTTTGTGCTTTCACAAAACATGATGTGATGATGAAATGGATGCATGGATGAAATTTGAGGTGATTATGTGGGGTTTTACTATAGTTTGATTTTATTTGAGTCCTTTGCAACATTTTGAAACCAAACATCGACCAACACCCACATCATGCATAGACACGGGAGAGCATTTGCCACTCTACAAATGTTGGGCAACATTTGAGTGTGCCAGGTAGACACCCATGGACATTTGAGCATGTCAAAATCAGATATAAAAGGGCTATAGAGGTGAAATTGGATTCATTTTTACATTTGAGAATTCCAAAATCTACGTCTAAAGGAGAGTTGAGTGTGTGAGTGGAGTTTGGAGGAGTGAAATGATGGTGATGGAGGGGGTGGATGTAGTATCAGGTATGGAGGTGCAGTTGGTAGAGGTAAGTGCTTTTGGTACTCTTGTTTGGATTTGTGCAATGTTATGTTTTTGGAAATTAATGTGCTAGTAATGTATTTGCTTTTGTGTAGTACTGTAGTTGAGGATCTTGGGGGCTCGACAATGATTCTCACCAATCATACCAAGGATGATAAAGGCCTTGCAAAAGGCCCATTGGGATAAGTTGGAGTAGATGGTATTGGATGGGGTTGCACGGATTGAGGTGGTGAGGGCTAACTAGGTATACCTATATACCTTAGCGAAGAGGTGGGATCCATATAGAGGGACCTTCCAATTGCTGACTGGGGAGGTGACAGTGAGACTTAAAGATGTATATCACATCTTTCGAGTACCAATGGAGCGGTTATGTGTTGACATTGGACACGATAAGGAGTATGAGATGAGGTGGACTTTTGGATATGGATGAAGGGATTTCAACTTGAGGGATGGAGTGATAAGGCATTTTTCCATGTATACAAAGAATAAGTTGGAGGTCTTGCCCACTTTGATCATGTTCCTATTGGCCAACATATTGGTGCCTAACAACATTGGTTATCGATTCCCATGGAACATGATTAGGTTGGTGTACGATATGATTGATGAGCCTTAGGTATATGCATGGGCACTTGTGCTACTAGCATAGATGTATCTAGAGTTGTATGAGGTGAGGAGGCAGGGGCATAAGGGGTTAGGTTGTAGTGTATTGTTGTAGTGTTGGGGTTGGGAGCACTTTAGTATGGCTCATCCTATGTGCCCACCTTATGCCAAGTGGGATAGGTATTAGCCCTATGTATTGATATGGTGGTTGGCTAAGGTGGTACAAATGAGTTATCCTAGTTGTAGTGGCTAGGGGTGCAGGGATCTATGGGTGGTTTTGATGCCTGATCAGATGTACTAGAAGCCATAGTGGGATTTTAGGTGGCCCAGTGATGGAGAGCAACTACGGAGGGTCTGATAGGCTATATGGGTGGTTTGAAAGCATGGGAGTGAGGTGGAGCTAATCCAATTCTCATGGGTATTTTTGTATTTTGGGTTGAGGTAGGGGGTACCTGAACCTCCAGTTCTTTATAGGCATTGATCTAATGAGTCAATCCTACCTTGTGTAGAGGAGTGGTAGGTGAGCTATGAGTATTATGAGGAGATATATATCTCAGTTGTTGATGATTTTAGGACCACAATAGATTATGATGCATGGTTTACTTCACATTCACCATAGGTACTTAGTTATATGGTCGAGGAGGGCAATAGAGATGAGGAGGAAGTAGTAGAGGAGGTAGATGAGGCTTCTCGATGTTAAAAATATCATCGATCAAATAGTCAAGGGAGGTGAGTGAGGGATGCAATAAAGTAGCCTCTAGATATTGAAAGGGATGATGGTGGCAGGGATGATATGGAAGAGGTTTTAGAGAGACCTCCAAGTTAGAGTGAGGAGGAGTGGGTGATGCTCGAGGTTGAGCGATACAAGTTATGCTAGATGGTGGTAGAAATATATGGAGAGGTAGCTCAGCTACGGATAGAGCTAGAGGTATAGGTGGTGATATGTGGAGAGGAGGATAAGATAGTGAGACTCTAGGTAGAGCTGATATAGAGGGACTCTCATCAGATGCATGATGCACTACACCTTTGATCGTGAGAGAGGTATATCCAATATTTGGAGGATCTACTCATGTGACACCACATTGGGCTGCTAGATCGATCTTCTTCCTCCATAGTGGGTTTTGTTAGGCATAGTGACTCTAGGCATAGTGACTCTAGATCTAAGGCTTCATCAGGGTCATAGGGGTCTACCTATGGGCATTAGCTCGTGCCTAGATGCACTTTTTGTATATGATCCTTAGTGCTCCATTGTGTATAGCTTTCAGGCATTCATTGTACATGCGATTATATATATATACATGGCTTTTACTTTTATTTTATGAATTTGTGTGGATGTTTGTGTGGATGCATATATATATGTAATGGATGAAAATGTAATGATGATGTGTATGAATGCAAATGAACTGACATTATAATGATCATTTGTAGTTTAGATTGTACTTGACCATATTGATCATTGTTGTTTAATCAAGGGCACCAAAATAGTGGTGTGTGAAATGGAGAACTCATTTAATTATGTGGTAATGATATGGATGGTGTTGTGGTTTATGGATGACTAATTTGAATTTTTTTTGTAGAGACTCAAACATACTAGTGATTTATAACAAACTCACTAAGTTATATCTAATTTATTTAGGACAAAATTTGTGTGTAGTGAAATGTTCAATTTACCAATCATAAGCATGGTAGTGACTCAGGGTAATCAAGAACCAATGTGTGTGCAAGTGAGTTCATTAACCCATATTGAGTAAATTGAGATGAAACCTATCATGGAGGATACCAAGAACCTAGCTTATATTTATGTGTGATCAGAGGTATCTTCAAGAGATATTTTTTGCCATACATGAGCGTACTCCACTGCCAATCAAGCATCTATAGCCCTGGTGGAGATTAGCTCCATAGTACAATGATCTAATCTTTAGCTTTGGGTATTCAGGATACCTAACCATATGGATGGAAATGTAGTTCTATCCTTATGACTTGAGGATCTGTAGTGTGTGATATATAAAATATTTAGAGCTTTGGGGAATCATATTCTCATCTAATGTGTGATGAGAATTTAACCCTATCCTTACTGCTCATTCTTTTATTTGGAACTTTTTATAGTGGTAAAAACCACCATTTTTATTTTGGACTATGTGCATAATGGGACAAGCAAAGATAATTTTTTTTCTTCGAGGTTCAACCCAATCATGGTGTTATCCCTCTTTGACACAAGATGTTTTTAATATGTGTAAGATGTGTTTGGTTCAATAATGTTAGAGTCAAATATTTTAACTCAATATTTTATTAATGAAAATGTGACTTGATCCTAGAGAAAACTCAACATACATTGGAGTTTGCTTAAAATACTAGGAGTGGTTGAGTGACCGAAAACACCTAGGTGTAATGAAATGATAGTGCAAATAGTAAATTGACTTGTGAAATGGTGTAATGAAATGGTTGTGAACTTGGGGGTGTCCCTGATTAAGGAAACAAGATTTATTGGATCAATTATTGTCTAAACTTAACAAATGATCCCTAATATGGTGGATAGAATGCATTGAAATGACAATGAATGTGATTGTGCAAATAAATGTGTGAAATACAATGTGTATGAATGATGTGTGTTTTTTTTTGTATTAGCCATGTATATATATACATATATGTAAATCACATTAGGCATGAAACTCTCTCAAGTGGATAATGTTTAGTGGTTTAAGCTCTTCTACGCCCTCTAGAAGATCTTTGATCACTAAGAAGTGGAGCTTTCGCAAGCTGATCGGCTATTACCTGCCCTTTGATGTATTTTTAGCTAATGAACTCAAGATCAAATTTAGTTAAGAGAATTATCCATTTTGCAGTGTAGGTATTATTGTAAGTGTGAGACATCATGTAATGCAGAGGATTTTCTTGAGCTATGACATATGTAGTGTGACTTAGCATGTAATTTCTGAGTTTCTTAGTGGTGAAAACCATTACTACGCATAATTTTTCAACATAAGAATATTGGATTCCATAGCTTACCAATGTTTGACTAATGTAATAGACAACTTTCTCTTGGTTTTTTTTGTTCTTTTGTGCAAGCATTATCCCTAATGCAAATTTCGTTGCTGAAAACGTAAAGACGGAAGGAGATCCCAAAACAAGGAGGAGTTAAGATTGGTGGAGAAGCCAGGTATTGCTTGATATCATCAAAAGCTTTTTGATGTTCCTCTATCCATGAAAATGTCACCCCCTTTTGTAGCAGGTGATTGAAAGCCCTCCATTTATCAGAGATTTGTGCAATGAAGCGATGGATCGATTGGATCTTTCCTTGTAAACTATGCAACTCTCTCAAGTTTTTTGGGGGAGGCATCTCCATAATGGCCTTGCCTTTGTTTTGGTCCACTTCAATACCTCTTTTGGAGACAATGACTAATAGTAGTTTTCTTGAGGTGACACCAAAGACACACTTTTTGGGGTTCAACTTTATATTATGCTCTACAAAGACTTTTTCCAAGACACCAATGTGCTTTTGTCGAGTTTTATATTTTGCCAAGAGATAATTCACATAGTCTTCAATAATCTTGTGCATGTAATCAAGGATGATGTATGTCATGGCATGTTGATAAGTGGAACTTGCATTTTTAAGGCCGAAGGGCATCACCTTGTAACAAAAATCCCCCAAGGTGTTGTGAATATTATTTTGTGTTGGTCCTCAATATTGATTCGAATCTGGTTGTATCCTAAAAAACCATCCATTAAAGATAATATTTCATGACCAACGAAAGTGTCGACAAGATTATCGATGTTTGGTAAATAAAATTCATCCTTGGGACACGCCTTGTTAAGATCTTGAAAATCAATGCAAATTTGTATCCCCCCATTAGGTTTGCGAATGGGTGCCATGTTTGAAAGCCACTCAATATAATCAATGGGTATAATGAAATCCACATTTAATAGTTTTTAAATATCTTATTTGACCATGAGGGCAATGGTAGGATGCATATTTATTAGATTTTCTTTTATCAATTTAGCATCAGGATTCAAGGTTAAATTATGGACAACCAAGTTAGGGTCAATAATAGGCATGTCTTTATAGGACCATGCAAATATATCCTTCTTATTGAGGAGAGCTATCAATTGTTCTTGTTCATCAGAAAATAAAATTTTTCCAAGTTTAATTATTTGTGGATTATTTGTGTTTGAACTAAGGTTCACATCTATAGTATCTTCAATGGTCATGTGTGAACCTTCCTCAAGATGATGGGGCATTGGGATCATATGAATTTCATCAATGACATTATCAAACTCTTATGGCTTAGTCTCTTCCATGTCTACTTGGAATACCTCAGGATCCGAGGGTGAAGGCAAAGGTGAAGACAGAGGTGAAGGTGAGGATGATGGAGGAATGTAAGCGACGAAATTTCTTAAAAATTCCTCAAAAGGGACAAATTTGGCAAAGTATGGTGGTGATGAAATTTGTTCCATATCAATGAGGTTAATGTAAATTGGAATTGGTTTTGCCAAATTTTATGGATTACGGAGTGGGGTGAATAATTCAACAGAATTTATGATGACTTAGTAGTAAATGGTGGGTGGCAATGTGAAGGATGATTTGGTCATGTCTCCTAAAATTGACAAAGGAACCTTGGGAACCTAAAAAGTAGCAATAAACATGTATAAACACAAATGACAAGGCTATGCAAATGTAATGCAAATATTTTTTTATGTACATATGTTACAAAAAAATTGTGAAATGTATGAGGTGGAGGTGGTGGTTCATCAGTTGGCTCAGCTCACTCCCTTGGGAGAAGCAAATGGAAAATGGTTTGATCGATGGGGAACATTATGAGGTAGTGCTCATCTTGTTTGGTGAATGGAGTGACTAGAACAAATTCCTCTTTGGATTCATCTAAAACTATAAACATGACATCGTATTCTTCATAGACTCCTCCTCAAAGTCATCATTGTGGTTGGTTTCCTCTTCTAAATTTAAATGAAGGCTTTGAAAAGCTTGTTCAAAAGAGGAAGTGAAAGAATGGGAATGGTAGCCCAAACTTGAATGGTCATTGTTGGGTAAAATATTGGTTAGTTTTCTATGGTCTAAATCATTACCTCCATTTAATTTGTCAACCTGGGATAGCTCGTAAACTTGTGAGTAACCCTGCATAGTATATGCTTGTAATATCCCTTTAATCAGATGAGTCCCTTAGATTCTATGGTTTGGGGGGTGTTGTTGTTTCGTTGGAGTTCTTGTTTATCTTCCAAACCACTAATCTAATTTACATTATCAAAGATATAACTAAAATGCATTACTGAAATCAAAACTGCACACTTGCTGGAAATTTATAAAAAATAGGGGAAATTGCAGTATTAAACTAAATTACAAAAAAATAAGAAAATAAATTAAAATGATAGAAAATAGGTAAAATAAGGGAGGAATACTATTGAGAGTGGGCCCAAGCTTCCAGCAAATTCCCCCCATGTTAAGTCATACATCGGATGCTAGTTGAGTTGATCAAAAAGACTCAAATGAATTATATTTGGAATTACAGCAGAAATTTTACAGAGAAAATCTGGGATCTATTTTTCAGGGGTGGCCTGCATATTTATAAGATATGTAGCCATGCCCTATTACATTATGAAAGCAAATCGATTTTTGATTTTGTTGTTACAACAATACGCAGGAATAAAGGAGATAAAGCAAAACATTAACTCAGAATATATTCAACGTATTCTGTATCAAAATAGAATACGTCTGATATTTTGCTTTACCTAATTACATTAAGTTTTATGTGATTGCTAAAAAATAGATGACATATGGTCATTGACGTTGTCCTTGGTCCGCATCCATCAGTTGAAATTTGCATCCACTGAAATCACCTTCATGTTCTGTCGATAACGAGATATCGTGCTATAATTCTATGTCAATGGAAATTAGGTGCCTTATCTTTAGAATATGGGAATCAGGTGCTTAATTTTTATAGGACGATAATCAAGAACCAAATGGGAGTTGGTAACTAAACAAGAATCATGTGCCCAACAGTCAAGAGCCAAATGAGAATCGATCACCCGACAGTAAAGTGCCAAATGGGAATTGGGCGCCTGACTTAGCGCTTCATCACTATTTTGTTGTAGATATTTTTACCATCACAAAATGGAAAGTGCTAGGTCCGAATGGGACCTCGACGTAGTCATGCTAAAATACTGTAAAATCCACTGAATCTACACATAATTCACTCAAAAATAAATATTAGACAACATACATAATCTAATGTTAAATACATATAAAATTTGCATAAAACATATATTTCTATTAAAATAAATGTCGCAATATATATGGAAAGTTTGTACAAAAAATGAGCATTTTTAGGGCTCATCATCCCCCCATGCTTAAGGGTTGGCACATCCTTGTACCACTTTAAACTGGTAATTACCAGTCTCATTTACAACTTTCCAGTAGGCCCTATTTTTCTCCTTCCTTTTCTTGGTTCAGTGGCTTTGGCCTTTTTCTTATCTCTGGGCTTTCACCCTTTCGGTGCTTTGGGGGTGGCTACCTCCTGTTGCTACATTTTTTGGCGCTTACTACATCGAGTTGGCTGACTAGGTCCTGTTCCTGCACTTGTTCATGACTGTTCCTTTGTCCAAACTTTCCTCCCTACCACATTCCTCAAGTAGTAGCCAGTAAAAGTGGAGGTATCCTTCTAGAATGTTGGCTCAACCTGCTTCTAGTATTCATGGTGAGGAGGTAACCTTTCTCCCACTGGCACTATAGATTCATCACCAAATGGAATGCTGGATTTCTTAGCAACCTTGGCCTTGGGTAAGCTGGTCATTCTTGGTGTAAGGGTAGAATCATCAGAATCTGCTTCTTCCACCAGAGAGGCTTTGTTTGTTGTTGCTTGAGCTGCAGGTGGTACAGGACCTAGCAGTCCCATATTCATGAAATATACCTTCATATTTGAAGGTTGATCACCTATTGATCCATACAAATCCTAGAACTGCATTGGTTGGGTAAAATCGATTCTCTTACGAGGAGTCTTGGATGCCTTTTTGGCCTCTTTTCTAGTTTCCTTGGCCACTCTCTTAGAGGCTTTCCTACACTCCTTATCTACCTTGAGTTGTTCAAACTTCTTTTTCTGCTCATCAAACAGCTTCAAAGTCTCTGCCCATTCTTCATCAGAATTCATGCCTGATTCTTTTAGTTGTGTAGTCCTTGCTCTGGTCTTGGGTCTTCATTGAGGTCCCCTTACAACCTTCCTCTTTGGTCTCAGCTTCTTGGGCTGTCTTGTAGGGCCTGTAGGTGTATCTGAAATAGGGGATTTCCTCCTTCTATTGTTTCTACTATTTTTGCTACTTGATCTTCAGAAATTGGAGACTTCTGAGTCTCCTGTGCCTACTCTGTAGGCATTTGCTCAGGTGACCCTTTAGTCACATTTTGTGTAGCAAGTGATTCTTCTATTGAAATCCCTTTCTCTACCTAAAGTTGCTTAGGCTCAGTCCCTGCATCTCCTTCTAAATTCTGGCCTGTAGAATGAGTGGACTCTTGAGATTTTTCAATCTCTTGATTCTCTACTGTAGCTTTATCTAGAATCTGAGGCTCTTCAACCTCAATTTCAGCTTCCTATCTAATGTCTTCCTCTATAGATTTTTTTGAAAGTTGAGGTTCTTCGACCTCAATTTCATCCTCCTAGTTTACCTCTATATCTATAGAGGAAGAAGATGTTGGGGACTATCCCATATCAACTTTAGGACCCTGATCTTACCCCTATTCTATAGAGTGAGCTGGTGAATGGGGTTTTTCAACCTCCATTACTACATTTATTTCCTACTCTACTTCTGCATGGGATTTCAAGGAGGATTCTTCAGTTGCACTTTCTATAATAATTATAGGGGTCCTTGCTCAAGAATTAGGGCTCCCCTATGTAGACATATATCTAGTAGAAGCCACTGATTGGTCCCCTACCTCAACTTCCTTGCTAGAATTCCTTGCATCTGATCGAAAAGGGCTAGAGGAGGCTATTTTCTCCTTAGAGTCTAGAGAGGTAGTGGGCACTTCCATAGCCCAATCAATTTGTACCATCGCATCTACCCTAGCTAGTCATTCAACCTTAGTTTATTGGGCCTATAACTATAACTTCAATATTATCCCCTATAGCTGATGGATGGTTTGATACAACTCCTACAATTTCACTATAGATGCTTTTCTAGACTCTTGAAAAAGAGTATGCTCCTCCTTATACTTGGCCTCCCAAGTACAAGCCTATTCTTTCAATATCTATAGCTGCTACTATAGATCCTCCATCTACATTTCCTATTGAGGAGTACTTCCCTTGGACAAGTCCTATAATATATGGGCCATGAACTCATCCTTATTCAACTCATCAATCATTGCATCATCATTCGATGAGCTATAAACCACCATGGACGCCTTCATCCTCCTGCTCCTGGTTCTGGTGGAAATTGACATGTAAGTAGGGCTTGGAGGACCATGCCCTACCTCATCATCAAATTGAGGGCTAGTAGGGGATGAAGCATATCTTACTTCCTCATAAAATTGAGGGAAAATAGGGGATGAGGCTTGCCCTACGTCCCATGTATTTTTCTCAAGCTGGGATACAAGCACCATCTCTATTTGCTCTACCATCTTATCAATCGATCGATTAGTCTATTCTTGTGCCACCACTTCTTCCTCTACCTCAGGAGCTACATTATTTCCTTCTAATTCCTCAACCATTACATCTCTGTGTGACTCGACATGTCGTACCAAGGCCAAAATCAGGCCATGGTGAGCCAAGGTAGACGTTGTGCCTTCCTGGTACCGATTAGCCTCATCCTTGAGTGCACATGCAAGATAATGGGGGACATTGATCTTGTCCCCATGTAATAAATGGTTGAGAAAATAAAGATGATTTGAGTTTAGTTTGGAAAACCTACCCGAACATGTGAAGAATCGAACAATCTACTCGAAGATCGATCTCCATAACTCGAGGATGTACTGCTTTGACAAACCAGCATGCATCAGGTATTGCATTGGGTGCCCAAAGAATCATTGTGCATAGAGTGTGGGGTTGTCCTCCTTATACATGTGTTCCCCTATTTGGGGAAGGCCTATTACCATGGTAATGTAATCTTCGATGACTAGAATTTCTAGTCCCTCATATTCAAACAACTCCATCGCGCATAGATGCCATGAATTCCTTAGCTACTTCTACGTCCTAGTTTTAGATGACCAGATGGTAGTATTCCAACCATCCGATGATGTCGAATTATGCCTATACATCCTCACTAATGCTTGAAAAATCTGTAGGCTCACTCTTTTTCAATAGGTGGTTGGTCGATTTCCCCCCATGGCAAAGTTCAAATTTTTCTTGACTCTAAGTTTTTCTTGCAGTAATTTCTCACACCCTAGTTTTTTTGTGGCACTCTATTATTTTCTTGCACAAAGTTTTGCCAATGCATGGTTTTAAATCACCTACATCCATGAATGCAGGTGCTTGATTACCGTAATTAGAAATAATTATGATTATCTATGTAAAATCTCATTAAAGCATGTGCCAGATTTTAAGTGGATAATGACCATAAGTGTTTTCCCCAATCAGAGTAATGACACGTGGAAAAATGCCAAGTGGAGAGAAATGGGTGGCTGGTAATTCTATGGGGATTGTGCTGGCATTATTTTCTAGAAACATATGCCTATGAAAATAATATATACATAAAATAAAAAATTAAGCACGTACCCATATTATGTTTCATGCGTGTATAATGCGTAGATGCTCGTGGTGTACTAGTATTGGTTGCTTTATGATGACCATGTCTCTTGTAACAAAAGTGATGTGCGCATTTCCCATGCGACAAATTTTTCTCCATTTTGATTGGTCCTTGGTTGCTGCAATTTGATACATTTGAGAATTCCTACACATTTTCAAGAAAATATTAGAAAAAAACATCTTCACAGGACGACAAACATCCCTCCCTTGGAAATTGTTCGCTGATGACCTTGGAATGTGCACAAATCTTCAACAAAAAAATTAAAATAATTTCATCCATGAAGTTTGACTTATGCACGTGGGTGAAATGCTGACGTGGCTCGGGCCACTTCCCAATGCTGAATATTATTCATACGAGGCACAAATGCCTATGAAAATAGAAAGCAAGTACCTCCTTACGTGGAAATCGGGTGCCTTCTTTTGAATCAAGGCACGCAGGTGCTTGGTGAATGAAGAGTAGGTGCCTTTTGTTAGCAATCAGATGGTGTGCTTAATATGGAAAGTAAGCACCTTTTGTTGGCAATCGAGCATCGTAATTAAAGTAGAAAATAGAAAACAGGCACCTTTTTATTGACAATCGGGTGCCATACTTAAAAATAGAAAGCTATTTTTTTTTATGTTCAGGAAATTAGGTGTCACTTTCTCAAAAAATGGAAGTCGAGCACCATTTCCTTAGGAAAAATAGGAATCAGGAATCAGTCTACTAGAAAATGGGACTCAAGCACCTTTTCCTTGACATACTGGGAGTCAGGTACCTTCTACCATACAAATGGGAATCAGGTATCATTTCCTTAAAATATGGGAATCGGGCACCTTCTTCCATAAAAATGGGAGTCGAGCACCATTCTCTCTAAAAAATGGGAATCGGGCACCTTTCTCTTCAGAAAATGGAAAGTAGGTGCTCCTCCTTTATTTCAATATCTATTGATGTGTCCACTAGTGTACACTTATAGTTGATCAGGCCTTCAACATTCTGGTTTGAAGAACAGGGATAGAATCAGCATCCACTACCTAAACCAGCATTCGGGTATTTTTCTTCATGAAGACCAAAAACAAACACCCAAACACTTGTTCAGATATGGTTTTCCCCCTCCAAGTGGGGATGAGCTACTTCTACTAAAATTTAATCTCCTAGAAATCTAGGATTGCGTAGGTTCATGGATCTTGTGCTTGTTAGGCCTAGGTTTCCTAGGTTGCCTAACAATTGCACTCAAGGCATCATTCCTGCAAAATAGAAATACAACTAAAGAAAGAAAAATTGTAGAACTTTTAAAAGAATAATTATTTTTGGACCATGTGGACAATGTCCACATATTATTGACTCATTTTAAAACTAGAATCAACTGGGGTCTCCCCCATGCCTAATCTGGACTTCATCATATAAGTCTCAGACACATGATATGGACACAGTCAGTGACCATTGACTATTAATGTAATGTTGCTGTCGTCAATTATTATGATCCTAACAACTCCATTGTTGATGATTTCAATCACTTCATATGGCCCCATCCAATGTTGCATAAGTTTACCTTTCCTTTCCTAGAACCAAGAGTCATACAATAATGCCCACTCTCCCACTTTTAACTACTTTGGCCTGGTGTGATGATCATGCCACTTGGCCCTCTATTTTTGGATGACCTCTATCCGATGTAGAGCATCACGATGGTATTCATCCAGCTGATTAAGCTATTGAATCCATTCCTTTTGTGCCTCATCCAGATTCAAATCTAAATCTACTACAGTTCTAAGAGTTTTAATCTCGAATTCTATGGGCATCATAGCATTCTTCCCATATACTAGCTGGAATGGTGTAAAACCAGTAGTAGTCTTCCAAGTGGTTCTGTAAGCCCACACTGCTTTTGGTAATCTTGTGGTCCAATCCTTCCTATGCTGTTGTACCATCTTTATGAGAATGTTCTCCAGTTCACGGTTGGTTACCTCTACTTGCCCATTTGCTTGTGGATGGTAAGGAGTGGTTTTGTTATGCCTGATTTTATATTGTTGCATGAGTTCCTGAATCATATTTGAAGTAAATTGAGGCCCTTGATCAGTTGTGATCTCCCTTGGAACCCCAAATCTAGTGAAAATAGATGAATACATGAAGTTTTCTATAGTCTTCTCTTTAGAATCATGCAATACCTGCACTTCAACCCACTTGGTCACATAGTCAGTGTAAACTAAGATATACCTCTTACCTACTGACTATGGATTAATGGGTCCTACGAAGTCCATCCCCCATTTATCAAATGGCTCTATGTGCACATGTGGTTGGAGTGGCATTTCATCTCTGAGAGTAGGTCTGCCCATCCTCTGACATTGGTCACATTGGCTCACATGCTTGGCTGCATCTTTGAATAGTGAAGGCCAGTAATAACTAGCCTGCAATACTTTGAATGCAGTCCTTTTTCCTACAAAATGGCCACCACAAGGTTCATTATGGTAAGCTTTCAGTATTTCTACAATCTCATTATCAGCAACACATCTTCTCATGACCTGATCAAGCCCTATTTTAAATAGGCACCCATCAATCCATGAGAAGTCTACACTTTTCTCAATTAAAGTTTGTTTCTCACATGGTGAAAGTGTAGGGGATACTTTACTAGTGGCTAAATAATTAGCCATATCTGCATACCATGGTATCTATTCATTAAGAGCAAACAAATGCTCATCTAGAAACTGATCTTCTATGGTTGAATGATTAGGAGGTGTCAATCTGGAAAGGAAATCTACCACCACATTGTCCTTACCTGGTTTATCTACAATTGTCACATCAAACTCCTACAAAAGTAACAACCATATGATAATTCTACCACTAATGCTAGGTTTTTTTGTCAGGTATCTGATAGTTGAATGATCAGTGTGCACAAAAACCTGATATCCTATAATATAGTGGTAAAATTTGTTAAGAGCATGTATAACTGCAAGGAATTCCTTTTTTGTGATAGTATAATTGAACTCAACACCTGTAATATGTTTACTGACATAATAGATGGCATAAAAATCATCACCATATTTCTATCCCATAACTGACCCTATCGCATTATTGGATGCATCTGCATATATGTGAAAGGGGATGGTCCAATTTGGACCCCTCAAGACTGGAGTAGAAGTTAGTTTTTCTTTCAAAATGTTAAATGCTTGTTCACAATCATTTATCCAGACAAACTCTATGTCTTTTGCTAACAATGTGCTTAGGGGTTTAGCAGTTTTGCTAAAGTCTGCTATAAACCTCCTATAGTAACCAGCTGATCCAAGGAAACTATGGATATCCTTTGAGTTTTGGGTGTAGGCAGGTTTTGGATAACTTCTATCTTCTTCCTATCTACCTTGATCCCATCTGTAGAGATATGATGTCCTAAAACTATCCCCTCCTGCATTAGCATATAACATTTCTCATTACTTAGGGACAGATTGGTTTCCTCACACCACTGAAGTGTTTTCTCCAAATTTTTTGTGGCTTCTTCAAAGGTTTCACCATATACAATGAAATCATCCATATATACCTCCACAGTTTCTCCAATCATATCAGAGAAGATGCTCAAAACTGCCCTTTGAAATGTGGCAGGTGCATTGCACAAACCAAAGGGTAAAACTCGGTAAGCGAAGGTTCCCCATGGACAAGTGAATGTGGTCTTATCTTGGTCCTCTTCCCCAATCTGAATCTGATTATATCCACTGAACCCATCCAGGAAAGAAAAGTATTTCTTTCCTGCTAAGGTGTCAAGGACCTGATCTATGAAAGGTAAGGGGAAGTGGTCTTTCTTGGTTGCTTTATTCAGTGACCTATAATCAACACAGATCCTCCACTTTCCATTTTTCTTGGGCACCACCACCAAAGGTGATACCCATTCACTATCTGAGATAGGGTAGATAAACCCAACTATCAAGAGTTTTTGCAATTCTATTTTAACAATCTCCTTCATAGCTGGATTCATCCTACACTGTGGTTGTCTTACCGATTTTATTTCATCTTCCAGATATATTCGATGAGTACAAGTTTCAGGAGCTATTCCTCTCATGTCTGAATACTCCCAAGCAAAGGCACCTTGATGTTTGACTAATGTTTCTCTCAGTTTGATCTACTATTCAGATGTCAACCCATCATTTATGTTTAATACTCTCCCAGGTGCAACTTCTATTTGCTGAATATGGTGATCTTTACCTCCCACTAATGGCAAATCTAGAAGAGGATAAGAGGGTTCTCCTTGGAAAAAGTTTGATATCACCCTATCCTCATCACTCTCATCCTCCAACTCATCAAGTGCCATGATGGATTGAATCATTGATAAACCACTCATGTTCTGGTTTTCACATTCAGGTTCTCCCAACAAATCTATAGACTGTGCAGGTGGATGGATGATCAGATTTTTCACATTCTGACCATCATAAATGGTCATTTGTCCATTTTTGCAACTTATGTAGGCATCAGTTGTTGCCAGCCAAGGCCTACCTAAGATGAGTGGATAACCACCCAACCCAGACTTGGATTGTAACACTAAGAAATCTGTTGGGTACTCCCATGCATCCACTATAATAGTGATGTCTTCCAACATTCCCTCAGGGAGCACTATAGACCTATCTGCCAACTGAAGGATAGTTTTGGTTGGCTTCAGATTGGTTAAACTGAGTTTCTGCATGGTTTCCTTGGGCATGACATTAATGGTAGCCCCCAGATCTACTAATGTATTGGGTAAAACACAACCCCCAATTTTCATAGTTAAAACAGGGCTTCCTGGGTCTGAATATTTTTGGTTGTAGGTATTTCCTAGCATAAGATCAGCTAGTTGTCCTACCAAATTGATTGCCTGTGCTGGTTTTCTCCTTGGTTTTCTCAGACACAACTCTCTTATGGCCTTGTTGTAGATAGGAATATCTTTGATGGCCTGAAAGAGAGGAATTATGACTGTCAAGTTCTTCAAACTGGAAAGAATATCAAATTCTAGTTGTATTGGCTTCTTGGGTTCCTGCAACCTTTTTGGAAAAGGTGGAACCCCTTCTCTATTATTTATAGTTGTTGATTCTTCTTCTACTTCTTCTATAAGAGGTGATTCCTCTTTTTCTAACTCTATGTTTTCCTCCTCTTCTACCAGAGGAGCTACTTCTACACCTACCTGTCTACCTGACCTTAATTGTATGGGACTACAATCTACTTTGATATTATACATGGGGTACATCTCATTCTCCATATGGTATGCTTGTGGTTTGTTGTTTGGATTAGAAGTAGGTTGTGTCGATAGTTGAGTAGGTCTCAAAGCAGGGGGAGTTGGCAGACTTGGTTGTAGTGGGATTGGTGTAGCATGTTGTGGAGTTTGGCTCCAAGCATTCTAATTTCTCCACTATTGTCTAGGTTGTTGGTATGGCATCCATGGGTAGGGATTGTAAGGATTTTATCCTTGGGTAAATTGAGTCCAAGGTTGTTGTCCCCACCAACCCATGTTGGGTGGCTGAACTTGACCTTGGTTCTAATAATTGCTTCCCCCATAGGATGGCATTCCTGTTGGCATGTTGTTTCCCATAGGATATTGTTGCTAGTTTCTCCTATTACCCATGAAGTATGCTTCTATTACTTCAGGTTCCTCTCTAGATTTTGATAACTATGGACACAACTTAGTTTTATGATATTTTTGACACACAACGCACACTCTAACTTTGTTCTCAGGACATTCATTTTTGGGGTGCTTTCCCCTGCATTTAGGATAAAAATAGGCTAGTGCTACCTCATTTTCCTACTTCTTTTTCTGAAGTAGAAGGGTATCCATTTGGAGTGCTAGAGATGACAACATCTCACTCTTGAGGTCTTCAAGCATATTTCCTATTTCTATTTTAGTGATAGTGGTTGATTGTTTGATATTCCTAGGGGTTAACTTACCCTTCCTTCTTGAAAAGTTTTGACACAACTGCTAGATATCAGACATTTTGTGTTGATAAATATCCCCTCCAGAAATCATATTTAAGGCTTCAAGAGCTTCATTTGTAAGTCCTTTTAAGAAGATACTCCTTAAGGACCTATCTCCTAGTCTTGCATGGGGAGATCTTTGCAAATTAAAGCTAAACCTATCCCAATACTCCTCTAATGATTCTCCTTCCTTTTGTGTCATATCCAAGACTTCTTCTCTAGAATCCCTTGCTCTACCAAAGTCTTGATACTAATCTAGGAAGAGTTTTTTCATGTCTTCCTAGGTAGTTATCTATTTATTCCCCAAACTGATGAACCAAAGCAAAGTTGAATCATCAAGAGTGGAGGGAAACAACTTTAATTTTTGAGCATTGGTTGTATAATCCACCGACCTACATAGGACGTCAAATTTGAAAAGGAACAGGTCAAGATCTTCTGTTGGAAGTCCTCTAAATATTGGAAGGTGGGTAGGGGAGATATGTTTCATCTTGTGTTCTCCTCTTACCTCTTCTATAGGGAAGTTAAAACTAGTAGATGCTTCTTCTACTATTTTAGCCATCTTGTCTGCTATCAAGGTTTCTACACCTACTACGTTCAAGGCAACTTTCAAGGCTTCTATATCATTTCTTTTATCCTCCAGAAGGATTACTAAATCAGTGTTTGAAATAGTCCCTTCCTCAACTGCTTGCCAACATTGAAGGTTCAGTAAATCTTCCTCAGATTGAACTCTTCCTATCTTAGATCCTTCCCTAAGGTTTTGTTGGTCTATTTCAGAAGGATCCTATGCAAACAATGGATGTTGACTCCAATGCATAGGTGGAGATGGTGGTGGAGAGGTTTCAATATTAGGATCTGGCACAATTGGAATAGAGGTTTCTGAAGAAACAATATTTGTATTCTTGATAAAATGATCGTTCGGTCCTCTAATTCTAGGTGGACTCATACAAAATTTCTAATGGAGGTTCTATAGAAAGTAACCTAAACTACTTCTAACATACTTTCTTCAGAACAAAAAATTATAGTTGGCTACTCCCCAACAATGGTGCCAAAATATTGGGCAAAATATTGGTTAGTTTTCTATGGTTCAAATCATTACCTCCATTTAATTTTTCAACCCGGGATAGCTCGTAAACTTGTGAGTAACCCTACATAGTATATGCTTGTAATATCTCTCTAATCAGATGAGTCCCTTAGATTCTATGGTTTGGGGGGTGTTGTTTCATTGAAGTTCTTATTTATCTTCCAAACCACTAATCTAATTTACATTATCAAATATTTAACTAAAATGCATTACTGAAATCAAAACTGCACACTTGCTAGAAATTGATAGAAAATAGGGGAAATTACAGTATTAAACTAAACTACAAAAAATAGGAAAATAAATTAAAATGATAGAAAATAGGTAAAATAAGGGAAGAATACTATTGGGAGTGGGCCCAAGCTTCCAGAAGATTCCACCCATGTTAAATCATACACCGGATGCTAGTTGAGTTGATCAAAAAGACTCAAATGAATTATATTTGAAATTATAGCAATAATTTTACAGAGAAAATTCGAGATCTATTTTTCAGGGGTGGCTTGCATATTTATAAGATATGTGGCCATGCCTTATTACATTCTGAAAGCAAATCAATTTTTAATTTTTTTGTTACAACAATATGCAAGAATAAAGGAGATTAAAGCAAAACATTAACTCAAAATATATTCAACGTATTTTGTATTAGAATAGAATACGTCTGATATTTTTCTTTACCCGATTACAATAAGTTTTACGTGATTGCTGAAAAATAGATGACATATGGTCATTGAAATTGTCCTTGGTCCGCATCCATCACTAAAATTGCATCCACATCCATCATTAAAATCACCTTTCTATTTTGCCGATAACAAGGTATCGCACTGTAATTCTGCATCAATGGGAATCAAGTGCCTTATCTGTAGAAGACGAGGAATCAGGTACCAAACGATATTTGGGTGGTAAACAAGAATCAGGCACCCGACAGTCAAGCGCCAAATGAGAATCGGGCACCTGAAAATCAAGTGCCAAATGGGAGTTGGGTGCCTGAACGAGAGTTGAGCACTTGACTTAGCGCTTCATCACTATTTTGTTGCAGATATTTTTACCATCACAAAACAAAAAGTGCCAGGTCCGAATGGGACCTCGACGTAGTCATGCTAAAATACTATAAAATCCACTGAATCTACACATAATTCACTCAAAAACAAATATTAGAAAACATACATAATCTAATGTTAAATACATATAAAATTTGCATAAAACATATATTTCTATTAAAATAAATGCCATAATATATATGGAAATTTTGTACAAAAATGAGCGTTTCAGGGCTCATCAGTCATGTGCTTCTTGATTTGGAGTTTTGATAATGTTGTGCATGCCTTGTTCATATCATCCTAGACCATATCCTTACCAATTGACTCGATGAAAGTATCATGAAGGAAAACTGACATGTGTTTGATAGTGGCAAGGATCAATTGCTTGGGTTCGTCTAGGGAAGGTGTATTGGATTATGAATCAACCCCCCATACACAAAATTAATTTCATTAGGTGCTAAACCCATATTATACATCCCTTATATGGATAATGTTGAGTCACGTAGGTGACATTGATCCTTATTATTTTGGATGCTTAGCGATGTAATTTGGACATCTTGGACCATGTATTCATCAATGTCAGTATTGGTGAGGTGGACTGCAACTTATGAGGATGTGGATGAGTTGGATGGAGTGGATGTAGATGTGGAATGCTCATGGATAATTGGTGGCTCAAATAATGGGAGGAATGTGTGCTGGAATGGCATCTCACAATCTGTTAAATCAACTTGTGAGACATCAGTTGGTGGAGATGGAGATGGATTTGGTTTAAGGGTTTGATGGATGGTTGATGATGCTGATGTGGATGGAATAGTAGTAGTTTCAGGTTGTATTGGTGATGATGAATGAGTGGTTATAATGGGTGATGTTGATGTTGATTATGTGGATAGTGTGGATTGGGTTTGATCACATGTACATGTACCCGACTGTGATGAGGGTGGGGGTGTGGAAATGAAGGCTTGATTTGGGGTAGTGATGGGAAGCTCCTCAAGAATAGGGGCTTTGGATGAAGAAGTGGTGGATGGTATGGTTTATGGGGTTATGAATAGGTGAATGGATGGAATTGTGGATTCATATGAATTTGAGATGAAGTTGCAGTACTTAAACAGTTTGATGTTCGCTAGTATGAAATGGATCTGTCACTCATGTACATTTTTTAAGTATTGATATTGTATGGAAGGGACACATCTCATATCCCTAATATAGGGACATACGAGGAGTATATTGTAAGCCATGGATCCCTCCAGGATGTGGAACATGGTATACAATATTTTTACCCCCACTTTTATGGGTAAAATGATAGTGACAACTATGGAATAAAGAGCATCATTGAATGCTCTTAAGGTGAAGGTGGATATGGCTATGTGTGATGGTAGAAGATCGAGGTGTTGAAGGGTAGATATGGTGATAATATTGATGGTGAAGCCAATGTCAATCAGTACTCATTTAAATGGCTTCCTATCAACTTGAGCCATAATATGTAGTGGAGGGTCCACCGATTTTGATGAAATTGATTTAATTTCAAAATTATAGAATGTGATGGAAGGATCCATGCACGTTCGAATACAACCCATAAAATTGTTGAAGGCATTAGTGTCTTGGGATTGAAGTTCAATAGATTTTAAAATTTCCATTAATGCCTCATTGTGTGGGGGAGATTGTTGTATTAGCTCATAGATAGATAGTTTGGTTGAATTCATATTGATACTAGCTGTCAATTGACTACTCAGTGAGATAATGGGTCTTTGTGGACGGTTTGTAAAATGAGTGGATGAGATGGATGGCTTGGAAAGTAAATTGGCAAAAAAATGGATGAGTGATGATGAATTGGCAGGTTACAGAGACACACTTGCTTGTGATGCTATAGGAGGTTGAACTGTCTGCTATTCATTTTATTGATTAGTGCTTATTTAACCTCGGGTGACTACATGGATAGCCCCCATAAAGCCTTATTACTATTGTATGTGGTTGACTTGTTTAGGAGGAGTTATAGTATTTGGTCCCCCTATTGTTTTTTGTTATTCCTCATGATGAGGAAGTGGCGTTTGGTATATACCAAGGTTTTGGTTTTTTTGGGCCAAAGTACTGTCAAACTTGATGACCCCTAGCTTGATCAAATCTTGCACCATGTGTTTAAATGAAAATCAGATGTTAATGTCATGCCCTTTATATCAAATAAAAGGACAAAACAAGTGCTCCTTATAGTTCTTACCACATTTAACTTGATATTTTGTTATAATTTCAAGAAATATAATGGTGTTAGTGTCATACAACCTGTAGAAGATGGAGGCGTATGATTTAGGCAAAGGTGTGAATATGCGCTCTTGTCGAGCATATTTTCAACGTTGGTGATTTTTCATAGTTGGCATTGTGTTATGAAATTTTTGAGGTGGGGAAACCGCTTGAAAGGACACTTGTTGCGGTTGTTGTTGCACTATTTGTTGTTGTTGTTGAGTCATTACCAGTTGACTCAAGACCTCTTGATTTACTTGATTTGGTTTTTATTGACCAAAATAATTTCATTTAAACTAGACCTTATTTTGCCATTCTTTTTTCTTTGGTTTTATCTCATCTTCTTGGATTTTTATCTCTTCTATTACATGAGCCTGAGCAAGAGCTTTATCAAATTTTTGATATTTTTATAGTTGTAATAGCAAGAAAATGGGTTTCAAGCAACTCCTTACAAACATCTGAGTCAATTCTTCCATTGGTAGGGAGAATGGCAATTTGGTTATAATTGCCCTCCAACGGTTTCCAAAATCATAGATTGACTCTTCTTAAAATTTTCTAAGATTGCATAGGTTAGTCAATGTGGTTTTATTGTGAACATTAAGGAAAAGTCTCTCCAAAAAATTATCTGCCAATTATTCAAATGTGTAAATATTATGGTGAGGTAGATGATTGTACTAGTCTAAAGTGTCTCCCCCTAATATCTGAGGAAAAGTTCTAAGCATCAAAGCATCTTGATCTTGAATTTGAAATCATGAGTGGATGAATGTGCTCATGTGCTCTCTAGGATCCTCATTCCCTTTAAATTTGAAAAATATTGATATTGTGAACTGTGAAGTCTATCGGATATGGTGGTGATGGTACCAAAAAATGGATAGGTTGATTTACTAGCTATCTCAAGGTAGGCTTTTGGTACATCATAGCAAGAGTATACTAAATCAAGTTATCAATCAATTGTTGTATTGCTTGGATTTTATGGTCCACATGTGTGTGAAAGTCCTTAATTGTTTGATGATTGTGTTGATATGGGGTATGTGGAATGATGATTTGTTGAGATGTAATATTATGTTGATGGCTAGATGGATTGAAGTGTGTTTTATGAAGTTGGGCATGTTGTTGGACTTGATTATGGAATGATTGTTGTTGATGAAATGGAGATAAGGTTTGGGAAATGTGAGTGTGTTGGTTTACAGGAGTGGGGTTGATGTGGATGAATGGGGGTGTGGGTATAGCAACCTAAGAAGGTTGTGATACCCAGGATAAATCAAGGGTGAAGAAAGTCTGTTGGTTTAGAATGGAATTGGGTTTGAAATATGCTACTTGTGTTTCCTATTGGGGGCAATAACGAGTGTCTTATTGTCCCATGAGTAGTTGGTTGAGGTGTTTCCATGCTTATTATATGGTAATTTTTGAAGTATATTATGTGGGTGTGATGTAGGTGGATGTGGGTGAGGTGTAGGTGTTTGCAATGTTGGTGGATGTTGGTGGAGGGTAAGTTGTGAAAGGAATCATAGCTGAATGAGGGGTAGTGGATCAAATGGTAGATGGAATCTATGAAGCTGTAGTGACATGTGCTTCATAGAGTGGGTTGGAATAGGTGGTGGTGTAGGTAAATGGTATGGAGGTGATTTGGCTATGTTGTGGTGGGGATATGTGATGTGAAGGTATGGATGATACCTCAAAAAGAGGGTTGGTGTAAATTTGATTGAAACTGTTAGGATGTGAGTGAACTAGTTCCTGTTGAGAAGAAGGAACATGTCTATATGGAATGTGAAGTGGTTCTAGAGTAGGATTGGTTGGTCTTAGATAAGCTCCAAATTTGTTCGTATCTATGTAGGTGGTGCGATGATCTATAGGTGTAGAAGGCTCTATATATGGGATGGAGGTATGGATGACTCTATGCATCACATAAACATTCAAGGTGAACACTATGTGAGAAGGTCCTACAAATAAGCCAAAATAGTTGGTTTATGATGGGTTTGCTAGATTAGCCACATAAGTGATTGGGGAAAAAGTGGAACACTCCATGGATGAAGTGGATTAGCTAGTAGATGCTTGTGTAGCACCCTAAAATTGGCGCAGTTAAACCCTTAGTAAAAGATAAAAGATAAAAATTTAAATTTTAACCCCAAAACCATCCCAAAACCGCTTGTTACCCGCTTCCCTTCTTTTTCGCGCCATTTTTAGGATTTGTTTTGACCGTTGGACGATATCGTCGCATATCAGACGAAATCGTCCCTGATCTGACGAATTCGTCTGGAACAGAGCGTCCAGACGATTTCGTCCTAAAACTAAATTTTCATAATTAGCTTCTGTTTCAATAGCCTCTCCAACTTGGGCAGAAGCGCGTCTGTGCAGTTGGAGATTCCCCCCATTGGAGATCTCCCAGATTGGGATGATCTCCAACCTCCTAGCCTCCCCCTAATCCTATATAAACTAGGATTTTTCTAGTTTATCCCCTTGAACCCCTTAGCTGATGGATTTCCCTACAGATTTAGTTCCTTATTCACTAGAGCATCCTCGCACTACTATCTGCATTCTGTATTTTGCATTTTCTTGCAGGAACTCTACTATTTTTTAGTCGAAGCTAGCTCGGATCGTCGCAAGCGATCCCGGACGATTTTGGACGATCTTGTCGAGGAGCGCAGACGATCTCGTACGATTGGAGGCGATCCCGACTGTAGTCCAGATTGGGGGCAATCGAGTCTAGAGTTTGCATTTCCTTAGCTTTTTTTGCATTTTCCTATTGTATTTTTGCATTGTCTTAAATTATTATGTTTATGCATCTTGGAGTTCACCTCATTTAGCATAACCGCATGATAAAGTTAAAATCAATCATTAAATCTACTGCATTTTCTTATTTGTTATTGGAATCCATTATTTAGGCATGTTTGTTGTTATTTCTATCATTCTCCTTTGCTTTTGCAGTTGCATATTTGGTATTTTGTGTCTATTTTTGTGATTGCAGGTTTCTGACGAATTCGATGAATTCGTTAGATTTCAGATGATTCTGTCTGATCTCAGATGATCGACTATGATTTGAGATGATTCGATGTAATTTCAGATGATTACGTACGAGTCGAGACGATCTGAACTGCTACAAGACTCAGAATCTTCATCAGACATCCAGAATCAGGTATGATACGATCTAGCTAGCATATTTTCTGTGTTTAGCATTCATTCCTATTTTTTGTATTCATCTAAATCAGCATTGGCATATAGAATAGTTTAGATTCATTTTGGCCAAACCTAGGAATTGAATGATCGAGTATAAAAATGAACACATCAAACCCACTATCAACCTAGGCGTGGAAACTGCCACTCAAAAGTTTCCTGGTGAACCCACCATCCATCAAAAATTCACCTTTATACTCCTCCCCCGAGAGGCGGGACCTTCAAAGGGCCTCTCAGTCCGAGGTATTGTCCCATCCTTCTCGCATCCCCCTTTCGGGCGCGGATCCTATAGCTTGAGGGTAAGGATGCAAAAAATTTGGAGCGATACATTTTGGTGAACCCGACGTGAAAACTAAAAACCTTTTGAAAACAATCCAAAAAAAAAAAAAAACATAAATGCATTTAGAATCAAAGATTGCATATCATATTTAGATGGTAGACTATAATAAAAGACGAGTTGTCACCATTAATGTTGAGAATCAATTAGCAGCTATAGAGATTAATTCTTTGCTTAGAGTATCTCAAACATATAGAGTCCCACCTTTATGGGACGAGCTTAATAGGAGATTGAATATCATTAATTCTAGATCAACCGAACTTAGGCAAATTAAGAGGTTTGTCCTAGATAGAATCCTGGATCCTGATCAAGTGACCTTATATCATGAACTTCAGAGAGCTTGCCATAGGTGGTTAGCAGATAAAAGAGCCCTTGTGTCTTCTGAATTGTATACCTTTGAGGAATACCTCGATAATGCAATTGTAGTACATAAATTTCTATCTCGTATAGAGGACCAAGAGGTCGTTCTTACGGATAGACAGAGATGGAATAGAGTTCCTAGAGCTGTGTTATATCGAGAGTATTGCCATGAGATCTATTTTTACAAGACAGAATCTGAAATAGATAATATCACTATAGCACACTTTATCAAGTTCTTGAAAAACCATTTCCAATTTGAAGAGGAGCATTTTATGACTCTTGATGAACTTGATCCTATCAATGACATTCATAAACTATTTATAGAAAACTAAGCTATTCTTTTATTATTGTTATTTCTTGTATTTAGTGTGTTGTTTGTTGTCTTTATAAGCATAAAACAAAAAATAAATAAAAACAAAACAAAATCATAACAAAAAATCAAAACATTTTCTTTTAAGCATTATAGTAGGTATATAATTAAAATATATACCTCCCAAATTTGTTGCAAATATATTAATATATATTTGCTAAAATCTAAATTTAGACATAATGACTAGACTCAGGAATGGAAAACAAATTGAAGTAGAAGAAGATTGGTTAAGGAAAACAGAAAATAACCCAGATGTCCTTCCTGAAGACCCAATTCAGGAAGAAGGAACCTTAAACCAACAAGAAGAAGAATTTGTGGACGCAAATGAACAAAAATAAAATGATAGAGAGGAAGGATCCTCATCCCCTAAAATATCTCCAGAAGGAGCTGTTACTTTTGAGAACATGGAACACTTCTGGAAGTTCCTCAATAATAATATTGGCACTCTTAATAGAGCAGTTCATATGGACAAAGATCAAATTAGTGACACTCAAGCAACCCTAGAAGACATATATCACACATGCACTAATCCTTTGTCCTTCGTTGATCAAGAAAGTGATCAAGCTGGACCATCCAATTTGGATATGGCCGCTATGATCCAGAACATGCAACAACAACAGGTTACCCAACCACCTAGAGTGCCTGTTACCAAGCCTAGGGTTATTCCCACACAAAAGAAACCTTCATTCACTGCTCTATTTTGCCAAGCTATTGATCAATATACCTCAAATCAACAAAAGCCTAAAACAAAACCAAATACCAATTTCCAACAATCGGGATACAACATAATGCTACAACAAATCTTCTTCATAATACTCTTCCTACCAACCATTTGCATAACAACAATATAGCATCTAATCCTTATGTCCCGCCTTCCTACGCTCACAAATCCCATACTCATGTACCACCAAACCAATATGGTGGACAAACTGGTAATCTGGAAGCCATGGTGAAACAGTTAGTCTCTCGCATGGACCAGATAGATCCCTACCGTCCCTCGTACAATTATCGAGAGATGTGTAGTCAACCTCTAGATCCTATAGTTGTAGCACAACCATATCCTAAACACTTTCCCATGCCTGTCCTACCTATATATAAAGGAACTGAAGATCCCATAGAGCATCTTCGTATGTTTAGGATAGCATGTCATGATATATCACATGATGACTTGTTATTACTAAAAATGTTCCCGAAAAGTTTAGGGGGGATGGCATTGGAGTGGTATTATCAATTGCCCACTCATTCTTTGAGAAATTTTGAAGAGACCGTTGAGTCTTTTGTGCATCAATTTAGTGCCTATATTGAAAGGCATGTAACCATTAAAGATTTGTACAACCTAAAACAAGACAAAGATGAGTGTTTTGCTGACTTCTTAGCTCGATGGAGGCAGTTGATAGGAAAATTACACTTTGTGTTACCTTATCGAGAAATGTTGGATATTTTTATCAATAATTTACAAGAACAACTATCCTATGAATTATCAACTGCTACCTTGACCACCTTCGATCAAGCTATAGACTTGGCCCGAAGAGTGGAAGATGCTCTCATTAGAAGAGGTCACCTCAAAAAGAAAGATGATGAGAAAACATCCAGAAATCAATATAAAAATAAACAAGTTGTGGGTGATGGAGTCACTGATAGCAGAAACGTTGCCAATGTTAATACTACGAAAACAATAGAGAAGTTTATATTGAAACCTCCTGATAAACCACCCCGAGAATTTACTAGGTTAAATCAACCTTTATCAACCATTCTCCCGCAATTACTAGCACGAGGATTGATCCAATTACCAACTATCCGGGAACCTGATCCAACTATACCCGGATACAGAGCTGATTTACATTGTGATTTCCATAGAGGACCTGGACACGCTACCAATTCTTGTAAAATATTAAAACATAAAATACAAGACCTGATTGATAACAATGAGATGGAGGTGCAAGCCTTTCAACCTAAACAAAATCCTCCTAATAATGCTCAAAAGAACATCCCCCAAAATCAGAATCAGAATGCCAATCAATCATTGGACATATTTCAACATCCTTTACCAAAGCATGGTAAAGAGGTGGCTAATCAAATTGAGCATCATAATGTTCCCCCTCCTACCCGATATGTAGGAACTATTAGTGGACAATCACCTACTCATGATGTGGAAGTCTTTGACACAACTTTATCCATAGTTACGACCGAGACCTCTACATAATATTCGGACACTTGATCTTAGTGACACCGAATATGAGACTGAAAGTGACATGGAAATCACCTCAAATCAATCGAATAGTTCTGAAGATGAATCAGATCCTATTCAACCTATCACAAGTTCTATGGTTCCAGAAGAACCATTTCCTAGAAGAGTCACTACTAGACCATCTTCTCACCAATTACTTTCTAATGAACAAGCCATAAACGCTAGACCGAGACCAATTCATCATCCTCAAAATAATATTGTAGGTACCATCGGAGTCGTTACTCGACAACAGGCTCAAAACTCTCAACAGGAACAAACTCAGAACGATGGATCAGCTCCATTTGTTTTGAAAAATCCCAATAAAGGGAATCATGCGCCTAATGTTCAACCTAAGCCTCCTTATAATATTAAGGAACAATTATCAAATACTACAACTAGAATTTCCCTTTTGGACCTTTTAAGATCTTCTCCTACCCATAGGGATGAATTAATGCTCACATTAAGCCAAATGATGGTACCTCAAAATATTCAACCTGAAGCCATGTCCAATACTATCATAACTTGAGAAGTCGATTGTATTGAATTTTGGAATAGAGATATACCACAACATAGTTTACATAAGGATAACCCCTTATATATTACTGCCCTAATTGGGGATGTAGCGGTTAAACGAGTCTTGATTGATAATGGTTCATCTTTAAACATATGCACTTTTGACTTCTACCAAAGATTTGGGTTTAGAAGTGACGAAATGAAAAGAACTGATATGATCATAAAAGCTTTCAATGACGAAACACAAGAAACGTGTGGAGTTATTACTATTCCATTGCAAGTTGGTCCTCGAACCTTAGACACGACCGTGTTTATTGTACATTGCCCTGCATCATACAATATACTTTTGGGTCGCCCTTGGATCAACGCGATGCGAGCTGTTCCCTCCACTTTACATCAGTGTGTTAAATTCGAATTTAAAAATCAGTTGGTTACCATTCATGGTGATCCTAGACCCTTTGATATGTGTGCTTTGGCAGAACCGGTTGGAGTTCAATTTTGCCCTGCTCTGTCATCCACACATCCTAATTCTCATCAACCGTCTAAACGTGTGAAACACTCACCCATAACATCATCTACTTTTCCCCCATCAACTACACCTCTACATATAGCTCAACCATCTTCCGAACAAACCACATTAGGATCTCAAAAGGATCCTAAACCCACAACCAATGCTTCTTGTTTTACTCCTATAACTTCCATACCTTTAGATCCTTCCATCGACATCTCTACAACATTTACGCCTATCAAAGACATGATTTTTGCATCCAAAAACATAGGAAATGATCCTTCTACCTCTTACGCTCTTACTGATGAGCTCTTACCCGATTTATCTAAAATTCTTATATCAGAAGGAACCAACACTGCTATGCAAGATTCCCTTATTTTAAATAAATTGCCACCCTCTCCTCGTACCTTGGGCCTCCCACAGCCTATGGGAAGTATTTACCAAGTCGGGAGTTGTGCTTTTATTTATAAGGGATATGATTGGGGAAGAATACCTAGAAACATCAAGACACATTGTGATGGATATGCTAGATGCTATTTTGCTAATGAGTATATTAAAGCTAAACCCATAATGCTTAAATTGGGATATAAAGGGAAAGGTTTGGGACCTTCCCAAAATGGTATGAAAGAACCTTTTGAGGTAGAACCGTGGCCTGCCCGATGTGGTGTGGGCCTATTTTCTAGTAAAGGTCAACCCTTCCCATTTGAGGAGGAGGACCATCTTACATGTTACCAAGATTATCTGGATAAACAAGATTCTTTGCATTCAAAGAATAATTCCTTTACCTGTAATATGCTATCCATCGCCTACCCTGAGATGATTGTTGAATCCGATGATGAGTTGGAAGGGGATATCTTCCATGATGTCTCCGTTGATGAATTGTTACATAACAAATTTTATTTTGATGGCTCTATACCTAGTATAGCCCAACTTGAGGCCTCGACTCCTCAAGATGAATTATCCAAGCTAACCTTGGAAGAATTACAAGAATTGGGTGTTTCACCCGCCCCACCTAATTTTGAGAGAGATTTACATATGGAAGTTGAAAACGTTATAAAAATTAACATTGGAACCGAACATAACCCTCACATAATCAATATTGGATCAGAATTAAGTCAAGAAAAACAAGATAAATACATTTCATTTCTTAAAGACTATGAAGATGTCTTTGCTTGGACATATGAAGACATGCCAGGTTTGGACCCTTATGTAGTTATGCATCATCTAGTAGTCCATCCAGATGCTAAACCTGTTAAACAGAAACTTAGAAAAATGCATCCTAAAGTGGCCTTACTAGTCAAAGGAGAACTAGAAAAACTGTTGAAGGTTATTTTTATACAAGCCATTGATTATGCTGAATGGATCTCAAATGTAGTTCCAGTAACTAAGAAAGAAGCCACTAAAGTTAGGGTTTGTACAGACTTCAGAGATATTAATGTTGCTTGCCCTAAAGATGATTTTCCTCTTCCCAACATGGATCAAATCATTGATTTTACTGCTGGGAGCGGAATGATATCCTTAATGGATGGATTCTCTGGTTATAATCAGATCAGGATAGCTCCTGAAGATCAGGCTAAGACAACATTTATTACCCCTTGGGGAACCTTTTGTTGGAAAGTGATGCCATTCGGTTTAAAGAATGCAGGTGCAACATATCAACGAGCCATGACTTATATCTTTCATGATATGATGCATGATATTCTACATGATTATGTAGATGATATTATAGCTCGTTCCATCAAAGAAGATGATCATTTAAATGACTTGAGAAAAGTATTTGATCGGTTAAGGGAGTATCATATCCGATTGAATCCAGCTAAATGTATATTCGGAGTCAAGTCCGATAAATTATTAGGGGTTATAGTTTCTTTACGTGGCATTGAAATTGACCCTCTCAAGATCATGGCTATCACTGATATGCCCGCACCCACAAATATATCTGAATTACGAAGTTTACAAGGTAAGCTTCAGGCTATTCGTCGCTTCATCGATAAGTTGGCAGACAAAACCGGACCCTTTCTTAAGCTTCTTAAGAAAGATGTCTCTTTTCATTGGGACGAAGAATGCCAGGAAGCATTTGAACTCCTTAAGCAATATCTCCTCCAACCACCGGTGCTTTCACCACCTAGATCTGATCGTCCATTTATCTTGTACATTTCTGCTTTCGATTCTGCCTTAGGAGCTATGTTAGCTCAGCTTGACGATGAGAAGAAAGAACGTGCTAATTATTACATCAGTAGAACCTTAATCAGTTATGAAACTCGCTATACCATATTAGAGAAGTTATGTCTAGCAGTCATATTTTCTACACAAAAACTATGACATTATATGCTCAATCAAAAACGTATGTTATTGCCAAATTCGACCCTTTGCGATATCTCATGAGTCGACCGTATTTATCTGGTCGCACAACCAAGTGGGTTCTTGCGCTAAGCGAATTTGAACTCATGTTTATAGGACAGAAGTCTGTTAAGGGTCAAATCATAGCAGATCAACTAGTTGCTACACCCTTAGAGTCTACCCATCCCCTCATCATTGAGTTTCTCGATGAATGCCTTAAATTAGAGGCAGACCATCCTAAACAATGGTCCCTATACTTTGACGGAGCCCGATGCATGAGTGGGGCTGGTGCGGGTATTATTTTAATATCTCCGCAAAAACATCTTATACCTCTATCCTTTAAATTAACATTTGCTTGCACCAATAACACTGCTGAATATGAAGCTCTTATCCTTGGATTACGAGCTGCTTTGGCCCTAAAAATTAAAAATTTATTAGTTTTCGATGATTCTCAACTTGTCATAAATCAAATCAATGATGTTTATCAGACCAGAGATGATAAATTACGCCCATATAAAACATATGTTTTGCAATTATTATCTTTATTTGATCAAGTTACTTTGGAAGCTATTCCTCGAACTAGCAATCGTGCGGCTGACGCTATGGCTGCAGCTGCATCTCTTTTACCCTTGGAGTTAGATGATGAATATGCTACCATCATTATTCATCGACTCCAGGAACCCGCTTCAAGAAAATCATGCTTAGAACCTTTGGATGTGTTTCTCATCAACGAAACTACTCCTAAACCATGGTACACTGATATATTTAATTTTTTGCAGAAAGGAACCTTCCCTGAAGGTTGTCATAGTAACCAACGCAGGTTATTACGTAGACGAGCAAGTCGCTTCATGATTATTGGTAATACCTTGTATAGGAGATCTTTTGAAGGCATCTTACTGAGATGTTTGAATCTAGAAGAATCTAGATCAGCTTTGAATGAAGCCCATAATGGATCTTGTGGGGGACATTTTAGTGGTAGCGCCATTGCTAAAAAGCTCCTTAGGATAGGATATTTTTGGCCTACCATGGAGAATGATGCACATGATTATGTGCGTCATTGCGACAAGTGCCAGAAACACGCTGACCTTGTCCATGCGCCTGCACAAGAGCTGCAAGCTATTTCATCTCCTTGGCCCTTTTCAAAATGGGGCTTAGACATCATTGGAAAAATCAACCCTGTGTCATCCGATGGACACAAATTCATCATAACCGCCACTGAGTATTTCACGAAGTGGGTTGAAGCTATGCCATTAGCTTCTTGCACTGGAACTCAAGTTTCCAAATTTATTTTTAATCAAATTATTTGTCGGTTCGAAATTCCTGCAAATCTCATCTCAGATAATGGAACTTGTTTCAAAAATAAAGATGTCAAAAAATTATGTCAAAAATATAAAATTCAACATCGTTGGTCCACTCCCTATTATCCTCGGGGTAATGGCCAAGCAGAAGCATCTAATAAAACATTAATCAAAATTCTCAAAATACTGGTCAATAAATCTGGTCGAGATTGGCACATCCAATTATATCCTGCTTTGTGGGCCTATCGAACTAGTGTTCGTACCCCCACTGGAACTTCACCTTTTGTTTTGGTTTATGGTGCTGAAGCCATTTTTCCCTTTGAATTAGAAGTTCCTTCTTTGGCTCTACTACTTCAAGATACTGAAGTAGGGGATGAATATCGTGCTGGCAGATTTAGTCAGCTGGAACTCTTAGATGAAAAGTGCATCAATGCTTTGGAGCATCTTCGTGCCTACCAAAACAAGCTTAAGAGAGCATATCTCAAGAAAGTTCATCATCGATCCTTTGAGACCGGCGACCTTGTTTTAAAAGAAAATCAAAAAAATACTAATGCAACTAAAGACCTTAAAGGTAAATTTGAGCCCAACTGGCTTGGACCATATGTCATCATTGCTAAATTTGGATCGGGAGCATACAAATTATCTACCTTAGATGGTAAAGAACTTAAAGAACCTATGAACATTATGCATCTCAAACGCTACTATGCATAAAATTTGGTCATTTCATCATTGTATATATTTGTTTTGCATATTATTTCCTTTTAGTCACTTATATAAAACATTTCAAAAACAATCACATTGTATTTCTTTCAATTCATAACTTAAAATCAAAATACAAAAACATCAAAATCATCAAAATCTTCAAAAACATATTTTATTTTCATACCTGTCAATTCTTGAAGTGTTGTCGTTATATTTTCAATTATTGTGGATAAATTAGCATTTATTTGGAATCCCGCACTTTCACACTCACATGAATAAATATCTTGATTTTATTTGGTATGATTATTAATCTCTCTTATATCAAAGTCCACATTGGCATTAAATAAAGTTTTGAGCATAGAGAACTGATCTTGTTATTTACTTGAACCAAGTATATCTTTTCACATTAAAATGATTTCATTGCGAATTCAATATGATGCTACATAGTAAAAGTGGTTTCTTGAGCGAAAAGTTTCCCCTGCTATCCTATCATGCACATGGTCTAGAATCTTTGAGAATTGACAAAAGGACAAGCTCACCCCTACCCGAATAAAAATCCCTTGCTCTACAACCAATCCGAGCAAGTATCCCTAGCATAGGAAGAAAAAGAAAAGTCAAAGAAAATGAGAACAAAGAAAAATATTATTTTGTACCATCGCAGCAATATTTCAGCATTATCTCAATTCCAAGCAAAAATACAAAAACAATACAAAAAAAAAAGAGAAAGAAAAGCAAAAGTGAAAAGAAAAAGAAAAAAGCAATAAAATCCCTTTCCCTACCCCTTGAAAAGAAAAGAAGGGTGAATGAGCTTGAATCCCTGGAATTCTCAATTATTCGAAAACTGTGAGGTAAGCCCCATAACAAGTGGTTTGTGCCCAACCCGCTTGGCCTTGGGTAATTCCTAGCATGGTGATATGTCTGTCACATTAGCGACCTTATTTTGTACAGACCTATGTCAGCTTATGGATTAGCTAGCTCTTGATAACCCGACTTACATAGTAGTCCGGTACGGTTACATGCATATAAATCATAGTTAAGGAACACTCATTTGGTTAAGGCAAATTACTTGTATCAAATTATCTTGCTCAAAATTGGTGAATGAACAATACAATCGCACACACATTTGTATTTGAGAGATTTTGTATCATTATGATAAATCAAGATCGGTAATGAACTCACATTTGCACATGAGGATCCCTTATAAATCTACATTTGTCTTTGAGATAATTTAAAATATTTCTGTAATTCTTTTCGGAATAGTTTTATCCTCTTATTTCAGAATTTTTGTTTTGTATAAAAGCAATTATATACATTGTTTCACAAAATCACAAAATGATTTCAAACAACATGTTCATATTATTATTTTTCTGTTTATCAAAAGTCAAAAATTAATCTTGCAATAAAACTAAAATATCCATTTTCTTCTTTGGATTTCACGATGATGGTATAAGTCTATACCTATAAGTCTATGCCTAGCGCAAACCATTGTTCTAATTTTATTTTCCCATTCATTTTAATAAAAACCCATATGGCTTACATCATTATGTTACATAACTAAGCTTTAAAATGAACGCACACTTATTCTATTTCAGGTCATTATGTCAACATTCAATTTTGCAATGATGGTATAGTTCCTAGGAACTTATGCAAAAAATTTTATCACACTTAGGAATTTATGCCTAGCAAAAATCATATTTCTTTTATATGTCATGCATAATATTTTTATGAAAATCTGAAAACAAATCATCACCATCATCATTTTTATCATCACAACACAAAGTCTTAAGACAGTCTCTTAAGCACTCTTTTACTTTTAACAATATTTCTATCCTGGGATTAGCTTGACGACCTAGTGAGCGGCGACTCCATGAAATGGTCTATAACAACGACAATGTCCTTTGAAATTATTGTTAGAAGTCCCTTTTATTTTTTCAAATTACACCAAAACAACCAATTTATTTACATCAGATTATTTCATTTACAATTTTATGCCATGATATCAAAATATAATATTTCAAAATGACATAATTACATGAATATTCAATCACAAATTAAAGCATCATACAACATATACACAAGTCATATCATCAAAAACAAGACCATATATATATATATATCAAATTATGTACATCATATCAAAACTGGATTGGTATGCCACAATCTATACCCTGGCATACTCAATCCTCTCAAAAATCTATACAATCTCTGTGCAGTCTATAGCCAGCTAGTCTCGAGAAGCCCTCGAGCTCTCAGCCTCATCTCCTCCCTCGCCATGACGTGGAGGAGGTGGTCCCATAGCAGTCTGTGCTGTGTCTCGGGTCCTCGCTATCGATCGTGAGGATGTCCTCATCGATCCCATCCGGATTGGTTCCGCAATGTTGGCTGGCAGCGGTACCCTTTGACCCTCTGGAGCCAGCTAAAAGTATACCCCCTGGTAGAATGTGGTCTGCATCATAGACCGCACTAGCTCATCCCTGCTCGCCCCTCCGCTCCGTGCCCTGAGCCGTGTAGTCTCATCCTGCAGTGTCTGTACCTGAGCCCTGAGCTGAGTAGCCTCATCCTGTAGTGACTGCACCTGAGCTCGGAGGTGGGCAACCTCAGCCCGAAGAGCCATCGTCTCGTTGCTCTCCCCTACATCGACACCCTTGCCCTTATCAGGCGATGGTGGTCTCTCCCCCTGCTACGAAGGGAGTCTCTCCTCCCTCTGCCCTATCTCCCATGGCCTCTGTGGAGCCTGACCCATCCGCTGGCGTCTCTCCTATGGGGACCATCGCTGCTCTCTCCCACCGTGACCCCATGCTGCCTCAATGGTAGCCTGGCACCGCCTCCCCATCCATCGCACAACCGCATGCATCGGACCCTATGCCCTCGTCATCCGAGGAGGGTGGATGCCTACGTACCAGGCATCATAGCCATCTGCAACCCCACGTCGTCACCATCCACTGGCTGGATGGGGGCATCATCCACATCCTGACTCTAGAATCATTGCATGTCTAGAGCCCCGCTCAGCGTAGTACTATCCCGAATAGTCTAGGAGTACTCGTAGTCCCTGAGAGAAGGGATCCCCTATTGTAGACCGAACTATCATAGAACTCGGTCGTAGCGGTGGAGCTCTACCTCTCCCCGCTCCATCCTCGCCTGCTAGACTCGCTCGATGCGAGCCAGCTCCTGCCCATCCTCTGCCCACCCGGGGTGCTCTCGCCATGGCCTCCAGGTGATCTGGTCCGGGATGAGGTCATCTAGCAACCTCCGTGACATCGATAGATCTATCCACCATTGTGACCCTCTCTGTAGCCACCAATAGTAAACCCGGGGTCTCTCCCGGTCAACCCCTATCAGTGGGAGCCCTACCGGCCTTCGCACCATGATGTGCTCCTAGCACCAAACCTGTAGCAACGATGTCAAGACCAGACATCGACCTCCCTTGTATACGACCCCATGCAGGATCCTATACAAGTGACATAGTACAAAGCTACCCCATGCAAATCTATAGCCGTGGTCTCTCATGTCGCAGACCACATCTGACAGGAGCCAGGGTAATCTGCACCCGCTCTGGTGGCATAGCAGTAAGCCACCTACCACTCCTGCCAAAACCTGAGTCAACCTAGATGCCCCAGGCATCTGCCTCAGAGACTCAATGTTCACTCTGCCCTTCTCCAGGGTGAAGCTCGGGTCTCCAGTCAGTCTCATCATCGCCTGGCCCTGATTGGCCATAGGCATCATGAGTCATCCCTGTATGGGGATCCTCATGATCCTCCATACGTCCTCTAGTGTGGGAGCCATCTCCCCTATCGATAACCGAAAGTAGGATGACCCCGGATACCATCTCTCTGCTAGGGCTGTCAGAAGCCCTATGTCCGTCGATACTTGTGGCATCTCTGCCACATGTCGTAGCCCGACCTGTGCTAGTTGGTCATGCTCTGCCTGGTCGAGAGTGGCCAAGTCATCTCTCAGCCTATCGTATTTCCATTCTCGGCTCTTTAGTAATCCCCTCTGCAAAACAAACAATAAAACAATAAAATTCATTAATCAACCAATCATTAAAATAAAATTCAACACATTTTAACAAAGCAAAATTTCATAAAAGCGATGATATCGTCCACTATTGGATGATATCGTCCCAAATTGGGCAAAGTCATCCTTTGTAGGATGAATTCATATCCGATTTCGCAACTTGGGGATCGCCCCTTGTTGAACGGGATCGCCCCTAGTTCGTCGATTTTACCCTCCGACGAAATCGATGATCTAGGGACGATTTCGATGAAATCGGGACGATTTCATCCCGACGTCGTCGACGGCCTAAAAATGGCCGTGATGCCCCAAACAGTCAAAATTTAAAAAAAAAAAATGCACAAAGTAAAATCAAACCTAATCTACTAGGATTAGATCCTTACCCGTAGCCCGCGTCGGACCTCTGTCGCTCTGTGCACTGTCTCCACCATTGTTTCTCTCTGCAGAGCTCTGGAACAGTAAAAATGAATAATAAAAACAAAAAATGAATTAGGGTTTTCCCTATTTTTCTTAATTTTATTCAAAACCAACAACATTTTAATTTTTGCTTTTCCATGTTTTTACCTCAAACGTTCGATTTGGGTAAAAACACGGAGGGGGCACCATAGTCAGCAGTTGTACGATTCGACCAAGAATCGTCGTCTAAAAAATTGAGTACATTTTTGCTTTCTCGTAAAACGGGAAAAACTCGTCTTTAACGCATTTTCTTCAAAAAATTCGCTAAAGAGGGGGCAAAATGTAGCACCCTAAAATTGGCGCAGTTAAACCCTTAGTAAAAGATAAAAGATAAAAATTTAAATTTTAACCCCAAAACCGCCCCAAAACCGCTTGTTACCCGCTTCCCTTATTTTTCGTGCCATTTTTAGGATTTGTTTTGACCGTTGGACGATATCATCGCATATCAGACGAAATCGTCCCCGATCTGACGAATTCGTCTGGAACAGAGCGTCCAGACGATTTCGTCCTAAAACTAAATTTTCATAATTAGCTTCTGTTTCAACAGCCTCTCCAACTTGGGTAGAAGCGCGTCTGTGCAGTTGGAGATTCCCCCATTGGAGATCTCCCAGATTGGGATGATCTCCAACCTCCTAGCCTCCCCCTAATCCTATATAAACTAGGATTTTTCTAGTTTATCCCCCTGAACCCCTTAGCCGATGGATTTCCCTGCAGATTTAGTTCCTTATTCACTAGAGCATCCTCGCACTCTCTGTCTGCATTTCGTATTTTGCATTTTCTTGCAGGAACTCTACTATTTTTTAGTCGAAGCTAGCTCGGATCGTCGCAAGCGATCCCGGATGATTTCGGATGATCTTGTCGAGGAGCGCAGATGATCTCGTACGATTGGAGGCGATCCCGACTGTAGTCCAGATTGGGGGCAATCAGAGTCTAGAGTTTGCATTTCCTTAGCTTTTTCTGCATTTTCCTATTGTATTTCTGCACTGTCTTAAATTATTATGTTTATGCATCTTGGAGTTCACCTCATTTAGCATAACCGCATGATAAAGTTAAAATCAATCATTAAATCTACTGCATTTCCTTATTTGTTATTGGAATCCATTATTTAGGCATGTTTGCTTGTTATTTCTATCATTCTCCTTTGCTTTTGCACTTGCATATTTGGTATTTTGTGTCTATTTTTGTGATTGCAGGTTTCTGACGAATTCGTCTGATGAATTCATTAGATTTTAGATGATTCTGTCTGATCTCAGATGACCGACTATGATTTGAGATGATTCGGTGTAATTTCAGATGATTACGTACGAGTCATAAAATGCAACATAAAACATTACTAAAATGCATCTTAGTCATTGATATATTGTACGAGTCGGATGATATATATAAAATGCATCTTTAATCTCATATGACCGACTGTGGTTTGAGATGATTCGGTGTAATTTCAGATGCATTTTATGTTGCTCTTTAATATAAAGAACAACACCAATAAAACAATATATCAAATCAAATAACACATTGTATGCATAAAATGACTGATATAATTTATTATGACTCAACGAGCCTAGATCTCCAAATTGTATGATAGATTTCCCCAGATCTAGGGTTACAATACACTTTATTTCTTTTGATACAATATTACAATGAGAGGATTCAAAAACCCTTGTTAAAACAAATGCTGGTATCTTCTAAAATCATCTTCACTCCAAATAAATTTTGGGTGGGCTTTTGTGTATCCCTACAGGACCACCCAAGTTGCAACAGTCATCAATGTAAACGCTCCCTGCAATCTACACAAACATATCAAAAAAATAGGTTAGTAATACCTATAGGGCCTCCACATTGTGAGGCCCAGTAGAATCCAAAAGTATACAATATTAACCCTAACTTAAATGCTTGATAAAGTAAAGTGTACTATTTATGAACCCATGGCCCTAGATGATGATGGTGAATTGACTCTCTACATTATTATTTTTATAAATAAATATCATTATGTTGTACAATTTCTACAAATGTTGGTAATGATAAGAATCCAATGGCAGTAAATTAGGGTTTGCATGTTAGATCAATGTGTTGATAAATACATCACAAAGATAGGCAAATATTACTCTGAGGAATTTAAGTATAAGTTGGTATATTACAAGTGGTAAATTCAACAAGGATTTGGTGAAACCGTACAACTAATAATTTACCCAATCTGGAAGTGGAATTGTGTAGTTAAAACTTGCCAATTAAGGAAAATCAAGGTTTGGAAGAGAACGATTACAAAATTGATCGATTTGAGTTACAAAATGACTTTCAGCAAAGTGAACAAGTGGAAAATCATACATGCAAACTATTGTACAATTTGTATCATACAACTATATGATTTGGAAACCGTACAACCAGTTTTGTGAAGTTTACAAATCGTTCAAGGGAAAATCATACACTTGTATGATCTAGGTAAAACTTGTTATAGGACCTTGAAATCTATCTCCAAACCTCCCAAATCACCTCCTCCTCTAGGAATACTCCCCCTTGTGCTACATTTGGCATCGTTGCCTATTAAAATTGGATAAAATTAATGCAATTAAGAAGAACTCATTGTCATTGTGGAAGATCATTGAGGATTTGTAATAATGCTATATTTTGCACCATTGTCATTGTGGATAATATTAAGGATGGAATAGGTAGCGCTAAAGTGTGCTACATTTGGTGTTGTTTCCTAATTAAATTTTGACAACTGACACCATTTTTGTTAGAATTGGATCAAAATTATCACAGTTGAGAAGGGTTTGCAAGTGATAATCCTTAAGTAACTATCAATTGAAGGTGAATGATAGATACAAGTTTATGAAGATGTAGGAGATAAAATCAAGGAGAGGAGTAGATTCCAGATAGAAGGAGCACAAGAATTGTGAAAAGGGAGACTATGAACAACTCTATGAATGAACTAGTAATTTAACAAGTATGGACTTCAAAAGGATATATTGAAAGGTGGGATACATTGTTGATAGATACAGGAGAAAAGTAACAAGAACCACCAAGAGTCGATGATAACATTTACGTAAGGGAATATGTTCATCAAAACTATGTGAAGAGACAATGAGTGGATGGTAACACCTCAAAAAGTGATAGGAAGGTTGCCAAGGGGTGCAGAGGATGGGATTAAGGCACCAAAGAAATAGGGTGTGATAATCCCCCTCAATCACCTCCTCATTTGGGAATACTCCCCCCTATGCACATTTATGATATTTTACAATTACACCCAATTGTATGTTTTATAATTCCACATTTGTACAATTAGACCAAACCCTACATGTGTACGTTTTGACAAATCGTACATCTAACAAAATTGGTAAAATTGATAAAATTGTGCAAATCCAATTTTCACTTCTTCTTCTTTTGGGAGGTGTATTTGATGCCTATATCTACCCTCCCCTTTACATTATGCAATGTCCTCACTGACTCAATTTTCTTAGTCTTGGTCGACTGGTCTTACTTAAGATCATCAAGTTGAACACAAAGAATAGCACACTCATTTTGTAACTTAGTCGTATAGTTGTTGAGTTCCATAGCTTTCAACCCACACTTGTTGGCCTTCTCTTCTGTAGCAACCAAGAGTTGAACTAACTCCTTTTCTTGCTTGGGTGCTCCTTTGTGTATCGTATCTATTAATATTGCTTCCATTCGATTTGCAACGATTAGCTCCTTATTCTTTTTTATGATGACATTAAGACTTTGGTGTAAGTCAGCTTCAAAAGATGAAATACGCTCATCCTTAGCCCAAATTTGTGTTTTATGATCCATGATCATCTCATTATAGCTTGTGGCATATTTTACCATCTCCTCAATAGTACGATCCTTTAGCTCCAATTATTATTCAGCAACCTTCAACTTGTCCACCTATTTGAACAATTGCTCTTTTTGTACTACTAGTTGTTCTTCCTATTGCTTGAGCTATTGGTTTTACAATTTCAATTGCTCCTCCTGCTAATTAATTTGTGTTGTGTACTGCTACAACAGTGCTTCCTGTTCTTCCAACCGCTTCTTTTGCTCTTCTACTTGTTAGATCACAAGTTATTTTTCCTATTCTTGTGAGTGTAGCTTCTCCTCATAAGCAATCTTAATGTCATTCAATTTAGCTTATGCCTTCTTCAAATTCTCCTCGGCCTCATTCTTGCTGCATTCTAATCCTTACTCAATTTGAGTAGCATCTACTTCTTCCTTTAGAGCTTCCTTGGCTTGATAAATATGTTCAAGACACACACTTAACCACTCAATCTAATGCATCAAGAAATTCATTTTTCAAAGGATGAAGACCATATCCAAAGGTGCCCTTCAAAGTTCCATATCCAATGTGTTCAAAGGATATCTCTAACTCTTGTCCAGATACACTCATGTATACGCTCTGTATCTGCAATTCCCAACATCGTTGTTACCTCTCCCCACAGTAACTAACATGGGTGTTGTGCATGAATCTGGGATATTTGTCTTATATAATATTCACTAAAAACCCACTACATAAGCTTCTCCAATTCAATGAAGGTCTTATCCCTCCACTACTTCAATTATCCAATGCCACCTATGTGGAATTGTAACCACATGCTAGCAAACATATTTTAAACTTGTTTGAAGAAGTGATCCACCTATACATTTGTGTCTTCACCATCTCCCTTAGAGACACTGAACTAAGGTACTTCAAGCAAAAATATTGCATGAATCCTCTCTTCCCTTTCCTATGGTGGGGTATGTTCCTCCTCTTCCTCCTATGGAATTGAACTTTCTCACATAAAAGCATTAAAAGCATAGGCAACCTCTCATGATGAGGCCCTTTAAAGAATATGAACGTAAAGATGTCATAAAAATAATGAAATCAATAAAATGAATAAAGCATGTTAAACCTATGCAATAATTTAAAATACTAATGGAAATATGTAAATAGAAAGTACAACTATCTATCCAACAGATTGATTACATGAAATTAAGAATGATAACATGAAAATAATCTAATTATATCCTACTTGCTATAATGAAGTAAACCTAATGAAATTTATATTTCTATCAGTTAGATTCTCTAAACTATCAATTAATCCACTTAATATGCTTAATATAACCTAATAAAATACACTACAAAAAGAACGGTAAGGAGATCTTTCACCGATTGCAAACTGCGGCTCAAATGAGCAGTTTGCACTATACATCGTGGCTTTTAGCCACAGTGAGCAACAAATTAGTTTTGCCCTCCAAATCCAATACTATGTGGTTGATCCTCCTTTTAAAATTGATGATCAAGGGTTGCCTTGATGTCCTTTGACTGGTTTGGTGATTGAATTGCACAATTGGGCCTCCGTTTGCCTAAATTAGTGTTTCTTAGCATTATAGCTCCTTAGGGCATCCATGGCACAAATTTACATGATGCTTGATGAATTGGCAAGTGAAATGGCAACAAAGCTCTCTCAATGCACTCTAGTGAGTCTACAATTTTATGGGGCTTCATTTCTCTAATATCCAATGTTTACTTCTCTCTTTTGCCCTAATTTGAAGGGGTACTTATAGGATTACCCAAGGGTTAGGAGTGGCTTCATAGAGAAGCCAAGATCAAGAAGAGGTGGTTGGGACAGTTGGATTGGAAGCCTCTGGAATATTTCATCCTTCAACTACCCTCTTCTAGAAAAAATGGTCGTTCAAACCAATTTGGCTTAGATGAAGGCCAACTGAACTTCAATTCTATACCACGAGTGACAGTTGCGGCCTAAACTATGAACCGCGGGTGTCAGTTGTGGTTCAGACTAGAGACTACAGGTCTCAACTGTGGTTCAGACTGATTAAGTAAAGGAGCCCAAATGGAGTGGTTAAAACCACTACTCTATCTTTGAGTCTGTCCAAGATCTTCCATATGGTCTTGTAGCATGTCCCATATGAGTAATCGACATTGACATGACATGTTTTAGGTGTCTACAGATACCCCTTTTGAGATGCGTTGTGAGATTGAACAACGCATGAGAAAAAATATACCACCTAAAATTATGTCAAAGGTTGCATGATGATCATTAGTCTGATCAACATTAGATACCCAGGTCCTACAAAAGGATGTGCATCCTGGAATCATTGCTTCCAACTGGGTGAAAAGTTTAAATTTGTAAGAGTTTGCACTCGTCATTAGGCATTCGGGTAGCTTTGGTGCTACAATAGGAGTTAGGCCTATATAACCAAAAAGAGGTGAGATACAAACAAACTATCATATATGCTATTTATCCCAAGAAAATGGGTAAGCTTATGATAGTTGTTGACAATGATTCACAAGGACAAACGCAATTTGACAAGTGTAGCACCCTAAAATTGGTGCAGTTAAACCTTAGTAAAAAGATAAAAATTTGAATTTTAACCCAAACCGCCCATTAACCACCCGTTACCTACTCTCCTTATTTTCCGTGTCATTTTTAGGATTTTTTTTTACCATTGGACGATATCGTCGATGATCAGACGAAATCATCCCAGATCTGACGAATTAGTCTAGAACAAAACGTCCAGACGATTTCGTCCCAAAACCAAATTTTCATAATTAGTTTATGTTTCAATAGCTTCTCTAACTTGGGCAGAAATCGTGTCTGCGCAGTTAGATTCTCCCCCGATGGAGATCTCCCAAATTGGAATGATCTCCAACCTCCTAACCTCTCCCTAATCCTATATAAACTGGGATTTTCTCAGTTTATCCCCATGAACCCCCTAGATGACTGATTTCCTTGCAAATTTGGTTCCTTGTGCCTTAGAACATCTTCATACTTTTGTTTGCATTGCGTATTTCAAGTTTTCTTGCAAGGATTTTACCGTTTTTTAGCTGGAGCAAGCTTGGATTGTCGTAGGCAATTCCAGATGATTTCGGACGAACCTGTCGTAGATCGATGACGATCCCATACGATCAGAGGCAATCTCGACTATAGTCCATATTGGGGGAAATCAGAGCCCAGATTTTGCATTTTCTTATTATTTCTCTGCATTTATTTGTGCATTATCTTAGTTTATTATATTTATGCATCCTGGAGTTCACCTCATTTAGTATAGATGCATGATAAAGTCAAAACAAATTATTAAATTAATGCATTTCCTTTTAATTGCTATTTGATCTATCATTTAGGCAAATTTACTGTTATTTCTATTATTTCCCCTTGTTTTTGCAGTTGCATTTTTGGTATTTTGTATCTATTTCTGTGATTGCAGGTTTCTGACGAATTTGTCATATAGCCGACGATCTTGTCTGATCTCAGACGATCGACTGAGATCTAAGATGATACTATGCAATTACAGATGATTACATACAATTTGAGACGCTTTGGACTTATATAAACCTCAGAATCTTCATTCAGACATTCGGAATCAGGTATATTCTATCCTATTTAGCATACTCTCTGTGTTTAGCATTTATTCATGTTTTTTGTATTCGTAAAAATCAGCATTGGCATATAGAATATCTTAGATTCATCTTGGCAAAACCTAGGAATTGAATGATTAAAGTACAAAATGAACACATCAAACCCATTCTCAACCTAGGCATGGAAACTGCCACTCAAAAGTTTCCTGGTGAACCCACCATCCGTCGAAAATTCACCCTTATACCCCCTCCCCGAGAGGCGGGACCTTCAAAGGGCCTCTCAGTCTGAGGTATTGTCCCATCCTTCTCGCATCCCCCTTCCGGGCATGGATCCTATAGCCTAAAGGTAAGGATGCAAAACATTTGGAGCGATACAACAAGATCAAGGAATCTACGATCAAGGGAATTTCTGCTGATTTTGATTATGATTATGATATTATGACTACCCCCTCAAGTGACGAGTCGATGAGGGTAATGACAATGAATGAAGCATTGAGGTTGCTTGACCACTACGAATGATTTGAACAAACCTAAAATTTAGTATTTAATTACTTAGCTAGGCTTAATTTAGCTTATGATTGCAACTTTTAATAGTAATTGCACATTTCTATCCCATGGAGCGGTCGGTCTGCAATAGCCTTCTTAGGGAATCAAAATAATACAATGCCAATTAGATTTATTTTGAATCAATTTATCGATGATCTACTTAAAATATGTCATAGGAGAAATGACATGAAACACCTCATTCTCGTGAAGCGATTTAGCTTCAAATACCTTCTTCGGGATTGAAAAGAAGCATATCAAATCAACGATGATAGTTTTACCCTAAATTTCGTTATGGTTATTTACTCATCTCGTCGTATTGCATGGAGCGCCAGTCATTGCAACCACAAAGTGTCTAGGGTAAATAACTGAATACGAAGTGCATTTGACTTTTGACTTGTTTAATAATTTGTGTTTTGACTTTTTGAGTTTTTTAATTGATCCTGGTGCATGAAAATCACCAAATTTGTTAAATTGATTGCTCTTATTGATATTATGATCTATAAGGAATTATTAATTTGTCAGTTAAAACCTTACCATAGTTGAATTTTAGTGTATTTAATGCTAGTTGTAAACCACACTCATGGGCTACAGTTAGAAATTTCCAATTTTGGGAACCGCGACTTAGAGCTGCGATCGACAAACCCTAATTTTGGGACCGTGATTGTCAGTTGTGGTCCGAAAAAATTAGGAAAGGTATATAATTTTCCCATTTTTAAAATTGCATTATTATTCCTTGAAAGTGATTGCAACTAGAGAGCTCTGAGAGGTGAGGAAGCAAACTTGACGTGAAGCACTGCCAAAAACGCTACCTACGACCTCCTACACATCTCGATGGCAGACCCTACGTAGCCTTCATCCAACCGAGGCATTGGTGCGGGAAAGGTAACTCAAAACCGAGTCCTCACACTCCTTACCAGTTTAAAATGAACCACATTAAGTAATGGGTCTAATTAATCTCACTAAACTTGCTGGTAAGGAACCTCACATTAGCTTAGGTTAGATTAGGGCTTTAATTATTTGGGTGTTAGGCTAGCAAGTGACCCTTTTAGGGTTACATTCCTATATTGCAACTGGCAAACGCGGCACCCAATTATCAGATTGGGGACCACGACTGTCAGTCGTGGTGGGATTCAAATCCCAACGGTCAAAAATTTGACCATTACGTAGACCACAGATTTGACCCACTGTTCCACAATTTTTGAAAAAAAATTCTATTTTATTTGATTTTATTTTTATTTTTCTTGGCAATTAATGCCATTTATTGCACTTCTAAAATGTATTTTTGGAATTTTTGATCATTTTTAGCATATTTTTATATTTTTGGCAATTTTTAGATTTGTTTGACATTTTTAGGTTGTTCTTTAAATGTTTTTAGTTATTTTTAGTTATCTTTTTACCTTATGCACTGATTTTGTTTAGAAATTAACCTTTAGAGCCTAGGAGCCGGATCTCCTCTACACCCTTTGTAGATAGCTCATTGACCAAGAGCGAGTGTGGTTCAGTGTGGTTGGTTTCAGATATGTTCTTGATCTACCCACGATCAGGGTAGACCAGGCCTACATGACTGCATTGGCCCAGCACTGGGATGCATGTACCAACACAATTCACCTGCCCATAGGTGAAATGGTAGTGACATTGGAGGACGTCTACCGAATCTTCAAGACCGATCGATGGGGAGCCCATCACCTCCACTCCATTTGTGAGAAGAGGGGCTATGTTTGATGCTATATTTTATGACCACAGCGAGGATGCCCAGGGTAGGATTGACCATGGAGGCATCCACATCAGATATTGGTAGGGTAAGGGCATCTTCTTAGTTCAAGATGCGGTCTTCATGCATTTAGCTATCCATATTGTGCTTCCAAAATCCTCGAGTGCAAGGATCCCTTGGAACCTCCTGGCCATCATCAAGAGAGTTACATAGAGTTTTACTGCTCTTAGCTTGGGGGAGCACACTATTAGCTTAGTTATATCATGAGTTATATCAGGTTACCCATAGAAGTCAGGCCAATATCAGCTACAGCCTACTACTCCATATATGGGGTTGGCAGCGCATTCAGATCGAATGGCCCAAGGACTTACTACTCCATATTACAACTATTCCTATCGCACGCCAGTACTATGCGACATGTTGGCCTCACAAGGAGGAGGGGTTCTAGAGCAGGTCTCATGCTGGGGACCTGGACCATTACATTGTTATATTTGCACAGCTCTGGACAGATGACATAGAGTGGTGCTTTTATATGGATTGCCCCACGTGGGAGGAGGCTGGCAAGCGATTGTGCCAGGTGAGGAGGAATAGGTGGTTACTTGGTTGTAAGGTCAAGATTCATGAGTACCAGTTCTACTCATGCATCCTCCACCGGTTTGGTCTGGTTCAAGATATTCTGATGCTTCCTACTATCTACAAGCACCTAGTTCTTAAGAGAGATCTACAGTGGGTCCAACCGACACCTCTAGGGGATGAGACTGATGACTTCCAAGAATTGAGTGTGGACCGGGCTAGCACCACCACAGAGTATGACACTTGGTGGTCACTCCTACAGTGGCAGGGAGAGGGGCCCCTCGACCAAATAAATTATAGAGCTGAGGCTGATCTATATGGGTGTAACATGCACCAATGTACCGAGGGCATATGGGATATAGAAGCCATCGTAGGTGAGGCTCCTTAGGTTGAGGTAGAGGAGGAAATAGCTAAGGAGGATGAGGTACCTCCTGACAGTGAGTTTGGGTAGTTGTTGGCTCAAGTGATGAGCTTACAGACTCATATTGGTACTTTAAGGAGCCAACTATGCTAGAGGGATACAGAGATTGCTACGCTATAAGTATAGCTTACAACATCTCAGAGATAGGAGGACTTTAGCTGTGAAGGCAGAGCCCTTATCTACACAGACTATCATGGCACTTCCTACATCACCATCTGCTCTACTACCAGCAGTTCGTAACCCTATGGATGAGATCTAGAGGCTTTGTTCCCTTATGGAGGAGGGTAACAATCGGTAGGATGGATATGTATCTCGCATATCCTAGATGGAGGGCTACATCCGACTGAGTGGTTTTGAGGTACCATAGGACACTCGCACCACAGGGACCCACAAAATCAAATCCCATACTAGGACTAGGGATACAGGATGGTATACCACCAGCTCAAGCCACAAGACACACAGGACCGATAGGACACACAGGTCTGAAAGGACACATACGTCTTCTAGCACTCAGGGTGCTAGCTCTTAGAGAACTCATAGGGGTGGCAGGGGTGATGGTAGTGACTCACAAGATAGGGGTGCAGGCCCTTAGTACATATCTTAGAGATGCTTATTTTGTACTATTTTTGAGTGTAAGGTCGAGGACCTACACAGTTGTAGCCTACGGGCATTTTGATATACCCCCAATGTACTCTTTTTGGACACACACACACACACACACACACATACACACACACACACACACATATATATATATATATATATATATATATATATATATATATATATATATATGAGATTGATCATTTTGGCTTGTTATGTGTATTTATTTATTTATTATTTTATGTTTATGTTATGCACATGGATGCAGATGTTCATATTGATGTTATGCCTATATTATGTGATGTATGGATGACATGCACTAGATAGCTATTTAATTTTTTGATGATGATGGTATGCAGTGATCTAGATGCTCAAATGTGTTATTTATGATGGATGCATATGGATGCGATGTTTATATTTAATTTTGCTTTATTGTATACATTTAATTTATGATAATGTCACGATATCCTGGTGCAATGAATGTAATGCATTATTTACATGATGGTAATCTAATGTAAATGAACTTGTATGATTTAATCACTTAAAAAATAAGGAATGAATGTGATATGTGTTTAACAATCTAATGGACGACACCACAGAATGTGTAAAAATCATGAATGTAATTGAAAAATCCTTATTACAAGAATTTTAATCAATTAATCACCTATATATGAAATGCAATGATATGAAGCGATATGATGTGAATGACCTAATATGTCACTCTATAGTCCTTTTGCAATTTGAAATATATGCACAATATAGTCAGTGGTCGTCTAAATATCATTTCTGATATCCATCTGGTATCTATCCTATATCTTGATTGTGCTTAATGTAATGATGTATCACGGATTCGATACTTTGCAATTTGATGAATGAATGACTTTTATTTTTGATGGTTTGTATATTTCTGGTATTTTTTCTATTAGAGAAATTTGAGGTTTTCCATGAGACTCAAACACCCTAGTAGACTTATCCAAAGTTGCGTATTGACCAAAGTAGACTTTTGAAATGTAAGTCTTTTGCTAGGATAGGCCCTAACTTGTTCATTATCCTTGTGTGTGCAAATGAATATATTAAGATAAAGCATAAGCATACCTCAATGTCAGGTGAGATTCTTTCATCCCATTGCTAAGATAGGGGATTCTCATATGTTTATCCAATCGTAGGCTTAGATTTCAGTTGAACTAGACTACTAGGCGATACAGGACACCTGAAGCTAGCTCTTCCACATTCAAATATTGGTTTGTAAATAAGCGAATGCTAATGCATCAGACATATCATCATGCGTAAGGTACAGTAGTGCTGGCAATTCCACGGATTCAAGTTCACTCCCTTCTTTTCTTCAATTTTTTGGGATACTTGCTCATATAAAGTGATAAAAATCACTATTTATTTTTGTACTTTAGTGACAATAATCACTATTTATTTTGTACTTTCTTTTCTTTTTCTTGAGCAAGGGATTTGATACTGATTTTTCTTCATTTGTACAATTTTTCTTCATTTGAATTGACTTTCTAGAGTTTACATTTGATAATTTTCTTCAAAAACGTCCTTTAGGAATTTTACTTTGGGGAACTATTTCTGGGATATCGATTTTAGGATATCGATATATGATATCAATATGGGATATCCATATTGAGGATTGATGTGGGATACCACTCTGGGATATTTCTCTTTTATCGTAAACAAGGGATTTTGGGTAGGGAACGAACTTGTCCTTTTTCCAATTACCAATATTTCCCATATCGTCCACACAGGGGGATAAGCAAGAATAACTCTTTTCACCTTAGGATACCTGGTCCTACTTCGTGGCTTTCATCTTCCCCTAGTCCTTATTAGGATTGCTTAAATTTTTTATTAGTGATAGAATTATGATATGTTAAGGGCTATACTAACTGGACCTCAACTACAAAAGCAAAGCAAGCTTTATATCAACTCTTGAGAAGACCTCTAGGTATGGTTGAATGACCATAAAACCCTAGTATATTCCTCATAGCAACATTATGGGTTGTGTTGAAAAACATAATTACTCACATGAATTATGGATTATGATAAATGCAAAGGTGCATGATTAAAACACAACGTGGCATCGATTGTAAGACTAAAAAACACAATCCATCCTACTATGAAATGCAATGGATGCAGAATGCCTACATGCAATGCAATGAAGTGAATGCATATGTAAATGAAAATGCATAATGCAAATGTAAATTTTTTTGGGTTTTATTGCTTTACCATTTTTTTGGATTTTATTGATTTTTTAATTTTTATTGATTTTGAGCCTTTATATTTGACCAAACGATGAGTACATGCCTTTGGAGCCTTTTGGATTTGACCAAGCGGTTTTAAGAACCCTTGGAGCCTTTTTGGATTGACCAAAGAGCTTATGAGCACCTTTGGAGCTTTTAGGGATGACCAAGCGGTTCTTAGGAATCCTTAGAGCCTTTTGGGATGACCGAGTAGTTTTAAGCAAACCCTCATAGCCTTTTGGGATGACTGAGCAGTTTTAAGCAAACCCTCAGAGCCTTTTGGAATAGACTGAGCGGTTTTGAGCAAACCCTTGGGGCCTTTGACTAACATAACCAAGCAGTTTTAGGAACCCTTGGTGCCTTTTGCTATGTTCTCAAGCATAGAACACCTTAATATGGATGATGTTGAGAGGTTCAATCTCTTCAACACCCCCTAGCGACGTTAGGCAATAAGTACCCAAATCAATATTTTTAGATATGATATAAGGTCTTAGCTAATTAGTCGTGAATTGGTCTCGCATATCAGGTGGAAAATTAGAGTTTTGTTGGTTCTCTTTTAGCACAATATCCCCAACTTCAAAGTCTCTCTGATGAACTTTGTTATTATAACCTCATTTTAATCGCTCTTGATAAACGCAGAGATGCTCAAGGGTATTCACGCGATGTTCATAAAGCAATGTCAATTGATCCAAGCGAGCTTGTCATACGGTGTCATCATAAATGAACTCTTTTAATGCGATGCACAACATTGGAATTTCCAACTCTAAGGGCATAATGGCCTCAATGCCATATACTAGTGAAAATAGTGTTGCCCTAGTGGGCATCCGAATTCTAGTCCTATAAGCCCATAATGCAAGGGGTAGCTAGATATGCCAATCCTTGTGGTTTTCATGGACCGTATTTTTCAAGATAGCCATCACTATATTGTTTGAGGCCTTAGCTTACCCGTTTGCCTGTAGATAGTATGGAGTCGCAAGTATGTTTAATTTTATACTTAGACATCAAAGCTCTCACAATTTTGTTCTTAAATGACGTTCCATTATCTAAAATTATCTTGGATGGAATCCCAAAATGACATATGATATGCTTGAGTATAAACTCTGCTATGCAAGCTCCAGTCATCATTGTTAAGGGTATTGCTTCCACCAATTTGGTAAAGTACTCAGTAGTCGTAATAATAAAAGTATGTTGGCTCGATGATGGAGGAGAGATCTTACCAATAAGATCTAATCCCCATTGAGCAAATGGCCAAGCCGCTTGAATGGGTTGTAAGGCCTATGATGGCAAGTGTGTAAGATTAACATGATGCTGACATTTGATGTATTTCTTAAAATACACATTGCAATCCTTCTCCATAGTGGGCCAATAGTAACCCATTCAAAGGATGTGCTTGACGATGGCCATGCGGCTAAAATGACCACTACATGTATCGTCATGAGCTTGTGAAATTACCCAAGATGCCTCTTGGGGCTCTAGACAACGAAGGAGAACTCCATCATAGCCTCATTGGTACAAAATATCTCCTAGTAAGATAATCACTTTCTACTTGAATGTGTGTTTTGCGGCATGCAACAATCCCTTTGGGATTAGACCAATTTTTAAGAAGTCTTGGGTTTACGATATCCAGCTCTGGTAGGCCTCAGCTTCGACTGCCAAGATGAATTGCTCCCCTTGCGTATTTACATGGGCAAATACACACTGGGAAACAACCTTATGGAGAATGGTTGTACCACTCCTCGTCAGACTCTGAGAGGTTAATGACCCCGAGGGTGCCTTCTTTAGAAAGTCTTTAACTCTGCAGAACCATTTAGCTTTTGGCTCCATGCTAATCATATTGATTGACTATTTATTATCAAAGGCTTCGTGCTCTACCATAGGATGCGAGAGCATTTTAACATGAATGGAAGTGAAATCGACAGACATATTCTGAGGGATTAAGGATACCATATATGCCATGGTTTTTGTGAACCTATTTTACGAACGAGGGATTGCCTCGATGTCATACCATTCCAAATTAACCAAATATGCAACAACAAGATCTTTATAAGCTTTTAACATGAGACATAAAAATTGAAAGAGCCCCTTAACTTGGCTGACTATGAGCAAGGAGTCACCAAAGATGTTTAATCTTTTAATGTTCATGGTGACGGCTGTGTGGAGGTCTAGCAATAGGGCTTCGTATTCAACATTATTTTTGGTGCAAGGAAAGTCTAATTTTAATGACAAGGGCATTGGAGCTCCTTATGACATGATAAACACTATTCCTACACCACCCCCTTGCTTGCACTTTGAACCGTCGAAGAACAAGGTCATATCAGCATTATTTTTTGGTTCTTCAGGTTCGAGAGCCTCGGATACAATGAAGACCGCATCATCCGGAAGCTCAACGATTAGAGGTCTATTGTTTGATAGCGGTGCCTCATCCAGATGATCTGCTATGATTTATCCCTTAATGGACTTTTGGCTTATGAATTCCAAGTCAAATTTTTTCAGTAGCATGAGCCACGTTGTAGTACGTGTATTATGATATGTCTTGCTCATCATATACTGCAAAGGATTTTGTTTTGATATTACATATGTCGTATGACTTAGCATATAGTGCCACAATTTCTTTGTAGTGAACACTACTACTAAACATAGCTTCTCCACATATGCATATCCTAGCTCATAACTTACCAAGATTCAGCTAATATAATATATGGCTTGCTCTTTACCTTGCACATTCTTTTGGGCTAACATGGTCCCTAATGCAAATTCAATCGTCGATATATATAGAATAAATGGCACATCTAGCCTTGGTGGAGCTAGAACTAGTGACATCACCAAGTATTGCTTAATTTTAGCAAAGGTTTCTCGATAGTCCTCGTCCCAATTGAATGGGACCCCCTTGTGTAGTAATCGATTCATGGGTTGATATTTATCCAATAATTGAGTGATAAATCGCTTTATGGATGCTACTTTACCTTGTAGGCTTCTTAATTATTTGATGTTTGAGGGAGGATGCATCTCTAGAATAGCCTTGACCTTTGTTGGGTTGACTTCGATGCCTAATTTTAAAATGATGAATCCTAAGATTTTTCTTGAAGTTATGCCAAATACATACTTCTTAGGATTCATCCTGACATTATTCTCTATCATCCGATCAAAGACATTTTTCAAGACCTCAGCATGCTCAAAACGTAGTAATGACTTAGCCAACAAGTCTTTGATATAATTCTCTAGGATCTTGTGCATGTAGTCATGAAAGATATATGTCATGGCCCATTGGTATGTGGCACCAGTGTTTTTAAGGCCAAATGGCATAACTTTATAGCATAATGTCCCCCATGGTGTTATAAACATGGTTTTATGCTGGTCTTCGAGATTAATCCAAATTTGATTGTATCCAGAAAAGCCATCCATCAAGGAGAGCATATCATGACCTGCTGTTGCATCTACAAGAGCATCAATATTCGGCAACAGAAATGAATCCTTTGGTGTTGCCTTATTCAGGTCTATGAAATCCGTACAAATACATATCCTTCCATTATGTTTTCCTATAGGCACCATATTGGATACCCACTCCGGATAGTCTATGGAGATAACAAAATATACGTCCAACAGCTTTTACAATTCATCTTTCACCATTAAGGCTATTGTTGGATGCATCTTTCTAAGCTTCTACTTGACTCGATTCTTCAACAAATCTAGTGAAATGTTATGGGTAACCAGTTTTCGTTCTAGACCTGGCATATCTTTGTAAGTCTAAGAAAAAATATTAGGTCTCTATTTCAGTAGAGGAATGAGGATGGCATGCTCATTTGGAGTGATACTCTCCAAATTTAACCTTTCTTGGATTGGTGGGATCATTACTGATATCCACATCAAAATTTTCCTCTACTAATATGTGTGATCTCTCCTCAATATGATGAGATGTAGGGATCAAATCTCTCACAGTTTTTTCTTAAATGACGTTCTGTTATCTAAAATTATCTTGGATGGAATCCCAAAATGACATATGATATGCTCGAGTATAAACTCTGCTATGCAAGGTCCAGTCATCATTGTTAATGGTATTGCTTCCAACCATTTGGTAAAGTACTCAGTAACCGTAATAATAAAAGTATAACGGCCTAATGATGGAGGAGAGATCTTACCAATAAGATCTAATCCCCATTGAGCAAATGGCCAAGCCGCTTGAATGGGTTGTAAGTATTGTGATGGTAAGTGTGTAAGATTAACATGATGCTGACATTTGATTCATTTCTTGAAATACACATTGCAATCCTTCTCCATAGTGTGCCAATAGTAACCCATTCAAATGATGCGCTTGATGATGGCCATGTCGCTGAAATGACTACTACATGTATCGTCATGAGCTTGTAAAATTACCCAAGATTCCTCCTGAGGCTCTAAACAAAGAAGGAGAACTCCATCATAGCCTCATTGGTACAAAATGTCTCCTAGTAAGACATTTAGTCACTTTCTGCTTGCATGTGTGTTTTGCGACATGCAACAATCCCTCTAGGATCAGACCAATTTTTAAGAAGTCTTAGATTTATGGCATCCAACTCTGGTAAGCCTCAGCTTCGACTGCCAATATGACTTGCTCCCCCTGCATATTTACATGGGCAAATACATACTGGGAAACAACCTTGTGGAGAATGGTTGTACCACTCCCCGTCGAACTCTGAGAGGTTAATGACCCCCAGGGTGCCTTCTTTAGAAAGTCTTTAGCTCTATGATGAGGCCTAGATAAGCCTCATTTATAACATGTTTTAAATAGTTAAAACTTCCTAAAACTCTTATGAATTATCTTATATGCTAGTTAAGTTGATTTAATATGTTGTGTATTAAATGTTTGCATGATTGAAGTGTTAAGGACATTATATTCTGATTTTTAACAGTTCTTGTATAGTTTTATGTTATCTTGTCATGCTTAGGTTGAAAGCATCACTTCACTAGTCTTATTTTGATGATCATTAAGCATTAGCTTCTCTAAATTTAGAAAAAAGTACAAAGACTTATTACTGTGCAGCAGAAAACTAGTTTTTCCATATAAACTCCAGCCAGCTACCAATGGATGGCAAGGCATGGAATTCACATCCAAGGAAGAATGAAGACTATTGCAATCTGATCCTGAGGTCTAATACACCTAAGAAATTCAACCAAAACCATTTGGAGTCAACAAAGTTGGTCATTCTAAATATCTTCGGAATGAACATAGTGTCTTCGGAATGAACACAATGTCTCCGGAATGAACACAGTGTCTCCGAAATGAACACAATGTCTTCGGAATGAACACAGTTTCTTCGGAATGAGAAAAGAAAGCACTTTTTGAATTTTTGACTGAATTTTGGCTGTGGAAAATGGGATAAGAAGGTTGATAAAGTTAAGGGAAAATATCTCCCATCTAACATTGCCATCATTGCCATCCAAAGCCACCATTTATGGAAAAGATCAAATTGATCCTCCTCTAGGATAAACCCAAGAAATTCTGCAAGATATCAAGAAAAGCATATTTTATGTTTGTAATTATATTTTAGGCATCTATAAAATATATCTCCCGTCTAGGTTGAGCTATTAGATTAGATAGAAAAAATAGAAAATAAATAGAGAGATAATAGAATAGTGATTTCAGACCTATAACAGATTTCAGCATAATTGTAATTATGTTTCTGAAGCAATAAAAGTGTAGTTTCATTCCATTTATTTTGTTATGTCTGAGTGTGAGTAAGACTTAAATAAGAATTCAAACCTTCTTCTGAAAAAGGAAGCTGGCCACTTCCAGACCTAGGAGGAGGACTGACAGACAGGTTTTATTCTGATTTTTATGCAGCAGAATAAGTTGTGAACTTATCATTTTCTTTCTTTTGCACAGCTAACATTCCTAGTTGTTTAATTCTTGTTCATAATGTTTTTGTGATATGATTAGTGGTAGATCTAGTTATTATTTTCATTCCCAAAAACTTTCCAATTCAGTGCAAATTTCCATTTCCAACAATTTACAAGTTTTTTGTAATTTCCCTGCATTCTTGTTTTTGCTGTCAAAACCCTGCACAGAATATTGACGACCTTCTGTTACAAAGCATTGACAGGATCTAGTTTTTATGCTTCATTTCAATTATTGCAAGATTAAATAGACTTTCAATTCTACAACTATAACTAGAGTTTCAATTCTACAATTTAATTAGATTTCATTATTGCAACTGTAACTAGGGTTTCATTTATGCAATTAGCAATTAGTTTTCATTATTGCAAATAGATTAAAGTTCAATTTATGCAATTTAGGGGTAGAAGTTAAACAAAACCCCCACACAATCAATTCCACCAATAAGACCTGCTGCTTCCAAATGAACTGAACTACAACCCTGCTTGAAATTTCTCTTGTAAATAGCCTTGGACACCACCCTGGATTGACAAATTCATTGAGAATTAATGATGTGCTTAATGACATCCCATCACTCTGCAGAACCATTCAGCTTTTGGCTCCACGCTAATCATGTTGATTGACTATTTATTATCAAAGGCTTTATGCTCTACCACAAGATGCGAGAGCATTTTAACATGAATGGTAGTGAAATCGGTAAACAAATTTTGAGGGATTAAGGATACGTAAGATGCCATGGTGTTTGTGAACCTATTTTATGAATGAGGGATTGCCTCGATGTCATACCATTCTAGTTTAACCAAATATGCAACAACAAGATCTTTATAAGATTTTAACACGAGACATCGGAATTGAAAGAGCCCCTTAACTTGGCTGACTATGAGCAAGGAGTCACCAAAGATGTTTAATCTTTTAATTTTCATGGCAGTGGTTGTGTGGAGGTCCAACAGTAGGGCTTCGTATTCAACGTTATTATTGGTGCAAGGAAAGTCTAATTTTAATGACAAGGGCATTTGAGCTCCTTACGGCATGATAAACACTATTCTTGCACCACCCCCTTGCTTGCACTTTGAACCGTCAAAGAACAAGGTCATATCAGCATTATTTTCTGGTTCTTCAATTTCGAGAGCCTCAAATACAATGAAGACCACATCATCTGGAATCTCAATGGTCAGAGGTCTATTGTTTGACAGTGGTGCCTCAACCACTGATTAGCTATGATTTATCCCTTAATGGAATTTTGGCTTATGAATTCCAAGTCAAATTTTGTCAGTAGCATGAGCCACATTGTAGTACGTGTATTATGATATGTCTTGCTCATCATATACTATAAAGGATTTTATTTTGATATTACATATGTCGTATGACATAGCATATAGTGCCACAATTTCTTTGTAGTAAACACTACTACTAAACATAGCTTCTCCACATATGCATATCCTAGCTCATAACTTACCAAGATTTAGCTAATATAATATATGGCTTGCTCTTTACCTTGCACATTCTTTTGGGCTAACATGGTCCCTAATGCAAAGTCGGTTTCCGATATATATAGAAGAAATGGGACATCTAGTCTTGGTGGAGCTAGCACTAGCGACGTCGCCAAGTATTGCTTAATTTTAGTAGAGGCTGCTCGACAATCCTCGTCCTAGTTTAATGGGACCTCCTTGTGTAGCAGTCGATTCATGGGTTGATATTTATCCAATAATTGATCGATAAATCACTTTATGGATGCTAATTTACCTTGTAGGCTTCTTAATTATTTGATGTTTGATGGAAGATGCATCTCTAGAATAGCCTTGACCTTTGTTGGGTTGACTTCGATACCTCATTTTAAAATGATGAATCCTAAGATTTTTCTTGAAGTTATGCCAAATACATACTTCTTAGGATTCATCCTGACATTATGCTCTATCATCCGATCGAAGACCTTTTTCAGGACCTCAGCGTGCTCAAAACATAGTAATGACTTAGCCAACAATTCATTGATATAATCCTCTAGGATCTTGTGCATGTAGTCATGAAAGATATATGTCATGGCCCGTTGGTATGTGGCACCAGTGTTTTTAAGGCCAAATGGCATAACTTTATAGCAGAATTTCCCCCATGGTGTTATAAACATGGTTTTATGTTGGTCTTCGGGCTTAATCCAAATTTGATTGTATCCAAAAAAATAATCCATCAACGAGAGCATATCATGACCTACGGTTGCATCTACAAGAGCATCAATATTTGGCAACGAAAATGAATCCTTTGGTGTTGCCTTATTCAGGATATCAAGAACAGCATATTTTATGTTTGTAATTATATTTTAGGCATCTATAAAAGATATCTCCCATCTAGGTTGAGCTATTAGATTAGATAGAAAAAATAGAAAATAAATAGAGAGATAATAGAATAGTGATTTCAGACCTGTAACAGATTTCAGCATAATTGTAATTATGTTTCTGAAGCAATAAAAGTGTAGTTTCATTCCATTTATTTTGTTATGTCTGAGTGTGAGTAAGACTTAAAGAAGAATTCAAACCTTCTTCTAATAAAGGAGGCTGGCCACTTCCAGACCTAGGAGGAGGACTGACATATAGGTTTTATTCTGATTTTTCTGCAGCAGAATAAGTTGTGAACTTATCATTTTCTTTCTTTTGCACAGCTAACATTCCTAGTTGTTTAATTCTTGTTCATAATTTTTTTGTGATATGATTAGTGGTAGATCTAGTTATTATTTTCATTCCCAAAAACTTTCCAATTCAGTGCAAATTTCCATTTCCAGCAATTTACAAGTTTTCTATAATTTCCCTGCATTCTTGTTTTTGCTGTCAAAACCCTACACAAAATATTGACGACCTTATGTTACAGAGCATTGACAGGATCTAGTTTTTATGCTTCATTTCAATTATTGCAATATTAAATAGACTTTCAATTCTGCAACTATAACTAGAGTTTCAATTCTACAATTTAATTAGATTTCATTCTTGCAACTGTAACTAGGGTTTCATTTATGCAATTAGCAATTAGTTTTCATTATTGCAAATAGATTAAAGTTCAATTTATGCAATTTAGGGGTAGAAGTGACACAAAACCCCACATAATCAATTCCACCAATAAGACCTCTCGCTTCCAAATGAACTGAACTACAACCCTGCTTGAAATTTCTCTCGTAAATAGCCTTGGACACCACCCTGGATTGACAAATTCATTGAGAATTAATGATGTGCTTAACGACATCCCATCACTCTGCAGAACCATTCAGCTTTTGGCTCCACGCTAATCATGTTGATTGACTATTTATTATCAAAGGCTTTGTGCTCTACCACAAGATGTGAGAGCATTTTAACATGAATGGTAGTGAAATCGACAAACAGATTTTGAGGGATTAAGGATACCAAAGATGCCATGGTGTTTGTGAACCTATTTTATGAATGAGGTATTGCCTCGATGTCATACCATTCCAGTTTAACCAAATATGCAACAACAAGATCTTTATAAGCTTTTAACATGAGACATCGGAATTGAAAGAGCCCCTTAACTTGGCTGACTATGAGCAAGGAGTCACCAAAGATGTTTAATCTTTTAATGTTCATGGCAGTGGCTGTGTGGAGGTCCAGCAGTAGGGCTTCATATTCAATGTTATTATTGGTGCAAGGAAAGTCTAATTTTAATGACAAGGGCATTGGAGCTCCTTACGGCATGATAAACACTATTCCTGCACCACCCCCTTGCTTGCACTTTGAACCATCAAAGAACAAGGTCATATCAACATTATTTTTTGGTTCTTCGAGTTAGAGAGCCTCAAATACAATGAAGACCACATCATCTGGAATCTCAATGGTTAGAGGTCTATTGTTTGACAGCGATGCCTCAGCCAGCTGATTAGCTATGATTTATCCCTTAATGGAATTTTGGCTTATGAATTCCAAGTCAAATTTTGTCAGTAGCATGAGCCACATTGTAGTACGTGTATTATGATATGTCTTGCTCATCATATACTACAAAGGATTTTATTTTGATATTACATATGTCGTATGACTTAGCATATAGTGCAACAATTTCTTTGTAGCGAACACTACTACTAAACATAGCTTCTCCACATATGCATATCCTAGCTCATAACTTACCAAGATTCAGCTAATATAATATATGGCTTGCTCTTTACCTTGCACATTCTTTTGGGCTAACATGGTCCCTAATGCAAAGTCGGTTTCCGATATATATAGAAGAAATGGGACATCTAGTCTTGGTGGAGCTAGCACTAGCAACGTCGCCAAGTATTGCTTAATTTTAGTAGAGGCTACTCGATAGTCCTCGTCCTAGTTTAATGGGACCTCCTTGTGTAGCAGTCGATTCATGGGTTGACATTTATCCAATAATTGAGCGATAAATCACTTTATGGATGCTACTTTACCTTGTAGGCTTCTTAATTATTTGATGTTTGATGGAGGATGCATCTCTAGAATAGCCTTGACCTTTGTTGGGTTGACTTCGATACCTCATTTTAAAATGATGAATCCTAAGATTTTTCTTGAAGTTACGCCAAATACATACTTCTTAGGATTCATCCTGACATTATGCTCTATCATCCGATCGAAGACCTTTTTCAGGACCTCAGCATGCTCAAAACGTAGTAATGACTTAGCCAACAAGTCATTGATATAATCCTCTAGGATCTTGTGCATGTAGTCATGAAAGATATATGTCATGGCCCGCTGGTATGTGGCACCAGTGTTTTTAAGGCCAAATGGCATAACTTTATAGCAGAATGTCCCCCATGGTGTTATAAACATGGTTTTATGTTGGTCTTCGGGCTTAATCCAAATTTGATTGTATCCAAAAAAATCATCCATCAAGGAGAGCATATCATGACCTACGGTTGCATCTATAAGAGCATCAATATTTGGCAACGAAAATGAAACCTTTGGTGTTGCCTTATTCAAGATATCAAGAACAGCATATTTTATGTTTGTAATTATATTTTAGGCATATATAAAAGATATCTTCCATCTAGGTTGAGCTATTATATTAGATAGAAAAAATAGAAAATAAATAGAGAGATAATAGAATAGTGATTTCAGACCTATAACAGATTTCAGCATAATTGTAATTATGTTTCTGAAGCAATAAAAGTGTAGTTTCATTCCATTTATTTTGTTATGTCTGAGTGTGAGTAAGACTTAAAGAAGAATTCAAACCTTCTTCTGATAAAGGAGGTTGGCCACTTCCAGACCTAGGAGGAGGACTGACAGATAGGTTTTATTCTGATTTTTTTGCAGCAAAATAAGTTGTGAACTTATCATTTTCATTCTTTTTCACAGCTAACATTCCTAGTTGTTTAATTCTTGTTCATAATGTTTTTGTGATATGATTAGTGGTAGATCTAGTTATTATTTTCATTCCCAAAAACTTTCCAATTCAGTGCAAATTTCCATTTCCAGCAATTTACAAGTTTTCTGTAATTTCCCTGCATTCTTGTTTTTGCTATCAAAACCCTGCATAGAATATTGACGACCTTCTATTACAGAGCATTGACAGGATCTAGTTTTTATGCTTCATTTCAATTATTGCAAGATTAAATAGACTTTCAATTTTGCAACTATAACTAGAGTTTCAATTCTACAATTTAATTATATTTCATTCTTGCAACTGTAACTAGGGTTTCATTTATGCAATTAGCAATTAGTTTTCATTATTGCAAATAGATTAAAGTTCAATTTATGCAATTTAGGGGTAGAAGTGACACAAAACCCCCACACAATTAATTCCACAAATAAGACCTGCTGCTTCCAAATGAACTGAACTACAACCCTACTTGAAATTTCTCTCGTAAATAGCCTTGGACACCACCCTGGATTGACAAATTCATTAAGAATTAATGATGTGCTTAACGACATCCCATCACTCTGCAGAACCATTCAGCTTTTGCCTCCACGCTAATCATGTTGATTGACTATTTATTATCAAAGGCTTTGTGCTCTACCACAAGATGCGAGATCATTTTAACATGAATGGTAGTGAAATCGACAAACAAAATTTGAGGGATTAAGGATACCAAAGATGCCATGGTGTTTGTGAACCTATTTTATGAACGAGGGATTGCCTCGATGTCATACCATTCCAGTTTAACCAAATATGCAACAACAAGATCTTTATAAGCTTTTAACACGAGACATCGAAATTGAAAGAGCCCCTTAACTTGGCTGACTATGAGCAAGGAGTCACCAAAGATGTTTAATCTTTTAATGATCATGGCAGTGGCTGTGTGGAGGTCCAGCAATAGGGCTTCGTATTCAATGTTATCATTGGTGCAAGGAAAGTCTAATTTTAATGACAAGGGCATTGGAGCTCCTTACGGCATGATAAACACTATTCCTGCACAACCCCCTTGCTTGCACTTTGAACCGTCAAAGAACAAGGTCATATCAGCATTATTTTCTGGTTCTTCAATTTCGAGAGCCTCAAATACAATGAAGACCACATCATCTGGAATCTCAATGGTCAGAGGTCTATTATTTGACAGCGATGCCTCAGCCAGCTTATTAGCTATGATTTATCCCTTAATGGAATTTTGGCTTATGAATTCCAAGTCAAATTTTGTCAGTAGCATGAGCCACATTGTAGTACGTGTATTATGATATGTCTTGCTCATCATATACTATAAAGGATTTTATTTTGATATTACATATGTCGTATGACTTAGCATATAGTGCCACAATTTCTTTGTAGCGAACACTACTACTAAACATAGCTTCTCCACATATGCATATCCTAGCTCATAACTTACCAAGGTTTGACTAATATAATATATGGCTTGCTCTTTACCTTGCACATTCTTTTGGGCTAACATGATCCCTAATGCAAAGTCGGTTTCTGATATATATAGAAGAAATGGGATATCTAGTCTTGGTGGAGCTAGCACTAGCGACGTCGCCAAGTATTGCTTAATTTTAGTAGAGGTTGCTCGACAGTCCTCGTCCTAGTTTAATGGGACCTCCTTGTGTAGCAGTCGATTCATGGGTTGACATTTATCCAATAATTGAGCGATAAATCACTTTATGGATGCTACTTTACCTTGTAGGATTCTTAATTATTTGATGTTTGATGGAGGATGCATCTCTAGAATAGCCTTGACCTTTGTTGGGTTGACTTCGATACCTCATTTTAAAATGATGAATCCTAAGATTTTTCTTGAAGTTATGCCAAATACATACTTCTTAGGATTCATCCTGACATTATGCTCTATCATCCGATCAAAGACCTTTTTCAAGACCTCAACATGCTCAAAACGTAGTAATGACTTAGCCAACAAGTCATTGATATAATCCTCTAGGATCTTGTGCATGTAGTCATGAAAGATATATGTCATGGTCCATCGGTATGTGGCACCAGTATTTTTAAGGCCAAATGGCATAACTTTATAGCAGAATGTCCCCCATGGTGTTATAAACACGGTTTTATGTTGGTCTTCGGGCTTAATCCAAATTTGATTGTATCCAAAAAAATCATCCATCAAGGAGAGCATATCATGACCTACGGTTGCATCTACAAGAGCATCAATATTTGGCAACAGAAATGAATCCTTTAGTGTTACCTTATTCAGGATATCAATAACAGCATATTTTATGTTTGTAATTATATTTTAGGCATCTATAAAATATATCTCCCGTCTAGGTTGAGCTATTAGATTAGATAGAAAAAATAGAAAATAAATAGAGAGATAATAGAATAGTGATTTCAGACTTGTAACAGATTTTAGCATAATTGTAATTATGTTTCTGAAGCAATAAAAGTGTAGTTTCATTCCATTTATTTTGTTATGTCTGAGTGTGAGTAAGACTTAAAGAAGAATTCAAACCTTCTTCTGATAAAGGAGGTTGGCCACTTCCAGACCTAGGAGGAGGACCGATAGACGAGTTTTATTCCGATTTTTCTACAGCAAAATAAGTTGTGAACTTATCATTTTCATTCTTTTGCACGACTAACATTCCTAGTTGTTTAATTCTTGTTCATAATGTTTTTGTGATATGATTAGTGGTAGATCTAGTTATTATTTTCATTCCCAAAAACTTTCCAATTCAGTGCAAATTTCCATTTCCAGCAATTTACAAGTTTTTTGTAATTTCCCTGCATTCTTGTTTTTGCTATCAAAACCCTACATAGAATATTGACGACCTTCTATTACAGAGCATTGACAGGATCTAGTTTTTATGCTTCATTTCAATTATTGCAAGATTAAATAGACTTTCAATTCTGCAACTATAACTAGAGTTTCAATTCTACAATTTAATTAGATTTCATTCTTGCAACTGTAACTAGGGTTTCATTTATGCAATTAGCAATTATTTTTCTGATAAGACACTGCTCGAAAGGAAACAATATAATGCAAATAAAAGATAAATGAATCGTTGATAATAAGAATCGCTTTTTTGAAATATTGAGTTTAACCTGCAATATTGAGATATAATAAAGAATGTATATTTGATGATTAAAAAGAATATGGAGATGCACCATATATATGAAGGATGGGGTGCGATTGGAAAGACGCACCCCGGATAATATAATTAAAATATGTTAGGAGGGTCCTAACATGCCACCCCCCTTAAAGGAGCTTTGTCCTCAAAGCTGGAAATTTGGAAATTGCTGCTGGATATCGTGAAGAGTTTCCCACGTTGCGTCTTCTAAAGGTAGACCTTTCCAATGGATTAACACTTCCGTGATATCGCGAGTACGAAGGTGACGAGAGCGGCGATCCAAGATAGCTTCGGCTCGACTAAAAGTACTCCCTCCTCGAAGAATTCCGGAAGAGTGGTTTGTGTCGTGATATGTGTTCCGACTGCGAGCTTAAGGCAAGATACATGAAATACGGGGTGAAGTTTGGAAGAGGGAGGAAGCTCAAGTTTGTAAGCAACGGTCCCAATACGTTGGATAACTTTATACGGCCCGTAAAATTTGGGTGCTAATTTCTGAGAACCTTTTTGTTTAAGAGAGGTTTGCCGGTAAGGTTGGAGACGCAAGAAAACCATATCACCCTCGTGGAAACTACGTTCGCTTCTATGTTGATCGGCTTGCTGCTTCATGCGATGTTGGGCGGTGTGTAGGTTCTCTTTTAGGGTCCGTAGTATGTCCTCTCGATTAGCAAGTTCTGTTTCTACCGCATGGACTTTGGTAGTCCCTGGAATATAGGAAGTGAGGGATGGTGGTGTTTGACCATATAGTGCTTCGTAAGGAGTCATTTTGATGGATGTATGGTATGAAGTGTTATACCACCATTCCGCTAGTGAAAGCCACCTTACCCAATGGAGTGGTTGAGTAGAGACAAAACATCGAAGGTATGTTTCCAAGCATTTATTTACAACTTCGGTTTGGCCATCGGTTTGAGGATGGTAAGCGGAGCTCATACGAAGTTGGGTACCCTATAATTTGAATAATTCCTTCCAAAAGGTACTAGTGAAAGTTGGGTCACGATCACTAATAATTGTGGAGGGCATACCATGTAATTTAAAGATGTTATCGAGGAAAATGTGGGCTATAGTGCTTGCGGTATAAGGATGAGCCACTGGACAAAAATGGGCATATTTAGATAAACGATCAACAACTACAAAAATGGTTGTTTTGCCGCCTGATTTAGGCAATCCTTCAATAAAGTCCATAGAAATATCTGCCCATGTTTTGGTGGGTATAGGAAGAGGTTGAAGTAATCCGGGAATAGCGATGGTCTCCCCCTTTTGTCTTTGGCACACTTCACATTCTTTTACAAAGTTTTTGATGTATTTTTTCATTCCTACCCAATAGAAGGAGGTAGTGGCCCTTTTATAGGTTTTTAAGAACCCTGAGTGGCCTGCAATGGGTGAGGTATGTAACTCATGAAGAAGTTTCTTTCTATAAGTTGAATTGGGGGTGAGGACCATCCTCCCTTTGTATCTTAATATATTGTCCTTCCAAGTGTATGGAGGTTTGCTACTAGGATTATGTTGAAGTTGTTGAATTAAGGCGTGGGTAATAGGATCATTTATCCATTCTTCATGCACCTCATCTACCCATTTAGGAATAAGGGAGGAAAGAGCATGGACTTGAGGCATATCTTCAAATTTTCTAGAAAGTGCATCGGCTGCCATGTTGTCCTTGCCCTTTTTATATGTAATTTCATAATCATAGCCAAGAAGTTTAGTAACCCATTTTTGTTGTTCCGGGGTATTAGTCCTTTGTTCCAAAAAATATTTCAAGCTATGATGGTCGGTGCGTATAATGAAATGTTGGCCAATAAGGTAAGGCCTCCAATGTTGAATAGCATGGACAATTGCCAACATCTCTTTTTCATATGTAGAGCGAGCTAAATTTTTAGGAGAAAATGCTTTGCTTATAAAAGCTATAGGTCTTTCATCCTGCATGAGTACGGCTCCCATTCCTATTCCTGAAGCATCACTTTCAATGATGAACGGTTTAGAAAAGTTGGGCATGGTTAGAACAGGGGTGGTACACATTGCAGTTTTCAAGGTGATAAAGGCCTCGTCCGCTTTAGGCGACCATTTGAAAGCATTTTTCTTAAGTAATGTTGTTAGAGGAGCAGCGATTTTACCATAATTTTGGACAAATTTTCTATAATATCCCGTTAGTCCAAGAAACCCACGTAGAGCTTTTACGGTTTTTGGAATAGGCCAATTTTTCACTTCCTCGATTTTGGAAGGATCTACCATCACGCCTTCCTTTGAGACAATATGCCCTAAGTATTCAATTTCTTGTTTCCCAAAGGAACACTTTGATCTATTTGCATAAAGTTGATTTTCCTTCAAGATTTGGAACGCTTGTCTAACATGGTCCAAATGTTCTTCCCATGTTTTGCTATAAATCAAAATGTCATCAAAGAAAACTAATATAAACTTACGAAGGAAAGGGTGAAATACCTTATTCATTAGACTTTGAAAGGTAGAAGGAGCGTTGGTAAGGCCAAATGGCATCACCAAGAATTCGTAGTGCCCTTCGTGAGTGCGAAAGGCCGTCTTAGGAATATCCTTTTCAGCGACTCGTATTTGGTGGTAGCCTGACCGTAAGTCCAACTTGGAAAAGTAAGCTGCCCCATGGAGTTCATCTAGTAGCTCGTCTATGACCGGAATAGGAAATTTATCTTTGATGGTCATTTTATTTAGCGCTCGAAAATCGACACATAAACGCCACGATCCATCCTTTTTCCTAACTAAAATAATTGGAGAGGAGTAAGGGCTTTTGCTAGGTCTAATGACTCCTGTTGTAAGAAGCTCTTGTACTAATTTCTCTATTTCGGTCTTTTGGAGGTATGGATAATGATAAGGTCTAATATTAGGAGGTTGATGCCCTGGAACTAGTGGAATAGTGTGATCATGACTTCGTTGAGGAGGTAGTCCTTTTGGTTCGTTGAATACCGCCTTATGGTGGTCTAAAATGTTTTGTAACTCTGGTGTCTCGTCGTTTTGGTGACTAGGTTGAATTGAAAATAATTGGGCGACCATTCCTTTGTTTCCTTTTCGGATAATTTTCTCCATTCTATGCGAGCTGACGATTTGGGAAGGTCCCGATTTCGGGCCTTGGATAGTATAGGTTTGGTTCTTTGCTGTGAATTTCATCCATAGTTCATCAAATTCCCATTGGACTACGCCCAAGGTTCTTAACCATTGTACGCCTAGTACAATGTCGCATCCCCCTAGGGGTAAGACGTACATGTCGCTTTGCATGGTATAAACTCCCATAGTTAATTTTATATTTCTGCATTTTCCTTTGCATGCAATTTTTCCGCCATTTCCAATCATCACTTCAAAGTTATTGCAAGGGTATATGAAACAATTTGCTTGTTTAGCCACTTTTGGATCGATAAAATTGTGCGTGCTACCGGAATCTAGGAGCACGGTAAGGTTTTGTTTCTTAAAATACCCTTTTACTCGCATTGTTTGAGGGGCAGAAAATCCGGCAAGGGCGTTGAAGGAAACCTTTGGTGTATTTTCTTCTTCACTTTCAAGTGTGTTGGATAATACCTCTACTTCGAGTTCAGGTTCCTCTTCAGTAGAATTCCCTTCCTCTGTGGCATCGAGAATATATAATTTTCATGAGGCACATTTATGATTTCTATCAAATTTCTCATCGCAATGGTAGCAAAGACCTTTAGCTTGTCTTTCCTTCATTTCCTCGAAACTTAGACGTTTAATTGGTAGAGCGGGGTTAATTTTAGGGGTTGTGTAGGAGTTTTGGGTTCGTCCATTTTGCATTGGCTTGGGGTTGGTATAAGTGTTTGATTGTTTCCCCCAAGTTGGTTTCGTGAACCGATTACGTGCCTTGATTTTGTCCTCCGCTAATTTCGCTAAGCCGATGGTCTCTAACATGTTTGTAGGGTTGTACATTTGTACCTCAATTCGAATTTCTTCTTTTAATCCGCTAACGAAACATTCTTGAAAGAAGGCAGCGTCTAATCCGGATGTTCGATTAGCTAACCTTTCAAATTCTGCTTGGTACTCGCTTACTGAAGTGGTTTGGCATAATTTAGTGAGGGCCCCTGTGAAGCTTTGAAACTTGCTAGGGCCAAATCGTACTAATAGGTTCTGTGTAAAGGTTGACCACGGCGGAGTGCCATTAGTTTTCTCGAACCATTGGTACCATTGGATGGCGTCATTTTCCAAATGGAAGGAGGCGATATGCACTTTTTGTATTTCTGGAATTTGATTTAGTGAGAAATATTGCTCTGCTCGGTAGATCCAGTTTGTAGGGTCTCCACCTTCAAATTTTGGGAAGTCTAATTTGGTCGTCCGTGGTAGAATGGAAGTTTGTGGACCTCCTAACATTGCTCGGTTTGATGACCCGTTGTTGGTTGAGTTTGCTTGTGTTGTTGCCTGTTTTTGATTGATGGCATCAAGTTTAACATCCATTGCATATATTTTCTCGAAGAGTTCTCTTGTGTTACGGGAATTCTCCTCTCTTTCCTATTTAACTTCTTCAGCGAGCCTTTCGTGTTTCTCGTGGATGGAATCCAGTGATCGTCGTCCGTCGGCCATTGCGGTTGGTGTAGGTAACGATCAAAGTGAGCAAAAAATTTAAAAATTTTAATATATATATATATATATATATATATATTTTTTTTTTTTAAAATTTGGTGGGCAATGCCCTATCAACTTTTGCGGCAGCCCGGCAATTCGACAGACAGAGCAGGGCGGTCAAGGGCGGCAGATAGACGCGGCGAGGCGAATTCAACTGACAATTCGACTGACAGAGCAAGGCGGTAGATAGACGCAGGCACGACAGGTGAGGCAGATTCGACTGACAAAGCAGGGCGGCAGATAGATGCAGGCACGACAGGCGAGACGGTCAAGGGCGGCAGGCGACGAGTCGACTGCTAGACGACAGGTGGTGAGTCAACTGAAAGGCGCAGGTGCGGTAGGTAACAAGTCGAGGGCAGAAGACGCAGGTGTTGCAGGCGGGAAATGCGAGGATCGGCGGACAACTTCGCACGGGCGCGTGACTACCGTAAGGTAGTCACAAGCTTCACTTGTTTGAAGTTGTTTTTAAACCTCCTTTTGATTTTAACCTTGCCAATGTGGGATAATTCCCCTGGCCGAAGAAAAAAAATGATGCCGGATTTAACCTGCTGGAAATGTCACGCCGCGAAATAATGTAAATTTTATAAGGTTTCTATTAATTTCTTCGTCGGAATTATTTAATATCGCAAAACCGTTGTCCCACGGCCTGGAATTCGACGAATTTTAAACTTGCTCTTTTATACTGGTATAAAAGTAATGGAATGAATTTTTATTGATAAATCAGGATCGCATTATTATAAATCGCATGGGAAACCAATCCAGAGATATATTTATTTCTAATCGTGTTGAATTTCGACGAATTTTAGACCACAAAATCGTGAAGGGAATTATTTTATATCGTAAACCCGTTGTCCCACGGCCTGAACTTGTTATAAAAAAAAATTATAATACTCGGTCCAGACCGCCTGTGACACTAATCCGGATGCAGACCGTTAAATCGATGCAAATGGCAGAAATCTTTGTTGTGATTCTCTGTGTGTTACAGTGCAGGTGTGGTGGACGTCGGCGTTCACTCTGCAGGTTTTCCTGTCGTTAAATATTTTGAGAGACGTCGTCAGTATGAGTGACTAAGGTTGTGGAAAAAAAAATTCCTGTCTTGTTGGCTCTGATCCAGATGGTAAGACACTACTCGAAAGGAAATAATATAATGCAAATAAAAGATAAATGAATCGTTGATAATAAGAATCACTTTTTTGAAATATTGAGTTTAACCTGCAATATTGAGATATAATAAAGAATGTATATTTGATGATTAAAAAGAATATGGTGATGCACCATATATATGAAGGATGGGGTGCGATTGGAAAGACGCACCCCGGATAATATAATTAAAATATGTTAGGAGGGTCCTAACATTTTCATTATTGCAAATAGATTAAAGTTCAATTTATGCAATTTAGGGGTAGAAGTTACACAAAACCCCCACACAATCAATTCCACCAATAAGACCTGCTGCTTCCAAATGAACTGAACTACAACCCTGCTTGAAATTTCTCTCGTAAATAGCCTTGGACACCACCCTGGATTGACAAATTCATTGAGAATTAATGATGTGCTTAACGACATCCCATCACTCTGCAGAACCATTCAGCTTTTGGCTCCATGCTAATCATGTTGATTGACTATTTATTATCAAAGGCTTTGTGCTCTACCACAAGATGCGAGAGCATTTTAACATGAATGGTAGAGAAATCGACAAACAGATTTTGAGGGATTAAGGATACCAAATATGCCATGGTGTTTATGAACCTATTTTATGAACGAGGGACTGCCTCGATGTCATACCATTCTAGTTTAACCAAATATGCAACAACAAGATCTTTATAATCTTTTAACACGAGACATCGGAATTGAAAGAGCCCCTTAACTTGGCTGACTATGAGCAAGGAGTCACCAAAGATGTTTAATCTTTTAATGTTCATGGCGATGGTACGTGTGGAGGTCCAGAGATGAGGGGCTTCGTATTCAATGTTATCATTGGTGCAAGGAAAGTCTAATTTTAATGACAAGGGCATTGGAGCTCCTTACGGCATGATAAACACTATTCCTGCACCACCCCCTTGCTTGCACTTTGAACCATCAAAGAACAAGGTCATATCAGCATTATTTTTTGGTTCTTCAAGTTCGAGAGCCTCAAATACAATGAAGACCACATCATCTGGAATCTCAATGGTCATAGGTCTATTGTTTGACAGTGGTGCCTCAGCCAGCTGATTAGCTATGATTTATCCCTTAATGGAATTTTGGCTTATGAATTCCAAGGCAAATTTTGTCAGTAGCATGAGCCACATTGTAGTACGTGTATTATGATATGTCTTGCTCATCATATACTACAAAGGATTTTATTTTGATATTACATATGTCATATGACTTAGCATATAGTGCAACAATTTCTTTGTAGCGAACACTACTACTAAACATAGCTTCTCCACATATGCATATCCTAGCTCATAACTTACCAAGAATCAGCTAATATAATATATGGCTTGCTCTTTACCTTGCACATTATTTTGGGCTAACATGGTCCCTAATACAAAGTCGGTTTTTGATATATATAGAAGAAATGGGACATCTAGTCTTGGTGGAGCTAGCACTAGCGACGTCGCCAAGTATTGCTTAATTTTAGTAGAGGTTGCTCGACAGTCCTCGTCCTAGTTTAATGGGACCTCCTTGTGTAGCAGTCGATTCATGGGTTGACATTTATCCAATAATTGAGCAATAAATCACTTTATGGATGCTACTTTACCTTGTAGGCTTCTTAATTATTTGATTTTTGATGGAGGATGCATCTCTAGAATAGCCTTGACCTTTGTTGGGTTGACTTCGATACCTCATTTTAAAATGATGAATCCTAAGATTTTTCTTGAAGTTACGCCAAATACATACTTCTTAAGATTCATCCTGACATTATGCTCTATCATCCGATCGAAGACCTTTTTCAGGACCTCAGCGTGCTCAAAACGTAGTAATGACTTAGCCAACAAGTCATTGATATAATCATCTAGGATCTTGTGCATGTAGTCATGAAAGATATATGTCATGGCCCGCTGGTATGTGGCACCAGTGTTTTTAAGGCCAAATGGCATAACTTTATAGCAGAATTTCCCCCATGGTGTTATAAACATGGTTTTATGTTGGTCTTCGGGCTTAATCCAAATTTGATTGTATCCAAAAAAATCATCCTTCAAGGAGAGCATATCATGACCTACGGTTGCATCTACAAGAGCATCAATATTTGGCAACGAAAATGAATCCTTTGGTGTTGCCTTATTCAGGATATCAAGAACAGCATATTTTATGTTTGTAATTATATTTTAGGCATCTATAAAAGATATCTCCCGTCTAGGTTGAGCTATTAGATTAGATAGAAAAAATAGAAAATAAATAGAGATAATAGAATAGTGATTTCAGACTTGTAACAGATTTCAGCATAATTGTAATTATGTTTCTGAAGCAATAAAAGTGTAGTTTCATTCCATTTATTTTGTTATGTCCGAGTGTGAGTAAGACTTAAAGAATAATTCAAACCTTCTTCTGATAAAGGAGGCTGGCCACTTCCAGACCTAGGAGGAGGACTGACAGACAGGTTTTATTTTGATTTTTTTGTAGCAGAATAAGTTGTGAACTTATCATTTTCATTCTTTTGCACAGCTAAAATTCCTAGTTGTTTAATTCTTGTTCATAATGTTTTTGTGATATGATTAGTGGTAGATCTAGTTATTATTTTCATTCCCAAAAACTTTCCAATTCGATGCAAATTTCCATTTCCAAGCAATTTACAAGTTTTTTGTAATTTCCCTGCATTCTTGTTTTTCTTTGTCAAAACCCCGCACGTAATATTGACAACCTTCGTTCGAGCATTGACAAGATCTAGTTTTTATGCTTCATTTCAATTATTGCAAGATTAAATAGACTTTCAATTCTACAACTATAACTAGAGTTTCAATTCTACAATTTAATTAGATTTCATTCTTGCAACTGTAACTAGGGTTTCATTTATGCAATTAGCAATTAGTTTTCATTATTGCAAATAGATTAAAGTTCAATTTATGCAATTTAGGGGTATAAGTGACACAAAACCCCCACACAATCAATTCCACCAATAAGACCTGCTACTTCCAAATGAACTGAACTACAACCCTGCTTGAAATTTCTCTCGTTCATTGAGAATTAATGATGTGCTTAACGACATCCCATCACTCTGCAGAACCATTCAGCTTTTGGCTCCATCCTAATCATGTTGATTGACTATTTATTATCAAAGGCTTTGTCCTCTACCACAAGATGCAAGGGAATTTTAACATGAATGGTAGTGAAATCGACAAACAGATTTTGAGGGATTAAGGATACCAAAGATGCCATGGTGTTTGTGAACCTATTTTATGAACGAGGTATTGCCTCGATGTCATACCATTCCAGTTTAACCAAATATGCAACAACAATATCTTTGTAAGCTTTTAACACGAGACATCGGAATTGAAAGAGCCCCTTAACTTGGCTGACTATGAGCAAGGAGTCACCAAAGATGTTTAATCTTTTAATGTTCATGGCAGTGGCTGTGTGGAGGTCCAGGAGTAGTGCTTCGTATTCAACGTTATTATTGGTGCAAGGAAAGTCTAATTTTAATGACAAGGGCATTGGAGCTCCTTACGGCATGATAAACACTATTCCTGCACCACCCCCTTGCTTACACTTTGAACCGTCAATGAACAAGGTCATATCAGCATTATTTTCTGGTTCTTCAAGTTCGAGAGCCTCAAATACAATGAAGACCACATCATCTAGAATCTCAATGGTCAAAGGTCTATTGTTTGACAGCGGTGCCACAGCCAACTGATTAGCTATGATTTATCCCTTAATGGAATTTTGGCTTATGAATTCCAAGTCAAATTTTGTCAGTAGCATGATCCACTTTGTAGTACGTGTATTATGATATGTCTTGCTCATCATATACTACAAAGGATTTTATTTTGATATTACATATGTCGTATGACTTAGCATATAGTGCCACAATTTCTTTGTAGCGAACACTACTACTAAACATAGCTTCTCCACATATGCATATCCTAGCTCATAACTTACCAAGGTTTGACTAATATAATATATGGCTTGCTCTTTACCTTGCACATTCTTTTGGGCTAACATGGTCCCTAATGCAAAGTCAGTTTCCAAAATATATAGAAGAAATGGGACATCTAGTCTTGGTGGAGCTAGCACTAGCGACGTCGCCAAGTATTGCTTAATTTTAGTAGAGGCTGCTCGACAGTCCTCGTCCTAGTTTAATGGGACCTCCTTGTGTAGCAGTCGATTCATGGGTTGACATTTATCCAATAATTGAGCGATAAATAACTTTATGGATGCTACTTTACCTTGTAGGCTTCTTAATTATTTGATGTTTGATGGAGGATGCATCTCTAGAATAGCCTTAACCTTTGTTGGGTTGACTTCGATACCTCATTTTAAAATGATGAATCCTAAGATTTTTCTTGAAGTTACGCCAAATACATACTTCTTAGGATTCATCCTGACATTATGCTCTATCATCCGATCAAAGAAATTTTTCAGGACCTCAGCATGCTCAAAACGTAGTAATGACTTAGCCAACAAGTCATTGATATAATCCTCTAGGATCTTGTGCATGTAGTCATGAAAGATATATGTCATGGCCCGCTAGTATGTGGCACCAATGTTTTTAAGGCCAAATGGCATAACTTTATAGCAGAATGTCCCCCATGGTGTTATAAACATGGTTTTATGTTGGTTTTTGGGCTTAATCCAAATTTGATTGTATCCAAAAAAATCATCCATCAAGGAGAGCATATCATGACCTACGGTTGCATCTACAAGAGCATCAATATTTGGGAACGGAAATGAATCCTTTGGTGTTGCCTTATTCAGGTCTCTGAAATTTGTACAAATACGGATCCTTCCATCATCTTTTCCTATAGGCACCATATTGGATACCCACTCCGGATACTCGATGGAGATAACAAAATATACGTCCAACAGCTTTTACAATTCATCTTTCACCATTAAGGCTACTGTTGGATGCATATTTCTAAGCTTTTGCTTGACTCGATTCTTAAACAAATATAGTGAAAGGTTATGGGTAACCAGTTTTGGTTCTAGACCTGGCATATCTTTGTAAGTCTAAGCAAAAATATTAGGTCTCTCTTTCAATAGAGGAATGAGGGTGGCACGCTCATTTGGAGTGAGACTCTCTCCAGATTTAACCTTTCTTGGATTGGTGGGATCATTACTGATATCCACATAGAAATTTTCCTCTACTAATATGTGTGATCTCTCCTCAATATGATGAGGTGTAGGGATCAAATGGATGTCATCATTTGGTTTTATAGGTTTCGTATTGGAAGCATCCTCAGCATGATAGACATCATAAGCACAGCATAGTGCAAAATGAAATGGTTACAACATTTATTCATTAGGGAAGAAATCTTCAGGCTCAACAGGTGAGTCAATGCGATCCCAATCGATAGCATCTATATTTAAATGCAACGGTTTGGATGGATCAGCTGGATTATGGAGTGGAGTGTTCAAATCAATGTAGACTATATTGATGGAATGGAATTGATCTCTAGGACCACATGGATGAACATCTACATCACCAATGCAGCTATCATACCTGAGATCTGGATCTATCGACATGGGTACAAATGGATCCTCTCAATGCGGGCTATGGATGACTGGGTCCTCTCTATGCATTGATTGCAAGATTGGATCATTCGGCTCAACGAGCTCTATGTACATAGGTGGGTCAAGAAACACCATGCGATAGATCACATAGAAGTTTTGTGGTCTTCCCCTAAGGCGAGTATTGAGATGTATCTCTCTACGCATGTCCTCAGCTGTATAAGGTACATTATGGTGACATAGGTAGGGAGGTCCTAAGTAGGCTCTCTCCGTCTTGTCTTCTTCATCGCTATCATAATACAATCCTTCGTTTGCACCCACTGGAATAGGACATTCTAGAAAATGTGGCCCCATATGGTCTATCTCCTGATCACTATCATCACTGTTCGATAATATTAGGTATAAGCACCATAAATACGATACCACCTCATAAATTGGCTTAGCCTTATTCCTCGACTAATTATCGGGTGAGGTCTCACTATCCACCAGGATATTCTCATGATACATCTCAGGTGGCGCTATTGTGACATAAGATATCATCTGACTTTCCCTCTAGAATGCAGAAGGATTAGGATGATATGAATTGAAATCCACATCGCCCACCAGACTAAGGTATAGGTGATCATATTTACAACCCTAGCCTGAACCTATCAGTTGCCAACTGATAATGCGACTCGAGCGAAGTCCAACGTCCTTGCTCAAAAAGACCAAGGCCATACCCATGCCAATGATATAATTCAAAAATGTGCATGGAATATTTAGGGTTGGATAGGTAACGAAAATTCATTATGAATGTCTCATCATCATCTTCATCCATGGGCGTTCGAGCAGGAAGCTGATCCAGCCAAGCGTAGATGAATTTTGTTTGATTGGGTGGCTCTCCCAATGGCACTACTGATCCAATCAGAAAATGATGAGCATGCGGTCGACCCATCACTTGTGCAGTCTCTAGGATTGGTCCAAAGGTGATGTTCTGCACAATATATTAACCTAACATTATGTTGGCCAAATGAACAGTCACCCGCAATGCGGATGACCCTGTTGATGATGCAGGTGAGGCAGGTTGAGGTACCTCCTAGGCTTTGTCCTGGGCTTCTTCCACTTCCATGGAAGTGGGAGCCTCATTGATGACTGATTCAGGCACATGCTTCTTTTCCTTTTCACCCATTTTCACCTTTATATTCCTTTCATCCTGAAGCATTGCTGATGTAGTCGATTTCAAAGAATTTTTTGTTGTGTGCTCGGATCTGTACGATACAAATGTTGACGGTTGAGCACACACTTTTTCTTTACCTCCTGGATTCTTAACTGGTGATGCAAACCGAATGTCTAGGTGCATTGATAGGAGTATGAAACCCCCTAAAAAATTATCTTGGTTCACGAATTTGAAGGGCTCTTCATCTAATGGCACCACATGAACCTATCCCTCATGAATGTATTTTACACATTGATGTAGTATAGAGGGAACGCAATACATTTCTCAAATCCAAGGCCTCCCAATAAGGATGTTATATTGCATGGTGTCTTTTATCATGTGACACATCACGAGGATGGTCTTTAGGCCCACCTGAATAGGTAGGATGATTGTGCCAACCATAGAGCATAGTGCATTGTTAAACGCTCTCAATGTGAATGCGATGGCACAATATGTGACTTGGGCAATTTTAAAGGACTTAACATCTTGGTAATTATAATATTGATCGACGAACCAGTGTTGACCAAGATCCTCTTAAATGGCATGTGATTAACACACATGATGATATGTAATGGTGGGTCAGCCATATCTGCAGGAACTGTCCTAATTTCATGATCGTACAATCGGATCATAGGTTCCTAGCACTGTTGTACGTGCTAAAAAATTGGTGAATTCTTGAGCATCCTGGGACTGCACCTTGATGGACCTCATAATGTCCATGAGAGTCTCCTTGTACTTATGGGACTATTGTATCATCTCATAAATATACAACTTCATAGGAGTTATCTGTAGGATTTGAACCAACCAACTTCGTATGGTCACCATCGGTCTAGTTGGTGGGCCCTGAATATTTTGAACTGGTCGTTGATTCGGTGTAGCTTGTATCCTGATATGAGCGTAAGGTTGATTTGGCTACTCATACCTCCCATGTCTAGTAACAACATTAACCATACCTATGAACCCCTAGGTAGGTGGTTCAATGTGCACTTGGTTTACCTGGCCAACGTTGTTGCATGGTGCCTCATGGTTTGGAAATGGATTTTTATAAATCCCCATGTTTTGGTTTTTGGGCACCAACAGATTATTTGGCACTATAAGCTCACCTTTATTGATCATGTTATGCACTATATGTTTGAAGGACCAACACACTTCGATGTCATGGCCCTTCACACGATGGAAGATGCAAAATAGATCATCCTGATACCCCTTTGACTTGGGTTGGTTAGGATAAACTAGCTTAATCTCGGGCAACCTGATTGCCTTAGCCTCACACAATTGATGGAATATTAATGTCAATGATTCTGTCAAAGGCATGAACTAGTGAGACGAACATTATTCCTTATTTTTTCCCTTGTAATTATTCTTGCACTGATCGTATTGCTTAGGAGGAGGTTGGGCCTGATAATTTTGCTTTTGTTACCCCTTATCCTCTCCTTGGAGGTTTAACCTCACTTGATTGATGTGGGACTACTTACCCTCATATTTTGTGGAGCTCTTCTTGTGCCCCTTCTCCCTATTTTTAAGCTTCAAGTTGCCCTCTTGTAACTTGTGAAAGCACGAGGATACGGAAACAAAAAGGAAAAGCCAATATGTGATGTAAACGAAATGAAAGATAACGCTAAATCCTATGAATTGAAAGTGCATGAAAGGAAAGAAGCATAAACAAATCGAAACCAAATTAAAATCCAATATGAAAGATAGCCCTTTTTATTAATATGCTTCAGAACTCGGTTACAATCCGTCTCCTCCATTTTCAGGGGCTAGGAGCGTTAAATGTGTTCTTGTCACACCCATGGATGCTATTCCTTCTTCCATGTGCCCACATGTAAAATGGGCAGACCAAATGTCATCACCGCTTGCATTGATGAATCTTGACTCTTTTATGCTCCTCTAATATTCAGATCCTACATTCAAAGAAACAGAAAACAATCAGTAGCACCTGTAGATAAAATAAAACATGCAATCCCCAAGCCTACGATTAGCGAATGTGAAAAATGAATAAAACGGTAACTAAAATAGATCCAAATGAACTGAAAACTTAACAGGGGCATGAGGACATTACTAGTAGGGCACTACAAATGGAACAGTCAAAAAATTCACCACAGATTCGTATTCGCTCCGGGGCGGGACGACTAGACCTGTAAAAAAGTGTCAAAAAGCATAGTCCCAAATGTCACATTCGGGAAGCTCCAAATCACCTGCAAAGTTGGGGGTTAGATAAAAGGGGGTATTTTGGGAAGACCCAGAAGGTCAGATTTTCCCAATTTGGCCTCTATCACTAGGAATTTTATGATGCTACCTGCATGTTAGTAAAGGCGGGAAATGATAAAAACATGATCAAAAATGCTCAAAATGATATGAAATTTGAATGACAACCTATTTGAGCAGCATAGAATCACAAGAAAAAATAACAAAAATGAAATATACCACAAATTTCTAATTGCTTCGGGACGGGGCGATTAGAACTACAACAGTGTGGGGGGCGCCCAGGGGTAGGACGCCCGTCGTTTGGGGCCCAATTTCGATACCAATCCACTTGGGATGGGACAAAAACCTCTTGTGGGGTGTTGTCAACAAATTTTGTGGTATTCTATGGCCAAATTTCAGGTTTTTGGTTCCGGATTTGCCCTTCCAATAGTCACCCAATGACCTCCTCTCTAAAAGAGATCAAGGATGTGAAAGGCACAAATCAAAAGGTGTGTGTGGAAATAAAATGGTAGAACTTCGTTGCTCAAAATGATCCTTCTCTGTATATCTTGGGGTGAGGAAACTCACGAATTTATAGACCTGGAGGTCTCTTGTGATTGAGCATGCAAAGGCGCCACTTGGCAATCATGCCTCCCAAGGGGGGAGAAGATTCCTCCCTGATTATGGGCATCATGACTACCCCTGTAACTGCCTCTAATGCTCAAAAATGCTCACTCACACTCCCATGCAATGAAGGAAGAGTTAAGTGGTGGATTTGAGCTACCATTTTTCAAGATTTGACTTTTTGCCCGTCAAACCTGCTATTCGCCCCACCCAGGAGTGAATACTACTAATCGTCCCAGGGTGAGACGAATACCAGTTTGCCATCGTCCCTGGGTGGAACGAGTATGGAGCAGAGTGCCTGAAGGTGCCAAATTGACCTATGACCTTCCAAAACTACTGTAAGAGTGGTTAGGACCACTTTTTAACCTCTGGGGGCTGCCCTGGGGCTATGTGTGTCAATGCGATCAGTGTTTATAGTCACATAATTAGATTGGTGTTGTTTTGGTGTCTACAACTTGATATCCTCAATTAATTTGGCTTGTGCCAAAGCTTCCTCAAATTTTGGGTACTGTTGTAGTTGCAACAATAATGAGATGTGCTTGGAACAACTCTTTTTGAACATTCAGGTCAATTCTGTAGCAGGAACAGGGAATGGTAACTTTATCATTAATCTCCTCCACCTCATTTCGTATTCTAGGATTGGCTCATCATCGCGCTGAGCTAGCGCAACCATATCAAAAATGTTATCTTGTTTCTTGATGCCAAAATGAAAGCGTGCAATAAAGGCGTCAACCAGTTGTTCAAAACTGGTGATACTGTGCTTCTTTATCTGATTAAACCACTCTTAGGTTGGACCTGAGATGGTTGTGATGAATGTATGCAAAAGCAAGGCATCATTGCTTGCAATCTAAAAGCATATGTCCAAAAAGCTTGTGAGATGCTCTTGTGCATCTTTGTCACCTTTGAATTTATCTATCCTGGGTATGTCAAAATGCTTAGGATATGTTGTAGTAGGCACCGAGGGGTCCAAAGGCTCGTTATGAATCTTGCTCAATGTTGGATTTTGAAAATTTGTGTCTTACCTCTCGATTGCTTTCACTTTCTCTGCAAATATCTTATAGGCCTACGAGGATATAAATTCCTCCTCCCTAAGCTAATATGGGGGCAGTCTTGGAGGCAAATTATTTCTCTGACAAGGTGGAGGACATTGTTCTTCCTCCTCCTCAATCTGGGAGCTTTCAGGATATCCTTGATCGGCTCCATCTCCATCTTCTTCCTCATATTGTCTTTGCCTCTAATCTTCGAATGGTGGTTGTCATTATTTTTTTTGGTAACTGACATGAGTGTGAGCATCTATGCGCTCCTGATGCATGTCGACTTGTGAAAAATCCCTCCTATGAATGTGCTCTCCATGCTCAGCACGACTGAATAAACCAGCCCTAGCCAGCCTATCCTCTTGTTCCACATGCTCTTTTTGGTCAAGGATGTGTTCCTCATGCATACACTGCTCATATAATATTTTTCTAATGAGCCTTTACGACTAAATATTCTCGTCTTCAATGTGCTGCCTCTCTGCATAGGCATCCTCCAATTGATCTTGGAAGAGTTGTCATCTCTGCTCGAATACCAGTCTATGCGATCTATAAATGTGATCGGTTGTAAGAGGCATCTAGTATGTGTGCTCCGTGAGAGTGACCTTATGGGTTTTGTACCCATCTGAAGACTTCACCACGCTTTTGCCTTTATCTATGAAAATGACATTGGCATCATGCTAATTTTTGTGCTATGTGCCACCATGCACGGATGGTGGATGCAAACCATGAGGGCACTTGGAAGCCTCCCCATGTTCTTTGGTAGTCTTGATAATGCTCCCACCATGCTCAATCAGGGCATGCATGGGCAGAGCTAAAGGCTTGTAGCCTAACTGCTCAAGGATGCTACCTAAACCATCCAACTGTCTGGATCACCACAGCTTATGTGGCAATGTACCATTGGCTCCTACCTTCGATATGTCGATAGTGATCTTGCGAGGTTCACTATGCATGGGAGTTTCAATAGACCTATGCTCAAAAGTGGGCCTATCTACATGCACCTGAATGGGTGGATATTGATCTCTTCTATACTTTGAATTTGGAGGCATAGAACCTCATGTAGACCTAGTACATAGGGGTACCAACTTGGCCCCCTATATGACATACTCATCGATCGATCCTATGGATCACGTGCATTGTAATCTTGGTAATGGATTTCGAGTGGAGCACCCTCATGTTGAGGGGCTCCATGCTCTATCCTATGTCTAGAAGAGTGTACAGAAGCTCCTCTATCGGGGGTATTCTCAATGGTGTCCTCTCATATCGAATTGTCTACTCTAATGCTCGTCGAACAACATTCGGGAAGCGCATGTGGTCGAGGGTTCAACACATTTTGTTGTGAATTTGATGGGGCTTGGTCATTGGCATCAGGATTAAGCCTTTTTCGACCTCTCTGTGTCTCCACCATGGTGTACCTAGTGTCTAGATTTATCTTTTATTATGCAAACAAGGTATACAATGGTGATTATCTTGTATTAACTTTTAAATGTGAGCCCTAAACTATTTGATGTTGTTTTATGATTTGTTGTATCAGTATTAGAAACTCTTATCATTTTTGAAATCTCATTGGATGATAATCTCAGTTTAATTGGCTTTCACTTGTATACTCACAACTCGAAAACTTGGTTATGAACTCCAAGTCATGTAATTCAACCTATAATGTGTGGTAATGAAGCCCACACACGGTCAGGGAGCATAGGTCCTCCCAGATCCTCACTCGTTTTCACCCAGTTAGCATCATACCCTTCAAAGAGGAGTATATGCAAGTTTTCCAAGCTACAAAATGTTCTCAGATCCGGTGTTGGTCTAGAACATAAGGTACGTGGGATTTGAGCCAATGGATGGAAATCACCTCCACTATTGTTGAAACCCTACTAGTATTTGGATGTCACTTCCAAATCACTAGCGTTTAATTGAAACATGGTGTGTGTGGTTCATTTTAATTTTTGCATGAAAATAAAATGCATCATACAACAAACATGCTCATTTCCTACGTGATATGCAACGAAAGAACTTTTCAAATTCAAAAAATGCAAGCTACATACTACATGCTCTTTTCGACAATGCACTTTATGATGTAAATGGCCTCTAATTGGGCCTTAGACATGCAAACCAACACACAATTTAATCTAGCATGCTGGATTCTAGGGTGGACTACAATCAGAGGTCCGTTGTTCCTAGCAGCACCTAGCTAAAACACAAAAAAAGGAACCCTAAGGACCTACTCCATTTTCATGTTCTTTTTATCCTTAATCAATTTAGGTTTCAATTTCTCTATTCTGGAAAAACACAGAGGAAAAATATAGATATATAAAGTGTTAGAAGGGCCTACCTCAAGTCCTCATCTGATCTAGCTTTGAACTCTTGTTGTCTGCTGTGTCTACTATAAATCATAGCTCTATTGCATGATTGCTACTGTAGACCGCGTTTTGAAGCCACGGGCCAACAATGAGACTGCAGTTGTCAACTGCGGTTTGCACCTGATATAAAAAAACATAAAAATGTCAGAGATCAAATTCTAAGAATGCGGAGTTCCACTGTGATCGTCTACTATGAAAACCAAAATGACCTCACACCTATTCTTCCTACTGCGTAAATGAAATAAAAGAAACAAAATGGACACATGCAAAATTGACAACAAATGGGAAGAAGAAAAACACTTTTATTCCATTGTATAAAGAAGCCAATCCCGGTTACAGTTACATCCCTCTTAGGGATACCATTTTGATACTCATTACAGTAGGAAAAAGCAGTGTTCCCTCTTAAGGGTAAATGTGAGTTTTAGGCCCTTCTGGGTGACACGAACTGCTCTAGGGTGGAGTTTACCCTATTCTTCATGTTGAGGAAGGAATTGGATGGTTGAATCTCCTTTGAATTTGCTTTCTTGTGGTCAAGAAACAACATAAAAGCATTAAAAGCATAGGCAGCCTCTCATGATGAGGCCCTTTAAAGAATATGAACATAAAGATGCCATAACACTAATGAAATCAAGAAAATGAATAAAGCATATTAAACCTATGCAATACTTGAAAATACTAATGGAAATATGTAAATATAAAGTACAACTATCTATCTAACAGATTGATTACATGAAATGAAGCATGATAACATGAAAATAAGCTAATTATATCCTACTTTCTATAATGAAGTAAACATAATGAAATTCATATTTCTATCGGTTAGAGTCTCTAAAATGTCAATAAAACCACTTAATATGCTTAATCTAACCTAATAAAATACACTGCAAAAAGAATAGTAAGGAGATCTTTCATAGATTGCAAACTATAGCTCGGATGAGTGGTTTGCACTGTACACCATAGTTGTCAGTCGCAACAAGCAATGGATTAGTTTTACCCTCTAAATCTAAGGTTGTGGGCTTGATCCTCCTTGTCCAATTGATTATCAAGGGTCGCCTTGATGTCCTCTGACTAGTTTAGTGATTGAATTGCACAATTGGGCTTCTGTTTGCCTGAATTAGCGTTTCTTGGAGTTCTGGCTCCTTATCATCCATGGCACAAATTGACATGATGCTTGATGAATTGGCAAGTAAAATGGTAACAAATCTCTCTCAATGCACTCCAATGAGTCTATAATTTGATAGGGCTTCATTGCTCTAATATCCAATGCTCACTTCTCTCTTTTGCCCTAATTTGAATGGGTACTTATAGGATTACCCAAGGGCTAGGGGTGGCTTCATGGAGAAGCCAAGATCAAGAAGAGGTGGTTGGGACAGTTGTGTTGAGAAGCAACACACCCTCAATGAGATTCCATCCTTAGAAAGCCCTGAACTTCCATTTTTGCAGCAGGGACCCTCTTGATAATTTTCAGGTTTAAATCCAATTTTGCTTGCCTCCTTGTTAAGTTGTGCCTTTTTCCAAGTCATTCTAGCATTGTTATTCCAAGCTTAACTTTCTACATGCTAGAATCATTCATGCACAAACAAAATCTTGCACCGGTACCGAGAAAAATCCAGAAAACAGTTGCATAAATTCACTGAAAACCAAAACTTTCCATTTTTGGTAGTGTCGCGATATCGCGACACTTCCATTTTTCGGAAATGTCGCGATATCGCGACGAATTTTGGCAAAAGCAGCTAAGTCGGAAAAGTGTAGCGAAATCGCGACACTTTCCATTTTTGGAAGTGTCGCGATATCGCGACGTTTCCATTTTTGGAAACCGTCGCAAAATCGCTACCGACCAGAGGAGAGAGAAGAAAGTTGTACGGAAGGGCACGATTTTGCGACATGTCGCGAAATCGCGACATGTCGCATTTTCGCGATAGGAGAGAGAAAGTGGGTTGCAGGATGAAAATCGGCTAAGTCGCAAATGTGTCGCAAAATCGCGGTCAACGCGGTCAACGCATGCAGCTACGGGAACTGTCGCGATATCGCGACGTGTTCTATTTTCGCGGGTTGTTGATGGAAAAATGCTTAAGTACAAAAGGTGCAGCGCGTCGCTAACATGTCTCAAAATCGCGACATGCTTGAAAAAGTTGTGCGACAGCTAGCAGGAGGCGCGATTTCGCGACATGTCGCGAAATCGTGACATGTCGCATTTTCGCGGCCGACGGGGGAAGAAGTTGCATGGCGCTGGGGACGTCGCGATTTCGCGACATGTCGCGAAATCGCGACATGTCTCAGAATCGCGATAGGAGAGAGAAAGTTGCCCAAAGGGCCAGAAGTGCATTCCAGCTGTAAATAGAAGGCATCCTGGGATAGCGACACGTGTCAAAGCGCGAATCAGACAGAGCAAGGCCGACATGCAAGCTTGCTTTAGGGTTTTTAGCCTGATTTAATCTGTTTTAACCTTTAAAGCTTCTGATTTAATTAAAGTGCTAATCTAACTCATCTTTTGTCTTTCATGCAGGATTCCATCTGGCACTTACGGGACAACCGAGAAAGGCCATAAAGGCAAAGTTAAAGTGCGGATTTAATCAAGGACCGCCATGCTAGAGGAGAAGATGCCGGTGAAGGCATTCAATGACAAATTTATGACAGAATTAATAGCATGAAGACCATTTCAACTCAGGGATGGCTTTGCGGAGATCAAATTGATGGAGAAGTGGTGACTCATCCGGCTCACCAACAGAATTAATGAGAGCATTCATTTGCAGTTGCGGATGAATGCAAGTGGCTTTAGATTTTATCTTCTCCATTTATGGCAGCTGACTCCCCTGATTTGCCGAAGGGTTAAGTTCTATCCAGAACTTGATTTTAAATGGACTTTATATTGTAAAACCCGGGTCCTAGGGTTTAGAAAGATAAGATTTGTAGCTTAAAGAAGAAGATATTTCTGAAAAGATCAGGGTCTGTCCTGAGTCTATAAATACTTCTTCTCAATGTAATTGCGGGAGGCGGAGACTTAGAAATAAAAGGCTTATAAGCAATTTCTTGCAAATCTTGTGAAATCCTTTGTTTCTGGACTTGGAGTTGATGTGCTTTAGCTTTTTTGTGATAGCATGGCCAGGAGCCTAATCTTTTGCAGAGTGTGATAAGTGTATCTTCTTTTGTTATCCGTTCCATTAAAGTTTGTTAGATATATGCTGTGAATCTACCATTATCAAGTTTAAATATGTCGTTAGGCTTCAGTTGTTCTCTTGTCTGCTAGGGGAAATTACAGATTTGAGGTTAAGTTTGTTCTAATTGCTCTGTCTTCACCGTGTGAGCTAGGCCGCCGGTGAAAGATACCAGCTTTAACCGACTGCCCTTGGATTTATAATTTTTTGCTAGATCTGTTTCACTCGCCTTGTGCTCTTAGTTGAAAGTGATCTTAGACCGACTGGACACTTTCTTCTTTGATTTGTTCTGTTGTGAAGCTGATAGCATAGATAAAATTGATAGTTTAGGGTTTTACAGTTTAAAGTCTGATAAACTTCTCTTTCTGCCTTACCCTACCCTCTCTTTGTTTTCGGTGAAATGATCCATTTTTATTTTCTTTATTTGTCTTTTATTTAAATCTGCTGACCCATGAGAGCTAGATCAAGAATTCAAGTTAAATCTGATAAACAAGTGACAACTAGCAACTAAACAAGTTCAAGAACCCCCTGTAAGGTAACAGAGCAGACCATATTGAAATCTATTCCAAAAGCGGAAAAGAGTGAATAGCCATTCGACCCAACTCTGTAACTCGCACCTTGGATAACCAACTAGATCCTAAAGTGAGTGGGATTCGTCCCGTGGGTGTCTCCGGAGCTTCCTCGCCCATCCTTTCGTGGGGTGCGTATGAAAGCCGGACCAACACCTAATTGGCGCTAGAAGGAGGGCCGAGAACATCTCGTTCAAGTTCGTAGTCTGTTAAGAACTGTAAAGTTGTATGTGCTGAGTCTGGTATTTTATCTTTTGAATCCTTTTCCCTCCTCCTCAGCTCTTTTAAATTCTGTGGTTAGAGTTTTTGCCTGAACAGCGGGACTTAACACCAACATTTAAAACTCGAGCTTCAAGTATTGTAAGTTGTCGCATACAGTTTTTAAAATTGCCCGAGAAAACCTCAAGTTAAGAACAGTTTTTATCTCCACCGGCAGCTTATCCAATTACAACTCGGAATATCACCGTCGACCAAGTAATAATGGCAAATTGGTTGGGCCCCACTCGCTTTGAATATCCCGGTATAGCCCATGACCTCGCCTGAAGCCCGAAAAGGTATCTCCCCGTATATAAACATGATGGGACAAGAACCGCAGAAGAACACTCGCTAGCTTTCAAAAATGCTTTAAAATTGTTGAATATACAAGCATGAAGATGTTGCTCGCAGATTGTTCCCGTTCACTCTCCAGGAGGGAGCTTATGACTGGTTTTTAAACCTCACCAAAAATTCCATTACTAGCTGGGATGACCTAGAGAAAGCTTTTATATCACAATTTGGGGAAGTGATAGACCCCAGTGTGTTATACCAACAATTTTCCAAGGATCAAGAGAGAGTCGGGAGAAACCGTCAGGTCTTTCAATATGAGGTTCCAAAGAGCTTACGGTAGAATGACTGGCCATTACATCCCAAATGCAAATCTGGCCTTAGAAATCTACAAGAATGCATTGGATTCGGTGACCTCTATTTTCCTCAAGAGAGACATCAATATCACAACCCTGGCAGGGGCTTATAAAGAAGCCTTAATTCTTGAAAGACAGCTAGGGCCTCAAATTCTGAGCAGTCCTTTGATATCCTATGTTACACGAAACATGCCTATTTTGAATCCCATTCCACATCATGAGTTAGTGCCAACATGTCATGCTCTACCCAAGGAGACTCCGTTAATTGTGACATCCACTCAACATGTGCAAAATATAGAGAAAAGTTTCGACAAGTTCAAAGTGGAAGTGCTTGAAGTAAACAGTTGTGATCTAGCATTACCCAAATCTAAAGTTTTTCCCGATGAGTTAAATTTTCCTAGAGATCAAAGAAATATTGATATTTCTAGTTCACCCAAAAACAGTACAACCAGGGTTTCAGATTCTGTCACTTTTCCCGAAGAGACAGAAAGTCTTGTACAGACTCCTGTGGATGAAATGCAAGATTTTCAACAGTTCAAAATGGACAGTTATAATTTGAGATGTCAGAGTCCATAACCTAACAATGATCCTTCCTCATCATAGGATGATGAAAGTGAGATTCAATGTCACTATGCGTAAGTAATCGAGGAGGATAACATCATTGAGGATATGAGGGAACTTAAAGCTAACATCACCCTCTATGAACTCGCCCTGCATTGTTGAACAAAAGGTTAACTTGATTGAGGCTTACTCTGGACCACCCGTTGAATTTCAAGAAAAGGAGGAAAAGATAGTAAATATGAATGTGGTCAGCCAACTTGGAATTGATGAACTGTCTCAACATAAGCCTGCAACTTCTGAACATAATGTCAAAGAAAAGGTTGTAAATCATGTTGATGTAAATATTGGAGTTTATAAGTTGGCAACTGAAAAGGTGGGAACGGTTACAGCTCTAATCCATCACAACAATGATGTTTGGACATTGCACATTGATGAGGTTAAATCTAAGCAAGGCTCAGGTGAAAAGGAAAATTGTAAACATTCTGCTAGAGAGATAAAAATTGAAGTCCTGGATATTGAAGCAGTACAAAAACCACAAAATGTTCAAGTTGTTAAGAACCAGGGCATACAGATAAAACATGATTTCTTTCAGTTGTCACATAATTTTGAAGATGTGGTGGTCTGGGTCTGTCAAGATTTTAAGGTATTTGATCCTGGGGGTTTTTACATTCAATCCTTTTGAAAGAACTCTGCAAACCCTTCAAGTAGAAGCATAAACATGTTATCATATGATTTGTTATTATATGATTTGTTTAATTTGAAGGAGTTGCAGATTTGTTTTTCAAATGGGACAGGGAAGACAGTAAACACAAGTCTTTCCCAGATAGCAAATTTTTGAAGCATAGTCTGGAGTGCATTTCGTCAACAGGACCTGAAAGGTAATTTTTCTAAATTACTTGCACATGGTCAAAAATTTTTAAGGCACCATTTCTCTCGCTTCCCAACTGCTACATTTTTTGAGTATGAAGGGAAGTTGTAACATATGTATACATTGTAAGTAAGCTTTGAAGTTTTTCAATTTTATTTCTTTGTCTGTACAGTTTTAGCTTGTGCAGTTTATTTCTTTTGTCAGTGCTTTTTATTTCCTTTCTTTGTCTTTTTATGTCAGCTTGTTGTTTAAGTCTGTAAAGTCTTTTGTTTCAGTTTTATTTGCTTTAGTTCTTTATTGCATTCTTTTTCTTTGTTGTCTATTCTTTAGTTTATTTCTTTATTTTTTTCTTTTTTAGTTAATCCTTGTCTCATAGGTCTTTTGTTTTAGCTTGCTTTTATTTAGTCTCTTTTATTCTGTCTTGCTTTAGAAGCCTGTGCCTGTCCTTGGATGCCTGTACAAAGTCCTTCAACTTTTGAAATCTGTCTTTTAACCTCTGCCTAAGCAATCAATGGGATAGTCAGCCTTCAAATTGTTTTATTCTGAGCCGATCAATCCACAATCCAATGCCCATGTTGTTCACCATTCTAATAGAGATAGTCTGCTTAAACTGAACCGTAGAACTATTTTGTTATTCAGGACAAAGGTAGAGAGATGATGGGATCTTGTGTCTTACTTGCCACAGTTGTTTTAATAATAGAAAAACTGCTATGTTGTTTTGTTGGAGGAACTCCCGGGAATCCAAGAAAAGTCTGGTTATAAGAGGGGACTATGGTTCATGCAATTATTTGGGTATCCACAGAGGCTATCGATGCTCTAGACCGATCAAAGTTCCAGATTGATCAAATGATAAAAGAAAATTGTGATTTCTCTAAAAGCCTTTCAGATATTGATATATTTCAAAGGGAGAGATATAAAAAAAAAAAAAAGAAAAGAGTTATATGAAAGAGAGGCAGCCAATACTTCCAAAAGCTATTTTTCTTTTACCAAGTTGAAGATCCTTCCTTACAGTTGTAAATTTGGGTCGTGTAAATCTAAAGGGTAACTCTGTCTAGGTCGTAAAAGGCTAAACTAGTAAACAGAGCTCTACTCGGTTTCCCCTTTTACAATCTAGAAAAGTTGATCAGTCCAAAGTTCATCATTCAATCCAATCATCCTTGAAGAAAGTTTTATACCCTTTGTAATTGCACATCAGAAATCTTCCTTGAAGTAATTCAGCCTAGTATGTCCTTGGGAAATTTTAACAGCTAGCAGTTAGTAGTCAATTTATTGTGAAGAATGTCTGTGGCAAGGCATGATGCATGGTCTTTTTGTTTTGAAACTAGAGTCTTGGGTTCTAAAATAGTGCTACTATTTTACCCGCAGATATCGCCATTTGTTGAGAAGCAACACACCCCCACTGAAAAATGAGATTCCATCCTTAGAAAGCCCCGAACTTCCATTTTTGGCAAAGAGGACCCTCTTGATAATTTTCAGGTTTTAAATCCAAATTTGCTTGCCTCCTTGTTAAAGTTGTGCCTTTTTCCAAGTCATTCTAGCATTGTTATTCCAAGCTTCACTTTCTACATGCTAGAATCATTCATGCACAAACAAAATCTTGCACCGGTACCGAGAAAAATCCAGAAAACAGTTGCATAAATTCACTGAAAACCAAAACTTTCCATTTTTGGTAGTGTCGCGATATCGCGACACTTCCATTTTCGGAAATGTCGCGATATCGCGACGAATTTTGGCAAAAGCAACTAAGTCGGAAAAGTGTAGCGAAATCGCGACACTTTCCATTTTTGGAAGTGTCGCGATATCGCGACGTTTCCATTTTTGGAAACCGTCGCAAAATCGCTACCGGCCGTAGGAGAGAGAAGAAAGTTGTACGGAAGGGCACGATTTTGCGACATGTCGCGAAATCGTGACATGTCGCATTTTCACGGTAGGAGAGAGAAAGTGGGCTGCAGAATGAAAATCGGCTAAGTCGCAAATGTGTCGCAAAATCATGGTCAACGCGGTCAACGCATGCAGCTACGGAACCGTCGCGATATCGCGACGTGTTCTATTTTCGCGGGTTGTTGATGGAAAAACGCTTAAGTACAAAAGGTGCAGCGCGTCGCTAACATGTCTCAAAATCGCGACATGCTTGAAAAAGTTGTGCGACAGCTAGCAGGAGGCGCGATTTCGCGACATGTCACGTTTTCGCGGCCGACGGGGGAAGAAGTTGCATGGCGCTGGGGACGTCGCGATTTCGCGACATGTCACGAAATCGTGACATGTCTCAGAATCGCGATAGGAGAGAGAAAGTTGCCCAAAGGGCCAGAAGTGTATTCCAGCTGTAAACAGAAGGCATCCTGGGATAGCGACACGTGTCAAAGCGTGAGTCAGACAAAGCAAGGCCGACATGCAAGCTTGCTTTAGGGTTTTTAGCCTGATTTAATCTGTTTTAACCTTTAAAGCTTCTGATTTAATTAAAGTGCTAATCTAACTCATCTTTTGTCTTTCATGCAGGATTCCATCTGGCACTTACGGGACAACCGAGAAAGGCCATAAAGTCAAAGTTAAAGTGCGGATTTAATCAAGGACCGCCATGCTAGAGGAGAAGATGCCGGTGAAGGCATTCAATGACAAATTTATGGCAGAATTAATAGCATGAAGACCATTTCAACTCAGATAATGGATTTACGGAGATCAAATTGATGGAGAAGTGGTGACTCATCCGGCTCACCAATAGAAATTAATGGAGGCATTTATTTGCAGCTGCGGATGAATGCAAGTGGCTTTAGATTTTATCTTCTCCATTTATGGCAGCTGACTCCCCTGATTTGCCGAAGGGTTAAGTTCTATCCAGAACTTGATTTTAAAGGACTTTATATTGTAAAACCCGGGTCCTAGGGTTTAGAAAGATAAGATTTGCAGTTAAAGAAGAAGATATTTCTGAAAAGATCAGGGTCTGTCCTGAGTCTATAAATACTTCTTCTCAATGTAATTGCGGGAGGCGGAGACTTAGAAATAAAAGGCTTATAAGCAATTTCTTGCAAATCTTGTGAAATCCTTTGTTTCTGGACTTGGAGTTGATGTGCTTTAGCTTTTCTGTGATAGCATGGCCAGGAGCCTAATCTTTTGCAGAGTGTGATAAGTGTATCTTCTTTTGTTATCCGTTCCATTAAAGTTTGTTAGATATATGCTGTGAATCTGCCATTATCAAGTTTAAATATGCTGTTAGGCTTCAGTTGTTCTATTGTCTGCTAGGGGAAATTACAGATTTGAGGTTAAGTTTGTTCTAATTGCTCTGTCTTCACCGTGTGAGCTAGGCTGCCGGTGAAAGATACCAGTTTTAACCACCTGCCCTTGGATTTATAATTTTCTGCTAGATCTGTTTCACTCTGCCTTGTGCTCTTAGTTGAAAGTGATCTTAGACTGACTGGACACTTTCTTCTTTGATTTGTTCTGTTGTGAAGCTGATAGCATAGATAAAATTGATAGTTTAGGGTTTTACAGTTTAAAGTCTGATAAACTTCTCTTTTCGCCTCTACCCTACCCTCTCTTTGTTTTCGATGAAATGATCCATTTTTATTTTCTTTATTTGTCTTTTATTTAAATCACTGACCCATGAGAGCTAGATCAAGAATTCAAGTTAAATCTGATAAACAAGTAACAACTTCTGCAACTACTGAACAAGTTCAAGAACCCCCTGTAAGGTAACAGAGTAGTCCATATTGAAATCTATTCCAGAAGCGAAAAAGAGTGAATAGCCATTCGACCCAACTCTGTAACTCGCACCTTGGATAACCAGCTAGATCCTAAAGTGAGTGGGATTCGTCCCGTGGGTGTCTCCGGAGCTTCCTTGCTCATCCTTTCGCGGGGTGCGTATGAAAGCCGGACCAACAAGTTGGATTAGAAGCCTCTAGAATATTCCATCCTTCAACTACCCTCTTCTAGAACAAATGGCCATTCAAAGTGATTTGTCTCAGATGAAGGCCAACTGAACTTTAGTTCTAGACTGCGAATGACAGCTATGGCCTAGACTGTGAACCGTGGGTGATAACTACGGTTTAGACTATAGACCGCAGGTCTCAACTGTGGTTCATACTGATTAGTCCAAGGAGCCCAAATGGAGTGGTTAAAACCATTGATCTATCTTGGAGTCTATCCAAGATATTTCATATGGTCTTGTAGCATGTCCCATATGAGTAGTCGCCATCGACATGACACGTTTTAGGTGTCTATACCTTCCTGTAATGAAATGTGAGTTACAGTATTATTTGTCTCTTCTTCAATCAGCTTGATCTCCTTAAGAATTTATGGCTCCTTTGTAGGTACTTGAACTTCTTCTTGTAGTTTTGGCAATTCTTCCTATTGAGTATTTGCCATCTTCTTTTCCTGTGGATTCAATTGAACTTCCACTACTATTGCAATTATCAGTATTGGATTAGATCATTCTTGTGAAGGTCTTGTGTTCTCCTCCTTCGATTGACTATTTCTTCCTTGCACCACAATCCTTATTTGAGGCTTCTTATTTTCCTTAACTTCATTCGATGGGGCTACCATCACTACTTTGACCTTCATTTTTGGTGGGGTCATCACTCAATCCATCCAATACTTAGATGTCTCCAACACTTCAAAATCATTGTCCTAAAGCAATGTAGGAGATCCCATCACTTCTACCTACTTTTTTGCATCAACTAGAATATTGATACCTATCAAATCCAAATCCTCTAGACCTAAGTGCACATCATTTGGATTGGTGAGCATAGGTTTTGGTTGCTCCTTCTACACAATATTTTTCTCACTTATCTATATTACCATTGCCTACGCATCCTAATCTGCACTAGACTAGATATTGGTGCTACTCCCTTCTCCTCATAATATGATGGTTTCTTTTGTTATTGTTGTGCAGGTTCTTTCTACTCTAAATTAGGATCCAACTGCAGTTGTCTATGTCCCTTCCTCTAATGGTAGACTTCCTCTTCCGATGAAGTATCACTTTACTCAATCATGGAAGGTTTAGGTTTTCATGTACTCTTCTTCTATCTCAATTTTTTTGATGTCTTTTTTGGATAGGTACAACCTTTACCCATCGTAGTATAGAAGGTTGATCCTATGGCAAATCATGTGGTAGTGTTAGCCCAGGAAATGAATTACCATCTTAGAAAATGGTATCTATCATGATGACTATGGCATGGATGGTCCTGGAAAAGGTCTTCTTTCTCTTCACCAGTAACCTCTAAATTTGTTGTGCCAAGTAGGTTCCCCAATCATACCGCACTCCCTTAAAAATACCTTATACACATTATGCCATCTAAATAGTTATCTTGAAAGAGTGTGCTTCTCCTGATAGTTGATACATAACCACATTCATCACACATGCTAGCTCATCAGTCTTTAACATGCTCTACTTGATCCCTCGTCCACTCAAACCAAAAGCCTTTGTAACTGATAGATATGTAATCTTAGTGAGTGATGTGATCAATCGATGGGTCTCAATATAGTCCACAATATTCTTCCTAACGGGTTACCCTTCCTTTGGTAACCTGAATATCCACAAAAAGCGTCAGTCGAGAATTCCACCTTGATATGGTGATTTCCAACTCACACAGGTACAATTTTGATTGGGTACATATGATTGTACCATTTTCAATAGGTACTCGTTGTAGAATATTTTGTCCTATGGTGGCATTTGTGCTATTATGCTCACTTCTACTTGTCTCAATGCAGCTTTCAATGAGTTCTTATCTTCATTCTTATTCCACTATTTTGACAAAATTCTCCTGTGAGTTGTACAAAGGTGATATCCTTAATATCCACATATCCTCCATCTTCACTTGCTCGATATTCAAGGGTAGGTTCCCTATGCACCTCACTACGAAGATCCCAACGGTGTGCCTAGGTGGTTTTATTTCCTCCTCATAAAATTTTAGTTGTGCCCTTCCTCTACCACCATGCCAGTTCTTGGGTCCTCTCCACAATCAATAACCTCTCCTCCTCCAAGGTCTATAGTCACATTCACCTTATCGCTAAAACCCTAATCCTTGGTCTTGCACTAGGTAGGTCACTCCTTGCCTAGGCCATGAATCCCTCTGGTGTAATGGTCCAGGTGAAAAATCAACCCTTATTACTACAATCCATCATAAATAAGCTCGAAACTCCCTCTTGATGCTCCATATTCACCATTCTTGATTGTGGAACCACTTCACTATCGATCATTTTCAATATGGCAATTATGAACAACTACATAACCAACCGTACAATATGCTCCAAAAAATGTACAACTACTTCTAAAAATATACAATTATTTCCAAAAATTATACAATTGTTGCTCTCAATTGTACAGGTGCCTATTGAAATCATACACACCCTCCAAATCATACAGTTGTGTCAAAAAATGTACTATAGTCCAATTCCATATGATTCACCCAAAATGTACAAGCTGAGATTCAAATCATATAATTTCACTATGAAATCATACAGAAAGCCCCAAATCATACAAATACACCTTTCTTATGTATAATTGCACCATAAATCATACAATTGCACTCAAAATCATACAATTGCACAAAAATTGCTCAATTCAACTCTGATTTGCACAATATTTCTATGAAATCATACAATCTACCTCTGAAATCATACAATTTCATCCCTAAATCATACAAACATCATTTTAGTCCATTACTTATCATAAAATATTTAACCTTGCATGATTTCTAACATAGCTATATGATTTTTGACATGGATGTACGATTTGGAGGGTGTGTACAATTTCACTAGGCACCTATACGATTGGGAGTAGCAATTGTACGATTTCTAAAAATAACTATACATTTTTAGAAGTAGTTGTATATTTTATACATTAGATTATACGGTTGGTGATGTAGTTGTCCAGAATTTCCAGATTGAAAAATATCGATAGTGAAGTGGTTTCGCAATGAATAATGGTGAAGAATGAGCACCAAGAGGGAGTTTTAAGCTCATTTACGGTGGATTGCAACAACAAGGGTTGATCGTTCACTAGGACCATTACACCAGAGGGATTCATAGCCTAGGTGATAAGGGGTGACCTACCCAGTGTAGGACCAAGGATGAGGGTTTTAGCCACAAGGTGAATGCAGTTACTTATCTTTGAGGGGGAGAGGTTATCGATTGGGGAGAGGACCCAGGAATTGGCATGGTGGTAGAGGAAGACCACAATCACAATTCCACAAGGAGGAAATGGAACCACCTAGGGCACACCATCAAGAGATTCATAGTGAGGTACATAGAGAAGCTACCCTTGAAGAGCAAAAAAGTGGAGATGAAGAGGGATAGGTGGATATCAAGGAGAATTTTATCAAAAATGGTGGAACAAGAATGAAGACAAGCACTCATTGAAATTTATGCTAATACAAGTAGGAGTGAGCATAATAGCACAAATTCCACCATAGTACAAGGTATTCTAAAATGAGTACCTATTGCAAATGGTACAATCATATGTGCCCAATGCACCTATTTGGAAATTTCCATCTCAAGGTGGAATTCTTGGTTGACGCTTTTTGACAGATATTCAGGTTACTAAAGGAAGGGTAGCCCATTAATAAGAATATTGTGGACTATATTGAGGCCCACTAATTGATCACATTGCTCACTAAGCTTACATATTCATCAGTTACGAAGGCTTTTGGTCTAAGTGAATGAGGGATCAAGCAAAGCATGTTAAATATTAATGAGTTCGCATGTGTGATGAATTTGGTTATGTCTCAACTATCGGGAGAAGCACGCTCTTTTGAGATGCCTGTTTCGATGGCATAATGTGTAGAAGGTATTTTTAAAGGAGTGTGGTATGATTGGGGAACCTACTTGGCAAAGTAGATTCAAAGGTTATTGGTAAATAGAAAGAATACCTTTTCCATGACCCTCCATGCCATAGTCATCATGCTAGATGTCATTTCCCAAGCTAGTACTTCATTTCCTAGGCCAAAACCACAATTTTATTTGTTGTAGGATTAACCTTCTATACTGCAATGGGTAAAGGTTGTACCTATCCAAAAAAGACACCAGAAAAATCAAAATAGAAGAAGTGTACATGAAAATTTTAACCTTCCATTATTAAGGAAAGAGATACTTCATTGAAAGAGGAATTCCACCCTCCTACGAAGAGACGCAGATAATTGCACTTGAATCCTAATTCAAAGTAGTAGGCACCTGTACAACGGTTGTAGAAATAGCCACTATATTAGGAGGAGGAGGAGGTAGTAGCATCAACATCCAACCCAGTGCATATTAGGATACGTAGGCAATGAGAGAGACAGATGAGTGAGAAAAATGTTGTGCAAAAGGAGCAACTAAAACCTATGCCCATGAATCTAGATGATGTGCACTTAGATATAGAGGATCTAGATTTGATAGGTATCAATGTGCCAGTTGACTTAGAACAGTGGGGAGAAGCAATGGGATATCCTACATTGCTTCAGGACAATGGTTTTGAAGTGTTGGAGATATCTAAGTATTGGATGGATCGAGTGATAACTCCACCAAAAATGAAGGCTATAGTGATGGCAGCTCCACCAGACAAAGTTAAGGAAAATAAGAAGCCTCAAATAAGGATTGTGATGCAAGGAAGCAACAATCATTCAGAGGAGGAGAACACAATGCCATCACAAGATTGATTTGATCCAATGTTGATAACCATAGCAGTAGTGGAAGTACAGTTGAACCCATAGGAAGAGAATGTGGCAAATACTCAATAGGAAAAATTACCAAAACCACGAGAAGAAGTTCAAGTACCTACAAAAGAGCCACAACTTATTAAGGAGATCATTAATGTCAATGAGATCAAGTTGAAGGAGATATGGATAATACTGTAGCTCTCATTTTGCTATAGGAAGGGAATGCATCTAGTGAATGAAATAAATTAGAGGAAGTTCAATTCCACAGGAGGAAGAGGAGGAATAGACCCCACCATAGGAAAGGGATGAGAGGCTTTGTGCAAGATTTTTTCTTGAAGTACCTTAGTTTAGTGTCTCAAAAGGAGATGGTGAAGACACATATGAACATATGGATCACTTCCTCAAACAAGTTTGTGATATGTTCGCTAGCACTTGGTTACAGTTCCACATAGGTGGGCTTGGATAATTTAATCAGTAGAGGGAGAAGACCTTCACTGAATTAGATAAGGTTATGGAGTGGGTGTGTAGTGAAGATTGTAAAAGATAAATAGCCTAGATTCACACACAACACCATGGCAGTTACTGCGAGGAGAGGTAACAATGATGTTATAAATTACAGATTTGTCAAATGGAGTAAGGACCAATTACAGAGCATATCCATGAGTGTATCTAGACAAGATTCAGATATATCCATTGAACACACCAAATATAGTATTTTTAAGGGTACCTTCAGATCTAGTATTCATCCTTTAGAAATAAAATTTCCTAATGCATTCGATTGAGTGATTAAGTGTGGGTCTTGAACTGATTTATCAAGCCAATAAAGCACATAAGGAAGAAGTAGATGCTACTCAAAAAAATAGGACTATAATTGAGGGAAAAATAGAATGTAGCAATACTGAGGTCGAGGATAAGTTGAAGAAGGTAGAAGCTAAATTGAATTACATTAAGCTTTCTTGTGAGGATAAGCTATGCTCACAAGAATAGGAAAAGCAGCTTGTGATCTAGCAAGAAAAAGAGCAAAATAAATGGTTGGAAGAATAGGAAGCACTATTATAGTAGTACGCAACATAGCTTAAGCAGTAGGAGGAATATTTGAGTTTACAAAACCAATAGCTCAAGTAACATGGAGAACAACTGGCAGTATACAAAGAGCAATTGGTCAAATAGGAGGACCAGTTGAAGGTTACTAAAGAACAACTGTATCTGAAGGATCACAATATTGAGGATATGGAAAAGGATGCCAAATACTACAATGATATGATCATGGATCATAAAGCACAAATTTAGGCTAAGGATGAGTATATTTCAGCTTGTGAAGCTAACTTACACCAAAGTCTTAATATTATCACTGAAAATAATAAGGAGTTAGTCATTGCAGTTTGTATGAAAGTAGTATTAACTAATAATATAGGCAAAGGAGCATCCAAGTGAGAAAAGGATTTAGTTCAACTCTTGGTTTTTGTAGAAGAGAAGGCCAACAAGTATGGGTTAAAATCTATGGAGCACAACAACTATGTGGCTAAGTTGCAAAACAAGTGTATCATTCTTCATGTTCAGGTTGATGATCTTAAGCAAGACCATTCAGTCAAGACTAAGAAAAATGATTCAGTGAGGACACCACCTGATGTAAAGGGGAGGGCAGATGTAGGCAGCAAATCCACCTCCCAAAAGAAGTGAAAACTAGATTTGCACAATTTTGTTAGTTTTGCCAATTTTGTTAGATGTACAGTTTGTCAAAATGTACACATGTAGGGTTTGGTCTAATTATACAAATGTAGAATTATAAAATGTACAATTGGGTGTAATTGTACAATGTCATAAATGTGCAATTAGAAATTAAGTGAAATGTGCATTTAAGGTTAATTTGATAATAATCAAATTAGACTTAAGGGAACCTTAATGCAAGTTGGTTGTCTTACGGGGTGGTAGTTGTAAATAGTGGTTGTCTTAGGAACCACTTTGGAATGGCCTAGGAAAGCATTATAAGGACCCCCATTCATTTTTTATGGTGGTTCATTGTTGTGGTTTACTGATGGTTGTTGTTCAAAGTATATGTGGAATGATTGTTTATTCATGCTGTTCATTGACTATTGATAAGAGTTGTAATTAACAATTGTGCATACATTAAGCCAAATTAATAAGAAACAACATTTTAGATTGTGATTTTTTGTGAATTCTATTGTGCATGTGAATGGTGAATCTCGATTGTGTGTTTAGTGCAAGTATGGCCATAATGGTGAGATAAACCAGTGATGATACAATGGAATTACACTATTAATGAACCCATAACCCGATATGATGTTGGGGAAGTGTTGTACAACAATATTATTATGTTGTTATATGATTTCTACAATTGTTGGTAATGATAAGAATCCAATGGCAGTAAATTAGGGTTTGCATGTTAGATCAATGTGTTGATAAATGCATTACAAAGATAGGCAAATCTTACTCTGTGAGGAATCTAAGTGTAAGTTGGTATAATTGCAAGTGGGAAATTCATAAGGGTTTGGTGAAATCATACAACTGATCATTTACCCAATTTGAAAGTGTAATTATGTAGTTAAAACTTGCCAATTAAGGAAAATCAAGGTTTGGAAGAGAACGATTACAAAACTGATCAATTTGAGTTACAAAATAAATTTCAGCAAAGTGAGTAAGTGGCAAATTGTACATGCCAGTTTGTTGTATGATTTGGATCATACAACTATATGATCTGGGAACCGTACAACCAATTTTGTGAAGTTTGCAAATCATTCAAGGGCAAACCGTACACTTGTATGATTTGGGCAAAAGTTGTTACATAACCTTGGAATCTATCTCCAAACCTCTTATATCACCTCCCCCTCCAAGAATACTCCCTCTTATGCTACAAGTTTTATGAGAGGAAAATTGTGTTGGAGGAAAAGAAGAAGGTTGGGTTGTTGTAGAAATAGGTTAACTTATAATGGGATGCATGTGTTGTGTTGGCTTGGTTTTTTGACCAACAATATCATCAGGAGGAGTAGGTGGAAGAGGGGATCCTTGTGGGAGAGTGACCATGTTATAGAATCATATTGGATCATCATCTACTATAATGTTATGCACTTGTCCTTCATGAAGATATTTTAAAATAATGATGAATTATCAAAGGGACACATTGCATATCACGAATCCATGGTCACCCTAGGAGAAGGTTGTATTGCATTTCACCTTCTATTACATGGCATAGGATGGGTAGTGTCTTAACACCTACTTGAATAGGTAGGATGATGGTAACCACAAAAGAGGAGAGAGTGTCATTTAATGCTCATAAGTCGAGGGTTAGGGTGGCTACATGGCTAGAGAGAACATTTAGGTGTTGAAGGACAATGATGGAAATGATGATTATGGAGGAATCAATGTTGATTGCGACACACTTGAATATGATTCCATTGACACATGTCATGATTTGCATAGGGAGATCAACCCCCTCTCCTTTGAGGGTTATCATCTCATGATTGTAGAAGACAATCAAAGGTTGCATGCATGTGTGCACACTACCAAAAAAATTTACAAAAGTGTTATCATAATTGGTTTCTAAATCTATAGACCGCAAAATGCTATTAAGAGCCTCGCGGTGAGGCTATGATTGTTACAAAAGGTCATATTGATAGCTTTGTTGGCACAGTGTGCAGTTGATGCATAAGATTTTTATATATTATCATAATATTACAAGGAATGAGAGGAAAGTCTTGTGTAGGAAGTGTCATTGAAGGAGTTGGTATACTGGTAGGGTTTGAGGGTGGATTTAGTGGTGTCGTGTAATGCTTGTTGTGCATGGTTACATAAATCATACCTATAAAATATTGATGAGTTGAGATGCAATTAATATGGTTGACTTATCAAGGTAGGTATTGTGATTTCAAGTCCCTAACTTGAGGTTGTTGTGTCCCCCGTTTAGGCAGAGGGTTCCTATAGATGCCCAGATTTTGATTAGGATGGGCCAAGGGATTGTCAAATTGAGTAGCTCCTCAATCAATGAGGTTTTGAACCAAATGCTAGAATAGGCAATCATTTTTAATGTTGTGGCCCCTCTAACTATGATATTCATAGAACACATGTTCATTATAGCCTTTTAGCTTGGTTTTATTGGGGTATGGCCTAACTTTGGGTAAAGCAATGTGTTTGAGATCATATAACTTTTAGAAGATGTTAGGGAGCAACTTAAAGAGGGTTCCAATTATGAGGTGGACATGAAGGACATGATTAGTGAGTAAGAGGTTGATTAGGTGGGGGAGGAGACCTAGTTTTTGATATCCTTGTTGTTATTGTTGTGTTGGGACAAGTGTCGCACTCAGCATGACCTAGTTTGTTTAGGGAGGTTTTGAAGGATTTGAGTTGGAGCTACCTCTATTGAATATAGTGTTTGGATGGTATTCAATCTTATTGTGAAGCATAAATTTTCCTTCTTGGATCTTTATATCCTCAATCACCTTAGCCTAAGAAATGGTATTTTTGAAGGAGTGATGTTGTTTTATTTGGAGTGTTACAGATATGTTCTTTGTACAACTCTTTGAAAATATTTTCACCAATGCTATGGGTGGGATTGAAAATATTAAATTATGGATGATCCCATGCCACCTGGAAACATAATCATTAACAAGCTCATCATCAAATTATCACAAGCTATAGATATCGAGTAGCGATGTTTTTTTTATGTTGATAGAGAAATGTTCTAAAAATATGTTGGTCAGTTACTCAAAGGTGAACAAGCTATGTTGGTTAAGTTTAGTAAACCAGTCCATGGTCTGACCCCCTAAGAGGTAAGGGGAAAGTACAGAGTATGAGGGGGACACTACCTTGGATTAGATGGCAAGCTTATTGATAATTGCATAAATATTCTTGAGGATCCTCCTTACCCCTAAACTTCTTAAACTTGGGTATCTCGTATTTGTGTGGATAGGGATGGAGGGCCAAAGAGGTATGAATGGGGTTATTGCAAATTTGGATATATGTGGGTTTTTGTTGCCCATGACCACTAGTTTATAACTCCAGATTTTTGAGTTGCTCCCTCATGATTTGGATCTCATCAAAGGGTACTTATGATGTATGGGTAGGATAGATAGGTGGTTCCCTGATAGGTTTCTCAGGATAATAATTATAGGAGTAATTATAATGGTGTGGTGGTGGATGTGTATAGTAATTAGGAGTTTGATAATGATGGGGTGTAGGGTTGATTTGAGCAGAAGAAGTTGGTTGTGGAAGAGTTGAAGAATAAGTGGGGTAAGAAAGATAATAAGAGAAATGAAGTATTTGTTGTTGTTGATGTTGGGTAGCCCATTGATTTGGGTGGGTAGTTGGAGGTTGATTTGTATTGATAAGAATTTGGTGATCCAGTGGATGGTACATTTGAGAGGGCACTTGTTGGTGTGCCTAAGCTGCTATTTTTGGTGGTCTTGACTTGGAACTTGAACATGTACTTGATATGGATGCCCAACATACCCTTAATATAGTGGTTGAACATGTTCTTGTGTTTGCATCTAATTAAATTTTGATGGCCATTCATAAGGTGATGATATAGGAGGATGAAAATATGGTGCAATAGGTATGGTTGAATTCCATGTGGGTGGTGAAGTAAATAAATTGCTTTGATTTGGAGGAGGATGAGGAATTTTTGTAGTATTTTTGTTGCAGGGATGAGATGTGAAGGAGCTAACCTAGGAAGATGCGATTATATGAGATTGAGAAGATTGAGGTGTGGAGTGTTGATAAGAAGAATAGGTGAGAGGATTTTGAATATAATGAGGAAATTGAGGATTGAAAGGGATTTGATGTTTATAATAAGGTAGTCGAAAAGGAGGAGTTGGAAAATTATGAATTAAGTGGAAGGAAGAGAAGTTGGATAGTCTAAAGATAAAGTGATGTGTGTACCTACTTGGAAGAAATTTTGAAGAGGAATGTTAGAAGGAGGAGTGACATTGAGTATATTAGATTCAATAGGAGGATTGGTTGGATATATGGTAGTAGGTACGATTGAATAAATGGAATGAGAAGTGGCCCTCGATCATGGGTTGAAAAATATATTAGAATCTATGGATGTGGATGAAGGGGATTTGAAGATAATGTTGTGAGAAGGGGTCCATATTTAAAGGAGAATCCCAATGAGTATTAGGAAGAATAGAAGTGGAGAACACCATAACTATAGTTTGGATTATGATATTAGTGTCTAGGTTAATGTGATGAGGAAGGGAATCATCATGATAAAGAAGAGGTTGGGAAGGTTTTTGCCAGAATGGATGTGGAGGTTGAGCAAAAAGAGGTGAGGAAGAATCACCATAGGCCACATCAGGTTGAAAATTACTAGGCTCGAAGTACATGACACCCAAAAAATAAGTTGGTGAGGGGATTCACTCAAGAAGGTTTTTGTGAGGTGGGTTATAAGTGACTTGTTGTGCTATGTGTTGGCGAGATCTTTAGATCTCAAGTAATGATGCATTGGTTTGGGACTAGCTATGCACATAGGCTAATGAAATTTGTAGTGAGGTGGCACCAATTTTTACAAAACCACTGGTTGAGGTAGACAGTGTTACACAAGATGCTTCCATTGCAATATGCCCTTATTCTCATACTTGATTATGGGTATGGACCGTGTTTAGCAAATGGAAGGCAAAAAAACCAAGTTATAGCAAAGTTTTGCAAAGTAATGTAGTTGTCTGAGTGGTTTTGGTATCTTTGGATCTATCTATATTATAGAGTACTAGTTCGTACCTATCTATACAAACCTTAGGTTCATACCTATCAATATGAATTTGTGAATGAAGGCGATAGAGGTATAAAGTGTGAAAAATAGATACAACAAAGTTTTAGGACTGTGTATGTGTAGACACCTAAAACGCGTCATGCCGAGGTGACTACTCATATGGGACATGCTAGAAGACCATATGGAAGACCTTTGGACAGATCCAAGGTATAGCAGTGGTTTTTACCACTCAATTGGGCACCTTTGCCTAGTCAGTGCTAGCCACTGCTGACACCCACGGTTAGCAGTGCTCACCACGCATGTCAGCCACGGTTAGGACTCAGAGTCAGTTGGCCTTCATCCAACCCAAAGTTGGTTGCAATGGCCAATTGGTTGTAGATTGGAGTGGTTTGAGCGAGGAAGGTTCTGGATCCTTCCATCCAACAAGCTCAACCACCCAATATTGATCTTGGCTTCATGAGGAAGCCACCCCTAGCCCTAGGCCAATGCTATAAGATCCCCCTCCAAATTGGGGATAAGTCTGGAGAAACATTTATCAATTGAGCAGTGAAGCCCTGTCGAATTGCATAGCCAACTACATGCATTGAGAGGGATACTTTTGCTACCCAATTGGAGATCAAATTGCCATGGAAGCCCTAGGAGCCTAGGAGAGCCAAGAAACATCAATTCGTGCAATCCATGCACCATCAGATCAATTCAACCACCAAACCTATCAGAGGACACAGAGGTGACCCTTGGACATCAATTTGACAAGGTGGATCAGAGAGAAAGCCCTGATTTGGAGGGCAAACCTACTCAGAGCTCCATCATGGCTTTCAACCATGGTGAACAGTGCCACCCACGCATCAGACCCATGGTGAGCAAATTAGGGTAGATTCCCTTGTTTTTCCTTTTGTAGATTATTTAGCTAGGTTAGATTAGCCTTATTAGTAGTTCAATTAGCAATTTAGAGATTCTGACCGATAGATTTAGAATGTTTGATAAATGTTGTTCATTGTAGCAATTAACACTTTAATGGATCTTTTCATGCCTCCATGCTTTCAATCTTGTAATTAGGCCACTAGATAGTTAGATGTGCTTTAGCTTACATGTTTTATGACAATATTTTCATGTTTTGCATAGTTTTAGCATATTTCTTGCATTTTCTTGATTATTATTAGTCATGACATCTTTTTATGTTAATACCCTTTAAAGGCCTCATCAAGAGAGGCTACCTTTGCTTTTAACATGCTTCTTGTTGTTTCTTGAATGCAGGATTAATAGGGTCATGCCATTCAAGGCAGTAAATACCTCTAATCATGGAGAAGAGGGTCATCGACACCCTAGAGCAGTTCGTGTCACCCTAGAAGGCCTTTGATTCACATCTACCCTTGAGAGGGATTTTCCTATTATTGTAACATATGTATCACAATGGGTATCCCTAAGAGGGATGAATATGTAATCTTGAATTGATGGAAATTTAATAAAAGAAACCCTGTATTTACGGTTTAATTCAATTTGTCAATTCTTGTATGCTTCTTTATGTGATTCAATTGTTACTATATTGGGGGTGTATGCTTTTTAGGATCATATAGAAGGCAACCACGATGGAACTCCACATTTTTTGCCATAATTTGCTGACTATGTTTGGTGTTTTTATGGTAGGTGCTCCCCATGGTTGACAGCCATGGTCAAAAAGTTGGCCCACGATTGATAGGCATGGGCTACAGTGGTAGCCATGCATCAGACCCATGGTTAGCAGCAAACATAGTAGACAGTAGGAATTTAAAGCTCAATCAGATGAGGATCTGAGGTAGGCCCTTCTAACATCCTCTATTTCTATTTTCTATCTCTATGTTTTTCCAGAACCTAAAAATGAAAGTTAAATAGGATAACCATAAAAGAAGGATAAAACAAATTATGTCCTTAGGGTTGTCATTTTTTTAATTTTTGCTAGGCACTGCTAGGAACAGTGGACCTTTGATTGTAGTCCATCCTAGAATCTAACATGCTAGAATAATTTGTGTGTTGAATTTGCATGCTTGAGGCCAAATCAAAGGCCATTTACATCATAAATTTGCATTGTCAAAAGGTCATGTAGGATGTAGCATGCATACTTTCTGAATACAAAATGTTCTTTTTATGCATATCATGTAGGAAATGATCATGTGAGTGTTGTATTATGCATCTTTCCTTTATGAAAATTAAAAAGAACACACACACACCACGTTCCAAAGTAAACGCTAGTGAGTTGGAAGTCACATCCAACCACTAGTAGGGTTTCAATGATGGTGGAGGTGATTTCCATCCATTGGCCCAACTCCCATGTACCCTATGTTCTAGACCAATACCGGATCCAAGAACCTTTTGTAGCCTAGAAAATTTGCATATACTCCTCTTCGAAGGGTATGACGCTGACTAGGTGAAAATGGGTGAGGATCTGGGAGGACCTGTGCTCCCTGCCTGGGTGTGGACTTTCATTACCACACTTTGGGGGGATTACGTGACCTGGAGTTCATAGCCAGGTTGTCGAGCTATGAGCATACAGGTGAAAGCCATTAAACAATTTGAGAAAATCATCAACACTTTGCAAAACATGATAAGAGTTACTTTACTGATACAACAAATTGAAAACACATCAAATAGTTTAGGGCTCATTTTAAATTGTAAAAAGAGATAATCATCATTGTATTCTTTGCATGCTAATAAAAGTTAAATCTAGACATAGGATACACAATGGTGCAAACACGGAGAGGCCGATCCAGGCATAGACCCGAGATCGAAGCCCAAGCTCCACCTAGTGCACAACACGATGTAGAACACCCTCAATCATAGAATCCTCCTGGATGTCATTCAACGAGCATTAGAGGGGATAATTCTACATGAGGGGATTCCATTGAGAATACCCCGATTAGAGGAAGTACTAGACATCCCTCTAGACACAGATCAGAGCATGGGACTTCCTAGCATGGGGGTTCCACATATGGTAGCATTTACCATGACCACATTCCACGTGGATCCATGGGTTCTACCGAAGAATATGTCATCGAGGGATCCAGATTGGTACCCCTTCGATAGGTATCTAAGGGAGGCTCATGACCTCCACCGTTAGAGCATAGACATGTCCAAGATCCACCCATTCAAGGGTGAACAGAGAGGGCTACTTCTAAGCATAGGCCCGCACAGACTCCCTATAGGGGTGAACATACCAAGTTTACCATAGATATATCCAAAGTGGGAGCAAATGGTATGCCACCTCATGAGCCATGGCATAGCAAACAATTGGATGGTCTAGACAAGGTCCTAGGGCATCTAGGATATAAGCCTATGCCTGCACCCTCTCGACCCATGAGCATGTGTAGTGGAAGCACCATTAGGACCACCCGAGAACCTGGAGAGTGCTCCAAGCATTCTCGAGACATGCATGCTCCTACATCGCATGTAGGCACTGAGTATAGGAGATAGCCTGACATGAATGTCATATTTATAGATCGAGGCAAGAGTGTGGTAAATCAGTCCATTGGAGGACATACTCATAAAGTCGCTCGAATAGAGTGCACCCCTCTGAGGCCTCAGATGATTGATCATCTTGATAGGGCTCATAGACTGATGTCAGAGTAGAGACGGTAGATTCTCCAAGATCAATTGGAGGATGTTCATGCAGAGAAAGAATGCCTCAAAAATGAGAATACTCAGAGGTAGAGGTTCATCAAGAAAAAATTGTATGAATAGTGCATGCATGAACAATGCATCCTTGATCAGAAGGAGCATGTAGAGAGAGAGGATCGATTAGATAGCATTAGTTTACATCCTCATAGTGAGATCAGGGAGTGTGTCCATAGATGAGTGGCTTCACAGCCCGAGTTACACCTTGAGAACATAGACACCCATACTCGCCATACGACTCAACATAGAGATTGACATCCAACATCTGAACAACATGAGCATAGGTAGTATGAGAATGAAGTGGGAGAGGAATTAGAACAAGAATATCCTAAAATATCCCAATTCGAGGAGGAGGGTGAGCCTAGTCCCCCACCTCGATCGAGGAAGAACCTACCTTCGAAGCCACCTCCAAGGCAATCTCAAGAGGAGTTTCTTTCCTCGCAAGCCTACAAGACCTTAGTAGAGAAGGTTCAAGCCATAGAGAAGCAAGGGATGGCTTATCAGAAGCCTACCTTGAACAAAATTCACAATGAACCTCTATGCACGTCAGTGCCTATTCCAGCATATCCTGAGCATTTCAAGATGCCTAGGCTGGACAAGTTTCAAGGAGAGGAAGATGCACAGGAGCACGTGACTAGTTTCCTAGATATGTGCTTTCAGATTGAGAGCAATGATGCTTTGCTCCTATGCACCTTCATCATGACCCTCTCAGGCCCAGCTCGAGAGTGGTTCAACCAACTAAAGAGGCACAACATCACTAGTTTCAAACAACTAGCTGATGCATTTCTTGAACGCTTCTCCTTCGATATCAAGAAGAAGGTAAACTTATCTGACCTGGCCACTCTAACGCAACATGATGATGAGCCAGTGATGGATTATGGAAAGTGATGGAGGAAAATGATGGCAAAGCTGCCATTCTCCATCCCATCCTCTGAATTAACATGAATGTTCATGAAGAATTATGCCAAGCACATTTTATTATTGCTACAGTTGTAGCAATACCAGACATTCGAAGAGGCTTTGGCGCAAGCCAAGGTGATTGAGGACATCAAGTTACAGGAGGGTAACTTGAAGCTGAGGAATAAGAAGGAGGGGCATAAGAAAAGCACTGAGAGACATCAAGCCAAGCCGGTCCATGTTAATCAGGTAGTGTTGAACCTTCAAAAGGGAGAAAAAGGGCAACAAAAGCAAAATTATCAGGCCCAACCTCCACTTGCATAGTATGAGCAATGCAATAACAATTACAAGGGTAAAAATAAGGAGCAATACCCACCTCATATATTCACTCAATTATCGGAGTCGTTGACTTTGATTTTTCATCAATTATGCGAGGCGAAGGCTATTAACTTACCTAAAGTCAAGATGGTGGATCCTAATCAACCTAAGCCTAAAGGCTATAAAGATGATCATTATTGCATCTTTCATCGATTGAAGGGCCATGACATCGAGGTATGTTGGTCCTTCAAACATCTTGTGCAAAATATGATCGAGAGAGGTACGCTTCTTGTCGACAACCCGCAAGCACCTGACAATAAAAATATGGGGATTTACAAAAATCCTCTACCTAATCATGAGGTACCAAGGAATAATGTTGGCCAAGTCAACCAAGTGTGCATCGAACCACCAACCCATGGGTTCATTGGCATGGTCAATATTGTCACAAGGAATGTGAGGTATGAATGACCGAATCAACCTCCAATGCCTATTAGGGTCCAAGTTGCGCCTCCTCCAAGGCCAGCCCAATATGTGCCTGGCCCACCAACTAGACCGGTGGTGACCATCAAAAGTAGGTTGGTTCAAAACCTACAGACAACTCCAACAAAGTTGTCAATTTATGAGCTTATTCAATAGTCTCCTAAGCATAAGGAGATGCTTATGGACATCTTAAGGTCCATAGAAGTGCAACCTCAAGATCCCGAAGTATTTACACACTTTATGGGGCATGTGCAATAGTGTCAAGAACTGGTCATTCAATTTCATGACCATGAAGTCAAGATGGTTTCCACTATTATAGCAGACCCACCATTGCATATTATTACTTGTGTGAATCACAAACCATTCAAGTGAGTTTTGATCGACACGAGGTCATCGATCAATATCATAACTACCAAGGTGTTAACTCACTTGAAGTTACCCAAGATGCATATCATTCCTTCTACCTTCACATTGAGAGCGTTCAATGATGCATTATGCTCGATGGTCGGTACTATAGTTTTACCTATCCAGGTGGGACTGAAGACCATCCCGATGATGTGTCACATAATCGAAGGTGCTATGCAATATAATATACTTCTAGGGAGGCCTTGGATCAGAGAAATGTATTGCATCCCTTCTATTCTACACCAGTGTATCAAATACATTCATGAGGGACAAGTTCACGTGGTGCCTTCAGATGAAGAACCCTTTAAATACGTGAATCTAGCAGATTTGTCGAGGGAATTTGTGCTCCCCTCAATGCACCTGGATGTGTGACCAGCATCACCAATCAAATATCTAGGAGGTATAATCAAAGAAGTGTGTGCTAGACCCACAACGTCTGTATCTCAAATATCAGAGCACACAACAACTACTTCCATTAGACCGATTGCATCTACGATACAGTGGGATGATAGGAAGTTGAAAGAAAAGGTGGGCAAAAAGAAGATAAAGCAAAATCCCAAGTCAGTTATCATTGAAACCCCTACTCCCATGGAAGTAGAGGAAGTTCAAGGAAGAGTCGAAGAGGCACCTCAGCCTACTTCACCTGCATCTTCAATAGGGTCATCTGCACCGTAGGTGACCATCCATTTGGTTAATCCTAGGTTAGGGGAATACATTGTGTAGAATGTGACATTCACACCGATTATCGAGACTGCACATGACATGGGCCGACCATGAGCCCATCACCTTCCCATAGGGATGGTGGAACCATTAGGGGTACCACCTAACCAAACCAACTTCATCTATGGAGGGCTAGACCAGATCACATCTCCCATGCCCATGGATGAGGATGATAATGAACCATTCACCATGAATGTTCATTATCTTTCTAACCCAGACTACACCATGTGATACTTTGAGCATTACCATTGGCATGGTTACGGTCTCAGACTATTCGAGTAGGGGCATAAGAGGCCTATAGAACCATAATATCAGTTACCTACTGATAGGTTCAAGTTGGGATTCTATAATGGAGGACAGACTGAACTCCTTGTGGTATCTTTAGACCACCTATACCTCAGTCTAGGGGTGAGGTTGACTTCAATCCGTATCACCCTAATCCTTCTACATTCCAGAGGGATAACTGAATGGTGTCTTACATCACCATAGCACCACCCGAGACATATCATGAGGATATCTTGGTGGACACCGGTCCAGATGATTTACCAAGAGAAAACTTTGGTCAACAAATCCATGGAGCAGCCGACGACATGGGCATGCAGGGTCAAGATGTTATCATAGTGATAGATCCCAAGTTGGAAGGGCATTCCGATGAGGATATAGTAGAGTCCATATTTGAGATAGGTGGACCTAGCTATAGTGAAGGAGAGGATAGTGAGTCCTCACCCAATGATCAATCGAAGGATGAGGCTGAGTCGATCTATTTAATAGTATCATATTTATGATGCTTATACCTGATTTTATCGAATAATGATGATAGTGATCAGGAGATAACCTATATGGGGCCACATTTTCTAGAGCATCCCATTCTAGTGGGGGTGAATGAGGGCCTGTATTATGATAGTGATGAAGAAGATGAGATAGAGAGAGCCTACTTAGGACCTCCCTACTTACGCTATCGCAATGCATCGTATATGACTGAGGAGATGCATAGAGAGATCAATCTCCATCCTCACCTTAGAGGGAGACCACTGAATATTAATGTGATTTATCATATGGTGTTTCTTGATCCACCGACGTACATGGAGCTCCTTGAGCCCAATGATCCCATCCGATAGTCTATTCATAGACCGGATCCAGAGATCCCCATACCCCAAGAACCACATCTCAAGGATGGTAGTTTTGCTAATGATGAGTCACTTGCACATGGTCCTGGAGATATGATCCATTTCATCAATATGATCTCCATTGATTTGACCACTCCACTCCATAATCCAATCGATCCATCCAAACCATTGCATTTAAATGTAGATGCTATCGATTGGGATCATATTGATTCACCTCTAGAGCCTAAATATTTCTTCCCTAATGAAGAAATGTTGCAACCTTTCCATTTTGCGCTAGGCTGTGCACATGATGTCTATCATGCTGAGGATGCTTCCAATGAGGAACCTATAAACCCAGAAGATGACATCCACTTGATCCCTACGCCTCATCAGCTTGAGGAGGGATCCCATATGTCAGTAGAGGAAACCTTCGAAGTGGATATCAGTAATGATCCCACCAATCCAAGGAAGGTTAAATTTGGAGAAATTTTGACTCCTGATGAGTGTGCCAACCTCATCCCTCTACTGAGAGAGAGACCTAATCTCTTTTCTTGGACTTACAAGGATATGTCGGGTCTAGATCCGAAATTGGTTACTCATAACCTTTCGCTAGATCTATCAAAGAAGCTAGTCAAGAAAAAACTTAGGAAGATGCATCCAACAGTAGCCTTAATGGTTAAGGATGAGTTGCAAAAGTTGTTGGATGTAGAGTTTGTTATCTCCATCGACTATCTAGAATGGGTATCCAATATGGTGCCTGTAGGAAAACCTGATGGAAGGATCCATATTTGTATGGATTTCAGAGACCTGAATAAGGCAACACCAAAGGATTCATTTCCATTGTTGAATATCGATGCTCTTGTAGATGCAACTGTAGGTCATGAGATGCTCTCCTTAATGGATGGTTTTTTTGGTTACAATAAAATTTGGATTAAGCCCGAAGACCAACATAAAACCATGTTTATAATGCCATGGGGAACATTTTGCTATAAAGTTATGCCATTCGGCCTTAAAAATGTTGGTGCCACATATCAGCGGGCTATGACATATATCTTTCATGACTATATGCATAAAATCTTAGAAGATTATATTGATGACTTGTTGGCAAAGTCATTATTACGTTCTGAGCATGCGGAGGTCCTGAAGAAGGTCTTCGATCGCCTGATAGAGCATAATGTCAAGTTGAATCCTAAGAAGTGCATATTTGGCATAACTTCAGGAAAGCTCTTAGGATTCATCATTTCAAAATGAGGCATCGAAGTTGACCCAACAAAGGTCAAGGCTATTTTAGAAATGCGTCCCCCCATGAACATCAAAGAACTAAGAAGCCTTCAGGGCAAAGTAGCATCCATAAAGTGATTTATCACTCAATTATCGGATAAATGTCGACCCATGAATCGATTGCTACACAAGGGGGTCCCATTCAATTGGGATGAGGACTATCAAGCAACCTTTGCTGAGATAAAGCAATACCTGGTGATGCCGCCAGTGCTAGCTCCACCAAGGCCAGATGTGCCATTTTTGCTATATATATTGGCAATCAACTTTGCACTGGGAACCATGTTAGCCCAAAAGAATGTGCAAGACAAAGAATAGGCCATATATTATATTAGTCGAACCTTGGTGAGCTATGAGATCGGATATGCATATGTGGAAAAGTTGTGTTTAGCAGTAGTGTTCGCTACAAAGAAATTGTGACACTATATGTTGAGTCATACGACATATGTCATATCCAAACAAAATCCTTTGTAGTATATGATGAGCAAGACATATCATAATACACGTACTACAAAGTGGATCATGCTACTGATAGAATTTGATTTGGAATTCATAAGCCAAAATTCCATTAAGGGACAAGTCATAGCAGATCAACTGGTTGAGGTACCTCTCAAAAATAGTAGGCCCCTCACCATAGAGCTTCCTGATGATGCAGTCTTTGCCTTATCAGAAGCACCCAAACCTGAAGAACCAGACAACAAAGTTGATATGACCTTGTTCTTCGATGGTTCGAAGTGTGAGCAAGGGGGTGGTGCAGGAATAGTGTTGTTCATGCCACAAGGAGCTCCAATGCCCTTGTCATTCAAGTTGGACTTTCCTTGCACTAACAATAATGTTGAATATGAAGCCCTAATTTTGGGTCTCCAAACAGCTATCGCCATGAAGATAAAAAGGCTAAATATCTTTGGTGATTCCCTTCTCATTGTGAACCAAGTTAAGGGACTATTTCAATATCGATGTCCGGTATTGAAAGCTTACAAGGATCTTGTTGACACATATCTAGCTCGACTGGAATGGTATGACATCGAGGCAATCCCTCATTCATCCAATAGATTTGTAGACACAATGGCATATTTGGGATCTCTAATCCCTCAAAATCCATCTACCAATTTCACTACCATCCATGTAAAAATGTTGTCACATTCTATTGTGCAACATGAAGCATTGGATAACAAAGAGTCAATCAACATGATTCATGTAGAACCAAACCATGAGTGGTTCTACAGAGCTAGAGACTTTCTGAAGAGAGCATCCTGGGGGTCTTTGATCTCGTAGGATCTGATAGGGAGTGGTACTACCATTCACCATAGGGTTGTTTCCTAGTCTACATTTGCAAATGTAGAACCACAAGGGGAGCATGTTGTCTTGTCGATCGAGGTTGAAGCTTATCATAACTGGACATCACAGATATATGACTTCCTTAAACTTGGTATAATCCCTCAGGGATTATCATGTGCCACAAAATGCACATTCAAATAGAAAGTGACAAAGTATGTCTTGTTAGTAGACATCCTATACCATAGAAGCTACGATGGAGTTCTCCTTCATTGTCTTGAGCCCCAAGAGTCATCTTGGGAAATTTTAGAAGCTCACGATGGTACGTGCGATGGCCATTTTAGTGGCATGGCTATCATCAAGTGCATCCTTTATATGGGTTATTATTGGCCCACTATGGAGAAGGATTGCAATGTGTATGTCAAGAAATGCGTTAAATGTCAACATCATGCTAATCTTATGCACCTACCATCATAGGCCTTACAGCCCATTCAAGCGGCTTGGCCATTTTCTCAATGGGGACTCGATCTCATAGGTAAGATCTCTCCTCCATCATCGGGCTGACATACTTTTATTATTATGGCTACTGAGTATTTCACTAAGTGGGTGGAAGCTATTCCCTTAACAATGACAACTAGAGCATGTATTGCTGAGTTTATACTCACCAATATCATTAGTCATTTTGGGATACCATCCAAGATAGTTTTAGATAATGGAACATCATTTAAGAACAAAACTATGAGAGCTTTGATATCTAAATATAGAATCAAACATAGTTTTGTGACTCCATATTATCCACAAGCAAACGGGCAGGCTGAAGCTTCAAATAAGATAGTGGTCTCCATATTGAAAAATATGGTACAAGAGCACCACAAATATTGGCATATCCAACTACCCCTTGCATTATGGGCTTATAGGACTAGCATTCAGACACCCACTAGGGCAACTCCATTTTCACTAGTATATGGTGTTGAGGCCATTATGCCCCTAGAGTTGGAAATTCCAATGTTGCGCATCGCATTGAAAGAGTTCATTGATGATGACACCACGTGACAAGCTCACCTAGATCAATTGATGCTACTTGATGAACATCACATGAATGCCCTTGAGCACCTCCATATTTATCAAGAGTGCTTAAAATGAGCTTACAATAGCAAAGTCCATCTAAGAGACTTTGAGGTTGGTGATCTTGTGCTGAAAGAGAACCAACAGAACTCAAATTTACCACCAAAAATGTGAGACAAATTTATGGCTAACTGGTTAGGTCCTTATATGATCTCGGAGAATATTGGACCTAGGACATATCGCTTGACATCGCTTGGAGGAGTTGAAGAGCCTGAACCTCTCAATATCCTTCATATTAAAGTATTCTATGCCTAAGAACCAGAAAAGGCTCCAAAGGCATCTATAAGCCCTTTGGTCACTCAGAAAAGGCTCCAAGGGTTTCTCAAAACCACTTGGTCAATCCCAAAAAGCTCCAAGGGTTTCTCAAAACCGCTTGGTCAATCCCAAAAGGCTCCAAGGGTTTCTCAAAACCACTTGGTCAATCCCAAAAGGCTCCAAGAGTTTCTCAAAACCACTTGGTCAATCCCAAAAGGCTCCAAGGGTTTCTCAAAACCACTTGGTCAATCCCAAAAGGCTCCAAGGGTTTCTCAAAACTACTTGGTCAATCCCAAAAGGCTCCAAAGGTGTTTGTAAGCTCTTTGGTCAAACCAAAATGTTAAAATCCATAAAAAAAATTGGAAAAATATCAAAAATAAAAAACATTTGCATCATTGCATTGCATTTCATTTTGCATTGCATTAGGCATATTCATCCATCACACTTGCATTGGAACAAATTGTGTTAACAATCTTACAAATGACACCACGTTTGTATTTCAATCATGCATCTATGCACTATATTTTTCATCTATTTATCACCCTTGTGAGTAATTGTGTTTTTCAACACAACCCATCTTGTTGCTATGAAGAATATACTAGGGTTTTTTAATCATTCAACCATACCTAGAGGTCTTCTCAAGAGTTGATAGAAAGCTTGCTTTGCTTTTGTAGTTGAGGTCTAGTTAGTATAGCCCTTAGCATATCAGAATCCTATCACTAATCAACAAATTAAACAATCCTAATAAGGACTAGGGGAAGATGAAAGCCACGAAGCAGGACCGAGTATCCTGAGGTGAAAAGATTTATTCTTGCTTATCCCCCTGTGCGAACGGTATGGGAAATGTTGGCAATTGGAAAAAGGACAAGTTTATTCCCTACCCAGAATCCCTTGCTTACGTTAAAATGAGCAATATCCCAGAGTGATATCCTAGATCAATCCTCCAGATTGATACCCTAGATCGATATCATAGATCGACATCCCAGATTGATATCCCATATTGATATCATAAGATCGATATCCTAGATCGATATCCCAAAAATAGTTTCCCAAAGTAAAATCCCCAAAGGAAGTTTCTGAAGCAAATTATCAAATGTAAATCCCAAAAAGTTAGATCAAATGAAGATCAAATTGTACAAAGAAAGTAAAATCAGTATCAAATCCCTTGCTCAAAAGAAAAAAGAGAAAGTACAAAATAAATAGTGATTTTTATCACTATAGTACAAAAATAAATAGTGATTTTTATCACTTTATATGAGCAAGTATCCCAAAAAATTGAAGAAAAGAAGGGGGTGAACTTGAATCCCTGGAATTGTCAGCACTACTGTACCTTATGCATGATGATATGTCTGATGCATTAGCATCTCACTTATGTGTAGACCAATGTTTGAATGTGGAAGAGCTAGCTTCAAGTGTCCTGTATCGCCTAGTGGTCTAGTCCAACTAAAATCTAAACCTAGGATTGGGTAAGACATATGCGGACCCCCGATCTTAGAAATGGGCTGAAAGAATCCCACCTGACATCGGGGTATGCTTATGCCTTATCTTAATATACTCACTTGCACACATAGGGATAATGAACAGTTAGGGCCTATCCTAGCGAAAACCTTATGTTTCAGAAGTCTAGTGTGGCTAGTATACAACTTTTGATCAGTCAACTAGGGTGTTTGAGTCTCATGGTAAACCTCAAAAATTCCCAAATAGCAACAATCAAATTTTCAAATGCAATCATCAAAAATCAATTTCTTTTATGAGAGTTTGTTTATTAGAATTATTTGTACTATATAATTAGATACCGGATGGATGTTAGAAATGATATTTAGATGGCCACTGATTATATTATACATATTCTTTTAATTTACAAAATCTTATGAATAGAAAACAATACATCATTACATCTCACATATGGGTGTACTATATTTCACAAAGAGATAAAGCAACTACAATCCATGATTGTTATACATTTTGTGGTGTCATCCATTAGATTGTTAAAACCTCATATCATATTGCATACATTATGTTTTAAGTGATTAAAACATACATGTCCATTTACAATAAATCAATATCATAAAAAATACATGCAATACAAACATGGCATGAATCATGTCATAAACAACATAAAGTAAATGCATACAAGTGAAGTAGATCAAAATTGCATTAAACATCAAACATTGCATTCATATACATAGCATCATAAAGTAGTCCATCTACACATGTATATCATTACATCCACATCATATAGCTAGTGCATGTCATCCATACATCACATCATATAGCAATAAATCAAATATATGCATTGCATCCATGTGCATAACATAAACATAAAATACCAAAAATAAAGTACACATATAATGATATGAACAAATCATCATATATATATATAGGTATATCAAAATACCTACAAGATACAACTATGTAGGTCCTCAACCTTACACTCAAAATGGTACAAATTTCCAACAGCAGCCCGGTCCCCAAATATATTAATTGCTCCAAATTCCCACTGTGGAGAGTCTTAAAAGGTCAAATCAAGGATGTTAATTAGACCAAATAATTCAAAAAATTCAAAATTAACAAAAAAATAAAATAAATCAAAAGCCAAATGCACCTCATATTCAGTTATTTACCCTATACACTTGGCGGTTGTAGCGACTTGTGATCCATGCAATCCGACAAGATGAGTAAATTACCATAAGGACATTTGGGGTAAATTCATCATTTTTGAATTGTTATGCTTCATTTCAATCCCTAAGAAGGCCTACATAGCCGGACTGCTCCACAGGAATGAGATATTCATCACAATTCTCCTATGACACTTTTTCAGCATATCATCGACATTATGATTCACTACAAGCCTAATGGACATTGCTATCATTTCGATTCCCTAAGAAGGCCTTCATGGTTGGACCGCTCCATGGGATAGGAATATGCAATTATTATAAATGGTGTAATCATAGTTGATTAGGCCTTGCCAAGTATTCAAATGCTAAATCTTAATTTGTGCAAAGATCATTCATAGTGGTCAAGCGACCTCATCGCTTCATTTAATTGTCATTACCCTCATCGACTCGTCACTTGAGGGGGTAGTCATAATATCAAATCATAATCAAAGTCAACAGTAGATCCCTTGATCTTGTCAAAATTGCGTTCGTCCTTGCGAATCATTGCTAAAGACTATCATAAGCTTACCCCTTTGCTTGGGGAAAATAGCAAATATGATAGTTAGTTTGTAACTCTCTTCCTTTCGGATTGATAGGCATGAAAGCCTACTTGGCATTGATGCTATCCAAATGTCTGATGACGAGTGCAAACTTTTTCAAATTTAAGCCTTCCATCCAGTTGGAAGCAATGATTCGAGGATGCACATCCTTTTGCTGGACTCGGGGCATCTAATGTTGATCATATCAATGATCATCATCCAACCTACGACATCATTTTAGGAGGTCTATTTTTGCTCAGTGTTGTTCAATCTCATAATGCATCTCAAAAGGGGCATCTATAGACACCTAAAATACGTCATGCTAAGGTGACTACTCATATGGGACATGCTAGAAGACCATATGGAAGACCTTTGGATAGATCCAAGGTATAGCAATGGTTTTTACCACTCAATTGGGCACCTTTTCCTAGTCAGTGCTAGCCGCTAATGACACCCATGGTTAGCAGTTCTACCCATGCTTGTCAGTCGTGGTTAGGACTAAGAGTTAGTTGGCCTTCATCCGACCCAAAGTTGGTTGCAATGGCCAATTGGTTGTAGATTAGAGCGGTTTGAGTGAGGAAGGTTCTGGATCCTTCCATTCAACAAGATCAACCACCCAATCTTGATCTTGGCTTCATGAGGAAGCCATCCCTAGCCCTAGGCCAATGCTATAATATCCCCCTCCGAATTGGGGATAAGTCTGGAGAAACATTTATCAATTGAGCAGTGAAGCCCTATCGAATTGCATAACCAACTACATGCATTGAGAGGGATACTTTTGCTACCCAATTGGATATCAAATTGCCATGGAAGCCCTAGGAGCCTAGGAGAGCCAAGAAATGTCAATTCATGCAATCCGTGCACCATTAAATCAATTCAACCACCAAACCTATCAGAGGACACAGAGGTGACCCTTGGACATCAATTTGACAAGGTGGATCAGAGAGAAATCCTTGATTTGGAGGGCAAACCTACTCAGAGCTCCACCATGGCTTTCAGCCATGGTGAACAGTGCCACCCGTGCATCAGACCCACGATGAGAAAATCAGGGTAGATTCCCTTGTTTTTCCTTTTGCATATTATTTAGCTAGGTTAGATTAGCCTTATTAGTGGTTCAATTAGCAATTTAGAGATTCTGATCGATAGATTTAGAATGTTTTATAAATGTTTTTCATTGTAGCAATTAACACTTTAATGAATCTTTTTCATGCCTCCATGCTTTCAATCTTGTAATTAGGCCACTAGATAGTTAGATGTGATTTAGCTTATAGGCTTTCTGATAATATTTTCATGTTTTGCATAGTTTTAGCATCTTTCTTGCATTTTCTTGATTATTATTAGTCATGACATATTTTTAAATAACCTTAAAGCCTCATCAAGAGAGGCTATCTTTGCTTTTAACAATTTCTTGTTGTTTCTTGAATGCAGGATTAACAGGGTCATGCCATTCAATGCAACAAATACCTCTAAGCATGGAGAAGAAGGTCATCGACACCTTAGAGCATCTCGTGTCATTCTAAAAGGCCTACGGATTACACCTACCCTTGCGAGGGGTTTTCCTATTATTGTAACATTGTATCACATTGGGTATCCCTAAGAGGGATGGATTTGTAATCTTGAATTGATGGAAATTTAATAAAAGAAATCCTTCTTTATGGTTTAATTCAATTTTTCAATTCTTGTATGTGTCTTTATGTGATTCAATTGTTACTAGATTAGGGGTGTATGCTTTTTAGGATCATATAGTATGAGTCTATTTTTTAGTTTTATATCAGTTTTGTAAAACAATTTTGACAAAGTAAACCATAAATTGTTTGTTGTTGTGTTTTTACAATTATGATTTTTTGTGTGTTTTTATGGTTTTGAAAATCCTAAGATAAATAAAAATGGGTGATGGATGTATGCTATGAAGGTGCATCGATGCACATTTTCTTACAACACCCAAAGGCATGCAAGGAGTAACTATGCAACAACATGTGAATAGCTCCTAATTATGGAAATGGCTTGGGGTATCCTAAAAGGGAAAAGATTAAACCTCTTATGAAATAGGTGGCACTATCTAAGACTTGCATAAGCCAACCGATTTTCACTTCATCCTCGATTAGGCTTAGTCACTAGTGACATTTGCATACTCACTAATTATATGAAGCCCTATGAGTAGGGGTATATGATCCTAACCTACATTGAAGTAATCTCAAGGATAGGGTATTTTCTGGTGATGAAGTCTAGAAAATAACTCATGGGGGTTACTATGGTGTTAAAGGTGTGAGCCAGCGATTGGAGATGAAATCCAAAATCATTGGTCCTAATTGGGGATTGGTGATGAAGTCCAACTAAACCAATGTGTGAAATACATGCAAGTGTGTGAATTGATTTTACTTGAAACAAAGATCTAGAAAGGAAATTAATCTAATTAAGCAAGAAATAAAAATACCTTTTTGAATTTTGTGAAAGTAAAGTGCCTTTTTGAAATGGAAGGTCTACACTAAACAAGCAATTAAAGTTGTGTTTAGGAAGCAAAATTCTATGTTAAGGGTAAACAAAGAAATGTCACTTGATTTTAGTGAAAACTTATACTAAGATTTGCTTGAGCGTAAATCTGTGTACATTGGACAAGATAGATTGGTTAAGGCTATGGCTAGATGTCTTATGAGATCTTTGTGTATGAGATAGATCATGATCCATTCTCATCTCAAGAAGAAAAATAGATTTTGAGGCTTTCTTTATGCCTTATGCAAATGCTTTATGTTCTAATACAAGGGACAAGCAAGAGAAGATGTATGATCTAATGCATGCTAAAGAAATGTAAAAGGTCTTTTAACATGCAACCTAAATTATTTAGTGCCTTTTAAAGGACTTAGAAGCAAAAGGAAAATATTTTGTAAAGTTCTCAAGGGAATTTAAGGTTTTTGTAACCAAAAAACATGAATTTGTAAGATGACCAAATGATATGGTGTGTTTAAACTGAATTTGAAAATAAAATTTTGTTTTTTGAAGGAAAAGCAAGTATTTTGGATCAAATACACAGGGTTTTGTAGCACTTACTTGTGGTTTCCTACTTTTGACTATTGTTTGAAAGTTGTCAGGGTCTGAATTGTGTCTTAAACTAGTTCGTACCCCTTCATCTAGATGGTAGGTTCATACCCATCCGTACGAACAAGAACAGGGTTGATTTTTTTTTTAAGTTCTATAGTGAGTTGTAGGTTGTGTGCTATAAAAGTAGTTTTGTAAATTTATTTGTAATAGAAATAAGAAAATATTCAAATTTGTGCAAAACATTGTGGATTAGCAAGAAATAACCTAATTAAGTAGATTATAATCATAATACAATGTTGAATCGAATTTTGCAATAGGCAAAAAGAGATTGAAGATGAGCAATTTCACCTTGGAGACATTGTTCTATAAGGTAGTTTGGCCTAAGCAGGCAAGAGGGCAAGTGATATAGCAATATCTAGGGGAAAATTGATCCCAAACTTACCTAAAACTATGGAATTATTATGGTTTGTGTAGAACCAATACCTTGCTATCAGGTACCTAGCTTTTGAAGTGCTTAAGGAGTTTGTATGGTCCATACGAACCTCTTATTTGTACCCCTCCATACGAACCTGGCTCATAGATCAGAAAGGCTTTTGCCTTGGACCTAAGGTGTGTTTCAAGGTTTTAGAGGGTTCTATGCTAGTTTTTGTGACACCTATAACACAAAAGATGACAAATATGTCAGTTAGTGAGCTAACAAGTTATCCAAAATAGTAACTAAGTGGGTGTATCCCACCATGATCGCCATGAATGTATACCAAGAAAACTGTTGTTTTAAATTGATAAATAAAGGAGGGTTACAAGTGTTGCCCTTTTACAAATTTTCCATTGAAGACTACAATATGGGTCTTCCAAAGTGGAATCTCTCTTTTAGTGAAACTGATAAACAATTGCAAGTGTCTTCTCTGGATACCTCAAAGGGAGTGGGCTTACTGCATGTGGGCCATTGTTGGTTGTGTAGATCCTCTATTCCTGCACAACCCTACAAAAAATGTTAGAAATATTTAGGGGCCTATATCAATCATATCCCTTATGATAATAAACAAAAAGACAAAAAAATATAATCTATTGCATGATGAAAATTATTAAAAACAATAAATAGTGATATTTACCTAGCTTGGTGATCTGTTACAGGGTTTTTAAACTGAAACAGGTCTCTAGACTAGTTCATATCCCTGGGTATGAATCTCTGGTTCATACCTATCTGTATGAATTCTTCTATGGCATCTAGATAGAGTATTGTTATGTTGTAAGGATTCTTCTAATGTTTTTGAAGCTCCTAGTTCATGCCAAATGGTCTTTTGTCCCTACAAATAAGAACAACTCACAAAGAAAATGGGGATGTTGACAAGCTCATGTGGGCCTCAATGGTGATTGAATATGAGTGATAGTAAATTATGGTTGGGTTTACTTGGGGTCTATAGTAAGTTTTGTATATTTTGGGTATGTGAGTGAGTGATCCAATGATAATGGAGGAAATGGCAACTTATTTATAGAATTTGCCAAGGTTAGGGGGGTTAAGGTGTCCCTTGAGGTGGCATGGGGTGTCATGCCTCATAAATGGATTTGGGTGAGAGAAGTCCTCACCCATCCACATGCAATAAATGGGCATGGGTGAGCCATGAAAGTCTTCTCCCCATTATGGCATGGTGGAGGATGACTCATCCATGCTTTCAATTCCTTGAAGGCCTTAATGCAAAAAGTCTTCATTTGTCATTTATGACATTGAATGTGCATAGGAACATGTGTGGAGCAAGGATCAATGTCTAACCATAGTTAGGCTAACCATGGGTTTAGGGTTGACCAAGGTGAGGTGGAGGCTAGGCTTTGGTGGAAGCTAGACTAGGGTAAGGTTGACCATGGGTTAAGTTTGACTATGATGTGGATTTTTTACCAAGGTTAGGCTAGGGTGAGCTAGGCTTGGGTGAAGGCTAGGCTAGTCAAAGGGTAGACTAGGTGAGGTGTCCCTAGATTAGACTAGAGATATGGTCATGTGGTGACCAGGGGCTAAGCATAGGAAATGGCTTAAGTGGTCAAGGGAGCTTAAGGTGATGAATAGTATTTTTAGGAAAATAATACAAAATTAAAGGATTTTTGCAAATTAATATGTTGTTATGATGGGATGAGGGACAATGTGATATTTTTAGGTGTCTACATAAGTATTGAACAACATTCGATTATAGGAGAATATAACATACAACAGAGGATAACATTCAAGAATCACATCACAAAGGAAATAAAAATGTTTAAGGAGCTTTGATAAAACATAATGCAATCTTAGCACAGTATTGAACACACGAACCTAAAAACATTGAATCAAGCATGCATTAGAAATTAGTATAACAAAATCTAGAGAGCTTAGAATCAATATCAATGAGCCAAAGTAGAAACTATTATAGTATAAGCCTGAGCAAGTCGACACAGACATGAAATGCAAAAGTCAAATCATTTTTTGGAAGTCTAAACAACAAGGAATAAGGAGAGCTTGAGGTAGTTGAGAAGTCCTAGCACCAAACACAAAACGTTAAGAAATTATTACGTCTAGAGTAACATTCAACTATAGAATTTTATGCATAGCATCAATGTTTGAGAGCCATTTCATCTACTATTTGAAGTGTAACGTGCTATTTGGTATACTATTTGGTCTAACTCTTTTCACCTGCCATTTGGAGTGGAACGTGCCATTCAAAATACAACTTGAAGTGCAACGCTTTGGAATTTGAAAGACCTCAACATGCATGTTGATATTCCTCAATCATGTAATGCCTATTAAAAGATATCTGTATGAGTATCCACTGGATTAACATTCGTAGAACAAAGAAATGAGACATGTGCATAGAAGAAGGGAGTTTTATAAGGTACTTTATTTTTAGGGTTTTTACAAAAGCTAAGGTTTTATATTAAAAGTTAATTTAGGAGGTATAAGGTTAAATTATAATATATTTGAATCAACCCAGGTGTTGTAGGTGAGTTGGAGAGGAGAGGACAATCCTCCAAGGGAGGTCCTAGGTTCGAATCTCCACCCTACCAAAAAGCTGAATTGGGTACCCAAAATCCAATTGATAATGTTGGTGCGGGCAGGGCTGGGTGTGACTCTCGGGTGACTTTAATGGTGTAGAACCCCCTGTTTGTGGTCTCTCAAACCAAGGCGGCCCCATAAGGGGTTTTTCGCTTTAAATATATATATATATATATATATATATACATATATATTTGAATTATTTATTTATTGGAATAATGGAGTGATAAGTAGAGTAGAATTAATTAAGTTTCTTAAATTTTTCTAGGTTGGAGTGATAAGGACTTCAACTAGTTCATTTAAATGTTTTTATAAGTTTTAAAATGTTTTGAATTTTTTGAAAGAATTGTTTATATTTGGGTTTACATTTGAAATTTTGAAATTATTGATTTTTTGCAAATTTATATATATGGGAGAAAAAAGGATTTCAACATCAACATACTAGGAAAAACATAAATTTGTAAATTTCTTATTATTAGTTTCTAGAATTAGGGAGACATAAGGTTTACTATTCCATGGGGATTAAATTAGAAACATTGAATTATTTAAACCCAGGAAATATAAGGTTGTCTACTTCAAAGGAATCAAATTAAATCTAGAAAGTTTGTTTTTTTAACTTAAAGGTACAAAAATGGATAAGTTGTCAAGAGGAACTTTTCAACATAGGAAGTATTATCAAAATACAAAATCATATTTCATAAAAGAAAAATTTCAAAAACAAAATCTATATCAAAGACAATTTCCTGAACTTAATGGGCAACATCATACTCTTCAAAACTCTTATCAAAGATGCAAGATAGTATCAAGTGAATCTAATCAAACAATTCAAACAAAAAAGATATTTGGTATATAGATTCAGGAGCTAGTCATCATATGACTAGTAATTTGCATTGGTTTGAGCATCTAGAAGTCAAGGATAATTTCTATTTAAATATTGCAGATGATAAGAGATATCTAGTTCATGGAAGTGGTAGAATTACACATAGTATACCATTTTTAGATTGTACTATAGAATGTTATGTATATTCTAGGATTATCAACCAATTTCATTTTGGTTACTAAATTGGTTGAAAGTGGAAGATCAATTGAATTTAAATGTATAAATGAGCACAATAAATGCATCATCAAGAATCAAAATATAATAGAGGCTACAGGATCAATCAAAAATGGAATATATGCTTTAGATTCAATTGGTTTTTCTCAAGAGCTTATTTTATCTCAAGATGAAATTATTGATAAATTGTCTAACTATTTTGAAGGATAAAATACAAGAAATTGGGTTCATCAGCCTTTCTATCAATGCAAGCATTAGGTGAAGCAAAAGTTTAAGATGATAAAACAAATACAAGAAAAGCAAAAGATCAAATGCATTACAAGGTCACTTAAATATTGGAGACAAGTATGAAGATCGTGATTGAAGATTAAAGTCTTCAATAACCAAATAATATAATACATGGGGGTGTTGGAGTATATTACATTATTTAGTACATGCTAATGTACCTTCATGGTACATTTGTAAATAATAGATTAGAGTTGAGTCATAGTTTAGAGTGTGAGTTATATTTCCCCTTTTATGTAAGTGTGAATGTGCAAGAAACACATAAGTGTCATGTAAAGTTGTAATATGTAGGAAATGCATTGTCATGTGAGTTAGTGTGCAAGTGTAAGTTGAGTCTATGTGCACAAGTGTCTTATATATATGAGAAAAATATGTAATGTAAATATGTGCACAAATATCCTAGGATATGTGTACAAGTTATAGAAGTGCAAGAGTCATGTTTGGGTGTGCAAATATTATAGAGCCAAGTGTTCATCAAATATGCAAGTTTCAAGTAGATAATCCAAGAGTCATGAGACTTGCCATATGGAAAGGAATAGTCAAGTATCTAAAGAGTCACACTACTATAACTATATTGTGGAGGAAATACTCCATAACAATAATATACAAAGAGACGAATACAATCACAAGCATTATCATTGTAAGAGAAAGAGAAGGAATAAAGATTGCATATATTTTGAGCAATTAATATTGTAAGTTGTATTACATGCTTAGTACATGTTGATTAAGGCTATTTACATTCATATTATTGCATATTATTGAATGTTATTTGATATATTATAAGCCTTCTATTACATATTAATTTGCTTATATTATTCTACTCATATCATTATCTTGACCTTACATATTGTGGCTATATTATTTTTGATCCTATGATATTTAACATGTGATATTTATGGTAGTATTAAGGCTTAATAAGATATCAAATCCATCATGAGTGCATTTTACCTTGCTAGGCAAGGGTACACTTGTTCCACTTCTAGCATAGGGTTTATTTTGCATAAGGTTGCAAGACCAAACCTTGGAATTTGTAAGGTTAAACGACTCATTGAGGGTCACATTAAGGGAGAAGTGAAGAGGAGGGTTGCATTGGGTCATGGGGACTATGTGTGCCCCCCATGGAACCACCAATTTTTCTTCTATAGTAGATTTATCTCTTGCATGCTCTACTCATCCTTGGACTCTCTTTAGTACTCTTATCTTGCTAATAGACATGCACAATGATGCCTTGATGATAACAAAGTGAAGTGGTCCCCTAAAGTATTGTGTGGGTACATTAGGTTGTATTTCCCCCACATATCTAGAAGATGATATTTATCCTTCTTTAATATTGATTACAACTTTTGTATGGTTAATGAGAAGTTTCCAAGGGTGTTTCAAATGGGAGGTGTGAGTTTAAGTCTTAAGTTGTTTTTTTATCTAAGAAAACAAGGTTAAGCATGCACTATGAGAGTCTTGGTACAACATGCTTAGCATTGATATACCGTACAATTCTATGTCCCATATGTCTAATGGAGGTTGTATTGAGGTTGTCATGAAAAAACTATGGTTTTGAAGTTTACCAATCTAATTAAGAACAACCAATGTATTTGAGTATGGGTTGAAAGAGATGATGTTGCATGGTAGGCCATACATGTATCTCATATGAAAACTTCTTCCTCACTTCACACATTAAAATTATCCTTATTTGTGCAATTTCACATTGTACTTTGAACATCACACTGGTCATTTAGCTAGTCCAAAGTGTGTGAGCTTGTTCTTCCATAAGGTGGCACATTTGATTCACCTTGTATCTTTTATGATGAATTGATGAGTAATTTGACCAACTTGTAATTGAACATTATAACCACTATGGCTAGAGATGTTATGGCAAATGAGGTTAAAGATAAAGTATATAATGTTGTAGAGCTAAGTATTTTGAGATTAAATAGTCTTAAGATTGAAGAAACTAAAAAATACAAACGACTCTCTTCTAGTCAAGAAGAAAATCAAACATAGCTGATTATATCCAGTATAAAACTCAAAAATTGAAACACTTTTGTAAATCATAAATCAACACACTATTTTGAATAGTAATATGTAGTTATAACATGTATGAGATAACAACAATTGAAGAATAAAAATATAATCTATGGATTATATAAATCACTAGTTGTTGTAGCAAAATAAATATATACTTGGAATGGATTAATAAAAAATACAAATATATTAGAAATTAGACACAACAAACTTGGAGTAAGAAATAATTATTCTAGAGTTGAATACTAACTAATTTTACACATACACAAGCTAATGTAGTTGCTATAGTAATTGCAAAACTGTAACTGAGTATTAAACACACTAAACATGACTAATTTTGACAATTATGATCAACTAACTATCAAGATAAAGACCTATATGTAATTTGAACAAGTGCACAATTTTAGAAGACATTAAAGCATCTATGATTCATTTAGCTATACACAACAACTATAAAACTCTAAAATTGCCTAAATACTAAGTATACAACATAATGGATAACTTTAACACATCAATAGGCTGAATAATTGGTCAAATAAGTAATCAGACAATAATATAGCATGAATTGATCAATATAATTTTCCAATATTCTCCCTTTTGATGCTGAGTAGATAAACAATCTTGTCTCTAAGCTTCAGGAGTTGATATTTTGCTACTCCTTTGGTAAAAATAATAGCTAGTTATTCATTAGTATTCACATATCTTAATTCAATTTATTTCTTCTAAACCATGTCTCTAATAAAATGGTACTTCAAATCAAAATTCTTAGATCTACTATCATGAACTAGATTCTTTGTCAAATTGATGGTGCTCATATTATCACAAAATATTATTGTTGGTTGACAATGTTTCTTCCCAATTTCTTCTAAAACTTTCCTAATCCATAGTGCTTATGCACCAACTAAAGTGACAACGATATATTTTACTTCTATAGAATCAAGTGCAACTAATCCTTTCTTCTTTGAGCTCCAAGATATTAGTTTCAAACCAAGTGAGAAACAATTATCGGATGTTGATTTTTGGTCATTTAAACTATCCACCCAATCAAAATCACTAGAACCACCCAACTCAAACTTGTTCTATGCATGATAATGTATACCAAAATCAATTGTACCCTTCACATACCTTAATATCCTCGTGGATGCCTTCAAATGTATCTTTGATGGCTCACTTATATATCTAGAAATAAGGGACATGACATATGTAATGTCTAGTCTAGTATGAGTAAGAAACATCAAGCTTCCTACTATGTTTCTATAGGCTAGCATGTTGACTTTATCAACTCCATCTTATTTGCATAAAACTACTCCATGAGTAATTGGAGTAAGGACTAGTTTGCATTATTTTATGCTAAACTTCTTTAACATGACCTTGGCATACTTTATTTGATAAACACAAATATGGTTTTCACTTTGATGTACTTCTATTCCTAGAAAGCATTGCATCAATTCCAAATCCTTCATCTCAAAACAATTTATCATACCACCCTTAAAATTATCTCTCATCTTAGAACTACTACCCATATATATCAAATCATATACATATAAACATACAAAAATAATATTATCACCTTCCTTATTGTTGTAGATAGTGGGCTCACTTTTGCTTCTCTTGAAGACTCTTCTCTAAAAATAGCCATCAATTTGGGCATACCATGCCCTTGAAGCTTGCTTAAGGCCATACAAGGCTTTCTTCAACTTGTAGACTTGGTCTTATTTACCTTGGACTTCAAATCCTTATGGTTGTTGTACATAAAATTCCTCCTCTAAGTACCTACTTAAGAAGGTATTTTTCACATCCAAATGATATATGCTCCATCTTCTTTGGGATGCCAATGAAATTACCATTCTAATGGTCTCTTGTCTTACCACAGGTGTAAATATCTCTTCATAATATATGCCATATCTTTGAGTGAAGCCATTTACCACTAGCCTTATCTTGTGTCTTTCAATACTACCATCGCTCTTGTGCTTAGTCTTGTAGATCCATTTAGTACCAATACATTTCTTGTTATTTGGAAGTTGTACAATCTCCCAAGCGCTATTCTTATGAATTGAATTCATTTGTTTTTCTATTTCTTGCACCCAAACATCATTAGTACAAGCATCCTCAAAACATGATGGTTCAAAATCATCTTGTGATAACAAAGCATATTTTACCACCTCATATTTTGGTTCTTCTTCATTATCACCATAAATTTGTAACTAAGGCATCAAGATCAACTTCATGTGCTTGATTTATTGTAAGTCTTTTAAAATGTGTATCCAACATTTATCTTGGAAGATGAGATTAAGGATCCTTTTACCCTTATTGTTTGTAGAACTAGATGAGGGGCTACTTGGAAATCTTGGTTGAGGAACTAACACACTAGTGGGTTGTTCACTATCCATACCATCATTAACAATATTTTTGGACTTATCAACATGGTCTTTTTTATAGCCATAAACTCCCCCTTCATAGAAAATTACATCTCTTGACACAAAAAATTTGTTAGTGATGGGGATATAAATCCTATAGGCTTTACCTTCTTTACTATACTCAACAAATATACATGACTCACTTTTATCATCTAACTTCTTTCTATGTTGATCAACAATATGTACATAAGCTAAATAACCAAAAACTTTGAAATGATTGATATTGGGATTTTTATCATACCATCTTTGATATAAGGTTAAATTAGAATATATTAGAATTAACCCAGGTGTTGTAGGTGAGTTGGAGAGGAGAGGGCAATCCTCCAAGGGAGGTCTCAGGTTCGAATCTCCACCCTACCAAAAAGCTGAATTGGGTACCCAAAATCCAATTGATAATGTTGGTGCGGGCAGGGCTGGGTGCAACCCCCGGGTGACTTTGACAGTGTAGAACCCCCTGTTCGTGGTCTCTTAGACCAAGGCGGCCCCACAAGGGATTTTTTGCTAAAAAAAAAAATCAACAATATGTACATAAGCTAAATAACCAAAAACTTTGAAATGATTGATATTGGGATTTTTATCATACCATATGAAGGATTCATCTTCTTAAGTGCGCTAGTGGGACTCTGATAGAGAATATATATTGTTGTAGCAACTTCATCAACCCAAAAAATATTGCTTAATCCCTTTTTTGTAACATGCTCCTTGCCATTTCAATAATGGTGTGATTTTTCCTTTTAGTTACCCCATTTTTTTAGATGTAGAGGCAATCGCCAGTTGCCTCTTGGTGTCAATCATATCATAATAATTCATAAAATGGTTTGAGAAAAACTCTCCTCCATGATCAATCCTCAAAAAAAATATTTTACTTCCACTCTCATTCTCAAAGAGCTCTTTAAATCTCTTAAATGCATCAAATGCTTCATCTTTATTTTTCAAAAAGTAAACCCAAAATTTCCTTTAAAAATCATAAATAAAAGTGATAATATATGATGACTTACCCAAGCTCTTTATTTGCATTAAACATATCAGAGTGAATCACCTAAAGTGGATAATGGGCCCTCCATGCTCTACCTTTTGGAAACTTCTCTCTTGCATGTTTGCCTTTAGCACAACCTTCACAAACCTCCTTGTGCTCTTCAACTTTTGGCAAACCATAAACTAATTATTGTGAAGTTAATAACTTCCAACTTCACAAATTCAAGTGGCAAAACATTAGATGTCACAACTAGCTCTTGTCTTCAAATGATACATTTGTGATGTTGTTGCTATTTCTCCCAAAATTTAATACGAACATCCTATTATTTGATATTAGAACAGTTGTAACAATTGTATTTCACTAATTCTTATCATAAATTATACATTGTTTGTCATTAAACACAATCCTATATTTCTTCTCGCATAGTTTCCAACACTCAATAAATTATATTTTAAATTTGGAGTGTAATAAATCTCATTGATATGTTTATTACCATATTTTATGTTCACCTCCATAACTCCTTTTGCAGAAAAATCCAACGATTTGTTCTCACCAAGCTCAATCTTGGTCTTGAAGCTTTTATATATTGTAGAGAACAAATAATTATTTCCAGAAATATGGTTGGAGAAATCAAAATCTAAGGACCAAACTTCTTGAGGACTATTTTCATATTTGTTACATGATAAAAATAAGTGGCTTGGTGGAGCATCCTCATTCTCATTAGCATAATTAGCTCTTCTACCTTCATTGCCAACTTTAATTCTACATTCTTTCTCAAAATGTCCATACCTCTTGCAATGATAACATTGGACATTTATTTTATCAAACTTGCCTCTTCCTCTTGTAGTTGAACCTCCTCTTCAATCTCTAATTCCTCATGGGGAATTCTAATTTTGACCTCTTCCTTATCCTTGCCCATAACCTTGATTACTTGTGCTAGCACCTTCATTTTTTTAATCCTCAACTTTCATACAAATGTCTTCTCTTCACTCTCTTCGAATGTATCTCTTAGTCTTTCCTCATAATACATAAGAGATCCAACCAAATGATCAATTCAAGTGTATTCAACTCTTTGCTTTCTTAAATTATAATGGTTTCATGATTCCACCTTGGTGTTAATGTTCTTAACACCTTCTTCACCATAATATTTTTTTCAATAGTTTCACCAAGTGTGGCCATTTTTTTTACCACATCTTTCATTCTAACATGATAATAACTTACTCATATTTATTTCATTATTAGATTTTAAAATTTCTCTTTTAAGGTTTTGTAATTTCATAACTGTAACCTAGTCACTTCCTTGGTAAATCTCCTGTAGGGTTGTGGGTGGAATTTTGCTTCTCTTCACCTACTCTTTTCTTCTTTAAGATGATTCTTTTTAAAAGATTCACCAAGTTTTGAAGCACTAGTGCTTGGGTAGAAGTTAAAGGTGGAAACAACAGTGATGGGCGACAACTAGTAACAAGCAGGCGAAAAGTTGTTCAAAGAAGGTGGGATGGAAAAAAGAAGTGGACGGATGTTTAGGCCCTGACTTCAGGCAGTGCGATCCAAAAGACTCACCTACTTTTTGGGTGGACATTTCAATTGGCCAGCATGGGCAAGGATATTATAAAACCTCGCCCAAAATAAAGATAGAGTCCCCACCCATGGTTGGGTGGGACTTTGGAGCATGAATTGGATGAAACTTTGAGCAAATGATTACCCTCTTTTAGGATGCCTCCATGGGAGGAAAATAAAATAATTAAAGTGATCACCTGACATCTAGACTCTCGTCATCGTCTAAAAATTCAAAATAAGGGATATTTATTACTGCAACTAACCAGTACCAGTCATGCATATGCAAAGGTGATTGATTTCAAATGCACTGTCTCTAAGATAATCAATTTTAGTCATTCACCACCCAACCATAGGACTACTAACTAGATGTAGGGGCAAAGTAGATAATGTAGACACCTAAATAGCATAAATCGGATAAGACTATCAGTGCATCACATATACCTATCGATAACATATGTCCCTATTGGGCACCCCTCTAGGCTTGCATAAGGCTTGCATAAGGCTCCAAAACTCATTTTGGAGGTTTCCTAGCAGTTTTGGGTCACCTCCTAGTGATCGTCCCACCAAGGGACGGTCACAGTTGGTGATTGTCCCACCCAGGGTCGATAATACATAATCATCCCTGGGTGGGATGACCCCTAAACAGACCTTTGAAAAAGTCAAAGGACATTGGAAATGGCAATCAAAGACTGCCATTATCATGTCCAATCATCCCAAATTGTTTGGGGACCTAAAATTAGAGTTAGGGATATAATATTGTGAGACCCAAATGGGAAACCTTTCCTCACCAACGCATGTCAAGGATTAGGACATATGGCGGCACCTGCCTCACATGGAAAGACTTACCTCTTTGCCCTAGATGTCCTTTTGGGCTATAAAATGAGGTGTAGGCACCCAATTTCGAGAAGGAGAATAGAAGCATTCAAGCAACGAAGTGCTGCCCAATTTCATCCTCACCTTTTGCAAACCAAATATCACCCCCATTTGACCTTGAAACCCTCTTCAACTAAAGGTACTTTCAGGGGCAATCTAAACCTATCCTAGAAATTCCAAATTGGCCAAATTGAAGGTAGATTTGGCCCCATCTGTCAATAATACTCCCAAACCAATTTTGGACCAATTTCCTTGAGGATTGGTGGCAAAAATAAGCCATATCTATAACCATCCTACCTGGGTATGGTCAGCAGACATTAGGTGTCACACCAAGGGATGATCACAAAATAGAAGGGAATTTGGAATAAATTCCTCCATAGACCCTTTAAGAATACTTAGGTGAACCTCTAGTCCAAATTTTGTTAAATTTGGAGTAGATTTGACGGAAGATTTGAGGTCTCCAATGTTGTAGGTTTAGGTGTCCTTATTAGGGATGGTCATTGTTTCTGCATACTTTTACTTTGAATCTTCTGTTTAGATCTCTCCAAAAGCATTTAGATTAGTTTGTATTGCATTTATATATCATCTAGCATAATTTCCATGTGTTGTAGATCAGTTTTGATATTGTTAGAATAACTTCTTTTCTATGTTTTCAATGCTTTTATTCTATAAAACAGGTGCTATTAACCCCCTTTCAATCCCTTGTGTGTAGGTGCAAGTATTCTATGCAGGAGGGAGGAGCTAAGAAGACAAGAAGAATAGGTTGAAGGATAGCTCTCAATTGTGGGACGCAAGATTCACACCAATAGAATATCGCCTTAAAGTCTCCTTCAAGGGACTAGGTCCCTTGGATATTGTAATGGAGAAATGTATCACATTTGTAAAGCCCTCAAGGGGATGCCTTGTAATCACTTTTGAAGCAATAGATGAATGAATAAAAGGAGAAATCCACTATCTTTGTTATACATTTGCTTCATTTCATTTAGATTACATGTCTATGTTATTTCCCTTTTGTGTTGCTTCTACATTGCAATAGAGTGCCCTTAAGGCAATATAAATTTTGTATCTTCAGTGGTAATCATGGTATTTGAGATTTTTATGTCTCCCCCTTGGAATGTGTCAATTTTGACCTCCATATTTTGTTTTGCAGGTTGCAGGTTTTGACCATTTGGAGCAAAAACAACCCCTTTGCTGCTAGGTGTCACTGGGTGGGATGTCTACCCAGGTGTCATTGGGTGGGACGGACCCCAAACTGTAACCGTACCTATTAGGGACAGTCACAAAACCAGAGGGTTTCTATAAAAATTTGCAAAAACAGCAAGTTTCAGGTCAGAATTTACACCCCTTTTCACTTTCAATTTGCATATTTGTTGTTCAAAATGGTCAAATTTCACATTTTCTTGTCTTCTCTATGCATAGAAAGGTTAGATATCCTCTTTCCAAAATTTTGCATTAATTAGATCAGAAGAAACAGGGAAAAGAACAGTAGATTTGCTACTTTTTTCTAGTTTGCTTGCTTGAAACTTACCCAAGAAGGTTAAGTTCATATAGGCTTTGCATTCTAGTGATTTCTTTTATGTTACTAACAAGTCTAAAAGAAAAATGCAATTTCATGCATTTAGTGAATCATCATTGAGTGTTATTTTGTTTTCTTTCAAAAAATTTAAAGGAACCCCACACACCATGAGGTATTTTAACATCAGTGGCAGTAGTGGATGTAATTACCACTTGATTGGCTTGTCCGAAAGAGTATCATCAAGACCCAACTTACTGGCCAATACCGACTCCAAGATCTGTCCTAACCATACAAAATAGTATGCATTCCTCTTCGTAGGAGTGTATCACTACGCACGGGTTGCTGGGTGAGGATCGACAGGACCTATGCTCCCTGATTATGGAATTCATCACCATACTATCGATTGGTTTACGTGATCGAAATAATATGGAATTAATCACCATACCAGTTGTCGAGCTATGGGTATATAGGTGAAATCCTTTAAACTTTGAGTATATCATCCAACGAAATATAAAACATGCCAAGTATTTTCTTTACAAAGCAACACATCTTGAAACACAACAAACAGTTTAGGGATTCACATTTAAAATATTTAAATGAGATAATCACTTCTATACTTGTTTGTTTCTATTGTTTGTTTGTTTCAAATTCATAAAAATTGTAAAGGAGATAATCATATAGTAGTCTAGAGTACATAGCTATGGTACATACCCGTAACCAAGCCCATTTAAGGGTGGAATTTGTGGGGAGTAGGGAAGAGGACATACAACGTCTTCGCCTAGATCCCAAGGACATGGTAATACCTCCTTGGAGACCACCTACTCTTCCTGGTCCTAAAAGGGCTGAAAGGAGACCTAGCCAACAAGGGACCCCTACATGGGGTACCCCCACAGGCGATGGTCCCAATTTAGCAAATCATAACCCTAATCATCGAATGACAAATGAATGTATGGTTACTCCTAGATCACCAAGAAAGGGATTTAGCCAACGAGGGACTCCTACACTGGGTACCCCAATAGGTAAAAATCCCCTTTTAGGGAATTATTTCCCTAATATAGATGTTTCTAATGCCTTCTTTCGAGAAGATTCACCACTCAATGGAGCGCTTCCCAATGGAGCAATCCCATGCATTTGTGTGCCTACTCGGTCTACTCGCACTACTGCATAGGAATATGACTTGTCATCTAAGGTAGGGTTGAATGATCACATTATGATTACAAACCACCCTTCCCCACAGTGCCATGATCGCAATGAGGGTAATAGTCGTCGCTAGGAGCGACCTCATTCCACCTTACCTTTCCTTGTTTACGAGGGAAGACCTGAGGAGCATCCAAATTATCCTCATACAAATGTGTCAATACAAGCACGTTGTGCCTCTACACCAGTAGATTATCAAGAAGATTTTTTTAGGGGTGAGCCTCAAGTCAATGCAACCTACCTCAATTGAGGGAAAACGACAATAGACGTCACAAACCCCCTAAACAAGATAGATATCAGAGTAATAGTGTTAAGGCACTTAGACCCAATACAGCTGATCAGATCAATCAGTTGGTAAGGAAGTATGCTGACTGTCAGGCCAAGTTTAATCAACTTAGGTTTGATAAACATTGCCTAGATCTTTTAGAGCAACGGCAAAAACTAGAGAAAGAAATACTTGAACACCAAATTCAAGAAACTTTGCATAATGGAGCTTCTACTCCAAATACGCATAGATAGGAGGCTCACCCAAGGCAACCAAATGTCCAACAAGATAGGTCTCCTAGACCCAATCCAATGTTACCTCCTAGACCTCCTAGGTCTGAACAGACTATATATGATAGGCCAAATATAGATCACCTTCAAGAGGCATTCATTCCTCCTTGTAGGCCCATACCAGAAACACCTTATGGGGCCTATGATGATTTGGAACAAAATGAGGATTATATAGAAGCACCTTATGGAGGTGTGGCTGATGTCAATCAACCACCCCAACCTATGCTTAATATCCCTCGTCCACCTCTACGAGTTCAAAACAAGGAAGAGAAAATCAAATCCTCATATGTGTATCAAGCTTTGCTTGCATGCTTAGAAACTGTAGAAGGTAGGATAGCTAGCAATGGGCTTCAAAAGCCTACCTTGCATCAGCTAAAGAACCAATCATTACACCCATCCATTCCTTCCCTGATTTATCCTGAGCATTTCAAAATGGCTAAATTTGATAGATTCAAGGGGGAAGAAGATGCTCAAGAGCACATTACTAGATTTCTAAATCTATGCTTTAACATACAGGACAATGATGCATTGCTCCTCAAAACTTTCCTTAGTACCCTCTCTGGTCCTGCCATTGAGTGGTTCAACCAACTTCCAAAACATAGTGTCTATATATTTGAACAATTTGTTGATGCATTTTTGGAACATTTCACTTTTAACACCAAAAGTAAGGTGACATTAATAGACCTCATGGGGTTGAAACAAACTGAGGATGAGTCAATTACTGATTACAAAAATAGGTGGCGAACACTTTTGGCTAAGCTACCTTATCTATTACCAGTGATTGAGTTAACTCGGTTGTTTTCAAATAGTTGCTTAAACCCCATCTCTTTGACATTGCAATTACAACAATACCCTACCTTGGAAGAAGATCTAGCATAGGCTAGAAACATAGAGGAAATAAAAATCCAAGAGGGACAAATAACCAAACCTCATGAGGAGTGGACAAAGAATCTTAAAAATAGCTTGGCACCTGCAAAGCCAGCAATGGTCAATCAAGTGGCCATAAATGTCCCTGGGTCTATGCAAGCGACACCTCCTCAAAAGGTAAACTATCAGGCCTAACCTCCTCCTGTGAACTATAATAGTAATGGTCAAGCAAATCAAGGACAAAACCAATAGCGTCACCCTAAGCGACAATTTACTCCCTTCGTTGAATCCATGGATTCTCTATTCGATCGATTATGGGTTGCAAAAATGATTAATCTACTAGATATCAAACCCATCAATCCAAAAACAGGCAAACCCAAGCCTATGGGACGTCGAGAGGATCAATATTGAAAATTTCATTGGTAAGGGGCCATGATTTACCAACGTGCTATGGTTTTAAACACCTAGTACAAGATATTATTGAGAGGAATGAGCTTCAATTCGATGCTCCACTAGCCCCTACCAATCAATAGATGGGTATAATCAAAGACCCATTACCAACTCACGAGGTATAGGCAGTGCCTACTAAATCGATGAATGAGGTGAACACAACACCCCCTATCCAAGGGTATGTTGGGATGGTGAGTATTGTGACCAGGAAAAAAAGATATCCAAGCCAAGCTACACCATCGACAACTTTAAGTGATGTTCCCACTATGTCGCAAACTACATCACTTGTAGTACAGGGCCTTCCATCTAGGCCAACGTTAACAATAAAAAACAAGCTTGCACAAATTTTGAGGACAACATCAGCAAGATTGTCCATCTATGAGCTAATCCAATAATCACCTCCACATCGGGATGCTTTGATGGACATTTTAAAAGGAACAGAGTTGCAACCACAGGAGTCTAACTCCATTGATTTTGTGGGTTATGTGCAATAGTGCAAGGAACCAGTAATAACATTCCATGAGCATGAGCTTAAGGGAATAGCCAATGATGTGGTAGATCCTCCCTTGCATATCATCGCATGTGTAAACAAGGTACCATACAAAAGAGTGCTCATAGACACCGGTTCCTCGAGCAATATCATTACCACCACAACATTGAAATATTTAAAACTACCAGTATCTCATGTTGTTGCATCAACTTACACTCTTCACGCATTCAATGATACAATATGTTCTATTGTTGGTACCATAGTCTTACCCATCCAAGTGGGGTGCAAGACTATACTGATATTGTGTCATGTGTTGGAAGGTGAGATGGCGTACAACATTTTGCAAGGAATACCTTGGATACGGGATATGAAGTGTGTCCCATCCATTGCGCATCAATTTCTAAAATACACTCATGAAGGGCAAGTCCATTTAGTCTCTACTGATGTAGAGCCCTTTAAATACTGCAATATGGTGCATTAGATGCCAGAGTCGATATTACCTTTGACTCATGTAGACTTCTTACTAAATACACCTGATCAAGGTCTACCCATTCCATCATCACCTTCCATTCCACCATCTACATCTTCATCCATCCCATCCTCATCATCGACAGCTACAGAAATACCTTCGACATCGTCAGATCCTCCATCGAGGAACATGTCAAAAATACCCATTTATGAGAGCCCACATTTAGTATATACCATATCCACGAAAGAGGTCCCTTATGTAGTAAATGGGGAATCACTTCCCGAGGTTAACACTGAGTCATCTCAAACCTCACTCCCATATCATCCATATTTGCCATCCCAGGTCACAGTGCAAATGTCTAGCACAGGGATAGGAGAATATTCGGTGAGAAATATCACAACGGTTCCATCCGTAGAGACAATGCAAGATATGGGACGACCTCATATTTCCATAGGTAGCATTTTACCTCTTGGTCTACCTCCCAATCAAACTAACTTCGTATATGGAGGTTTAGAGTATGGAGCTCTGCCAATTCCTCCAAAAGAAGAATATGATGAACCTTTTTCGGAGGATGTAAACTATTTGTCGGATCCATATTATGCATTGCGGTACTTAGATCATTGTAATTGGCATGGTTTTGGCTTAGGCTTATATGAGAAGGGTACTCGTGTCTCATGTCAGCCCCAATATCAATTACCTTATGATAAATTTGGGTTGGGTCACAATAAGCCAGTACCATTGGATGTCTTCATAGATAGTCTAGAACACCTATGTTTAGGGTATCAAGATAAGCTTACACGCGATCCATACACCAATCTGAATCACATCCATTTCTTGGGGGATCATTTTCCTAAAGAAATGATAGATCAAGGACTATCAAGTGATGTTTCCCAACCCCATGAAGTGTGGGAAAGGTCACATACCCTAAAATCTGACAATGAGGAAGAGGGTAAAGGTCCTCCTCATGAATGGACGAGTGATAGTGACGATGACTATGGCATCGTGCAAGGTTCCTCTACGTAATAACCTTGGATTAATAAATTGGAATCGCCTTTGTATTAGAATCGCAGTTGAATTGAATTGGATAACCCAAACAATGATATAAAATGAATGTTCTTCGATGTCTATAACTTACCAATGGATTGCCTACTTATACGTAACATAGGGTGTGACGTAAAGACATACCTATTCATATCTCTATTAGTGATTATAAAATAGTGAAGGTTAATTATAATTATTGTTAGGAATAGGGTCCTAACATGACACCCTCCTTAAAAAGAGCTTTATCCTCAAAGCTCGAGGGGAGGAGCTTCGTCCTTTGTTTTCCCAGACGCATTTTCTCATGTTCTTGCACAACTTTAATGTTTTTTTTTCGTAAGCAAGGATATCGGGAAGGGGAAATTGTTAGTGGTGGATTGCCAAGAGAAATAGGAGAATCTTCCTTAGGATAATTGTGATGACGATGGGAGGAGAACCTGTGGGGGTCCTTAAACACTTCAAAATGATGCCTTAAAAGTGGTGGTATTACTTTTGTATCTTCCTGTTGTTTCCTGGGAGAGTCAACAGGAAATGAGCATGTAGTGACCTTTTTGCTTTGTTTTTGGATAGGTTTTACCATTTGATGAGAACTCACTATTTGTGAGGAACTTGAGGGTAGTCTATTTAGAGTGTATTTCTGACCTTCATTGTTCACTGTATGGATGTTTACCTCAACCTTGCTTGGTCCACTGATCACTTCTTGTACATTGACCTTATTGTCTTCATTGTGGTGAGTAGGTGCACTGGCCGCTTCAGACACAATTACCTCATCTGCTTGCTCTATGGAGAGACAAGGATCAACTTCCTTCAATAAATACAACGTTAGTGTAGCACATTTATGGTGGGGTCCAAATTGCTCATCACAATTATCGCAAAGACCTTTCGCTCGTCGTTCCTTCATTTCCTCAAAGCTGAGATGTTTAATTGGTAAAATTCGATTAGGTTTGGCGGTGGTGTAAGTAGTTTGTGCCTTCCCAATAGGTGTTTTTCCTAGTCGATGTTGATAATTGAATTTATCTTTGGCTAATTTTTCCAATCCATAGGTCTGCATCATGGTATAGGGATTGAACCTTGTCACCTCCATTCAAATTTCCTCTTTCAATCCACTAATGAAGCCACTGATGAGAATTGATTCATCCAACCTTGTGTTGTGTTTGGTGATATCCTCAAACCATGTTTGATACTCACACACTGAAGTGATTTGATGAAGGTTGATGATATTAATCGGTGAAAGCAGGTTGGTGTCACGAGATCTTCCATCGTCGACCATTTGCATAGTCATTGTTTGGAAGTTGTCACTAATTTGCTAAAAAATCAACACAAAACTGTCACGAGAAATCATCGACACAAGTTGCTAAAAGTCATCGTCAAGATTTGTTGTCAAAAAGTTGGCCTCCAAAAGTTTATTGTCAAAAATTTTTATTTGGTGTTTACAATTTGTTGAACAATTTTTCCATCACTAGCGCGGTGGCAGTGAGAAACAACGGCTGAATTGCTCAACAAAATTTTAAAATTCACAAGAATTTTGTCTCCAAAATTTTATAATTGTAATTTTTTTTTTAAATTGCAAAAATTGTTTAAAAAAGTTGCTTTGCCAACACTTTTTGTTTGTAAAATTTATTGACAACCTTTTTGGAGCGACAAAGGCTAGGCAGGTAGGCAGTAAATGAAGGGGAAGGCGGCAAGCACTAGGTACAAGGTAAGGCGAGTAGCCGCAAATAAGCACAAGGCTAGCAGAGGCAGAATCGGAGGGCGTGCGGAGGGGCGACTGAGCTCGATGAAGGCAGAGGAGGGTATGGGCTAAGAGTGACAAAGATAGAGTGGCATGGCGAAAATGTGAGATTCGAGCAGAGCAAAGCTCGGGCGACGGAGGAGCTCAGGAGGCTCGGGTGGCGGAGGAGCGAGGCGAAGGGTGAACGACGCTCGATGGAAGAGGTTGGTTGAATATTCACGACAGATGTCAGCTGCCCGACATGTGCCAACCACCGACACTTACTCCCACGTACGCACGGGGGTGTCTAGCCAAGCTAGACACTTTACCCTTGTGTGTTTTTCTTTTTATTTATCCCCTTGGTTCCTTTCGGGGCCAATGTGGGATAAATTGAGTCTATTTTTTTTTTTTTATAATTAATCTTCCTTTGCTGTCTCTAACATCGGCAACTTTTTTCGACGGTCGAAAAAATTAAAACCTTAGTCCAACTTTGATACTTTTAATTTTTTTCCGTCGGGTTTTGTTGTAAGGTGTCAAAAAACGTATCCTCGCACTGAAATTTTTTGTTTCCACTGATTGAAGGAATTTGATGCTTTTGTTTATCCTGATGTAATCATCGTCGACGAAGAGTAACAGTGCGATCAGTGGCAGGGTATGCAGGGTATATGGCCTTGTTTGTTTGCTAAGGAGAGGCCACCGGATTCTGTTGTCATCGTCAAAAAACCTATTCACACAGAACCTTTAACGATGATTAAAACATTTAAAATGTGCTTGGTATTCAGTGCATGCTTCACCTGGCCATTTGCAGTGTCCACAGTGAGTGCGTCATTCAGTAGTGTCCTCGTCTTGTATTCGGGAATGAGAGAAAAGAAGGAAAAAATAATTCCTTTAGGATTTTTTGGCTCTGATACCAGATGCAAGGTTCCTCTATGTAATAACCTTGGATTAATAAATTGGAATCGCCTTTGTATTAGAATCGTAGTTGAATTGAATTGGATAACCCAAACAATGATATAAAATGAATGTTCTTCGATGTCTATAACTTACCAATGGATTGCCTACTTATACATAACTTAGGGTGTGACGTAAAGACATACCTATTCATATCTCTATTAGTGATTATAAAATAGTGAAGGTTAATTATAATTATTTTTAGGAATAGGGTCCTAACACATCACACCAATCAACTACCCTCGCTCAGATGATGAACACGAGAGTGTTCCCCTTGGATGATGAGGATGAATATTATCTTCACATGTTATTTCCCATCCAAGGCCCCATCTGATGCCAACTATTGCTGCATGAAGAGCAACCTCATCCTCTTTCGCATAGGCCACCGCCATTTATTCTATTTCCACCAGAGCCACCCTCACGAGTCACAAGATAACATCAGGTCTCTAGACCCACTCGCCCTATAATGGAAAATCATGTATCCATAAACATGACTTCCATAGATTTAACCACACCATTGCTAGATCCGAATAACCCATCAAATTCATTGCATCTTGATATTGAGGCAATTGACTTTGGTCGAGGAGATTCAATGCCATCACCATCAAAGTATTGGCCTTGCGAGGAAATGTTACAACCATTTCAATTTTCTCCAAGAACTACTCAGAATGTTTTTCAAGCCGAGATTGATCCTAAATTTCCTATGGATGAAGCAAACCCAGTTTATGACATTCATTTGATTCCCACTCCACATCAGTTGGAATATGGGTCTCATATGTCAATTGAGCCAACAATTGACAAGGATATCGGTACAAATCTCGATAATCCTCACATTATCAAACTAGGGGAAGGTTTATCCCCAATTGAGCAAGATGATTTCACAAGAGCATTGAAAGAAAGGATGAATACTTTTTCTTGGTCCTATAAAGATATGTCAGGACTGGAACCAAATCTAGTCACTCATAATCTTACATTGGATCCAAAGATAAAACCAGTCAAGAAAAAATTGCGCAAGATGCACCCAACAATAGCCTTAATGGTGAAATATGAATTGCAAAAGTTGTTGGACGCTGATTTCATCATCTCAGTAGACTATCCACCATGGGTTTTGAACATGGTTCCCATCAAGAAGCTTGATGGGAGGATTCGTATTTGCACTGACTTTAGAGATCTTAACAAAGCGAGTCCTAAGGATGAATTTCCCTTACCTAACATTGATGTGTTGGTAGGCGTTGCAACAGGAAATGAAATGCTTTCCCTCATGGATGGTTTCTCTCGATATAATCAAATACATATTAATCCAGAAGATCAGATCAAAATGACGTTTACAATACCTTGGGGAACATTCTATTATAAGGTCATGCCTTTTGGCCTTAAGAATGCAAGAGTCACTTATCAACGAGCCATGGTATATATCTTCCACGACTACATGCATAAGATTTTGGAAGATTACATGGATGACTTATTGGTGAAATCTTTATTGTGTCATGAGCATATCGATGTATTGAAGGTTCTAGATCGCCTCATTGAGCACAATGTTAGGCTTAATCCCAAAAAGTGTGTCTTCGATGTCACATCTGGTAAACTTTTGGGATTCATAGTATCCAAGCAAGGCATAGAGGTAGATCCAAACAAGATCAAGGCAATATTAGAAATGCCTCCCCCCATAACCATTAAGTAGCTATGTAGCTTGCAAGGAAAGGTCGCATCCATAAAATGCTACATAACGCAATTATCAGATAAGTGTTGACCCATGAATAGGTTGCTACACAAGGCGGTCTCATTTCATTGGGATGAAGAATTTCAAAATGCCTTTGACAATATTAAGCAATACCTGGATTCGTCGCCCATATTGGCTCCTCCGCAAACAGGAGTGCCATTCTTTTTATACATCTTAGTTACTGAGTTGGCATTGGGCACCATGTTATCCCAAAAGAATGAATTTCACAAAGAACAGACTACCTATTACATTAGCCATACACTGGTCAGCTTAGAAATCAAGTATGCATACGTTGAGAAGCTATGCTTAGCAGTGGTCTTTGCCACTAAAAAGCTATGCCATTACATGCTCAATCATACCATGTATGTCATATCTAAGGAAAATCCATTGTGATATATGATGAGTAGAACATATCACAACAGTCACACGGTGAAATGGATAATGTTGTTGATGGAATTTGACCTAGAGTTCATTGGACAAAAATCAATCAAAGGATAGGTCATATCCGATCAACTAGCAGAGGCTTCTCTCCAAGACAACCAGCCTTTGAATGTAGATCTTCCCAATGATGGAGTATTTCATATTTTAGAATCACCTGATTTTGTAGAGCCTGAGTCACAGGCCAACATAACTCTATTCTTAAACGGTTCTAAATGCGAGCAAGGAGGTGGAGTAGGTATTGTATTTTTCACATCGCAAGGGGCTCCCATACCCCTTTCGTTTAAACTCGATTTCCTATGTACCAACAACAATGTCAAGTATGAAGCCCTCATCATTGGTCTTCAGATGGCAATCACCATGAAAATCACAAAGTTAAATATTTTTGGTGATTCCTTGCTCATAGTTAATCAGGTTAAAGGAATATTCTAGTTTAGGTGTCCCGTCTTGCAAGCCTACAAAGCCCTAGTGGACAAACTTCTAGAAAATTTTGAATGGTATGATATAAAGGCACTCCCACTCCCTCGCTCATCTAATAATTTTGTGAATACAATGGCTTCCTTAGGGTTGCTAATCCCGCAAAACCATTCAGATGATATCATGACTATTCAAGTAAAAATGCTAGCGCAATCTACGACTGAGCGTGAGGAGCATAACACCACACTAGATGTTCACATGATTTAGGTTGAGCCTTCACACGAAAGGTTCTCTCAACTACACAATTATTTTAATAACACCCAATGGGGGACTCTGTTCCCTTAGAATTCTTTTGATACTAGCATAACGCTATATCTTCAAGTTCATTCTCAATCATCATTTGCACGAGATGAACATCAAAAGGATTTCACAATTCATAATATTGAGGCTTCTTCAAGGTAATATTGGGTCGTATAGATTAAAGATTATCTTAAACTAGGAAATATTTCGCTTGGATTTTTGCATGCCACAAAGTGAGCATTTAAACAAAAGGTGGCAAAATATGTCTTATTAGGAGACATAATGTATCGTCAGAGTTATGAAAGTATCCTCCTTCATTGCTTAGACTCACAAGAGTTGGCTTGGGCCATTTTCCAAGCACACGACGGTACATGTGGTGGTCACTTTAGTGGCATGGGATATTATTGGCCAACTTTAGAGCAAGATTGTTGCGCTTATGTAAAGAAGTGTGTGAAGTGTCAACATCATGCAAATTTGAGACACGTACCTTCACAGGCCCTACAACCGATGCAATCGGTCTAGAAATTTTCACAATGGGGGTTTGATTTAATTGGGAAAATATCACCTACCTCTTCGGGCCATCACATGTTTATCATAATAGGAACTGAGTACTTCACCAAATGGGTGGAAGCAATTTCCCTTACCACTATGATTGGACCTCGCATTGTGGAGTTCATGCTACATAATATCATATGTTGTTTTGGTATTCCATCCAAAATAATATCGGATAATGGAACACCCTTCAAAAATAAGGATGTGTGTGCATTAAAAACAAAGTATAACATAAAGCATAGCTTTTCCATGCCCTATTATCCATAGGCCAATGGGCAAGCAGAGGCATCAAATAAAACAGTAGTAGCCATCTTGAAGAAAATCATCAAGGAAAATTATAAATATTGGCATAATCAATTACCTATTACCCTTTGGGCCTATCGCACTAGCATTCGAATGCCCACTGGGGCAACTCTATTTTTAGTAGTGTATGGTGCTAAAGCCATCATGCCTCTGGAGTTAGAGATTTCATCGCTGCGCATTTCCATGCAGGAATTCATTGATGATGATATAGCTAGACAAGCTCGTTTAAATCAGTTAACGTTACTTGATGAACGATGTGTAAATGCCCTCGAGCATCTATAGTTTTATCAGGAACGCCTTAAGAGAGCTTACAACTTGAAAGTACACCAAAGAGATTTTCAAGTTGGTGATTTATTTCTAAAAGAAAACCAACAAAACTCAAATTTGCCCTCCAATTTATGGGACAAATTTGTAGCAAACTGGTTAGGTCCATTCATCATTACAAGCCATATTGGACCTGGAACTTATCGCCTAGCATCCATCGAAGGAAGTGAAGAGCTTGAACGAATGAATGTTGGTCATTTGTGGTCGTTTCATGCTTAGAGCACCAATAAAATGCCCCTAGGCAGTCTATGACACTTCCTTAGTGTTGATGACCGTCTAGGTCACCCAAAATGCTCCTAGTGGTCAACGACCATCTAGGTCAAATAAAAAAAGCTCCTAGACTATCTACAATCATCTAGGTAAACCATAAAATCCCTAAAGGCATATATAAGCCCTTTGGTCACAACCAAATGCCCCTGGGCAGTCTAGGACACTTCCTTATTGTCGATGACCGTCTATGTCACCTAAAATTCTCCTAGCAGTCAACGACCATCTAGGTCAAATAAAAAATCTCCTAGATTATCTACGATCATCTAGGTCAACCTTAAAAGCCCCAAAGTCATCTATAATCTCTTTGGTCACAACCAAATGCCCCTAGGGAGTTTATGGAATTTTCTTAGTGTCGATGATGGTCTAGGTCACCCAAAATGATCCTAGCGGTCAATGACCATCTAAGTCAAATAAAAATACCCCTATACTATCTACAATCATCTAGGTCAACCTTAAAATCCCCAAAGGCATCTATAAGCCCTTTGGTCACAACCAAATGCCCCTAGGCAGTCTATCATATTTCCTTAGTACCGATGACCGTCTAGGTCACCCAAAACACTCCTAGCAGTCAATGACCATCTAGGTCAAATAAAAATATCCCTAGACTATCTAAGATCATTTAGATCAACCTTAAAAGCTCCAAAGGTATCTATGAGCCCTTTGGTCACAACCAAATGCCCCTAGGAAGTCTATGGCATTTCCTTAGTGTCAATGATCGTCTAGGTCACCCAAAATGCTCCTAGCGATCAATGACCGTCTAGGTCAAATAAAAATGCCCCTAGACTATCTACGATTGTCTAGGTCAACCTTAAAATCCCCAAAGGCATCTATAAACCCTTTGGTCACAACCAAATACCCCTAGGCAGTCTATGGCATTTTCTTAGTGTCGATGACCATATAGGTCACCCAAAACGCTTCTAGCGGTCAATGACCGTCTAGGTCAAATAAAAATACCCCTAGACTATCTATGATCATCTAGGTCAACCTTAAAATCTCCAAAGGCATCTATAAGCCCTTTGGTCACAACAAAATACCCCTAGGTAGTCTATGGCATTTCCTTAGTGCCGATTATCTAGGTCACCCAAAATGCTCCTAGCGGTCAATGACCATCTAGGTCAAATAAAAAAGCTCCTAGACTATCTACGATCATATAGGTCAACCCTAAAAGCCCCAAAGGTATATATAAGCCCTTTGGTCACAACCAAATACCCCTAGGTAGTCTATGGCATTTCCTTAGTGTCGATGACCGTCTAGGTCACCCAAAATGCTCCTAGGCGGTCAATGACCGTCTAGGTCAAAATAAAATGCTCCTAGACAATCTACAATCATCTAGGTCAATCCAAAAAGCCCCAAAGGCATCTATAAGCCCTTTTGTCCCCATAAAACATCCCTAGGTGGTCTATAACCATCTAGGTCAAACTAAAACGTTCCTAGGCAGTCTACAATTGACTAGGTCATCCCAAAATATTCCAAAGGCGTCTATAAGCCCTTTGGTCACCCAAAAGCCGTAATGGCATTCATTAAGCCCATTGGTCAACCTGTATATACATATATATCAAAAATACAAAAATATCATTAAAATCATCAAAATACAAAAATATTGCTTCATTGCACTTCATATAAACTACATTAGGCATACTCATCATTGCATTATGCATCATTCCAAATTGATCATACATGTCTAGCACTAGGTCTGTACACTAGGCATTTGTTAAAATCATTGTTATTATGAGTCAATATTACCACATGTTTACATTACATATACCATTTACATTTACATTATATGTTTGTTTCCCATCACTTAGCCATTGTTAGTAAAACATAGTTAAAGTTTTCGGTCACTCAACCATATCTAGTTGTCTTCTCAGATTTTGTAGAAATCTATCATGATTTTTAGAAGGTAGAATCCTGCTTAGATAATGCTTGATATACATCAAAATACCAACACATTTTCACATTAATAAATCCAAGTCTAGCACAAGGAAATATGAAAACTATAAAAGTGGTCTAGGTTACTTTCAAGCGAAAAGGTTATCTTGCTCATCCCCCTATGCAAATGGTTCAAAGATGCTGAGAATTGACAAAAGGACAAGTTCCTCCTTACCCATAAATCCCTTGCTCTACACTGGAGAAATTATCCCAAAGAGAAATATCAAACAGTGATTATCATCACTTCAAAATATGCAAAAAGAAACAATGATTATTATCACTAGAAAAAGCAAAAAGCAACAGTGGTTCTCACCACTACAAAAATCCCTTGCTCACCAAATCAAAAATGAGCAACTCCCTTGAGAACGTCAAAATTAAAAGAAAAGAAGGGAGTCTTGAACTTGAATCCCTGGAATTCTCAACATTAGAGAACCATAAGGTGATCCTCATTATAGTTTTGTTGGATAGCCTACTTGTTAATGGCGGTAGCCTCCCATATGACGATATGTCTGTCACTTAAGCAACTTGCTTAGGTATATACCAATGTTTGAATGTGGATGAGCTAGCTTTTTGTAACCTAGATTACCTAGTAGTCTAATCCAACTAAGTACAAAACTTAGGATAATGAGATTTGCAGGGCGACTTCTAATACCGATGGGCTGAGTGAATCCCATTTCCACTAGGATAACATTATGCGTTATCATGGTAATGAATTCATACATACACACAGGGATATTGATTATCTCGGTTATCTTAGTAGGTGCATACTTTTTCAAAATATCTTGTATATTTATTATATGACTTTTGATTAGGTAACTAGAGTGTTTGTGTCTCTTCAAAACTATCCAATAATATCATATCATATTACATTATCCATTTCATTTTACATCATGTTGTCACATGTTTGTGAAAGTTGCAAAATACAATACATAAATGCTAAAATAACATGAAAATAACAAAGATACACTTTGTACAGTCTATGGTGCTAGAATATAATGCATCAAATAGTCATCACAAATCCATCATACAAAATTAAATCACATCAATCATTACATAAAATCATACACATTTTTTCCTTATAAACTTTTGTTTCTTAAGTGATGTTCATGAAATAGGATAGATACCGGGTAAATATTAGCAATAATATTTAAATGGCCACTGACTATTTTTTGCATATCTTTTAAATTACAAAAGCATATAGAGAAAGCTTACACATCTACATATCATCAACTCACATCATCTGATAAATACATGCATCCATAATAGATATTTATCAAAAGCATCATAAAGCATAGAATAAGCATACATATCATAAAGCAGTAAAAGATGACATAATGATAAAAGCAAAGTCATACATGTATATGTCTATATGTAAAAGCCAAAAGCTACATCATAGTCCATAAACTGTCCGTCAACTACAATAAAAGTGAGTCCTCAAACTTTATAAAACCAAAAAAGACCAAAAAGAGCCATCAGAGTCTGCTGGCCATGGTCACGCAGGACCAATACCTCGACTCTCTCCTCTACCCTCAATATGAGTCCGTCATGAGCTCCTAGACCTACTTCCCCCATACCTTCTACCTCCAAAAACCTCCATCCTCCATGCAGAGCTCGAAGCCCTCACCTGTGTGGATGACAGCCATGTATCGCTCCTCTAGCTATGCTATGATCCAATAGCTAATGCTCGATCTGGTATGTGCCCCTTAAGGTGCAATATCTCATACTCCATCATATCCATGTAGGTGAACTCCTCTCGATACCAATTCTGATAGGTCATGACAAAATCCTAGATATATACCATATCCTCCTACATCATGGCTAACTCGCCACTACTAGACTCCTCATGGCTAGGACCCTGTCTACAAACCTATGCCTGAAGTGTAGCTATCAATGCTACATGCCTCTCCATATCAAGTTGTGCACTCTGCACCTGTGCTTGTAGTAAAACCTTATCACTCTACAACTTCATAATTGTGGCATCTTGTACTGCTAACTGTACCTGCATATCTTGATCCCCAAGGTCATCCTTATCAAAGCCTACTGGATCATGTACGTCAATCAACTCCACCCTATCTGTTGACACACACTGATGCACAACTCTCTCACCTGTATATGCCTCATCATCTAGAGACTCACCAAAACCCTCCTCATCTAGAGAACCCCTAACTACACCTGCTGCCCTTGTAGTTGCATACCCACCTAGTTGTCCCTCCCCTCGTCATTTTCGTATGACCCACCATGCGTCATACTCATCTGTAGTGCCTACATCATCTAAATTAGAAACTACCACCTTAGGATCTGACTCCTCTCCCAATGCCTCTACAACCGGCCATGCTAGAGTCTTATTATCCTCATGATGACGGTAGACCATCGACTCCCTAGGTAACCCCTGGCATAGCCCGAACTGTCGTAGCACACAATCATAAGATAATTAATCTCACTCTGTCCCATGTCAGCCTATCATCCATCTACCTCGCCAAACTCGGTGTAGCTATCTCAGCCTCCCTCTAGTCAGGACACTCCCTATAATGCCTTCACTCAATGTCTTCCACCCTGAGCCAGGAAAAAGGCTCTACATAGTGCTCAACCTCCCCAGTGTATCATCAGCTCTGGCCTACCTCACATGACCTCTTCCATAGCTTTCCATAGCCAATATCCTTGTCTAGCAGCTCTGCTCGAGGGATCCATGGTAGTCCCCATGGTCTCTCCATAATAATATGTTGTCAAGACCACACCTGTAGTAGAAATATGTAGCCCAAACCTTTCCACCCATAATATTAAATCTCATATAGCTCATCATACAACTATGCTAATAAAGTAGGACCCAATCCATCACTATGGGCTCATCCTCTGTACAGTCTACAAGAGCGAACACCAGCTCTAGTAGGTTCCATGGGAACCTAGCACCTGAAGATTTGGGTAGCAGCATGTTGTTTATCAAGGTCATCAACAGGGTGTGCCTAATACCAAGCACACCATCCTGATACCATGAAGCCACTAATATCCCTCTTTTGAGAAGATCAATCACTGCATCCTCCCAACACGCCCCAAAGTACCTCCGCACTACGACATCTCACCACTTTATAGGAGAAGACACTATCGGGTGCCCCTCTATCAAAATACGAAGTATTTGATATACATCCTCTAATGTCACTATCATATCCCCCATCGCTAAATGGAAAGTATTAGTACGAGGGTGTCATAGGTCTATTAGTGCAGTCAGATAGGCGTGGTCGCCCACCATGAGATCTAATCGCGTAACATGTTTCAAGTCAATGGCATCAAGTCATTACCAGTAAGCAGTAGTCAAATGGTCTCTAGCAACCTAAAAGAGAGTCAAAACTCTGTACCGACTCCTAACTATCTGCTCATGTAAAATAGGGTGTCAAAAATACCCTAAAAATACAAAATTTTACTATAAAAATACCAAAAAAATACATAAAAATGGGCCCTTTTTGGCCTAGTTTTTGGCCGTCCCACCCAGGTATGGCCCCCAATTTGATAGCCATCCCACCTAGTAACGGCCACCAGTTACCTTCCATTACAGGGACGGTCCCCAAAAATGGGTAAAACAGGGTCAATTTGACCCCTAAAATTGCCCTAAAAAACCATAAAAATCACTAAAAATTTGCAATTTAACCCTAATGTTTTTTGCAAATAAAACATAAATAACAGCTCAATTTCATACATTTCACTACTCCTATGGTTTCTTAACCATTAGCACAGATGTAGTATGAAAATTACAGCAAAAATCATAAAAACCCAATAAAATAGGATAGAGAAAGACATGTGGTTCATACCCATTTTGCACCGGCTCCACCGCCTGTTGCATCCACTGGATGGATCATGTTGTAGGTTGATGTTTTTACAATGCTCCGCTTCAGGATATAACTCTCCTACCTCTCTCCTCTCCAACTTCTCCAATTAGAATGGAAAAATGAGCTCATATACCCCATTTTGGGCTTATATAGATCCAAAAGAAGTCGACCACCCCTAGGTGGGATGAGCACATAGTTGGCTAGCCATCCCACCCTGGGATGGTCATAAATACTGTACTCATCCCCCCTAGGATATTCACCAAACAATTGCACTAAAAAACTTTAAAATATCAAAAACATGGTCAAAAACCCACCAAAAACAAGGCAGAATGGTCACCAAATTAGGAAGGATCAAGACTGAGCCTATAATATTTTTGGATGCATCAAAAGTCTTTATTTTACTCCCTAAGAAAGCCTCCATGGATGGACCACTCCACGAGAATGAAAATTTTAGCCTTTTGCTTCCAAAAATATTCATCAAAACAGTCAAAAATCCCCTTCAAACAGGTATATAGTACCATGGGTAAAATAGAGAGTTGTCCCAATTCAGTCATATGAGTCAAGTGACTCATCACTTTATCATTGGTCATGCCCTCATCGACTCATCGCTTGGAGGGGGTAGTCATAATAATAAATTCAAAAATCAAATCAACATTAAAACACTTAGAAGTGTAATTTCCATACATTCAAAAAAATCTTGGCTAAAGATAAATTTTCAAGCCCATGTTGGGGCAAAGAATCAACATAAGAAACAAATAGATAGGCTTGACCTCATTAAAACCTCAGGAATTGACCCATGAAAAGGTTTACAAGAACACAAGGCACCAAGACCTAGTATAATCTAAGCCCCATAAGACTGTTACTACAGCACGGCTGAAAGGTCTACCCAAAATCGATCCTTCAACTATGTCAATAGTAATGATTCTAAGAATGTATGCTCTTTCCACAATGGAGGCATCCAAATTTGATTAGGTTAATAAACAACCTTAATCATTTGACAATTTAGTGATATATTTTTCTCAGCGCTTTGTTGCACATAGCGCATCTCAAAATGGGGCATCTATAGACACCTAAATCGCGTAAATTAGATAAGACTATCAGTGCATCACATATGCCCCTCTTATCGATAATATATGGCCCTATTGGGCACCCCTCTAGGCTTGCATAAGGCTTGCATAAGGCTTGAATAAGGCTCCAAAACTTATTTTGGAGGTTTCCTAGCAGTTTTGGGCAGTTTTGGGTCACCTCTTGGTGATCGTCCCACTAAGGGATGATCACAGTTGGTGACCGTCCCACTCAAGGACGACCATCCATAACCATCCCTAGGTGGGATGGCCCCTAAAAAAAGCTTTGAAAAATTCAAAGGACATAGGAAATGGCAATTAAATACTTCTATTACCGCATCCAATCATCCCAAATTGATTGGGGACCTGCAATTAGAGTTAGGGACAGAAGATTGGGAGCCCCAAATGGGAAACCTTCCCTCACCAATGCATGTCAAGGATTAGGACACATGGCAACACCTGCCTCACATGGCAAGACTTGCCCCTTTGTCCTAGATGCCCTTTTGGGCTATAAAAATAGGTGTAGGCACCCAATTTCAAGGAGGAGAATAGAAGCATTCAAGCAATGAAGTGTTGCCCAATTTCATCCTCACCTTTTGCAAACCAAATATTACCCCCATTTGACCTTGAAACCCTCTTCAATTTAAGGCACTTTCAAGGGCAACCTAAACCTATCTTAGTAATTCCAAACCAGCCAAATTGAAGGTAGATTTGGCCCCATCTGTCGATAATACTCCCAAACCAATTTTGGACCAATTTCCTTCAGGATTGGTGGCAAAAAGAAGCTAGATATGTAACCATCCCACCTGGGGACGGTCAGTATTCAGTAGGTGTCACACTAAGGGACAGTCACAAAAAAAAAGGAATTTGGAATAAATTCCTCCATAGACCCCTTAATAATGCTTAGGTGAACCTCTGGTCCAATTTTGATGAAATTTGGAGTAGATTTGATGGCAGATTTGAGGTCTCCAATGTTGCAGGTCTAGGTGTCCCTGTTAGGGATGGTCACTATTTCTGCACACTTTTACTTTGAATATTCTATTTATATCTCTCCAAAAGCATTTAGATTAGTTTATATTGCATTTATATATCATCTAGCATAATTTCCATGTGTTGTAGATCAGTTTTGATATTGTTAGAATAACTCATTTTCTATGTTTTCAATGCTTTTATTCTATAACACAGGTGCTATTAACCTCTTTTCAATCCCTTGTGTTTAGGTGCAGGTATTATATGCAGGAGGGAGGAGCTAAGAAGACAAGAAGAACAGGTTGAAGGATAGCTCTCAATTGTGGGACGCGAGATTCACACCAATAGAATATCACCTTAAATTCTCCTTCAAGGGACTAGATCCCTTGGATATTGTAATGGAGAAATGTATCACATTTGTAAAGCCCTCAAGGGGATGCCTTGTAATCACTTTTGAAGCAATAGATGAATTAATAAAATGATAAATCCACTATATTTGTTATACATTTGCTTCATTTCATTTAGATTACATGTTTATGCTATTTCCCTTTGAATGCTTTTGTACTGCTTCTACATTGCAATAGAGTGCCCTTAAGTCGATGTTGTAAATTTCATACCTTCAAATAAGAATTAATGATCTAGGTAAAAATAGCGAAAGTATCAAGGGCTCAGTCAACTTAGCAACATATACCCCCTTCTAGAATATTGCCACCATATCGAGGAGTAGAGTACTGGGTGAACCAATAGATCACATCGACGCCATATTCCCACCTAACACCATTAATGTTTAATTTTTAAATTTATTATAGTTTATCTATAAATAGTGGAATGCTCATCATTACCAAGAGCGGCTCTTTGGCCATTACAATTCTCATGTAATACTTTTCATTGTTGTATAAATACAAGAATACTATTGTTTGGTTTCCAATATTATTCTTACATTTCATGTTAAATGTGAATGTGTATTTCTACTTTCATTGCTTGAGTGTTTCTCATTTAATTCTGCTAAACTAGATTTTCGTGGGGTCCACTCAGTGGTTCTGGAATTTGTATTTACAATTGTTGGGGTTTATTTTTGTAAAAATCCATTTGAAAAGGAGCGCTTTAATTCTAAATCCTGGATTTCATGCACCCACCCGTTAGTCTTGGAATTCACCTTGAGCCCATTGCATCGATCATTGAAGTAAGAACTTGGTTGGATTATTTGTTAGGTAGTATGCTTGTGTTCATCGAAGACGATGTTGAGGACACATGCATCTTGATGCGGTCATATCTCATCCTTGTGAGTTCTAGCTATGACCTCCCTTTTATTTCCTTTGCATATCTCCCATTTTTCCTTTCCCTATTAGTGGCGCAAGTAGCTAGAACCACCATAGAGGAATCAGTCTTTTCGAAGATCGACCACCCTACCTTAGTGATGGTCGTTCGATGTTGGCGTAGGTCTGCCCCCACCCTAGTTTTGGATCTTCAACCAATATTTTTTGGTGACTTTTCTAGGGAACTCATCAAATTTTTATGTTCTAGGAGGTCAGAGTTTGGTGATACTTTGATTTACCCATATCTTCTCAAATTACATGGTGACTCCTCTACGTAGTAGATCCAGATCACATGACTAGTTGTCCCATTTAATGTGTTGAAATATTCAATATCCCAAAGTAATAAAGGTTTGATGAGTAGCCTTGACCTCATAAGCGAAGAAAGTATGCTCATCTAGTGACTCCAACCTGGTGACAGTATCCAAAGGGTCTGAGGAACCAATAGTTCAATGGTTGGGTTCAATTTTCCTTTCTAGAATGATGTTGGTCGTCTCAATATCCCTAATTTGCATGATATCCTAGAGTTTGCTCTCGACGCTTTATCCAAATACGATGGCATTAGAGGGACAATGAAGGAGCACCTAGAAAATGTGGCTTCCTTGGCCACCCTGCATAATATCATGCACGAAGATGTCATGATCAAGTTGCTTGTTTCCTCCCTTGAAGGCAGAGCATTACTCTGGTACAAAACCTTGCAACATAGAAGCATCTCCACATGGGTAAACTTGGTTGAACCCCTCCTGGATGTGTTTGGTAAACTTGAAGACATTTTTTAGCTACTAACTCAGTTCACATTTATCATAAGGAACCCTCTTGAAAGTGTGGCAAATAACATTCATTTTGATGGAAGTTGGAAGAGAATTCCTTGCTTACTCCTCCCATCCTCTACACAAGCTTATATTTTCTACATTCGAGCATTCAGCTTTGATATTGCTCTCATCCTATCACAATCTAGGTAATTCATATTCCCCTAACTTTACGAGGAAGCTATCAAAGTTGATTGGGTTCTAGTAGGGATGTTGTGGCCATTACAGACTTGCACGAGTGTTGCCATAATGACGCTTATGCCAGGTCAAGTAGCAGGGCCATCCCAAGAGAAATAGTACCATGGCATCCACCTGTAACTTAGTAGATCACCCCCAGGTCCAAGTGGAACTCACAGGATGAGTACATTGTAGGATGCAACAACCAAGACCCAATGATGGCAAAAGAACAGATAATGAGGTTGGAACAACAACATAGTCTCCAAAAGGAGCAACATTAGAGTCATTCCTTGACATTCTACCACAAGTCAAACAAAATAATCTAGCAACATTAGTTGCCATTTTGTTTTATAACAACCTGAGTACCAAGGTGCTCAGGTGGAGTAATAATAATAATCATGACCTAATCGTAATTTTGAGCCGCTATGGATAGTGCCAACTGAGATACAAGTAGCAACTCAAATACAATATAGTCTGGTCTAGCCACTACATATTCATAGGATGAAGCATCGAATCTTTAGCTCGGGCATACCTACCATATCACAATTTTGTGTAAATACACGATAAATAAATAAAAAATCGTGTGATAAACATGGTTGTTATGGTGGCATCATCTTTTGCTTGTGACTTACAGGGGAAATAATCTTGCAAAAAATTACCATCTGGTCAAAGTGCCAGAAATTTCCAGAGAGTAGAAGAGGGTTCCCTGAGACCTCTCTTGGAATTATAACATTTTCCCTCTATTTCTTTGTTATCCTCCTATTTTTCTTCCCCCTTGTTTGTTTTTTGTTGTTGTTGTGACCCCATAGCCCAATGGATGCATCTAGCAATTACCAAGGCCTCTTATCTCGTCCTTGGGAGTTACATGAAGAAAATTTTGAGTAGATCCACCACCCTCAGATAGATAAAAAAATGAGAGCACAAAATAGGGCAAATACATTATAAATAGTGCTCTACGACTAGCTACGAGTGTGGCCAGGAAGTGTAAGTCATAAAGTGCAGTTGAAGCAAAATGGCCTCATTGTCGATAACAATTAATAAAAGAGGGTCCTTGTTGGATTGTGTAAGAAAGAAATCTTGTGACAAGAGAGGTGAATATTAGTGATAATCTATTTGCTCTTGGAATGTTTTAGCTCCTTGGTGGGCTGTGTGTAAGGGGATTCAATCCGTGGGAGTGACTTGTGGTCTACACCCTATCAGTTTCTCTTGATGAGCCTCAGATTTTTTTTCCCTTTGTGTCTTCTCCATTCCTCTCCCTCCCCATTCTTCCATCTTCCTTTTGCCTTTGTTATCTGCAACTCTTTAGGTTGTTGTCCTTCTTCCTCATGCTCTAGATGTTTTTCTGATTTCTCTTATCTTTGCTACTTTTTGGCTTTCTTTTCCTTATCATCCCCTATTGTCTCTACTTTTTGTCACCTTTCTCCCTTTCTTCCTCTTAATGTCCCACTATGTTGAGTGTGTCATTTCTTCTGATATCTCTTCTTGTCCCACAACCTATCCAAGTTGCTCTTGTTTGTGTTTTTCTCTTTCCTAGTTGTTGTTTCCTCTTCTCCCCTGTCTCTTTGTTTAGTATGTTGTATTTCCTATTGTTCCTAGGTCCTTTTTCTCCACAAGGTGGAAAACCCCTGTGAGTTTCCATAAGTGTGGGTGGAATTTTTCCTCTCTTCACGTAATATTTTCTTCTTTAAGATGATGCTTTTAAAATATTCTCCAAGTTTTGAAGCATTGGTGCTTGGGTAGAAGATAAAGGCAACAATAGTAGTGATGGGTGGAAACTAGTAATAGGTGGGCAAAAATTTGTTTAAAGAAGGCGGGATGAAAAAAGGAAGTGGGTGGATGTTTAGGCCCTAAATTCAAGCGATGCGATCCAAAAGACCCATCTGCTTGTTGGGTGAACATTTCAACCAACCAACATGGGTGGGGATATTGTAAAACCCCACCCACAAGAAATATAGAGCCCCCACCCATGGTTAGGCAGGACTTTGGAGCACAAATTGGGCAGAACTTTGAGCAAATGACCGTCCAACATCTAGACTCCCACCGTTATCTAAAAATTCAAAATAAGGGATATTTACTACTGCAACTGCCTAGTACCAGTTGTGTGTATGTAGAGGTGATTGATTTGAAATGCACTGCCTCTAAGATAATCAATTTTAGTCATTCACCACCAAACCAGAAGACTATCGACTAGACATAGGGGTAGAGTAGATAAGAATTAATAATTTGGGCAAAATTGGTAGTAGTATCAAGGGCTCAGATCAACCCAGGAGCATCTACCTCCTTCTAGAATATCGCCACCATCTCGAGGAGTAGAGTATTGGGTGAACCAATAGATCACATCGACACCATATTCCTGCCTAACGCCATTAATGTTTAATTTTTGAATTTATTATAGTTTATCTATAAATAGTGGAATGTTGGTCATTTCCAAGCGTGAGTCTTTAGCCATTACAATTCTCATGTAATACTTTTCATTGTTGTATGAATACAAGAATACTATTATCCGGTTTTCAATCTAGTTCTTACATTTCATGTTAAATATGAATACATATTTATGCTTTCATTGCTTGAGTATTTCTTATTTAATTTTGCTAAACTATATTTTATGGGATCCACTCGATAGTTCTGGAATTCATATTTACAATTGGGTTGGGGTTTATTTCTACAAAAATTTATTTGGACGAGAGTGCTCTAATTCTAAATCTTGGATTTGATGCACCCACCCATTGATTCTAGAATTTTCCTTGAGCCTGCTGCATCGATCGTTGAAGTAATAACTTGGTTGGGTTATCTGTTAGGTAGTATGCTTGTGTTCGTCGATTGTGGTGTTGAGGATGCATGCATCTTGATGCGATCATATATCGTCCTTGTGAGTTCTAGCTACAACCTCCATTTTATTTTCTTTGCCTCTCTCCCCTTTTCCCTTTCCCTCTTAGCGGTGTAGGTAGCTAGAACCACCATCAAGAAATCAACCTTCTCCAGAGATCAACCGCCCTACCTTTGCAATGTCATTCGATGTTGGTGCAGGTCCGACACCACCCCGCTGCCAAGTCCCAGACCAACAAGGGTCTTCCAAGAATCTCTTGCTAACTTTACATATGTTATTCTAGGGAATAGATTTTTATCTAAATCATACGAGATATGGTACAAAGTTAGTGAGTTTTTTTTCCTTAGTCTACCTATCATTATGTGGCACAATAGCCCAATCTATTGGCTCTTCATAACCAACATTAACTATTTTCCATAAGTCCTTCCCTATCAATAAAGTTCTCATTTTTATACTTGTGTAATCATAATCTTATCCATTGAATTTTGAAACTAAATGTGTATTTGTGTTGGCCATGATCAATTGTAAGAGAGATCTACAACAAAAACTTCTTTCAACCTAGATATTGATCAACCTTACGCTCTCATACTAAATAAAGAAAATGAAAAATGCAAGTTGCTCTTTTCTAGTCAAGAAGAAGATCAAACACAATTGATAACAACCAGTATAAAATTGAAAAACTAAAAAGCTTCTATAAAGCATAAAACAACACAATATTTTGAATAAGAAAATGCAACTATAACATGTATGAGATAGCAACATTTTTAGAATAAAAACATAATCTATGAATTATAAATCACCAATGGTTGTAGCACAACAAAAACAAACTCATAATATCTTAATAAGCAATACAAATATATCACAACTTAGATGTAGCAGAAGTGGAGTAAGACTTTGTTATTATGGACTTGATAATTAAATAATTTTACATATACACAAGCTAATATAGTTGCTATAGTAATCACATAGCTATAACAAAGCATTAAACATGCTAAACATGACTAGTTATGATAATTATGATCAACTACCTATTAAGCTAAAGATGTGGATGAAATTTGGACAAGTGTGCAATTGTAGAAGACAAATTATAAGCATCTAAAAATCATTCAGTTGTAAACAATAGTCGTACAACTATAAAAATACCTAATGACTAAGTATACAATATCATGGATAACTTCAACACATCAACAAACTAAATAATTGGGCAAATAAGCAACCAGGTAGCAATCTAGCATGAATTGGTTAGCATCATTTTCCAACAAAGATTGAGCCTCTCATAGTGTATTGTTGCCTTTTTGGATAGAGCAAAGAATATACATTCATGGACGAGTGGTCTACAATGCCTTGTTATGTAGGATTAAACATCTTATTAATACTTTTATTACATAATCCCATTTGGTTCTAAGCCTACTTGGTGCTTCTTTTGTTGCTTGAGTGTTGTCAAGGTCTATCTTGGCATGAGTTCAAGGAATTGAATCTCATCCTCTTTGATTCTTGTTTTGGTAGAGTGCGTTATGGAACATCCTTCATAACTATTATGACATCCAAACCAATTTTCTTGTTATTTTTGGAGCTTACTGATCAATTAGCATTTGACCCTTGGTCAACACTAACTTGAAAAATGCCTAGTTATTAACTCTATCTGTAGCAAACTACTAGGAACCTTCATATAAAATAAGATTAACTGATGTAGCAATGCAAGAATTGATGGAAATATTCATGAATTAAAATAATTAAATGATCACCCAGGTGTTGTAGGTGAGTTGGAGAGGAGAGGGCAATCCTCCAAGGGAGGTCCCAGGTTCGAATCTCCACACTACCAAAAAGCTGAATTGGGTACCCAAAATCCAATTGATAATGTTGGTGCGGGTAGGGTTGGGTGCGACTCCCGGGTGACTTTGACGGTGTAGAATCCCCTATTCGTGGTCTCTCAGACCAAGGCGGACCCACAAGGGTTTTTTTGCTTAAAAATAATAATAATAATAATTAAATGATCACAAAAATTAAAGCTATAGAAGTGCTCGTAAAAAATAATTGAATGGAAATAACAACAAAGTTATTTAATCAATAAAAATAGATATTGTAGACCTCTTCGAGGGGGTAACCTCCTTAGAAGCAAAGATCTGATACAAAATTATAAAATACGAGACGCCTTCTACTTCGAACCCATGTTCTTATATAGACTCTTACTTACCCTAACCCTAATGCTCAAGGGTCAAACCATATGAAAGAGGGGACCCAATCCACTAACTCCTAATTTCAATAAAAGTAATGGTTACATCATAATGGGCCCATGTAAACTAAGCACCCATGGTGCAAACATAACAATAGTAGTAGACAAGTACATAGTGTAGACACCAAAACAGCACCAATCCGATTAAGTGACTACAAACACTGATCGCATTGACATACACAGCTTTCAGGGCAGCCCTCAGAGGTCAAACAGTGGTCCTAGCCACTCACACAGCAGTTTAGAAGGTCAAAAAATGAGCAGAGCAAAGTTGGTCGCTTTAACAAGCCTTCGTTAAAACAAAGTCAAAAGCAAGCCTTTAATCAAAAGCAAAACTTTAAACTTCAGGCCTTAAGCGAGAACAAATCTTAAGCAAACTTCAAATGCAGGCAAGCCTTAATCAAAGGGGAACCTTGGCCTTAGACGTCGCGAAATCATGACACCTAAGGGCCAAAGGGGAACCTTGGCCTTAGACGTCACGAAATCGCGACGCCTAAGGCCCAAAGGGGAACCTTGGCCTTAGATGTCGCGATTTCGTGCATCGCAAAATCGTGACACCTAAGGCCCAAAGGGGAGCCTTGGCCTTAGATGTCACGATTTCGCACGTCGCAAAATCGTGACACCTAAGGCCCAAAGGGGAACCTTGGCCTTAGATGTCGCGATTTCGCGCATCGCGAAATCGCAACACCTAAGGCCCAAAGGGGAGCCTTGGCCTTAGATGTCGCGATTTCGTGCGTCGTGAAATCGCGACACCTAAGGCCCAAAGGGGAGCCTTGGCCTTAGATGTCGCGATATCATGATGTCGCGATATCGCGACACCTAAGGCCCGAGGGGAGCCTTGGCCTTAGATGTCGCGATATCGCGACACCTAAGGCCCGAAGGGAGCTTCGGTCGAGGGTGTCGCGATATCGCGACGTCGCGATATCATGACACCTAAGGCCCAAAGGGGGAACCTCGGCCGAAGTGTCGCGATATCGCGACGTCGCGATATCGCGACACTTCGGCATTTTGCGCTTAAAGCAAAAGCATTCAAAGGCATCAATCAGAGACGGACTTCAGCATGGTCGCCACGTGGAAGGCATGGCCGCCACGTGGCGTCACTGCATATCATTTTTTAAAAAGAGACCCCATGGGTCTGTAGAACGGCGGACTTCACCAACTGCATTAATGAGACGAGCAGTTTCAACAGCAAATCCGATCCGAGGCCATGCCTCATAACTACTGACGTGAGTTCCTAGCGATAATCTCAGTGCGAGCCATGTCTCATAAATCACCTGACAAGGGTCAAATCTCAGCGGCCCCTATGGATTTAGGGTTTGACATTAATGTTTTAGAGGCGAAATCCTCTATAAAAACTAGTTCAATGCAATGTAAAGAGGACCGACGAAGCATTTTCGAAACGCAACGAAGTGCTGCTCATCCAGAGACCCGATTGCTTCCTGTAGGATTCATTTCTTCTACACTCTTGATCTCTTTCGTATGAGAGGTTAGTGAGTGGTTTTCTGGAAGCGTGGATCTGAACTTTAGAGCCCGACAGTAGACACAGTATTCTACCAATTCGACGACACCACGACCTGAGAGATTTCGGGCCCTTCCTTAGTGGATTGGCGTCGAAACCAAGCTTTAACGCGGGCGGCCCGCTTGGGCATCCCACGCAAGTTCTGCGTTAAATTAATATATGTTGTTTTCAAGTATATTAAAATAGTTCATGTTTTTAGTTAATTTAATATATGCTATTTTTTTAATATATCCTACAAAACTAATAGTATTTGAACAGCTTATGTTTTACGTTGTTTAAATAAACTTTACGTTAGAACGTATCATGCAATACGTTATACGTTCGAATGTATCTTGCAATATGTCTCATTGAATATTATCTTGAAATCATGTATTTCGAATGTTTTTCTGCATTACGTCCTCTAATGTTTACTTGGACAGCCTGAGTTATTTTATTCGCGTATTTAATCAATCTCTGCACGTACTTCTTTTAAACGCTTTATCCTTTAGTCACAGGTGCTACTAAATAGTTTACTATTTCTTTGAATGCAGGAAGAATAGCAGGAACAAAGATTCATCAGCAACCAGCGGCGGCAACATTTTGGCCTGCCCGTTTCAAATGTGGGCATGCGGAAGGAGATCACTATTCATCTGTTGTAACTGAAAATATGTAACTGAGGAGATGTATTGTAACCGAGTCGGCATCATATTAATAAAAAGGGTTGTGTTCCTGCTATTGATTTGATTACATCCGTGTTATTACATGCATTAAACTAGTTTTGTTTTTATTGCATATTAGTGTTTCTTTTATTTTCGAAATCTCATGCTTTCAGTGGCGACGTCGCGATATCGCAACACTTCGGCATTTTGCGCTTAAAGCAAAAGCATTCAAAGGCATCAATCAGAGACGGACTTCAGCATGGTCGCCACATGGAAGGCATGGCCGCCATGTGGCATCACTATGTATCATTTTTTTAAAAAGAGACCCCGTGGGTCTGTAGAACGGCAGACTTCAACAACTGCATTAATGAGACGAGCAGTTTCAACAGCAAATCTGATCCGAGGCCATGCCTCATAACTACTGACGTGAGTTCCTAGCGATAATCTTAGTGCGAGCCATGTCTCATAAATCACCTGACAAGGGTCAAATCTCAGCGGCCCCTACAGATTTAGGGTTTGACATTAATGTTTCAGAGGCAAAATCCTCTATAAAAACTAGTTCAATGCAATGTAAAGAGGACCGACGAAGCATTTTCAAAACGCAACGAAGTGCTGCTCATCCAGAGACCCGATTGCTTCCTGTAGGATTCATTTCTTCTACACTCTTGATCTCTTTCGTATGAGAGGTTAGTGAGTGGTTTTTTGGAAGCGTGGATCTGAACTTTAGAGCCCGACAGTAGACACAGTATTCTACCAATTCGATGACACCACGACCTAAGATATTTCGGGCCCTTAGTGGATTGGCGCCGAAACCAAGCTTTAACGCGGGTGGCCCGCTTGGGCATCCCACGCAAGTTCTGCGTTAAATTAATATATGCTATTTTCGAGTATATTAAAACAGTTCATGTTTTTAGTTAATTTAATATATGTTGTTTTTTTAATATATCCTGCAAAACTAACAGTATTTGAACAGCTTATGTTTTACGTTGTTTAAATAAACTTTACGTTAGAACGTATCATGCAATACGTTATACGTTCGAATGTATCTTGCAATATGTCTCATTGAATATTATCTTGAAATCATGTATTTCGAATGTTTTTCTGCATTACGTCCTCTAATGTTTACTTGGACAGCCTGAGTTATTTTATCCGCGTATTTAATCAATATCTGCACGTACTTCTTTTAAACGCTTTATCCTTTAGTCACAGGTGCTACTAAACAGTTTACTGTTTCTTTGAATGTAGGAAGAACAGCAGGAACAAAGATTCATCAGCAACTAGCGGCGGCAACATTTTGGCCTGCCCGTTTCAAATGTGGACATGCGGAAGGAGATCACTATTCATCTGTTGTAACTGAAAATATGTAACTGAGGAGATGTATTGTAACCGAGCCGGAATCATATTAATAAAAATGGCTGTGTTCCTGCTATTGATTTGATTACATCCATGTTATTACATGCATTAAACTAGTTCTGTTTTTATTGCATATTAGTGTTTCTTTTATTTTCGGAATCTCATGCTTTCACATAGTAATAGTTATGTTAGGATAGGGTTCTAACATGCCCTCCTCCTTCAATAAGCTTTGTCCTCAAAGCTTGAGGATACTAAAACTACTATTGTAGTTGAAGCGGATCCCAAGTAACATCTTTTAGCCATAGTCCATGCCATTGTACCAAGATATTGGTGAGAGTGTAGTTGTAAAGTGTGTGTGTATTTTGGTCCAAAATATTCTCAAGTTCTAATATGATCAAGCCTTCCTCATCTAATTGGGTTAGTGTAGACTACATCTATATATGGTTTCAAAGGATCTTATTTAAAAATAAGACATGAAAAAATAGATGTATCTTGTAAGAAGGCAATAATTCTAACCTGGAGGTCATAGGGCCAACCTGCTAGAGCACTTTATATGGTCTATATACTTTTCGTGTTAACTTTTGACTACCACATAGTTTTAGTGATGACTACTTGCAGGAATATAGGCATAGAAAAAATATGTCCATGATGTAAAAACTATGCTCAAAATGGTGTTTATATTCTTGTTTTCACATATGGTTCTACATCATGAGCAAAATGTCTTTAAGATTTTGAAGTAGTCGTGCATGCTTCATGAGAGTGGAATTCATTGCTTGAACCTTGGAACTACCTAGAATGCATGATAGGAGTGATGGTGGTGGTTGTCCATAAACTACTTCATATAGTGTCATCTTGGTGGAGTGATAGGAAGTATTATACCACCACTCAACCAAAGGAATCCATTTGACCCAATGAGTCGATTACTTAGATGCAAAGCAACATAGATAAGTCTCTAAGCACTTATTGACAATTTCAATTTGTCCATCAATCTATCGATGATATGTTGAGTTCATATTGAGTTGTGTCCTATGAAAATTGAACAATTCTTACCAAAAATGGCTAGTGAATGTGAGGTCATGATTGGATATGATGGACTAGGGCATGCCATGAAGATAGAATATTAAATCAAGGAATATTTAGGCAATAGTTGAGGCTTTGTAAGGATGAGTTAGAGGACAAAAATGAGTATACTTATAGAGACGATCGACCACCATGAGCATGACTATTTTGCCTCAAAAATTTAGGATCCATTTAATAAAATCCATGGAAATATTTTTTTCAAATGGTCTTTGGGATTAGAATAGGTTGGAGTATGCCCAAATTTGTGAACAATTTTTCCCTTAATGCACTGATTGCATTAAATATCTTGATATCCTCTTTCATGCCTACTTAGAAAAAGTGTGTTTAGCCTATTCACAAGTTTTTGATAAGACTAAATGTCTTGCGTTAAAAGAAGCATGCATTTTCTATATTATGGACTCATGGAGTAGCAAATTTATAGGGAGAATTAGGTGACCCGATATCATAGAAATTATTTATCCTATGTATATCCTAGCAAGAGTCAAAATCAATTTGAAGTTGTTGAATTAGTGATTGCAACATGGAATATTGGGTCACTTCTTGAATCTAGTGGATCCATTAAGGGAATGGAGCATATATGACACATAACATACTCTATCCTTGCATCGGCAAGATAGTGCATTGACATCATTATCCTTGTCGTTCATATAAGTGATCTCATGGTTGTACCCAATAATTTGGTAACCCATTTTGTTGTTCTAGTGTAGATACACTCTACTCAAGAAAGTACTTAAGTTTGTGATGGTTTTTTTAATAAAAAATATCACCTAATAAGATAAGTCCTCCATTGGTTTACAACAAGTAGGATCACCATCATGTTCGAATAACACAAGCTTATACTGAGAGGGAGGGTGAACAATATAAGACCACTTTTTACTTTTCTTTCCCAATCAATATTATGCAATTTATAGATAGCAATATCAATAGCAATAATCAAAGCAATGTACCAATCACCACACACAATAAAGACACCAAATTTACATGGTTCACCCAATGTGGGCTACTCCACGAAGAAAATATTTTACTAAAAACTTTCTCAATCAATCTCTTGGGAATCCTTTCCCTATTACAATGTTTATGGACCTCTGTCCAAAGGAGACACCAATCCCCTTAATCAATTTCATGGATATCTATCCACAGGAGAACTCCTTTCTCCTCTTGCTCCAGTTGGTGATCTTCTAGAAGAACTGTTGCCCCCACTGCTCTGGCTAATGGATCTCTATCCATTGAAGACACCTGTCCTCACTACCCTAGCTAATGGATATCTATCCACTGGAGACTATTATCCTATGTACTCTGTCACCTCCAAAGCTCTATCTCAAATTTGTACTAAACACAGTCCTTCGGTCTAGCACAAATATATCCTCGATCTCTATCCTCTGATCTGCACTAAACATAGTCCTTCAATCTAGCATAAATATGTCCTCAATCTCTATCTTCAAGCCTTAATACAAATATTGACTTAGTCTCAAATAAACTCTGCTATATCTACCCCAAACCTTAACTCACGGTTTTAACAAATCAATCAATCAACTCTGCTCTCAAGTCTTCTCAATGACTTGTCTCAAATATTCCTTGTAAGCTTCCACAAAAGCTCACACTAATTTGTCCACAAGTCCTCTCTAGAACTTGTCCAAATATGCTCAATAAGTCCTCACAAGAACTTATCCAAATCTGCTCTCAATTTGTATTGTAAGCTTCCACAAAAGCTTACCCAAATCTGTCCACAAGTCTTCTCAAAGACTTGCCTCAAATATGCTCAACAAGTCCACACTAGTTTTTTTCTAATCTCATATAAACATAAAGAGAATTTTTAGAGACTTAATATGCTCTATACTCATCACAATGCTCAATTACTTTCAATCACTCTTTCAGAAACATATAGAGAATTGTTAGAGACTCAATATGCTTCACATTCATCTCAATGCTCAATCACTTTCAATTATTCTTTTAGAAACATACAGAGAATTGTTAGACTCAATATGCTTCACATTCACCTCAATTCTCAATCACTTTTTCAAATAAATTCATAATATAGAATAGTTTGTTTTATAGAACTTGAACAATCACTTCACACATCCACTTGACTAGGCTTAACCAACTCTACTCAACCAATCACTCAATGAAACAATCATTTCTTACAAACCCTAGTCCAAGCATATGAACACTCACTCAAAATATTTTCAACAATGCTTATCAACCAATCTCACATAACAATGATACTCATGTTCTTTTCAAACCCTAGTTCAAGTTCTTCACTTAACCAATGGCTTCAACAACAATGCTTATCAAACAAGGTTTTAACAACTGAAAACCTTGAAGTATTAACTCAACACACTCAATAAGGAAACCTAATTAAGTCCTTTTCACTCCAAACTTTTTTTCCAAAAAATAATCAGTCAAATAAATTATGGAAGAATGTGCCCATACCTTTTTCTTGATGATGAAGGAACCTCAAAAATCTACCACAACCACAAACACTTCTTTGTCAAGCTCAAGGAAGTTATAAGATGATAAACTCTCTCAAAAATACAATGTAAATATCAAAACATACATACACCTTATTACTCCATCTTGAAGAAAGCATCCATCAACAATAATTGACCAAACACACCTTATAATCTCCCAATTAAAATAATATTCAATACCAGAAATAATGTCAATAAAATCACCTTCTCAAAATAACTCAATGGCAAGAAGTCCTCTCAAAATTTAACCAACAAATTAATCACCAATAAGCCAATATGTCATAAATACTTTATTTAAAAATAAAGCTAACTCCTTATTCCTCCAATTAACCAAAATAATGATTAATTAAAAATACTTTTTATCTACCCCCTTTAACTCCCTATGACCTTATGTCAAAACCTTAGGCATCACAAAATATATTAAAAATTATTACCTTTGCCTTGGTGAGATTCGAACTCACGATATCGCCTCTACCAGTGCCCTAGCCATGGCTCCAACCCGCCACGTGAGCTAGACGCTCACCTTGGGAGGGAAGAGCACCATGTGCTCTATCTTCTCCCTCTTGGTGCCTCACCCAAAAAAGGATTTGCATCGCTTCCTTTGGCCCTAACCAAGTCCACTCAAAACGCTGACCAATTCCACTCAAAACGTTGCCTGCCAAGATTTGAATGTGGGTCCTCCTACTCACAAGCACCCTAGCTTACTCCAACTTGCCACCAGACCACCATGCTGGATGGTTATGAGGGTTAGGGCATCTTTCATCTTATTTCTTCGTCGATGCACTTAAGACAAAACTTTGTCTTCTTCCTTGCATGAAATCGCATGAAACACACAACTCGCAAACCTTTGATAAATCAAGCAAGGGATAAATCATTTGCCACTTTGGCATATGGTTTTTATACCAATATGCCACCAACCTTTCAAACGTCGACAGATTCCTTTTTCTCTTACGCGTCGATGTCTTTGATATATAAATAATTAATTTATAAATTATTTAAATTCATTAGAATTTAAATATTATAAATTAGTATTTAAATCCTTTTGGCTTTATTAAGGATTAAAGCCTTCTTAGGTTTTACCACTTTGTATAAATAATATTTATTTACAAAATATTTAAATTCAATTCCTTGGGTTTTTATGAAAAACCTTTTATTTTTGCTCATCCATGGTTTTAATAAAAAACCCTTCTACTTATGCTTCCACATAATATTAAAAATATTATGAAGCTCTTTTGCCATTAACGTTTACATTGTTCCATTTGACATTTTGACATCAACGGTAGCTTATTCCTTGACATCAATGACAACTTCGTTCCTTGACATCAATGACAACTTTGACTCAAAATGTCCAACAATCTCCTTATCATAAGCCAATTTTCATAGGTTTTTTCCTGATAGTGCCTTAATAATGAAGGTCAAGGGTTGCCCTTCCTACATAAGCATTGTAGCAATTCCACTTCCTAAGGTATCACTTTCAACCATAAATGGCCTGGAGAAAGCAAGCATAGCAAGGACAAGAGTAGAGATCATAACTTGCTTGAGTAGCATAAATGCATGTTCGACAAGTTCTAACTAAAGCAACAAGTTCTTTTGCAACATAACAGTCAAAGGGGATTCAATTTTCCAATAAGCATAGGATTTTTTTTGGCAATAGCCAATGAGACCTAGGAAAACCCAAAGACTTTCTATAGTCTTTGGTTTAGGCCATTCTTGTATAGTTGTAATCTTTTTAGGGTCCACCTTGACCCCCTCCCTGAAACTAAATGGCCTAGGCATTCCACTTCCTACGTTCAAAAAGAACATTTGAATCATTTAGCACATAGTTGATTATCGACCAAGAGTTGTAGTGTTTGGTCTAAATATTTCAAATGATCCTCCCATTTATGATTGTAAACTATAATGTTGTTGAAAAATACCATAACCCATATATGTAGAAATGGTCAAAAGGTTGTATTCAAGCGACTCTAAAAGATGGACAATGCATTGATAAGATTGAATGGCATAATGAGAAATTCATAATGGCCTTTATGATTGTGGAATACTATCTTAAGAAAATATTTTTCCTACAATCTAATTTTATGATAACCTAAACAAAGATCTAACTTTGAGTAGAAGCAAGCACCATGGAGTTCATCCAATAACTCATTAATAACAAGAATGAAAAAATTGTCCTTGATGGTAATTTTGTTGAGTTCTAAAAAATCTACTTATAACTGCCAAGACTCATCTTTCTTATGAACCAAAAGTACTGGGGAAGAATATGGGTTGACACTCGATCAAATGACCCCTCCTGCTAATAACTCCTATACCATGTTCTCAATTTTGGTCTTTTACATAAAGAGGTACCAATAGGGACAAATATTTAGTAGTAATATTTCCAAAAAAATCTTGTTGGCATGATCATGGGAGTGTCATGGTGGTAATCCTTGTGGTTCTATAAAAACAAGGGTATGTTTATCCATAATTTATGTAATTTAGTTGACTAAAGTATAGCATCGGTATTTAGAACCTGTAGTGTAAACATTTGTGCCACATCCCTTAAGATGATTTCTTTCAAAGTTTATCCATGGGATATGAGTTGATGAGCTGGGAAGGACATTCAGTCATGCCTTGGAGAGTGTACTACCTCTCATGTTTTATGAATTGCACCCATAGCTTAGAAAAGTCCCATACTATTGAGCTCAGGTGCAAAGCCATTGAGTTACCAACAATGTTGCAACACCCAAAGGAAGGGAAAACATGTCTACCCTAAGGTTGTAGTTGTCCATCACCACTTTTATAATTTTGCATTTTCCCTTATGTAGTAGAGTATACCCATTGGCAACCATGACCTCAAATTAATTACAAGAATAGATGTAAGAAGTTGCTTATTTAGCTACTAGAGGATTAATAAAATTATGGGTAGTATCAAAATCAATGAGGATGATAAGTTGCTAGCCTTTGAAATATCCTGCCACCTTCATGGTCTAGGGAGTAGAAATCCTGGCTAATGCATGTACTAAATTTTAGGTTCTAATTCCTCTATCGATTGAGGATATTTAGGTTATTCTACCTCTATTTGGTCCTCTCCTTTGTTATGTGGTTCCCTGGTGGAAGGTTCAATTTTATTCAGTAAACATAGTTTTTGTAGTCCACACTTATGGACTAGAGAATATTTGAAATCACTATTGTAATATAGACCCCATGCCAAATGTGCCTCCATTTTTTCATGGGTGAGATGTTTAACCTAGGGTGGTTTGTTTATTGAGTTTGGTGATATCTAGGATGGAAATGGGATTTAAGGTTGTGTTGGTTTAAAAGTATGCCTTTGTGTTATGAATTTATTCTTAGTAAGCATAATCAATCCTATAGCTACCATTATGCTATATGAATTGAACATTTTCACCTCTACACATATATCTTCCTCTAATCCACTAATAAAACAATTTTAAAAAAACTTAGCACTAAATCTCTTAGTGTGATTTGCCAACTTTTCAAATTGTTTGGTAATCATGGATAAATGTTATATGTCTCAACTTGGTGAAGACTTGTAAAATCTTCATACTCACTAGGTTCGAAATGGGTGAATAATTCAAGCCAAGTGAACCTTAGATTCATATTCTGTGACCATTAAAACCACTAGACTACTTCATGTTCTAGGTTAAAAATATAATTGCAAGCTTCTGATTGTGGAGAATGGCATGAAGAGAAAAATATTGTTCGAATTGATACAACTAGGTGATTGGATCATCACCATTAAATATTGTATAGTCCAACTTGGGTATTTTGTGATTTGTATTTAGAGGTAGGATGTTTCATGCTCCTCCACAAAAACTAGCACCTTGACTCCCTGATTATTGTCCTACCAAAGCATCGTATTTTTCATCTAGGCTCATTAAACAATTTTTAATATCAATTTTATTCATTTTTTAATTTGGATAATGACTAGAGGATTTCTAACTGAGAAGGTTTAATTTGCTTCACCTATTTGCCCAACTGCTCTAGATCTTGAGTAGTTCTAGTACCACTAGCCATTTAAGTCACTTTAGAGTCTCCAATAAGGTTTGTTAAAGTTATATCTCAAAATGACCGACTTGAAGAGAGGATAAAAATGAACTATATCACAAAATGACAATTTTTGAAAGGTAAGGTTTTGAAAATGGGTTATCATAGTTAGGTCTTGAAATGAATTGCTTGAAAAGAAGATCACAATGGACTCTCAAAAAATGGTATTTTTTAGCTTTTTTTATTTTTAAATTTTTAGTGGACTACTCCTAATTGAATGTTATGATTGTCATACTAGATATTCTTTGCACTGTCACACTGGACATTCTCTACTGTTCTCTACATTGTTAGATTAAATACTATCATATTGGATATTCTCTATACTGTCACATTAGATATTCTCTACATTATTAGATTGGATATTCTTTGCACTGTTATATTGTATAATCACTACATAGCTTTAGAGTGTTCAAATTACCTCATTTCAGTTACCTTGTGCATTTCAACATGTTTCTATAGCAAATTTTGAATGTGACTATAGTAACCTCCTCTATAGTATGATTAGATCTCATTTTGGTTTTAAATGGGAAAGGAATGAAACAATGTTTTGATAGGAACAATCTAAGTCAAGGTGTGTTTGATTTTATGGGCTCTTTGATATTTGATCTTACTCATGATTAGTGGTCAGCCCAATATTTTAGAGCTCTAACTATGGAGGGTTCCATCATACTTGTAGCTACATTATCCATTTATGATGATATTATGAGAGTAACTTCTTAGGGCTAAGTACTTATTAGTGCACCATAATTTTAGATGGCCAAAGGCTTCCTAGGGTTTTTTCACTTTAGTTGAACCTAATATTGTCTTTCAAAATACCTCAAGTTACATGGAAATTTGAGTTTATGATGCATTTTATGTAAGGCTTGAATGTTAGTGCGCTTTAACCACACCTCCTTCACACATCACTTTATAGGAAAATGAACTCAACCAAAAATGACAGGTCCATCTGATTTGAAAACCCCTAAAATAGAGTTTTTACCCTACACTAAATAGAGTTTTTACCCTATATATATATATATATATATATATATTGTATTTTTTGGAAAGATACTTTAATGGAAAATGAGCAAATGAAAAATATATAATAGAAAATGGATGGAAGGAAAATAATTGTTGTTGAAGAACATGGCATTGGAAAGAGATTCAATACCATTTTTTAGGAACATTTATATAAAAATATGCATAACTAGAGTAGCAAAACAAGAATGAATGGAAATACTCACAAATTGGAAATAACTATAAAAATTAAAGTAAAAGAAATACTCACAAAAATTAAATGAATAGAAATAACAACAAACTTCTATTAATAAAGCGGTATAGATATCGTAAGCTTCTTTGAGGATGCAACCTCCTTAAGTGTAGAGCTCCAATACAAAATGAGGAAATATTATATGCCTTCTAATCCAAACCCATATCCTTATACTCTTATTTAATGTAACCCTAATGCTCAAGGATCAAACTACATGAAAGAGGGAACCCAAGCCACTAACTCCTACTTTCAATAAAAGTAAATGTTACATCATAATGGGCCCATGTACACTAGGCATCCATGGTGCAAACACACCGCCAACAATAGACACGTATATTGTAATAGTTGTGTTAGGATAGGGCCCTGACATAGACAAAAGTGGCACACGACTTATTTTCCTTGGCTAGACTTGCAACACATGGCACCTCCCCATTGGTCATTGGAACATTTTAATTGTTTTAATTTGCATGTTTTTGGCAATAATTTTTAGTAAATTGAAGGGTGAACTTCCAAAGGCCATAACTTTTGCATATGGAAGCATTTTGAACCTTTTTTTTTTAATTGCATGATTTTTCAAGCTCTTTGTAATGGAGGAATCCATTCTATTATATTATGATAGTAAAATAGTGCATTCTTATAAGAGCTTTAGGAACCATTTATGACCTTTATTGTTATTCTTTATTTGAATTATAGATCTAGAACAAACATGGACTAGTGACATCAATAGCTTTTGATATGGGTAAACTAGCTAGGACTTGAGGCACATGAGTCTACTTCGGTTGCAAAGTATGAGAACTACATTTCTCCTTTACCCATAAGTATGAGTTTTGATAATTATTTTGATCTTGCTTATTTGATAAGAGGTAAGAATACTGATTATTGCTATGAGATTGCTCTTCTACTTATGGGCAAGAGCATTACTAGTAGTTGTATGTTTGGAATTCTAACCAATGTAAAGTGCTTTGATGATTAGATAAAGTATACATCATATGGTCAACACAACGTATAACTTGATCCTACAAGATTCTTCTAGATACACGAGATTGACAATTCAAATACTTTTGGTCCTTGGATCTTGTTTAATGATTCTTATCCCTTATTATTCACATGGATGGACAATGCTCTAGACTACGATCCAATAAGCCCTTCCTTATAGGAAAGCTCACGAGAGGATATCCTTGTGATAATTATCTAGTTTTGAATTGATGGTTAGATTATTGATTTTGCATTATATGTTGATGATAATCACATGAAAAGCTCAACATCATGAACCCATGAGTTGGAGTTATGACTTCATACCCATGGGATGTTTGATTTAATTCATGCATCTTCAACAAAGCAACTAGAGTAGCCAATGACTTCCATGACCAATGTCATGACTAGGGAGGTTCTTGTTCAGGTGTTAGAGCATCTTGGAGTTACATTGGAGGTGTTCTTTGTATATATGTGAGAGCATTCGATATCGATTGCACTGACTAAGGTCAATCCTAAGGAGATTTGTATGCAACTACAAGAGTATCTTTATGAGAAAATTTTTTGAAGATGTAAGGGAGATGTAAGATGTTAAAATATTCCTTAGATATTCAAATACTCTTAAGTCCATTCAAGAATCCATTATGGGGGTAGATTTTACCATCTATAATATTTTTCTTTCCTTGGCTCCTAAGCTCAAATTATAGGAGGATGTTGGAAGATAGTAACATGACCTTGTTGGCCAAGGTTGACATTATATGATGTAAGCCTATGGGTAAAATTAATGCAAGCCTACAACCAATGATTTTTTGTATTCATCCCTATTGATATTTGTTAAATCACTTGTGTGGTTAACCTTAACTAAACCTTAATTATGGTCTTAGTAAAGTATGGTTGAACTTGTTCTAACCTTGAGCCTTATGGCAACCTAGGTTGAATGTACTATGTTTTTTTTTTTTTTGTGGAAAACATCCCAAAAGGGATGCCACTTTCGGGTAAGACCCAAGGAGGCAAGGGTATCCATTCCGCCAAAAATGCCCAGGACTCGGACCTGGCCTACCACCTTTGACATACTCAAGGAGCAAACAAACACACAAAACCAATTTAAAAATAAGTAAATAACAACAAAAATAATAAAATAAAATAAAAAACATGCTCCTTGAGTGTGTCAAAAACAAAAGCACAACCAAACACGCACAATAAGATAAAAGAAACCACAACACAAACCACATAGAAAAACACAAGAACCACATAACAAAACACAAACAAGACAAAAACAACAAAACACTACAAAGACATAACCCAAAAAAAAACAAGAAAAATAAACACAACCAAAACCTAAAAAATTAAAAAATAAAATAAAAATAAAAATAAAAAACAACCAACAATAGACAATAAACAAAAACAAAAAACATAGAAAACACTCACCCATAAAAACACGAAATAACACAAACAAAGAGAAACCCAAGAACAAGAACGAAAAAAACACAAGAACAATAACAAAAAACATTAAAAAAAAACAAAACAACAAAAACACAAGAAAAACAAAAAACAACACAAAGAACACAAAAACAAAACAAAACAAAAAAACCCACCCACCTTAAAAAACTAAACAAAAAAAAACAAAAAAAAAGAAAAAAAAATGAACAAAACAAAGACCTATCTAGACCAGAAGACTATTAAGGCAAGAATCAACAAAGGAAACAAAATAAAGAATAGAATGAGCTAGGGAACTAAAAAAAACTGAATGAACCAAAGAGAAGCAAAAAAAAAAAAACAAGAAGAAACTAGGTACCTTCAGAACTGGAGCCATCCAAAGAAATGATAGAAAGAAGAGCTTCCCTAATTTGAGAAGCCCACCATATAGGAGGGTGGCCATAACAAGTAAGATCACCTTTGTCCAAAGCCCAATTAGCTAAAGCATCAGCACTCTTGTTTTGATCTCCGACCACATGATTGTAATCAACTTTCAAAAATCCCATCTGGATTAACTGAATCTTCTCAATAATTCTTTTTATTCTCCAATCCACCTTATGATTCTTAGAAGGATTCTTCAAGATATTAATCATAAGTTGAGAGTCAGACTCAACTAACACCTTTTCCCATCCAACCTTAGTAGCCTCTTGAAGACCTCCGAGGATACCATACCCCTCAACAAGGTTATTGGAAAGAATACCCAAATTCTCAAGCAAAAGTAAAAACCAGGGAGCCATCTGAAAGTCTACCAATTCCTCCCACATTGGCTTTTCCAGGGTTCCCTCTAGAGGCTCCATCAGTATTGACTTTTCCAAAATCCTTAGGAGGAGGTTGCCAATTTCTATTCCTATCCATCTTACTAATACTCACATTCCCTTTAAGTTGGTTGCCCTTAGAAGGTTTAATCTTCAATCTTTGCATCACTTGATCCCATATTTGGTGGGAGTTTTGGGGGTGATTAAGGAGATGATGGACTGATTCAACTAAGTTGGCTATGGTATTTTGCCAAATATAGTGAATATCCTTCCTATCTTGATTAAAAATTTGGTTGTTCCTTTCATTCCAAATATTCCAAAGAAGAATGGTAGAACCCATCCAAACTAATAGCCTAATAAAATGATCAACACCCTCTTGATTAGGCCAATCCCTCCAAAGTTGTTCAAAAGTAAAAAAATTGGACCACTCGTAAGCCAAGTAAAGTGGCCATTCTCCTCCACAGCTCGGAGGCTAAAGTACACTCAATAAAAATATGGTTGATATTTTCTACATTCTCTTCACACATTTCACATCTAAAAGGGCCATGAAAACCATGCTTCATAAGTTGCTCACCGATAAGCACCCTACGATGCAATAAAAGCCAATTAAAGAACCTCACCTTAGGCCAGAGCTTTTGAGCCCACAATTGAGAAAATATGTCATAAGAATGGTTGGGATTATTATGGCATAAGGTCAAATAACCTTGAGCAACTGAATACTCACCCTTAGTAGTGTTGTTCCATCCAAAAAAATCATTTCATGGGACCAAGAGAGGGATCTCATATGAAGGATGCCTTGGATATCTTGTCTTTGCCTTTCTGGGATTTGAATAGGCCAGTCCTCAATAGGGATCCAATATCTACCAACCTTTGAATTACCAGTATGGTACCGACAGCAATTAGCCACCTTTATCCAATTAGCTCGATGAAGCTCCTCCATCCAAGGCCTCCAATTGAGAAACTGAGTTATCAAAGGCTTGTGACCATCCCAAGAATCTGTCCAAAAATTTGCATGTTGACCATTATGAATGATCCAAAATAATTTTTTCTTTATCAAATCCTCACCAGTCTTAAGAACTGCTAAAATGGGAGAACCTTTGGTAGGAAGTTGATAGCGAACAAGGTCTTTAGGACTTTTGTTCTCAACATATTTAGCATGGAGATTATTGGCCCAAAGAGCATTGGGGTTATGCAACATCCTCCAATATAATTTAGCAACTAAAGCTTTGTTGTTATTAATTGAAGACCGTAATCCTAACCCCCCTTCACTCTTAGGAAGACATAAAGTATCCCATTTCACCAAGGCCCATTTTCTTTTCTCCTTAGTACCACTCCAAAGGAAACGATGATTGATTTGATCCAATTCTTGAAGAACAGACCTTTGGGATATTCAAAACGGAAGAAACATAAATAGGAATAGCTTGAAGGACTGATTTTACCAAGGTGATTCTACCCCCAGAATAAAGCCACTTGTTGGTCCACTTTCCAATTTTCTTCTTGACTTTGTCCAACAACCAATTCCAATCTTTATTTTTCTGCCTTTGAATATTTATGGGAATACCTAAATAAGTGATTGGAAGAGAGGTCTTCTTATATCTTAGCTTATCCAAGACCATGGATTCTTGTCTAGCAGAGCAGTGAAATAAAATAACTTTAGATTTGTCTTCATTGATCAACTGCCCAGTAGCCTTAGAAAAACAACTAATGATTTGCTTAATATTAGAAGCTTCCTTAATTGTAGCTTTACCTAAAAGAGTAGAGTCATCCACAAATTGAAGATGAGAGATAGGTCTAGCTCCATGAGCAATGGTAACTCCCTCAAGGGTTTTGTTTTCCCTCTTTTTGGTTATAGTCCTACCCAAGCATTCAGCAAGAATGATGAATAAATAAGGGGATAGAGGGTCACCTTGCCTAATACCTCTGGAAGCTGGGAAATACTGAGAAGGCCTGCCATTGATAAGAACTAAGTAGGAAACCGAAGAGATACATCCCATAATCCAATCCATCCAATCCTTAGAGAAACCAAATTGCCTCAAAACTTTGATAAGGAAGTGCCAATCCACTCTGTCATAAGCTTTGGATAAGTCTAACCGAATGAACATGGAAGGAGAATTTTGCATATCCATGGAATGGATGGCTTCCGAGCAAGAACTATCTCATCTACTATTTGACGTCCTTCCACATAACCCCCTTGCTCTGGGGAAATAATCTTATGCAAAAGAGGCTTCAACATTTATGCCATGATTTTAGTAATGATTTTGAGAAGAACATTACATAAAGCAATAGGTCTAAAAGCTGAGATATGATCAACCTCTTGAGCTTTTGGAACAAGAGTAATATAAGTTTTATTGATAACCTTCAAAATTTCTTTGGCTTTCCTGGCTTCTTCCACCACCTCTAATAAATCAACATGAAGGATATCCCGGAACTCTTGGTAGAACTCAATAGGAAAACCATCGGGACATGGGGTTTTCCCTTTTTGCATTTTAAAAACTACTTGTTGAAGCTCATTGATAGTAATAGGAGCGATCAAAATAGAGTTCTCCTCGAAGTGATAAGAGAAGGGATTGCTTGAAGAACATTATATTGTGAAGTCGAGTCAAGAGGAGTAGCAGCAAAAATATTGGAAAAGTAATCAACAACAATAGAGTTCATGCCATCCCAAGTATAAACAACATCTCCGGAATCTGATTTTAAGGAAGAAATAAAGTTGTGAGATCTTCAAGCTAGAAGAGATTTGTGGAAGAAATTTGTGCTTTGATCTCCTTCTTTGAGCCATTGAATTCTAGATTTTTGCTTCCATAAGATTTCTTCTCTTTTTTCCCATTCCTCTAACTGAGTTGTGAGTTTAATTTCATTTGCACTTCTCTTCTCTGTGAGGCCATCTAAACGGATTTTCTTATTCAAATTTTCAAGATGAGCAATAACTTCATGTTTTTTTTATGAACATCCCCAAACTCTTTCCGATTCCAAGTCTTGATTTTGGATTTAATGTATTGCAGTCTTTTGGTAAAATAGAACATCTTAGTCCCATGCCTAGGTTTACCTTCCTTCCACCATTGTTGCACATGAGGTCCGAAGGAAATGTCTCTAAGCCACATTAATTGAAAACAAAAAGGAGAGAAACTCACATTGGTTTTCCACATTTCCACCATGATTGGCCAATGATCCGAACCAGACATTATTAAGAGTCTTCACTTTAGGAATGTGACCATGGATTAAGAAATTTTCAGAGAGCAAAAACCTATCCAATCTCTCCATTATACAAGCTAAGCCTTGCCTTCTATTAGACCAAGTCATAAGGCCATTATCCGGTTGGATATCCACAAGATGGAGGTTTGCAATATATTCGCTCATGAGGTCAGTGCTTTTGTCCAAATTTCTATTTCCCCCCTTTTCTCATCCAGAGAGAGGATGGTATTGAAATCTCCTCCGATCAAGATCCAAGCTTTAGGAAAATGAGAGATAATATGAGTAATATCCTTCCATTGTCTTCTTTTTTCCTCCAAATAAGTTGGAGCATAAATAGTAATGTAGAGCATAATTTGGTTGGAATGTCTACTTTGAATAGCTATAGCCAACAAACCCCAACTGCCAACCATATGGTGAATAACTACCTCTTTTGGATCCCAAAGACAAGCAATGCCACCCGAAGTCCCTTGGGAACTGAGGGAAACCACTTTTCCGATTGGCCAAATTTTATCGGCAATTAAGTCCATATCCTCCATTGACATCTTTGTTTCTTGAAGGAAAACAAGATGTGGATGATTTATCTGAATCATTCTTCTAATTTCATTTTGTTTTGAAAGACTCCCTTTGAGTCCTCTAATATTCCAAGTGATGATCTTCATTAATACCAGGGCTAAAAAAGTTGGGAAGGGCATTAATCTTACCTTCCTCTACAAGCTTTTCACCTTCTTTTACCATATGATATTGATTGGTCTTGCGACCTACTTTTTGATTAGAATCCACCTTCAATTTTTGTTTCCTTGTTTCTTGACTTATTCCAATTGAATCTGAGATGGCTTCTAACCTTGAAGAATGCTCATACACAACCAAAATTTTACTAGATGGTTCAATGGAGTCTATATTGGGACCTGCATTATTTGAAGTTTTGACATTTGAAATATTGTTTTTCTTGTGTAAATTTTCTCATTTTTTTTTCTATTGAAAACCTTTGATTTGTTGGTTTGTCTCTGAGTTCTTCCCTTCATATTTAAATTGTGTTTCTAAGATTTCAGTTTCCATTATTTCCTCTTCCTCACTTGGGACATCATTTGTGGAAAGGATTTCAAACATATTAGCAGATGACTTTGATTGATCCTTCATAATTAGTTTTTTTTTAGTGTTCTTCTTCTTAGGTATTTGGAAAGCTGTTAAGTTTATATCTTCTTTCTTTTGATCAGGAATTTTATTTGGGCAAGCATTGGCCAAATGACCATATTCATGGCAAATTCTACAACGAAAAGGAATGTTCTCATAGTCCACTACTTGCTCCCAAGTGTCTTCCCCAAATTGTAATGTGATCTTTTTAGGTAGGGGTTTGTCAAAATCCATTAAAACATAAATCCGAGCATAAATAATATGTTCAAAATTTTGAGTACAATCAGCAGTCATCATAAAAGTTCCTAAAGAGTTTCCAATTGAAGAAAAAATAGTAGGATTCAAAAATTCAATAGGGAGGCCAAAGAGTCTAACCCACACGGGAGCAATAGAAGGCATCTCTTCTTCGGCTTTAAATTTAGTATGCCAGGGCTTCATGAAAAGCCCTGCCCTTCCAATATTTAAGAATTAATCATGCAAGTAGAACAAACAACAGATCGAATACGGAGATTTCGAATTGACGAAAAAACAATAAAAATTATATTGCCGCTAGGAGGGCAGATCCCGCCGTGAAGGCAATGCCGAAATGCAGAGAATAATTAATAAAATTGATCATATCATTTGGAAAATCTAACTACAATATATATGAAAAATTATACACTTGGAATACCTAGCCGACGGCTAGGTTTGGTGTGTAACACCCCCTTGAAAAGTTTTCTCTCTATCTTCATTATTAGCAAATAAAACAAGAAAATAACCATTTGGATAAATAGAGATTTGTAACTCACCTTTATTTTTCTAGCTTTTTGCAGCCCAGACTTTGAAAGTAGATAGACTCGGACGAAAACCCACGAACCAACAAATTAGTCCTCTTTTTTCCAAATCTTCAATGCCAGTCTGAATGTTATCCATATCAAGCTTAACAATAGGAGTTCCATCAGTTGCTTTAAGACATCCCGACTTCATTTTCCTGGGATCAATCTTAGGCATTCTTAGAGGTTTATGGGAAGCCCTAATATTAATATTAGCATTGGGTTGAGGCTATCCACCACGAAGGGCATCCCTAAAATTCATTTTTGGGACCGAGTCTTCAAAATTCTTACCCTTGATAGGGGTTTTCACAGTAGAATTATCTTGTGGGTGCACCTTAGCACCAGATTAACTTGAGATATGAGCCATTTTTTGATCAACTGCTTGAAACTTGTTTCGTGATCTCTTTAATCCTTGCCCTAGACGTTGTGGAAAGGTATGGTTTTCACTTTTCTTTTGTGCAGCAAATTGGAAGTCATTGTCACTCAAGTTCACAGTATGATATGTTGAAAGATAAATTTCTAACCCATCTTGTATCCCCTGCAACATTTCCTGCTAAAATATTGAGAATAAACCACAAAAATATTGGCCGCTAGGGCCCGAAGGCCCTAAAAACCAACCTCTGGAGCTGCTTGCACTCAACCCAAATGAAACCCTCACATAGTCGCTTGCCAAATATGTCATTCACACATAGGGATGTGCTAGGATATGTGTTTCTCCAAATGATATGAAAATTTGTGGAGACGTTCTAGGGTTTTTTAGGCATCTACCCTCAAAATTTCAGCTCAATTCGAGTCCGGATGAGTGAGATATGACTGAAACGAGTTCGGCAGTTTGGGCAGTCCTGCGAAAAACGTCTCCGAAGAACCTTCCTCTAAAAATATGAGAGTGATTAGATACATGGAGATTCTATCTCAGTAATTTGACTCCTTGAATAATAATAGAAATTTTCGGTTGAATGTACTATGTAATTGTAATACTAGGTATCCAATATTTATTATAAATACCTCTTAACCACCAAATTCATTGATTCAATATAATATCATTATTGAGAGTCTTTGGTGTTTACACACACCCGCACAATTAACTCTCTCTCTCTCTCTTTCTATCCACAAGATAAGGTGAATGTATGCTTTTGATAATTTCTAGAAATCATTGTAAATTTTGATACACTCATCTAATGCCATTCAATATTTCATGGACTAACATCAATTATAGATAGATAGGTATTGTAGAGAAAGCATAATGGACAAATTTGTAACTACCAATGAATTAGCTTCTTGATCACTTGGGAAGTTGAACCGCTGCATACCCCAATTGCTTTGTAACAATTGTGCATTTTTTATACATCTTAGAATTGTCTTAAACTATTTTTCTCTTACTTTGTCATCTTAATCTCCATATTATTGTTATTTCTTTGAGGTTCTAAGTTCTTCTTCCATCTTTTGCACTCTATAAAACTACACTATCCTTAAATTACCTAAGCTATTGTTCTATTATTTCTTTCACTTCATTGGAACATACCTTGCAACACCATGCACTTAACATATAAATTATTTATATTATTATTAACATGGCTATGTGGGCTTTGTATATATTATTTTTTTTTTTTAGGGGAATAAACCCCTACCCCACCTCTTTAAACTTGGAGGGGCTCGAGATTGGAACTACCAACCTCAAGTTGGCAAACACTCAAGCAAAACCAATTGATAAACACTATAATATATTTATATTTGCATTATTTGTAAACAAAGTTGTATTATTATAAAAAATATTATATTATGCATATCCACTAAAACATAACTTTTCTCTTGTTACAATCTACTTTAAAAAGTCATCCTTCGTACCATCACATCCTAGGCTCAATAATACAAATCAAGTATAAACCTAAAAAATGAATTTATATGTCTACATACATCTTTTATGTTTTACTTTTACTTATAACTTAATAATAAATGTTAAAAATAAAGAATAGGTTCAATAATACAAATCAGGACCTTAAAAATATGTATTTATGTCTACATACATATTGCATGTTTTACTTTTACTTATAACTTAATAATAAATGTTAAAAATAAATTCTTTGATAAAAATTTAATTAGATTTTTTTTTTATTGAGTAAATACTTCTTATACATATACATATATTCGTCGTGGGGATTGAACCCGGGTCACATCACCGTTAATGCAAGTAGCGTCCTTCTTTTTAAATGACAATTGATTTTTAAAGAAGTATTGTATACTACAAAATAAATAAAAAACACATATTTAAAATAAATTCACCCTCGAGATCCCTTTCCCTAGAGTAAACATTTAAAGAGGTGGGGTAAAGTTATTCCGTGTATTAAAAAAATTCCTTACCTAAAATTATAAATTTAATATTTTAATTTAAACTTACATCTAAATAAATATACACACACCCACCCTCTCACACACTTTCCTTATCTAAAATTATAAATTTAATATTAAATATACATCTAAATAAATATATATACACACCCACCCTCTCACACACTCACCCGCACTGTGGTTTGAACCTTGGACTTCCCAAGAAAGAGCCAAAACCCGAATTGTTGCGCTGTCCCCTAAGGACAATTATATATATTTAAATGTTATAAGATTCGTTTTCATAAAAGTTAAAGATAAAAAAGAACATTATTATTATTATTATTATTATTATTATTATTATTATTATTATTATTATTATTATTATTATTATTATTATTATTATTATTATTATTATTTTGTGTCTATAAAACTTTACTAGAGGTAGCTTACGGACAAGCACTCGGCAACTCTCACTGTCTTTAAAAAAAAAAAAATTATTATTATTATTATTTTTTTGGTTTGGTTATTGTGAGAAACCCCTATGATCGATGTATAGGATGAGCTATACTTATCAATAGAGAATTTAACACAAAGCCATCACACACTCGCCCACACCCACCCCTCATACACTCGCCCACGCCACGGTTTGAATCTTGAATTATTATTATTATTTGGATACATAGGAGAGTTGGTTACATCCACGCTATTTTTAAAACTTCTAATTATAAGGTTCAAACACTCAGACAACTACTCACCGATATATATATATATATATATATATATATATATATATATATATATATATATATATATTTGTTTTTTTATTTGGTTATTGTGATAAACCTCTATGATCGACGCATAGGGCTGAGCAGTCTCCTCCCAACCATGACTCCTCGTAAAATCGAGAGCTATACTTATCAATAGAGAATTTAACACAAAGCCACCACACACCCACCCCCTCACACACTCACCCACGTCGCGGTTTGAACCTTGGACCTCCCGAAGAAGAGCCAAAGCCCGAATTGTTGCGCTACACCCCTAGGTGCTATATATTATTATTATTTAGATACATAGGGGAGTTGGTTACATCCACACTATTTTTAGTAATTTCTAAGTGAAGGTTCAAATCATAGGGGTTGCTGCTAACAAACCTATACCACCTTGTTATTGTTAACCTGATACTACCTCGTTATTGTTAACCCAACATGAGAGGGATCATTGATCACTTAGGATTTGTACTGTCATTGTCGATCTGACATGCATTTAGAGGATTTAAATTAGACTACTACCTTTGCAAACAAACATGCATGCCCCCAAGGTTTGAACCTAGGTCTTGAAGTTTTCAATTCATTCAATCTATTTTTCTCAACACCGTATTACAATTTATAATATGAATTTGTGCTCAACATAGTTGGAGCACCATGATTTACGTGAGACATATTTGCAAATCACCTAAACTTGGACTAAGTCTAACCATATTTCCTATATGCTCTCAAATAACCCCTAAGTTAGCTATGTAACAATAATATATGCTAACAAACCAATAGGAGTTTATAATATTCAAAATTCAACATTCTCCCCCTTAAAGTTGAGAGGGTTGACAAGACAGTCTCTCAGCTTTATATATTGAGCTTTAGCAACTTCTTTGGTGAAAATGTTCGTCATGTTGTCCAAAGTGCTGCAATATCATAGCTCAACCACCTGTTTCTCCACCATGTCTTGAATGAAGTGATACTTCATATCAAAGTGCTTTAACCTGCTATGGTGGATAGGATTATGTGCTATGGATGGCACTCATATTTTCACAATACAATATTGTAGGACCACTTTGTTGCTCTCCAATTTCTTCAAGAACTTTTCTCAACCATAAAGCTTGAGTACTAGCATTTGTGATTGCTATATACTCAACTTCAATAGATAATAATGCTACAACAGTCTGCTTTTTGGAACTCCATGTAATTAGTCCATACCCAAGACTAAAACAATTCCCTGAAGTAGATTTTCTATCATCTCTATTGCTTCCCCAATCACTGTCACTAAAGCCAACTAATTTTACAGAATTACATTTGTGGTAATGGATCCCAAAATCCAATGTACCCTTTACATTTCTCAAAATCCTTTTAGTTGCTTGTAAATGAAGTTCAAATGGATCAACCATATACCTTGAAACTAGATAAACAACATATTTGATATCCGGCCTTGTGTTGGTGAGGAACATTAGACTCCCAACCATGCTCTTGTAAGTGGTCATGTCAACTTTTGGTGCTCCATCATCTTTGCTCAATTGGATCCCATGACTTGTTGGAGTTGTAACAGACTTGCATTGCTCCATAGCAAATTTCTTGATCATATCTTGAGCATATTTGTGTTGACATATGAAGATCCCTTTACCTGTTTGATGTACTTCCATGCCTATAAAGTAATGCATCAAGCCTAGATATTTCATTTCAAATTCTTTCATCATGGAGTTTTTGAACTCTTTATTCATCTTAGCACTACTACCCATGAATATTAGATCATCCACATATAAACATACAATGAGAATGTCTTTACCTTGTTTCATGTAGTAGAGAGTAGGTTCACTTTTGCTCCTAGTGAATCCATACCTTTGAAATTAGCCATCAATGTGTGAGTACCATGCCCTTGGTGCTTGCTTGAGGCCATACAATGCTTTCTTCAGTTTGTAGACAAGGTTCTCCTTACCTTATTCTTCAAAACCTTGATGTTGTTGTACAAAAACCTCTTCATTCAAGTACCCATTGAGAAAGGCACTTTTAACATCCATGTGCTGAATTTTCCACCCTTTGTGGGCAGCCAAAGAAAGTACTAGTCTAATGGTCTCCTGTCTGGCAATAGGAGCAAAGGTCTCCTCATAGTCAATCCCATACTTCTGAGTAAAACCTTTCGCAACTAGCCTTACCTTGTGTCTTTCAATGCTTCCATCAACATTGAATTTGGTCTTGTAGACCCATTTACATCCAACACATTTCTTGTCTTTAGGAAGCTCCACTAGCTCCCAAGTATCATTCTTTTTTATAGAGGTCATTTCCTCTTTCATGGTCTGTTGCCATACATCATGAGTGCATGTTTTTTCATAACTAGATGGCTCTAGCTCTACACTAGTAATTAAAGCATAATTTACAACATCTCCCTTAGGATTTTGGGAGTCATCATCACCATACATATGTAGATTTTCAAGTATTTTCAAAACTACATTCATTTCACTAGCTTGATTTCTAGTGTATCTTTTCTGGAAATTATTATCCAACATTTGAAAAGATGGATGATGTTGAAGTGTTCTTTTACCTCTTGATGGAGAATCAATATCCATTGGTGAAGAACTTACTGATCTTTGTGGAGAAGGACTTGGAGTAGCATCTATTGTACTTGAAGTAGTACTCATGCTTGGGCTTGAAGGAGGAGTTCCTTTGTTGTTTTTGGGCTGCACTTGCTGCACTTGGGAGGAACCTGCATCTTGACCATCATCAACAAAAAGTTATTGATGACCCCATTCTCCCCCTTCATAAAAAACTACATCCCTGGAGAGTACAATTTTATATGTTTTGGGATTGTAGAGCCTATATGCTTTGGAAGACTCACAATATCCAACAAAAATACATGCTTGAATTTTGGGGTCAAGTTTCTTTCTTTGCTCATCAGGAATGTGGGCATATGCAAGACAACCAAAAACCTTAAAGTGTTTTACATTTGGATTTTTGCCATACCATCCTTCATAAGGATTAATCCCATCTAAACTAGAAGTAGGACTCCTATTCAAAATGTAAACACTAGTTCTAACAGACATCAGCCCAATACATGTTACTTAGATGCTTAGTTTGCAACATTGATCTAGCCATTTCTACTATAGTGCGGTTCTTTCTTTCAGCCACACCATTTTGTTGTGGGGTTTAGGCAGTTGTGAATTGCCTTGTTATTCCACAATATTTACAATATTTTAGAAATGCATTTGAAGAATACTCTCATCCTCTATCAGTCCTTAGACTTTTTACAACAAACTCACTTTGATTCTCTACATTATTTTTGAAATCTATGAAACAATCAAAAGTTTCACCTTTAGTTTTCAAAAAATAAATCACATCATAGAGAAATCATCAATGAAAGTGAGAAAGTAAGAGTTTTACCAATGCTTTTGGTTTGCATTGGACCACAAATGTCTGAATGCATCAATTGTAGTGGATGACTTGCTCTCCATGCTTGTCCCTTTGGAAACTTTGATTGTGAGTGCTTTCCCAAAGCACATCCTTCACACACCTCCTTGTGTTCTTCAACTCTTGAAAGTCCACTCACCATAGCTTGAGAAGTCAACAATTTCAAGCTTGCAAAATTAAGATGACCAAATATCAAGTGCCAAAGCACACTTGGATTAGCAATAACTACACTAGCAAGTTGAGCACCTCCTTGTTCCCCAAACTTAATAGGAAACAACCTATTTTTTGTCATAGGTACTTGTGTAATAACTCTATTACAATTGTTTTTATCAAAAATGATACATTTTACTTCATCAAAAACAAGCCTATGGTTCTTCTCCATCATTTGTCCAACACTAAGCAAATTATGTTGGAGTTTGGGGGTGTAATAGATGTCATTTACCTTCTTGGTCCCTTCTTTTGTTGGAACCTCCATGGCTCCAATACCTTCAACTTGTAGTGCCTTGTCATCTCCCAATTTGATCTTTGATTTGTAGGAGGAATCCCTTGTAGCAAAGAGCTTCTCTTTGCCACTCATGTGATTGGAACAACCAGTATCCAAAATCCAAGTTTCATTGAGATTGGAATCTGATTTTCCATAAGAAAGAAACAAATTTGAAGTTCCTTCCTCTTCTCCATAGTTTCCATATTGACCTCTTCCTCCTTGAGAAGTCTTGGACCAACAATCTTTTGCAAAGTGACCAAGCTTACCACAATTGTAACAAGCTTTCTTTGATTTGTCACCTCCTCTTCCTTGATTGCCACCTCTTGAGCTACTTCTTCCTTTGCCTCTCCTTTGTCCTTTTCCTTGTGCATTATCACCTTCTTTGGATGAGAATGCTTTCTCATCACCTCAATAGCTTGTAGATGTAGCACCCTGCAATCTTTCTTCATGAGACATCAAAGAACCTATTAGTGCATCAAAAGTGAGGTTAGAAAGATCTTTAAATTCCTCAATAATGATTGCAATATGGTTCCATTTATGAAGAAGTGTTCTCAACACTTTCTTCACAACCACTTCAGGTTTTATGCCTTCTCCAAGGATCTCCATCTTGTTGACAACAACTTTCACTCTCACACAATAGTCACCAACTTTTTCATCTTTCTGCATTTTGAGATTTTCAAAATATCGCTTCAAGGTTTGAAGCCTTACTTGCTTCACCTGATCGCTCCCTCGATAGCCATCTTTCAAGGCTTTCCATGCTTCGAGTGTTGTTGAACAGGAAGCAATCCTTGGAAATATGCTCTTCTCCAAGGCTGCTTGGAGATGATAGAGAGCAAACAAATTCTTCTTTTGGGCATCCTTCTTAGCAGTCTTATCGGCTGCACTCAAGGTTGTCCAATCCTGAGGTTCATTGTAGCCTTCCTCGACTATATCCCACAAGCCTTTGCCGATGAGTAAGGTCTTCATCTTGATAGACCAGTACTCATAATCAAGGTCGTTGAACTCAGGAATAGGAAGATTATGGTTGGTGGCCATTAGTAACAATACTTAATAGAAAAAGTATTTTACTCTTTATATTGTATTTGTAAAAAATAAATTTAATCAACAATTTGATTAATAATAAAATATTTAAGCTAAAAAATCAATTATTTTATAAAAAATATTGATTTTAAGCTAAAATATATTAAATTATTAAAAAAAATGAAATAAATTTATTTTAGAAATGCAAACAAAATAAATCAAGCTATAACCAATGGTACTACCTTTACAAATCCACCTTTGATTTCACAGTAGTAATGGTTATTATTACTTTGACTTTACGGCTTCACCGTCCACTAAAAAAGAACGCTTCTCCACATCTTCATATTGCGTTTGCCAATAAACTCAACACACACCAGTCAACCTGTCACGACACACACTCAGAAGATGATAATCTCAGCACACACCGTCACCTTCTACCTACGTGATCTCCTATAATGACAGTCGCTTTTCACAATCCTTCAAAGCTAGCAGTGAGTGCCTCGTCTCACGTGTTGTTCGTGGATCAATCACGTATTCTCCAGTGATTTAAAACACAAACAATTGACAGATTGTGGGCTTCGAAGTGCGGCAATCAATCACGCATACTATACTATAACAAAACTGGATTATGTCTCAGTTTTCAATCACCTGTTTTTTTAACAATTCTTGCGATTTTCATATGCGTAGAGGGGCGAACAATTAACTACCAACTATCCACAACAAGACAATGAGAATTTCCACACCGTCTCCTTACACGAACTTCCATGAGGACAGTGCTCTTTTTTGGACATCGTCTCCTTCCACGAGCTTCCACGAATCACAGATCTCTGCACGCGGTCAAGACTTTTCCACCGTACTGCTATCAAATATGCGATTCGACTTTTCAACCGTGGAGGACTCTAATAGACTTTTCCATCGTATTACAAAGAATGTAATAGATGTATCACGCAAAAATAAATCTCCTGTTTATGATAGCGGATACGATGTTCTCAGCAAGACTTCGTTGCTCGAACTTTCTTTTCCTCCACACAACGATCTTCACGATTTCCAACACCCTGAACACAATACACTATCACAATGGTCAACAATGAACTCACAAATGTGTAATGGCAATTCACTGGGTGCTAAATCTTAACCTCCGTGCTGATACCACAATGAAGTTTTCAATTCATTCAATCTGTTTTTCTCAACACCAAATTACAATTTATAATATAAATTTGTGCTCAACACAGTTGGAGACATATTTGCAAATCACCTAAACTTGGACTAAGTCTAACCATATTTCCTATATGCTCTCACATAACCCCTAAGTTAGCTACGTAACAATAATATATGCTAACAAACCAATAGGAGTTTACAGGTCTCTTCTTGGCAAATGTCTAACTAGACAAATAATGATCAATCCACCTAGTCTTTGTGGGTTTATAATGTTATATTTTTCAATGAGTTTAAACATGTTTTTATGAGGGGTCTTGTTCCCCTCATACTGAGTGGGGTTTGAACCTTGGACCTCTTAAAGAAAGGTCAAAGCCGTGGTGCAGTAAGCTTGCAGCTAAAAAAAGATTATTATTAATTAAGTGTAAAGGAAGTCCCAAGCGTTGGGTGGATTGGTAAGTTCTGGGTGTTTATAAAGAAGAGACCCAAGGGTTGGGTGGATCGGTAAGTTTTGAGCGGAAAGATAATAGTTTGACCTGACTCTCCTAAGTGTGTGCCAACTCGATGACGATACCAACCCTGAGACATGGGGTCTCTTGTTCCGAGTCGCTTTTGCCGAGGAAGGCAAAAGGTAGAAAGATAACTCCAATAATTTAACATATGCTCGGTAACAACTTCCTAAGGATAATGTTTGACCAATGAAATGGCTTGCCGATTCCTTGAGTATTTAAAAAAGATTGAGTGTGAAGGAGGTTCAAACCTTTGGCAGCCTTTAGTCAAGTGCTCCCTCACCCCCTCCATCGCAGTCCATTATATAAAAAATAAAAATAAAAATATTTAAAATGGATCTAAAGAGGACCATCTTACCTCGTGACAACTAGTCGGCCAAGCCTGAACCCAACACAAGGTCAAAAGCTAACTTATTTTATAATCAAACGAGGGGAAAAATCACTTTGCCATAAAGAATATATAAAACCCGTACAACATATTTATTTATACAAAGAGACAATAAAATGAAAAACCGGTGACAGTTGGCATGCCATATTCTACTACGTAAATAATAATTCCGTGGTTTTGCGGTTAATTGCTCATGAAACGAAAATCGCATCGGTGGATTATAATTAGTCTGAGATTGATCCTCCATCGATTACGGTTGGCTCCACTCTTTCAAGCATTTCCTTCCCAGATTTGATTGCATTGGAGTCAAAACTCTATCATCAAATTAATCGATCCACGGGGCCGTAATCGAAACCCAGGTGTGGAATTTTTCTTTAATTGTTTGTTTTCTTCACTGTTAGAAGTCTTCAGGTCGTTTCGATGGTAAATTTCGAGGGCGAGAGAAATAGGAATTTATTTGTTGGGTTTGAGAAATTGTAACGAAGAAAATGCTGGGTTTAAGTCTTTATAGGGTTTGAAAATTGTTGGCCTTTTTACGGTTTCAATGGCAGCCGTGATTTTGTGGATTAAGAGGGTATTATTTGTGCGATAGGGTTTTGTTCGAGAGTGAAACGAGAATATCAGTTGTGATTTCTAGGGTTTGGATAAGAGGTAAGACTACAATGAGGGTTAGGGTTTCTAGGGTTAATATGGATCAAATTAAGTGTTTGAATTTTGTAAAATTTTATTTATTTATTTTTGGGTATGTAGCCCTAAGGTAGTAAAATTGAGGGTCTGATTTTCTAGGGTTGAAATTGGGTATGGATGGGTGCAATAAGTTTGTTTTCTTTTGTTTACAAAATTTGTTTGAATATATGGTTTCCGGGTTTGTTGAGGTGAGAGTAGAGAACTGTATGGTGTATTCAGAAAAGTGTGGGTCGTAGATGTATGTGTTGTTACATTAGGTTGAATTTTAGTGATGCTTTTGTAGGATGCTAACCGGAACTCTAAGCAGGGTGGAAGGCTGGGATCCAGGATCGGTATATGCTTTCATCGAGGATCTTCCACACTCACGGATTTACCAAAAAAATCAGAGGAGAAAGTAAGATGAAAAGAGTGTTCTAGGTCCAAATTTTAGCACTTTACTAATGATTAATCATTCTTTTTGGCCTCTTTATTGTTGCGGATTCCCACTGTTGGTTATGTTGACCTGAATCGCAGTATTAGCTTTTTCCTGTCCAGACTTCGATTCAATGTACAAACAGATGATTGTTGAAAGGTTGAAACTGGATATTAGAATATGCTTAGGTTCATATAAGCAGCTCTGGGAAATCCCTGTTAGTTAGTTTGCGGACTAGTGGTTGTTAGGTTCTTTCGTTCCCATTTTTTCTTGTTTATCTTGTCTAACGTTTATCTTGAGCACTGCAGTCGATTATTGCATGACAAATCTTTGAGCAGTTTCGGAGGACTTCTGAAGCACATCGCAGTAGTCGGAGGATCTAGTAAGGAAGTGCATACGCTGAGGAGATGGAGGGAGAAATTAAGTCGAGTTTGTTTGCAAATGATGGATCTTTTCTAGAAAGGTTTAAGCAACTGCAGCAGCAGCAGCAGAAAGAGCAGACTTCTTCGCAGTGTACTACAACAGGTGCTTCAGCAGAATCTGCTCAAGCCTCCAAGACTAATATGGTCATTAAAAAAGCTTCTGGTTTCAAACCAGCAGTTGTTCCAAAGGCTACTTCTGCTCCTGCAAATGGGAAGCTGGCTTTTAGTCTGAAGCAAAAGTCAAAGCTAGCAGCTACCCCAGTGAAGCTGGGCGGCGATGAAGATGATGAGGATAATGGGGGAGACGAAAAAGTAAGTTTAGACGTACCTCCAAAGAGACAAAAGTTGGACCCATCTGACAACTTAGAGAAATCTTCAGATGCACAGCAGCTTGGTAACCAGTTATTCTCTCCTTTCTTTTGAATTCATTATAATGATTTTAGAAATACATTTGATTTGATCGCTGCACTAGTAATTCTTGAAAAGAATGAGTTGAATATAGATAACCGTATAATCGGGAGATGAATGACAAAAACTTATATAGCAGTTCTAGTTTTATACGACCTCTTGTGATAATTATATAGAGCAAATCTAGGTTGCTTCAATTTTCTTGATGGTCTGGAATGTTGACCGCTGCCTCGAGCCAAGAGAAATGTATTTGGTTCCATTCTTTGTTTATTCTACTTCATATCCATGCAGCTGTTATTGCTTTGCGAGTCACAAGTTGTGGTTTATCTTTGTCTTGATTCTTCCTTTTTAAAGTGTTTTGAATATTCTTCCTATGTGTATCTCCGCATCTTCTGAGGTCTGTTGTTTTCTCTTGTGGGTACCCTATGATTGACTTTTTACTCAACCAGCAACCCTATGCTATTAGTAATATGAACAAATAAAAAAAAAAGAAAAGAAAAGAGCAAACTGAGCATCATGATGATGATACAGGTATGATTAGTTGTCATGGTTTATGATTATATCCATTCATAGTTTTGCTGTCCTAACTCATAAAATCTTGCCTTAGCACAATGTACTAAGAGGCCTAATAATTTGATGGGGGTCTTTTTTTTAAAGTTGGTTATTGAAACGGCCCCACCTGTATTGAATCATGACCACGTAGTAGTATTATAACAGCTTGGCAATTATGTATGCATTGCTTGACAAGATTTGAACCTGGTTTTCCTCCCTTGAATTTGAGGAAATTAACATCTTGAGCTAATGCCATTTGATAAATGAGGGTCTGTTATGGTGTGTATATTCCTTGGTTGGGCTTCCGTGTGTATTATAAATTTTTGATTTCATGTCTATTTGTTGAAAGAAGTCTTTTTACCTCTTGCTGGGCTATTGCACTGTGTATTGCTGGGTTTGGTGGCTAGTGGACACTTTTCTTATTGGAAGACACAACAGGCACATCTTTAATGAAAAACTTAATACATAATTAACTTGAAATTTCTGTATTCAATTCTTCTGTGAAAACAACTTCCTTTCACCTTTCGGGTTAGTTTCTTTCCTATTGAATTTTGGATTTGTATAGCAGATATTAGGGTTATTGTATATTATTCTTCTGAGCTAGATTTCTATTTATTTTGGTTTCATGCACTAGGTATTAATCAATCTTGTAAGTGACCTGCAGCACCACCTCCATTCTCACCCAATGATCCAGAAGTAAAGAAAGTTGCTGACAAGTTAGCATGCTTTGTGGCAAAAAATGGGAGACAATTTGAGAATATTACAAGGCAGAAAAATCCTGGTGACACACCTTTCAGGTATGTGATTTTTATTTTTTTCTCTTTATGATAAGTCTGAAATATAAATGACAATACTCTTTGATTACAATTAATTGTAAAAGATGAACCAGAGTTGATCAATATATATTGTCAAAACTGCTATTTATTTACTTTCGTAATTTCAGGTATCTTCTGTACTTATTTTAAATCAATTAATCATAAAAGATTTCTTGAATAACTAGAAGTATAAGATATGCAAGCAAATAGAATTGAGATGATTCTTGAGTTTTCTGATATACAGTATATATAATCTAATAGAATCCTTATTTTATTTTATTTTTTAAAATTATTTCCTGAGCATGTTGATATTAGACTATCTCCAGATTAATACAAATTCTGATGACTTTTTCCCCTAGTTCTCTTATGTTATATGAAAACTATTTGATTAAGAGAATTAGCATAGATACATGGTATAGTTCATTTATTCGGTCAATCATTTTATTTTTAAAGTTCTTAATCATACTAATAGTAAAAGGCACACAATTTTATTGCTCCAGTTTACACGCTTAGAAACTGGTCTATAGGGTGTTAAATTAAGAGAGCAAATGCAATCATAATGCTTTGTAAGTTATTGTTACAAATTGATTATATGGTATTGAGATGGAGCTCCACCCATAATAATATCATTACCGCATCATTGTGGTATAGTAATGAACCATATTATCATGGTATTACAATAAATCTTATTATTATGGGCTGCTTTGTTGTGAAAGTGATGATGTCCATCACAATGCAGGATTTTGAAATGGGTTTGCACTCACACAATTTCATTCCATTTTACTTTACGATGCCTTGGATCCCACTCATATTAAAGGTCCCCACCCATATTACATTATCACCTCCTTTATGGTCTTTTAACAATTACAACCTTAGTGATGAGAACAAACCATATTAGCACAGGCTGTATTATCATGGGAGAGTCCATCACACAATTTAGGGATTTGAACTTTGGTCATGCTCATACGATTGCTTCCATTATACCATTCTTCCATGATGCCTTAGAATTTTAGTAATTGACTATTTAGAAAGGGGTATGGGACATTCTCATGATGAAATATTCTTCCTGCTTGTGAAGTTATTTTTTAAGGTGCTTTCTTTTTCTCAATTTATATACTACTTGTCAAGACTTCCATTTGAAGTGTTTCTCAGCTGTCACCTTAGTACAGTGCATGGAGGTGTAACATTTGAATTGGATAATAAATTGCTTTGGTTTGTGGATTATTCACTATTCAGACTCAACCAATGGATTTTGCTTGTAGTTGAACCATATGCCATAGCTGATTACAACTAAGTCTCGTTAATTTATTAAAATCAACTCATTTGAAAATTCCAAAATTCTAATGCTGCCTGCTTCTTTTGGGGAAAAATGGAAAGCAGAGTTACTGTTCTGTAATAGAACATAAAATAAAAACATTATAGCAGCTAGAAAATGTTTAAGAAAAAAAAGGTTCATTACCTTTCTATGTGAAAAAGACTAGTGCTTTCATGTGGCCGATTTTCTTTTGTAACAAAGGTACTTGTCTATTTTATTCATTTTTCATTATGTTCACTACATATTCTTCTGTTGCAGGTTTTTGTTTGATGTCCATTGTCCTGACTACAAGTATTATGAGTATCGTGTTACTGAAGAAGAGAGAGCACTTGCACAGACAAGGGAGTCCCAGAGTTCTCATAATGGTAAAGTGTACTCTATTAGAAGCTTTTCAGAACATCACCAGCATATGTGTTCTTTTGGTTAAAGGGAGCTTGAGTTTTGTTAAAGATTGTCTAAATTCTTGTAAACAATTTGCATCGCTCCTCCTCTCTCTTGTTTTTTCGTTCTGTTATTATTTATCAGGTATGTGCCATGTTGTATTGCTGGCCCTTTACATATCAGAGTTTCAAGTAAAAGAATTTAGGTTTAAAGGAAATATGTTCTTGCTACTGCCAGATTTATTCTATGAGTTTGATTAAGCAGTAAATAGAATTAGTTTATCTAACCATTTATAACACTTTCATCAAATGCCTAGCATATCCTAATATTCTATATAGCAAATGTTTTACAGTTTGTGTGTGATGTGGTCGTATGTGGAGCAGTAAGAGTAATGAATGGATTCTCAAGTTAAATATATTCACATGCGCTGTACCCTAGGAGCTTATCTTTTTGTTTGGACAGCAGACAGCATGAGCAACACAACATCTCGGCAAACGACCAATATACAAAAGGGTACTCTTCAACAACGGTCAAAATATCAAACTCCAGCTTCTGCTCTTTATGATGCTTCTGATGAAGACTTGAGCTGGTCAAATCAAGCAGCTGCTGTACCATCTGACAACTCAGGTATTATTTGTTCTGATTGGGATCTGTTTCAGATGTCTTTTCAATAGAGTAAAAATGGGCACTTTAGCACTCATCCTCCCATCAGTTGCAACCAGTAGAGTTTGCAGCAAAGTTTCTACATTCCTGTGCCATTATCTGTGGGCTTTTGCAGTTTGTAATGTTCACACCCCAGCTGACCTCCACCTAATTGCAGGCTTATTCAGCTGCACCTGTGCAAACATTCAGTCTTGGCTTCTTTCTGTTTTGGTGTTATTTTTTAAAATTTATGTTTTGACTTGGTTAATTATCTGATTCTTTAATGTGTACAGGTGAACAGATTACCGAACCACCACCCAGTGCAGATCCAGTGGCAATGATGGATTATTATATGAAGAAAGCTGCACGGGAAGAGCGCCGCAGGCCACCTAAGCAGACAAAAGATGAAATGCCACCCCCACCCTCGCTTCAAAGTATGCAGAAGATCCTTTTTGAAGATCTAATTATCAGTTCCTATCTGCTTATTTTCTGATTATCTTGCCTTCACTGTGTTATTCTGTAGTGTGCCAAACTAAAAATTGTTGTTCAAGATGTAAACAAAGGATGCACTGCACATTCTCTTCTCAACAAGTGTGCCAAACTAATAATTGTTGCACTGCACATTCTCTTCTCAACTTTGGGTTAGGTGATTTGGGGTTATGCATTATGATAAATAATTGGGAATGGATTTATGGATTTGCATTACTATTCATGCTATTTGCATCTTTCTTTTCAGCACCCCCGAAAAAAGGTCACCATATGGGCGATTATATTCCTACTGAAGAGCTAGAAAGGTTTTTAGCAGCCTGCAATGATGCCGCTGCACTTAAAGCTAACAAGGAATCTGCAGAAAGGGCCAAAATTCAGGCAGATAATGTTGGTCACAGATTGTTGTCCAAGATGGGCTGGAAAGAAGGTGTGATAATCTTCCTAAAGTAACATTCTTTATTTTATTTTTTGCACTGTATGCCCCTTTTTAACTTTTTGTGTTGAAATTAATGATTAGGTGAGGGACTTGGGAGTGGGAAGACAGGCCGTGCAGATCCAGTGGAGGCAGGCAATGTGAAACTTAATAACTTAGGAGTTGGAGCATCGCACCCTGGCGAAGTGACTGCAGAGGATGATATTTATGAACAGTATAAGAAACGCATGATGCTTGGATATCGTTACAGGCCCAATCCTCTTGTGAGTAGTTTGTCCATTGTCTTTGTTAAATCTTAATATGTTGCAAATGGGTTTAAGTGCATATAAATGGTATATCTGTTTCTTCATGTACACACAATTTGACTGAATGTGGGTTTTAACGTTTGTTGCAGAATAATCCAAGAAAGGCTTATTACTAGAGTTAACGGTTGAGGACAGTGTTTTTTGGGTAGTACAAACATTATAATTGCTTCCATGTGATTTGTTTGTATATTTTCAAGTCTTTCAGACACAATATGGGATTAACTGCTGCAATGAATGCGGCGTTAGTGTTTGTCAAAATTTTATATATTTTTCCTTTGTCTCAAGGATGTGTATATAATATGCAACAACCTTCCTAACATTTAGGGTTGACCAATGAAATCTTTGAATGCTTCCATGAATTCCACGTGAGCAATGAATTTATTCTTTTTGCAGTTTTACCAATGCATCTGATCTTATGCTCTGATATTGCTACTCTAGAAATTAATTGAAATCATTCGCCGAATTACAAGATATTTGATAACAACTGTACTCTGTGAATTATACTTCCAGGTTTGTCCGGAGTGTATTTTGTTAATTTTGCTTATTATCATGTCAGTAAAATTACGCAGTTGGTTTATGGTTATGAAAGTCATTTCATTATAAATGTAAAGGTCGTCTTAGCCAAGTGATTTCAACCTATGGAAGTACTAGTTCAATTTTGTACCCAAGGTTTTGATCATCTGAACAGGCTGATGATTAAAGTGAGTCTTACAAAGGGAATACTTTTTTTAGATATAGAGCTGAATTTTGCCCCTTTGTGTTTTTAGACAGATGGACCAAGTTCATAACGATAATTCTTTTTACTTAAGCTTGATGTTATTGGTTAATGTAAATTTTAAAATAAACAATACCACCAGATTAAAAGATCTTTCGTTCTAAATGTCGTTAAATAAAAAATAATATTACCTTAACCATCTTTGCTCTTAATTCATATTGATTTCAATATGTTAAAAAATAGTATCACCTTACCATCATTCGTCTTAATTCGTATTGATTTCAATATGTTATCAGAAGGTAGTGTAATTTTATTAGTTTGAATTATGAAAATCAGTCATGAAATAACCAATCAAGAGTTAACTTCATTCCTCTAATTTCGGCCTCTAATTTCGGCAGCGAGTGTTTATTATTTATTGAATGCAGATAATTGAATATATCCAATGCAGAGTAATATAGTCACACCAAATGTAATTTACATAGATGAAATTATCGAGGCTAATTGGGAACGACTGCTTTTTTAAATCACAAGAATCGTGGTTATAATTATCTTATACCAATAAGGTTTTTTGATTTCAGTTTCAATGCCAACCAAAACATTACGTGATAATGATTAATTTTTTACGACTCCTATGGGCGAGGGGGACAGGGAACCGTGGAGATGCCGTAGACTTTCTCATGCACTTGCGAACTTATAGGGAATGGGTAGGGTTTTGTGCCAACACAAGTAGCAATCCAACTTGCCAAATATACAATTGGGGTCCCAAGAAGACTAGTACATGGGGCACATTATTGATGATCATTTCATACATATTGATTTGAAGAATATCAGTCAATAATTGTATGTTGCAACCAACCTTGCTGAGGTCAAAAGCCTTTTAGGCCTTAATAATATTATATTGTTGCTATGTTCTTGGGTTCTAATATATTTCTTGGCCTCTGAACGAGGTTATGCATGGTAAAGCATCATTTGTGTGGATTGCTACTTAGCAATTGGTGTTTAAAAGATGAAGAATTACCTTTGTATAGCACTAGTTCTAGCCATGCAAGATATCCTTCAACCTTTTGAGATTAGTATGGATGTCTCTCATCGTCATTAATGTCATCCTCATCTATCATGGCATCACTCAAATACTTTCAATAACATTGTTAGTACTGCTCTACTTATCAAATAATTGTACACCATTATGCAACTTTATCCTCAATTGTGTGATACATTATGGGAAAGGAGAGGAGATTATCATTCATTCTAATCATAAGCCTATTCAGTTTTTATGATGGACAGTGTGCACCACATGAAGTGAATGACCTACCTTAGCAATTCCCCTTTGTGATTGAGCATTGAGAGGATAAGGAAAATCAAGCAATTGATTGTGTCAACCACCTACTACTAAAAATGTGAGTGATGCATTCAAACACAACTTTGGTGGTTCAGATTTCTTTTATCCCAACTATTTTAACTTTGCTTAAAGACACCACTAAGTGGCACAGAGAAAGCTAATTTGAAGTCATTACTTGAGCAATGGACTTCTCTATAACCTAGGTCATTTTTGTGTTCCATTTGAATACCTCATGAACAGATTCAGGAGGTACACTACTTTGTAGTTGTACAGTTTAGTGTCAATGCCCGACCAAAATTATACTTGGGAGGTACAATGCTTCTTTGTAGTTGTACACTTTAGTGTTAGTAAGTTTCTTAAAACAATACAACAATATTTTCATTGGCCACACATGCACTAGGATATAGAGCTCCACATTAAATCTTGTGCTCCATATAACATCATCAAGTTAGTGAACAAGAAGTTTGGACTCTACCCATTTGGATTATTGATCAAATATTCCTTAAACCATTTTATAGAATGGTCACATCTTTGTCATGATTAATATGTTTTTGAAGATAGCAATAATGGTAATGTACAATAAGGTCATCAAAACAACATGATCCACTCAAAATTTTCATTATGTAGAGTTCATTTCAATATTTAGAAATCCACGTTGTTAGGCAAAGACTAGGCTTGTCATCCTATTTTGGAAAATATGTGGGATCAGGTTGACACTTGCTTAGATTGCTTAGTTACCTTCCATACTTAGAGAGATGGATATATAAAGGTGTTTAACATGATGTTACATTTGCTTCACATATACAATCATGATCATCCATGCACCCAAAATGTTAATCATTTTAAATTAAGTATTCACACAATCAAGCCTTGCCTAATTCAACAGCTCATAGTCCTTTCCAAGGATATATTGGGTTACATCGTAGTGCTCTCTTATATTTTGTCGTTGACCAATTGTTAGCATATAAATGTGAGCTCAAATCAAGGAAGTGGATAAAGTTGAGCACTTTCTTCAACACACTCAACATGTGTATCACCAAGTTCAATAGATAGTTGAGCACCAACAATTAAAGCACAACGACCTCCATGATTAACATCTTGTCCCTCACAACTTTCAAGTTGAATATCACAATTAGATCTATCTTAATAAGAAACACTAATTTGTTCTTCCCTTGCCCTATGCTCTCTAGACTATTGTATGTGCAATAGGAAATAATGCATTTGTTCTAAATCTTCCAACATATTTGGGAATGCATCTAATATTCAATGTTGAGATGCGCTCAGAACATATGTTTCCCCATTGCTTAAACTAGCTAGTGTAGCATAAATATAATTGGCTCTAGATAAGCCAAGTATAGACTTTTAGGATCAACTAATCGGATCTACCAACAAATCCACCTTTTAAAACAACTCTCAACCTTTTAGGATTGTGAAATGCTGTCAAATTACCACTTGGGCTAATTGGTACATACCTATCAAATATAATTTTTTCAATCATAATTGGACATAATGGAGACAATTGCTCCTCAATGGGGAACAATGAATTTGAGTGAATTAAGGGTTGCTCAAGTGCTCATTCATACAAGTGCGAAGATCCATTAACTTTCAAATACAAAGGCAATCCTTGTACCATGGCAACATCTAACAAATCAAATACCACATCCTAGCATTGAGCAATGCCATTCTCTCTCTCTAGCATTTAACACTATATTCCAATTTAATGCCAATCCAATGTCGAGTGCCATTTCTAATTGTTGATGCTAACATTGCTCTTGTCACGCACAAAGGCCTTAGGTACCACAGATGTAGACAAAATATAGCTACCAATGCTTGAAATTAGTTTCAAATGTGCATGTTCTACAAAAACAAGTACCTTGCTAAGCTAATTAAGGGTATCTCGAGTCCGTATTCACACAAGTGCCAAAATATGCTAACTTTCTAGTACAAAGACAATCCTTGTACCATGGCAACATCTAACAAATCAATACCATATCCTAGCATTAAGCAATGCCATCACCTCTCTTTAGTATCTAATACTAGATTCCAAGTTAATGCTAACCTAATGTCAAGTGCCATTTCTAATTGTAGATGCTAACATTGTCCTTGTTATGCATAAATGCCTTGGGTGCCAAGCATGTAAAAAATAAATGCCTTGGGTGCCAAGTATGTAAAAAATATTTAGCCACCAATGCCTAAAATTAGTTTCAAATATGCACATTCTACAAAAAGTATAACTCGTTTGATGTCATTGAGTTAGGGGTTTTATTACAAATTTTTAATCAAAATTTTCCTCTTTATTCCTCTATTTCATCTAATGCCTTGCTAAACTCATTAAGGGCACCTTGAGTCCTCATTTACACAAGTGCTAAGATCCACTAACTTCCTAGTACAAAGACAATCCTTGTGCCATGGCAACATCTAACATATCAATATCATATCCTAACACAGAGCAATGCCATCACCTCTCTCTTGCATCTAACACTAGATTCCAGTTTAATGCCAACCCAATGTCCAGTGCCATTTCTACTTGTTGATGCTAACATTGTCCTTATCATCCTTATCATGCACGAATGCCTTGGGTTCCAAGCACGTAGAAAAAATCTAGCCATGAATGCCTAAAATTAGTTTTAAATGTGCATGTTCTACAAAAAGTATAACTTGTATGATATCATTATTCAGTTTGATGTTTTCTTACAATTATTTATTCAAATTTCTCCTATTTGTTCCTCTTTTCCATCTAATGCCTTGATAGTTCATGAAGTACTTGTGCCTTGTTTTACTTTGCAACTCTAAAACATAACTTGTCTTATGTTATCGAGTTACGAGGTTTTCCTCAATGTCACCATTTTGGTCTCCAACAATGCAAATCATTTTCATAATTTTTTAAAGAAGACAATCATATTAAAGTGTTTCACACTCACATAAAAACATAAAAGCACAATATTTTAGAATAAGAGGTGAAATTATAAATTCAATTGTTTATATCAATATGTGCCAATAAAACAGAGCCAGTAAAGTTGAAGTTTGGCTAGTGAGGATGTTTGAATCACAAAGAGCCCATTAGCTTCCAATTTTTATGGGTGCATTAAGAACATGATTTATTGTAATACAACAATAATATGGTTTATTGATATACCATGATATGCACAATCATAACACAACATAACATAGGTGGAATCCGTTACAATCCCATCAATCAATTTAACAAAAATGTTAATTTTATCAATTTATTATTAAATAGTTAGCAAGTTTGACTCAAATATCTTATAAAATATTAAAAAAGAAAAATCTAAATCACACTAAATGGTTGTTATTACACATTATTTAAAGCCTATGTGAAATCAATTTTTATAGTTACATTTGTAGATGAGGCCTTGGCTCAATGGTTGAGACATGGATGATGCAACTCACACCAAGGTTCAAATCTCAACGACACCAAAAGGGTTGTATAGCTTGATGTGACTAGTGACACCAAGCATTTAATAGGTATAAAACAACCATTAATTTAAGTATAATAAATATTTAAAATCAAAAATATTTTTCAAAATGTTATCATATAAAATATAAAGCATATTGACTTCATCTCGAGTAGTTGAAATATCTTGTCTTCCATTGAAAATGTTCGAGTCTTGATGGTCATAGAGGCCTAAGAGTGGTGGTGCTTATATCCCAAGTAAGTTGTCCTAGCTTCATTACAAACTAAACAAAATTTGAAGCACAAAATTATTAAAATATAAATCAAATTTTTATTTTTTTATAAATAAAATAAGTTTTATATTTGAAATTAATATTTTGATGCACACAAAATATCATGGTCTTCACTACTATTAAATTTTCATGGAGGAGACCTAGTTTAAATCTTTCCAAGGGAAACATGGATAATTGCCAAGTTATTATAATACTACAATGTGGTCAAGATGTAATGCAAGTAGTAGGGCTTTTTTCAATCCCATATATCCAATAATAATAACAAAAAATCTTTTGATGAACACTAATTATTATTTTTTAATAAGTTATATGTGGCTTTTATTGGGGTCACTCCCATCAAAATACCAAAATATTACATTTTTTGTTAGGTTAATTTTTTTCAATGAGTTTACACAGATTTTTATGAGGGGTCCTGTTCCCTCATATTGAGTGGGGTTTGAACCTTGGACCTCTCAAAGAGCGGCTAAAGCCATTACAATTGCAATAAGCTTGCAACTATGTTGTTAGGTTAATTAAACCACATCAATCATGTTGTTTTATCACAAATATTTTTATTTATTTTTCTATTAAATATAATCATCAACTTATTTGAAGTGCTATATTTCCACAATTAGCTCCTTTACATTATTTTGATTAAGAGATAAAATCTCACTTGGCTAGTTGCCTTCTAAAATTTGAATTTCACCAAGATGAAGATCAACACCGTGATTAGCTAAATTATCTGCTACCCGATTTCCTTCTCTATAAATATGCTCACATTTCCAAGAGATTGCCTCTAATAGTAGGTGATGAACATAAACTATAATATTATATTTTATCTAATTCTCACACCCATTTTTGTTGATAGCATTGATGATAAATTGTGAATCCCCATCAATTGAAATATATTTATATCCTTTTTCTATTGCAATTTTAATTCCTATAAGATGTGCCCTAACATATGCATAGTTGTTAGTTAAAGTTCCATATGATTCTAAGCGAGGAAAATTTTTCCTTCATTAAAGCACCATCCACTAGCTTTTCCCAAAATTCCTTTAGAAGCACCATCAAAATTAATTTTGATAATTCCAATTTCTAGACATTTCCAGTTTACCCTAGATAGAAGTAGATCATTTGTTTTAATTCCATTATCACATATGACTCTTCCATGTATGTTCAAATCCTGTAACCAAGTTGTTACCACCTTTTTTCCTGCACTTGAGTCCTTCCATGATGAGCACCATATTTGTAGATATTTTGAAAGAAAGGCAATAATACAGATCCAAACTTGGGCATGGTTTTGAGATTTATTTTTAAAAATTCTATTATTCCTTTCAAGCCATAAATTACAACAAATAATGGGAAGGCCAATCCTCCAGATAATACATAATGCTTTAGCTTTGAATTAATTAAGCCAACATATCATCAACTATTTTAATGTTGATGGAGCGACCCATTATATATTTCATATTAAAAAAATTAACCCCAAATGGTGTGAGCAAAGGGACAATGAAGAAGTAAATGGTTTGATGTTTCTAAATCCTTCTCACATAAGGCACATCTAAAAGGTCCATGATATCTTCTTCTTTGTAGACTCTCTTGTAAGAATCTTACATTGAACTGCTAACAAAAAAAATGTTGAGGCATTAAGGAGAGCCTCTAATGACAAAACATTCTTCGAAGGAAAATATTTGGGAGTAGAAAATTTTGATTGCTATAAATCCTCATATCCCAACTTGATCGAGTATTTGCCATCCTTTGATAGATTCCAAACCAACTCATCATTTTGTGTAAAAAATGGTGAATAAAACTTTTGAAGCATCTTTTGAAGTTCATCTACATTTTGTTTGAGTTCCTCTCCTTCAACCACGTTACTGTAAGAAATCCATGATCTAGAGTTGTAGCTTATATTAATATAGTCCTTGATATTTGGACCTTTACAAGGTAGATATGCTTGAGCCACATAGAATGGAAGCTTGGGTGAAAATTATTGGATAAATCACAAGTCAAAAGAATTGGTTTGTGATCTGATCCTGCTCAATAAATTATATAAAAGGTGTATACTTCATTTGCAATCATTTATTGGATAACAAGAATTTGTCCTTATTTTTCTACCATATAAGTTTTCCCAATGTGTCTATTATCCCATGTATACTAAAAACTTGAAGGAATAACATACAAAAGGTCATTTGAATTGAAAAATGAAACAAAATATTGCATTAATTTAGACTATCCTGGAATACCACCCTTATTTTCCGAAGAAAATAGACCAGTATTAAAATAACCCCCAAGAATCCTAAGATCACAATTAATCATCATTGTATTTGACAAAAATATGCTAAGGTCCTTCCAACATCTTTCACTAGGAGTACCTATAATTGGAACATATACACTTATAACCCTAACTTTAATGTTTTCCTCTTTCCTGTAAAATAGTCTAGTAACCTGATTTATTTTTGCTTCTAATAATTGCCCATCCCATTTGTATTTATCCCATATTATTGCAATACCACTTGAAACTTGCAAAAGAAATTGCTAGACAATCACCCATCTTCCAAATCTTCTTAAAATAATCCTTACATTCCTCACTAATTAATTTTATTTCTTGTATTAAAATAAACTTAGGACTATAACAACCTATTAATTCTTTAATAACTTTTTTTTTAGGGGTCTTATTCATACCCCATTATATTCCATGATATCATTATTATCATGATCACTTTTTATTTTTCTTAGTGGGCTTAGCCCCACTTCTTGTTAACACCTGTGATATTTTTATTTGGCTTCCCAAATCGATGTTAGGAAAAACTCCAAGATTCTGCACCTGCAAGAGGAAGAACAATAACAAAAATATAGAACATGGAAACAATAACACAAGTGACACCGAGATTTTACGTGGAAACCTGCAATGTGCAGGAGAAACCATGGGACAATGGCAACTTCTTATTTTATTATTTTCAGCAAAGATTACATTCACGTCCTTTGACGTTTTTCAACAAATTCATGCTCTATATTCATTATGCAAGGGATCACATCCCTTTTATAGAGCAGAGGAAGACTCCAAATTGTTCGTTTCATTTTCCAACGGAAGCCTCCAAAAAACTGTTCATTTTAGCTTCCAAAGATTCTTCGTCTTTCCCTCCCAAGACTGTTCGTCTTCCACATTTTGTCATCTACTTAAACATCCACTACATGACGTCTACTAGGCATGACGTCTGGCCTAGACGTTTGGCAACCTAGATATCTGCCATCCCAGACGTCTGGCCTAGATGTCTTCCAGACCAGACGTTTGGTAGCCTAGACGTTTGGCCTAGACGTCTGCCAGACCAAACATCTGGCCTAGATGTCTTGTAGGTCAAATGTCTGACCTGTTGCCTAGACGTCTGACCCAGACGTCTAGCAGGTTAGTCGTTTAGCTGACCTGTATACTTCCTTCATACCTAACATTATCCCACTTGAATTCAGTATTCGAGAATTCATCTGCCAAAATATTTCATCCAGTGCCAATTTCCCAATGCTGCCCTTGTTACTTTTTCAGCAAGCCCAGAGAAGTTTTGCACCACTCAAACTTCTCTACATTGACCGACGTTGTAAGCATATCTGTCGGATTCACTTCAGTGTTGATTTTCTGCAACAGGATCCTACCTTCTTCCACCATATTTTTGATAAAGTGGTACTTGACATCAATGTGTTTCATGTGATCATGGAATGTTGGATTCTTCACTAATTGAATAACACTCTAGCTATCACAATGCAACGTAATTTTCTCCTGTATTACCTTGAAGTCACCAAACAATCGCTCTAGCCAAATTGCCTCTTTGCTGGCATGAGTTGCTACAATTTATTCTGCTTCAGTGGTTGATAAGGCCACAATAGACTGCAACTTAGAAGCCCAACTCACCGCTCCTCCAGCAAGGGTGAAGGTATATCCTGTAGTGGATTTTATCCCATCTCTATCTCCACCATAATCAGAATCCACAAAACCTATGAACCGGCAAATCTGTCGATCCAAAGTAAATGGCAACATCTGAAGTGGCTCTTAAATATTTGAATATCCACTTCACTACATTCCAATGCTCCTTACCAGGATTTGCCATGTACCGACTGACTACTCCCATTATTTGGGCAATATCCGGTTTGGTGCTCACCATGGCATATATGAGGCTTCCTACTGCTGATGAATACGGTACACGAGATATGCTTGTCTTCTCTGCTTCCATTCTAGGACATTGGTTGGAAGAAAAATTTAAGTGTGGAAGAAGTGGGGTACTAACTGGTTTAGCATTCTGCATATTAAAGCGCTGCAAAATCTTCTCCACATATGACTTTTGACCTAACCGGATATTTATTCCTTTTCTGTCCCTGTGTATCTTCATCCCTAAAATTTGGTTTGTTGCTCCTAAATCATTCATTTCAAATATCCTAGCCAACTAAGGCTTAAGATCAATGATTTTCTTCATGTTGGGGCCTGCAACCAACATATCATCAACATACAACAACAAAATAATAAAACTGCCATCGCCAAACCTCTTGTATGCACAATGGTTAGCTTCACTCCTACTGAAACCTTGGCTCTTCATGAAGGTGTCAAATTTCTTGTACCACATCCTTGGTGCCTGTTTCAACCCATACAATGATTTCTTCAGTCTGTAAACCAAATGCTCTTTGCCTCTTTCTTCATAGCCCTAAGGCTGATCCATATATATCTCTTCCTCGAGATCACCATGCAAGATAGCAGTCTTTACATAAAGCTACTCTAGTTTCAAATCCTGTGCAACTACAAGTGCAAGTAGAACTATGATAGTAGTCATATTCACAACTGGAGAGAAAATTTTATTAAAGTCAACACCTAACTTCTGCACATAGCCCTTTGCCACCAAGCGAGATTTATAGCATTCCAACAGCCCGTTGTTGTTCTTCTTCACTTTGTACACCCACTTGTTTCCAATAGTATTTCTTCTAGGTGGGAGATCCACAAGTTCCCAAGTTTTATTCTTTTGAAGTGCCTCAATTTTGTCCTCCATGTATTTCCTCCACTTTGCTGCATTCTCAGACTCTATAGCTTCCTAAAATAAACTAGGTTCACCATCATCAGTTAAAAAAGCAAAAGAGGACTGATACATATGAGAATAACTTTATGGACACTTTTGTGGACGTGTAGATCTTCTAACCCAATGATCTATCAATTCTGGCTCTTGGTATTGTGACCGTTGTGGCTGATCTACTTCCAGTTCTACTTGTTGTTTTGCATGATGATTAAAAAATTTAGCATGTTCATCTTCATAGTCATCTTAACTCAATTCTACTTTAACAGGTACAACATTAGGATTTTGCTGTACCTCCTTCATTTGCATGGATTTTTCATCAATAATTACATTCCGACTAATAATTACCTTGTGGGCAGTAGGATCCCACAGTTTATACCCCTTCACTATATCTCCATAGCTAAGAAAAATACATTTGCTTGACTTCGGGTCAAGCTTGGACCTTTTTTCTTTGGGTACATGGGCAAACATGTCACATCCAAAAGTGCGCAAATGAGAGTAATCAACTGGCTTACAACACCAAACCTCCTCTGAAATTTGTCCATCCAATGCAGTTGTAGGTGACCTGTTAATAAGATAAACAACTATATTAACAACCTCCGCCCATAAATTTTTCTCCAACATGGCTGCGCTAAGCATGCTTCTTGCATGTTCCATGATTGTGCGATTCATCCGCTCAGCCACACCATTTTTCTGTGGAGTGTATGGTACAATATTATGGTGCTTAATACCTTCCTGCATACAAAATTTATCAAATTCCTTGGAGCAATATTCACCCCCATTATCTGACCTGAGACACAAAATTGACTTGCCCAAACTATTTTCTACCCGTGCTTTGAACTCCTTAAATTTCTACAAAGCTTCCGACTTCTTATTCAGAAAATAAACCCACACTCTCCTAGAATAATCATCTATAAAAGTTAGAAAATAGATGATACCATTCAAGGACTGAGTGGGGACAAGTCCAAGTATATATGAATGTATAAGTTGCAAAAAATCAAAATTCTTACCAGGACTTGCAGTAAACCGAACCCTCTTATGTTTACCAAAAATACAGTGCTCACATAAGTCTAAATTGCAAGACTTAATTCCAGAAAGCATACGTCTCTCATGCAAAATTTTTAGGCCTTTTTCACTTATATGGCCTAGGCGTTGATGCCATAGCATTACTACATCCTGAACAGAAGTTACTATTGTTGGATGGTTTGTCACCGTATCACTGCATAAACAGTATAAGGTCCCAAAATATTCTCCCTTTGCTACTACAAGAGCTCCTCTGGTAATCTTGTAGTAGTTGTTACTGAAAGTGACAAAATACCCTAGCTTATCCATAATTTTTATTGATAGCAAATTCTTCCTCAAATTGGGCACATGTCGCACATCACATAGCATCCTTTCTCTACCATCGTCCAGCATGATCCTTATATCCCCTCTTCCCATAATTTCTAAAGGATGATCATCACCCAAATAGACCTTTCCACCACAGTATGGCTGATATTTATCAAACCAGTCTCTATGGGGAGACATATGGAAGGATGCACCTAAGTCCAAAACCTAGGTATATAAAACTGATATGTTGTTACTCATACAGAAGGCTTCACATGTTGTCTCTCCTGAATCTGCTGCATTGGCTTCAGTTGATGGCTGATTTTGCTTTTCACCATTCTTTAATTGCCAACAGTCCTTCTTCTTGGCTTCCCACAATGCCAACACTTCCCTTTATGCTTATGTCCTTTAGACTTAGATCTGGACTTATTTCTACCTTGTTTACTCCCCTTTAACGATCGACCTCTCAGAGATAGAGCTTCATTGGTTGAGGGTTCTAGAGACGTTTTTTGCCTCAAATCTTTTGCAAACAAAGCGGCTACCACAACATCAAAATTGAGACTTCCTGATGATGAATTACTAATGGTCATCACCATATGATCCCAAGTGTTTAGGAGGGAACAAATTAGGGTGAAGCTCTATCTTCATCATCCATATTCACATTAACTGAAACTAGTTTACTAATCAGAGTATTAAACTCATTCAAATGATCTAACACAGATGAACTTTCCTTCATCCTCAAGATATACAACTGCTTTTTTAGAAAAACCTTGTTAGTTGCTGATTTTGTTTCATACAACTTTTCAAGCTTTTACCAAAGGGCTTTCGCGGTCTTCTCTTCAGCTACATTGAACAAGGAGTCCTCTAGGCAGAGATGGATTGTAGAAATCGCCTTCCTATCAAGCGTTACCCACTCCTCATATTTCATGTTGCTTGGTTTACTCGCGATCCCTTTCAAGGCTCATGCTTGGTCATTCTGAACCAACAAATCCTCCACATTCATCTTCCATAGAGCAAAGTTCCTGCCATAAAATTTCTCAATATCGAACTTGGTTACACCTTTTGTCATTGTTACAACTCCCATTCGCACAAAAGCTTAGCTCTGATACCAGATGTTAGGAAAAACTCCAATATTTTGCACCTGCAAGAGGAAGCATAGTAATAAAAATATAGAACACATAAACAATAACACAAGTGACACAAAGATTTTACATAGAAACCTGCAATGTGCAAGAAAAACCACGGGGTAATGGCAACTTCTTCTTTTATTATTTTTAGCAAAGATTACATTCACGTCCTTTGAAAATTTTCAACAACTTCATGCTCTATATTAATTATGCAAGGGATCACATTCCTTTTATAGAGCAGAGGAAGACTCCAAACTGTTCGTTTCATCTTCCAACGGAAGCCTCTAAAAAACTATTCATTTCAGCTTCCAAAGACTCTTCGTATTTCGCTCCCAAGACTGTTTGTCTTCCATGTTTTGTCGTCTACCTAAACGTCCACTACATGATGTCTACTGGGCATGACGTATGGCAAACTAGACGTCTTCCAGACCAAACGTCTGGCAGCCTAGACGTCTGGCCTAGACGTCTACCAGACCAGACGTCTGGCAAACCAGACATCTGGTATAGATGTCTAGTAGGTCAGACGTCTAACCTGTTGCCTAGACGTCTGACCCAAACGTCTAGCAGGTCAGATGTCTAACCTGTTGCCTAGATGTCTAACCCAGACGTCTAGCAGGTTAGACGTCTAGCTGACCTGTATGATGCATTCATACCTAACAATCTATATCACTTTATTTATTTTTCTCCTTTTTCATGTTATGGTGGTTTTCCTCCCCTTTTTACATTCCCACCAACACCCATATTCATTAATCTCTTCTATTGTTCCATATTGTCATAATGAGACTTATCTTCTAACGATTTATTTTGCCCTAAAGAATCTAAAATGCAAGGAATAGCCTCATTAACACTTTCTTCTTTATATTGCCCTAAAAACCCTAAAGTGCACTAATGATCTTGCATAATCTTTACTTTATTATGTTGGCTTGGAAACCCTAATTTTTCTTGGATATTCTCCAGATGATTTTCTTTATTATGCTACTTTCGAAACCCTAAAGTGTAATGAATACACTCCGTACTGCATTCATTTTTTATTATAAGGAGAATATTTCATGCTACTTGAGAAAAATAAATATGATTTACTTGGATTAATCTTGACCTCCTTCACCTCATTCACTTTAAAATTTGCCTCCCCATCTTCCTTTGCTTTAAAATTTGCTTTCCCATCTTCCTTTGCACCTTTAAATCCTCCTATATTTGAACTTACACATCATACTTCCTCATCCCCCATGTCATTTTTTCTTTTAATGGTTGATTCAAGTGAATTATAATGGCCTTTACCATTTGATGATGCAAAGGGGATTTTCTTACCACTTTCTTAGGAGTGGAAAATCCTTGATTTGGCCTATATTCTCCTATGATATGATCTCCTTGTTTCATATTTATGTTACCCTCACGCCCAAATGTTTCCATATCTTTCTCCATCATTTTTACTTTGCAGTCTCTTGTCATATGTCCATTGTCATGATATTTGTGACATTAGAATGCAATATTTTCATTATCTACTTGTTGATTCCATTCTCTTGATTTAGATTCAATATTAATGGATTGCAGTAAAGTTTTTGAAATATCCATGGCAACACACATTCGAGTGTATTCAACATGCCTTCTCTCCTTAGTAGTTGGTTCCTCTTGGATGAACTCACCTAGAGTATTACCAATATTCTTCAAAACCCTTTTACTAATCTCTATCTCCATAAAAAAATTCTCACTCTATGGTATTTAATATAATGCATATTTACCCCTAAACCAAGGGCCTCCATCTATTATTTTATCTCTTATTTCTAAATTGGAGAAGTTAATGAGGAAAAATACTTTTGAAAGAAAAGTCATGGCATAATTTAAACTCAATCCCTAGCCAGTATCCATGAAACTTACATATTAATCTTCTGGTTTTGAGAACCATTATATCATTCTCAATCAACTCATCCTTGATAATAACTTTTGGTGTAGTATCTGCTACCTGGATAGGGTTTTCCATAGAAACACTCTTTCTCTTTTATCTAACTAGGGTATTCATACTTCCAACTAAGACATACTTACCTGCAACTAGAGCATCCTTGCCTTTAGTAAGGACTTTTAAAAATGACTTTCTTGCAATGTTACCTAGACTTTCTTCACATGAATCCTTTATTTTTTAAGTTTCTCCTAAGATCTAGAACAAGAAGTGGCACTTTCTCCTTGACCATACTTTGCTTTCTACTTCCTACTTCTTGCTCATGCTTCCTACTTGCTCTTGGCTCATGCCTGCTCCTAGACCATAGTTGCTCTTGGATCACACTTGCTCTCATGATGAACATCAAGCAATATTATAAGGAGTTTGGGTTTTTAATCCTTCTACTTTAATTTTACTTTTTAAGAAAAGAACTAGTCTTAAAACTTCATTTTTAAAAATAAATGTTAATCCTTTGTTTAATTGAAGGTAATTTATCATATTAATCTCTAATTATAGAACCATCAAAATTTTACATATTTCTATTATAAACTATCAAAATTAGATTATCATACTCAATCTGAATCTATAAATATAATGAAACATCTTCAAAATATAAGGCTATATATCTATCTCTAGATTGTATCATGAAAAAACTTATATTTCATTGTCACATCCCAAATTTATTTCTTTTAAATAATATTTTTATTTATTTAGTTATTGAGTAAATACTTGTTTTAATTTTAAATTATTATAATAAATCTTGTAGACTAACTTGCTTTTAATGTTGCAATATTTGACAAGTCATCCTCCACGGAGTAGAGTGAGGGAAGGTATCACTAAGGAGAGGGTAACCGATATAGATGAGCAACTTCATTAGAGAGGTGAAATACACCCAGAAACTACAACATAATTTGCATACAAAATTGGATGGGTGGTTGCTTATTGATAATGATGCATTTGTGGCTATAGTGTAAATTTCTTGTATTCAAATGTTTATTGGAATTGCTTTTGGGTGTGATTATAGAAGATAGATTTTGAATGTTCTATTATTATTTTTATTTTACCTCAGGTTGAGTTGGAAGTCAAGGGAATGAGTGGCCATTTTGACTTAGGAAGGGTTCTTTTGTTAGTCTTATCCTCCATGGCACATGGTATGTAAACCAAACCTTTACTTATTTATGTTTCCCATGGTGCTTTCATTTAGGGTTCAAGTACCCTACCCTTCTCTAGACTTATATAAGGCTCCTATTTTGAGCATGCAAACACCATTTTATTTCTTTTCTTGATCAAGGAGAGGATTATTAGGGTTTGGAGGAGGAATAAATAAAACTAGGTGACATTGTATTCTTGTTTCTCTTTCCACTTGGGAAGAGAGATCTTGAAAAAGGACCTTACATCTTCTTGAGAGAAGACTCATTTGGTTAACAAAAACACCTTTTGCTTACATCTTGATGGAGAGAGGGCTGAGATGCTTAGGGTACCTAGGGGAGTGGGATATAAGGACATCCATGGCTATAATAAGAGGAGGATGGAGCCAAGAAAGAAAGGACCTCAAAATTTTGCTAGAATTTCATGGAGAATATACCATGTTATTTTCATTTTTCTTCCTTGGTTTATTGATCAATAATATTATTCTCTGGAAAGGAAAATAAAAATGAACTAGGGCATTTTTTGAGTTGCTCTTAGAATATTTTGAATTATTGTTCTTTCCTTGGGATAGATATGGTCTAAATGCAAACCAATGACTTTTGATTTTAGGGCCTTGGTTGTATTTTGTTGTAATGCATGCACAAATCATCGTGGATGAATTTCTTGAGAAATTATTTCTTTGCCATAAAATGTATGACGTGTCCTTGTCATCGTCAAACCCTAGATGGAGTTTTCTTGAGAAATTTTGAGAGGGTTATGTTATGGAGTGTAGAATTATTGTGTTGTTTCTTTCCTCCATAAGACAAAAAACTATGAATGTTAATTCTAAGCATGTATTATAATTGTGGTCTTTTTGTAGAATTTATGTTACTTTAGATCTAAATGGGCGATTTATCAAAATTATTTCTTCATTGTAAACTAGAAGTTTCAAGATCTAATTGAGATTTTCAACTATAATGGGGATTGAGTTTGTTTCTCCTTCTTAAGGAGATTATTTTTAGATCACATAACTTCTATAAGTGGGATTGTGATACCCCAAAAGCAACATGAGGTTGCTACAGGAAAATATTTAGTTAGCTTGTTTGGATAAGTGGATATGGTAATTTATTTTACATGTATAGTGACCCTATGTTTGTATTGCATGTATGGAAACCTTGACTTTGTATTACATGTATAGTGATCATAAATTATTTTACATGTATGGTGACCCCGAGTTTGTATTGCATGTATGGTGAACATGAGTTGTTTTGCATGTATGATGGCCATGAGTGGGATTGCATGAACATAAGTTTGGAAACCTTGTTAGGACCCCATTCTAGTCTTATTATGTATTGAACCCCTTTTATAACATAGAGACCATATCCTAATGATATAATGTAATATTTTTTAATAGTTTGTGGAACTAGAGGTGCCTAGACAAGTGGGGCCTTTTAATGTAACCATTCTAAAGAATGCAATTGTTTTTCTGGTAGAATATTCTAGCTTGGGTGGCAACTTGCATGTGAGCCAACCCTTGAGCATTAGGTTTAGGGTTATGAAGAGTATTTAAAAAGGCAAGGGGTATAGCTGGATGTATCTTTTTGGCATATTGAATCAAAGTTTAGTTTAGGAGGTTGCCCCCTAAAAGATATCTGGCAATTTTACATTGTGATTATGTTGAGATTAATATAGATTGTTGCATTTCTATTTTGTATTGCAATATTTTGTCCTTTTTGACTTATTAATTTTATTGTATTATTTATGTGTATGTAATTATTTTAACTAGAAGGGTTCTAACAAACTACAACTGCAATAGTTACTGCCCTACCATTTCAATTGGTTAGGTATAAATTTTTCTTATTTTCATTTATTTGCTTATTATCCTATAAAAAAAAATATAGATCCATTTTTTCCTTTTATTTTAGTTTAATAGGTTAGAAACCTTGTGTTGGGGGTTTTAAAAATCATCAAAGAGCTATCATTATTGGCTAAGTTAGATTACCCATAAAGCATCTAGTGAAGTGAGGGGTGATTAGACTCCAATACCCAGGCCTTAGACAACACCCATATACGGACTTGAGCTCCCATGTATTTTCGGGTATATTGGGAGACCCCCTAGGCTTGGGAGAAACCTTTACCTACAAGAAGATTTTTGACCGTGTACCTATCTATAGTATACTAAGCATAACACTCAAGAATATCACCCTCCTATACTATCAAAGAGGTAGGTAGTATGCTCAAGGTTATGAGTGGAATCCTCTTGGAATAGTGTCCTAAAATATTGTTTTGAAAATTATCATTTATCACTACAATATAATAGAGGGTTATGGACAATGCACACACCTTGGCCTAGAGTACCCTATTTTTGTTGAATGTTAAAACTGAATTCCAAGAACCCTATTATGAGAATTGAGCATACTGAGGAGACCACTATCACATAATTGATTGTACTAAAACAGATAGAAAATTATGGTAACAATCAAGATAGGGTTTGTCAGGGAAGTTGTCAGTAATAGTCAGGTTATACTTTTAGCCAGGGCCATAGTTAGTAACAATCAAGATAAAGTATGACCATTTAGTTGTTAATTACAGTCAAGGCAATTGTCAGTAATAGTCAAAATGGAGTTTGCTAAGATAATTGTCAAAATCAAGGAGTTATAGAGTTAGACTAGGTAGTTGTTAGTAATAGATGTTGCAAAGTCTACTAAGGGAGTTTTCAAAAAAATAGTTGTAGACAAGGTAATTACCAAAAATGGAGAGGAAAATCATCTAGAGACCTAGATACCTAGTCCTTTTGGATCATATTTTCGTGATGATCATTTTGATATATATATATATATATATATATATATATATATATATATATATATATATATATATATATATATCACCCAAACACTTTTTTGGGATTATTATTAAAAATAGTAATTACCAAAATAGTATTTATATTTTTAGTATCCTTAGAAGGTCAAAAATCATAATGTATGGCTATAAGCACTGGGGAAAAACAAAAGGATTAAAAAATGGATCATAAAATTGCTGCTCAAGTAACTCAATGGGGGGAGTGTTTGGGAAATTAGTTAAGGGATGGTTTAAATTAGGTAAGGGATGAAATCAAATCTTTACATGACTCCATGACCTATGTGATAAGGGAACAAAAGAATATGAAGGAGGAAGTAAATGAAAAAATTACAAACTTGGAAGGTCGTGTAAGTAGTAATACCCACACATGGTCAATTTGGTTCTTTTGATTGTAAGGATGGAGGGCCAAGAAAGTAAGAATAGGAAGTACACAATAATTATGGATATAAACAGCCAAAATTAGAATTTTTAGAGTTTGATGGAAAGGATCCGAAGGGATGATTGTGTTGAGTAAAATAGAATTTCAATCTTCATAATGTTCCATTGTATCTACTTCTCACAATTACATCTTTCAATATTGATGCAAATGACCTACAATGGTATCAATGACTCAAAAAATCATTCTTTGAGCTTACTTCAAATGAATTTGAGCAACAACTACTCACTTGATTTGGACTTAGTGAATATGCAGATTTTATAGGAGCCCTTTCTAAGATTAAATAAAATTTAACTATTCAAGACTATTAAGCTCAATTTGAAAAAATATCCAATCATACCACTGGCTCGAGTTTTGAATTCTTCCAAAGCTAATTTGTGTGTGGTTTGAAGGATGGAATTAAATATGAAGTTAAAATATTAAGGACACAAAAATTACAACAAAAAATAACATTGCCTAGATTGGAAGAAGATAAATTTAAGGCTCAAGGATGCACCTCCAATTTTTTCCAATCCTAACCACCTTTTTCGTCTAAGACAACATCAAATCCTACCATCAAAAAGTTGACACAAGAAGATATGGAAGCTAGAAGAGCCCAATGATTATGTTATAAGTGTGATGTGAACTATTCCCTAAGACATAAATGTGTGCACCAAATTTTTTAATTGCTTGATGTGGATGAGGCAACAACCATAGAATATCTAGAGGTGGAAGAGGATCATCATGAAGAGGAACACATAGAATAGCCAAAAGCCCTAGAATAATCCCAAGAAAAAAATTTGGTGTATGCCATAGTAGGTATATAAACTCTCTAGGCCATGAATGTGATAGGATACTTCAAATAATGAGTAATAATTCTTATTAACTCTAACAACATACATAACTTTATTGGCCCAAGAGTGGAATAGGGAAATTGTTACATATATACTTGTAACTCCTTTGAAGTTATGATTTCCAATGGAGGAACTTTGCCTTGTAAATAAAAGTGTTGAAATGTCAAGGTAAAAATAGAGTAATCTAATATTAAGGAGGATATATTTTCCTTACCCCTAGGTGGGTGTGATATTGTTTTGGGAGCACAATGGATGAGAACGTTGGGCCCAATATTGTGGGATTTTTTTGAGATATGGATGAAATTCAACTAGCAAGTAATAGAGTACATCTTATAGGGCATGCAGGATAGGGCTACTCAATTTGTTTTATCTCACAATATGGTAAACTATTAAATATTCATCCCATGGAGTTATGGCTCAATTTGCTATATAATCTCCAAATGATGGGGAAAAGGACCATCAGGAGGAATTACAACTTTTATTGCAAAAACATGCCGTAGTATTTGAGGAACCCAAAGGACTACCTCCTTACTGTACTCATGACCATGCAATTTAGCTTATTCCAGGTAGTCTTCCTCTAAATATTCACCCTTACAGACATACATATGTCCACAAAAAATAATTGAGAAGATGTTTCAGGAATTGCTTTCTGCAGGGGTTATTCACGCTAGTGTTAGTCCCTAATCTTCCTGAGTGTTGTTGGTCTAGAAAAAAATAGGTATTGGTGCCTGTGTGTGGATTTCATAGAATTCAATAAAATAACTATTAAAGACAAATTTCCCATTTGGTTATTGATGAATTGTTAGATGAGAAGCATGGTGCCTAATTTTTCTCAAAATTGGGTTTGTAGTCGAGATACCATTAGACTCAGCTCAAGGAAGGTGATATTCCTAAAACTACTTTTAGGATTCACGAAGGGCATTACAATTTTTTGGTTATGCCATTTGGTATGACCAATGCACCATTCATTTTTTAGAGTTTAATGAATGCCATTTTTTGGCCCTTTATTTGCAAGTTTATTCTAGTCCTCTTTGATAATATTTTAATTTATAGCCACACTTGGGAGGAGCATCTCCAAAATTTGAAACATACCTTGCAATTTTTATATAAAAATCAACTTTATACCAAAATATCAAAGTGTTCTTTTGGTCTGCACGAAGTAGAGTATTTGGGTCACATTGTCTCCAAAGGAGTTAAAGTATATTCTAAAAAAGACTAGTTTGTTCAAGATTGGCCAAAGCCTCAAACCCTAAAGGAGGTTCAATTATTTTTGGGGTTCACTTAGTATTACCAAAAATTTATGTAGAAATATGAAAATATAGTAGCTACTTTGATAACCATGTTGAGAATGAATTCCTTTATTTGGTCAGAACTAGTAGAGCAAGATATCAAGGGATTAAAACAAGCTATGAAAACCACCTTGGTGTTAGCAATGCCTGACTTTTCTAAATATTTTAAAATTTAAAGTGATGCTTTTAGAAATGGAATTAGAGTAGTTTTGATGCAATAAGGAAGACCATTGGCTTTCACTAGTATAACACTATTGGGTAGAAATATGGGTAAATCCACTTATAAAAAGGAGATGCTAGCCATTTTACATGTTAATCATTGGAGGTCATATCTCATTGGGTGTCACTTTTCAATCAAAATCGACCATCAAGTCTTAAGTATGTCTTGGAGCAAAGGGTAGTCACACCCTAAATGTGGGTATCTAAATCATTGGGATATGATTATAAAATCACATATAAGAAAGGAAAGGAGAATATAGTGGTCGATGCATTAGCTTAATAATATGAATATCAATGTATGTTAAATGCTATATATATACCACTTCCTCAATGGATTTATCAACTCAAAATGACTAAGGATTTTGGCTTGTAAACTTTGGTCCATAAACTACATGCAGAGGCCAAATCATGCTCTGGATACACCTAGGATGGTCAAGACTTGATATATCATGACCGACTTTTTATTCCATAAAATTCATAAATATGAAAATTCATCTTGCAAGAAATGTATGCATCACCAACAATGAGATATTCTAGGTTTTTAAAAAGCTATGAAAGGACCAAATAAACCTTCTTTTGAAAATGAATAAAAAAAGATATTCAAGTTTGTATGGTTGAATGTGATAGGTGTGCCAAAGGATTAAAAGGCAAAAATTTGTGCTCCCTAGGAACCCTTCAAACCCAACCAATTTTGGAATAGGCGTGGACATATATTTCCATGGATTTTATTGAAGGGATACCGAAATCAGAATTAAAATCAACCATTTTGGTGGTAGTGGATTGTTTCAAAATGTATGCTCATTTTTAATCCTTATCCCATCCCTACATAGCCTCTGTAGTTGCTCAAATATTTTTAGACATCTTTTGCCTTCATGGAATACCCAAATCTATTATGTCAGATAGGGACCCTACTTTTACTAGTCATTTTTGGTAGGAACTGTTTAAGTTGCAGGGCACTTAGATCAAAATGAGTTTAGCCTATCAAGAATAGATTGATGTCCAAATAAAATTTGTTAATAAATACTTTAAAATATACCTCTGTTTCCTTGCATTAGAAAATCCTACACACTGGACAAAATAGCTCCCTTTGGCAAAATGGTGGTATAATAATTCATATCAAACCGATACCAATGTTACATCATTTGAGGTAGTATATGGTCTTCCTCCACCAACACCCTCATGCATTTAGGGAAGCTTCAAGGTTTAAGTTATTGATTCCAATCTCAACCAACATGTTGCCATCCTCTAAAAACTTAAGGTAAATATTAAATTGGCCTTGAATCGTATGCATCAACAAGCTGATCAACATTTTCCTAAGTACAACTTTGAAGTGGGGGATATGGTATTTCTCTGCATGTATCCCTATAAAAAATCATCACTCCAAATCCATGAATGATGAAAATTATAGCCAAATACTATGTCCCTACCAGGTGTTACAATGGATCAATTCAATGACCTATAAATTAGCCCTTTCGACCACTTCCAAGATCCATCTAGTCTTTCATACCTCCTCCCAAAAGAATATTGTTGGTAATAAGGTACAATTTCAAATCACATTACCAAATTTGGATGAATAAGGATCCATTATACTCGATTTTGAATGAATTTTGAACCAGAGATCATGCATCCTTTGCCACCATGCCATCATCGATGTTCTTGTTTAATGGTAAGGATTACAACCTAAAAATACCATATGAGAGTCCCTCCAGTAGCTCAATCAATAGTTTCCTCATATCTAGCTTTGAGGACAAATTTTTTTAAAGGGGAAGAACATGTTAAGACCCCATCCTAACATTATTATATAATGACCCCATTTCTAATGTGGAGATCCTATCCTAATGATTTTACGTAATTATTGTAATTTTTTGTGGTACTAGAGGATCTTAGTCAAGTGGGACCTTTTAATGTAAGAATTATAAAGAATGTAATTGTTTGTTTGGAAGAAGATTCTATCCTAGGTGGCAACTTGCATGTGATCCAACCCTTGAGCATTAGGTTTAGGGTTATGAAGAGTCTTTAAAAATGCAAGGGACATATATGGATGTACCTTTTTGGCCTATTGAATCAAAGTTCAGTTTAGGAGGTTGCCCCCTCGAAGAGACCTACAAATTTTATATTGTGATTCTATTGAGATTAATATAGATTGTTGCATTTTCATTTTTTATTACAATATTTTCATGATTACTGCTTTTATTACAACTTGTATGTGGATGTGCTTATTTTAACTAGAAGGATTCTAACAAACCCTAAGTTGTTTGCTATTATACAAGGTAGTGATAAACCTTGAGAATGATTTGTTTTATGTGCTAAGATATATTTGCTAGAAAAGACATAAATGTATGAGTTTGGTCTATTTATTTTTTATTTGTCACTAGTTGGTACCATGGTAAAAAGCCTTATATATCCATCTTGGGATTCACTAGCAAAATGTATCACTAGGAATATGATATCATATCATCTGTAAGAAGAGTGAATTTTTTGTTTTGAAATTTGATTAAGGATATTAAATCTACAGAGGAGATTTAGTATGTTGACCTATGCAAAAATTAACTTAGGGATTATACACTATTTTATACATACATGAGATTGTGCATTCATAATAGATGATATGATTTCATATTGGTTGTACAAATATTGATGGGTATTAAAGAAATACACAATAGATGTATTCACCTAGGTGCAAGTTGATCGCTACACTAAACAAATTATAGATCTAGTTATAAATTTGTACTCATAAGTTTGGTTATGTTTGTTGCATTCATGGATTAAGCATGAGTAAGATACCTATCTGTTTGGTTGTTTATATATTTGTATACTTCTAAAGTATTCAGACTTTAATATGAAGTTGAGACAAAGGTATTTCAAATAGGATAGCATTTTTTTGGATGGAAAAGTGCTCTAGTGATGCCTTTCCTCCCTTGTTCTAGTTATAGAGATATTATAGAATTCAATACATAATTTAACTATAAAGAATCTGTTAGACCTACAATGGCACTAAGAGGGTGGGGGGTGAATCAGTGTAGCTCTTTAATCATGAATTAACAGCTCTTAAAACAATAGCAGTTAAAACTTATAACAAGATACAACAAGTATAACAAGAGAGCATCACACAACACAAGATTTAACGAGGTTCACCAATGTGGCTACTCCTCAAGAATGACTGCTTGGACTACCATCCAAATCCAGCCTTTGCAAAGCAACAACTTTTACAAACAGTTTACCAGCACCCACTGGAAGGAGCACCAACCCCTGATTTATCTGTACCAACAGAAAGGAGCACCAACCCCTGATTTGCCAGCACCAACTGGAAGGAGCACCAACCCCTTATGCCAAGCACCAACTTGGACTTCAATTCTGAAACTAGAAGAATGATAGTAAGATACCTTTGCTTTTACAAGACCCTGACTGGTCTGCTTCACTTTTGCATCCTCTGTGCACTCTGCTCTCTCTGCGCTATCACTTCGCACAATCTGCTGCTTAACTGTCGAACGATCATCTTCTCCCCTTTGCGCACTCTGCTTCCTTTGCGATCTTCGCACTTAGAATGATTCGACGACTTGCACACTGCACACTACGACCGAACTTCGCACTCTGTGCACTGTCTCCGAACTTCGCACTTCTCAACCTTAGCAACTCTTCAAACAGCCTTCCTTTTATAACAATATTTTCAAGATCAAAATCCTAATCTTAGTCGGTTGTAAACCCTGATCTCAGTCGGCTGCAAACCCTAATCTTAGTCGGCTACAAACCCTAATCTTTGTCGGCTTACATCGGTCTTCGTCGGCTTCAACTGCCCCTGTAACTCTTCTGTTGTTGTTGCCGCGAAAACACATGTCACGATATCGCTACACTTTCGCCTCCGTACGCTTTCTCTTAGCTTTGGCCCATGAGAATACAACATGTAGCGATATCGCTACACTTTTTCTTTCGTACTCTCCTTTACTTTTGTCACAAAATCGTGACACTTCTGCCTTCTTACTTTCTCTCTCCTCCTTTAGTCGTGAAAATGCGACATGTCGCGATATCGTGACACTTTTTCTCCTTAGCGCTTTAACTTGCCTTTGGGTCACGAAAATGCGACATGTCGCGATATCGTGACACTTTTTCTCCTTAGCGCTTTATCTTGCCTTTGGGTCGCGAAAATGCGACATGTCGCGATATCGCGACACTTTTTCTCCTTAGCGCTTTTTCTTGCCTTCGGTCAAAACCGACATGTCGCGATATCGAGACACTTTTCTCTCTCTCCACATTCAAATCTGACACTTTTCTACTCTCTCCTCAACATGTCGCGAAATCGTGACACTTTTTCTTACTCTCTCTCCTATATCGAAATCGTGACACTTTTCTTTACTCTCTCTCTCAACATGTCGCGAAATCGCGACACTTTTCTCTCAAATGGAAATCATGACACTTTTTCTCCGTACAACCTTCCTTGCAATATGTCACGAAATCGTGACACTTTTTCGTCCGTACAACCTTCCTTGCAATATGTCACGAAATCATGACACTTTTTCGTCCGTACAACCTTCCTTGCAATATGTCACGAAATCGTGACACTTTTTCGTCCGTACAACCTTCCTTGCAATATGTCATAAAATCGTGACACTTTTTCGTCCGTACAACCTTCCTTGCAATATGTCACGAAATCATGACACTTTTTCTACTTGCCTTTCTCTCTTCCAACATGTCACGAAATCGTGACAGTTTTGCTTGCTTCTCAACATGTCACGATATATCGCAATTTTTCTTTCTTGCCAACATGTCGCGATATCGCGACAGTTTTTCTTTCTTGCCAACATGTCGCGAAATCGTGACAGTTTTTCTTTCTTCTTCTCTCTCTTCCAACATGTCGTGAAATCGCGACAGTTTTTCTTGCCTGTTGTATATGTCGCGATATCGCGACACTTTTCTTACTTGTATTTTTCTTTGATCTTTTGCAAGTGGTCCACTTCGGTCTTCTTGGAAAAATCGTACATACTATGAGTAACCTTTGAACTCCTGTCTTCTGCATCTGACTAGCCTTTGAAATTTCTGTCCACTGCATCAACAGATCTATCTGACTGTGTTGACAACAATGACAATCATTGTCGCTGCACCTTGCTCAACAATCTCCCCCTTTGGAATTGTTGGCAACACATGTGCAATTTTCTGTAACTCTTCTCCCCCTTTGTCAATAATACCAAAGGGCTACTATAGACTCCCCCGAGTCCATGCACAACATTCTCAGGCACAATTTGTTACACTTAGCACAAATTATGAACATGAGCAAAAAAATAATCAAATACTTAAATGCTCCCCCTGAGAATGTGATCCCTGTAGCTAGTCAATTCTTGGGAAGTGTGACCACTCCCAATTTGTTTCGAAGGTACTCAAACACTTCCTTGGGCAATGGTTTTGTGAAGATATCTGCTACTTGTTCTGTGGTTGGAACAAAATCCAATTTAACCTCACCTTCTGCAACTTTCTCCTTCAAAAAGTGATACCTGATGGCAATGTGCTTTGTGCGTGAATGCATAACCGGATTCTTGGAGATGTTAATGGCACTGGTGTTATCACACTTAACTGATATTGGCTCACTGAAGCTAATACCAAGATCTTTTAAGGTTTGTTTCATCCATAATACCTGTGTACAACATGTTGTCGCTGCAATGTATTCTGCCTCTCGTTGTCGATAAAGAAACCGACTCTTGTTTCTTACTTGTGCCACGCGACTAATCTGTCTCCAAGATAGAATGCACCTCCACTGGTACTCTTTCTGTCATCTACACATCCTTGCCCAATCGGCATCTGAATACGAAATAAGGGTGAAGTCTTTACCTTTCGGATACCATAATCCATATTCCATAGTACCCTTGAGATATCGAAGAATCCTTTTCACCGTTGTTACATGAGTCTCCTTAGGATTAGCTTGAAATCGTGCTACCATGCATACTGCCTATAAAATATCTGGTCTGGTAGCTGTCGAGTACGATAAACTTCCAATCATGGATCTGTACATGGTTTGATCAACAGGTGGAGATTTGTCATCCTTGCTCAACTTACGACTGTCGTCATGGGAGTGCTAACTGGCTTACGAGTCCTCCATTGTGAACCTTTTTAGCATCTCTTTTACATATTTAACTTGAGAAATAAATATGCCCTTCTTACTTTGATTAACTTGCAATCCGAGGAAATATGACAGTTCTCCAATCATTGACATTTCAAATTCTTTCTGCATCTTATTTGCTAAGTCCTTGCACGACTCATCTTTGCTGTTGCCAAATATGATATCATCTACATAGACAACAAGAACAATAAGATGCCCATTTTCTGTTTTGACATACAGATTACTATCCACCATACCTTTCTTGAACCTTTGTTGAGTGAGATAGTTGTCTAGTCTTGCATACCATGCTCGGGGTGCCTGTTTTAAGCCATATAAAGCTTTCTTCAACTTACAAACAAAGTTGGGATTATCACCAAGTTGGAACCCATCTGGTTGCTCAATATAAACCTCTTCTTCAAGTTTCCCATTCAAAAAAGCTGATTTCACATCCATTTGATAAACTTTGAAATTCTTGTAGACTGCTAAAGCCAAAAACATTCTGATTGCCTCTAGTCTAGCTACTGGTGCAAACGTTTCCTCAAAGTCAATGCCTTCTACTTGTGCATACCCCTTGCATACCAATCTTGCTTTATTTCTGACTACCTATCCGTCTTCATTCAATTTGTTACGAAAGATCCATTTAGTCTCGATTATATTTTTGTTTGCAGGTCTAGGTACTAATTCCCAAGTATTGTTTTTCTCGATCTGGTCTAATTCTTCATTTATTGCCTTCATCCAACCTTCATCTTTGCTTGCTTCAGCAACATTCTTGGGCTCAATGCTGGATAATAGAGAGTAGTTACTTGCTACTTTTCTTCTTGTTTGAACACCAACTTTGGGGTCTCCAATAATTTGATCTCTAGGATGATTTTTATGCCAGCTACCTATTTTGAATTTCTTATTCTCTTCCATTTCTGCATCCCATCATCTGAGTCAATTTTTTGTATCTTTTCAATTTCATTTTCCTCATCTCCTTCAATAACCTCTTCATAGATTGGGTAGTTTGTTTCATAGCTAATTACTCGTTCTTTACCTTCATCAAACTTAACATCAAGACCTTGTCCACAATTTTCTTTAGCCTTTTGTTGTAGCATTTGTAAGCTTTGCTTCTAGATGAATAACCAACAAAAATACCTTCATCTGCTCTATCTTCAAACTTACCAAGATTATCTTCAGTTCTTTTGATATAGCACTTGCTGCCAAACACTTTGAGGTATTTTGTTGTTGCCCTTTTATCGAACCACAATTCATAAGGAGTTTTGCTTTCATGTGTTCTCAGCATGTACCTATTTTGGATATACACCGTAGTATGGACTGCTTCTTTCCAAAATCTGTCTGCTACTCTACTTTCAGCCAACATAGTTCGTGCCATTTCTTGCATAGTCCTGTTCTTTCTTTCTACCACTCCATTTTGCTGAGGTGTCCTGGCTACTGAGAACTGTCTCCTAATACCGTATTTTTCACAGTATTCTGCAAACTCCTCTGAAATGAATTCTCCTCCTCTGTCTGATCTTAAACATTTGATCCTCTTTCCTATTTCATTCTCAACCTGGTTTTTGAAAATCTTGAACATATCAAAAGCTTTTGATTTATGCTTCAAGAAGAATATCCATGTCATTCTGGAATAGTCATCAATGCACAACATAAAATATTTGTCACCATTTATGCTTTGTGTTCTCATGGGTCCACATAAATCGGTGTGTATTAGTTCCAAAGGTTTGCTTGTGTAGTATTCTTTTGTTTTGAATGTGACTCTAGTTTGTTTCCCCTTTTGGCATGAAGCACAAATGTTGTTTGTAGGTTTGCTGATGGTGGGAATATCTCTCACTGCCCTTTTTGAGGTGATTTTTACTAGATTATCAAAACTGATATGCCCGAGTCTCTTGTGCCACAACCAATTTTCTTCTTCCTGTCCAATAAAACAAGCTCCTTTTGAAGTCTCTGAGAGCGTGTACAGGTTTCCAGATGTCCTTGATCCAGTTGCTATTAATTTTCCACTATTTGTTTTTCTGACTTCACAACCCTGCTTCTTAAAAACTACTTCATGACCTTTATCACAAATCTGACTTACGCTCAACAAGTTATGTTTCAAACCATCCACAAACAAGACTTCTTCTGACTTAATCTTTCCATCAATAATTTTAACTGAACCTTTGCCAACTATCTTAGCTCCATCATTATTACCAAACTTTACTGAACCACCTTCATATTTCTGTAACTTCTCAAATTTTTGTTTGTTACCTGTCATATGACTGGAGCATCCACTATCAAGTATCCATGGTACATGTTTATTCTGTGCTTTAAATGTTGTTTGTACTATTAAGGATTCCTTTTCTTCCTTAAGTTGCTCTTTTTCTTTCCACTCCGTTTTGATGGAAGTTTTGGGCTCTTGTTTTGCCTTTCCCTTATCAACAGCATGTGCATGTTTTACGGGAAGTTTTCTATTTTGTCTCACCCTATTTGGTTGAAATTTTCTTCCCTGAAACTGATTTGAAGCAAAAGTACTTCTACAGTTTCTTGCAATGTGCCCAAAATTATGACAGTTATAACATTCTACTTGTATAATTCATCAGAGAAAAAGCATTTCTACTGGTGAAATTCCTTGGTCTAACATTATATTTGCAGTCTAAAATTTTATGTCCATAGCCATTGCATTTAAAACAGAAACCAGAAAAGGGATAATTGAACCTGGGTGATGGTCTTTGCCATGTTGTCGTAGGAGCCATAGGTCTTCTTCTTCTTTGATGTGTGACATTGGTGAATCCATCATTGTCGGTTCTCCTTTCGTGCCTGGCATTATTGCTTTCTTTTGCATGAGACATTTTTCCTTGATCAACCTGTTTCTTATCTTCATTCTTTATGGATTCTACATTTCTGGCCTTTGATCCATTTGATGATTCTCCTTCGATGAAACCCAGACCAAACTTGATGCCTGTAGGCCTTTGGTCATTTATGATCTTATCCAGCTTCATAGCACTTTCTTCACGTTTGTGATAACAACTAATTTTCTTATTCATCTCTTCTAGCTGCATTCTCAAACCAACAATCTCTTCTTCTAGCTTGCTGCAATAGTCTATTTTCATGGTTATTTGAACTTCGAGATCTTCAAAGATTTTCTTGGATTCTTCTATCTGTACTTTCAAACTGGTTATGATTTCATTTGCATCCTCAAGCTTTCTTGAAAGTTTCTTATTCTTTTTCTTTTCTATCTCCCACTCTTCAAGTGCAGAGATCAACTCACCTTCTAGATCTACTTCAGCCTCAAGGTTTTCACCACATACTTCAGAGATCACTCCTTCTTTTTCTGATTTTGCTTCTTCAAATGCCATGAAAAGAGCTTCACCTTTTTCTTCTTCAGACTCTTCTTCGGAGCTGTCTTCTGATGAACTGACATTCTTGGAGATGAAACTTCTCTTCTTGAAGTTGCCTTTTCTGAAATTCGTTTTCTTCCAGTCACTTCTTTCATGGTGCGATCCTTCATCATTTTTGTTCTTCTCTTTAAGTGGACATTTAGTTGCAAAATGCCCGATGCCTCCACAGTTGAAACATTTAAATGGTAGCTTCCCTCTGTATTTTCCTTTTCCCTTTTTTAGCTTTCTAACAAAGTTTGCTTCCATTTCATCTGATGTCCCTTCTTCCTCGGACTCTTGTTTAGTGTTTTTATTTTTAAGGGCTTTAAAAGTCCGCTTCTCTGTCGGTGGGTTTAGATCTTCCTATCCTCATCTCATATGCGGTTAAAGAACCATACATCTCATCTATACTGAAATAATTTAGATTTTTAGCTTCTTCTATCGCTGAGACTTTGGAATCAAACCTTTGAGGAAGAGATCTTAGTACCTTTTTCATGACAGCAGAGTCATCGATATCCTCGTCGAGTCCTCTCATCGCATTGATGATTCCATTGACTCTCAACATATATGTCTCAATGTTTTCATCATCATTCATTTTCAAAGCTTCGAACTGAGCTCGATGTGTCTGTAACTTGGCCTCCTTGATCTTATCATCTCCTTCATGAATGCTCCTTAATTTGTCCCATATCTCTTTTGTCGATTTACAGTTCATGATCTTCACTAGTTCACTGTCTGCTAATCCACACAAGAGAGCATTTTTTGCTTTTGAGTTGTTTTCAAATAGTTTCTTTTCATCAGCCTCTTTTGGAGGAGTGATGGGAATTGTGTATCCACTAACTACTGAATCCCAGATGTCGTAACCCAAAGCACAGAGATATGTCTGCATCCTGACTCTCTAGAATGCATAATTAGATCCATCAAACAATGGTGCTTTGTTTGATGAGAAGCCTTCACCACCTGCCATTGTGTTACTTCCAAGATCACCCTAGCTGGTTAAGCTTGTATAGGAACTTGGCTCTGATACCAATTGTTAGTCTTACAATGGCACTGAGAGGGGGGGTGAATCAGTGTAGCTCTTTTAATCTTGAATTTATAGCTCTTAAAATAGATAGCAATTAAAACTTATAACAAGATACAACAAGAATAACAAAAGAGCATCACACAACACAAGATTTAACGAGGTTCACCAATGTGGCTACTCCTCAAGAATGACTGCTTGGACTACCATCCAAATCTAGCCTTTGCAAAGCAACAACTTTTACAAACAGTTTACCAGCACCCACTGGAAGGAGCACCAACCCCTGATTTATCTGTACCAACAGAAAGGAGCACCAACCCATGATTTGCCAGCACCAACTGGAAGGAGCACCAACCCCTTATGCCAAGCACCAACTTGGACTTCAATTCTGAAACTAGAAGAATGATAGTAAGATACCTTTGCTTTTACAAGACCCTGACTGGTCTGCTTCACTTTTTTGTCCTCTACGCACTCTGCTCTCTCTGCGCTATCACTTCGCACAATCTGCTGCTTAACTATCGAACGATCATCTTCTCCCCTTTGCGCACTCTCTCCTTTCTCCATCACACTTAGAATGATTCGACGACTTGCACACTGCACACTACGACCGAACTTCGCACTCTACGCACTGTCTCCGAACTTCGCACTTCTCAACCTTAGCAACTCTTCAAACAGCCTTCCTTTTATAACAATATTTTCAAGATCAAAATCCTAATCTTAGTCGGTGTAAACCCTGATCTCAGTCGGCTGCAAACCCTAATCTTAGTCGACTGCAAACCCTAATCTTTGTCGGCTTACATCGGTCTTCGTCGGCTTCAACTACCCCTGTAACTCTTCTATTGTTGTTGCCACGAAAACACATGTCGCGATATCGCTACACTTTCGCCTTCGTACGCTTTCTCTTAGCTTTGGCCCACGAGAATACAACATGTAGCGATATCGCTACACTTTTTCTTCCATACTCTCCTTCTTTACTTTTATCACAAAATCGTGACACTTCTGCCTTCTTACTTTCTCTCTCCTCCTTTAGTCGTGAAAATGCGACATGTCACGATATCGTGACACTTTTTCTCCTTAGCGCTTTAACTTGCCTTTGGGTCACGAAAATGCGACATGTCGTGATATCGTGACACTTTTTCTCCTTAGCGCTTTATCTTGCCTTTGGGTCGCGAAAACGACATGTCGCGATATCGTGACACTTTTTCTCCTTAGCGCTTTTACTTGCCTTGGTCGACATGTCGCGATATCGTGACACTTTTTCTCTCGACTCTCTCTCCTCACATGTCGCGAAATCGACACTTTTTCTCTCTCAACATGACACTTTCACTCTCTCTCCAACATGTCGCAAATCTGACACTTTTCACCCCAATAATGACACTTTTTCGTCCTACAACTCTTCCTTGCAATATGTCATGAAATCGTGACACTTTTTCTTCCGTACAACCTTCCTTGCAATATGTCATGAAATCATGACACTTTTTCGTCCATACAACCTTCCTTGCAATATGTCGCGAAATCGTGACACTTTTTCATCCGTACAACCTTCCTTGCAATATGTCGAAATCTGACACTTTTTCGTCCTACAACCTTCCTTGCAATATGTCGCAAAATCGTGACACTTTTTCATCCGTACAACCTTCCTTGCAATATGTCGCGAAATCGTGACACTTTTTCTACTTGCCTTTCTCTCTTCCAACATGTCGCGAAATCGTGACAGTTTTGCTTGCTTCTCAACATGTCGCGATATCACGACATTTTTCTTTCTTGCCAACATGTCGCGATATCGCGATTTTTCTTTCTTGCCAACATGTCGCGATATCGTGACAGTTTTTCTTTCTTGCCAACATGTCGCGAAATCGCGATAGTTTTTCTTTCTTCTTCTCTCTCTTCCAACATGTCGTGAAATCGTGACAGTTTTTCTTGCCTGCTGTATATGTCGCGATATCGTGACACTTTTCTTACTTGTATTTTTCTTTGATCTTTTGCAAGTGGTCCACTTCGGTCTTCTTGGAAAATCACTGTACATACTCTGAGTAACCTTTGAACTCCTGTCTTCTGCATCTGACTAGCCTTTGAACTTCCTGTCCACTGCATCAACAGATCTATCTGACTATGTTGACAACAATGACAATACTGTCGCGGCACCTTGCTCAACAGAATCTAGTTTCATATTGCTTTGCTCTATTATATTTAATAGCATACTAAAGTTGATATACAACATCAGAGTTTAAAAGTGCATAATTATGTACACAAAGGAATTGCTATGAATATTTCCTTGAGATTTATATGAGCATGTTGTAAAGTTTTATTTTCTATAGTAATTAAATTTAATTCTGAGGATGATATTGAGTTGTGATTATTAAGAGCATGATAAAAATACTATATGGAATAATTAAGGGTGTGTTTATCATCACTTTTTCCACCATGAATGATTCATTTCCAATGTATTCTATTTATTGGCATGGCATTGAAAGTTTTAAGATAAACTATTTAAGTATTTTTTTTAGTAATATAGTTGTAAGAGGGTTGATACCCTTGGATGATTTTATTATGATGAAAGTTTTATTTATAGAAAAGGAAAGGAATCACCATATACTCTTACATCAAGCAACAATAACATATTGATACCCTTTAGTAATATAGTTGTAAGAGGGTTGATACCCTTGGATGATTTTGTTATGATGAAAGTTATGTTTATAGAAAATGAAAGGAATCACCTTATACTCTTACATAAAGCAACAATAACATATAAAACAACCTTATAACTTTAGTAATATAGTTGTAAGAGGGTTGATACCCTTGGATGATTTTGTTATGATGAAAGTTTTGTTTATAGAAAAGGAAAGGAATCACCTTATACTCTTACATCAAGCAACAATAACATATTAAATATTTGTCATAAAATATTTTGTAGTTTATTGTAATTATACGAGATCTAGAATAAATTCTATATTTTTTAATATTGCACCATTCATGTTGTAATCCTAGTAGAAATATTGAATTACACTTTTGAATAGTGAAAGGTCTTACTTGTACTGATGGATTGTAAACATATCATGCCTTGTAGAAAGGGATTTATCTTAGCAAATTTTAATAAAAAAATAAGAAGTTATCTAATTATATATGCTTGAAAAGTCATTATAGTCATTTGCTAATTTTATAAAGTTGATCGGTTGCTATAAATAACAATTAATAATTGTTACCACATTGTGTCAAGGTTGAGTTATTTTGAATGAAAATCATGACAAAACGAAATCAGGGTTGACTATGTGTTAAAGTTTGATTGTATATTGAACTTAATAGTATGATTTTATCATTGTATGTAATTATTTTTGTGGTAAATATTATACACACTTTTCTTTGCATAGAAATAAGGTTTGATATCTTAAGACTAATACACAAAAAGTGTTGAAAGATGTGGTAATTCGATCTTATTGGCTAAGTTTAAAAGATGATGATGTAAGCCTTCAGATAACCTTTGATGTAAGTATGAGAGGGGAAATATTCATGAAGAAACCTATGCCTTAGGGGATCCACAATGTCTCCCCCTTCTCACTTCAAGGGTAGAAGTAGTTATGAGCCTAGATCTACAATTTAGTGAATTTAAGCTAGAGAACACCTACATTTCTCCTAATATTTTCTTTAATAACTTAACCTTAGTTTGGTCCTATCCTAGCCATAAATGCATCAATAAATGCAACAAATAGGTCCTATAAACCATATGTTTTCAACTTTCAATGATGAATGAAAATAAATTTTTAGAGTAATTTTTAAGAAGATAATGTAAGAAACAATCCCTAAAGTGACTATATGTGATAAATTTAAAATTCAATAGTGCCATTGAACCTAAAATTCAACAACACTTTCACCTACAGATACAACATAATGTATTTTCAACAAGAGACATGATTTTCCAAATGACTAAATGATGATATTTGACCAGAAGGTGTAGGGGTCCTGATGGAGAGTTGAATTGATAATAAAGAGATGTAAACTAATGATACAATAAAACAAAATGATAAATAGCTATACTATTTGACTATGCAAGTCTGGTTAGCCTACAATGATTAAATAATTACAAATAAAAAAAAGATATGACAAAACCAAGAGAGGAGAGATCACAATTGAGCAAGCTTGTAGCCTCAATATACCTTGGTTGATATACTCTTATTGTGATGAAGTATATGAGCTTGCTATTGCTTAAGATGATTGATACAAAGCTTTACAATTTTAAGAGATCCATTTTCAATTTGATAGAGTTTTTTTATTACACTAGATGGGATGAATTAGGCTCCAGAAGTGATGGGTTTATAGGAATCCATGGATCCTTGAAGGGTGAATGAATGAAATTGATGGATTGCTTGAAGGTAAGTTTTAAAAAACGGTTCAATGTGAAATAAATGGATGCAAGGTAGAAAATAAAAAATTTGGGACTTTGGATTGTTGTTGAGGATACAAATCAAACTAATATTATTAGATCCATTTTTGGTGGATGAATTGAAAGGTATGAACTATCTACCTTTTTTATTTTGGGGTTTGACAGTCAGTAGCACTAAAATCTATAGCATTAGAAATGCTAATGACCCCAATGCAAATACAAAGAAGACTATTGCTAGGCAGTTTGAATGAGAAATGATATTTTTTGAAGGTTTACAAAAGCATTACCAGGGATCAAAAGCACCATTGTTGCTATTACTTAGGTCTTGATACCAAATTTTAGAGAAATAAATACTCCTAAATTGAGTTTTGAGACAATTGAATTGATTTGGATGCCTTATTGGATAATGATAATGTTGGTAAGTTTGGAGACTTTGATAATATGCTCAAAATTTAAAGTTTACATTTTTTCCTTTTTGATGCATTTATTGGAAGATGAAAGCGTCAAAAAACTGATATTTATGCCCCAATTTTGACATAGATTGATTTTTTGTTGTTTAAGATTTATGATGTGAGATGAACATTTTTTTTTATTTTTTGATTATTTATGATGTTCAATTTTATTTTTTGAAAATATTAAATACTATTATACCCCAATGTATCCCCTTAAGTTTTGGAGGGAAAATCAAGCATGACTGAGGAAAATCAACTTGACTATGATTCATAGGTGCAGTGATGAAAGATTAAGGATAAATAATAGAATTTGGATGGGATAAGTTGAGGGTAAAATGGTTAGAGGATAACAACCAAATTATTTTTATCATTTATGATGATGATAAGGAGATCTAAACACCTGATTTGATGGATTAACAAGGAGATCATCACATCGAGCTAATAGGGTATGACCATCATTGTCAAGAGGAGGAGGGAACATTCATATAGGAACTTTGCAAACTTGTAAGTTTTCAAATTTTAGTCTTGAAAAGTGTACCTAAAGAAAAGGGTAGCACTTCTACACATTGGTGGTGCTTTTATGTGTTGATGTCATATTTGCCATTTTGGTGGTACTTTTTTGCCTAGCAACACTTTCATCACCCAACAATACTTTTACTAAAGTTGATGCTTTTGATTCCCTTGAGTTTTTTTAATTATATACGTTTCAATGGGACTGATTGGTGATGGATTTAGATGGTTGTAGGAAAATTTATAGGTATTAGACTATAGAGAGACAACCCCATGTGATGGAGATGATCCAAGGGTTATTGGGCTTTGCAAATCATGATTTATTGTTAGTAGTAAGGCTATATTATGTAGCCCTTATGCCTACGGTGGACTTTAATAAGGAATTACTGACTACCATGGTAGAGCAATGGTATATAGAGACAAATACCTTCCTATTGTCATATAGAGAGGTGACTATCACACTAGAGGATGCATGGAAATTTTTTGGATGTAGATTAGAGGGGCACCCATTTACATGAGTTAAGAAAATAGGAGAATCTTGGCAAGATTAGATGGAAATAGATTTCCCAATCATGAGGTTCAATATTGATATCAATGCTACCTACATTAGGGGTCACTCACACTGGTAAGGGATTGTATTGTGTGCACTACTATCTAGGGTTTTGATTAGTGATACTAGACAATGAGTAGTACACTAAGTTTGGGGTGAGGTGGTCATGGATATGATAGAGGAGCAAACAATTTTTTCTTAGAGTCCTGTCATCTTGAACTAATTATACCACTCATTACATTGGATAGTCTATGGGTGAGAAAATAATTTATGTTACTGTATGCTACTTCATGTATGGTCCTGAGAACATATATCAATACTACAACTACTAGGGTTACCAAGATAGTTGGTGGATCTAGAGGTATCGACAACGTAATGCTAGGCTTAAAATTTTTAGGTAGGATAGGGGAGGTCACACAAAGTTATTTTAGAGGTAGCTTGATGACTCATTGATAACATGATCTAGGAGTAGATCACCTAGTACTTATTTAGACAAAATTTAGGGTGGAAGATAACATGTACCAATTGGAATAGGTCAAGTGAGTTAGATGTCTAGTCAAACCACAAAGAGAGTGTTAGTTTTTTTTGTTGTGATAGAGTGGTCCTTCAATTTGAATTACAATAGGGAATTTTGATAGGGATGATGTGTTATAAATATTTTACACAAGAGCAGGGGTTTAGACCACAACCAAACCTAGAATCATAACTAGAGGTGATTGTTGATGATGTTAAACTTTACCTTTTTGATAACATTAAATAATATTATGCCCTAGTGTATCCTCTTGAGTTTTGTAGGGAAAATAAATCATGACTAATGAAATTACACTTAAATATGCTTCATAATGGTGCAATGATAAATTATTGACTATAAAAAACAAAAAATGGTTAGGATAGCCTGGGTTAAAATGGTTAGTGGATATAAAATATATCATTTTTATCATTACGATGATGATCAAGAGCTTTGAATACTCAATTTAATGGTAAGTTTGATGGCTCAATAGGAATACCATCACATAGAGCTAATAGGGTGAGACCACCACTAGTAGGAGGAAGAAGGAATGTTCATGTAGAGATTTTGAAAACTTGTAATTTATAAATATTAAGTCTCAAAATTTATGTCTGAATAAAAGGGTAGTGCTTTTGCACACTAGAGATGGTTTTGCACTAGCACTAACTAGTGGTGCTTTTGTGCTGGCACCAACTAGTGGTAATTTTGCATGTTGATGGCATATTTATTATTTTGGTGGCACTTTCACTGCCTAGTGGCACTTTTGTCACCTGAAGGTACTTTTACCAAAGGGCGATGCTTTTGCATACCTTAAGTTTTTGTTGAATTGATAAGTTTTAAAGGGACTGATAGGTGATGTATTTGGATGGTTGTAGGAGAAATTGTAGATATTAGATTATATAGAGAGATGACCCCATGTGATAAAGACTATCTAGGGGTTATTGGGTTTTACAAATTATTATTCCATGGTGCTAGTAGGTCTATGTTTAACTCATAATAGCAAGAAAGCAACACATAATGAGAAAGAAAGAAAGTGTCTAATCCATAGTTACAAATCTCGATAACTTTTTAAAAAACATGTTAAGTAATATGTAGCTCTTATGCCTAAGGTGGATTTTTATAGGAAATTACTGACTACCTTATTATAGCGATGGTATTTTGGGATAAATACCTTCCTATTGCCTTATAGAGAGGTTATCATCACACTATAGGATGTGTGGTTGATTTTGTGGGTGTTGATAAGAGGGGAATTCATTTGCATGAGTCAACACCAAAGGAGGAGCATGGCAAGAATAATTGGAGATATATATTTCCCAATCATGAGGTTTGATATTGATATCAATACTACCTACACCATGGGTCATATAAAATGATAAGTGAATCTATTGTATGTACTAGTATTTAAGGTTTTATTAGTAATACAAGTAAAAGTGTAGTACACTAGGAATGGGGTGAGGTGATATTCAATATGATGGAGAAATAGACAATTTTTGCCTAGGGTCATATCATATTGACCCAATTATACCACTCATTACACTGGGTAGTCTATAGGTGAGGGGTTTGACTTATTGTATGCTACTTCAAGTATGGGATTGAGAGTGATATGGAATAATGAAGCTAATTATTATTGAAAACTTAGGACGTTAAATAAGTCCAAAAATAAAACCGTAAACCTGGAAATCATGAACGACTCCAAGGATTTACGCACACAAATCTGGAAAGGCTAAAGATGTAAGCCCGACAATGCTGAAAACAAAAACACCTACACCTAGACCAGTCAACGGAGGTTAAAAACAACTCACGTTGATTATTATGAACACTAAGTCCTAATTAACATACCCTAGGTCTAAAAATAATTAGCCCCTAGGTCTAAGATTCCTTATCATTCGTCCCAACAAAAGAAGCATTGGACTCCAATGCTTTTAACAATGAGGGAAAATCCCGGGACAGAATGTGAGCAGAAATCCAGCGAGCCTGATGTGGAAATTGGCCTCGGCGGGCCACAAGATATGAAGTAGAAACACCTTGGCGTGTTTGTCGGGTCTTCGTATCAAAGATTGTATCGGCGTCAAGCGGAAGCTGAGCATCAGGAACCACATCAACTGGATGAATGATGGTTGGAGCTGACTCCAATGTGGAATCATAGTATGGTTTGAGAAGATCAACATTGACAACATCGTGAATGCCAAGATGTGTTGGAAGGTCCAAGCGAAAGGCATTCTCAGAGATTTGTTGAAGAATAGTATAAGGCCCATAACGAAGAGGCTTGATTTTGCTATGTGCCTTATCTACAAATCGTCGTTTGTCAAGATGAAACCATACTTTGTCACCAACTTGAAAGGAATGAGGAGTGCGGTGCTTGTCCATCTGTTGTTTCTGCTTTTGCTGAGTCTTCTGAAGAATTTGAACCACTTTGGCTTGAAGACTCTGCAAATGCTGCACAAATGAGTTGGCCTTGTCTTGTTCCTTCTGAATGTGCATTGTGGCTGAAGAAGGCAAAGACAAAGGTAACTCATAAGGAGCAAGTGGTTGAAAACCAAAACACACTTCAAATGGAGAGTGCCCTGTAGAACTGTGGACGACCCTGTTGTAGGCGTGCTCAATGTGAGTGAGGCTTAAGTCCCACTTGGCTGGAGTGGAATGATGGTAAATCCTCAAACTCTGCACTAGAGTACGATTAACTACCTCTGTATGCCCATCGGATTGTGGATGATAAGCGATAGAGAAGTTAAGAGATACTCCCAAAATCTTCCAAAGTGATCGCCAAAAGTGACCCACAAAGCGCGAGTCACGATCGAGAGACAATCCTTGGTAGGAAGACCAAAAGAACGCCATACCACCTCAAAGAAGAGTTGGGCAAGATCCTGTGCAGTACTTGTCTTGCGACAAGGAATGAATTTGGCCATTTTGCTGAATCTGTCCACCACAACAAAGACACAATCATGCTTGCGTATTGTCATTGGAAAACCGCTCAAGAGATCCATGGAAATGCTTTCCCACGGACGAGAAGGAATGGGCAAAGGCATGCTCATTCCCAATGTCCTATTGGCTGATTTGGAGCGATTACATACTGCACATTGTCGCAAGAAGCGAAGAACATCTCTTTGCATGTGTGGCCAAAAGAAGAACCTCTGAAGATGATGTAGAGTTTTCTGCCTACCAAAATGTCCCCCATAGAGTGTGGAATGAGCCTCCTTCAGAAGAGACTCCCTGTTCCCATGAGGAACACAAAGTTTGTCCAATTTGTACAACGAGTCCATCCTTAATATGAAAGTCTTGAAGAGCTCTCAAATTTGAAGAAGAAGGATTGGAAAGTTGGTGGAAAACTTTGCCAAAATCTGGATCCATAGGATATTGTGTAGGCCAAGTTTGGAAGCCAAGATGAGAAGTAGTGACAATTGTCAAAACAAGAGTAGAAGGAGGACGACTCAAACAATCAGCCACTTGCATTGTTTCGTCCTTTCTTGTACTTGATTACCAAATGGAATTGTTGCAAGTACGATGCCCATTTCATGTGCCTAGCTTCTTCAATTTTTGTTTGAGATTGAAGAAACTTAAGGGGCATGTGATCTGTATGAACAATTGTTTCTTTTCCCAAGAGATAATGCCTCCAATACTTGATTGCTTGAACCAAAGCATAGAACTCCTTATCATATGTAGAATAGTTCTTCTTGGCCTCCGAAAATGTCTTCGAATGATAGGCCACTGGATGGCCATTACTGCATGAGCACGGCTCCAAGTGCAACTTGCGAAGCATCGGTTTCTATCTCAAATGGTTGAGACAAATCGGGAAGAACAAGAAGCTGGTGCGAGTACTCAATTTGTGTTTCAATGTGTCAAAGGCTTTTTGTTGATCCTTTGTCCACTGAAACTGAACTTTGATCTTTGTCAAATAGTGTAAAGGCGCAGCAATAGAAGAATATCCTCCAATGAACTTGCGATAGAAATTAGCAAGTCCAAGAAAACTCCTTAACTCCGTGACTGAAGTAGGAGTTGGCCAAGAGAGGATAACTTCAACTTTGGAAGGATCTACTTGCACACCTTTTTCACTAATTACAAATCCAAGATAGGCAATGAATGTTTGCCCAAAGGAACACTTAGGAAAATTTGCATACAATTGGTTCTTTCGAAGAGTTTGAAGAACCGTTTTCAAGTGTTCCAAATGATTCTCCCAAGTAGAAGAATATACAAGAATGTCATCCAAATAGATGATTACAAATTGATCCAAACAATCTCTGAATACTTCATTCATCGGCCGCATGAATGTAGCTGGAGCATTTGTAAGGCCAAAGGGCATGACAAGCCACTCAAAGAGCCCCATTTTGGTCTTAAATGTTGTTTTCCAAGTGTCTTACGCTTGAATTCTCACTGATGATACCCACTTTTGAGATCAATTTTGGAGAAGAATTTTGCACCTTGCAATTGGTCCAAAAGATCATCAATGCGAGGAAGTGGATAACGATTCTTGATTGTAATCTTATTGAGTGCCATGAAATCAATGCATAGTCTCCATGTGCCATCCTTCTTCAACACAAGCAAGATAGGAGAAGCACAAGGGGAAGTCTTGGGTTTGATGAACCCTTTAGTCAACAATGCTTGAATTTGCTTTTTAATTTCTTCCATTTGCACTATTGATTGTCTATACATTGAAGAATTAGGAAGAGATGATGCGGGAACAATCTCAATACTATGATTAATCTGTCTTTCGGGAGGAAGACTTGTGGGTTCTTGAAAAACATCAAAAAATGATTGAAGTATTGAATGAACTGAAGAACTCCTGTTATTAGTGTGCTTAGGTGCTTGCTTTTCTTCTTGAATTGGTCTGATGAAGATGAGTGCTAATTCCTTTGCTTGATTTACAGCTTTGCGTGCTTGTCTACAACTCAACATCAAATTATGTGGTGTTTGTTGTGTACTTCTGATTATGAATGCTTTATTATCTTTGTGCAAAGTGTATGTATTTTTGTACCCATCATGTATAGACCTCCTATCGTATTGATAGGGTCTTCCAAGCAACAAGCCACAACAATCCATTGGAGTTACATCGCACACAACCGAGTCCACAAAAGAAGGGTCGAAAGCAAAATTCACGGTGCAAGTGTGTGTGATGTCGGATGTAATCCCATTGTCCTTCCATCCCAAAGGATAAGGATGAGGATGGGGATTCATCGGTAACTTCGGTTTGTCAACAACGGACCTCGCAATTAGATTTTTCTGCGAGCCGCTATCGATTATACAATCAACCATAAAGGTGTCACTGAGATGGACCGTAGTCACAAACAAATTCTCACGATCACCTTGTGAAGTATTCATAAGGGTCAATTTGTTTAACCACTGCCAATTCCTTATAAGGCTTACGTTCCCCTGTAGCCTCAATGGGACTTTCTTGTGAGTCCTCATTGGAAGGCTTTACAACTAGGGATTTTTTCTTCATATTTTGCAACTTAAAACACCTCTTTTGAGTATGTCCTGGCTTTTTACAATAATTACAAATCAAAGGTGATTTAGAAGAAGAAGATTTTTGTGAAGAAGAAGGGGAAGATGAAGAAGAGGGAGAAGGAGAAGAAGAAGAAGATTTAGCTCCCTTGGAAGGTTGTGGAGAAGCCTTCGATTTCCTCCCGACGTAGAAGAGCGAGTCCCACGCGATTGCTCCCTCATTTCCTCCTCAGCAAGAAGGGCTTGATTGAAAGCCATGTCAATGTTTACAATCAACTTGTATTTCATCTTCCTGTAAATGGGCTCCTGCAAACCACTTTTGAATTTGTTAACAAGTTGTCTTTGCATTATCCTATATAGAATTCAAAATTCGCAACTTGCTAAATTGAAAAATATAATCGAAACTATCATATTTGAGGTTTGTCGAAGACGAAGCCACTTGATCTCAAGGTCAGTGGCATAGTTTGAAGGATAAAAATTATTCTTCAATACTCTTTGCAATTCATCCCACGTGTCAATGGGATTTTGGGTCCGTTGTCGATCAGTGACAAGGACCTTAGCAATGCCAGAAAGTTTCAATTTGGCAAAGTTAACCTCCTGATCCTTGGCGATCTTGATATACTGAAACCAACTGTCCATGTCCAAAATCCAACTGTTGAGGACTTCGGGATCTCGGGAACCAGTGTAAACCGGAACCTCACACTGTTGTTGCACTTCATTCGATGTAACTTTATCAGCCAACACGCTGACAAGTTGGGTTACTTGAGCCAACTTATCGGCTAATTCGGAAGCCATTTGACCCCGAGTGATCGCCAGCAAGAATTGTCAAAAAGACAAATTACAAAAATGTGCAAAATAAAAAGTGCCCAAATTAATTTGCAAAAATTGCAAATTTACAATAGAAGGGCAAAATAATTATACGCACAATGGTATAAAAGTATGAGTGCACAATATTTAAAAAGTCAAATTGACTTATAAAAACAAAAAGGAATTTAGTTTTTTTTTTTAAATATATATATATATTTTTTTTTGAAATAACTAAAACAAAAGTGGGTTTTAATTTATGTCAATGCAATTTTACCAATCTGTTCAAGTTGTAATGCACTGCATGGACAAACCAAGTGGCGTGGACAAACCACGGTGAACCCTCAAAACCAGGCAGCAAGCCTGCGATTGTGGCAGTTGCTGAACGTGCGGCTGCGGAATACGGCTGCGTGATGGCTGCGGAACGCAGACACTGGCCAATCGATAATGGGATGGCTGCTACGTGGCGATTGCTACGTAGCGGTTGGCCAGGTCGTTAGTCTACCAGGAACAATGCAGAGAAAACGTCGAACAGGACAAGGAAACAGCTAAAAATTACCGTGAATCGTTGGAAACGAAACCACCGAACATCGACAATTGATCAAGACGCGGCAGGGGAAAACACGTGAGGATGGCTTAGGCCACACACGCAATGCACACAGGCAAATAGCTGATTTTTCGCGACGGCCAAATGCAGTCAATGCACCACATTTTTGAATAGCGCGTTGGGAATGTTGATTATTCGGCCGCTATTCGTCGTCACTCCGCACAGCAGTCGTCAGAACCTCTAGCTGCAAACTGTCCACAAACAACAAATCCTGCCTGCGAGTCACAAACAGCAGATCGGAAAATTTTTCCAGAAGTCGCCAGCAAAAAATCGAGAAAAATCGGCTGTGTTCGCGTCTGAGGCAGCGAGCGAGCAATTGACAAACAGAGCGTTTGTCACCGCTGGGCAGATTCGCAAGACGAATCTGTCAATGGCAGCGGTGAATACTGGATCAGTCGGCTGTTGGGACCAGAGGAGCGCCGAAAATCACAAAGGAGACCGTCGTCGCAGATAAATCGTAGAGATCGAATGGCTGGCTACGAGATCTGGCCGCTGCCTGCCACGATCTGCAGTCGCGCGGTGCCTAAAACAATTTTCGGCCGGCGTCAGGCTTAACCGAAATCGGACAGGGTGGAGCCGCGTGGATTGTCCCAAAATCGTTTGCTCAGATCATTTGTATCGTGCTCCCAAAAAATTCTGGCAAGTGCTAGATTGACATAGAATCCCTGACACGCCAATTATTTGGCAATTGAAATGCCCTGTAATCACACTCTGCATACAAATTTGGCTTGTCGTCTTCGCGTTCTCCGGCAATCCAGGTCATGGCTGCAGCGTCAAAAAGAGGGCGATGGAAATCACGTAGGCAGATCTGGTCACGTAGACCGTCCCACCTCCGTTCACAGGGTCTCTGACATGCGCTGCTGCAGATATCTGTGTCGACTAGATGCGAACACCAGATTTCAGATCTGACAGAGTCTCGCTAATCGAATCAGCAATGTGTCTTCACGAACGAAACGTCCACATCTTTGGGAAAGTTCAGATTGTCGTCCAATGGTGCAATGGTATGCGTCGGGATACGTTCAGCAATGGCGGAAGCCAATCTTAGCAGAGGCTGACTGCAACAGCGACAGAAAGCCGACAGATTGTTGATTCTCCATGTCCAACAAAATAAAGAACAACAAAAACAAATAAACAACAAAAATTGTTTCTGTTGTAAATGTTGTCAACAAACAGTTGTTGACGACAATTTTTTTTTAACAACAAATGGAATTGACAGCAATTTGCTGCAAAATGTGGCAGCAAAATTGCAGCTATTCCTCCTGAGCTTCAAACAGGAACGAAGGTGGAATAAAACCAACTCTATGGAGATCGGAAATAACCCAAAATCTCCACAAAAATCCTTCGCTCTGATACCAATGATATGGAAAATGAAGCTAATTATTATTGAAAACTTAGGACGTTAAATAAGTCCAAAAATAAAACCGTAAACCTGGAAATCATGAACGACTCCAAGGATTTACGCACACAAATCTGGAAAGGCTAAGATGTAAGCCCGACAATGCTGAAAACAAAAACACCTACACCTAGACCAGTCAATGGAGGTTAAAAACAACTCACGTTGATTATTATGAACACTAAGTCCTAATTAACATACCCTAGGTCTAAAAATAATTAGTCCCTAGGTCTAAGATTCCTTATCAGAGAGCATATAAAATATTATAGATACTAGGGTTACCATGATAGGTGGTGGATCTAAGGACATCAAAAACATATTGTTAGGATTGACATTTTGAGGTAGGATAGGGGAGGTTACACAAAGATATTTTATAGGTAGCTCAAGGACTCATAGATGACATGAGCCAAGAGTATATCACCTAGCACCCATTCAAACAACATATGGGATGGTAGAGAACATCTACTAGTTGGCATGGGTTAAGTGAGTTAGATGGCTAGTCGAGTCATAGAGAGAGTGTGAGATCTTTTATTTTCATAGAGTGTTCTACCAGTTTGACTTACAATAGGGGATTTTGATAGGGTTTATTTGGTATAGGTAGTATCCATAAGACTCAGAGGTTTGATACACAACCAGACCCAAACTCATACCTAGAGGTAGATATTGATGACCTAGTGGTCCTAGATTTAGATAGCAATGACCTTGGGGTGAGCATTGGCTATTAGGAGTGGTACCAAACCATCCACCCATTTAGGGTTATAGTAACTAGTGTAAGAATAGGTGAAAATACAACCTAGGAGGTGGGACAAAATAATGCAACTAGCAAATTCACTATTGCTAAGATGATACCAACAAAATTGCTAGAGGAGACAAAGGACAACAATAATAGCAATAAAAGTAGTAATAGTATTGATGATCATAGAATGAAAGGTGAAATCCAACATATCATCTTAGTCTAACATGGAGGTAGATAGGGATGTGATAGCACAATAGGTGTCCAATATTTAAGCTATGCTGATAGTGACTTAGGTAGAGAGGGATGTGGCTTGAGTAGAGATAACAACTCGAATGGTGGAGAGGGATTGACTAGTTCACCAAACCATGGAGATGCAACAAATGATATTGAGTTTGACTATGAAGAGAGATGCAACTATGATGAATGTTATAACAATAGGTGGAGTTGGTGATAATTAGCTAGTCGATACTCTCCTATACTAATGCTTGTCAAATAATAACATGTAGTGGAGGTGACCTAAGTTTAAGTAAAGTTAATGATAGAGATAAAGCAACCAACCCACTATAGGATTGCCTACCATAAAGTAGCACTAGTAGACCATTGCCTTCATCAATTGGGTCACATACACAAACAATAAAGACACACTCAAGGTTTGTGACTTGATAGTCATAGTATTTAGTGAGGATGTTTCTATTGCCTAGGGAGGAGTGGGAGCACAAAACACAAGGTCTCAGAGTTAGTTGCTCTTGCAAGGGCCAATTATATAGTTGTAGTGTATTTTATAGACACATGATGTATATATGATCATTACATTGTAGATTTTTATGTACATACATTTAATTATATATACATTGATGTTTATAGATCCATACTGATGTATACTTTTATGTTATATGTAATTTGATGTTATGGTGATTTAATTTAGATTATGTACATGTTAATTGATTAATAATGCATGGATGATAGACTTAGATGAATAGATTTAGAAAAGTAGCTTGACATTTATGATGATATGATGTAGAAAAATGTGTGATTGAGACTGTAAAATGATATGCCCAAAGGGGACTTAGAATAATGATACGAGGTATTGCTATAATACAAAACTATATATAACTATATATAGATATACATATATGTACAAATAAATATTTGATTGGGGGACTTTAGCTATGATAAAATATTTCCCCAGAGGGACTTGTTGTGGCTGCTCCACAACGTACCCCAAAATTGGGGACCCACCTTTTTTGCATGTGTTCCAAGAAGACCGAAGTGGCCCATAGGCTAAAGTTCAAAAGAGAAAAAGTGTCGCGATATCGTGACATGTTGCACCATCACGGCCAAAAAAGAAAAAGTGTCACGATATCGCGACATGTTGCACCATCGCGGCCAAAAAAGAAAAAGTGTCGCGATATCGCGACATGTTGCACCATCGCGGCCAAAAAAGAAAAAGTGTCGCGATATCGCGACATGTTGCACCATCGCGGCCAAAAAGAAAAAGTGTCGCGATATCGCGACATGTTGCATCATCGCGGCCAAAAGACAAAAAGTGTCGCGATATCGTGACATGTTGCACCATCGCGGCCAAAAAGAAAAAGTGTCGCGATATCGCGACATGTTGCACCATCGCGGCCCAAAAAGAAAAAGTGTCGCGATATCGCGACATGTTGCATTTTCGTGGCCAAAGAGAAAAGGTGTCGCGATATCGCGACATGTTGCATCGTCGCGGCCAAAGGAAGAAAAGTGTCGCGACATGTTGCATTTTCGCGATTCAGAGCAAAGAGAGAGAAAAAGTGTCGCGATATCGCGACATGTTGCATTTTCGCGGCCAAAAGAGAAGAGGAAGAACGAGAAAGAAAAAGTGTCGCGATATCGCGACATGTTGCATTTTCGCGGCCAAGCAAGAAAAAGTGTCGCGATATCGCGACATGTTGCATTTTCACGGCCAAGCAAGAAAAAGTGTCGCGATATCGCGACATGTTACATTTTCACGACGAAGGGCCACAAAATATAAACATAAAGCTTTTTTTTTGGAAAACAAAGCACATGCACAAACAGTCAGGGAAGGTGAAACGAACAGTCAGGGAAGGTGAAACGAACAACCATTGGAAAATGAAACGAACCATCATGGAAGGAGAAACAATTTTTTCAGAAGTTTAAATACGCCATTCAAAGAGGCCAGAAGGGGTTGGAAACTGCCGCGAGCAGAGTTGCAAATTTGAAGGCAAGAGGGCCATTCTGGACCTGTTTGGGCTGTTTTTCTTCCATAGACTGGTTTGGGAAAACCAAAAATTTTTGTTATTGTAAAATGATAAATTTTTAATACAGAAAATTTCAGAAAGTTGCATCTTATGGGCAAGAAAGAAGGAGTCATTTTCTGCATGCAAGATTAAATGTCTATTTTTCCCCTTTTCAGATTTAGGCTTGTAAATGGAGTTTATGCAAGTTTCTTGATTGCTTCATGCGAATGTTTAAATCTGAAAACCTCATTTAAAACCCTAGGAGCCAACACCTAGCTTATCTAGATTGTGCTTGTTTTGCAGGTCCAATAGGTTAGGTTGCATGCATGGAAACCTCACATCTTCGGTTTTGTCGAAATAGGATAGCATCATACTGAATGCATTTTATTTTTCTGCATTTCATTTTCATTTTTTCTGCATTTTATTTTCAGAAATTTCAACTTCATTTTAATATTCAGGCATTAAAATAAACATTTAAAAAATTTCAAAATCCAAAAATAATTTAACCATTGCGTAGGTTATACTTCATACTTCCAATACGCAATTTGAAATTTCATTTTCGGAGTTGTTTAGTATTTTTAAAAAATTCATCGAAGTTGTTGTTTTGTTATAGATTTTAAAAATCCAAAAATAGAAAATTTCCATTTTAAGGTCAAATTTCATTTTTTTAGTTTTGTTTTGCACTCATGAGCCTATGATGACATTCCCTTCATGAAAATTCCAATTTCATTGAAGGAGTTATGTTTTATGGCATTTTCACAAATTTCCATTTCTTGAGCATCACATTGAAGGTCATATGAGGGCCAACTCACATTTGCTTTATTTTGGTTCAATGAACAATCACTAAAGTTTCATGGTAAAATAAACCAACATTGCCCCTTGTTTATAGTTACTTGCAATCACTAAGGTGTTCCAAGCATTTAAAGTGAATATCTTTATTTAAGATTACTAATACACATATGCAAATGCTAATATAGCGGAGACCTTGGAGAAGTTGTTTGTTTAACTTCTTTGCAAGAGGGGATTTGGAGCTCAAATCCTAAAGGAGAGTGTACTTTCACAACTGTGTGAAAATACCACTCAACATTTTGGCGCTAGAAGGAGGGCCTGAATTGGTTTATTTCAGTGTGATTTAAATGCTATAGGGATTTAAATTTTGAATATTTCATGCCCTATTGATTATTATCTGTAGCCCTCTTTTAACAATACAACCTTGTACTGTTAAAAGGAGGACATGAATTGCTATGCATTGTTCTAACACTTTTGATTGTTCATACAGGAATAATGTGTTTTGATTCGATTTTGAAAAAAAAAAATTTGGTCTTGACTAACGAGGTTGTCTCCATGCAATTACTTTTATCGGATTTTAATGGATACATTTCTTGGTTGATGCTAACACGATTATTCATACGTTACATGTTTTTATATTTGCTAGTCATTTCATGATTATTTGTAAGGAATTATTTTGTCTAAAATGTATTTGTTGTCGGTATTATGCTCTTCACTTGCGTGTAATGCGATCTTGTGAATCAGAAAGCCTACAACACTAGGAGTATGCTCTTCACTTGCGCATATGCGATCTGGTGAATCAGAAACTAATTTACATTTTTAGAATATTGCTTTGTCTTGGTTTCTTCTTTTATTCATGACTAACAAATTGGTTTTGAAATTATTCTTTGAGTTTCATTAATGGCTACAACTGTAGGAACGTGGTATGGGATACATGCTAATCCGTTGAACATTAGTGGAGATTTTCATGATTTACCCAAGAACGTAGAAAAACATTTGCCCAAGTTTAAACACAATGGTCCAACATTAGCCGAGGAACATATTCAAGCCTATGTGGATATCCTAGTTAGATGGAATGTCGAACATGAGGATGTGGCATGTAGAATGTTTCCTGGAACCCTAGATGAGGTGGCATATGATTGGTACATCAATTTACCCACTGGTTCTATTACATCTTGGACTCAATTGAAAGATGAGTTTATCAATCAATTTAGGTTGTTCATTGATCCTCTCACGATATTTCAACAATTTGCTTCTTGCAAAAGAGAACCTAATGAGCCAGTGAGAAGTTTCAACTTGAGGTTTCGAAAGCTTCATGCGAGATTAATTTCTCCTTATACTATTGAGGAAAGTGGCGCTCTTCAAATATACTTTCGAGCATTGGATCCATTGTTTGCCATATTTGTTAGGATGAATCCCTTGGTTACTGATCTTGCATCGGCCTACACGAAGCTATGATCGTAGATCAACAATTGAGGCCACAAGGTTATGGAATGGAGCAATCAACTATGGTAGGACAACTAGGGGCTTGCAATCAAGCCTCGATGGTAAATCAAGCGTGGGCACAACAAAATTTGATATCAAATGTTTTTCCCTACAATCAAATTTATCCTACCATACCAACTTATGCTCCCACATGTGCTTATACAAGTACTTTCATCCATCCAACTATGCCTCAATTAGAGAATCATGTGGTCACTCATGGAACCATTGCAACAAATGTTCAAGCATTGTCCATGGATATCAATCCAACTAATCCTACTACTTCTACCACTCAACCCAAAGAGTTCGTATCGGAAGTAAAAGAGCAAAAGAAAGTGGTTAAGAAGGTATGTAGGCATGTTCCACCGCAAAAAAGAGCACATCAATGTATGCATCCAAATCATCCTAGGAAGAAAATTCATAATTTCGATCTTAATGATGTTTCATGTTATGCTTCTTCAAGCGATACAAGAAATTTTGAGGTAACTCACGTTGAAGTAAATACCTATTCGAAAAGTCTTGAAGAGCATGAAGATTTTGGAGAAGAAATTCTATGGATGGGTAACAAGAAGTTGGAATCAAATGATCACCATCTTGTTTTGGAAAAGAAATATCCAGAATCATTACCCAAAAAGGAAGATTTGGATGAACAAACTTATGTGGATATGATTTGGTCAGAGGTACTTGCAAAGGATTGGAGCAGCTATATGACACGGAATTCAAAAATCGATCCCATTGTAGAAGATCCTAAGTCATCACAAGTGACTGAAAATGAATCTGAAATAAAATCAACAAATGAAGTTGAAGACATAATCGAATTTCACCACTTGTTCTCGAAAGACACTTTGGATGATGCTCTCGAAAGTGATGACCAAGAGGATCCACACCTTCCAAATTGTGATAAAATTGAATCATGGGTTACAAATTTGGATTATGATAGCTTTACCAATTTGAATTCAAGAAATAACCCACTTCTAGAAATAACTGAATCATCTAAGGAAGGTGAAGATGAATTGGATGAGAAACATGCTTGATGAATCAGAAGATGAAGAAGAGGTACTTGAGCGTCATAACTTGAACTTGGAAGATGATAAGGATTCTACAACCATGAATCAAGGAAGAGAGTCATTTGCTTTAGATTCCTTTGAAGGAAAAGAAATTGAAAATCTTGATCCACTTACTTGTGCTACAATGATTATGCCATTTCAAAATGAGAAAATTACAAAACCTAAATCATTTGGGTTTGATATCATTGATGATCCAATTGAAAATCTCACGTTACCCAAAACAACCCAAGTGATTGACCATGGAAATGTGGTAGTTAACCCACCCCTAGATAGACAAGACTTATGGTTTGAAAGGGATGGACAGGTGTTCAATTGGGTACCTAGGTTTGGTGCCTTTGATAAACAAATCATGGAGAAAGAACAAGTGCTATATGATGAAATGCCTTTGAAGGTGAATGAAGAACAAGGATTAATTTCTAACCACACCTTTGATAACATTACTTTAATGAATGAAAAGGAGTTGGATGCATTTAAATTGCTAAATCAAATTCATCAACAATTAATTCTTGAAGTTAGGATAAAAACTCCTAATGATCCCAATTTAGTAAATATCCTAGAGGCTTGTAAATTGTTGCACAATTTTAATTGGCCTAAGAACATGGAAAATGAATTAGCTTTGAAAATTTTAGAAATAGGCTCTTGCTTACAAAATTTCATTTTGAATAAAGAAAGCCTACTTCTAAATCATGAATGGAATTATGAAATTTGCACCTTAAAGAATAGACAAGAAAGAATTGAAAATCAACCATTGTCTAATCAATTTGGTAATTTGAATCTCACCTATGAGAATACTAATGGAACTAAATCTAATTGGTGGGGTGAGAGGGAAAAGTTGAAGTTGGTTGCATTGTTTGGTCTAGTCTTGTTCTTGTTTGATTACTTCCAAACTGGGTATGCGTATCACGTCATATGTCTTTTAAAGAATTCTAATCAGGTTTGGGATCCGGGAAAATGATAATCCAAACTTTGCACCATCTTGTATTATATTGTACATTTGTATATACTGTTGGTTGTTGTGTTTTGGTTTTGGATTGGATCGCATTTTGGTTTTAAGTTTTGTGTGTTGGTCCTTTGGACACTTTTGGTTTGTCTTGAAAAAAAAAAAAAGAAAAGCAAGATGTCAACTTATGTCCTTATGAATGTTAACTAAGACTAAGAGAATATGAAACATCGGAATTGTATTGCAGAAAGCTCCACGAGTATCGCAAACACATTAAAGAATATCGTTTGGAACTTGTGATGCATGAAGTTGTCAGTTTTATAAATTATGGCAAAGTAGGTGATATACTCCATCCGCATTTCAAAAAGAACAATGCATTCATATCTCATGTTACATTCCGCATTGCATATACATTTCATCTCAGTTGCATCTACATTTCAAATACAATCATTGAAAAGGTGTCGAATCCTCTTAGGGTTATTACATAACATATATTAAAAGGATCCTAAGGTTGGGAAATGATGCCCGAACTATCTTGAACCAAGCACGTTTTACACATATTAAAGAGGATCTTGAGCAAAATGGTCAAAACCATACTTGGAAGAAAAGGTGAGGCGAAAGGAGTATTTCGTGTCTGTCCTATCATGCAACATAATCCTTAAAACAGTGGTTTTTACCACTCCTATAGTGCTTAAAGCCTAAAATCGGAGTAGTAAGGATAGGGTTAAATCCTCATCGAACTTAGGTTGAGGATCCAATTCCCCAAAGCTCTGATTTGACCTTCATGGAGTAGTAAGGATAGGGTCTAATTCTCATCTCGCTTAGGTTGAGAATCCGATTCCCCAAAGCTTCTATTTTTCCCAATCAAGAGCTTGAAATTCCAAAGCGAATATGTTTCATTATACTTTTGTTGCATCATTGATATTGGATTGGAAGGATCGTACTACATGTCCCTTGCAAGGATGGGTAGTCATCCCCAAGGTTCAAGAAATCAAAAGTAAAGTCAAATCCTGGATTATGGGGTTGATCTCCACCGGGGCTATAGACGCCTGTCTGGCAGTGGAGTATGCTCATGCATGGCAACATGTCTTGTCTAAAAGCAAGACCACTGACTGCTCAAACGGATAGGCTAGCCTGACAATTTCATTCATAATAGGTTAAATCATTTTGTTCAAGATGAGGTAATGAACTCTTGATCAGAGTAGCAAGGATAGGGTTAAATTCCCATCTCGCCTAGGTTGGGAATCCGATTCCCCAAAGCTCTGATTTCACTTACACTTGCACATGGGTTCAAGATGGTAGTGACACATAACCAACTTTGGGATCTCGTAAATTAATTCAGTATACATATATTTGGTCCTAAGAGGGTTTGACAGTTTTAATATGTTTGTTCATGATACTAGAAAGTTTGAGCCTTTGCAAAGCTTGTTATATCTCTAGCATCTTCACCATGCATTAAATCCTACAGGAATCATTCATAGCCTTGCATACGAATCATAAGTGAAACTGACAATGGAAAGTTGAACGAGTTTCAAACGATAGGGAATGAAGCACATTGCACACACCGAGCTGATGCTTAATAATTCTAATGCTTCATGTATTTCTCGTCTAGTTTCATTCTTGGGATATTTGCTAACGCTTGTATTTGAGTCTGTGTGTTTTCAGGTTGAGTTCTCACCGAAATGCTCAGGAGCATTTCCAGTGAGAGTCGCCATTTGTTGTGGCTGCTCCACAACGTACCCCAAAATTGGGGACCCACCTTTTTTGCATGTGTTCCAAGAAGACCGAAGTGGCCCATAGGCTAAAGTTCAAAAGAGAAAAAGTGTCGCGATATCGCGACATGTTGCACCATCGCGGCCAAAAAAGAAAAAGTGTCGCGATATCGCGACATGTTGCACCATCACGGCCAAAAAAGAAAAAGTGTCGCGATATCGCGACATGTTGCACCATCGCGGCCCAAAAAGAAAAAGTGTCACGATATCGCGACATGTTGCACCATCGCGGCCAAAAAAGAAAAAGTGTCGCGATATCGCGACATGTTGCATCATCGTGGCCAAAAGAGAAAAAGTGTCGCGATATCGCGACATGTTGCACCATCGCGGCCAAAAAGAAAAAGTGTCACGATATCGCGACATGTTGCACCATCGCGGCCCAAAAAGAAAAAGTGTCGCGATATCGCGACATGTTGCATTTTCGTGGCCAAAGACAAAAAGTGTCGCGATATCGCGACATGTTGCATCGTCGCGGCCAAAGGAAGAAAAGTGTCACGATATCGCGACATGTTGCATTTTCGAAGTTAGAAAGAGAGAAAAAGTGTCGCGATATCGCGACATGTTGCATTTTCGCGGCCAAAAGAGAAGAGAAAGAAAAGTGTCGCAATATCGCGACATGTTGTATTTTCGCGGCCAAGAAGAAAAAGTGTCGCGATATCACGACATGTTGCATTTTCGTGGCCAAGAAAGAAAAAGCGTCGCGATATCGTGACATGTTACATTTTCGCGGCGAAGGGCCACAAAATAGAAATAGAAAGCCTTTTTTGGAAAACAAAGCACATGCACGAACAGTCAGGGAAGGTGAAACGAACAACCATTGGAAAATGAAACGAACAGTCATGGAAGGAGAAACAATTGTTTCAGAAGTTTAAATACGCCATTCAAAGAGGCCAGAAGGGGTTGGAAACTGCCGTGAGCAGAGTTGCAGATTTGAAGGCAAGAGGGCCATTCTGGACCTGTTTGGGCTGTTTTTCTTCCATAGACTGGTTTGGGAAAACCAGAAATTTTTGTTATTGTAAAATGATAAATTTTTAATACAAAAAATTTCAGAAAGTTGCATCTTATGGGCAAGAAAGAAGGAGTCATTTTTTGCATGCAAGATTAAATGTCTATTTTTCCCCTTTTCAGATTTAGGCTTGTAAATGGAGTTTATGCAAGTTTCTTGATTGCTTCATGCAAATGTTTAAATCTGAAAACCTCATTTAAAACCCTAGGAGCCAGCACCTAGCTTATCCGGATTGTGCTTGTTTTGCAGGTCCAATAGGTTAGGTTGCATGCATGGAAACCTCACATCTTCGGTTTTGTCGAAATAGGATAGCATCATACTGAATGCATTTTATTTTTCTGCATTTCATTTTCATTTTTTCTGCATTTTATTTTCAGAAATTTCAACTTCATTTTAATATTCAGGCATTAAAATAAACATTTAAAAAATTTCAAAATCCAAAAATAATTTAACCATTGCGTAGGTTATACTTCATACTTCCAATACGCAATTTGAAATTTCATTTTCGGAGTTGTTTAGTATTTTTAAAAAATTCATCGAAGTTGTTTTGTTACAGATTTTAAAAATCCAAAAATAGAAAATTTCCATTTTAAGGTCAAATTTCATTTTTTTAGTTTCATGTTTTGCACTCCTGAGCCTATGATGACATTCCCTTCATGAAAATTCCAATTTCATTGAAGGAGTTATGTTTTATGGCATTTTCACAAATTTCCATTTCTTGAGCATCACATTGAAGGTCATATGAGGGCCAACTCACATTTGCTTTATTTTGGTTCAATGAACAATCACTAAAGTTTCATGGTAAAATAAACCAACATTGCCCCTTGTTTACAGTTACTTGCAATCACTAAGGTGTTCCAAGCATTTAAAGTGAATATCTTTATTTAAGATTACTAATACACATATGCAAATGCTAATATAGCGGAGACCTTGGAGAAGTTGTTTGTTTAACTTCTTTGCAAGAGGGGATTTGGAGCTCAAATCCTAAAGGAGAGTGTACTTTCACAGCAGTGTGAAAATACCACTCAACAGGACTTTAGATAATGCCTTTATTTATTGCTATAATATATTTATAGATATATACATATGAATATTTACCTATGGGGACTTTAGCTATGGTGTAAATAAAAATTGCTCATAAAGACTTTAGCTATAATAAATATTTTTCCAAGGGGACTAATATATAATAAAATATTTATCGAAAGGGACTCTATATGATATCATCAAATATATATATCATACATAATAGAAATTAATTTTTTACCCCTAAGAAAATGCTAGAGTAGCATTTTATGATCTACTTAAAAGCTATAAAATAGATTTGCCTTAAAAAAATTTTGTGAGGAGTTTATAGATGCACAAAGTGGGAAGAGCCTTACCCCTAGATAAATGTTATAGAGGACTTCTACTGATATATTTACCTTTAAATAAATATCTATAGGACTTCTGCTTCACCTTAGATAAATATCGTACAAAACTTATGTTTGGTGGATTTTTATTTAAACAAATGTCTAAAGAGCTTCTTATTTACCTATAGACAAATGCCATGCAAGAATTCTAATTGATAAATTCTCCTTTAAATGAATGTTAAAGGGAATTTTGCTTAGCCTGTAGACAAATATCATGGAGGACTTCTGATTGATAGATTTACTTTAAATAAATTTATAAAGGACTTTTACTTTAACTTTAGATAAATATCATCCATGACTTCTGATTGATATATTTTTATTTAAACAAATGTTTAAAGAAGCAATACATTAAATCCAAAATCAAGACTTGGAACTGGAAGGAGTTTGGGTATTTTCATAAAAAAATATGAAGTTATTGCTCAGCTTGAAAATTTGAATAAGATTTTCCATTTAGATGGCCTCACAGAGAGTACAAGTGTAGATGAAATTAAACTTACAACTCAGTTAGAGGAATGGAAAAAAAGAGAAGAACTATTATGGAAGCAAAAATCTAGAATTCAATGGCTCAAATAAGGTAATCGAAACACAAATTTCTTCCACAAATCTCTTCTAGCTCGAAGATCTCACAACTTTATTTCTTTCTTGAAATCAGATTCTGGATATGTTGTCTACACATGGGATGGTATGAACTCTATTGTTGTCAATTACTTTTCCAATATTTTTGCTAAAAGAGAATAACTCTTACGGAAGAAAAAATCTAGAATTCAATGGCTCAAATAAGGTGATCGAAACACAAATTTTTTTCATAAATCTCTTCTAGCTCGAAGATCTCACAACTTTATTTCTTACCTGAAATCAGATTCTGGAGATGTTGTCTACACCTGGGATGGCATGAACTCATTTTTTGTCAATTAATTTTCCAATATTTTTTCCAGTTACTCCTCTTGACTCAAATTCTCAACAAAATGTTCTTCAAGCAATCCCTTCTCCTATCACTTATGAGGAGAACTCTATTTTTATTGCTCTTGTTACTATCAATGAGCTTCAATAGGTAGTTTTTAAAATTCAAAAAGAGAAAACCCCAGGTCCTGATGGTTTTCCCATTGAGTTCTACCAAGAGTTGTAGGATATCCTTCATGCTAATTTATTAGAGGTGGTGGAAGAAGCCAAGAAAGCCAAAGAAATTTTGAAGGTTATCAATAAAACTTACATTACTATTGTTTAGAAAGCTTAAGAGGCTGAACATATCTCAACTTTTAGACCTATTGCTTTATGTAATGTTCTTCTCAAAATCATTACTAAGATCATGGCAGAAAGGTTGAAGCCTCTTTTACATAATATTATTTCCCTTGAACAAGGGGGTTATGTGGAAGGGCATAAAATAGTGGATGAGATAGTTATTGCTCAAGAAGCCATCCATTCCATGGATATGTAAAAATATCCTTCCATGTTCATTTGGTTAGACTTATCCAAAGCTTATGACAGAGTGGATTGGCACTTCCTTATCAAAGTTTTGAGGCAATTTGGTTTCTCTTAGGAATGGATGGATTGGATTATGGGATGTATCTATTCAATTTCCTACTTAGTTCTTATTAATGGTAGGCTTTCTCAGTTGTTCCAAGCTTCTATTTAGGCAAGGTGACCCCCTATCCCCTTATTTATTCATCATTATTTTTGAATGGTTAGGTAGTAATATTACCAAAAAGAGAGAAAACAAAACCCTTTAGGGAGTTACCATTGCTCATGTAGCTAGACCTATCTCTCATATTCAAATTGTTGATGAATCTACTATTTTAGGTAAATCTACAATTAAGGAAGCTTCTAATATTAAGCAAATTATTAGCTATTTTTCTAAGGCTACCGAGCGATTGATCAATGAAGGAAAATCTAAAGTCATTTTATTTCACTGCTCTGCTAGACAGGAATCCATGGTCTTGGATAAATTAAGATATAAGAAGACCTCCCTTACAATCACTTATTTAGGTATTCCCATCAATATTCAAAGATAGAAAAAAATATTGGAATTGGTTGTTGGACAAAGTCAAAAAGCAAATTGGAAAGTGGACCAATAGATGGATTTCTTCTGGGGGTAGAATCGCATTGGTAAAATCAGTCCTCTAGGATATTCCTATTTATGTTTCTACCATGTTGAATATGCCAAATGCTGTTCTTCGAGAACTGGACCAAATCAGTCATCGGTTCCTCTGGAGTGGTACTAAGGAGAAAAGAAAATGGGCCTTGGTGAAATGGGACACTTTATATCTTCCTAAGAATGAAGGGGAGTTAGGATTTTGGTCTGCTATTAATAAAAATAAAGCTTTAGCTACTAAATTATATTGGAGGATTTTGCATAACCCCAATGCTCTTTGGACCAAAAATCTCTGTGCTAAATATGTTGAGAACAAAAGTCTTGAAGATCTTGTTCGTTATCAATTGCCTTCCAAAGGTTCTCCCATTTTAGAAGTTCTTAAGACTGGTGAGGATTTGATAAAGAAAAATTATTTTAGATCATTCATAATGGTCAACAGGTAAATTTTTGGATATATTCTTGGGATGGTCACAAGCCTTTGATAACTCAGTTTCCCGATTAGAGGCCTTGGATGGAGGAGCTTCATCGAGCTAACTAGATAAAGGTGGCTAATTACTATCGGTACCATATTGGTAATTCAAATGTTGGTAGATGTTAAATCCCTATTGAGGTCTAGCTTATTCAAATACCATAAATACAAAGACAAGATATCGAATGCATCCTTCATATGATATCTCTATCTTGGTCCCATGATAAATATTGTTTTGGATGGAACAACACTACTAAGGATGAGTATTTAGTTGTTGAAGGTTATTTGGCCTTATGCCATAATAATCCCAACCAATCATCTGAAATATTTTATTATTTGTGGGCTCAAAAGATCTGGCCTAAATTGAGTTTCTTTACTTGGATTTTATTGCATCGCAGGGTGCTTACAGGGGAGCATCTTATGAAGTATGGTTTTCATGGCCCTTTTAGATGTGAAATGTGTGGAGAGAATGTGGAAACTCTCAACCATATTTTTATTGAGTTTACCTTAGCATCTGAGCTATGGAGGAGAATGGCCACTTTACTTGGTTTATAGTGGTTCAATTTTCTTACTTTTGAACAACTTTAGAAGGATTGGCCTAATCAAGAGGGTGTTGATCATTTTATTAGGTAGTTAGTTTGGATGGGTTCTACCATTCTTCTTTGGAATATCCGAAATTAAAGGAACAACCAAATTTTTAATCAATAAAGTAAGGATATTCACTATATCTAGAAAAATACCATTGCCAACTTAGTTGAATCAATCCATAAGCTCCTTAATCACCCCCAAAAATCCCACCAAAGATGGGATCAAGTGATGCAAAGATTGAAGATTAAATATTCTAAGAGAAACCAACTTAAAGGGAATTTGAGTAATTGCAAGATGGATAGAACAAGGAATTGGCAAGCTCCTCCTAAGGATTTTGGAAAAGTCAATATTGATGAAACCTCTAGAGGGAACCTTGGAAAATGTAGTACGATAGGAATTGGTAGACTTTCAGATGGCTCCCTGGTTTTTACTTTTGCTGATAATTTGGGTATTCTATCCAATAACCTTGCTAAGGGGTATGGTATCCTTAGAGACATTCAAGAGGCTACTAAGGTTGGATGGGAAAGGTGCTAGTTGAGTTTGACTCTCAACTCATGATTAATATTTTGAAGACTCCTTCTAAGAATCATAAGGTTGATTGGAGAATAAAAAGAATTATTGAGAAGATTCAGTTAATCCAGATGGAATTTTTGAAAGTTGATTACAATCATGTGGTCAGAGATCAGAACAAGAGTGTTGATGCTTTAGCTAATTGGGCTTTGGACAAAGGTGATCTTACTTGCTATGGCCACCCTCCTATATGGTGGGCTTCACAAATAAGGGAAGCTCTTCTTTCTATTATTTCTTTGGATGGCTCCACTTGCAGGTACTTAGTTTCTTATTGCTTTATTTTTGTTTCTCTTTGGTTCGGTTAGGGTATTTTAGTTCCCTAGCTCAAACTAATCTTTATTTTTTTTCCTTTGTTGATTCTTGCCTTAATAGTCTTTTGGTCTAGAAAGGTCATTATTGTGTTCTATTTTTTTCCTTTTTATTTTCTTTTTATGTGTGTGTGTTTTTTTAATTTTTTGTTTGTTTTTGTGTTGTTTTTTGTTGTTCTTGTGTTTTTATTGTTTTGTGTTTTTTGTTGTTCTTGTGTTTTTATTGTTTTGTGTTTTTTGTTGTTGTTCTTGTGTTTTTGTTGTTCTTGTGCTTGTGTTTCTGTATGTTTGTGTTAATTGGTGTTTTTGTGTTTTGGTGTGTGAGTGTTTTCTATGTTTTTATTTTTCTTTGTTGTCTATTGTTGGTTGTTTATTTTATTTTATTTTTATTTTTTAGGTTTTGGATGATTTTATTTTTCATGTTTTTGTTATATTTGTGTTGTGTTATGTTGTTCTTGTGTTTTCTGTGTGGTTTGTGTTGTGTTTTTTTTTAATCTTATTGTGTGTGTATTTGGTTGTGCTTTATATTTTTGACACACTCAAGGAGCATGATTTTTTTTGTTTTATTTTTTAATTTGTTTGTGTGTTTGTGTTTGTGTGTTCTTGTTTTTTGTTGTTTCAGGTTTGCTCCTTGAGTATGTCAAAGGTGGTAGACCAGGTGCGAGACCTGGGTGATTTTGGTGGAAGAGATACCCCTGTCTCCTTGGGTCTTACCCAAAAGTGGCATCCCTTCGGGGATGTTTTCCACAAAAAAAAATGTTTAAAGAACTTTCAATTTACCTGTAGATAAATATTATGTAAGAATTATTATTGATAGATTTACCTTTAAAATAGATATTAAAAGAAAATTGCAAGATGTGCTAAATGATAGTCATTTACCCTTAAATGAATGTCTAGAAGAATTTATTGATATGACAACGGATTTTTCCCCCAAGTGGAGGAAGAATTTGTTGGTGCTATGTTACTTCCATGTATGGCGATACATAGGAGACAAGAGATGATAGTAATGATCTTTCCATTGGCATATGTAAACCTCACAATATTCATCATGCAAGAAGATGTTGATGATATAGAGGATGAATATATGGGATATGAAAATATAGAGTTCATGATATGAATGGAGAAGATTATGAGATAATATAATTATGTTGTGTAGATCATGGATGATTTGCAAGATGGGATTAGGGAAGATATGCTTACATCAGTCACCTAGTGAAAAGGAAAATAATCTATCCTATATAGGATTATTATTTTCATATCATTATAGATTCTTGAATCTATAATATAGACAATTCAAGGAGAGACAAGCATGCACATACAAGTAGATACAATCAAAAAACAACAATTGAAAGCATATAGATAGTCATTGTAGACTCAAATATAACATTGTTTAAGATGCATAATGTTATTGGTTCCTTAAATTATTTTCTATCAAGTGTGGAATTAAAATAAGTATCTAAACCGTAATTATTGATTATGATATATGGATCTAGCCAATTGGTCTCAAACTTACCTTTGAGCTTCGTTTTGGTGTTGGTGTTTTTATCATTATATTTGAAGACAAGATCATAAACTTCAAAGGATCAAGAACATGTACTTTTGATATAGATATGTTTAAGAATTTACTAATAGAACCTTAGGTGATCTAAAGCATGGATCCAATTTTGTCAAGCATTTCTAGTTGACTGAGATGGGTGAGACAATATTCATCTCTAGTAGAGGCATATTGCAATAAAATATGCAAGGAAGGAACCTTAAGCTTGAAGGAGAAAATACCTCAATTCCATAGACTAAATTGTAGGGCATTCGACTAGTGATATTTGTAACACTTGTATGATAGGTCCATAAAGCTAGATACAACCGGAGATGCCAATTCCTACTAGTTTTTCTAACAAGCTTCTTGAGGATTTTGTTAGAAATTTCAACTTGGGTTGTCTTGGGAACATTAAGGGGTGGATTGTTTGTGTTACATAGAATAAATTTTTAAGATATCCTTGTTCTTAAAGGGTGTTTCATTGTCCAAGATTATGACACAAAGTGTGCCATAACAACTAAAGATCTATTGAGGATAAAGTTGGAGACTTGGCATTTAGTGGTTGAGGCTAAAGGTATATCTTAGATCTACTTGGTGCATTATGATAGATTTATATCCATTGGATGACATAGGGTTTATCTTCCTAATGACATCTAATCCAAAAATAGATAAAGTCCATGGTGAGGTCAAAGACTGAAAGGCTTGAGTTCGAGCATGGATAAAATTATTAGGTTTTTGATATTTATCACATCAGAGTCCTTTTCTATGGAGGGCTAATATTAGCCCATTTGTAGTATTTTCTTGGCAATGACAACACCTCTATAGTGTTCACCATATGATCCATCAATATGGTATAAAATATTAGTAAGACCAAGTCTAAGAATATAAGAAAAATTCTATGATGAATATTATGGTATAAAATATCTTCAATGATGAGATGACTACAAGCTCATTGTAGTTTAAACCATGACGCAAGGTACCATATTTAAGGTAAGCATAAATATCATTATACCAACGATCGGGGATGGAGTTGCTTCTATAGAAAAGACTCCTACAGGAAGCTAATTGGATTCCAGGGTTGAAGGTTATATAATTTACTAAATGATGGTTGTAGCTTATTTTTCATCTAGATCTAATGGGTTAACGAATGGAGTCGAGGCCATAGAATTAACATGGTGGTTGCTAGACCTAAGGACAGTGTCAATGATGATATTATTGCAAGAAACCCTTAGTTTATTTATGGTGTCTTTATATGGATTAATCTTACCATATTTATTTGATAGACACTATTAACTTGGTTGAATACTAGCTAGGAGTCTCAAAGATAGAGAAGATTCTAACTTGAAGAGACACTATTACATGTAACCCTATTATAAGAGCTTCATACTTGACAATTTTGTTACCATAGAAAAATTTAAGCTTAAAATATATTGTAATAAGATTTTGTTGAGAAATGATCAAGATGACTGCTGCCCCTACTCCTTTGACACATTTAACACTATCGAAATATATGATCCAAGAGTTAGGTTGATATATTTCTAGGTTGAAGACTAGCTCATAAAGAAAGTCTACCACTAAGGGTTGGTTAGCTTCTAAGGGTACAACTACTAATTGGTCAACAATAATTTGACCTTTCACAAACTTCTAATTGATAAAATCAAACATCAAATTTGCTAAATGTAATGGCCCACTTGGTGGTTCATCTTGAGAGGTGAGGTTTGGACATGAGCTATCATAAGGGATCAACCCTTACGATGACAAAGATATTATGGTTGAGCATATAATGTTTAAGATTTTGAGAGGCAAACACTATAGACAAGTAGAGCTTATCTTAAGGTGTATATTAGAATTCATAATTAACTAAATTTCTACTAATGTAGGATATAGAACTTTCTCTTTGCTGGTCATCATATTGTGCCAACATATCTCCCAAGGCATAGTCTATGGTTGCTATGTATAGGAACAATGACCTATGATAATTAGGTGGGAAAATGATCGATAGGGATAAAAGGTAAGATTTGAGAGCATTAAAGGCTACTTGAAATTCAACATCCAATTTAAAGATCACATCCTTACTTAAAATCTTGGTGAAGGGTTGACACTTTTCAACTAGCTAGGAGAGAAAATTTTGAATGGTTTAGACTTTCCCTTGGAGGCTCTTGAGCCAGGTTAGAGTTTGAAGGGGTGGAATACCAAGAATAAAAAATATTTTATCAGGATCAATTTTAATGCCATGTTGGAAAATAATGAATCCCAATATTTTTCTTGATTTAACCCCCAAAAAATACTTCTAAGGCTTTAGACATACTTTATATTCTCTTAGCTATTCGAAGATGCATCTTTAGTCTCAAATGTGATCTTGGTATAAATATTGACCAAGTTTTTTGATATAGTCTTCCATAATGTCATGCATCATATCATCAACGATGTATGTCAAGGATCTTTAGTAGGCAGTCCTTGAATTTTCAACCCAAAGGGGATGACTTTATAGCAAAATATTTCCCATATGGTGGTGAAATCCATTTTGGTTTGGTCATTAGGGATGATCTTGATTTAGTCATAGATCGAGAATCCATCCATAGAGATAAAACTTCACATCCTATAGTAAAATCAACAATCATGTTGATGTTGGGTAGAGGAAAAGTTTCCTTACGATATGCTTTATTGATACATCAAAGTTAGTGCACACTCTAATGTTGCCTATTTTCTTAGCAATAGGAACAATGTTAGAGATCTAGTTGGAATAGTTGATAGATTTAATAAATATAACATCAAGGTATTTTTGGAGATCCTCTTTGATCAAAGTGTGAATTTTGGATGCAATTTCTATAATTTCTATTTTATAGGTTTTGCACCAAGAGTGAAAACTAGATGATGGATAACAAGAGAGGAATATAGGCTAGGCATATTATCATAGGATAAATCAAATATGTATCTTAAATCTATCAAGATGTTGGTGTATTTATCACACTTAGTTAGGGTTAATAATTTGTGTAGATTAAGGATATTGGGATCTTAAGGAGTCCCAATATTGATGTCTATGATTCTCTCATTTAAAATACGAGTTTTATCTTTCAATTGAGAAGGAGCTAGCAACACTCCTAGTTTATCTAGATCTATAAGGTTTAAGATTGGATAACTATTGTTAGTTTGATATGAGATAACAATACTAGTGATTTGGGAAAAATACCCCCCTAAATAATTTTTTTTTTGCTCTAGATAGTCTAAGGGACCATATTGAGAGGATCATTCATGGTATCCTATAACTCATAGTTGTGATACTTATAAATATTATTGGGACAAGCTAGGGCTAGAAAATTTATTCTAATAGATCGGATGAATTTGGAGGAGTTAATATCTATGAGGAGTGATGACCTATTGTCATAGTCCTCATCCCAATTTATCTTGCTCAAAGAAACTAAGTCATCATGGGATGTTCTATTAGGATAATCGACTTCCTTTTTGCTATCAAAAAGTAAAGAAGGTAAAGGTTCATTATGGTTGGGGATATAGCCTATCCTATTATGTCCTAGTTAGGCCTCAATTTATAGGGGATATTTAATACTTTATTAATGCAAGCCTAGCCCTTTGCCTCAACATCCCATATTTGAAAGCATCTGTATAGGGATGGGAAATAAATTTAACAAGAAGCATGAAGCATACTATCATTCAATTGGATAAGGATTGCTACTATGGATTGTATCCTCTTTGGGAGTACTGGTGCCAATGAAGGGGTAACTTTTTATTTACACCGTTATACCCTTATTGCTAGAGGGTAAAACTAAGACTCAAGGATACAGAGGGAGCTTGGCTAGGTCTAGGAAAAATTGGATATTATTTGGGTTGTTATCATTAATGATGATTGGATTAGCACTTTGATCATTAGATGAATTAATTAAAGTGAGAGATCTTTATGCATTAGTAGTAAGAGACTTAGAAGAAAAAGAAGATGATTTGAGAGACAAATTGAGAGAAGGGAAAATGTGAGTTTTAGTATTTCAACCTCATTTACATGGAAATAAAAAAATTATTCATGGTTAGGTGGTATATGATAAGTCTTGCCCTTGTGTTATTATTTAAGACAATGATGTAGATTTTAAGGGATGCATGGAATATCATGGATCCATGACCTCCCAAGAAGAATGTTGTATGTTAGATAACATGGCATGACATAGAAGAGAGTGTTGAGAGTGTGAGGTCCAACTAAAAGGGGTATGTTGGTTCGACTTTTATACACACCCTGTGAAGAATGAGCATAAAATACCGATAACACTTATACGGGATAAATCCCACTCACTTTAGGATCTTGTTGGATATCCAAGGTGTGAGTTACAGAGTTGGGTCGAATGTCTATTCACTCTTTTCCACTTCTGGAATAGTTTCAAGTGGACTGTCTGTTACCTTACAACGGGCTCGGGACTTCAGTTCAGTAATGTTTTTGGAGTTGGTTATCTTTGTGGATAATCAGATTTACAATCAGTTCTTTGATCTAGCTCTTTATGCTTTAGCAGATTTAAATAAAAGACAAATTTAAAGAAAGATAAAAATGGATCATTTCACGGTGGAACAGAGAGAGTAGGGTAGGGCGAAAAGAGAAGTTTATCTAACTTAGCTGCAAAACCAAAGCTGCCAATTTTAGTTATATCGGTTAGCTTCACAATAGAACAAATCAGAGAGGAAAGTGTCCAGCTTTCTAAGATCACTTTCAACTAAGAGCATAAGACAAAGATGAAACAGATCTAACAAAAAATTATAAACAGAAGGGAAGTCGGTTAAAATTGGTATCTCTCACCGGCAACCTAGCTCGCACAGTGAGGACAGAGCAATTAGAACAGGCCTGAACCTTAAATCTGTAATTTTCCCTAACATACAATAAAGAAAATGAAGCCTAACAACATATCCAATCCTGGTAACACAGATCTACAACATAAATTAAATAAACCTTAATGAAACGAAAACAAAAGAAGATGAACTTATCACAATCTGAAGGAGATTAGGCTCCTGGCCATGCTATCACAGAAAAAGAAAAATCACACCAACTCTAAGTCCAGAACAAAGCATTCAAACAAGATTTGCAGGAAATTGCTCCAATAGCTTTTATTTCTAAGTCTCCGCCTCCCGTGATTTACATTCAGAAGAAGTATTTATAGACCCAGGACAGACCCTGATCTTTTTAGGAATATCTTCTTCTCAAACCCTAAATTCTATCCTCTTAACCTTACTACCGGGGTTTTACAATATAAGGCCCTTTAAAAATAGAGTTTTTTATAAACCCTAACCACTCGGCAAATCCGAGTGTAGTTACTTGCCATAAATGGAAAAGGCATGATCTGATGTTATACTCATCCATCTGTAACTGCAAGTAAATATCTTCATCTTTTTGGTGCACTTGTCGGGAGGGTCTCATTAATTCCTTAGAGAAATTTGGATGAGTCACCGGTTTCTCTGACACTTTATCTTCGTAGAGCCGCTTCTGAGTTGAAATTCTCTGCATGCCATTACTTTCACCATAAATTCTTCTATTAAATGCATCCATCGGCAAATTTCGATAACTGTGTGTAGATATTTTCATTTTTCGATCAATTTTCGACATACTCCATTAAATGGGCAGTTGCTTAGTCACCGTAAAGTCTCTTTGCGGCCAGATCTATAAAATCTGGATGAAACAACAATTCTCGGCATCTCCAATTTCCATCTGACGACCTTCATTTAATCCGTGCTTATTTTGTCTTTTCCGTCATTACTTTCGTTAGTATGCAACTGCCAGATGGCTTTCTGCAAAAGACATGCAAGAATTAGTATTTAATATTATTAAATTAAAACCTTAATTATTAAATCAAAACCTTAATGTTCATTATATGTCGGCTTCATTTGCTTTTGACACGTGTCGTGACAACATGCGACATGTCGCGATTTCGTGACATGTCACGAAATCGTGACATTTCCTGCCCCTTGCTTCTTCGCTACTCGCATAAAACGTGACATGTCACGATTTCGCGAAATCGTGACCTTCTCGCCCTTGCTTCCTTTTGCCTCCTACTATCGCAAAACCGCGACATGTCACGATTTCGTGACATGTCACGAAATCGCAACTTTCCCGCCCTTGGTCCCTTTTTGCCTCATGCTACCGTGAAATCGTGACATGTCACGAAATCGCGACCTCACCTTGCCCTTTTCCCCTGCTCATCAAATGTCGCGATATCGCGACTTTTTACACTTGCACTTTTCTTCCAATAGTCGCGATTTCCACTTTCACATGTTCAAATTGTCGCGATATCGCGACTTTAACTTGCATTTTCTTCCAAATGTCGCGATTTCGCGACATTTTCATCAAGACTTTCTTCATCCAAAATTGTCGTGATATCGCGACTTTTATCACTTGACTTTTCTTCCAAAATGTCGATCGCCATTTTCATCAAGACTTGCATTCATCCAAAATGTGTCACGATATCGCGACGTTTTTATCACTTGCACTTTTCTTCCAAAATATGTCGTGATATCACGACGTTTTCACATCCAAAATATGTCACGATATCGCGATGTTTTCAACACTTGGTCTTTTCTTCCAAAATATGTCGCGATTTCGCTACGTTTTCCTCAAGTTTGGCTTCCGACTCAAACCTGTCGCGATTTCGTGACATTTCCAAAAATGGAAAGTGTCGCGATATCGTGACTTTTCAAAAATGGAAGTGTCGCGATATCGCGACGTTTCCAGCATTCAGCAAAATTTTCCAAGACCCGTCGCGATTTCGCGACATTTCCAAAAATGGAAAGTGTCGCGATATCGTGACTTTTCCAAAAATGGAAGTGTCGCGATTTCGCGACGCTCTCAGCACTTAGCAAAATTTCCAAAAATTGTAGGTTGACTCTAATGAATTCATTCATCTGTATTTTGCATTTTTTCATATCAGTGAAAGATTTTCTTTACTCAGAAATGATTCTAACATTTGAAAAATGAATTCTAAAATAAATCAAAGCCAGATGCAAGCCTACTTGGATACTTTGATATAAGCAAAACTTGAAGAAGAAGGAGGCAAGCAAAAATTTGGAATTAAAACCTGAAAAACATCAAGAGGGTCCTTACTGCAAAATGAAAGCTCAATATTTTCAAAGGATGGAAATTCATTTTTCAGTGGGGGTGTGTTGCTTCTCAACAAATGGCGATATCTGCGGGTAAAATAGTAGCACTATTTTAGAATCCAGGACTCTAGTTTCAAAACAATGTAGACCATGTACCATGCCTTGCCACAAATATTCTTCAAAATAAATTAACTACTACCTGATAGTTGTTAAAATTTCCCAAGGACATACTAGGTTGAATCACTTAAGGAAGATTTTTGATGTGCAATTATAAGCGTATAAAACTTTCTTCAAGAATGATTGGGCCTTCGAATGTTGTACTCTGGATTGATCAACTTTTCTAGAAAGGGGAAACCGAGTTGTGAAAGGGGAAACCGAGTAGGGCTCTGTTTACTAGTTTAGCCTTTTACAGCCCCGACAGAGTTACTCTTTAGATTTACACGACCCTGATCCACAACTGTGAAGTAGTATCTACCACTTGGTAAAAGAAAACATCTTCTGAAGCCTTGGCTACCTCTTTCATTACATAACTTTTTCCTTCCCTTTTTTTTTTTTATATAGGAAATAACAGAGTGCCAGTTTTATGTTGTCTTGCTCAACTTTCACCTTCTCTCTCTCTCCTTTGAAATATACCGAAATCTGAAAAGCCTTAAAAAAAGAACAACAATTTTTTTTTAATATTTCATCAATCTGGAACTGCTTCAGCACTGAGTGCGATAGCCTCTATGGATACTCAAATAATTTCACGAATCAGAGTCCCCTCTTATGACCAACTTTTCTTGGATTCCCTAGGAGTTTCTCCAGCCAAACAGTATAGCAGTTTCTTTATAATTAAAATAACTGTGGCAAGCAAGACACAAAATCCAATCATCTTTCTACTGTTGTTCTGAATAACAAAATAGTTCCACTATTCAGTTTAAGCAGACTATCTCTCAATTAGAATAATGAACACTGGATTTTGAACTCAGAATAAAACAAATTTAGAAGGCTGACTTTTTCTTTGCTGCCTAGGCAAAACTAAAAAAAACAAAATTTTAAAAGCTAAAGAAATTTGTACAGACCCCAAAGGATAAAACACAGAACTTTAAAAAAAAATAAAATAAAATAAAACTGTACAGACCCCAAAAATAAAATAAAACTATACAGACCCCAAAGGATAAAACACAGAACTTTAAAATAAAATAAAATAAAATAAAATAAACTGTACAGACCCCAAAGGATAAAACACAGACCTTTAAAATAAAATAAAATAAAATAACAAAATAAAATAAAACTGTACAGACCCCAAAGGATAAAACACAGACCTTTAAAATAAAATAAAATAAAATAAAATAAAACTACTTTAAAGCTTATTTACAATGTATACACATGTTACAACTTCTTTGTGATTCATTCAAACGATATATTGGATGGAACAATTGAGAAATAATGCTTTAGGTATTGACCATTAACAGGGAGGTTCAAAAAATTACCATCAAGGTCCTATAAACGAAATGCGTTATTACCCAGGATCTCAGCAATCTGGTATGGCCCTATCCATAGCGGCTGCAACTTTGTATGTTTACCTTTCTTTTCATGGGCCTTGTCCCATAGAAGCACCAGGTCTGCAAGTCCGAAAGCTTTCACTCTGGATCTTTTGTCAAACCAGCGCTTGACGGTTTCTTGGTGCCGACTGAAATGTTCCGGGGCTTGGAGTCGTTCATCCTGTAAATTAGTTAGATCCAAAACACGAGCCTCTGCATCTGCTTGATCCTCAAAATAGTCTAAAACAAATTGATAAGTAGGTAATTTCAGAGAGATGGGAACAATGGGCTGAGTACCATACAACAAAGCAAATGGGGAAGTCTTAAGAGCCACTTTATATCTTATCCTGTCAGCCCAAAGTGCATATTTCAATAATGTATGCCATTGTCTGGGTTTGTCCACTGCAGATTTCTTAATGGCATTCATTAAATTCTTATTCGTGGACTCAGCTAGTCCATTACCTTGGGGATAATAGTTGGATGAAAATCTGATAACTATCCCCATCTGGTATGCCCATTCTGCAAACTCTAATGATTGGAAGGCTGGTCCATTATCGCACACCAAATTCAGAGGAACCCCAAACCTGGTTATGACATTTGACTCTAGAAATTCGATCACTTCATGAGTTGTACTTCTCATGGTGGCTGCTGCTTCGACCCATCTTGTGCAGTAATCAGTAGCTGTTAGAACATACTTATGCCCTGCTGAAGAATTTGGGTTTATCACTCCCACAAAATCAAGTCCCCATTGCATAAAAGGTTTATTTATTACAACAGGCTGCAATGGTAGAGCTCGATTGGCCTCTTTGGATGCAAAAGTTTGGCACTGATGGCAAGTTCTCACATGCTGATGCGCATCTTTAAACAATGTAGGCCAGTAATAGCCTGCTCTCAATATTTTATGCGCAGTGGCAGATCCTGAGGAATGCCTTGCCCCTAACTTTTCATGAAAACTGGACATCACCTCATTGACTTCACTCTGAGAAATGCATCTTAAGAAAATGCCAGCATAATTCTCTCTATACAAGTTGCCTCCTTTGAGGAGATAATGAGCAGACTTTCGGTTTTAGTGCTCTCCTTTGGGTTCTGTTCAAGTGAGATGGACAAATTCCAAATTGCGACGAGATGAATAATATCTCCATACCAGTCATCGAATCCAGAATTCAACTGATTAATTTCTTCTTGCACGGGTATTTCGGCAATGTGTCGAGACAAACCAAGTCCTATGATTAATTTTGTAGGCCAAATTTCTAAGTCGTATTCCTACAGTCTTGTAACCCAATTACCTCTTAGTTCACCCAATTCGTCCTGGCTTAATAGGTATTTAACAGCTGGGTCAGGAACTATAGCATGAACTCTGCTTCTTAGTATGTAGTGCTTGAACTGCTTAACTGCTCTCACCAAGGCATAGGCTTGTTTATCTAAGCGAGAATATTTTAGCTCAGCCCCCTTTAAATTGGTACTCTTGAAAGCAATTGGATGCTCCCCCGTTTCTCTTCGTTGGGTCAGAACTGCAGCAAGTGTGTGTTCAGAAGAAAAGGTGTACAAGTAAAAATCTGCACTGAAATCTGGGCTCACCGAAGCTGGAGCTTGCTTGATGGCAGTCTTGATTTCTTGGAACGTTGTTTTAGCTTCTGTTGTCCAGGAAATCTGAGCGGTTTCCTTTAGCATGTCATTCAGTGGCTTGACTATTTCTGCAAAACCGAGAGATGAACTTCTCGACAAAGTTAATTTTCCCAAAAAAGGATCTTAACTCTTTCTTAGAGTTGGGAAAGGGTATGCCGGATATGGCTTCAACTCTGTCAGGATCCATGGAAATGCCATCTTTGGTGATCAAGTGCCCAAGGAGCTTTCCTTCCGTTACACCAAAAATGCACTTCTTTGGATTCAAAGAAATGCCGAACTCCCTGCATTTGTTGAACACAGACTCCAAGTGTTTTACGTGGTCAAACCGAGATTTAGAGAAAACTGTTAAGTCATCCATGTAAACAACAATGCACTTACCCATAAGGCCTTTGAAAGCATGATCCATCGCACGTTGAAAAGTAGCTCCGACATTAATCAATCCGAACGACATTCTTTTGTAGGCAAAAGTTCCCCACTTGGTTGTGAAGGCAGTTTTCATCCTGTCTTCCTTTTCAACCAATATCTGATTATACCCTGAAAAACCGTCTAGGAAAGACATCATTTTCGAACCATTGACAATCTGTAACACCTCATCCATGGAAGGCAGAGGATAATTATCTTTCTCAGATGCCTTGTTCAAATTTCTAAAATCCACACACAAGCGGATCTCTCCATTTTTCTTTCTGATCGGCACCAAATTGGCCACCCAAGTAGAATGCCTAACGGGAAAAATAATGGCGGCACTCAATAATTTTTCTACCTCCTTCCGGATGAGGGGCTCTAGCAGAGCGTTGACATGCCTCTGTTTTTTGCGGAAAGGTTTGCAAAATTCTTTTAAAGGTATAATATGAGTGTAAACTTTCGGATCAAAGACCTTTAAGTCTTTGTAAGACCAGGCCATAACATCCTTGGACCTGTGAAGAAAATCGATCATATTTCTTTTTATTTTTGGGTCACAAGTTTTAGCCAACTTGAGGTGCTTGGGATCTTCTTCAGTCCCCACGTTTAGGTTCTCAGTCTCATTGTTTGTTACATCCATAGAATCCTCAGAACTCACCTTTTGCTTGATTTGGTCAACATCAAAGAGCCGCTCCAGTTCTACCATCCCTTTTGGAATTCTGTTATCTTTCAACCTTATTATTCCCCTTTCATCGTCTAATTGCTCCAGTAGAGTATCCCTTTGTCCATCATCGATTATAGCATTTTCAAACGCTTTGGTACTCTGTAAAAAATTTATAATCTGCTTGGTCATCGGAGAAAACCTGAAAATTATCCACATTATTTGGGACCGAAGGACAAGGGACTAACTCGATCAAAAACTTATTCCATTTGAATTCTTCCAGTGGTTTCGGACTTGCGGCTGATGAAGCCAAGACATCTGCACGTGAATTCTGCTCTCTAGGTATGTGCGTTAAATTAAAAGCATCAAAATCTTCCACGAGATCCCATGCTCGGTGTTTGTATCCTTTTAAATAAGATGCTTTACACTGGAATTTACCTTTAACTTGATTAGCCACCAACTCTGAATCTGTAAAAACTCGGATATTTCTTACACCTCTGTCCAAAGCAAATTTCAATCCTAATACCAGTGCTTCGTATTTCGCTAAATTATTTGTGCAAGGGAACTGTAGGCGATAAGACATAAAATATGTCTGATTCTCAGGCCCTTTAAGGACTGCCCCTGTACCAGAACCCTGTTTAGATTTAGCCCCATCCACATGAAGCGTCCAAACTTCATTACTATGAACAGGATGAGCTTTACTAAACTTCTCATTTTGTCCCGTTGTTAAATTATAAACTCCAATATCTACATCAGCAATATTTACAGTCTCATTTTTTGCATTATATTCGGTGATCGTATGTTTGTATCTGGGTTCTCTTTCAACCCTTAATTGGTTTGCCACTCCTTTCCATGGCAACCACATGTGTGAAAAGTCAGTTGCCAAGTATCCATTCAAATATTTCGACCAATCCTTGCTCAGAAGCATCCCGTACCCCACAGGAATATCCACCACCTGAATTTCAATTCTGTGTTGTGCCCTTGGTTCAGATGCTAACTGGATATGGATATTCTAAAGTTCACCTACTACTTTAACCTCTGATTTGTCCAATTGGACAACTCTTCTTTCAGACTTCATTGGGGTCAAACCCAACTGTTGACAAATGGCCAAAGGCATAACATTAGCTGAAGCACCCGAATCTACCAGACAGTTGTGTAAGTTTTTCCCAAAAATACGAACAGTCAGTAGAAAAGGCGGAACTTTAGTCTTCTCTTTATACATGGCTACATTCGCATTTGCCATCTTCTTTCCCTTGTCCAAAGATTTTGTAGTAGGCCCAGAGTATGTTTTAATCAAGTTATCCCTCTGTTCTGAAATTTGGGCCAACTCATGAAGAGTGATGTTGGCTTTGATCTTCTTCATGTCCTCCACTATATTATATCCCTTATTGAGTGGAGGGACAAAAGCATCTGGTCCTCTCGGATTTCCTCCCTTGGGTGGAGATGGGTTATTGCTTGAAGATGGATCTGGAGGAACATTGTGGGAGTTGTCCGGAGGGGTAGATGTAGTGTTGGGCTCCGGATTTCTATTTCTGAGGTTGTAGTTGTCCCTCCTGTATTGTTGAAAAGCCTGCACCTCATCCATAGGCATTTCAACTACATTCTCAGATTCCTTCGGGAAAGTGAAAGAATCCAAGACCATAGCTGCACTTTGGCTGGATGAACTTGGGCCATCCGTATTTCTTTGATGTTCAGGAGAAATCAACTCCCAGACAAAGCTTCAAAGGCGTTACAAAATTCCAAACAATCCAACTCCCCGTGTTGAGAAGTAGCATGTATCCTGCACCAGTTAGGCAAAGCCAAATCACAAATATTTACATCATGACCTTTACCTTTATAATCCTTATTGGGTTCGTATGGGGGCCGAGTGAATACGTTACTGCTGATAGGAATACCTGTTTGAGTTCTCCCCAGTAGAAACATGCCTTTTAAAACTCAAAAAATCATTGGCCAACTTCTGGACTATTTTTGACACTTCTTCAACTCTTGCATTATCAGCTTCTTTACCTGGGTTCTGTACATTTTCAGCAGGTGTTACAGCCAATGGATTTCCTGATGGTGGAGTCTGACACATTGGCAACATCATCTGATGTGGTATGGGATTGAAAATAGGGGCAGCTTGTGTGACCAAAGGAATTTGATGAGCATTTAAAGGTTGGGGTCCCAACTGTCTTTCTAGAACCAAAGCTTCTTTGTAAGCCTCTGTTAAATTGGTAATAGAGGGATCTCTTTTCAAGAAAACAGAAGTCATTGGATCCAGAGAATTCCTAAAAATCTCTAATGCCAGGTCTGCATTTGGCACATAATAACCAGTCAGTCTACCATAAGCCTTCTGAAATCTAACATTGTAAGATCTGACGATTCATTTATTTCTCTTTTAATACCAGAAAACTGTTGATATAATACACTGGGATCTATTACCTCACCAAACCGTGATACAAAAACCTTTTCCAAGTCATTCCAACTGGTAATAGAATCGTTAGTGAGATTTAAAAACCGGTCGTAAGCTCCCTCCTGGAGAGTGAACGGGAACAATCGCAAGCCACATCTTCATGTTGTACATTTAACAATTTTCGAGCATTCTTGAATGCTACTAGATGTTCTTCTCGTTGTCCTAGTTCCATCATGCTTATATTTGGGAAGATACCCCTCAGGATTTCTGGGCAGGTCATGGGCTGCACCCGGGATATTTAAGGCGAGTGGAACCTAACCAGTTTGCCATTATTACTTGATTGACAATGATATTTTCAGTTGCAGTTGGAGTAACTACAAGTGGTGACAAAACTATTTCAGACAAGGACTTGGCCCTTCTGAGGCTGCTTCTTCTGGGAGTTTCTAACTCAAGCACAAGGAGCTCTCCAACTCTAGGGTGGGACCTTGTTACCCTATAATTAGAATCCAACTTTTCACCAGCACTTACAACCTTACAATCCTTAACAAACTACTGAACTTCAGGTCCTCTTTTCTAGCAATTTTAAATATTGGTGTTGAGTTCCGTTGTTTAGGCAAAAACTCAAACAAACAAGTTTTAAAAGGCTGAGGAAGAGGGAAAAGGATTCAAAAGATAAAATACCAGACTCTGCACAGACAACTTACAATACTGAACGGAGTTCAGCAGGGCCCTCCTTCTAGCGCCAATTTTAAATGTTGGTTCGACTTTTATACACACCCTGTGAAGAATGAGCATAAAATACCGATAACACTTATACGGGATAAATCCCACTCACTTTAGGATCTTGCTGGATATCCAAGGTGTGAGTTACAGAGTTGGGTCGAATGTCTATTCACTCTTTTCCACTTCTAGAATAGTTTCAAGTGGACTATCTGTTACCTTACAACGGGCTCGGGACTTCAGTTCAGTAATGTTTTTGGAGTTGGTTATCTTTGTGGATAATCGGATTTACAATCAGTTCTTTGATCTAGCTCTTTATGCTTTAGCAGATTTAAATAAAAGACAAATTTAAAGAAAGATAAAAATGGATCATTTCACGGTGGAACAGAGAGAGTAGGGTAGGGCAAAAAGAGAAGTTTATCTAACTTAGCTGCAAAACCAAAACTGCCAATTTTAGTTATACCGGTTAGCTTCACAATAGAACAAATCAAAGAGGAAAGTGTCCAGCTTTCTAAGATCACTTTCAACTAAGAGCATAAGACAAAGATGAAACAGATCTAACAGAAAATTATAAACGGAAGGGAAGTCGGTTAAAATTGGTATCTCTCACCGGCAGCCTAGCTCGCACAGGTGAGGACAGAGCAATTAGAACAGGCCTGAACCTTAAATCTGTAATTTTCCCTAACATACAATAAAGAAAATGAAGCCTAACAACATATCCAATCCTGGTAACACGGATCTACAACATAAATTAAATAAACCTTAATGAAACGAAAACAAAAGAAGATGAACTTATCACAATCTGAAACAGATTAGGCTCCTGGCCATGCTATCACAGAAAAGAAAAATCACACCAACTCTAAGTCCAGAACAAAGCATTCAAACAAGATTTGCAGGAAATTGCTCCAATAGCTTTTATTTCTAAGTCTCCGCCTCCCGTGATTTACATTCAGAAGAAGTATTTATAGACCCAGGACAGACCCTGATCTTTTTAGGAATATCTTCTTCTCAAACCCTAAATTCTATCCTCTTAACCTTACTACCGGGGTTTTACAATATAAGGCCCTTTAAAAATAGAGTTTTTATAAACCCTAACCACTCTGCAAATCTGAGTGTAGTTACTTGCCATAAATGGAAAAGGCATGATCTGATGTTATTCTCATCCATCTGTAACTGCAAGTAAATATCTTCATCTTTATGGTGCACTTGTCGGGAGGGTCTCATTAATTCCTTAGAGAAATTTGGATGAGTCACCGGTTTCTCTGACACTTTATCTTCGTAGAGCCGCTTCTGAGTTGAAATTCTCTGCATGCCATTACTTTCACCATAAATTCTTCTATTAAATGCATCCATCGGCAAATTTCAGTAACTGTGTGTAGATATTTTCATTTTTCGGTCAATTTTTGACATACTCCATTAAATGGGCAGCTGCTTAGTCACCGTAAAGTCTCTTTGCGGCCAGATCTATAAAATCTGGATGAACCAACAATTCCTAGCATCTCCAATTTCCATCTGATGACCTTCATTTAATCCGTGCTTATTTTGTCTTTTCGTCATTACTTCCGTTAGTATGCAACTTCCAGATGGCTTTCGCAAAAGACATGCAAGAATTAGTATTTAATATTATTAAATTAAAACCTTAATTATTAAATCAAAACCTTAATGTTCATTATATGTCGGCTTCGTTTGCTTTTGACACGTGTCGTGATAACTCAACATGTCACGATTTCGTGACATGTCGCGAAATCGCGACTTTTCGCCTTGCTTCTCGCTGCATAAACGCGACATGTCACGATTTCGCGACATGTCATCGAAATCATGACCTTCTGCCATTGCTTCCTTTTGCCTCCTGCTATCGCAAAACTACGACATGTTGCGATTTTGTGACATTTCACGAAATCGCGATGCTTTCTGCCCTTGGTCCCTTTTTGCCTCATGCTGCCGCGAAACCGCGACATGTCGCGAAATCGCGACGCTTTTCGCCCTTGCTTCCTTTTCACCAAGACTTGCATTCATCCAAAATGTGTCGCGATATCGCGACGTTTTTATCACTTGCACTTTTCTTCCAAAATACGTCACGATTTCGCTACGTTTTCCACAAGACTTGCTTTCATCCAAAATGTGTCACGATATCGCGACGTTTTTATCACTTGCACTTTTCTTCCAAAATATGTCACGATTTCGCTACGTTTTCCACAAGACTTGCTTTCATCCAAAATGTGTCGCGATATCGCGACGTTTTTATCACTTGCACTTTTCTTCCAAAATACGTCACGATATCACGACGTTTTCCACAAGACTTGCTTTCATCCAAAATGTGTCGCGATATCGCGACATTTTCAACACTTGGTCTTTTCTTCCAAAATATGTCACGATTTCACGACGTTTTCATCAAGTTTGGCTTTCGACTCAAACCTGTCGCGATTTCCACTTTCCTTTCCATTTCGTGACCTTTCCAAAAATGGAAAGTGTCGCGATATCGCGACTTTTCCAAAAATGGAAGTGTCGCGATATCGCGACGTTTCCAGCATTCAACAAAATTTTCCCAGACCCGTCGCGATTTCCGACATTTCCAAAAATGGAAAGTGTCGCGATATCGTGACATTTCCAAAAATGGAAAGTGTCGCGATATCGTGACTTTTCCAAAAATGGAAGTGTCGCGATTTCGCGACGCTCTCAGCACTTAGCAAAATTTCCAGAAATTGTAGGTTGACTCTAATGAATTCATTCATCTGTATTTTGCATATTTTACATATAGTGAAAGATTTTCTTTACTCAGAAATGATTCTAACATTTGAAAAATGAATTCTAAAATAAATCAAAGCCAGATGCAAGCCTACTTGGATACTTTAATATAAGCAAAACTTGAAGAAGAAGGAGGCAAGCAAAAATTTGGAATTAAAACCTGAAAAACATCAAGAGGGTCCTTACTGCAAAATGAAAGCTCAATATTTTCAAAGGATGGAAATTCATTTTTCAGTGGGGGTGTGTTGCTTCTCAACAAGGGTAATACTAGATTACGACTAGCCTCACATTCTCCATTGCTAAAAGTGATAATAATAAGTTTAGATTTATCCAAGTCTTATTTGGTTAGCCTAAAATGACTAATGAACTTCAAGCTATAAATATTGATACTAGTGAAAGCATGAGATTTCGGAATGAAAAACAGTATTAAAGATGTAATAAAACAGAACTTTAAATCAACCGAATATAAATTAATTCCGTTCGGTTACAATACATCTCCTGCCTTTTTAGGGGCCAGGAGTGTTAGTCTGCCTCGGTTACAATCGAAGTCAATATTGCTTCTATCCGCATGCCCACATTTGAAAATGGGCGGGCCAAACTGTATTGCCGCCGCTGGTGTTTGATGAGTTCTAGCTTGCTGTCTTTCCTGTATTCAAATAAACAATCAACTGTCAATAGCACCTGTATTTGAAAACAGCGTATGTTATAGAACATAAACTATTTTAGTCACCTTTGAAAATAGCAAGTGTTCGAAAATGTGAAACATAAACGGTTAAAATACTTGTTCATTAACAAGATATATTCAAAACGATATATATATATATACTCAAGTAAAACTATGAACATGCGTAGGGTGCCCAAGCGGGCCGCCCTGTTAAAATCCAGCTTCGACGCCAACCCACTAGGAATTGGCTCAAAATCCCGGATAATGTGTTGTCGGCAAATTGGTAATTCACTGTGGTCGAATGTCTGGTTCGAAGGTCGAAACTGATATAATCGAGTCTTCAAATGAACAGCACTTCGTTGTGTTCACCCAAAATCTTCTCTCTTTTCTTACTTCGTATCGAGCTAGTTTTATAGAGGTTTTCGCCTCTGAGAGCATTAATGTTAAAACCCTAAATCCGCAAGGGCCGCTTAGATTTGATCCTTATCGGGCCATTATGAGACATGGCTCGCACTGACAGATCGCAGTTATGAGGCGTGGCTCTGGATCGGATTTGTTTCGAAACGGCTTGTCTCATTAAAGTCCGTCGTTCTGCAGATCCACGGGGTCTCTTTGGAGAGGGGCACGTAAGGGTGCCACGTGGCAATCATTCTTTGGATGCGGCGGCCACGTCAAAGTCCGCCTTTGATTATCGCAAATATGCTTTTTAGACGTAAAGTGCCGAAGTGTCGCGATATCGCGACGTCGCGATATCGCGACACTTCGGCAGAGCCTCCCCTTGGGGCCAAAGGTGTCGCGATATCGCGACGCGCGATATCGCGACACCTTTGGCCGAGGCTCCCCTCGAGACCAAAGGTGTCGCGATATCGCGCGTCGCGATATCGCGACACCTTTGGCCGAGGGGAGCCTCGAGGCCAAAGGTGTCGCGATATCGCGACACCTTTGGCCGAGGCTCCTCGGGCCAAAGGTGTCACGATATCGCGACACCTTTGGCCGAGGGTAGCCTCGAGGCCAAAGGTGTCGCGATATCGCGACACCTTTGGCCGAGGCTCCCCTCGGGGCCAAAGGTGTCACGATTTCATGACACCTTTGGCCGAGGGTAGCCTCGGGGCCAAAGGTGTCACGATATCGTGACACCTTTGGTCGAGGCTCCCCTCGGGGCCAAAGGTGTCACGATTTCGCGACGCGCGAAATCGCGACGTCGCGATTTCGCGACGTCTAAGGCTAGGTTCCCTTTTTGTTGAGGCCTGTTTGCTTTTAAAGACTTTGCTTTCGATGAAGGTTTTGGCAAGGCTTGAAGACTTTGATGAAGGTTTTAGCAAGGCTCTTTTTCCGACCTTCTAAACTGCTTGTGCAAGTGGCCAGGACCACTGTTTGACCTCTGAGGGCTGCCCTGAAAGCTATGTATGTCAATGCGATCAATGTTTGTAGTCACTTAATCAGAATGGTGCTGTTTTGGTGTCTACAGATGCCCCTTTTTGGGAAGCGTTGTGCATGGCACAGCGCTGAGCAAAAATAGAGAACCAAAGCACTAATGATTAGGGTTTCTTGGTAACCTAACCAACTTTTGATGCCCCAAGTATGGAAAGGGCATGCATTCTTGAATCCTTGCTTCTGACGAGCTAAGGAATTTGATTTCAAGTGTTAACCTATTTTTGTGAGGTGTGACTTGAGCTTGGACATTGATCAGTCATGATTAGGCAAAGGGCGCAACCTTTTATCCACAGGGGAAACCTTGTGTTCATGCTTCGGGAATGCCAAGTATTTGATCAACTTAATGATTGCTTGTTTACTGCCCCAAGCAGGAGCGTGATTGTCTTTGTCAATGATTCTTTGAATGCATGTCATTGCCTTGATTGGGTGTGTGGTTGTTGATTGGTGACTAAGTGTGACTACCCCCTCAAGCGACGAATCGATGAGGGAATGACCTTCGTGAGAAAAGCGACGAGTCGCTTGACCCAAGATGACTTAGGTTAGGGTGCCTTTAGATGTTTTACCATTTGAGCACGTGCAATTTCCCGACATTTGGACCTATTTTTGGTGGGTGTTAACCCTTTTGGTGATGCCATAATGGGGTGAAATCAGCAAGAACCCATCTTCCCGTGGAGCGGTCCAGCTATGGTAGCCTTCTTGGGGAAGTAGGAGGGTGATAATTTGGGCCTCGACATCGATTTGTTGTGCCAAGAGGTTAAGTGCAAGAGCACTTGTGTCCGGCAATTTATTGCTTATGTTTTTGTGTTGCTTTTTGTGATGTTTTTGTTGTTTTGATTTTCTTTCTTTGCGTATATGTCATGACTTTATGCACAATGGTTGATGTTGGTGGATGCATGCTACTTTATATTGATGGATGCATATGGTATGATAATTACCGATGTTGTATGTTGATTTATTTTGATGGATGCATGATGGATGCAAGTGTTTTTGATTGGCATGTGATATGCGGAAATAAGATGGATGGATGAACTTTGTGATGTTTGACTATGGCACCATAGACTGTTTTAGATCTCCATTATTTGGCTATGTACAAATGTGGTGTTTCTTTTTTTGTATTTTTTGGTGGTATTGTAAGGATGAAAAGTAGCGCAGTTGGTTTAGAAATGTAGCAAAGGTTTTTCCGAGACTCAGACGGTTTTAACTTACTAGCCATGATTGTATTTTATCTTACAAGACTTTTGAACAAGGTATGAATCGGACTTGTTTTTGACCAAGCTATTTCACATCCCTGTGTGTGCGATTGAGTTCATTTATGTGGTATTTGTCAGGATACCGCCAGTGCCAGATGGGCTTTCAACCGAACCTGTCTTGAGGATCACCTAATTAGCTCCACTAACTCCTTTGTTGTATGTAGTTAGATTAATCTGCGGTGTCATCCAGGATACCATAAGCTAGCTCATCCACATGCAAACATTGATCTGTACACAAGTTAATGTGATAGATATATCGTCATGCGAGAAGTTTACCGCCAGTGACCGATAGGCTATGAACCAAACCGATACTGAGGCTTGCCTCATGACCTGTCAGAATGCTGAGAGTTCCAGGGATTCAAGGTCAACTCCCTTCTTTTCTTCAATTGTATTGGGATACTTGCTCTTTATAGTGATAATAATCACTGTTTATTTTAATTTGTTTTTTTTTTTTTTTTTTTTTGAGCAAGGGATATGGATATGGAGTGACGAGAATCACTATGCTTTATGCCTTTTGATATGTGCACTGTAGGATGTCAAATTTTGGAGCTTTGACATTTGCAAATTTTTGATGTTTTGCAACTTTGGGATTCTTAGGGAATTGGGTAGGGAGGACGCTTGTCCTTTTGCCAACTCTCAGCATTCTTGGGGTCATTCGCACAGGGGGATGAGCAAGATAACCGTTTCGCTTATGGTAACCTGGATTACTATGCAGGTTTCATCCTTCGTTCACACAACTCGGGAATTTTTATGTGTTGTAATTTGTGTTGGGATGTTACGTAACAAGGTGTATTGCAAGTGTAACTCTACCTTCGTAAAATCTGTTTGACTTGATACATTTCATTGCTAAAGAGCAAAATGATGACTGAATCACGAAAAACTCTTGATACATTAAAAGACCACTGACTCTAGTGTGGTAAAATGAATGGTGTTTTTGCTGTTTTTGTAAGATGAAACAGTGTGGAACAAGATGGACTAGTAGAATCATGACAGCCTATGGTGCCTTTTGACCTATACGACCATGAATGTGCAATGTATGGGTGCGATGCTTGAATGCAGCTATGTATTTTTGTATTTTTGATGGATTGATTTTGGTGAATATGAAGATGAATTGCGAGAAGAACTCTCTATTGATGAATTTGAATATGCCTAGAAATGAGATGCAAATTTTTGTTGTTTTTGATGATTTTTGTTGTTTTTGAATTTTCATGATTTTTGACCAAGTGATTGTGGAAATCCTTGGAGCGTTTTGGGATTGACCAAGCGATTGCAAGAATCCTTGGAGCATTTTGGGATTGACCAAGCGATTGCAAGAATCCTTGGAGCCTTTTGGGATTTGACCAAGCGATTGCAAGAATCCTTGGAGCCTTTGTGGGATTTGACCAAGCGATTGCAAGAATCCTTGGAGCCTTTGGGATATGGCTCTCTTTAGATATGAAATGGTCGCAAATGACTGATATTCAAGGGTTCTGTTTCCTTGATACCATCAAGAGAAGCTAGCCGGTATGTCCCGGGTCCGATTTTGCTATCAATGACATACGGACCTAACCAATTGGCCGCAAACTTGTCCCTTAGGTGGGATGGCAAACTGGAATTTTGTTGATTTTCCTTCAAAACCAAATCACCAACGCGAAAGTCCCTGAGGTGAACTTTCATGTTGTAAGCTTTCTTAAGTCGCTCTTGATAAATGCGTAAATGCTCGAGAGCATTAACGCGTCGTTCGTCAAGCAACGTAAGCTGGTCTAACCGGGCCTGCCGCGCAGAATCATCATCGATGAACTCATGCATTGATATGCGTAGGGAAGGAATCTCCAACTCTAGAGGCATGACTGCCTCGGAGCCATACACGAGTGAAAACGGAGTGGCCCCAGTGGGCGTCCGAATGCTAGTGCGATAGGCCCATAGGGCAAGTGGGATTTGAATGTGCCAATCCTTATGACTGTCTGCGACGGTCTTTTTAAGGATGGCAACTAGCATTTTGTTTGACGCCTCTGCTTGCCCATTCGCTTGCGGATAATAAGGTGTTGAAAAGCTGTGCTGAATCTTGTACTTTGTGGTCAAAGCACGCACGTCTTTGTTCTTGAAAGGTGTCCCATTATCCGAGACTATTTTGGATGGAATACCAAAACGACATATGATGTTATGCAAAATGAACTCCACAATGCGGGGTCCTGTCGTAGAGGTAAGCGGAATTGCTTCCACCCACTTGGTGAAGTACTCTGTGGCCGTTATGATAAACGTGTGACGGCCTGACGACGTAGGGGAGATCTTTCCAATTAGATCAAAGCCCCATTGCGAGAACGGCCAAGCAGACTGGACTGTCTGCAAGGCCTGAGAAGGTACGTGCATTAGATTGGCATGATGTTGACACTTCACGCACTTCTTGACATAGGTGCAACAATCTCGCTCTAAAGAGGGCCAATAATAGCCCATGCGAAGAATGCGCTTTGCGATGGCCATTCCACTGAAGTGGCCACCACATGTACCATCGTGCGCTTGGGCGACTGCCCAAGTGGACTCTTCTTTGGTCCAAGCAACGAAGGAGGATTCCTTCATAGCTGCGACGATACAAGATGTCTCCTATCAAGACATACTTAGCCGCTTTCTGCTTGAGTGCTCGTTTTGCGGCATGAGTCAAATCAAGTGGGAGACTACCTAACTTGAGGTAGTCTCGGATGGGTAAATACCGGTCTGTTGATCAGAAACCTCGACAGTATGAACAGCCAATCCCTCCTGAAGTTCATCCCTAGCAAATGTTGAATGGGATAGAACCTGCAAGAATAGTGTTGTGTTGCTACTAATGGGAGTAGGGGAGAACAAGGACCCCCAGTTGGCGTGTTTCAGACGATCTCGGATTCGAGAGAACCTATCCGAGGATGGTTCAATTTGGATCATGTGGATTCCTGGCGGCAAGTCTGAGCTTGCACGCTCCATCGCGGATTGCGATAAGGTTTTGACTTGAATGGTTGTCATATCACCGAAAAGGTCCTACGGAATTAGTGACCCCAAGGAGGCCATTGTGTCCGCAAAATGGTTCGATGATCGAGGGAGTGCCTCGATGTCATACCACTCAAGTTTTGCCAAGAATTTGTCCACAAGGGCTTTATAAGCCTTCAAAACTGGGCATTTGCATTGATATACCCCTTTGACTTGATTGACTATTAACAGTGAATCACCAAAGATGTTCAGTCTTTTGATGTTCATGGCGATTGTTGTCTGAAGACCTAGGAGCAAGGCTTCATACTCTGCGTTGTTGTTGGTGCACGGGAAGTTTAATTTAAATGACAGGGGCATTGGAGCACCCTGCGGTGTGAAGAATACAATTCCCGCACCACCACCTTGCTCACACTTAGAACCATCGAAGAATAGGGTTATGTCGGCCTGTGACTCAGGCTCATCAACATCTGGCGATTCTGAGACATGGAAGACCCCATCATCAGGTAGTTCTATGACCAGAGGCTGATCGTCTTCAAGAGGAGCCTCTGCTAGTTGATCGGCTATGACCTGTCCTTTGATAGATTTTTGTCCAATAAACTCTATGTCAAATTCCGTCAACAACATGATCCACTTCGCCGTGCGACTACTATGATAAGTACGACTCATCATGTATCGCAATGGATTCTCCTTAGACACAACATACGTAGTGTTGCTCAGCATGTAGTGGCGTAGCTTTTTGGTAGCAAACACCACTGCCAAGCGAGTTTCTCAACGTATGCATAGTTAAGTTCATAACTAACCGGGGTGCGGCTAAGATAGTATGTAGCCTGTTCTTTGTGAAGTTCATTCTTCCGGGCTAGCATGGCGCCCTAGTGCCACCTCGATTCGTTGAGATGTATAAGTAGAACGGCACTCCTGGTGCGGGTGGTGCCAATACGGCGACGAAACCAGGTATTGTTTGATCTCGTCAAAGGCTGACTGGCACTCGTCATCCCAATGAAATGTAACCCCCTTGTGCAATAATTTGTTCATGGGTCGGCACTTGTCAGATAATTGCGCTATGAAGCGTTTTATCGATGCGACCTTTCCCTGCAGACTCCTGAGCTGCTTGATTGTAGTTGGGGGAACCATTTCAAGGATTGCCTTGACTTTCTTTGGGTCCACCTCGATTCCTCGTTTTGAGACTATGAAACCCAAGAGTTTTCCAGATGTGACGCCAAAGACGCACTTCTTGGGGTTTAGTCTAACTTTATGCTCCATGAGGCGATCGAGGATCTTGCTTAAGTCAACGATATGATTTAAGCGCAAGAGAGACTTGGCTAACAAATCATCCATGTAATCTTCCAAAGTTTTGTGCATGTAATCGTGGAAGATATACGTCATGGCACGTTGGTAGGTGGCACCAGCATTTTTAAGGCCAAAAGGCATGACCTTATAACAAAATGTCCCCCAAGGCGTTGTGAACGCCATTTTTAGTTGGTCTTCAGGATTGATACGAATTTGATTGTATCCCGAGAAACCATCCATGAGGGATAGCATTTCGTGACCTGCTGTAGCGTCTACCAACGCATCGATGCTCGGCAAGGGGAAATCATCCTTAGGACTCGCTTTGTTCAGATCTCAAAAATTGGTGCATATGCGAATCCTCCCGTCGGGCTTCTTGACGGGAACCATGTTGGACAACCATGGCGGATAATCCATGCAGATGACAAATTGTGCATCCAATAGCTTTTGCAATTCGTCTTTGACCATCAAGGCCACTGTTGGGTGCATCTTACGTAGTTTTTGCTTTACAGGCTTGATTGTCGGATCAAGCGTTAAATTATGCGTGACTAGCTGCGGGTCTAGTCCTGGCATATCCTTGTACGACCATGCAAAAACCTCCTTCTTCTCTTTGAGAAGGGCAATGTAGTCGGCTTGCTCTTCGAGGGAAAGACTTACCCCCAGCTTGAGAATCTGTGGATTCATTGGATCTGTGCCGATGTCTACGTCAGTCGTCTCCTCGACTGACATGTGGGATCCGTCCTCCAACTGATGTGGAGTCGGGATCAAATGGATATCATTAGCTGAATTTAGATCTATGCTTGGAACCTCAGGTTCCTCTTCAGCTTGAAAAATATCCTGAGTTGTCCTTGGGGTAAAATGAGGCATTTCACCGAAAGGCCAGTACTCTGCTGGTGATAGAGGTGAATTGACGCGATCCCAGTCGATGGCATCTATGTCTAGATGCAATGACCGTGTTGGATCGGCCGGATTGCGGATGGGTGCGGTCAAATCAATGGAGATCATGTGGATGGAATGAATTTGGTCTCCATTACCGTGGGGATGATAACTTGATTCTTCTAGATGCCCCCTATACTCTGGATCTGGCTCTAGGGGAACGGGCACGAACGGATCGGCCCTATGTGCTAAATGGAGGACAGGGTCTTCCCTTGGCACTGTTGTTATGATAGGGTCTCGAGGTGGACGGTGCTCATCGTGAATGTGGAGCCATGGATCCAAGATCAGGTCCCACCCTGCTGGGTCGACCCACCATTCATGCCCTAATCTTATGCCCATCTGTCCCATTAGATCTTCATGAGTTAAAGCGCGATAATGTCATCGCGCATGTCTGAGATAGTCCATCTCAGTCTCATCTTCTGAGTCACTTTCGGAGATCCAAAAATGTTCATTCTCTTCAGCAATTATTGCTTGCGACGTTGATGGTTCTCCTTGTTCCAGTACGTTAATCTGGTCCCATTGCGGTTGTTCCACTTTGGGTGGAAGGACCTGACTCTCTGGACATTGTACTGACTCAACTGGAATCTCTAAGGGGAACAGCTTCGAGAAGATGTCCGGACACCATTGATATTCTCTTTGGGGATGAGTATCCGAACTTTCGCCTCTCTCTAGCAAAGGAGAGGGATTACTGCTGTTACCAAGGGTGTTTGGTGACCATGGGAGGTAATCTCCCAATGTAAATTCTGTATTTGGGTTGGCATAGAGATCTGGTGCCAATCCCCCCTTGTTGCCTATTTCTAGGTCTTGCATATTTTCAACCAAGATGTCCAAGGGCGGGGGTGGTTGAACCCTACTCCTGACTTGTCATATGGCATCTGATATCTTGGTTGGCAAGGGAGACGCATCCCTTGCTCATATCTGCCTAGCCCGTATCCATGCCAATGGCAGTGGCCGAGATATTTAAGGGCAAATTGCGGGTTTGACAGATAATTGATGTTTTCAACAAAAGGTTCTTCGTCTGCTTCCTTTTGCTTACATGGTTCAAGACCATGATCAAGGCCCCCATACACAAAATTTGTCTGGTTGGGTGGGTGACCTAGGGGAACAACTGTTCCTATGGGAAGGCGAGGTCTTCCCATATCCTGGGACCGACTCTAATGCGGGCGTTGCCACAACATTCTCGCACTATGTACTCCCCCAGGCTGTACTAGCCATTTCAACAGTGATTGTTGATGCTTCGGAGGGAGGGAACGGGAGTCCTTCCTGAGTCCATTCCATGTTTGATAGGTTTGGAGTCTCAGCTTCCGTTGTGCTGGATATTTCCTCTGTTGATATCGTTGAAATTGTTGGCAACCCCTCTTTTAAGGGCTGAGCCTCTTCCATGATTTGTTTTCCCTTGTCCTTCTGTGTAGCCATGACAGGTGGCGTTGGTAATGAAGGAGTAGATGATGAGGGTTCACCTGGGTCGGGATGTTGTTGTTTTGGTTACCAGTGGTGCCTGCGGTGTTGAACCCTTTTTAGATGGATTTAGCTGGAAATCCAAATGTGTTGAAGGGAGGGTCGACTGAGGCATTAGTTGTACCGCATTGCAATACTTGAAGGGTTCTAAGTCCATTGGGACTACGTGTATTTCACCTTCAAAAGCATACTTTAAGCACTGGTGAGCGATGGAAGGGACACACTTCATGTCCCGAATCCAAGGCCGCCCTAGCAGTATATTGTAGGCCATCTCGCCTTCTAACACATGGCACAATGTTGGTGTTGTCTTTTGTCCTACCTGGACAGGTAGAACAACTGTGCCGACTGTCGAGCATATTGCATCATTGAAAGCTCGCAGTGTGTACGTGGAGGCTGTGATATGAGAGGTCGGCAGCTTCAAATGTTTTAGGGCTGCAGTGGTAATAATATTACTGGACGAGCCAGTATCTACCAACACTCTCTTATACGGGATCCCGTTGATCCGTGCAACAACATGCAGGGGTGGATCTGCCGCGTCATTCGATATTGCTTTGACTTCATCCTCTCTGAAGGTGATGACCGGCTCAGTACATCGTTTTACGTGTCCCACGAAGTTGTTGAAAGAATTTGCTTCTTGGGGCTGTAATTCGATGGTTTTTAAAATGTCCATAAGAGCTTCCCTGTGAGGTGTTGATTGTTGAATAAGCTCGTAAATGGACAGCCTAGCCGATGTGGTCCGCAAACTCTGCGTGAGTTTGCTCCGTATCGTGATTTCTGGTCTAGGCGGAGGTGACTGTATAGGGTGCTGCTGAGGCTGTGACGTTGTCGAAACTTCCTTCGTGGCTACCCCAGGGGCAACTGCTGAGTACTTTTTATTCCTCGTCACTATGCTGATCATTCCCACAAATCCTTGCATGGGAAGGTTCGCGCACCTCATTAACTTGGAGAGGTTTTGTCTGTGCCTCGTGGGCAGGCAAGGGGTCCTTGAATACCCCCATTTGTTGGTTGTTTGGCGCTATGGGGTTGTCCACGGCCAATGTTTTATTTTTGATTAAATCTTGGATTAGTCCTTTGAACTTCCAACATCCATTCAAATCGTGTCCCCTTCGCCTATGAAATCTACAATATAGTTCCTCTCTATATCCCTTAGGTTTAGGAGCGTTAGGGTCTATAGTCGGGATCTCTGGAAGGGTTACTAAATTTGCCACTGACAAGCGGTCAAATAAGGAGTCCCTAGACTCCGTGTAGGGGGTGAATTGTCGCCTAGGGCGACGCTGCTGATTCTGCTCCTGTTTCTTATTATCTTTCTCATAACTAGGAGGCACTGCCTGGTAATTGGCCTTTTGAGGCTGCGTGTCTTGCGCAGGCTTGGGAACATTGATCGCGACTTGATTAACCGCTGCGGGTTGTGATTGCGTATTCCCAGTCTTAGTGGTTTTATTCCACTCTTTCTTTTTAGGCTTGGCAATTGTGCCTTCACCTATTTTAATCTCTTCTATGACTCTGGCTTGCGCCAAAGCTTCTTCTAAGCTGTCGTATTGCTGCAACAACAATAGCCCAGAGATTGATTTTAAGCAACTTCGTGCAAACATCTGAGTGAGATCAGACATAGGGGGACGGTAGGGTAGCCTGGAAAGCAAAGCCCTCCATCGGTTCCCGTATGCTGCTATTGTTTCCTCCTCATACTTCCTGAGGCTGGCCAAATCACTTAGTGATGCCTTCTTCCTTGTGTTGAAAGCAAAGCGTTCAAGAAATGCATCCACTAGTTGATCTAAGTTGTTGATACTGTGTTTGGGCAATTGTGTAAACCAATCCGAGGCAGGGCCCGCGAATGTGGTTATGAAAGTTCTAAGCAACAATGCATCATTGTCTTGGATGCCGAAGCATTGACTCAGGAACCTCGTGACATGTTCTTGTGCGTCCTCCTCACCTTTAAAGACCGCCAATTGTGGCAACTTGAAATGTTCAGGGTAAAGAGGTATGGGTACTGAGGGATGCACCGGATGACTGCGGAGTTGACGTAGTGTGGGCTTTTGATGCCCGTAAGCTTTTATCTCCACAGACTCCAAACGCTCTAATAGCGCTTTGTATGCATCGAAAGATTTTATTTCTTCTTCTTTGGTTTGCTCTCGTTGTGGGTCAAGGGAGACTGGAGGCCTATGGGGAGGTGGCCGATTGACAGCCCTCCCGCCTTGATGGGGCGTGTCGGCCCGTTCTATTTCTGGTTCGAACTCCTCATAAAACTCTTGAGGAGTCTCTGGGCGAGCCCTATGACCTTGATCGAGTCCCCGCTGAGGGTACCCATCATTGTTCCGGGGAGTGGCCTCCCTTTCGGGTCTATAAGGTCTCGGAGGCAAAGCTTGACGAGGTCGCGGAGACCTGTCCTGCACCAACGGGTTGTGCCTCTCATACTGTTGTGCTCTTTGGGTGCGAGGGGTTGGCACCCTTTCAGGTAGTTTATAGCGTAACTCATCTGCCTCGCGCTGCATGCGCTCTTTATTCAAGCGGTATAAATACTCTAATTCCTGATGACCCTGCTCAAGCTGCGTGATTCGAGCTTGGCGAGCGGCATGTCTGGCGACTGTCGGGTCAACTGGGTCTGCCCTCTTTTGTTGAGGAGGCTTGAATGTTTTGCCTATGTGTTTGCCTCGATCTTGATGGTCTAAAATTTCAATGGGTTGCTTCCCTTTGTCGGGGTAGGCAACATTTGTTTGAGGTCCTAGCCTCGATGTGTGATCATGATATCTGGCAGGTGCAGAAACGCAAGGTTCCCGCGTTGTTTGTTGTTCTCGAGGAATGTGATGATCTTCCTCGTACTCCCTTTCATGGGTGTGAAAGGGGCGGGCGGAGTTAGCTTGCCCTGTGTAAAGAGCCCTGCGCTCTGGATGTTGTTTTTCTGTTCTGATGGGAGGTAAAGAAGGGACGCCATATCCACGTTGCCCCTCCAAATGGACAATATGCCTCTCTAGCGCTTCATCGCGCTGTGGCCATTCAAATCTAGCCTCAAAAGGCGGTTGTCTACCGATATTGAGACCTGCATGTGAACCATCTTCCCGAAAGGGGCTGTGTTGAATGGGTGTATTCCAATGAGGAGGTTCCCAATAATTCCTTCTTGAAGTGGCCTGATGTGGACTTTGTTGTAGGCCAGACTGCCAAGACGGTATGGCTAGGTCCTCAGGACTAAAGCGAAGGCGACTAGCGCCCTCTCTTTGTGTACCTTCCGTAGCGTCTGCCCTTGATTGGGCTTGGCTACGAGTGTACACCATTGTAGTGCTTTTCTAAGCAGATTTTATCTTGTTTTATGATGATTTGTCTTTTTGTCTACACTAAGCAGAAGTAAACACACACATACACAAAACTGTGATTATCTCTTTTAAGGATTAAATAGTGTGTCCTAGACTGGTTTAGTGCATTTTGGTGTTTCGTTTTGTTTTTGCAATTTTGGAAGAACGTTTAAATGCATAATGTTGGCTCATATGACTCCCATAAATGGTCGCCCCTTCAATATACCATTGTCGGACCGATATACCAACCTCTCTATATACCCGCCCTTACGTGAGGGAGACTATAGGTACGTGAGAGCAGATGGTACGTGGAACATAGGCGGTACGGAAGGGGAATCGCTCTGTTTATGACACCTACCATAGAAGACTTATCCTCGCGTGCATGGGAATCACCCCAGCAACACTCGGTCAGCTTTCGTCAGGATTTACGTCTAGCAACAGTCGCGATCGAGGTAATGGATGCAATATCTCAAGCCAAAGTGATGATGGAATCCACCTTTGGTCTTGCTCAAGGGTTGGGGTTTTACGACCAACGCCTTGGTTTAAAATACCACGTGGTGTGTGAGGTTCATTTTACTTTGCAAAATTGAAACAGGCAACTGAAAAAGAAAGCTTTCCCTATGCCAGACAGACACTACAAACCGGCAAAAAAATTGAAAAGAAATTCCCTATCTTTCCTTAACAATTTTTTTTTTAATTATTACATGAATAATTACGCAGATAACTAAATAATTAAATAAAGCAAGAAAAATTTTTAAGAAAAATTTCCCTACCTTACTTTAATAATTAAAAAAGATTAATTATTAAATGAATAATTACGCAGATAACTACATAATTAAATAAAGCAAGAAAAATTTTTAAGAAAAATTTCTCTACCTTACTGTAATAATTAAAAGAAATTAAAATGACAGTAAAAGATTAAATAAATAAAATAACCCGAAACTTCGCAACAGAAAATGATATGGACGGCTAGAACCGTCACCTCCTTTCTGCCCGGATTTTCTGTTTCTGACCTCCGGCTAAAAAGAAGTACCTGTTAAGCACAAGACACAACAAGTTTAATTAACTTCTGTGATTTTAAAAATCTGGGAAGGTCCCACCGTGATCGCCACTGAAAGCATGAGATTTCGGAATGAAAAACAGTATTAAAGATGTAATAAAACAGAACTTTAAATCAACCGAATATAAATTAATTTCGTTCGGTTACAATACATCTCCTGCCTTTTTAGGGGCCAGGAGTGTTAGTCTGCCTCGGTTACAATCGAAGTCAATATTGCTTCTATCCGCATGCCCACATTTGAAAATGGGCGGGCCAAACTGTATTGCCGCAACTGGTGTTTAATGAGTTCTAGCTTGCTGTCTTTCCTGTATTCAAATAAACAATCAACTGTCAATAGCACCTGTATTTGAAAACAACGTATGTTATAGAACATAAACTATTTTAGTCACCTTTGAAAATAGCAAGTGTTCGAAAATGTGAAACATAAACGGTTAAAATACTGTTCATTAACAAGATATATTCAAAACGATATATATATATACTCAAGTAAAACTATGAACATGCGTAGGGTGCCCAAGCGGGCCGCCCTGTTAAAATCCAGCTTCGACGCCAACCCACTAGGAATTGGCTCAAAATCCCGGATAATGTGTTGTCGGCAAATTGGTAATTCATTGTGGTCGAATGTCTGGTTCGAAGGTCGAAACTGATATAATCGAGTCTTCAAATGAACAGCACTTCGTTGTGTTCACCCAAAATCTTCTCTCTTTTCTTACTTCGTATCGAGCTAGTTTTATAGAGGTTTTCGCCTCTGAGAGCATTAATGTTAAAACCCTAAATCCGCAAGGGCCGCTTAGATTTGATCCTTATCGGGCCATTATGAGACATGGCTCGCACTGACAGATCGCAGTTATGAGGCGTGGCTCGGATCGGATTTGTTTCGAAACTGCTTGTCTCATTAAAGTCCGCCGTTCTGCAGATCCACGGGGTCTCTTTGGAGAGGGGCACGTAAGGGTGCCACGTGGCAATCATTCTTTGGATGCGGCGGCCACGTCAAAGTCCGCCTTTGATTATCGCAAATATGCTTTTTAGACGTAAAGTGCCGAAGTGTCGCGATATCGCGACGTCGCGATATCGCGACACTTCGACAGAGCCTCCCCTTGGGGCCAAAGGTGTCGCGATATCGCGACGCGCGATATCGCGACACCTTTGGCCGAGGCTCCCCTCGGGACCAAAGGTGTCGCGATATCGCGCGTCGCGATATCGCGACACCTTTGGCCGAGGGGAGCCTCGAGGCCAAAGGTGTCACGATATCGCGACACCTTTGGCCGAGGCTCCCCTCGGGGCCAAAGGTGTCGCGATATCGTGACACCTTTGGCCGAGGGTAGCCTCGGGGCCAAAGGTGTCACGATATCATGACACCTTTGGTCGAGGCTCCCCTCGGGGCCAAAGGTGTCACGATTTCGCGACGTCGCGAAATCGCGACGTCGCGATTTCGCGACGTCTAAGGCTAGGTTCCCTTTTTGTTGAGGCCTGTTTGCTTTTAAAGACTTTGCTTTCGATGAAGGTTTTGGCAAGGCTTGAAGACTTTGATGAAGGTTTTAGCAAGGCTCTTTTTTCGACCTTCTAAACTGCTGTGCAAGTGGCCAGGACCACTGTTTGACCTCTGAGGGCTGCCCTGAAAGCTATGTATGTCAATGCGATCAATGTTTGTAGTCACTTAATCAGAATGGTGCTGTTTTGGTGTCTACAACTAGAACCATTATCAACTAAGATTCACTTGACGAACTTGTCATTATGGTTTGTGATGTATAATGACAGATCTATGACCATAGAAGATTAAGGAATATCATCCTAATGGAATGATATGGTGGCATTATTTAACTTAATAGAACCTACTATAGAAGTAAGGTCATTTAGATTAAGATATTGAGGAATGACCTGTTCACTCAAAATTTTGAGTAAGATATCTTGATGACTTAGAAATTTTGAGAAGTTCAAGAAGGGATACTTTGATTTTAAGATATCAAAGAAAATTAAAAGTGCCTTTATCCTTGGCCCCTAAATGAATGATTAGAGGAGGTCCTTTGGATGGAGAAGTCCTTTTTATATGGACCATACAAGGTTTTGAGGGTTGATCAAATGACTATGTTTTGTATTTTGTGTATACAACACAAATATGAGAGATATGGTTAGAGGAATGGAGTGCCCCTACCATGCATTATTTTAAGGATGGGATGTTCCTAAAGAGGATGTTGTTTACTTTGTTTTGGTTGTGATTATGATTAGGAAACAAATTATTGATTATTCCTAGATCTTGATTATAATATGATTAGGAGTTAAAGTTTTTGAGAAAAAACTAGCCATTATCAATTAGATCTTGGACCATATTCTTAAGCCCCATGCATATGTTTGGTAGCATGACCATTGATGTGGTGGAAGGAGCATTTCTCATTGGTATGAAACCATGAAGCCTTGTCCCTTTTGGATTAAATGAGTTTAATGGGAGGGAGCTCTATCATTATAGCTTTTAGGAGCTACTATATAATGGTTAAAAGAGGTTTCTCCAATTAGGGGTACCTCCTTTTGGGTTTCTACTATTGAGGCTTCTCTAAGATAAGTTTTTAAAGGTCTATGACAACACTAACATTATTGGCATGGCATAAGTATATGACTCCATCATCTACAACATGTTTATTTTTATACTACCCCTCTAGGTTAGACAGAGGCTCATATTCTTCTTTCTGGGATTTATTTTTTAGTTTATATATTTTGACAAGGGTGGTCTCTATTCTCTTGGCCATGGTAGTTGTATCTTTGAAGGAATACATGTTAGATTTTTCTAGGTAGAGGGCCAACTGCTTATTAAGGTTTCCTATAAATATGTCCAATAGGTGTCTAAGTGGAGGTACTTATTATAGTATCCCCACTAGGGCTTGCCATCATGTTAAGAAGTTGGTAAAATGATCATATTTGGATTATTTGAGTTGGTATAGATCATGACTGATGAAATTTTTCTTAATGTAGAAGGATAATTGCTTAAAAAATATCTCAACAAGGTCCCTAAAGCTTTTCAAGGGATGCCTTGTATTTGATAGTACCATTCTAAAGTAAGTCCACTAAGGCTCTTAGGGAATATTTTTGGTAGCAATATATCATCATAGGAAATATTTATAAAAGCAATCCTAAACAACCTAAGGTGGTTAACGAGATTTGTTGTTCTTTTTTATTATCATGATCATAGATGTGGGGAATCATATGACCCAATGATCATGCCTCACATGGAATGAAACAACAAGGAAGCTTCAAGAGAATGGAAAATAACTCAATTGGGATACCTCTATGTTTTTTACAAGGCCCTCTCCTTATCAAATGCGATTTTCAGTGCTCTCTATCTAACCTAACCTACTTAGATTTTAGTGCATAGAGGAAAAGGAAAGAAAAAACTACAAGAAAGATAGGAAAATAAAAATCTTAAGCTAATTGGGGGTGACGTGCCAAGATCATAAGATTATTCTACATAATAGTGGGATAAATGAACACATGAGTCTTCTGTGTTGATAGTTCAAAGTGAACATTTTCTCGTCTTGACAACCATGGTTTAGCATAGATTACACATACAAGAAATGGAATAAAAATGAAGTAGTCACTACCTTTTATACGTGCATATAAACATACAACAACATAAAAAATAAGATAGAAAAATCCAAATAGTCACAACTTCTAGTATATATATATATATATATATATATCTGAGCATGAATGTTACAAATCATGCTAGAAGTGAGGGATTGAAAGATTACCCATAAAACCACTCAGGATTTAGGTCTAAACTATTATGTAAAATAAAATGAAGGGAGAGTTACAAATAACAACTAACTAATTATTTACAATGCCTAAATTACTACTATTTATAAACACGAATGGGTATATCTTCACTCCAAAAATTATATAGGATTCAGATCATATCCTTCTTATTGATCCCTTGATTTAGTTTGTATCATGAAATTTTATTCCTTCAAGGTCTCTCATTCTAGGATTATAATTTTTGAGCTCAACTACTACTAACGATCCCAAATACCACTTGGGATCCTAAAAATTAAACACAACCACCTTTTGCAATCAATGTTGTTAGATTTGGGAATGCTATTATGGTTGTTGCTTCTACCTTTAATAGGCCAAACACTTTTTTGGATTGCTAAGCCTAAGTGATGCCAATAGGTGATTCTTAACTTCTTTTAGTAATGGCTTATTACTTTTGTTAATTTATCTTTTGGGAGCTTATGCACCAACATTGATGTATTACAATATGATATTCTTCCCATCTCCCATTTTGCCATGTCTAATTGCTCTTATTTTATTGGCTATTTATTCATTATTCATTATTTCTTGGAGTCCTCTTTTATTTTTGCAACTTTCCTTTATATTTTGAAGCAAATGAAGCCATTAATATTCAAATAGATGGTCTTCAAAATTTTTATTCATCTTCCTACTTTGGACTCTTATAAACGTCCATGACCAAGATGGAATTTTGTCAAAAGTTTTGTGGAAGTATTCTCTCTTGCCATCTTGTTGGATATTTTGGATGTTTTGTCTCTCATATATTTTTATTTTATCTTCCCTTGGAAGTTTCTTGCAACTCGTGGTCTAACTCTCAAAATTTTTCTTCTCTTTTCTCCCTTGGAAGTTTTCCAACTTTCAATATTCAGAATTTTTGTTCTTCTTACACCCATCAAAACTTCTTTACTGCTCTTTGCCTTTTCAATATTTTAGGCCATGTAGGCTATCAAAACATTTGTCGTTCTTTCTTGGTCAAAATTTTTACAAGATGGTGCCAAATATCACCCAAAATGTTTTTCCCATATTGGATAAATACCTTTTTCTTTTCCTTCCACCAAATTTTCCTTTGTCTCATCCTTCTTTCAAAAATTTGCCTAAGGTAAAATACTTCTAAGTGTAGTGAAAATTCACTATATTTCTAGTTACAGATAGAGGGCTTATTTATTGCTAAATAAGAATTTAGAATTGATGCCTTCATCCTTGGTATGGAGTCAAAATTGAAAGAATATGAAAAAGAATATAGAAAATAATGCAAAGAAAATAATATAGAAAATTACAAAGCTGACAACTTATCCAATGCTTACTTGATTTATCCCCACTCCTCATCTAAAGAAAAATATATTTTTCTAAAGTGTCAGTAGACCACTTGGATATCAAATTGGTCATCATGGAAGGAATTCATGATTTTATTTGTGACCTCATGCACCTAAATTCTTAATTCTACCAATGGTCTAGTTGCCTAAGCCAAATCATTTTTGACAAGAGAATCTGATCATCATTCAAAAAGAGAAACATCCTCCTTGTATTGCCTCATAAACAACAAATATTCTTTCTCTAAAGAGAGTCTATCATCTTCACTCTAAGGAGAGATAAGTCTTTTTTGCACTAGAGAGTCAAAATGACCCTTGAGCTTCCTAATGATAGAAAACTGGGTAATTACTTGGGTTCTACATTATTGTACCACCTACTTATTTTGGAGGAGATAAATCACCTTCTACACTACTACCTTTCTGTCTTTAATTCTAGTGGAAATTAACTCAAAGTCCAAAATTGTGGTTAGATTGACATGATAAATTCCAGCCCCATCCAACTTTATGAATATTTTAGTGAGGCTATGCTCAACCTCATGACTTGCCTGAATACTTTTATCAATAGCTACATTAGCAATTTTGAATACTTGGAATAACACCATTACAGTATTAGTTATTTCATCCTAGTAGGCATCACTAACTTCATTGGTGAGGCTCATGATCCCTTGGCACTACTCCATATCTCTTTTTCTCTTGAACCTCTCCAACTACTTTTGGAGAATATCTCTCTTGATTAAATTGAACTTCCTAATTTGTGAGCCTATATGTGAGGATTTTGACTTGTTCCTCCTTTTCTCTTAAGAGAGATTTTGAAGGCTACTCCTTTAGGTATTTAGTGAGTATATTTATAAAATTTTCGAGTGCTTTGGTCTTTTCCTAAGAGTTTATCATAGTATTTTTTACATGTTCCAATCCCTTATCCTTCATTGCTAACTTTCAACTTAATGACTCATATTCATATGCAACCACATTTTTGGCTTCTCATATGAGTGGCACCTTATCTTGAACCTGGGCATTTTTTAGATCAAGCCCTACTGTTGGCATATTTCAATCTTAATTTACCATTTATACCTCTAGTTTTAATACAAATGGATCTTTTTGTGTGAATAATAATATTTTTTTGGGGATAGTGGCTTATTACCTACATTGTATCTTGTTGCTATGCTATCTTGGCTTGCTTCTTATAATTGTGTTGTACCATTTGCTACTAAACCATTTGAAATTTATATAAATCACTCAAATATGGTATGGTTACTTATGAGTATTATTGCTACCCTTGAGTTGATAGAATTATAGACAATGGTTTAAATAATGGAATCACTGAAGGAGGAGAAATTAGAGATGAAAGGGTTTAATGAGAGTGGGTCAATATAGGAAGGACAAATTAATGGAAGTGCATCCTATGTAAAGAAGGCTATAGAAATAGTAAGAGGAGGTATAACTTCTGTGACTACAATACCAGGTGCTTGAGCTGTTGGGGATGAAACAAATTGTGGGGTTGATGTTTCATCTATAGGAAGGTATGAAAGGGGAGATAAAAAATCTCACTAGCAATTAATTCCATCCTAAAATATAATTTTTTTCTTATTTACCTTAGGAGGATTGGATATTGAATTCACATTTTACTTTTATTTCCATTGAGCCTCTTGGTGTAGGGTCTCTTGTTGGGGAGTGTGTTGTGCTAGGGATGATGGTGCTAAAGACCTTTTAGGAGCAGTGGCTAGGCCTTCTTATAAAATTTTAGATGAATATTTTAAGGCATCTTCTTTCACTACTCTTGCCCTTTATATCTTCTAGAGCATTTCGATACATATTTCATCGTCATTCCATTACTTTGACCCTAAGGTCTCAACATCTAGGTGTTCTTTGTTGTAGTATTTACTAAATTATTCATCTACATATAATGCACCATACTTTTTTTTTTTCATCGATTTGCTACTGCATTATCCACCAAGCCTCAATCTTAGGATCCTTTTAGTGTAATTTACTTAGAGTGTATTTATTTTTTATACTAATTTTGCTTTGTGGATTGACCTCACCTTTTGCCTAGTAGAAATACTCATACCACCTAAGCTTTGGAGGAAGCTTGATGAGCAAGCTCAAGGGGTGTGTGCTAGTTTCATTTGTCAAATTCCTTAGAACCTCAACATTAGGCATAAATACATGTTCAAATTTTGAGCCTTTAATGTTCTTAAGACATGTGGGAAAATTTTCTTGAGGATCATAATTCCAGTTACCTTTCTCCTTTTTGAGCCCTAGCTCTTTTAGCTTGCCATCTACAATGGACACAATATTTCTTCTATAAAGAAGAAATCCTCCCAAGCTGATATGAGTCTTGTAATAGGATATTTTTTTCTTTCCACTCTTGAATTTGTTATCAATAAGGTCCAACTACCTAAATACTTCTAGAGTGAAAACTCTTTTTAGAACTAATTTAGGAAGAAGGTATAGGGTAAAATTGAAACCATTTATTTTAACTATGGTACCTTCTTTGACAAAATATAAATCCCTATGAAGTACCTCTTCTACAAATGAGTGTTAGATCTATGAGAGGTACTTAGGATATTAACCTCTCAAAAGTGTGATGGTCAAAGCATAAAAATGTTCCATGAAAGAATAATAATAAGAATTTTAATCAAGGCCCCTATCCAATAATACACTAGTAACTTTTGACCTTCCTTATATGTCCACCTCTAGTTTAAATCTCAAAATTCTTCTTGGTGCTGAAACAAGATCAAATACACAAAAAATAATGAGTGTATGAACACATGAGTGGCTGAAAATTGATTCAACCCTTCATGTATTTGTTCAACAATTAACTTGGAAAAGTCCAACACCATCTACTCATCCCTAGATACATGCTTCATATTATATAACACGCCCAATTGGATGGAGATCACATTTTTATAATTCTCCAACCCAATTATAAAATCTAGCATAATTAGAGCATCTTTCATGTTCTCATAAAACATGTTGAGAGTTAGGGAACCCTCCAAAAATAGCTTATTTGGAGTTAGATCCTCCCATACAACACTAGAGAATTCATTTTTTCTTTGCTTGAGAGTCCTTCATAAAATTATACCATATCCTCCATCCTAATGTGATGTCCCCCATCGACAAGAGCAACATATTTCAGATGATGTATCTAGAAATATCTACTTTAAAATACCTATCTAGGGATTTGGTTTCTTGAGTGCTAGAATTATACAATTCTGCACATATTGAAATCAAATCATAGTAGTGATGTATTGCAGGTACTAAGTATTGTTCCAAATAATTGCTCCAAATCCTTAACCTAAATCTTGTAGGTTGGATGGCTCTAAATCCTTGCCATGTGCCTTCCCTTAGATTCTTATTCCTTTTCAAAATTTTAGACTCTGATAAATTCATAGCTAGGTACTTCAATATTTCAATGTTGAAGGTATAAGATGACATAGGTACCTCCATAGCCTTTGATGAATGGTCCATATATGGTTTGAAGCCATTGACATTGGAAGCTATCACAAGGTTGGTCATTCTCTTCTTATTTATTTTAGTTGGTGTTTGTTTGAAAATTCTATGCCTTTGCCTTCTTTTGCATTCTTTCTGTAATTGTGCTCTTTAATGTTCTCCCATGCTAAAGAAATTTTCAAGTGCTTTGGATTTGGTAAAGACATTGCTAAATGGGAAAAGAATACTTTATGAAAGGCTTACATATAGCCTCATATATTCACCATATTTATTCACGTTCCATGCATTTATGACGTCATGTTTGTTAGGTTGTGAGAAGATGCTTGCCACCTTGCATGATCAATTCTTCTTTCCTGTAAAATCACCTTTAGAAGATCTTTACACATTCAAGGAATATTCATTCCTTAAATATTATTGCTCAATCTCTTTTGCTAGTTCCTTTTGCTTTAACCAACATTGAGACAAAGGCTATCTTGATATTTGATGCATCTATTCACACATGGAAGCTTTTATTCCATATCACAAGAATTCTTGGAGGGAAAAGACAACCACTTTCTTTTTATGGCTAGACATTTACAAAGTTTTCTAATTGGCTATCCTAGATTGGTGCTTATTTTGAATAGTCATCCTAAATTTAAATATTATTTATTGATTAGTTTTATCAGGGGATCTTCATTAATGATTATAATTGTTCTAAAACCCTCTAAAGTTATGTTGGTCTTTGACTAATTTGGAAATAAATGGTTAATATTAATTGTTGGGGTTTTTGAATTTTATTCTTTTATTTAAAATTTCTTGTTGTGTTGTTGACCATTGATATTTGAAATCTTATTGTTCTTTCAACGAAGCTTTCATATTGGTGCAAAATGATCCTAAAAAATTCTTGATATGACCTTTTCTAGAAGTATTTATAAATGGAATGAGCTATGGTTTTGCCAATTAGTAAAAACATTTGACATAGTTTAAGGGGTTTATTGATTATGAAAGGCTTTAAACCTACATAAAAAAATTGAGAAGAAATAATTTAATTTTTAATTTTTTATATACATAACCCTAATAAGATCAGAATCATGCTTTCGCTTGAGCTTCAACCCATTCCTATAGATCTACATGTTTTAGGAGTATTAAAATCTTAGACTTCGATCACCCATTGGCCCATTTGATCATATAGGATGAAGGAATGTATTTCATCAATCAAAAATTCCAACTTAGACCACTCTTATTTTGATATCAAAATATAATCAATATTTATCCTAAACATCTATAAGTATTCAATATGATGTAGGTAGGGTGGCTCTAATGGGACTTTTATCTTGGTCCCATGTTGAGTCCTCAAGACCATGAGGGACCTACCCAAGTATAAATAGCCTTATAACTTAGCAATAAAATATCTTGATAAGAAGATGCCAAAATATGTAGGGATATCAATTATTGCTATATCTTGTGTTACTATTAGGCTCGAACAAGCATAAAAAAAGATTGAAAGTTCTACCATTCCAAATATTTGGATCACACTATCATATGGTTGCACCACCCTTTTGTTCATGGGTTGATATTCTAGACCTAATGCATCGACCACCCCTTTTGGCATGACTAAAGTGCTTTCCCCATAATCTATCATGTAGTTATGGAGTATTATCTTTATAAATTAAGGATATATATAAAGGAGTGAGTTTAGTCCTACTTACTCCTAGACTAGATATTTGAAGATAGTTGATGCCTTCTTTTATCCCAACTTCTTTTTCTCCTCTAGTACCTTCTTCAAATTATCCTTTTTCTTGGGAATGGACAAGATATCCCATATGGATACAACCATTATGGATTTATTTAGGTGATCCACCACATTGAATTATCTAAGGGTACTAATATTATGAGAACTCAATATCTGCTAAGCTTTGGGATTGTTTTTAATTGATTGAGGAATTTTTATTGGTTTCAATTGGGGAGTGTGCCCATTTGAGTCTTTTAGAGTTCTTGGCTTGCTAATCACTAGAGGTTTTGTTGCACTCTGCTTTGGTGGTAATACAATGGAAGGATTATTTTTGGGCTCTGTTGACTTTCTTTAGATATCTAGGGTCACCTATTTATTATTCCCTTGTTTTCTATTGCCCACTTTTTGGATCTTATCACATAATATTATCGGAATTATGGCCTGTTGGTTGCTAGAATACTCGATCCATCAAATACCACATAGAATTTTTCCTCATCCTAGGTGACTAGGATTTGCTCTAAAGATGCACCACTCAAATCATGGAGGGATGATATAGGGTAATGTTGAATTGTTTCTTGTGCTTAAACCCATAAATAAGATGCAAATTCATGGGGAAATATCATTTTGCTTGGAATTGCTACAAATGGTTGGAATGTTTCTTTGGGATAGAGTTGGGCAGAGCAAGCATTTGGAATTGGGTAGTAACAAGCAACAAAATTCACATAATTATTTTGTATAAGATATATTTCCCTAGAATGGTTAATAGATACTTTCAATAGAGGGGTTGGTATAGACACCATTTGCTAATTTTATCTCCATGTTTGATCAGTATATTGATTAGCTTAAAATTGAGGCCTTGGATAACCATTATAAGGAGGTCTACTACCCTAGTTGATTTGCTAGAAGGGAGGTCTTGGGTTATTTTGATATTGAAACCTCTAGGTATTTTGTTGCCTTCTCATGAACAATATTTTATTGATGACTATCTTGAGCAGAATTTTCATTACTTCAAACTCAATTTTGTCTAAAGTAGAAGGAATTGGATCGTGAAAGGGAGTAAGGACTATAGGTAAAACTAAGTTTGGCTAAAATTTAATTGGCTATATGGCCAAAGGAGGCTAATATAGATATTAAATACTTGGAAACATAGGCATGGAGGGCCTATGATCCAAACTTCCAATTTAGATTAGGCGATTTTCAGCCTAGATGGTTGAGCCATATGCATCTAGTAGAGAATTTCCTTTGTTGGTCTTAATAATAATAAATATCTCAAAATCTAAGGCCTTCAATAAATAAATAATTTCCATACTTGGTAGGGGATGAATCTTATCAAATATCCTATACCATACCTTGTGAAATCAAACATTGAAGTCATCCATAGTATCCACTGATTCTCTCTTTATAGTTGACAATTACTCCAAGAGAAATACTCTATTTGCCTTCTCTCTGAATCTTTCAACAAATAGGAAAAAAGTTGGTCCTAATCAATGATCGATTATTATTAAAGTGAGACATACCTTTCATGAGCCTTACCTCTAAATGATACCACCAACAATATCAAAGCCATATTTTGCTCTATCACATTATGAAATGCACATAGACTCTAACAATTTAAAACTAATAAAATAACATGGGTTTGAGTGGTTAAGAACATGGATATTTAAGGCAAAAAAATGATTTCAACTCTTTCCAAATGATATATGCACAATTGCCAAGTGTTATCATCAAAATCATCATGATTTTTTAAAATATCTTGGTTTCATGCTCATAATATAATATAGGTGAGGTGTATGGCTAGAAAGGAATAGAAGAACATTTAAAGGAAAGAAAAGTAGTTTGGAGTAAGGAATTTTTTTTTAGCCATAGAGGAGTCTAAACCAACCCTATCAACTCACTCAATCCCTAATTTTTAAGCAGAGACCATTTATAGATGGAGTCAAGTCATCAAATGGAATTATGATATTGGGTATAAGAGAAAAAAAAAGAAGGTAAAAAATATAAAGTGGAAACTACCATATGTGGAGTTGGTCAAATTGAATTTTGATGGAGCATCTAAAGGAAATCCAAGACCAGCAGGAGGAGGAGGAATAACTAGAAATAATAGAGGATAAATTTTATCTTATTATGCTTTCACTAGTGGATTTATGACTAATAATGAAGCTAAATCTTGGGCAACTTTGGAAGGATTAAAAATATGCAAAAAAATGAAATGGAATAAATTATGTATGGAAGGTGACTCACTCATAGTAATAAATGCAATTTTGAGGAAAGTAAAGGCTCCATATTCAAGACCTTGCTATAGAGTTTGAAGAAATTAGGTTTACACATACGTTGAGGGAAGAAAAAAAATGTGTAGATAGGCTAACCAATAGAGGGATTTTAATTAAGGATCATGAAGTTAAGTTCTATTTTTAATGGTTAGAGGAAGTAGTAATTTTAGCTAAAGTTGACAAGAAAATGTTGACTACCTAAATCAATTAATGATTAAGAATTACTTTAATTTTTTATTGGTAATATTTTATTTATTTTATGAGTAGGGGGATCCAGAAGTGCTCACCAACTGGAGGCCTATTACTTTACTCAACGTGAGTTACAAAATTATTGCTAAGGCTTTGGACTTACACCTTAGATCTCTATTGCCACATATTATCCACCCTAAGCAGAGTGGATTTGTGTAGAGTAGATACATTCTGGATAATGTAATTGCTATTTGGGAGGGCATGGAATGAGATAGAGCCACTCAAAAAATACTCTTTTCATCAAGATTTATTTTGAGAAAGCCTATAATAGGATTGAATGGAATTTCATCCTTACCATGCTTCGAGCTCTTGGTTTTGGGTCACAGTTTTTGAGCTTGGTTGGTATACTTTTTGCGGATGCTTCAACTATGCTTACTTTGAACAATTGTCATTCTAAATCAATTGGATTGTTCAGATCTATCAGACAGGGATGTCCTTTGGATCCTTCTCTTTTAAAATTGGTAGCCGAAGCTTTTAGATACCTTCTTACCAACCAAGTGAGTCAAGGTAATATTAAGGGTATTTCTTTACCAAGAGGATTCTTTTTTGACACTTCATGAGGATGAACGCTTTGTCAAACAAGCATTAGATTGCCTGGATATTCTTTGCAAAGCATCATGATCTAGCATTCAATGGAGGAAGACCTCATGCTATAGGCAATCCTCTTTGGACCTTCCAAGCTGGCTTGAAATATTCTAATGGTATTGGATCCAACTAAGGGAGATGTTTAAATTCCTTAGCATCCCATTTGCATTCCAGAGTTTCCATGCTATCTTGTGGAATTATGTTTTACAAAAAGTAGAGAAAAACATTTCCTTTTGGATCACTAAAAACCTTACTCTAGATAGTAATTTTCAGGTGTGTTCCAAAATAATTGCTACTACTCATGTGTATTATTCATCATGTTGGGTCCCTTCTCAAGCCTTCTATAAAAATTTGGAAAAGCTTTTAAGGGATTTTATTTGAGCTAACTCATCACATAAATAAGGGTTTCATTGAGTTGCCTTGGATATTTTTTGTCTTCCCAAAAAATTAGAAGGTATGGGACTACATGATTGTCAAATATAAGGTTTTGATTTATCTTCTAAAGTGATTCTTTGAGCCTTAAGTGGTTCTAAAGCTTGGAAATTTCTAATTCGGTACTGCATTTCCACTGGTTTACCTCTTGGTAGGAAGTCTTGGAAATGTATAAATTTTCAATCCCTCTTTGTTGCTCCTATCCCAGTTAAAATTCAAGGCTCTTTTGTCATTCAAAGCATATGGAGGGCTTGGGATAAATAAGCCCTGGTTGTGTTGGCAAGGGGATGGGAATCAGACAGGTGCTTCTATTTCCACTTATAATGTTTGGTGGTCACATTTTATTACTTTTTAAGGTTTCCCTCTTACTTTCGTGCAATGGATTAATGCTCAACGGTTCTTTAGGAAAGGGATTTCAACAGTGGTAAATTTTTTCAAGACATTCCAGAGATTGGATTCCATGAGATGATTTTAGGAGATTGTTTGGTCTGTGGCCAGATGATAATAATACTTATAACACCATTTTAGATTGTATTTATTTTTCTCTTTGGCCTATGATCTGTAGATATTCTCAAAAGCCTTGATGGTTTGACTGGGGATGGTTTAAGAAAACCCCGCTTCTTACTTACAAACCTAAGTTAGGGTATGCTTGGCTTACTCCCAATGTCCCTATAGTTCAAATACTCAATGAGTGGTGGGATCTTCTTTCCACTCAGACTCGTTGGAGTCTAAGATTTAAAATGGCTTGGGCAAGATATATTGAACCTAAATAGGCTTTCTTTACCTGGAGCTTATTATCCTATGGTATTTATCTTGGACAAAGATTAAAATATCTTGGAATAAAGAATACAACCTACCATTTTTACAGTGCTCTAGAGGATCCCTTCATATTTTTTGGTAGTGCAAGAAAGCTCAAATGGCCAGGGATTGGATTGAGTTCTTTCAACCTCATATGGCCAATTCATTCACCTAGCATCATGCTTTGCTTGGTGACCCACCATATTTTTTCTTACCCTTGTTGGAAGTGTGGAACATTCTTTGCATCAGTGTGCTCTTTCATATTTGGAAAACTCGTAACAGAGTTCTCTTTTCTCAACAACATAGTTCATATGAATTTTCAATTGCTGATAAGTGCACAATTTATTTTGATTTTTGACTCCATATTTCAATTCAAGTGGAGAAATTTCATATGGAGGTGGAGCATCTTCATGCTCTTATGTAGCACTAGGGTAATGTACCATGTATGGTCAACCGAATGCCTTATACAGAGCCTTCTCTATCTCGCCAAGTTTCTCGATCACACTATTGTCGATGACTTCCCTCTCGATCTGTAGAAAGACATTGGTCTCAATCGTCTCATGTTCGCCAACCCCAAGGCAACATTGGTAATAATACATCTCATCATGGTAGTGGTTGGGAGGTTTGCCAAGTGGAGCCAGACCTAGTTGTTGGTTGGGGAGATCCCATTCCCACATGCCCAGTCGCTCTAGCTAATATGGTGGGCTGGGGTGTATCTGATGGCATTGATGGCTCGGATACAGGTGATAATGTTCGCACACCTAGGGAGGATGAGTGGCTCATTTCTATTCCTTTTAATACCATTTGGTAGAATATGGAGGGTGAGGGAAATTCACCTCGTGAGCATACCCCCCATGATTGACATGATTTAATGCATGCTTTTTGGTGATGTGGTTGGTGATGAGTTTAACCCTATTTTTGTTGTTTTGAGTAATCGCTTCCTAACTCAAACTGAGTTAGTGTGACTACCTATTGGGGTGTGCCTATCCACATTTTTTTTGTTGTAAAGACTTGTATTTTTAAATTAATTAAAAGTTAGGCCTTTACATTCAAAAAATTAACATGTTTTCATATAAATTATTTACTATAATTTATGTGGTTCCACTTATGCTTCAGAAAGAAAACTAACGATCTAGATCTAGTAAATCGGACTATAATAGTGTGATGTTTCAGAAAACTTTACTCTACTAAGATGTGATGCATAGATAGTAGAGGTGGAGTTTTGGTATTATGAAGGCTACTGTAGGAAAATTTCAGGAAGGATGCTGAACTTGGAATATTTGTATTCACACAAAAAATTGAAGAAGATCCAAAAAATGAAAATCAAGAATTCAAACATTTAATGAAAAATTATGTAGGTATCTAGCTATGGCATCTTAATTAGATGAGAATTAAATTTGTTTGTAAAATCTCAAGCTCTAAAGGAGAGAGTTATGGCTTGTCAATGGTGAGGGACCCAAGTACAACCCCTTTTTATCAAACAAAAAAAAATATAACATAGGTGAGGTCATTTCAATCTAATATGGTCAATTGAAAAAACTACATCTAAATTATACCTAAGCCATAAATGATAAATAAAATTTAAAAATAATCAGTAGAAAATGCATAAAAATTAGAGTAGCCTTAATTATACTTATAATTTTAAGTACTCAAAATAACTTGTTAGAGAGTAATAATTTATTCTACATATATTTTAATAACCAAGAAAAACTTAAATATGTCATGAGGTATAATGTTTATTTTATAAGTTTTGGATTTCTTAAAGAATCATTAAATTTCTTAAATAATTTTAAGTTTGGGAGGAAAGAAAATATCATAGTTAAATATGACTGACTTTAACTAGCTTAATTTGAATGTGTGTTCCATTAGATATGAATTTTAAAGTTTTGATTGGATAGGGTACACAACTTTTTGAAGTGGAGAAGGGCATGAGACATTCAAAAATCTTGGGCAGGGTTATGCATAAGCGCGAAATATCGTAAATTGGCTCTATTTAGGATTTTCAAAATTTTAAATTGGCTAATTTTGGATCCTTTCACTGGGGCCCATTCACCCAAAATTTATGGGGTGGAAGTTTTTTTGGGGTAAATTCGCCCATCGTTGATAATAATTATCCTATTTTTATTTTAATTCGCCGACCACTTTCACCCCATTCCACGGACAATTCACCTTCAAATTATAAATGATTTTGTTTTTCTTGCCCAATTCGCCTCATATACTACCCGTATATATACTGTAGGGGGTACCGATAAACATACATCTAAAATACTCTAACTCAAAAATAGCTCTAAAACAATGAAAAACTTGACAAGGTTGTAGAGAAGTGTCTATCGACATAAGTCGATCGGTTGCAGAGGAGTGTCGATCGACATATGACTATCGGTTGTAGAGAAGTGTCGATCAACTTAAGACGATCGACATAAGTCGATCAGTTGTAGAGGAGTGTCGATCAACATATGCCTATCGATTGCAAAGAAGTGTCGATCGACATAAGATGATCGATTGTAGAGACTATTCGATATAAGCTGATCGATTATAAAAAGTGTCTATCAATATAAGACGATCGATTGTAGAGACATGTCTGTCGACATAAGCTGATTGGTTACAAAGTATTGTCTATCGATATAAGCTGATCGATTGTAGAGGAGAAATTATTAGTATAAGTCGATCGATTATAGAGGAGAGTCTATCGAAATAAGTCTATCGATTGTAGAGAAGTGTCATCATAAGTCTATCAGTTAGAGATGTGTCTATCAACATAAGTCGATCGATTGTAGAGTAGTGTCTATCGACATAAGTCGATCGATTGTAGAGAAGTGTCTATCTTATAAGATTTATAGTCTATCGGCATAAGTCGATCGATTAGAGGAGAAATTATCGATATAAGTCGATCGATTGTAGAGAAGGGTCTATCGGTATAAGATGATCGATTGTAGAGGAGAGACTATCGATAAAAGTTGATCGATTGTAGAGGCATGTCTATGGTCCTAAGTTGATCTATTGTAGAAGTGTGTCGATCGACATAGGGTGATCGATTATAGAGGATTCATGATTATGAAAATAGGTAGAGTATTCTTCTTCCATTGTTCTTTTATCCAAAGCTCTTTTTCTTTAATTTCATAGGCACTGTAGGTGCACTATATGCAACTGTGGTAGACAACTATCAATGTCATCTGGTTGTGTGTCAGGAGCATTTTTCTTATCAGAGACTGCTTCTTGTCTCTTAGAGTATATTTCATAGGCAATGTAGAAGCACTATCTACAACTGTGGTCGATAAGTATCCATGTCATATTGTGTGTTAGGAGCATTTTCTTGTTAGAGACTGCTTCTTGTCTATCAGATGTCATTCTACAGAGCAGCGTAGGTTCATCTTGAGGGATGTATGCTATTTTCCTTCAATTTCATATTCATTTCCTAACATCTAAAGGTTTTTTCTTTACAGATACAATGTCACCTACTGAATATGGAAAGAAGGGAGGCCAATCTTCTTGTAAAAAGATAATTCTAAAATATTTTACACAAATATCAAAATGCAGTGAGGCATCAATCTCTACAGATTCTACACAACATGCAGGTACAAACACCTTTTACCATCAAATTTTTAATATTTCTTTGTTATTCTTAAATATAAAGCCTTTCTTTATTAATAGATAAATGGTTGTCTGCTTATCTACCTCTTTTTAAATGCTTTGTAAAATTGTATTCTGTTAATTCTTTAAAATAGTGCCTTTTTACATCAAAAAATGATAGAGAACACCAAACATTGAATGCGAACATTTCGACTCGATGTGCTTCCTCAAGATATTCCTAGTAGATGAGATGGGACCACATGATAATTTTCCTAATAATGACATTCAACAACCACTTTAGGAGATGTTAAATTTAGACACATCAACTGAAAAAGAAAATGATAGTACAATTAAAATGCAGACCTCTAGGGAATCTTGTAGTCAAAAATCTAAACATCAAAAGATAAGTGAATGGACTATTGGAAGGGATTTTAAAAATGAATGGGCATGGTTATACCCCTTTATGAGTGAGATGAGAAACAAAATGTGTGTAAATGCATTATTTGTACATGGAAGCTAGGAAAGGATCATTTATTGCAAAATAAGAAAGACATAATAGAAAAACACTGTGGGAAAGTTTACATCAAAGAAATACGAAGTGATGGAACAATTAACAGATTTCATAGGTGGAAGGATGCATCAGAATGTGTGCATGTGAGATATGCACTTGAATACAAAAAAGCAATGAAACAACAACAAACTCTCATTGAGAAGGGTGGAACAATCGAGGCACAATTTCAAAAAATTAATAAGACTGTATTAGCCTCAAAGAAATTGTAGTTTGTTGTTGTATACAATATTCTAAAAAAAGGTCGACCCATGTCTGATTTTGCTGATTTTAAGCAAATACTTCAACTAGCCGATGTACAAAACCTTACCAGTTCACATTGGTCAGATCAAAGTGGTTGGGAAATGGTAAAATATCTATCACTGGTTGAGAAGGAAGACCTGAGAGAGAATGTGAAACAAGCCAAATTTATTTCACTTTCCATTGATGAGGTAACAATTGTTGACAACACATCTTGGATTTGCATACATGTTTACACATTCAAAAATCATTTGAGACAACCTCATTTACTAGCACTACATAAGATGATTGAAAATTGTAATGCGAAAAACATTTATAATCTTGTTGTAACCAGTTTAAAGGATATTGCCGAAATGGATGAAAAGGAAATTGCCACAAAGTTAATTTGTGTTGGAGCTGATGGTGCGGCTACAATGCAAGGACAAAGGAATGGTCTTTGTGTTAGGCTTCAGACATCAATTGCCCCATATGTGATTCCCATTCATTACATGGCTCATCGAATGAATCTTGCATACAAAATTGTGAGCAATTTTGATAATGTAGCCAGAGTGGAAGAACTCATCCGTGAAATACACTCATACTTTTCATGCAGTCCAAAAAGGTTTGTAGAGTTTCAACAATTTTCTCTAGGTGTAACCGAAGGTAGAAAAATGTTAAAATATGTGGACACTAGGTGGATTTCACTGTTTCTTCCTGCAAAAAGGGTATTTTCAGAATATCAATCCTTGGTTGGGTTTATGTATGCACATCGTAGGGATGTTGACAAGGCAAAATATTTGCTATTTTGTATGACTGACTTGGAAACTCTTCTCACATTATGTGGTATTCTTCCATTGTTGCAAGAAATGAATTCTTTGATTAAACTCGCATAGGAAAGGGCAATTTATATTGTTGATTTCATCAGGATGAGAAAACAAATATGTATGATTATTGATAGGATTTACTTATCCGAAAAATATTTTGAGGATCCCAAGTTTGATAGTTGGAATACGTTAGTTGATGTCAATGATCCTAACAACTTTTTAAAGTTCAACATCAATGATAATATTTGTATTGCTATCCATGGAAAGATGATTCCTTTATATCATTATGAAAAGTGGTTAGATACACTAACAGATGATGTTGAACAAGTGCCCGTAACACATTCCAGATTCGATGAGGTTTTGGATAGCACTAAGAATAAATTGAAAAGAATTGCAAATACATTAACAAGTGAAATAAGAGATCATTTTAAGAGAGATGAGACACTTGAGGCCATGGCTATTGTTAATCCCATCTTCTGGAATCCTTGTGTTGACCACAGTAGTAGAAGTGAGTTGTTTGTAAAATATATGGGTAATCTTATGACACATTTCTCTAAAAGTGTGGAAGTAAATGGCATTGAAATCAATGGTATTCTAAACAAAGATCTTCTAAGACAACAATCAACCAATTTTGGAATAACAATGGATAATCAAATTGCACATTTCAAAAATCCACATGTGACTGGTTCAATCACGCGTTTCTAGCAAAAATTGTATCGAAGTAGTGTCTTACAAGAAACTATGAGTGAATACTTTATTTTATATGAATTATGTCAGACAATGATTTTGGGATCTGTTGAAGACGAAAGGGTTTTCAGTGCATTATATTTTGTTAAATCAAAATTTCGTAACAGGTTGGACAAAAATTTGGAAAATTGTTTGAGAATGTATGTGTCATCGTACGAGGTGGGTAAGTTTCCCTATGACAGAGCTTTGACATATTGGAAGTCCCTAGCGGAAAGGAGAGGTCTCACTAATACTATTGATAATGACGAAAATGATTCAGCTTGGAGTGATGATGAGATTATGGAAACGTAGAATTCACAAATGATTCTCAGTTCTTTTGGAGAAGTCGATAAAGCTTTGTATCAACTTCCAAAAATGTAAAAATTTCAATGATTATATGACAAATTCATATAATCAATGATTTTTTAGATTTGAAATCATTTGTAAAATTTTAGTGATTTGAAAAAATTCATATTATCAATGATTTTCCGTATTTGATATCATTTGTAAATGTCAATGATTTGAAAAAATTCATATTATCAATGATTTTTCGTATTTGATTAGTTGTAAAATTTCAATGATTTGAAAAAAATCATATAATCATTCTATTTTCAATGATTACGCATATTTGCTTTTTAATGTTATGGACTGTCTATGTTTTCAAAATTTATGATTTATGCTTTAGCTTTGAGTAAGCTAGAAATTTGAAAACCATGCATACGTAATGATGCTATGTTATTGAATTAATTGTCTATGTTGACAAAATATAGTGATTTTTGCTTTGAATTTGAATGTATGTATGTATGTATCATTAGTATCATTAGTATGTATGCTATGACTCTAGAAGTGTTATTGACTTTCTATGTTGACAAAATTTTATGATTTATGCTTTATCATTGAGTAAACCATGCATGCATACATAACTAGTAAAAATTTCTTAGTATCATTAGTATGTATGATTTGACTCTAGAAAAGGAAAAATACATGTAGTATATTACTCTATATGGAAAATGAAAATTTAAACCCATTCATAGATATATCCATCATAAACTCACTTTGAAATATAAAAACAATATAGCATAATACAAAAGACCATACTCATTTTTATACAACAACAAGAATGACTATGAATAAAATGAAAATTTAAACCCATGCATAGATATATCCTTTGTAAACTCACTTGAAAATTGAAATATAAAAACAACATAGCATAATACATGGAAATTAAAAATTTAAACCCATTCATAGATATATCCATCGTAAACTCACTTTGAAATATAAAAACAATATAGCATAATACAAATGACAATACTCATTTTTATACAACAACAAGAATGACTATGAATAAACTAAAAATTTAAACCCATGCATAGATATATCATTCATAAACTCATTTGAAAATTGAAATATAAAAACAACATAGCATAATACATGGAAATTGAAATTTAACCCCTTCATAAATATATCCATCGTAAACTCACTTTGAAATATAAAAACAATATAGCATAATACAAAAGACAAAACACATTTTTATACAACAACAAGAATGACTATGAATAAACTAAAAATTTAAACCCATGCATAGATATATCCTTCATAAACTCATTTGAAAATTGAAATATAAAAACAACATAGCATAATACACAAGACAATACTCATTTTTATATCACAACAAGAATAACTTTGAATAAAATGAAAATCTAAACCTATGCATACATATATTCTTCGTAAACTCAAGCATATTTGAAACACCATAATACTCAAGAGATGAAAATAACACACAATTATAAATGTAAATAGTATAATAGTAAAATAATAAAAGCAAGTATCTTGTTTTCAAATGAAAACATATGAAATGTCATAAAATAGTCTTTTTGAAATATCAAATTTTGAAATTCAGTTTCATACTTCAGAATATTTTCCCCATTCCACCACTCCTTTTTCCTTTTCAATGACTTCCACATTCTGCATAGCAATGACTCCTCCCTCATATTTTCCCTATTCAACTCCTTTTTCCTCTTCCACTACTTCCACGACTTCCACATTCTGCATTCCAATAGCTCCTCCCTCGGGTTGGGTAACAATACTCTCAATTGCTCCAGAACTGACAAGGATCTTCTCAACACTTTCCAATCCATCGAGCAGGGTGTTTTCCTCTTTTCCAACATCTTCAGATATTGGTCCATGAACTTCTTTACCCTTCTCCTTTAGCAGAACATCAGGATCCAATCCATTTCGGATAATGATTTTCCGCAAAATGTTGTTTTGTCGAACTGCTTCCTGAGCTCTTTTTTCATTGCCATAGAAGCATTTAAGAACTCCTTTGCCATCCTGAGATAGTCTTGCAGGTTTTGAACCTGCTTCTTGAGATTATCATACTTTACCTACAAAAAGAAAAATAATTAGTCAACAGATAATTACATTTGAAAAAAGAGAACAATAAATTTTTGAACACATAAGTGACTAAGTCAAACCTCAACAACATTCTTTGTAGCTACAACAACAACAACCTTTTTCTTATCACATGCCCATTCATTATAATAAGCTTGGGCCTCACCATTTATGTTCTCCAATATGTTCAACATAAACTTTAAAATTTCATCTGTGTAAGATGTATTAACCTTCACAATGCCAGATTTTACTTGTTGTAGTAGAGCCTCCATCTTTTTAGGTTCATTTTCAACAACAAAAAAATTGTTTTCTCTTTTTGAAAAATTATTGTATCGGGCATTAATTTCCTTTATCAACACTTTGGCCCGATACTCCCATTTTTTCATTTCTGTTATATCTGGAAGTAGTAAATCCTTAATGGTTGATTCAACGTTATCAGAAACCAAATATTTTTTAGAAATATTTAATCTTTCATCCTCTGGTCGAGGATGAGCCTGAGGGGTGTTGGTTTCCCTAGGAGGAGATTTGCTTGAACATTCTGCTCCTTCATTTTGATTATCTCGAAGCAGTTCTGATACTTGGAAAGTAGTGGGTGTGTTGCCTTGCAAAAATAAATCTTGATCAAGTGGAACTTCATCCAACCCAACACCAGAAGCTTTCGGTACACCAGTAAAATTAAAATTAGCAAGAGAAATACATTCGAATCCTGAAAATGTCTTTGATGCTTCTTTCTCTGAAAATTGCTTTGTTGCTTCTCTCTATGGCCTAGATGGAAGAATGTGTTTTCCAACTAGGAAGCATTGACCTCGCATTTGAGGTTGGCATGGTGGAGGAGGGGGCGGCATCGATTGTTGATTTTGATGATGGAATTGTTGTATAGGAACTTAAAACATCAAAATAAAAATTAGTTATAAAATTTGTGAAGGTAGATTATGAAAATTGGTTACAAAATTTGTTATAACACTTACCGATAGAAGAAGAGACATCTTGCATAGCTGCAGATGCAAATGGAATGTGGGCGTGTCGTACATCTGAAAAAACAAAATAAAATTTAATAAAAAATAGTAAAAATTTTTTGTTTCGGTAGTCATTAAAACTTACTCCTCGAAGATGAAACCTCTTGTGCAACTACGCCCATTGGTAGTGGACGTGCAACCATAGGTGGAGGTTGTCGAGGATCAGGAGAACTAGATCTTATACATTTCCTTGTTGATCTTCTCCTTAGCGGTGGCGTTGTTTCCTCCGTAGGTGTTTCAGAGTCTCCTGATTCCTCTGGATTATAACCTCTGAAAGCAGCATCCCGCTTTGAAGAGGAAGAGGATGCCCTTTTCTATGTTTTGTATAAAATATCAAAATTATAAAAAAGATAAACATATGAAAAATAAAAAATTTTACTTCAATATTAACTAAAAATTACCTGAACCTGTTGTTCTGTCATGGCTGCATTGGCTAGGGTTGAGTGCCAAGATGTCGGTACTTGAGTGTTCTGCAAATGATAAAAATATTCATAAAAAAAGCAAGAATATAGTTGCATGTGCTGACTATCGATGAGGGTGAAGCATGGGTTATCACATTCTGGATATCCAATCTGATCCGATGTGAGACATAGTTGGACCAATCGAATTGTTGGTGTGCAACACAATGAACCAAATATGCTAAGGCCCACATCAGAATTTCTGTCGGTCTTCCTTGCAGAATGAGTCTAGCAAGGAAGAATTCGCAACATGCCCGAAGAAATTTATTTTCAATAGCTGGTACAGTCAAACCCCTTCTAGACTTGGTGGTCGTAACTACAAAAAAACAAAATCAGTAATTGTAGACACTAGTGACTAGAATTTAAATTCAATTAAATAAAAAAAGTAGTTATACCTTGAAAATATTCTAGTTGCACTTTGAAGTTGGTCTCTAGGTAGAGTTTGTCATCATCAGTTAATGCGTATTTGGATGTGATTGGCTCACAACCAGCATGGGGCAATGTTGTCAATCTGGTGATGTTAGAGGCTGTGAAAGAAAAAATGATGTTTTTGTTGTCAATGACAACATTTACCTTACCCGAATCAATATTGTAACCTGCAATTATCTTCTCGAGCAGTTTAGTGTCCGTATCGAACTATGACATCGAAACTAGACCCCGAAGACCAGAGTCCGTGACCCATGACATGTCGTAACCCGATGTTGATAAAATTTTAGAAATTAGGGGGTAAACCAGGTTTTTAAAATTAATTTTAGATATTCCAGGGGTGATAGGGGATGCCATAGGGTTATTTCATTGTGTACGAGAGAATATGGATCAGAAGATACAATGGATGGTATTCGACACTTGATGAAAAAGGGTTCAAATGGGAGGAAAAGGGTTAAAAATCCCTTAAAACTTAAGGTAAATGGTTAAAACTAAGATAAAATAAGAGGAAGAGGGTTAAAAATACATTAAAACGGGAGGAAAAGGGTTAAAACTATGATAGAAAAGGTAAAAATGATTGTTTATCCCTTTATATAGACTTTTCTACATGCAATCAGCTCATGGATGGGTGACACATGGCATATGCATGCAATCATTTCATAGATGGTTGACACATGGTATAGATGCACCACATCAGGTGTGCTGCAACCGATCGACTTTGCTACACTTGATCATCATTCTTGTAGCCCATCGACACTATTGCAACTGATCAACTTTGTAGCAACTGATCATATTTACTACAATCGATTGACATTGTTGCAATCGATCATCATTCCTACAACTAGTCGATATTCATACAATTGATCAACATATCAATAGTTGATCACCATGCTTGCACTCGATTGGTATTTCTACAACCAATCGGTATCTTGCTACACATAGGCATAGTTGCATCTGATCGACATACCTGCAGCTAATTAGTATAGTTACAATTGATTGGCAGAGATGCAACCAATCACATACCTGTAGTCGATCATCATACCTACATCTAATCATCATACCTATAACCGATTGTCATAATTGCAACCAATCATCATACCTACAATCGGTCGTCATGCCTACAACCAATCAAAATTTCTACAACTGATCGATATCTTTTATACACATCGGTATAGTTGCAACACATCAGCATATCTACATCGGATCATCATGCTTGTAGCTGATCGGTATAGTTACAATCGATTGACATAGTTTCAATGGATCATCATGCGATCGCCATGCCTGCATTCGATCATCATGCCTATAGTCGATCCTCATGCCTACAAACGATTGTTATGTCTAAAACCGATCATCATACCTGCATCTAATCGTCATGCCTACAGCTGATCATCATGCTTGCAATCGATCATCATGCCTGCAATCGATCGTCATGCCTGTAATCGATTGTCATATCTACAGCTGATCATCAATTTTATAGTCGATCGTCATATCTGCAGTCGATCGATATTCATGTCTCAGACTGATCATCATAAAGCATAAAGGCTTAAAGCCTTTCATGTCGACCTAAAGCCTTTAAGTTTGTCATACATTTTTAGAATTTGCAAACCGATATTCATAGCCCCCAACATAGAAAAATTCGCCACGGTTTGAAATTTTTTGGAGAAAAATGAATGCAATTCGCCATGTATCCTTGGACATAATTCATCGGGATTCTGAGACAATTCACCTTGATTTTATAAATAGATTTTGGGGTCATTTTTAGGTATCAAAAGACATCTCCATAATAAGCATCAATATCCAAGACGTACTATTACGTAATATGAGTGCTAGGTAGGGGGAGACAAATCTATAAGTAATTATGATTATAATATAATATCAAATAACCATTAAATTAAATAATAATAAAGTATCATGAAAAAGGTGGTGACCATCCTAATAAACTTGATTTTCAACCAATTATCAGTAGGACCATTGTAATAAAGGGTCATAACTTTATAAAAGGATTTAAAAATAATTGAAATAAATGTTGATATTCAATAGGAGTATTCATACTCGATATGAGTACCAAATAGGGGGAGACAAGTCTCTTAGAGACTGATTATAATATCTATCAACTCACCATTAATTTTAATAATCATAGTGGTATCAAACCAATTGCTTGTAACATCATTTCAATAAGGTCCATCAATTCTATCCTAGACTTTTTCAAAATCTATGAACACCATAGCAACCTATTGCTTTGATTCCTTAGTCCAATGCATGCCTTCCTAGGTAATAATAAATGTAGTATGTGTTTTAGACTACTGTATTCAAAACTTTATCTAATTATGTCTTAGCCAATGCTTTAGTAAGGACTTAGTAAGAGATTGTAAGTATAGGAATTGGTCTCTAGTTTTTAATTAGAGTTTTATCCCTTATTTTAAAAATCAAATTTAAAATATCAAGTTATAATCTACCAACTTGAAATGCTTTTTGATACATAGGGAGAGGGTCCTTTACTAAGAAATCAAGAATATATTTATAGAGTTCTACTACCCTCCCATAAGATCTTCTATTTGCCATGCAAATAAAGACATTTTTCAATTCATCAATAGATAAAAAGATCTAAATCATTAAAAAGAGGTTTTATCAATCTTCTTAGGCACTAAACTTACGTAGATATCTCTATTTTTGTCTACCAAACCCTTGTCTTTATTTCAAGTAAACAATAATTTATAAAAATTAAAAAGGCTTTCCTAATATTCTTAAAATCATGAACCAAAAGTATCAAAAATTTCAATTGCATCATTTTTTTGGTCTAATGTGCTTGTTGTTAAGGAAATTAAAAAAAGGGCATCTTTCTTCCTTTCCTCTAAGAACTATAGCCTATATTCGATCCTCATAAATATTGCTTTGTAATTTAGATATGCTCAAATCAAAATTTTGGTGTCAACCACCTATGTTTTAATATTTTCATTATGAGGATCTTATTGTTATTAATAGTATGTTAGACTAAACACCTATTAGATTTCTCTAACCTCTGTTCTTCTATTAATGGTTTTGGATTTACCATAAACTATTATAAGTTTATGACAAAAGTCAATAAAACTCTTCCATATTTGAATTTTGTTATCAAGGCCTAAGTTAATTATTCTTCATTCCCATAAATCTTAATGACATGTCAACATTCTACACTACTCAAGTGTTCAACATTGAGGTTATAAAAACCTTAAAAATGACGACACTTATCCTCTAAGAACTTAAAATCAAGTTCAATAGGGTCAATGATCAAATATAACATGTAACACATTTTAAACAAATATACCATCTCCTTTGTGGATATATGGAGCATCCAAATAAATTAAAAGCTTGTGAAGCCTAGAGTAGATCCTATTATACCCCTCTATCAACCATTGCTCTTCATAAAGAAATATCTTTACAACCCTTCTTCCTCCAACAAAGAAGATCTACCATATTAGGAATATTTTTGATTTAGCACCAATAAAAAATCTCATCCCCTTTCCAAGAAAAAGGACATCTCCAAACACATCCACTTTATCCTCCATCGTATCAAATTTCATTCCTTAGATCAAAAGTATATTAGGTTTCCATAGTGATATGGAAAAAACTATCTCAAATAAAAAACCTTTAAACTTTAAACCCACTATGCAATCCTACAATAAGGAGAGGATCCAAACTAAATGATTGAATCTTTCCATATATTGTTACACAAAATGACTTCCCCTACCTTATTTATGATTGATAATCACTTACTTGAATAAGACTAAACATATTTTAATGTCAAATTAAGCTCAGTTCCCATAACTCATGTGATAAAATAAAATCCAAATCATCTCTAAATTTCTAAACATCTTTATACAACTTTTTGTAAGTATCATTAACTCTCTAACATTTAAACTACTAATTTTTATTTACTTGTAACACAAGTTTAATAAAAGCTATTAATTAATTTATTTTAAATTTTATTATAAACGGTAAAAATACTATATTTTTTAATCTTAAATTTGTTCTTTCTTAATAATTTTATACTGTTTAAAAATTTATCACAATTATTGAATGTTTGATTGCTTTAATTATTTCTTGTCTATATACAATTTCAATATGTTAAGAAAAAAATTAATCAACATGCACTAATGTCAAGATAAAATGAAAAATAACCTATGGACTTAGAGTAATGGATGAGGACTGGGAAGTAACTTTCACATTTATAAAATGAAAAATCAAAGTTATAATTATGAGAAAGAATACATGCGAGTAAATAAAATCATTTAGGTAAAAATAAACAAATAAACTATAATCTTATGTGAGAAGTAATTGAATTCAAGGCTTGTGTCTCTTGATGGGCCTCCTTAGCACGTTATTTTTCATATTTTATAAAAAGTAAAGTGTAATGTGGTAAGTAGTAAAAGAATTTGTCTCAATGTTACATTAATTTAGGTGTTGTAGGTGAGTTGGAGAAGAGAGAGCAATCTTTTAAGGGAGGTTTCAGGTTCGAATCTCTACCCTATCAAAAAGTTGAATTGAGTATCTAAAATCTAATTGATAATGTTGGTGCGGGCATGCCGAGCATGACTCTCAGATAACTTTCACAGTGTAGAACCCCCTGGTCATGGTCTCTCAGACCAAGGCAACCCCAAAAGGAGTTTTTCGCTTAAAAAAATGTCACATTAAAAAATTTTAAAAGACTTGTACGAACTAAAGAGTTTTTCTACTTCACGACTCCCGGGTAACTTTGATGATGTAAAACCCCCTGGTCGTGGTCTCCCATACCACTAAAGAGTTTTTCTGCTTCACAACTCTCGGGTAACTTTGATGATGTAAAACCCCCTGGTCGTGGTCTCCCATACCAAAACGATCCCGCAAAGGTTTTTCTCTTAAAAAAGAATGTCACACTAAAGAAATGTAAATGACTTGTGTGAACTAAAGAGTTTTTCTGCTTCACGACTTCCGGATAACTTTGATGATGTAAAACCCCCTTGGTCGTGGTCTCCCATACCAAAGCGACCCCGCAAAGGTTTTTCTCTTAAAAAAGAATGTCACACTAAAGAAATGCAAAGGACTTGTACGAACTAAAGAGTTTTTTTGCTTGATGTGTTACACTCTAAATAAAGTTAGAGTGAAGAAGGTAATATGAGGTAGGTGTGATGTCAGTTATAGGAAGTGTGACCCTGATTTTTTTATCATTTTTAATCTCTTGTGATGTTGCAATGAGGGTTAAAATCTTTATGAGAAGCATAGGTACAAATTAAAGAGTTTTTCTGCTTCACGACTCCCGGTAACTTTGATGGTGTAAAACCCCTTGGTCATGGTCTCCCATACCAAAGCGACCCCACAAAAGTTTTTTCTTAAAAAAAAGTCAAACTAAATAAATGTAAAGGACTTATACGAACTAAAGTGTTTTTCTGCTTGATGTGTCAAGCTCTACATAAAGTTAGAGTGAAGAAGGCAATAAAGTTAAATAAAGTTAAAGTGAAGAAGGTAATAAAGTTAAATAAAGTTAAAGTAAAGAAGGTAATATGAGGTAGGTGTCATATCAGTTACAGGAAGTGTGACCCTAATTTTTTTTATCATTTTTAATCTCTTGTGATGTTGCAATGGGAGTTAAAATATTTACGAGAAGCATAGGCTAAATCCATGCTTTATACTTTAAACTCATACTATTAATTGTTGTAATAAAATAAGTTAGATCTTTAAAAAGAAAAAGTTGAGGATTATGTTATGTTTTATCTGAGTTGTTATTAAGTTGAAAGTGAAATTGATGAGGATTATGTTATGTTTTATGTGAGTTGTTATTAAGTTGAAAGTGAAATTGATGAATGTATATTATAGTTAATTATAGTTAGTTGGAAGGTGGGTTAACATGTAAAATTTTAAGATTTTATATCATTAAGTTTGATCAAATATGATTGTGAAAGATATTTAATAAAAAGAAAATTGTGAAGGAGGTTTTTGGTAGATATTTATGTGTTTAGTTTTGGGTATCCAAGAGAAAATGTCAGTGTTCAAGATGCATTATTGATTTCTTGTAGAAAAATGATTATTTGAAAAAGAGTTGGCATATAAATACGGGGTGTATGATTGGTGGTATTTGACACTCCTTGAGTATAGTTACCAGGTTTGGATAATTTGATTCAAATGAAAGGTTAAAAAGTTTGGAAGTTTGATCCGTTAAGAAAAAATAAATGATATGTGTGTACACATATACATATTTGTGTAAAGTATAATTTCATATTTATTATTTTAAAATTCAATACGACTCATATGTAAACCCCAAACAAATGTAGATTATTCAACATTGAAATAGGGAAAGGTTCACACTTTTGCCTCTAGTAGGCATCCAACAACTAGTAAATTTGCAATGACAAATATTTTTTGAACTGCAACTATCTTTGATTACAAGTCCATCCAAATGGAAGCAATTGAATATAATAAAAATATTTTTGTTAGCATAATGATGATACCAATAATGTCAAAGGCAAAAAAAAAATGTTGAAGTGTTGTCATTTGTTAGCTCTTATGGTTGTGTTGTTGGTGTCTATGAAGAGGACCAAGCCAATGTAGTCATCCAACAACTAGTAAATTTGCAATGACAGTTAGATATTCATTGAACTACAACTATCTTTAATTACAAGTCCATTCCAATGGAAGTAATTGAGTATAATGAAAAAGCATTTTTGTTGGTGGCTATGAAGAGGACCAAGCCAATGTAGGCATCCAACAACTAGTAAATTTACAATGGTAGTTAGATATTTTTGAACTGCAACTATCTTTGATAACAAGTTCATTCAAATAGAAGCAACTGAGTATAATGAAAGCATTTTTTTAGCATAATGGCGATGTTAATAATGTCAAAGGTAAAAAAGACATGTTGAAGTGTTTTTATTTGTTAATTCATAGTTGTGTTGTTTGTGGCTATGAAGAGGATCAAGCCAATGTAGGCATCCAACAACTAGTAAATTTGCAATGGTAGTTAGATATTTTTTGAACTGCAACTATCTTTGATTACAAGTCCATTCAAATGAAAGCAATTAAGTATAATGAAAAAGCATTTTTGTTGGTGGCTATGAAGAGGACCAAACTAACGTAGGCATCCAACAACTAGTAAATTTGCAATGACAGTTACATATTTTTTAAACTGCAACTATCTTTGATTACAAGTCCATTTAAATGGAAGCAATTGAGTATAATGAAAATATTTTTCAGCATAATGGCAATGTCAATAATGTCAAAGGAAAAAAAGAAAATGTTGAAGTTTTATCATTTGTTAGCTCATATAGTTGTGTTTTTGGTGGCTGTGAAGAGGACCAAGCAAATGTAGTCCATAGTGATGGACATGACAATTTCAATATGATAAGAATTAATTATGTGCACATAGTGGTTGTGGATAAGCCATAAAAAAACCATGGAGATGGGTGAGATTAGCCATAAAGCATGACGGTGGTTGAGAATAACCACAGAGGATGGATATGGGTAAAATATACTACATTGCAACACGGTGATGGTTATAGGTTAACCACATGCAAACACTTGTGATATGGTTATGGTTTAGCCATTTGACAATCATTAGTGATAGATGTACATACAACCTGTTAGTGGGTAGAAACAAGTGAAGAATACAAAGATATGCAATGTGGATTGTAATTCATACCTCAAGTGAAGTAAAAAGAGGTATCTAGAATTTAAAGTGTAGAGACACTCAAGTTGAGATAGGAAGATCCATGATTCTAGTTATAGCATAGTGGTTGATGCGTAGCAAGAATATGGTCATGGTAAGAGTATTGTGACATAAGAGCATCACATAAAGATATATTACAAATAGAATATAAATAGACAAGCAAGACCCATGTATTATGCTTGTAGGTTTTTTCTTACTCTTTAAAGTACATAAGCCTTCAATTGTTGGTAAAATAAATTTATGGGGGTTGTTAGAAATGTTGCCACCAATTGAAAGTTCCAAGATGTGGTTTTAGTATACTATTGTTGGTTTGTTATAGTAGTTGATTTTATCCTTTACCATATGTGATGTAAACTATGGTTTTTCCAAATTCGAATATCTATAATGATTCACACTACAAGGACTAGGATGTGGTGATGTAGAGAATAACTCCAAAGATCAACTTATGGCACTTAAAATTTGTGCTTCATAGTTGTACAACAATGAAGAAGAAATGCACCTCATATAGGAAAATAAGTAGATTAAAGATAATGATGCAAATACAAAAATATACCTTAGAATATAATGCCCATGTATTAATTGGTGCAATGTTACAAAGTTTAATACATGGGGTGCTGATGCTATAGGATGCAAGGTACATTGTTCCAATGCTCTGAGATAAGTAGCAAAGCAAATTCTTGAGAAATAGGAATAGCATGGGTCTATAAAGAGAAATGGAATAAGAATAAAACCAGGAGAAGGAAAGAGTAGTAGTGCAGAAGAAGTTCTTATGCTATACTTTATACAATATCTACAATAGTTACAAAGTGGTTGCAAGATAAAACACTTCAACTTCCAAGTAGTCAAGAAGCATTTTCAAAACTAGTTGAAGAGCTTCCCTTCTACTTCTTCACGTTTGACCCCAATATTTGGAATGACAAGTGGCTAGACTAGTCATGTACAAATATGCCTGGCATTTTATGCTCTATATAGTCAAATATCATATGGTGATAGGCGAGGTTGGCATTATAGGTCTGTTTGTACCTATGCATTGTTGCTAGAGAAAGGTTGGAGCTATAGAAACCATGATGTCACAAATGGGGTTGGTTTTATGCTAAAGTCTGAATTTGTACTATTATGTATAATTGTTTGTTCGTAAAGACACCTTCATGATGTATAACTTGGGTACTTACCCTTGCTAAGGATCATCATTCATCAATCACTATTCAATGTAATATATCTACAATATATTAAATAGAGCATATCTACCATGTTGTGGAGAGAAATTACCAGTAGTTTTATATCAACACATTCACAATACACAATAAATCTAAGTCTCAACTGCCAATTTGTATACCTCCAAAAGAAAAACACAACTACCTCACTTCCTCTGCCATACCATCCATCACAACTTTCCAATAAAAATACAAGAATATAAAAGGATTTTTGACACAAAAAATAAAAAATAAAAAATTCAACAACCTACTATCCACCTATCTTCCCAACCTTGCATGTCTCCCCCCAGACCATATCTCCATCCATTCCCCTTCCCCCTCAACATAACCACATATTGTTAAATATATTTAAAAAAAATAACTCCCTCACTTTTCATGCCACCTCCCTCACCCTCCTCTCCTCACACACTCCATGTAACCACCTTCCTCACACATAACTCCAACCCCCCAACAATATATATATATTTATGAGTTTTGGAGCCTGCAAATTAACTAATTGTTCCAGTGACGGGAAAGGAATATTTTCTCGTTGTCAGTTTCATCTAATTTTAGGGAATTGCTAATTTGGCAGATTCTATTTTTTTCTAGACTATAATAGACTACAGTTAGGAACAGATTGGGGGCACGAATAGTGGATCTAGATTGGGATTGAAGATCTCAATTGGTATTATATATGTTTTGGGAATTTGCAAGAATTGCATTGTAGAAAAATGAAGGAGAGACTTTGTGTGTGAGGTTCCATTGTATTCCATTGAGGAAGGTTGTAGCTGGTTTTGTTGTAGGAGGATCCCATTGGAGAATAATAAAAGGAGGATTGGATATTCGATAGTGGATGTAGCCCACATATTGGGTGAACCACTTACATGCTTGTGTTCTCTCTATTTTGTGTGATTGTTTTATTGTTGGTGACTATTTTTTTTTTTAATTATGTATATTAATTTTATTTGCTCTAAGGAACCTAACAACTGGTATCAAAGCATATTGTGTTGGGTACTTGAAAGCAGGGAATTTGTTTCGAGTGGGAGCAAATGGCAGAAGACTCAAAATTTAGAGTGGAGAAATTCAACGGGTAGAACTTCCAGCTTTGGAAGATGTAGATTGAAGACTACTTGTACCAGAAGGATCTTTATCAGCCTCTGGAGGGTGCAACAAAGAAACCTTCAACCATGACGGACGAGGAATGGAAACTCCTTGATAGAAAGGCGTTGGGTACTATGAGACTGTGCTTGGGAAGCCAGGTAGCCTTCAACATCTCCAAAGAGAAAACAACAAAGGATGTAATGGATGCTCTAGCAAGGTTGTACGAAAAACCCTCTGCATCCAACAAGGTATTTCTTATGAAGAAACTATTTAATATGCAGATGAATGAAGGAGAGTCGGTACAAGACCATTTAAATAATTTTAACACTGTTACTAATCAATTGAGCTTGGTAGGAATTGATTTTGATGATGAAGTAAGAGCCCTGCTTATTTTATGCTCTCTACTAGAAAGCTGGAACAACTTAGTAATGGCGGTAAGTAATTATGCATCTAGTTCACATAAATTAGCTTTTGATGATGTTGTTGGTGTTATCCTCAGTGAGGATATGAGAAGAAAGACTTCAGGAGAAGCAACATCATCAGGAACTGCTTTGATAGTGGAGAACAGAGGTAGGCAGAAGGAAAGGGGTAAAAGTCCAAGCAGAGGAAAGTCTAAAGGGAGATCAAAGTCTAGAGGAAAGAGCAAGGTTGAGTGTTGGTATTGCAAAAAGAAGGGACATCTAAAAAAGGATTGCTGGAGTAGAAAGAATGTCGGACAAGGGGACGGAGAGAGTCAAGGTAATCAAGAAGTGAATATTGTAGGTGAAATTCCGTAGGATGCCTTAATTTTATCATTAGATAATAATAGTGATTACTGGGTAATAGACTCTGGAGCCTCTTTTCATGCTACATCTCACCATGAATATTTTATAGAGTATGTCCAAAGTGATTATGGATAGGTGCTATTGGGAGATGACTATCCTTGCAGGATTGTTGGCATGGGCAAAATTAAAATGAAGCTACCAAATGGAAATTACTAGATTTTAAATGATGTTCGACATATTCTAGACCTCAAGAGAAATTTAATTTTAGTAAGCAAACTTGACAACGAAGGATATGTCACTACATTCAGAGATCATTCTTGGAAGATCACCAAGGGATCAATGGTGGTAGCCAAGGGTAAGATGATTGGTACTTTATATTTACTTACCAATACTTTTAACTGTACAATGAATTTAGTGGCTACAGGAGAGAGTGCAGAGTTGTGGCACCATAGATTGGGCCACATGAGTGAAAAGGGAATGAAGATTCTTCACTCGAGAAAGTTACTACCAAAGCTGAAAGAGGTGGATTTGGGATTTTGTGAGGACTACATCTACGACAAACAGAAGAGGGTAATATTTCTGAAAGTTGGAAAAGAAAAGAAAAAGGAGAAATTGGAGTTGGTACACAGTGATGTATGGGGACCGACTCAAGTAACTTCTTTAGGTGGATTTAATTATTATGTTACCTTCATAGATGATGCTACTAGAAAGACATGGGTATATTGCATTAGAAAGAAATTTGATGTGTTTGATACCTTTCAAAAATGGAAGGCATTAGTAGAGAATGAGACTGGTAATAAGGTTAAGTGTCTCAAATCTGATAATGGTGGTGAGTATTGTTCTAATAATTTTGATAATTATTGCTCATTGAATGGAATCAGGAGGATTAAGGTAACACCTAGAACACCTCAAGAGAATGGGGTGTTTGAAAGGATGAATAGGACTATTATGGAGCATGTCAGGTGCCTTAGATTGCATGTAGGATTACCTTTATTTTTATGGGCATATTGTGTTGACACTGCAGTTTATTTGATCAATAGGGGGCCTTCAAGTGCATTAGATGGCAGGATTCCATAAGAGGTATGGACTGGTAAAATCTGCAATTACTCTTTTCTTAAAGTTTTTGGATGTGAGGCATTTTCTCATATTGATAAGGAGAATAGAAAGAAGTTAGATGCAAAATCCCAAAAATGTTATTTCATTGGTTATGGAGTTGATGGATTGGGTTACAGGTTATGGGATAATATTAATTGTACAATCATCAGAAGCAAGGATGTTGTATTTAATGAGAAGAGTTTGTATAAGGACAGGTTGTAGGTAAAGAAGGATGATTCTCAGTATGTTGAGCTTGATGGTGAGCCAATAGTACCAAGAGTGCAAGGAGATGTCCAGGAACAAGAGTCACAAACTCCACCACAAAGTGTTCAAGAACAACAACAACTAGCACCTCAATCTCCTGTAGGTGTTGTTAGAAAATCTACCAAGACAAGTAGAATTCCTCAACATTTTTTTGATTATGTTATGTCTACAAGGGTAAGTAAGTTACCAGACTGTTATTTCCTTGCACTTCATTATGTGTTATATACTGATGTTGGTGAGCCAGAGTGCTTGGATGAAGCTTTACAGATGAGTACCAACAAGAAGTGGGAGCTGGAAATGAATGAGGATATGGAGTCTCTTCTTCACAACCAAACATGGGAGTTGGTTGAGCTACCTGCAGGAAAAAGGGCACTACACAAAAAATGGGTGTATAGAGTCAAGGAGGAGGTAGGAGGCAATAAAAGGTATAAAGCTAGACTTGTTGTAAAAGGTTTTGCACAGAAGAAGGGAATTGACTTTGATGAGATTTTCTCACCAGTTGTAAAAATGACCTCCATTAGAACAATTTTAAATTTAGTTGCTATTGAGAATTTGCACCTTGAGCAACTTGATGTAAATAAAACTTTCCTTCATGGAGATTTGGAGGAGGAGATTTACATGCATCAACCAGAGGGCTATGAGGTAAAGGGTAAGAAAAATCTTGTGTGTAGGTTAAAGAAAAGCTTATATGGCCTCAAGCAGACACCTAGGCAGTGGTACAAGAAATTTGATAGTTTTATGGCTGAAAATGAATTCAAAAGATGTCAATATGATCACTATGTATATTTCAGGAGAACTAGTGATGGTGCCTTCATTATTCTGTTACTATATGTAGATGACATGTTGGTTGTAGGATCTAACACGCAGGACATAAATGACCTGAAAGGGAAATTGGCAAGCATGTTTGCCATGAAGGATTTGGGGGTTGCAAAGCAAATCCTTGGAATGAAAATATTAAGAGACAGGAAGAACAATTTGCTTAAATTATCACAAGAGGACTATATTGAGAAGGTGCTACAAAGATTCAACATGACAAATGCAAAACCAGTGAGCACACCTTTGGCAAGGCACTTCAAACTGAGTAAGGATTTGTGTCCAAAGACATAGGAGGAGCAAGAATACATGACAAGAGTTCCATATGCTTCCGTGGTGGGAAGTTTGATGTATGCCATGGTTTGCACAAGACCAGATATAGCCCAAGCAGTGGGAGTTGTAAGCAGGTTCATGAATAATCTAGGAAAAGGGTATTGACAAGCTGTTAAGTGGATATTCAGGTATTTGAGGGGTACTTCTAAATATTGTTTGAATTTTGGTGGTACTGATTTGAGTTTGCAAGGTTTTGTAGACTCTGACATGGCAGGAGATCTTGATGGTGGAAGGAGCACTACCGACTACATTTTCACTGTAGGTGGAGGAGCGGTGAGTTGGATATCAAAACTCCAATAGGTTGTAGCCCTTTCAACCATGGAAGCTGAATACGTTGCTACTTCTAAAGCAAGCAAAGAGATGATATGGTTGTAGAGACTTATGGAGGAGTTGGGGAAGAAGCAAGAAGACAACAGGTTGTGGAGTGATAGCTAGAGTGCTATCCATCTTGTGAAGAACTTGATATTCCACTCAAGAACCAAACACATCAAGCTGAAATATCACTTCATAAGGTCAGTCATGGAGGATGGATCTTTAAAACTGGATAAGATTCACACTTCCAAGAATCCTGCAGATATGTTTACTAAAGTTGTTTCAAGGGAGAAGTTGAGCTTTTGCTCAACTTTAGTTGGTCTAAGGGAATAGATCAATGTTATGAATATTCAGTCCTAGGCTGTAGGGTTGTTGCAGCATTTCAGTCTCCAAGTGGGAGATTGATGAGTTTTGGAGCCTAAAAATTAACTAACCATTCCAGTGACGGGAAAAGAATGTTTTCTCGTTGTCAGTTTCATCTAATTTTAGGGAATTGCTAATTTGGTAGATTCTATTTTTTTCTAGACTGTAATAGACTGCAGTTAGGAACAAATTGGGGGCACAAATAGTGGATTTAGATTGGGATTGAAGATCTCAATTGGTATTATATATGTTTTGGGAATTTGCAAGAATTGCATTGTAGAAAAACAGATGAGAGACTTTGTGTGTGAGGTTCCATTGTATTCCATTGAGGAAGGTTGCAGCTGGTTTTGTTGCAGGAGGATCCCATTGGAGAATAATAAAAAGAGGACTGGATATTCGACAGTGGATGTAGCCCACATATTGGGTGAACCACTTACATGCTTGTGTTCTCTCTATTTTATGTGATTGTTTTATTGTTGGTAACTAATTTTTTTTAATTCTGCAATCTATATTAATTTTATTTACTCTAAGGAACCATATATATATATATATATATATATCTCTCAAAAAAATATGTAACTTTTATTTTAGAGTTTGAATTTTTTTTATAATGAAACGAATTTATATCTTTATATAAGCCTAATTAAATTAAACTTATTATAAATATAACAACCTATTATTAAAGTATTATTTTAATACTTCAACCTGTAACCATCAATCATCTTTCATATATGATTTTAATTATCTAAAAATAAAAAAACATAAAAAAATTCTAAACCACAACTTTTATAAAAAAATAAACCAAAAAAAAATATCAAAATGGTGCGGATTGCAGTAGAATCACAATCCCATTCTATATATTATTATTAAAGTAATCCTTTTACCTCACGTATCTCCACTTAATACATTATAAAGATCATTCTCACTAGCCCTACATCATATTATATAGTATAATATTATATTTTAATATCAAAATGGTACGGATTGCAGTTGAATCACAATCCCATTCTATATATATATTATTATTAAAGTAATCCTTTTACCTCACTTCTCTCCACTTAATAAATTATAAAGATCCTTCCCACTGGCCCTACATCTTATTATATAATATAATATTATATATATATTTTTATATTGAATATGGTTTACAAATATTTACAAATATCAACTTTGAGCAAACACAAGAGGAATCGACCTCACAACCACATGAATGATAATAACTAGGCAACTGCCATTACACCAAATACCATTCGGTTATAAATTATATAATTGATAATATAGTTTATATTATATAAAAAAGTTAATAAATAAATATGAGCATGATTCCATTTCCTTAAAAAAATAAAAGTTAATAAGTTTTAAAGTAGTAAACTATGTATAACTTATAAATTTTTGATAATGAATAATACCCAATTTTAAGTAATGGTGAAATTATTACAATTAGTGCATAATCAATCGTGGAAGGAAAAAAAAAGTATATATCATTCTATAAAATGGCGTACATCAAGTAAAACAAGATATGAGGTCAAGTATGCAATAAATAAATGGAAGATTCAACAAGATAGAGGAAGATATACAACATATTGAAATTAGCATTTAGATATTGGTCACTCAAAGCATATCCTAGGAAGTATTAAGCTTTTGAGTTACACAAATGCTAGGTCCAAATCCTATCTAGATTCTAGAAAGCCTAATTACTCATACTTTGCAATAATTGAGTCAACATTATGATATGTGGAACTGATTGTTCAAAACAAATGCTTGAATCAATGTGCCAAAATTTAATGGTGGAAATTTATGCAAATCTATTGAGTGGGACATAAGCATTAAAAATTACCCCAAATTAAATCTTGTCACCAATGAGGAAAATTCTATTAAAGTAGCAACCTTTTATTTTGAAGGAAAAACACAAAAATGGTATACTTGGTGGCATGAAAAGTGACAAGGGCCTGTATGAACATGGGTAGGATTCCTTGAGATATTACTAAACAATTTGAAGCACTAGAGACTGATTATTTCAATTAATGGAATCAAATAAAACAACAAAAGTCAGTGGATGAAGACGTCAAGGAGTTGAGTACGAAAACAAGCCCGCATTTTGTTTGGAGTGAAATACTCAGGGCCATCTGGCTTCTCAATGCCCGTCCCGAAAAAAAGAAATCCCCAGTGATTTGGGCCGAAAGATGGATACCCAGATCCAGACCACCCAGAAAAAGGCGTCTAGTCGAGGTCATGGCCGATCTGCAGGCCCTCCTAAAACCTCTGCTTCAAATCATGCCAAACCCAAAAATGTAAGTGCTATGCCTTCTCGATCTAATCGTTTTGCTCCCTTAAATAATCTTCATATTGGAGAGGACATCTTAGATGACCTACCCATAGATCTAACCATCTCGTCCACACCCACTAATTTTCAGTCTCCCTTGTCCAAAGGAAAGTCTGCAATGACCTTTCCAAACTCACCCATTGATTTTGGTCCCTCACACCTTCCTCTTCCCTTCCCACCCCTCCCCCCGACTCAGAGCCATCCCATTTCCCTTTCCCCTAAGTCTGTTGCCCTGTGCCAGTCTCCCCGCTCTTCATCCCCCCACCGGCCTGTCCCTGGGACTGACTCCACCGACATCCTCCAAACCTCCAGCCCGCTGAAATCTCCCATTCTCGCACCCAAAGCAGACGTCAACAAAGACCAAAGAAGGGGACGACCGACCAATGCAGACAAGCTTGCCAAAGCAGCTGAGATCGAAATGGCTGATGGCTCAGTACCTACCACCTTGGGCCCCATTTTCGAACACCCCATCACAACCCACCAAGATGAGGATGAAGTTAGACCCAAACTTACTCCGTCTCAAGGGAGAGGCAGAGGCCGCAAAGCAAACTCCAAATCGTCTCGATGAAGTTCATCTCCTGGAATGTCAGAGGCCTCAACGGAACTACAAAACAGAGAACTGTTAAATCAGTAAGAAAAAATCTAAAATCAAATATCATGTTCCTTCAAGAATCCAAACTAGACAAGAATAGCAGCACTCAAGTTTGCAAGCTAATTTGGAAAAACAACAATTTTACCTTTTGTCCCTCCACAGGGGCATCTGGGGGTCTCCTATGTTTATGGGACCCGAAAACCATTGAAGGGAGGGTTCTTTCAGTCTCAGACAGAACCATCAACATTTTGTTTACCAATAAAGTCACTAACTTCCAATGGATCGCCACCAATGTTTATGGACCTAACAGTCCTGTCAACAGAAGACTGTTGTGGGATAACATTTTTGCAATGCGCAACAACTTTGTTGACTTTCCTTGGATTCTTTGTGGCAATTTCAATGCCTCCCTTCACCTGTATGATAAGCAAGGAGGCAATTCGATCACCAGTAGCTGCATAGAAGACTTCAGCGATTTTTTCAACCACAACGAGCTAATGGACATGCCGCTCCAAGGGTCCAACTACACATGGAGCAACAGACAAGTGGGTATCCATCACATCCAAATCCGGCTTGATAGATTTCTCTTATCCAAAGAGCTCATTCTTGTTTTTGGCGATGTCAGGCTTCATAGCCACCCAAAAATTGGCTCCGATCACAATCCCTTAATTCTGGATTGTTCACGCCCCCAGCAAATCTTCAAAACCCCTTTCAGGTTTGAAAAGATGTGGCTCACTCATCCAGATTTAGGTCAGTGTATTCGACAATGGTGGCAGCAAGACCTTTGTCCTAACCCTCTCACGAATCTGTTCCTCAAACTGAAAACGGTCAAACTCAAGCTGAAATGCTGGAACAGGGATGTTTTCGACAACCTCTTTACCGAGAAAAAGCTTCTGATGGATGAGCTGAAAAGGGTGGAAAATCTGATTCAGGGAGGAGATCTGAGGGTCGAAACTTTCCTTGAAGAAAAAAGCCTCCTCTCAAATTTTCACAATGCCTTGGCTAAGGAAGAGACCTACTGGAGGCAAAAATCTAGAAACCTCTGGCTCAAAGAAGGAGACACCAACATGAAGTTTTTCCATGCTTCCACCATGCGTCACAGAGGCTCAAATAAAATCTCTAAGTTGACCAAGGCTGATGGATCCATTGTCTCTGACATCCAAGCAATCAGACAGGAAGTTGTGTGCCACTTCCAGGAAATCTTAGGACCAAGCTTTGACTGCCATCCCCGCATTGCAAGCTCTCTACTTCAGAACATCCCAAAGTTGGTGTCTAACAATGATAATGGGAAATTGCTTCAATGCTTCACTGAAGAGGAGGTCAAAGAAGCTCTATTCGCAATGGAACCTGATAAGGCCCCTGGACCTGATGGCTTCCCACCCCGGTTCTTTCAACACTTTTGGGATATTGTGGGCCAAGATGTTGTTGCTGCGGTTAAGTTCTTCCAGAGAGCCAAAAAGATGCCGAGAGAGGCCAATTCCACTTTCATTGTTTTAATACCCAAGTCCAACGATCGTGCTTCTCTCTCTGATTTCAGACCGATTAGTCTTTGCAGTGTCATCTACAAACTTATCACCAAAGTTATGGCAAATAGGTTGAAAGACATCCTTCCCTCCATCATCGATCAGTGCCAAGGGAGCTCGGTCAAAGGCAGATTCATTTCTGATGGAGTGATAACCGTCCACGAATTGGCCCACTCGGCATCAAAAAATAAAAAACCCAACATGTTCCTTAAGCTTGACATGAACAAGGCTTTCGATCGGGTTTCCTAGAAATTCCTGTTTGAGGTCCTAGAGAAGTTTGGGTTTCATAAAGAATGGATCAAGATGGTTCGTGAATGTATCTCGACTGCTTGGTTCTTTGTTCTTATCAATGGCTCACCCGCAGGTTTCTTCCAAAGTTTCAAAGGCATCCATCAAGGGGACCCTCTGTCCCCCTTTCTCTTCATCATTTTGGTCGAAGCCCTTGGAAGAACCCTTATAGCTGCCTGCAATAGTGGTCTTGTCTCCGGGATCAAACCAGCCTCAACAACCAATGCCATATCCCATCAACAGTTTGTGGATGATACTATTCTATCCTCTCATGCTTCCGTTCCCGAAGCAAAAATTATTAAGAACATTCTTGATTCTTATGAAGAGGCGGCTAGCCAGAAAGTCAACTACCGCAAAAGCAAGCTATACTTTCTCAATACTCCCACTCATAGGCAAAATAGGATTGCTGAGATCCTTGGGTGCAACATTGGGAGCCTTCCAACTACTTATCTTGGATTACCGCTTTTCCATGGTAGATCTGTCTCGGCTATGTGGAACCCTGTTTTAGATCGCCTCAACAAGAAACTTGCAAGTTGGAAAAGCTCAATGCTCAGTCAGGCAGCCAAAGCCACTCTGGTCCAAGCTTGCCTGCAAAGTATTCCCATTTTTTTCTTATCTATCTTCAAAGCTCTAGCTACCATCTACCAAAGAATTGAACAAATTCAACGCAGATTCCTTTGGGCGGGAAATGAAAACAAGAATAAATTCTCACTTGTTGCCTGGGATAGGGTCTGTTCCAAGAAAAAGGATGGAGGACTTGGATTTAGAGACATCAAGCAGATGAACATGGCCCTCATTGCCAAGCAGTCCTGGAGACTTACCATCAATGAAAAAGTCACCTGGATTGACATCATCAAAGCTAAGTACCTCCATCAGGTTTCCTTTCTTGGAGAGCACAACCTTCCTATCGGATCCCATTTCTGGAATGGCGTTACCAAAACAAGGAAGATCATCATGGAAGGCTTAAGGTGGTGTCTAGGAACTAGAACGACCATTCATTTTTGGGATGACCCGTGGATCCGTGATAAACCTCTCAGCCAAGATCCGCATTTTGCAGTGCTCAAGACGGCTACCGAAGCCACCTTTGGAGATAAGGTGTGTCACTTCATTAACCCAGGTACCACAAGACCTGAATGGAAACACCTGGCTCTTAACGAGACAAGGCATTTCACTGAGGCGCTCAGGCGGTTACAAAACTTGTTGAGGACTTGCATCATCCCCAGCTCACAGAAAGATGATTCCATGGTCTAGAACCTTGAAGATTCTGGAAATTTCACTGTTAAATCAGCTTACTACAGTCAAGAAACTCCCACTGATGGTCGAGACTTATCAAATCAGGTCTGGGTTCCCAAGATCATTCCCAAGGTCAAATTCTTTTGTTGGTTGGCCATCCAAAATAGAATCCTCACCACTGACAACCTGATAATCAGAGGGTTACTCATTCCCAATTGGTGCATCCTGTGCAAAAATGCTTGTGAGTCAACTTCGCATGTTTTTTTGGAATGTCCCTTCTCTCTAGCAGTTCTCAACCAGGTTCTTAACACCTTCGACATCTCCACAGCCCTCCCTCATTCCATTCCCCTCCTTTTTCAGCAATGGCCCCGGCCTTTCAAGAGCAACCAACTTAAATTCATGTGGCAAGCTTGCCTCCACCTGTTCCTGTGGCAGATTTGGCTAGAGAGAAATGCCAAAATTTTCAAAAATCAAGCCACTGATAAGAAGATTATCGTTGCCAGAATCTTGGCCCTTGCTACGGAGAATGCCTCTCTTGTTTCATCTTCCAAACCCCCCCTCCTGGCCTTGAATCAGACCTAACCAAACTCTTCAATCTTTCTAACTTCTCTGCCACACCCCGTACTTCTGTTGACAGGTCTGTCATCAAGTGGGTCTCACCACCTACTGGGTGGCACAAGCTAAATTTCGATGGTGCGGCCAAAGGCAACCCAGGAGCGACTAGCGGAGGAGGAATTCTCAGAAACCATAGAGGAGAAATAATTTTGGCCTTTGCCCAGAACCTGGGAATTCAATCCAACAATATGGCAGAGGCACGGGCTCTGCTCCAAAGTTTGATTCTCTTGGAAGGTTTGACCATCAACAAACTTATCATCGAAGGAGACTTGTTGCACTGCATCAACTGGCTCAAAGGGACTACTATGCCTCCCTGGGCCCTTGCTTCAATTTTCCAAGAATGCAAGGCTCTAATTGGCAATTACCCAGAATTAGTCATTAAGCATCAATACCGAGAAGGAAACAAAGTTGTGGACTGGCTTGCTAACAAGGGAGTCGACGAATCTGACATTCAAGTATGGAGAGACTCCTTCCCCATTGGCCTAAGGAATGATTCTATAAGTGGCAATGTCTGCACAATGTGAGATGTTGGCAGGGGATTGGTTTGGTATGCTCATGAAACTGGTCGCGATATCGCGACACATTTTCTCTTCGGTCGCGATGTTGCAACATGTCGCGATATCGCGACACCTTTTCTCTCCGACCGCGATTTTGCAACATGTCGCGATATCGCGACACTTTTTCTCTTCGACCGTGTTTTTGCAACATGTCGCGATATCACGACACTTTTTCTCTTCGACCGTGATTTTGCAACATGTCGCGATATCGCGACACTTTTTCTCTTCGGCCGCGATTTTGCAACATGTCGCGATATCGCGACACTTTTTCTCTTCGTCGTTGTCGCGATATCGCGACACTTTTTCTCTTTGGCCGCGATTTTGCAACATGTCGCGATATCGCGACACTCTTTCTCTTCGGTCGTGATTTTGCAACATGTCGCGATATCGTGACACTTCTTCTCTTCGATCGCGATTTTGCAACATGTCGCGATATCACGACACTTCTTCTCTTCGACGCGTTTCTGCAACTTGTCGCGATATCGCGACACTTTTTCTCTTCAGCCGCGATGATGCAGCATGTCACGATTTCGCGACACTTTTTCTCTCCGACCATGATTTTGCAACATGTCGCGATATCGCGACACCTTTTCTCTTCGGTCGTGATTTTGCAACATGTCACGATATCGCGACACCTTTTCTCTTCGGGCACGTTTTTGCAACTTGTCGCGATATCGCGACACCTTTTCTCTATGGCCACGGATTTGCAACATGTCGCGATATCGCGACACCTTTTCCCTTCGATCGAGATTTTGCAACATGTCGCGATATCGCGACACTTTTCCTCTTCGGCCTCGATGATGCAGTATGTCGCGATATCGCGACACTTTTTCTCTTCGGCTGCAATGTTGCAACTTGTCATGATATCGCGACACTTTTTCTCCTCGGCCGCGATGTTGCAACATGTCGCGATATCGCGACACTTTTTCTCTTCGGCCGTGATTCTGCATCATGTCGCGATATCGCGACACTTTTTCTCTTTGACCGCGATTTTGCAACATGTCGTGATATCGCGACACTTTTTCTCTTCGACCACGATTTTGCAACATGTCGCGATATCGCGACACTTTTTCCCTTCGGTCGAGATTTTGCAACATGTCGCGATATCGCGACACTTTTTCTCTTCGGCCGCGATTTTGCAACATGTCGTGATATCGCGACACTTTTTCCCTTCGACCGAGATTTTGCAACATGTCGCGATATCGCGACACTTTTCCTCTTTGGCCTCGATGATGCATCATGTCACGATTTCGTGACACTTCTTTTCTTCTGGCACCAACCTTGCAATTTGTCGCGATATCGCGACACTTCTTCTCTTCTGGCAGCAACCTTGCAACATGTCACGATATCGTGACACTTTCTCTCCTTCGGCTGTGATGCTGCTTATTGTCGCGATTTCGCGACATCTTTTCCTCCTTTGGCTGCATCGGTGCAACATGGCGCGATATCGCGACATCTTTTCCTCCTTGCTTTTTCCCTATGCTGTGGGCCGCAAAAACGTAACTGGTCACGATATCGCGACACCTTCCCTCATGTGGTGTTTTGCTTTCTCTTTGATATTTAGCTCTTGGGCCTCCTCGGTCGGCTTGGAAAACATGTAAAAACCTCTTGTACAAGGTTCAAGGACCTTTCAACACCCTTTCAACCAATCAAAAAAAAAGTCAGTGGATGAATACACCTTTGAATTCGAGTCATCAATATTAGTAACTAACATGATAGACAATCAATTAACTCAATGTTGTTTGGATGGATTAAAATTTGATATAAAACATGAAATTCAAGTTAAGAATGACTTGGCCCTATCTCTAACTATCAAGTGATATTAGAAGTGCGAAAATAAAATATTAAAAAAGAATCGAAACATATGGTTTCAAGTTGGTCATGATATAAGAAATGAAAATGCAATAGAATTAACAAGACATAAACCTCCACATCAACAAAACCCTAATTACAAGAAGTATCAATCAAACAAGAGCCACTAAACTTTAAAGATTATAAAAACTTTATATTTATGAAGGAAACCTGAAGAGAAAAATTGGAATGCAAGCAATATTAGTAGCAAGAACGTATCCGAGGTAGAAAGAGAACCTCTACTAAAACTAAATGAGCCTCTAATATTCATAGCTACATTAATAGGAATTCAATACCATAAACCTTCAAAATACAAGGGTTTATTAGAAACTGACTAGTTATGGTCTTCAAATTTAAATGGCAAGGCCAAAAGTACACCTTAAAATTATTTCATGCTTCTCCATCATGGTTAGTGTCTCCATACAAAATAAAAAATATGGTTAGAAAAGGAGCATCTACAATTATCGTTCGATGTTTTACCATTGATCCTATACTAACAAAATATGTATGAGATAATGAAATGGATAAAATCATTAATAAATATGCTACAATATTCCAGGGTCTACCTTTATGAATATCTCCCAAATCTGATATCAAGCATATTATTGAAATCAAACCTGATGTACCTCTAGTTAATATAAAATTGTATCGTTATCCACATCATCGTAAAAATGAAATGTAACATTTGGTACAATAAATATTAAAAGTAGGTGTTATCACACCTAGTAAGAACCCATACTCAACACTCGTCATATTCATTGAAAAGAAGTATGGATATTATTGCCCATGTATTGATTTTAAAGGGCTAAATAAAATGACAATCAAGAATCAATTTCCTATTTCATTTATCAATGAAATTCTAGAGGAACTACATGGTGCTAAATATTTTACTAAAATAGACCTAAATTCAACATATTATCAAATACAAATCAAGATAGAAGATATTCCAAAAACAACATTTGGAAGTCATGAAGGCCACTATGATATCAAGGTGATACCATTGGATTAACTAATGCACATGCTACCTTTCAAGCCACCATTAATAAAGTCTTCCAACCCTATCTATAAATGTTTGCCCTAATATTCTTTGATGATATTATTATCTTTAGCTAAAATTTGAAGTATCATCTTAAGCATGTGGATGAGGTGCTAGCAATATTGTAAGATAATAAATTTTATGCAAAAAATCTAAATGTAGTTTTGGAAAGACAAAACTTGAATATTTGGGCCATATCATATCAAAAGATGGTGTTAAAGTTGATCCTACCAAAATTAAATCAATAATGGAATGGCCTAAACCTAAAACCATGTCCAAAATCAGAGGATTCCTTGGTTTAGTAGGATACTATTGTCAATTTATTAAATATTATACACATATTGTAGCTCCATTATCAAATATTGTAAAAATAGATTAATTTGACTAGCATCCAAAATTTGATAAAGGATTTCTAAAATGGAAGGAAGTGTTATCTTCAACTCCTATATTAACAACTAATTTTACCAAACCATTTATCATCAAATATGATGCCTTTGGAGTGGTTCTTGGAGTTATGCTCATGCAAGATAACCATCCAATTACATATGAGAGTCAAAATCTAAAATCATGAGTAAATAAAGTTTGTAGATGATAAGGAAAATCTTGTAATTATACATGCGTTAGCAGAATGGAGGTAATATTTAATTGGTAGCAAGTTTTCAGTTTGTACTATCCATGATTGTCTTAAATATCTCCTCCAACAGAAAACATTAACTACTAACAACAAAAAGTGGCTAAAATTCAATCATTTGATTTTGAAATACTACATAAGAAAGGAAAATATAACCAAATTGTAGATGCTTTATCTAGGAAGGATGAAGAAGCAATCACATATGCAATTTTAGTAACCATTCCAAAATGGATAAAAAATGTGCAAGTTGAATATGTTAAAAGGGACGAGTGTCAGGAATGTTGGAGTATATTACATTATTTGGTACATGCTAATATACTCCCATGGTACCTCCATGGTACATTTTTAAATATTATATTAGGGTTGAGTCATAGTTTAGAGTGTGTTATATTTCTCCTCTACATAAGTGTGCATGTGCAGGAAATATAAAAGTGTTACTACAAGTTGTAATGTGTAGGAAATGCACGGGTTATGTGAATAGTGTGCAAGTGCAAATTGAGTCTATGTGCACATGTGTCTTATATGTAAAAATGTAAATATATAATGTAAATATGTGCATAATTGTCTTATGTTAGAGTGTGCAAGTTATAGGAGTTCAAGAGTCATGTATAGGTGTGCATACAATATAGAGTCGTGTTCATCAAGTATGCAAGTGTCAAGTAGAGAAGCCAAGAGTCATGAGACTTAGCATATGGAAAGGAATAGTCAAGTATCCAAAGAGTCATACTACTATGGATATATAATCCATAAGGATACTTCATATGATATCAAGATATATCACATTATAGAGAAGAACAAGTTTTTATCCTATTTTTAAGATAAACATGAGTAATAAAGATTGCATACATTTTGAGCAATTAATATTGTAAGTTGTTCTACATGCTTGTTACATGTATGATTTAGGCTATTTACATTCATATTGTTGCTTATTATTGAATATTATGTGATATATTATAAACCTTGATATACATATTATTTTGAGCATATTATTCTATTCATATAATTATCTTGACCTTATTATATTGTGACTACATTATATTCGATCCTGTGATATTTTTGGTTGTATTAAGGCTTAAAAACCACCAGGGAAATAATTGTGAAATTTGAGGAACATCCATAATTTAAATAGAAAAAAAATATCTTGTGGATTAAGAATCATATATCTACCTCAAAATTCAAGTTTCATAGTGATAGTTATTGTAGATAGTCACGATTCCTCAAATTTGGGACATGTTGGTTTATTTAAAACATATTATAATTCTTAACAATTATTCTTTTGGAGGGGTATGCAAAAGTAAATTTAAAATTATGTGGCTAAGTGCAAAAAATATCAAAGACATAAAAGTTTGTATGTTACATACCTAGGACCTTTGCAACCATTACACATACCACAACAAAAATAGGAAGAAATATCCATGGATTTTGTTGATGGCTTACCTATCTCCAATAGATATGATAGAATTTTTGTGGTGGTGGATCATCTCATAAAGGTTTTCCATTTTATTCTAGTGAATCATATCTACTCCATATCTCAAGTGGTTGAAAATTTTGTCAACCATGTTTATAAGCTTCATGGATTTTCAAAGGTAATTATAAATGATCGTGATCTATTATTTAATCATAATTTATAGAAATAATTATAACAACAAAAAAATATCTTGCAAAAAATAAGTTAAATATATCATCCTCAAATCAGTGGATAAACAAATATTGTAAATAAGTATTTAGAAGGTTACTTATGTTGTTTTGTATAAATAAACCCCAACAATCGGCTAAATTATTCTCTAGATCAATGGTGGTATAACACAACTTATCATACATAATCTAAAATGACTCTCTTCACTAACTTATATGGTTGTGAACCCCTATAATCTAAATATTTTGTGCTTAATCAAGTAAAGGTTCTACCTATACATGATTATCTTGAAAAACCCAATACAATAGTACATACCTCAAAGTGTAACTTAGAATATGTTAAAAATAAAATGAAGTAACATGTTAATAATCATCATTCTATATGTGAATTTTAAGAAAATGATTAGGTTTAGATGTGACTTTAGCCATACAAGCAAATATCTCTTAAGAATACTAGAAAAAATTTAAAGTTATCCCCTAAATATTATGGTGCTTATCGTATAAGAAGGATCAACCCTATTGCCTATGCTCTTGAAATTCCAAAGTAAGGTCACATTCATGATATTTTCCATATCTCATGCTTAAAATAAAAGTTGGGTATCCTTACTCTAGTTTAAACTAACCTCTCAATATTGGATGAGGAAGGTCAAATTATACTTGAATTTGAAGGTATTTTAGATACATGTACATAATCCTTATGTACTTGGGACATCATCAAATACCTAATTAATTAGAAAGGACTTTTTAGGGAATAAGGTTAATGGGAATATCACTCCATTACTACTTATCCTTCCCTTCCTATGTATTGTGGGTAAATAATTCTTATCCACGATGACTTGTTGTGAACCATTATGTTTGTACATAAAGGTAGCTAGATGATATAGAACTTGGGTACTCACCCTTTGCAATTATATTAATTCATAATTCATTATTAAATAGAATATATATTCAATATACTAATTTGAGCACATCCACCATACATATGGAATCTTAGAACTAACCTATTTGGAAAAAATCTTAGATAGGCACCAAGTTATACAAGTTGGAAGTCCTTTGGAATCATCTTCCTGTTGGAATAAATTACATTATTTGATACATGCTAATGTACCACCTTTGGTACATATTTATATTAGAAAAGAGTATCGTATATTAGAAGTTGAGTATTTACTTTATACAATATAATAAATGCACAAGTATTATTAAAGTGTGCAAAGTATTTTGGTATTGTAAATATGCATAGTTTTCCATGTGCACATGAGTCTATAGAATAGTAAGTTGGAAAGTCTCTAGAAGAGTGAAGACCAAGAGTTCTCCATATGAAGAGTCACTTTACATCCTATATGTATGAGATATGACATGTTTTATAATATGAAAGTATGGATACTTGAGATCTTGATTCAATAGAGATACAATTTCGTGAGCATTTATTAATGGAACTTTTATGAGTACTTAATTTTAAATTAAGTATTTAGCTTCAAAATCTAATAGTGGTATTATAGCTACAACAAGGTTTTGACTTGCACATGTTTTAAGTTGTAAAGGAGATTTCCACTGGTTAAAGAGAAACTAGTGAAGTTAAAGGAATTACCTCTAGAAAATAAAACCAGAGAAGATTGGAAATTTACCTATTCCAAAAGAAAATTTGAAATAGAAGGAAATTATAGGTCTTGAAGATAGACCTTGACATTGAGGTGATTAAGAGAACCTAGAAGGAGGTCCTATTGAAAAGTTTGAGAGATTTAAGGATATTCCATATTGCAAGTTGGCTAGAGTCTTTCCAATAGGTTAAAGGAGAAATTGTGAAGACTAGGACTCAACATAGATTTCTTTCCACTAGTTTTGAGAATAAGTAGTGAAGTTTATTCATTTTAGAATTCTAGAAATTTAATGCATTTTGTCAAAGTTTTTATTGTAGAAAACTAGTTCTCATAAGTTGAGAAGCTTCCTACAACATATTGAGAATAATTTTACCTTCGATTACTTGAAATTCTATGTGCTTTCCTCATGCAAGGATTAGTTTTTGAGTTGCATCAACAGAATAGACATTGAATATTAAGGAGGTCCAAGAAATAAGGACCCATTGGAGATTGAAGGAAGAAGATTGAGGAGAACCAAGAAGGAGGTCTCGTAGGATATTGAAGATTGAAGACTAGAGATTGAAGACTGCAGAATGGAGAAGTTGAAGAGACCCAAAAGAGGTCACATTGAAGAACTTATAGGTTTGGAAGATAGAATATTGGATATTAAATATAGGGAAGGACTAAGAAAAGATCCTATTGCAAAACTTAGAAGAAGCAGATTTTGGAGATCTAAGAAATCAAGGATAAGTCTCATTGAAGCTTTGAGGAGAATAATTGAGGAACTGTAAAATTAGAAGACCCAAGAGAAGAGGTCTCAAGAGAATTTAGAGAAGGATAAGAAGGCTAGAGAAAGCCTTATTGCATAATTGTAGAAGCGACCATTGGAGAAAGCTAGAGGAAGAAGAATAAGCAAGAAGAAAGATTAGAAGGCTAGAGAGAGCCTTATTGCAGAATTGGAGAAGTGGCTATTAGAGAATTTGAGAAGAAATCTAGAGGAAGAATAAATCTAAGCAAGGAGAAGTTTTTGATAATAAGTATTTGGAACAATTATCGTCTTCCGATAACAAGCCCAAGCAAGGAGAAGTTTTGGAAAGAAGTTTACCAAATTTTGGAGAAGAGTTTCAAAGATCTCATGACATTCAAATTCTTGAGGAAGAAGACAGTGAAGGAGATCATATTTGAAGTCATAATATTCAAGGAGAAGGGAATATTGAAGAGGCCATAGTTTTGAGAAGTTTAAGGACAACCATAATATTTTCGAATGTTGATTTGAAAAGGGAAGATTGTTGATTTTTGAAGTAGGAATTGAAGGGTTATAGGAGAATACATTGAAGGAGGTATATAGCTATGGTTTAGAAATAAATTAAGAAGATTTTGAAGTGCCCTTTAACATGATATTGAATAAGGTCATGACAATGAAATAAGGTAGGATTTTGGAGATTTTAGTTGCAGTTTTGGACAACGAAACAAAGGAGGAATTGATTGGAAAGTTGCAAAATATTTTGACAACATTTGGGCAGCACTAATAGCTGCAAGTTTCAGAGTTCAAGAGAGCATATTGGAGGATGTTTGAAGCCACAAAATCAGGTTTGTGGATAGCATTATAAGGAGAGAGAGAGCTACAATTTTGGAGAACTTAGGGGCAGATTTGAGAGAGTTTTTGGGCAGCAAGCAAGTTGGTAGTTGAGCAATGATTAGAGCTGCAAATTTGATAGGTTTTGAAGTAGTAAAGCACAAGAAAGTAAAGGTGCAAAACTCACAAGATCGAGATAGTAAAAGAGTGAATCAATCACATAAGAAATTAGTTGCAAAAGGAGATAAAAAAAGGTATGCATTTTTGGTGCTATATAAGTTTATTATTAAATTATTAAGACCAGTCTACATTAAGCATTTGAGAGCACCATATTAAATTTTTTAAAATTTGAAGAAGGAAGTTGAAAATGGAGTCTTCAAGCAAAAGGATTTGATAGTATTTGCATCCTAAAATCTGCAAAATAGAACATAAAAAATCTAAGGTAAAAAATGATAAATAATAAGGGAATAACGTGAGTATTGAATGCTATTTTTAGATCATAAAAAATCAGATTTATTAGAGTAAAAGAAGAGTATTTTTATAAACAAATTGAAGACCAAGAAATGGTTGAAAGTAAAGCATATTTTTTAGTGTCTAAAGACACTAAGAAGCCAAAATCCAAAGGTGAAGATAAATTATCCATTTGGAGTAGCAAAGTGCCACCATAGCTTATGGAAGAGCTACCATCATTCAAATAAGAGCCACCACCATTCGAAAAAAGACACCACAGTATAAGGATGCACCACTATTGCTCAAGGAAGAGCACCACAATCTAAGGAAGCACCACTATTGCTCAAGAAAGATCCACCATCGTCTAAGGAAGAGCCATCATCATCTAAGGAAGAGCTATAATAATCTAAGGAAGAGCCACCACCAAAAACATAAATCAAATCTATCAAATTTGAAGGTTCATTGCTATAATTTCATCAGAGTCCAAAAAATATGTTTATTCAAAAGAAGGTGAAAGAGCATATGCACATGTGATAGAATATTTGAAAATTAGGGTAAATTCTAAGTGTTAAGAATTGGAAAAGATGTTACATGCAATGGACATCTGTTAAGCATTTTGGGTGTTAAATTATGCCAGGGCTAAAAGAAGATGTTAAATCCTCATTGGAAGTGAGACACTTGCAAATAGTAACACTCATAGTGTTATAATTTCATCAACCAAAGCAAAGCTACATTATAGAAGTGTGAGGAGCGTAAGGGAAATGTTTTTGAGCATTAGAAGCATTTGAGTGGCATGTGTCATATTTACAATGGAATGTCAATAGGTTAGAAGCATTTCAAGTGTTTATAGAAAGGAAGATAACGTATTTCAAGAACCAAAGGTAGAATAATGGAAGAGCAATTTGTAGAGAAGTACTAGAAACAGGAGAACGTGCAGGCAAATTCATTAATTGAATGCTAAGTGAATGTAAGAAGGAGATACACCACTTGGCATTGCAAGAGAGATTCAAGTTATGTGCAACAAGGTATTCAAAGATTCAAAGACTATAAATATATTGCAATAGCAAGTATAAGGTGCGAATTAGAGTACCTTTGTAAATGTTGAAGCCGATTAACCAATTAAAGAGGAAATAAAATAATCTTTCCAAGGAGACACAATACGTACGTGCAAAAGAGAGCCAATCAAAAGACGATCAAGCACTATTGACCAAGGGAGTTACCACATTCAAGGTAGAAGGTAATTCACTTTATTTAAAGTTATTTATAAGCTAAAAATAAGAGGTATAAGGTTGTTTATAATTATTATTTTCTAAGGTTAAAAGTGAAACTATTTTGGAGGGACAAGAATTAATATTTGAAACCATAGAAATATGATTATTGCTATTAGAGAATTTTATGAATGAAATCTGGGTTGAAGAATTTGAAGGAATAATTTAAAGTTTTGTAATTTGATTATTTGCATTTACAAAATAAATCAAAATATTTGCCATTTGATTAGATTGGAGAAATAAGGATTTTTATATCAAATTAAATTAATAAAATTTGCAAATATATTTTTATGAAATTTTGAAATTTCTAAGTTTGGAGTTATAAGGAATTCAACAACATAAAATTGAAAAATTTAGAATTAAAAAAATTGCATTTTTGATATTAGGGAGATATAAGGTTATCAACTTTAATTTGAAAGTTGTTCTTAGTCAATCTCAAAGGTTTAAAGTTTTAAAGAAATATTACTTTAAAAATGGGGCTATGAAGAAGCTTATTAAGTATACTGGATTCAAGGAATCAAAATGGTTTAGAGACATACTTGAATCTATAAGTGATCTAAAGGAAGATACAATTAGAAGAGAAGAACCAATATGGCTTAGAAATACTTCTGAGAACTTATAAACTAGTAGTTTGGTAAAAGTAGATTCTATAGAGTTATCCTCTAATAACTTGATAAAAGGAATTGATGACATCTATATTAATGAAGATACTGAGAATACAATCAAGAACCATACACAAATGATAGAAAATAATGTTGATCAGAAATATGCCTTACAGGATTATGATAGATGCAAATATAGAATAGCTTTAATTATACATAGATGGTTTGGCTATTTTATCTTTTTTTTTTTGGTTATTTAAATATGGGTTTTTATCAAGGATCCCAAAACTTGATTACATTGAAACATGAATACATCAAAATGAAGACGTCCAAGGAAGGACAACATGATAAGCTTAAGGAAAGCCAAAAGTAACCAAGACAGGAAAGCGCCAGAGGAAATCACAAAGAATGACGCAAAGGAGGTAAGATCAGGATAGAAGCCAGGAAAACTGCGCAGGAAAGGAAAGCCTGCCAGAACAACAAAATTGAAAATTTAGGTGCCAAGCATGAAATTTGAAGCATTTCAAGGATGGGAAAAAGCGCCAAACCGCCCAATCTACCAAAATATAATTTGAAACTTCCCACAGGCAGGAAAAGGACACGAGTGCTAAAATTTAAAATTTGAATCCTCCCAAGGGTGGGAAAACCAGAAACCACCCTTGGGAAACCATAAACTGAAAGAATACTACTTCCCACGTAGGGGAAAACCAGTCTAAAATAGAACACCCACCCTAAACAAATGGGTGGAGAAAAGGAACATAAATACTGCAAAACCCACCAAAACAGGGATGGGGAACACCTAGGGATAGCAAAGGATCACAAAAATAGGACAAAAACCAATCCCTTGTACGCCTGAAAGATGAAGCAGTATAATGAGGAATTTTGTAGGCCATGAAATCCTCATGCAATGGAATAATAGCCTAAAATATGAAGAAACATATTAAGAAATTCTGCAGGCCACGAAATCCTCATGCAATGGAACAATAGCCTAAAATATGGTGCAGCAATGAATCAACATCAAGAGGAACTCCCCAGGCCACGTAGTCCTCAAGTAGAAAAAAAAGGAAGCATTCAAAAAAACTAACCCAGAAGAGGAAGCAACAACAGCATAATAGAACATCTGAAGGAAATAGATGATAAAGTTCCATAGGAACCCAAAAGGAAGGAGTCATGAGGAAGCTCGATTGCAGATGATAGAGCCCAAACAAAAAGGAAGCAACCAGGAATCACAGACAACCTTCAACACCGCCAACGAACAACTTCAAAGACATAAATGAGGAAGTCTTGCAAGGATACAACATCAAGAAAAATAGAGAACCTCCCAGAAGCCACGAAAGAAACTGAACTCCCACTGGACCCACCACCTCGATCCCAAAGAGCAGAGTCATAGTAGAAAGCGCATGGTCCCCCTGAAACCAAAAGGATGCTATGCAAAACTGCTCATGAAGCCAAATTTCCTCAGACCCAACATTCCACAATTGAATATCCTCAAAGAGCAAATGTCAAGAAGACTTCCAAAAACAACCTGAGAAAAAAGGATAATTCAAGGAAAAACCCTGAATAATCCAAAAAACCCAAGAAAAGTCCTAGGGAAGAACCTAAAACCATCCCAAGACCCAAAAACTGAAATAAAATGGTAGAACAATGGAACAATAATATTCCCACCATAGGGTAAGGAAAGGGGTAGAACAATGAAACAATGATATCCCTCCCAAAGGAGATCATCTGCAACACCTTCCTGCCATGAAGGATGGAAAAAGGAGGTGCCAGGGAAGCAAGGATAGGATCAGGGACCTAGGATAGGGATGAGGAAGAGTTGCAAGAAAGTGGAACATGAATTCCATAGGAAGTCTCCTGTAGAGCCCCCCTCTTGGATAACCCCAATGGTTTGACTATTTTATCAAGGAAATGGATGAACTTGATTTTTCCAAGTCAAATAAAAAATAAGTTGGGACATTCTCATGATGTACTTATTATGGAGGAAAAACTCATTCATCCTTCTTCTATTACTATAAAGACAAGTACTGTAAAATATTTGAAGAAAAATTGATATTTAAATTAATAGGAAAATAGTGAGTTGAAGAAGACAAGAAAAGATAACATGAAGACTGAGCTAAAGGAAGAAGAAGAACCAAATCAAGTTGAATATCATTTGAAATATGAAGAACCACATTGAAGACTAAAGTCTTAAATAACCAAATAATGCAATACAGGGGGGTGTTAGAATATATTACATTATTTGGTACATCTTTAGATTAGGAAAGAGTGTCCTATATTAGAAGTTGAGTGTTTACTTTATGCAATGTAATAAATGCACAAGTATTATTAAAGTATACAAAGTATTTTGGTATTGTAAAGGTGCATAGTTTTCCATGTGCACATAGTCCATTAAATAGAAAGTTGGAGAGTATCTAGAAGAGTGAAGGCCAATAGTGCTCCATATGAAGAGTCACTTTACATCCTATATGTATGGGATATGACATGTTTTGTAATATGGAAGTATGGATACTTGAGATCTTGATTCAATAGAGATACAATTTCATGAGCATTTATTAATGGCAATTTTATGAGTTATAGTTGAAGTTATTTTTGAGTTTTATACTTTTAGAATATTGTCATTATCATATATTTCATATTGCAACTTTATTTTGATCTTTTGGTTAATTTTATCTTAAATATTAAGCTTCAAAATATCACACTTCCTAGGACTGAGCAACCCCTAATTTGTCCAAATCATTTATCTTCCTTTGTAAGCAATGGTCCCTATTGAGTTAGCATCAACTATCACAAGGATTACTTCAATTGATCAAGTTTAAACCACTTGGATCGAGAAGGATCCTAACCTTGCTTGGTAACCCTAAATAGGTTGCATCCCTAGGTGAGTACTCTTATTTTTTATATCAATCAATTGGTCTATTTCTATAGGTTCCAATTGAGTTTGGTCTATATATTTCAGATGTCATACTACCATAGGCTCTAATAGGGGAGGATGGTAGGATTTTAGGAATTCTACATGGAAAATTAGATGCATCCCCAAGTAAGGTAGCAAGTAAAAAATAAAGGTATTCTCACCTTCCTAGAACTGAATGGTGTAAGGACCACAATATAGTAGTTTGATATTTTGATGTGATCTAGAAAAGTGTTCCCTCTTTAGATGGAGCCAAATCTTATCTTCAACCTAAATGTGTGTTGATTTCTATACTAATCATGGTGTATTTAAACTTATATTATTGGTGTTGCAAATATCTTAGACCTAAATTTGTTTGTCCTACACTTGTTATAGAAATATGTTAGCCTTGTCTACCTCTTTGACTTGAGCCAGTGTCATGGTACTAGTTGTTATGTGGAAGGAAATGTTCCATGGATGATAGGATAGAATCTAAAACATTCTTGAAAAGGATTATGACCTATAGAAAAATGCAGATCCATGTTGTAGGAAAGTTGGATGTATGTTATACTCACCCATATACATGGGTGGTGATGGTTGTATATTCAAATAAGATGCATGAATATTTAATTCACCACTTTTATCTATCCATTTATTTGTGGATGGAAGGTTCTAGAATGCTTAAGCTTAGAATTTGATTGGTTTCAAAGATGGTGCCATAAGTTGTTGATGAAGATGAAGTCTTTGGTTGAGAAAATAAAACTTGGTAGGCCAAAGTGAACCCAAACCTATGCAAAGAAAAAGTAATTTATCTCAATAGAATATATAATTTTCTTATATATTTCCATTATAGCCATATTGTTAATATTTTTGATGACCAGAAATATGAACTTATGTTGGAACTTGGTGGTAGGAAACATTAAAACAAAGTTTTTATTGAGGGATTTCCAAGGTCTAGAAGAAAATTGCAATAATGTGTAGAGCCCCAATTTCATGTTTTTTAGTTCTGAAATATAGTGTGTAAAAGAATCGACATAGTGATACATCTTTGGGCACATGTGGGACTAGTGGAAACACTATTGTAGCACCACAAATATCTTGTTGATATTGAAGTGTCCACCTACCTTGGAGTAGTGAGACTCCTAGATCAACAACTAGCATGGTATACCATATGGTATATAGATACTCAAAATATTGTACATCAACCCTACCTAGAGGTGGTATTTAGGCTTTGACTTACTCTATGTGTAGGTAGATGACAACAAAGTCAATTTCTAAAGGGTTTAGTTCCTACTATCATGGGCACCGTAACTTTTGTCATCAAGAAAAATCAATAGTGTTTGTATCAATGGATGACTTAGCTAATTTGCTACTTGGTTCTCTTTTTAATTGGGATATTTTTCACAATGTGGAATGGCTATAGGCAAGTCATCCACTTCATGTGTCTGACATTTTCTATCCTACTTTAAGAACACAAAAATTACAAAGGTCTATGATAAAAATGAACAATGGTTTTCTTACCCATGATGTAAATGATATACAACTTCTTCTCATAGGTTGAGTAGCATCAAGTTGTGTCAGAGAGATCCTAAGAATGTTATTCCATCATATACCTATTTTATATTAGGAAGGCATCAAGTGCATAGGTAGGTGCATCAATCTCTAGCTTAAATATCTAAGTGATTTCTAGAATGGTTAGCATTGGTTCTAAACAAAGGCACTATTTTAGCTCCTTAAACATCTACTATTGTTGTAAAGTCTAATGGAAATTTACCTTATCATGTATGACCTAATTCAAATGCCATGAAACATGTGAAACAACCAAGATAAACATGTGGTCAAAGTTGGAAGGGTCAAGGAAAATTTTAAGTTTTGTTAGGTTCTTGGGTATTGGCCACTCCTAGATGATGTGGATCTTTTCTTGACCTACACATTTGCATTTTTTATTAATGATATAGCCTATGTATGAGATTTTTGTGATGCTAAAGGTACACTTGCCATAGTTAGCATAAATATTATGATAGCATAAAGTGTTTAAAACTTAACACACATGTTTCAAATGCTCTTCCCATGCTCAATTGAATATGAGGATGCCATCCAAGTAGACAATAACAAAGGAGCCTATTAATGGTCACAACACATTGCTCATTAGGTGCATGAATTTCCTTAGAGCATTGATCAAGCTAAAATGCATAACCAACCACTCATACATTCCTTCTCGATTCTTGAAGGTTGTCTTCTATATGTCCATGGGGTTGATTGATATTTATTGATAACCTAATTTGAGGTTAATATTGGTAAAGTATTGATCCCTCTAGAGCTAGTCTAATATATTATCAATGCACTACAATGGATACTCTTTACTATGATATTTATTCAATGTCCTATAGTCAATATATAGACACCATGCCCCATACTCCTTTAGTATGAGCACAATGGAACTTTTGCATGGTGATCAATTTTCTTGAATCTTTTACTAATTAATCAATTCCTATATTTTGTGTTGGATCTCATGTTTTTCTTAGACTGAAAGATGATACAAAGTGTTGTTAGAAAGAGTTGATCAAGGTATTAGATAAATTTGATGCTTTATTGTAACATCCCCATTATTTGATCTTTTATTGGAAGAATATGATGCTACTGTAAGTGTTTGTAATTGCAGGAACATGTCTTCACTCCATAGCAGATAAGGTGAATACCACCCCCTGGTAGAGACAGAGGTTGAGGGCATCAGGTAAGGTGGAATATGATGTCGTGCCTCGTGCATCTTGGCTCGTGGGTACATGAAAGCCCACTGTAAAACTTCATATAGGTCATACTACCTGTTGCTGCATTTTGTGCATATGTGTGGTTGCATAAGTTCTTTATGTTGGAAGGAACTGATTTTCTTTATTTTAAAATAATAATAATAATAAATAAATAAATATAATAATAAATATATATTAGATATAATAAAAAATATATATAAAGAGAAATTATTACATAATTAAAAAATATATATATAAATAAAATATTATGGATATTAAATTAAAATATCATTAAAATTATTATATAATAATAATGTAAAATGCTTATAGCTTGTTTAAAAAATTATAGCTAGACACCATCTAAAACAAACTATACATATGTTGATTATTTGAATAATACTTACTATCATCGGATTATGTAAGCTATCACACCTGGCTATAATATAAGTAAACTTTTGCATGCTTGCTTCTTAGATGTCACCAAGTGAAAACTTGTAGGTTCTTATATAAGGAATAAGGTATGGGGTTCATAGAAGTGTGGAGTAAGCAGAGAGAATAATCTAAAAATCAAAGTTGTGTTGTGCATTTTGAATTGGAGCTCATTGTTTGTGGCTAATTGGTAGGTTTACACTGTGCGAGTTAGGCCTATAAGTGAATCCATATTGCTTACTCTATTATTATTAATTAATATATAAATATGTGGTTGGACCTGTCTTGTTACTCTGCAAGTTGAATATTTTATTTGTATGATTAGTTACCAAGTAGATGTTGATAGAATAATATATAAAAAAACTTCTGTGTAATTAGCATGTATCCTGGTCTTGTGGAAAGAGTTTCCCCTATGTTTAAGAACGTGCTTGTAACTATCAATATGAAGCGTGAATCTTAGAATATTCCACTATGTTTGCATATAGATAAATGCATGCATTGTAGGGCCAAGACTGACCCAATTGAACCCTTCAACTATTCTGTATTTATATGTTGGGTGGATTCTGGAGGCAACACCATTGAATGTGGACACTTGGAGCGTTGCTATAGTATTTGGTAGCTACAGTGTGGAAGGACTCTTGGAAATGATAATAAACATAAAACTTATTTATATATACCGCTATGGTGAAGGCTTGTCGCTTGCTGTAGCCGAGCCAAACAAGATAACGATGAATCTATTTCTTGAAAGAATGTGCCTAAATTAAATTTAAAATTTTCATTTTCAATTCGATTTCCAGTGTCGATGTTTTCATTAGGGCTAAATCTTAATTGCTTACTAAGTATGATCGAAATATGACTATTGTACGTAATGTGTTAAAATAGATAGCTTAAGCTTACGAAATTGAATCCATGATAATAGACTAATAGATGTTGCAGGGTATTAGGAGAGTTTTATAAAATCTAAAGAAGTCAAAATTTGGAAACAAAATGGTAGTGTTTAGTCTATGTAAATGAAATCCTTTAATAAGGTATAACGACAATTTTATATATTTTCATGTGAGTAAGGTATTTTGTATGCTTAGTTTATATTATTCATTGGTAGGATTAGGATGAATAACTTTTAAACACGACTACCAGATTGTTGGAATCCACATTATGGTTTACCATAAAATTTAGCTTGAAAATTTATTATGGGTATGACTTCATAAATGATATTAGGTGCCCTTGCTATGGAGATAGTTGAGCGTAACAATTTTCTACCTAAGGTCGCGGTAGACTTAGAATCGTCTGGCTTCCTCACGCAAGTAAAAGACTCAAACGTTTAGTGGCGGACGAAAGCTTTGAAGGCTGCTCAAAATAATATATAGTAAACCTTTAAATGCATAACTTTTTTAATCTTCAAAACTTACTCATAGTCGTAGTGTTCCTTAAGAAAACTAATTGAAGGTTCTTAACTAAGGTATTATGCATATCATGCCATCACCTTGTGGGAAAATTATTTTTTAGATTCTGAAACTTTTCGGGTACTACGCAGAACATGACCTGTGAGAAGCCTATGAAATGAAGTACTTAGAATAAATCAATCGAAAACCTAAGTTTCAAATTTTCCACCTATTAATCAGTTAATGCAACTAGATGTCATTGTGATTGCACCCAAAAATAGGTTACAACATAGACCTTAGGCGTGTTGGAAAATCACATCTATCAAAGCTTTCTACCTTCAGAAAAAAACCTATGTTTGGTAGAATGTCTCTTTCAATCGAAGGGTTACCATATTAGATAGATAGTTGGGCTAAGAAGCATTAATGTTATGGTATTGAGGCTCCTGAGATTATGAGCTATTATCAAATAAGACGTTTTGGGTATAGCATATTCCTAACAATACATGAATATTTGACTTTTCAATACATCTTCTCTAAAAGTGCATGTTAAGCATTTGTATGATGAGCTGGTAGATTCTATTCTATTAGATAGTTAGTTTATAGATTTAAAATATTGTCAATTCATAGTATGTTTCTCTATGCACATATGTATGGTCATTTTGTATTCTTATTAAGGCATACATATGTTAGAAATTTACGAGCAAATAGTATATATATATAGCTTTTCTTTAAACTGTGGAAGTTATGTGAATAGAAAAGTTATATGTTAGTGTACATATATATATATAAAACTAGAATATTTTGATTTGAAGAACATTTACTTTAGAAATAATTGAAAGGTTAACGATACTATGTGCAATTATATTCTTAATAAGCTTCCATGGAACTTTTGTTTAGTAAACTGATTAAATTAATATCAAATATAACAAAATAAACCTTTAATGTAAAGTTTGGATCATTGTTTAATTAAAGTCTTATATTGCTTACTTTATGATTAAATAGTAATATTATGTTCTTTATCCTTATTTAATAAGAAGACATGCTTATAAAGTAATTATTAAGATCTAAAAATGAGAACTAAACCTTTGAAACCTAAGTGTTGAAAATAAATCATTGGAAAGGGTGTTGTTGGATATATGTGCAAGTAGCTCCTTCTATTTGAAGATGACCAAATTCAGTGCTTATCGAGAAATATAGCACTCACCCAACACCTTTAGTTCGGTTCGCAGTGGCGACTAATGTGATTCAGTGGTAGTCGTTCTCCAACAAACATAAAATGGATGGAGGTCCTACGCTGTTGAGAGTAACAAACTATGGAATGGAACTCCATTCTAAACTACCATATGAGTAGTACATGAGCCTACTCCAATTGCAGAATTACCAACAGGACTCATGGCTAGGGGGCTAGTCCATGAGGTTGGAAGGTCCAGTGGTAGATGGTATGGGTAGCATTACCATCAACTGGAGCTTGGTCTAAGACATATGGTCCAAAAGCCATGTGATGGTAGACCTTGATTAAACCTTAGTTGAAGGTCGATGATCAAGCACTAGCATAGTTATGCTAGCCCAAAGCATGAATCTTTAGGAATTGACAGGTCAGTGGACCAATAGGGACAAGAGTGGGATTGTGAATCCAAGTCCACCATGCTTTGAGATAGGGAATTAGTGCGTCCACCCTTCTAGGTGTTATGGGCCCTAGAAGGGCAACCCCATGCCAAGATCAAGGAAACTTAAGAAAGGAGTAAGGATATTTTAGATGGTAACCTATCACAGGAAGTTGGCCGATCTCGAGCATTTAAGATACCATATGCAGTGGTAAATAATCTTGAAGTGTGATCACCTATGTCAAAGTACTAATACAAGTTGGGTATGCTTACATCAAAGTGTGATATATATATATATATATATATATATATATATATATATATATATATAAATTCATCAAAATTTTGAATTTGTATTTTGACAACCAGGTGAGTAGACCCGGGTTGTTACAACTAGTATCAGAGCCTAGGTTGAGAAACCCTAGGCTATAAAGCATGAATTGTTGTTTTAACATAACTCTTTTATTATCAAGATGGCGGGGACCTCAAGAAGGGTAAATATGAAAGAGGAAGTTGTAGAACATCCAAGGAAGGTGCTAAGATGACTCATGAGAGAGTAAAAAATAGTGCAAACTATCAAAGTACCTCAACGTGTAGTCAAAAAATAAAAAGAGCTAGTAGCTACAAAAGCTACCCAAAATAATGAAAATATAACAAGGATGATTCAGTTAATGCAAGAGAAACTGAATAAACAATGAGAATATATGGAGATCCAAAGGGCTTAGATGAGTGAGCAAATGTATCAACAGAGGGCACAAATGGCCTAGCAATAGGAAATAACTACTCAGCAGCAAAAAGTCATTAACAGTCTAGCTAAGAATAAGAAAGCTTAAATAGTGAGCAAGTTTTCGAAAGGGTCCTCAAGAATAAAAGTCAGTGTAGAATTATAGAAAGAAATTAAGAAATTGGATACATCAAAATTTTATGGTAAAGGAGATGGTGAAACAGTCGTCAATTGTATAAATGAAGCTGAAGGGTATTTCTCAATCCAGCCCCTTTTTTCATAATCCAAAACAACTTGGGTTGTGGCACACTTAGAAGGTCCGGCCAGAGATTGGTGGACCACCCATAAGAAAGTTACTCAAAAAGAAGCTACTAAAATTCCATGGGAATAATTTGAAAGGGAATTTAAGGATCATTTCCTCATGCCACAATTTTATATAAAAAAATACGGATAATTCACCAACTTACGCCAAGGCAACATGACTGTAATAGAATACTACCAAAGATTTGTTCAACTATTGAAGTATGCTCCAGAATACGATAAGCATGAAGAATTTAAAGCTCAAAAATTTGTAATGGGGCTACATCCCAAATATGGACAACCTGTTGGAAGGAAGGTACCTAAGACTTTGACAGTTGCTTATGATGTTGCCCGTTATGAGGAGGTAAGCCAAAAAAATGCAAAGGCTTATTATCAGCAAATTGAAAAAGAGGATTCCAAGAAAATAATATACCCGAAGCAGGAAAAGGGTAGATATCTGCATAAGAAATTTAGAGATGGTGGTTGATATAGAAATGAAAACAGAAATAGGGAAAAATTTCAAGGAAACAAGGGGCGGGCCGATAGAAGAAATAATCAAGAAAGAAGGAACAATAACCAATATTAGGGTAAAAATAGTAACCAAAACAAGGAAAGGAATAAACAGAAGAATGCGGGACCAAATGCATGCTACATGTGTGAAGCCTTAGATAATTATGCAAGACAATGCTCGCAAAGAGCTAACAAAAATAATCCTAGAGAAGAGATCCCACACAATATCTATGCTGCTACAGGTAAATCTAACCTTTTATGGCAAGCTACTCCATTTCTTATTAAATAAAAATTAGATAAGAAATATGTTCACATTTTAATCGATAGTGGTGCAACTAATAGTTTTATTTCCACTAGTATTTTGAGGGATATACCGGTTAAGCATGGGATCTTGGTAAAAGGGTGGCAAGTCGAGTATGGCTAAGGATAAATCTATATGATCAACCAATGCTTATTTGATCCTCAGATAGATATACCTCAGGGAAAGATTAACTGACACCTATATGTGACCCCCTTACATGCTTTTGATATAGTCCTAGGGGTAGATTGGTTAAAATCCCACAAAGCCCTATTGAATTTTGAAGAAAGGTGGTTGGATTTCATAGATGACTCTAATCGACGAATTTGAGTCTATTGTAATAGAGCATCTTTTGAACCTCACCTAATGACCACAATGCAAGTTAAAATATCCTTAAGGAAGGGATGTAAACTTTATGTGGTCAAGTTAAACAAGAAGGAAGAAACTGAGTCTAGCTCTGCTTTATTCCAACAGTATCCTATTTTGAATGAGTTTAGAGATGTATTTCCTAAAGATCTACCTGGAATTCCTTCGAAAAGGGAATTCAAATTCTCCATTGAGCTTTTTCTTGGAGCATATCCTATAGTTAGAACCTCGTACCGTATGACACCCCTTGAACTACAAAAACTCAAGATCCAATTGTAAGATATGCTAGAGAAAGGGTATATTAAACCTAGTGTCTCACCATAGGGAGCACCAACCCTATTTGTGAAGAAAAAGGATGGTTCTTTGAGACTCTGTATTGACTATAGGATGCTCAATAAAATGATAGTAAAGAACAAGTATCCCTTGCCTAGGATTGATGATATGTTTGATCAATTAAGAGGAGCTATGATATTTTTCAAAATTGACCTTAGGTCAAATTATCATCAACTGAGAATCAGGGAAGAGAATACATACAAAACTACCTTTAGAACTCATTATGGACATTATGAGTTCACAATGTTACTTTTTGGGTTAACAAATGCACCAGCTGCATTTATAAATTTGATGAATAGTGTGTTCAGGGAACAACTAGATCATTTTGTGTTGATATTTCTGGATGATATTTTGATTTACTCTCGAAATAAAGAAGAGCATGCCCAACATATGATAATAGTTTTGGAAATCTTTAGGAAAAACCAGTTGCATGGGAAATTTTCCAAGTGCAAGTTTTATACTCCACAAGTTTAGTATTTGGGATATATTATCTCAGCTGAAGGGGTGGATGTTGACCCTAAAAATATTGAAGCCATAGTAGACTGGCTAGCTCCCACCAATGCATCTAAAGTGAGAAGTTTTATGGGGATGAATGGATACTATGGGCGATTTGTTAAAAGATTTTCAAAAATGGCTTTTCCTATCATTAATTTGCAAAGGAAGGGAAAAACATTTAAGTGGACAGTTTAGTGCGAGGATGATTTCAGAATCCTTAAGGAAAATTTGATAACTGCACCCATACTATAGATACCTGACCCTAACAAATCCTTTACATTTTTTATTGATGCCTCTCTAGAAGGACAAGGTGATGTCTTGTTGTAGGATGAGGCAGTTGTAGCATATGAGTCCAGGAAGCTCAAGAAACATGAAATTAATTATGCAACTCATGATTTAGAGTTGGACGCTGAAGTTCATGCTATTAATATTTGGCAACACTATTTTTTGGAAAAACCATTTGAATTAAATATTGATCATCAAAATTTATGATATATTTTCACCTAGCCTTTGCTAAATGCTAAGAAACGGAGATGTATGGAGTTCTTGGCTGAATATAACTTTAAAATTGAATACATCAAAGGAAAGGAAAATAAACTGGCAGATACCTTCAGTCAAATAAGACACATATCTGCTCTCACAAAATGTTAGTATGGATTAAAGGAGCAAATTAAGGAAATGCAGAAAAATGATGAATTTTACAACCAATGTTGCACTAAGGTTGAGCAGAGACCCAATAAAAATCTAGATTTCATGATCAAAGAGGATATGGTATACTTTAGAAATCAAATAATAGTACCCAATGATGAAGGAATAAAAATAATAATTTTGCAGGAAGCCCATTGTGCTACATATTCTGCTCATCCAGGTGTAATAAAGATGAGGGAAACTTTAAAAAATGACTATTTCTGGTCTAGAATGAAGAATGATGTGGTTTAATTTATTGTGAGGTACCTGGAATGTCAGAAGATCAAAGCTGAGCATCAACATCCAGGAGGACAACTATATATATTTTATGTGCCAAAAAAGAAATGGCAAATGATTTCCATGGATTTTATATTTGGACTTCCCAAGACTCGATTCCAGCATGATGCAATTTTTGTAGTTGTGGACAAGTTGACTAAGGTGGCGCATTTTATACCAAGCAATATTCATGATGACGCTCCCACAATAGCATAAAATTTTACATAGGAAATCATGAGGTTGCATGGTTTTCCTAAAATAATTATCTCAGATAGAGATTTGAGATTCACTTTTAAAATTTGGTAAGCTTTACACTGAGCATGGGGCAAAAAGCTTAATATTAGCACAAACTATCATCCTGAGATGGATGGGCAGATCGAGAGGATCAATTAGGTGCTGGAAGATACGTTACACATGTATTGTATGGACCACCAAAGCAAGTGGGAAGATTATATCTTCTTGGTGGAATTTACATATAATAATAACTATCATACCATGTTGGGCATGGCCCCTTTTGAGGCCCTATATGGGCATAGGTGTAGGACACCATTAACATGGGATAATTTGGATGATCGAGAAGTGATCGATCCTAATGCTATTAAGAAAATGGAGGTCCAATTGAAAGAGATTTGCCAACAACTTCGTGAAGCCGCAGACCGTCAGAAGAGTTATGTTGACCTAAAACGAACACCTCGAGAGTTTGCAATTGGTGATAAGGTTTTCCTAAGATTCAAATTGACCAAAAGATCTATTAAGTATACCAAACTGAGCCCTAGATTTATCGGTCCATTTGAGATCATTGTCAAAATAAATCCCGTTGCTTACAATCTCGCCCTACCATAAAATTTGTCTAAAATCCATAGTGTTTTGCATGTGTCTCTTCCTCATAAATACATAGCTGATCCATATTATATTTTGGATGTTTCTCACTTGCAGACATCAGACCCGTAGCTCATTGAGGTTTGACCAGTCAAGATTTTGGGGTTCAGAACTAAACAATTAAGAAAAATAACAATCGAGTAGTGTAGGGTCCAGTGGGATCACTACTCAAAAAGAAATGTTACTTGGGAAGATGTAGCAGATATGAAACAACAATTTTCTTTCTTATTTGAAAATTGTTAGTTAAAGGAATTTGTTTAAAAACTACTTATCAAAAGATAATTTGAATATTGTTATGATTGTATTTGTGTATTTGGTATTTTGATACATATCTAAAATATTATGTGTTGTAATACTGAATGTGACTTTAAATTAATCCATGACTGTTTGCTTATGATCTGTTAATTTGAAACATGTAATGTTATAATGGCTAACATAGGGACTATGTTAAATTCTGGTGGGGAAGAATGTAACATCCCAATATTTGATCTTTTATTGGAAGAATGTGATGATATTGTAAGTGTTTGTAATTGCAGGAACAGGTCTTCACTCCATAGCAGATAAGGTGAATACCACCTCTTAGTGGAGACAAAGGTTGAAGGCATCAGGTAAGGTGGGATATGATGTCGTGCCTCCTACACCTTATCTCATGGGTACATGGAATCCCACTGTAAAAATTCATATAGTTCATATTGCCTGCTGCTGCATTTTGTGCATATGTGTGGTTGCATAAGTTCTTTATGTTGGAAGGAACTTATTTTATTTATTTTAAAAAATAACAATAATGAATAAATAAATATAATAATAAATATATATTACATATAATAAATAATATATATATATAAAGAAATTATTACATAATCAAATATATATATATATATATATATATATAATATGATGTATATTAAATTAAATTATCATTAAAATTATTATATAAAAATAATGTAAAATGTTTATAGCTTGTTTAAAAAATTATAGCTAAACACCATCTAAAACAAACTATACATATGTTGGATTATCCGAATAATACTTACTATCATCGAATTATGTAAGCTATCACACATGGCTATAATATAAGCAAACTTTTGCATGCTTGCTTCTTAGATGTCACCAAGAGAAAACCTATAGGTTCTTATATAAGGAATAAGGGACAGGGTTCACAAAAGTGTGGAGTAAGCAGAGAGAATAATCTGAAAATCAAAGTTGTGCTGTGCATTTTGAATTGGATCTTGTTGTCTATGGCTAATTGGCAGGTTTACACTGTGCGAGTTAGGCCTATAAGTGAATCTATCTTGCTTACTCTATTCTTATTAATTAATCTATAAATATGTGGTTGGACCTGCCTTGTTGCTCTGCAAGATAAATATTTTATCTGCATATGATTAGTTACCAAGTAGATGTTGATAGAAGAATATAAAAAATACTTTTGTGTAATAAGCATGTATTCTGGTCTAGTGAAAATAGTTTCCCCTGTGTTTAAGAATGTGCTTGTAACTATCAATGGGAAGCGTGAATCTTAGAATGTTGCATTGTGTTTGCACATAGATAAATGCATGCTTTGTAGGGCCAATACTGACCCAATTGAACCCTTCGACTATTTAATCTCTATCTGCTGGGTGGATTCTGGAGGCAACACCATTGAATGTGGATGCTTGGAGCATTGCTATGGTATTTGGTAGCTATAGTGTGGAAGGACTCTTGGAAATGATAATAAACATAAAACTTATTTTTATATATATATGCCACTATGGCGAAGGCTTGTCGCTTGTTGTAGCCGAGCCAAACAAGATAATGGTGAATCTATTTCTTGAAAGAATGTGCTTGAATTAAATTTAAATGTTTCATTTTCAATTAAATTTCCAGTGTTGATGTATTAATTAGGGCTAAATCTTCATTGCTTACTACGTATGATCAAAATAAGAGTATTGTGTGTAATTTTTTAAAATAGATAGCTTAATATTATGAGCATGAAGCCATGATAATAGACTAATAGATGTTGCAGGGTATTAGGAGAGTTTTTTAAAATCTAAAGACGTCAAAATTTGACAACGAAATGGTAGTGTTTAGTCTATGTAAATGAAATCCTTTAATAAGGTATAACAACAATTTTAGAAATTTTCATGTGAGTAAGGTATTTCGTATGCTTATTTTATATTATTTACTGTTAGGATTAGGATGAATAACTTTTTAAACATGGCTACCAGATTGTTGGAATCCAAATTATGGTTTGCCATAAAATTTATCTTGGAAATTTGTTATGGGCATGACTTCATAAATGATATTAGGTCCCCTTGTTGTGGATATAGTTGAGTGTAAAAACTTGCTACCTAGGGTCGCGATAGCCTCAGAATTGTCTGGCTTCCGCATGCAAGTAAAGACTCAAATGTTTAGTGGCTCGGATGGAAGCTTTGAAGGTCGATCAAAATAATATATAGTAAACCTTTAAATGCACAAATTTTTTTAAGCTTCAACACTTAATCATAGTCATAGTGTTCCTTAATAAAACTAATTGAAGGTTCTTAACTAATGTATCATGCATATCATTCCATCACCTTGTGGGAAAATTATTTCCTAGATTCTAAAAATTTTCGGGTACTATGTAGAACATGACCTATGAGAAGCCAATGAAATGAAGTACTTAGAATAAATCAATAGAAAACCTAAGTTCTAAATTTGCTGCCTATGTCTCGGTTAATGCAACTAGATGTCATTGTGGTCACACCCAAAAATAGGTTACAATATAGACCTTAGGCATGTTGGAAAATCACATCTATCAAAGCTTTCTACCTTTAGAAAAAACCTGTGTTCGGTAGAATGTCTCTTTCAATTGAAGGGTTACCATCTTAGATGGATAATTAGGCTAAGAAGCATTAATGTTATGGTATTGAGGCTCCTGAGATTATGAGCTATTATCAAATAAGACATTTTGGATATAGCATATTCCTAAAAATACATAAATATTTGGTTTTTCAATACATATTCTCTAAAAGTGCATGTTAAGCATTTGTATGATGAGCTGGTAGATTCTATTCTATTAGATAGTTAGTTTATAGATTTAAAATATTGTTAATTTATAGTATGTTTCCCTATGCGCATATGTATGGTCATTTTGTATTTTGTATTTTTTAAGCGAAAAACCCCTTGCGGGGCAACCTTGGTTTGAGAGACCATGAACATGGGGTTCTACACCGTCAAAGTCACCGGGAGTCGCACCCGACCCTGCTCGCACCAACATTATCAATTGGATTTTGGATATCCATTTTAACTTTTTGGTAGGGTGGAAATTTGAACTTGGGACCTCTCTTGGAGGATTTCCCTCTCCTCTCCAACTCACCTCCAACACCTGGGTTCATTTTATATTCTTATTAAGGCATACGTATGTTAGAAATTTATAGGCAAATAATATATATAACTTTTCTTTAAAATGTGGAAGTTACGTGAATCGAAAAGTTATATGTTAGTGTACATATAGAGATAGATATATAATAAATAAATAAATAAATAAATAAATATATATATATATATATATATATATATATATATATATATTAAACTAGAATATTTTTATTTGAAGAACATTTGCTTTAGAAAGAATTGAAAGGCTAACGATACTATGTGCAATTATATTATTAATAAGCTTCCATGGAACTTTTGTTTAGTAAAATGATTAAATTAATATCAAATATAAAAAAATAAACCTTTAATGTAAAGTTTGGAGCATTGTTTAATTAAAGTCTTATATTGCTTACTTTATGTTTAAAAAGTAATATTATGTTCTTTTTCCTTAGTTTATAAGAAGACATGCTTATAAAGTAATTATTAAGATCCAAAAACGAGAACTAAGCCTTTGAAACCTAAGTATTGAAAATAAATCATTGGAAAGGGTGTTGTTGGATATATGTGCAAGTAGCTCCTTCCATCTGAAGATGACCAAATTTAGTGCTTATCGAGAAGGATAGCACTCACCCAACACCTTTAGTTCGTAGTGGCGACTAATATGATTCGGTGGTAGTCGTTCTCTAGAAAATATAAAATGGATGGAGGTCATGCGCTATTGAGAGTAACAAACAACGAAATAGGATGCCATTCCAAACTACCATACGAGTAGTACGTGAGGATGCTCATGAGCCTATTCCAATTGCAGAATTACCAACAAGACTCATGGCTAGGGGGCTAGTCCATGAGGTTGTAAGGTCCAGTTGTAGATGGTATGGGTAGCATTACCATCAACTGGAGCTTGGTCTGAGACATCTGGTCCGAAATCCATGTGATGGCAAACCCTGATTAAACCTTAGTTGAAGGTCGATGATCAGGCACTAGCATAGTTACGCTAGCACAAGGTATGAATATTTAGGAATTGATAGTTCAGTGGACCCATAAGGACAAGAGTAGGATTGTGAATCCAGGTCCACCATGCTTTGAGCCAGGGAATTAGTGCATCCATCCTTCCAGGTGTTATGGACCCTATAAGGGCAACCCCATGCCAAGATCAAGGAAACTCGAGAAATAAGTAAGGATATTTTATATGGCAACCTATCATGGGAAGTTGGCTGGTCTCGAGCACTTAAGATACCATCTGCAGTGGTAAATAATCTTGAAGTGTGATCACCTATGCCAAAGTACTAATTCTAGTTGGGTATGCTTACATCAAAGTGTGATATTTATGTCTGAATTCACCAAAATTTTAAATTTATGTTTTGACAACCAGTGAGTAGACCTAGGTTGTTACATTTATTGAGGAGTGCAATGAGACTCCCTTAGGATCCTAAAAAACATTTGAATATGGATGTATCAAGGTGTCCATTTGTTGGGGTTGTGCAAAATAATTCGTAGTTGGTGTGATAAGGGTGAACTTCTTGGCACTATGGTTCTCTCGTAGAACCATCATCAAAATAAACTTATTGGTGTGAGAAATGATTTTCTTATGTTGCTTTTCCAAAACAAAAGTTACCTTCTTTTGGGGTTGGCAATGGCCCATTAATATTTGGGACAAGCACAATGGGACTGTCCTATGGTGATGAGATTTTTTAATCTTTCCCTAATCAATCATATATTGTATCTAGTGTTAGGTTTTAATATTTTCTCATATTGATACATGATATAATAGGTTATTAGGAATATCTAACCTAGGGATCATATCAATCTAATGCTTCACTATGATTTTACTCACTTTCCTATAGTCAATACATAGACACCATGTCCTATCCGTCTCTTGCACAAGCACAATGGAACTATCGCATGGTGATAAGATTTTTCAAATATTCCCTTGAATAATCAACTCTTGTATCTTGTGTTGGACCTCATCATTTTCTTAGACTAATAGGCGATATAAAGAATTTTTAGAAAGATATGATCCAAGGATCAAATCAATATGATGCTTTCATTGAGCAATGAAATGAGACTATCTTAGGATCCTAAAAATATCAAAATATGGATGAATCAGGGTGTCAATTTGTAGTTGGTGAGACAAGGGTCAACTTCTTGACACTCTAGTTATCTGGTTGAACCACCAACAAAGTAAACTTCTTGGTGTGAGAAATGAGTTTCTTACATTGATTTACTAAAACCAAAGTTACCTTCTTCTAGGGTAGGTAAGTTGATATCTAATATTTCATCTCTCCAATTCACATGGACTATTGTTGTGAATAATATTGATAAATCACATAGAAATTAAGGAGGTAAGTTCCTATGAGGACATCATAGATATCCAATGATACCATGCCTAAGGTGATTGAGTTGCACATTCACTTGATGCCATACTTGAGGGTTCATTGGTGTTGAACCTTAATGACCTTACCTAGGTGAAATCAACCAAAAGAGTAAATAAAGAAGCTTGACTGTCTCCTATGCTATTATGTTATTCTAGATCTAGGTTTCAATGATGAAACAGAGAGACTTAACCTTTACTCAACATTGAGTGTAAAAAATACATCCTCTTTCTTCAGAGGGGTTTAACATAAAATTATTACATGTATATTGAGATATTTTGCTTAGGAACATGGCATGTGCATTTTGTTATTTTTTGATTAAGAGGAACGACCATTCATGTCTAGATGAACCACCAATGTTTACACTTTGCATCACTATGAGTGTGATTCTTGTGGTGATTGCAACATTTGCTGGTTGTCATATGCTTTCTTGTATCTTAAGTCGGTGGAGGATTTTGGGTCTAAGATAACCCTATGGATCCCTTGGGTGCTAATAACATATGAGGATGAGCAATTGATGGTTTTGGCTTTGGAATTTATGTTTTATATGGGGCTATCATTGAGCCTTTCAATTTAGCTCATGATCTCTCTTTTGTATTATAAAGTAGAATGTGTGCACCAAGAAGCCTACTTGATGGAACTACATATCTAAATTAAGGTGATACTACAAGCTAATTATATTCTTTAGGACTTGATACTTTAATCATTGTCGATGTGTAGGAAACTTAAATGTCTATTGAACTACTTAGTGTTTTACTTGATAGACCAGTTCCTATATTGAAACAATTGCTAAAATCACGTCTTCATATTGGTGCAAGGGGTAGAACCTCTTGCATACTAATTTTATGAAGGTTGCTTAAGTTGTGATAATGTCTTCTTCCTTTGCAAGATTATTGCTAGTGATTGGCCACCAATAGGTAAGAATTATGATACCACAAAAGCAATCTTGCTAGAGTCTGAGAATCACTTAGCAACACAATAGACCTCAAGCTATTGAAGCTAAGTACCCAATTGTGTGTAACTAGATTGGGAGGGAAAATTTAGGCTAGATTAGCTTATTTACTTTGTAATTCAGTTGTTGTCTAGAGCAGAGAGCAACTACAACTAATCGAAAGGAAAGTTCTATGGATTGTGTATGTTGTACAAAAAATTAGGCACTATTTTCTAGCCAATCCTTTCACCTTTTATTTCAATCATTGGGCATTATTATATTTGATCAATAAACCAATCATTCATGGATGAGTTAGTAGGTGGATTATTACATTACATAATTTTATATTTTGGATAGTGATCAAACCCGAACAAAAATAGGTAATAACGGATCAACTATCAAGTATCTGCTTAGAATATATAGTAGGAGTGTGACACTCAATTATTTATTGTAAGTGATATACCATCATGGTATAATTTATAGGAGAATATATATCCATAGGGGAACTTCCAAAGGAGATATTAACAACAAAAAGGAGAATTATTATTATAGATTTGGCACATTTTTGGTTGATAGTAGGATTGTTATCTAAGATGTGACTTGATGGAATGTTAAGGAGATGTATAATGGAGGAGTAAGTTAGGGTAAAATTGAAATAAACTCATGAAGGATTGGCTAGAGGGCATATGGGACTAGATGCGACCACAAGGAAGGTGCTTCTGGTAGGGCTATTATGGAACACACTCTATCATGATGTGAAAGAATTTATGAAATCATGTGATATGTGCCAGATATTAGGGAAGCCATTACGAAGGGACTTCATGCCATTTAATCCATATAAACCATAGTAATTATTCAAAATATGGGACTTGGATTTTATTGCACCTATAGGGATAACCCAGAGGAGAAAGTGTTGGTACATAGTAGTGAAAACCAAATATCTAACAAAATGGGTATAGGCAAGGGCACTATAAGATAATTCAACATAGAGTACAACTCAATTTTTGTGTGAACAAGTGATTACTAGATTTGGGATTCCACTACAATTGATAAGTGATAGAGGAGGTCACTTTGTAAATAATGTAATGAAGAAGCTGACAACTGAGTTCAAGATTTTGTGTTCATTGTCAAGTCTAAGAGCAAATGGATAGATAAAGGCGACTAATAAAATATTGGTTTTAATAATGTATAAGACTTGTAGAATAGAAGAAACGAGTTGGAAGAAGTTACCATCAATCCTAAGGGTGTACATGATGAAATTTAAGCCAATAAAAGAGTATTCCATTGTATGTATGAGTAGGAGGTAGTAGTTCCAGTGGAATTCCTAGTATCGAGTTTGAGGGTAGTGGTAGAGAACTGTTTAGGAGACTAGGAGATCCTAGATAAGCTAGTGGCACTAGTTCAACTAGAGGAGAAGCAAGTTATGGGACAATGAGTGATAGAAGTATCCCAACAAAGAAGAAAGTAATGGCATGATAAGCACCAAAATAATATGGAATCAAAACTAGGAGATTTAGTGTTAAGATATAATAGAAAATGAGAGATCAAACCAAGAAATTTGAAAACATTATGGCTTGGACCCTTTCAAGTGGTAGAATTGATGGATTATGACATTATTATTTTTAAGAAACTATATTGGACTATGATTCCCAACATAGTAAATGGATCAATATTGAAACCTTATAGAGTGAAAGAACAATGTTTGTATATTCATAGGGATAATATGGAAAGACTGCACAAAAGAGCATGATAGCAAAGAGCATATCTCACACAAGGGGAATCAATCCAAACTAATTAGAAATACCAAGACGTGGAAGGTGATATGGGACTAAGAAGGATATTTATAGAGGAATAAGAAGTACAACCAATAATAGAGTAGCAAGAATTAGTACCTCACTCGAATGAACGAAAAATAGTAAGGGTGCATGTACGATTCCCAAATAGAACTAAATATTATGAGCAATATAAGTTTATTCTTAAAAATAGAAGAATATTGGGGAATGAATAATTGGCATAATTAAGTTTGTTATCTCAAATTTTGTTCTTACCAAAAATAATGTGAGATGAAACACAAAGGTTGTAAGAAGAATATGAAACTTTGTGTAGATATAAAGCAAGGATGAGGGTGCATATTATCTAGGAATTGGATGATACAATGTAAAGGTTGAATTAACGAGAAATTAGAAGGTGGCAAGAGCAAGAAAATGAACTAGAAATACAAAGAATAGTTGAAGAAATATCAAGGCAAGAGGAAAGGTGACGAGAGGAACCTAAATATCTTGCACAATATCGACTAAGTAGGAAATAAGTTGTCGATATATTATGGAGGGATGTTATGGAAGCATCAAAACCTTTAGAAGACAAAGGAAGAAATTGGGTGATGGATAAAGTAGTGATAACCTCCCTCCAATTAATATTTGAAGAGATAGTTCAAGTTCTTAATCTGACCTCTTGAGAATATATAGGGAACCAAAAATCCATCTTGAAACACAAAGGCATCTTGAAGAAGATAATTGTCATATGACTGATCATTCTCTTATTTTCAATTTTTTGTTTGAGAATTTTGTACTTTATTTTCTTCTAAATTATTTCTACAACTATGCTCCTCAACATTCTCCCATGCTCAAGAAAATTCCAAGTGCTCTAAGTTTGGTAAAGATGATGTTGGATGGGGAAGGAATCCTTTATAGAAATTTTCTTTCTTACCTCACATATCTGCCACCTTTGTTTCTATTCCATGTATTTATGACCCCATGCTCATTAGGTTATGATAGGAACCTCACCACCTTGCACAATCAATTCTTCTCACTTGTAAAGTCTTCTTTAAAATATCTTCATTCATCCCAAGACAAATTAATTCCCTTCACATTATGGATCAATATTTTGTGTTAGTCTCTTTTGTTTCAACTAAGACTGAGGTGGAGGTTATCTCGACACTTGATGCATCTATTTGCAGACAAGAGCATTAATTCCACATCATAGGTCTACTTGGAGGGAAAACTGACCATTTTCTTTTCATAGTTGGTCATTTGTGAAGTCTCTTGATTAGCTCTCCAACATTGATCCTTTTCTCAAATAGTCACCCTGAATTTAAATATTGTCCATTGGTTGGCTCAATCAGGTGGCTTTCATAAATGCGTATCACCATTTTGACACCTTTAATGGATGTTATAATCTTTATCCAATTTGGAAATCAGCAGTTGATATTGCCTTTGCACAGATGTAAGCTGCTAATTTGGATTGTTAGAGACTTGGATTTCTTCTTATGTCAAAAATTTCCTATTGTGTTGGCAACCATTGATTTTAAAAATCTTATCTTTCTTTTAGCAGATCTTCCATATTGGTGTGAAATAATCCTGGGATACTTTCATACAATCTTTGTCGAAGGTTTTTGAAAATGGTATGAGCTATAGTTCAACCCATCTAGTAGCAACATCTAGTATAGTCTAATTATTCTAAAAGGATTTTAATCTTGCATACAAAAATGCAAAAATAAAAATTCTTATATATATATATATATATATATATATATATATATTATGTACATGACCCTTATTGGGTTAGGATCATGATTCCACTTTAGCTTTATCCCATGCCTATAGATCCATATGTTTTAGGAGGATTTGGATCCCTAAATTTGGTCATCCATTGGTCCATTTGATCATTTGGGATAAAGGAGTCCACTTCATCAATAATTTTTTTAGACATATGTGCTAAGCCACTCTTCTTTGGATATCAAAATTTTTTATCAATGAAATGCATTCCTTTATCCTAGATGATTAAATTTTGGTTACCCATTGGCCCATTTGATCATCTGGACTAAATCTGATTAGGGGTTAGCCCAGATGTCTACAAGTTTTCAACGTGATGTAAATAGAGTGGCTCAGATAATTTTTTTATCCTGGTTTTATATCGAGTCCTCAAGACCATGAGGGACTAGTACAAGTACAAGTATCCTCCTAGCTTAGCAATAAAGTATCTCAATAAGAATATTCCAAAAGATGTAGGGAGAAAAATTATCACTATATCTTGTCATAGTCAATCTTGGAAAAGCACACAAAGTGAATGAAAGTTCTACCACCCCCAATATTTTGATCACACTATCATCAAATTGCACCACCCTCTTGTTTATAGGTCGATAGTCCATACCTAACACATATTTCGCTCCTTTCAACATGGCTCAAGTGCTTGTTATTGGATTTTTAAGCCTTACTACCACAAAATATCATAGGTTATATCAACAATATTACATAGGTTCCAAATATATAAGAGCCACAATATAAAATCTCAAATATAATCAAATAATGAGTAGGAATATATGAGCAAATTAATATGTATATCAAGGATTATAATAAATCAAATAAAATTTATTTATATACTAAAATATAAATTTAAATAGCCTAAATCATTTATGTACTATGCATAAAGAACAACTTACAATATTAATTGCTCAAAATGTATACAAGATTTATTGCTCCTCTTTTACAACTTGAATCTTTACAGTAATTGATTGAATTTGATTGCTTTTATATGGAGCATTATCTCCATCATATAGCAATAGTAATGCTACTCTTCAAGTACTTGACTATTGCTCTTCATATGCCTAGTCTCATGAATCTTGGATTATCAACTTGCCACTTGCATACTTGATGGACACTTGACTCTAGACACTTGCACACATGATTCTTGCACTTCTACATGCACTCCTAGTCTAAGACACTTGTGCACATATTTATATTATATATTTACACTCTTATATACAAGACACTTGTGCACATTTAATAAACCTACACTTGCACTCAAACTTACATGACACTCGTGCATTTCCTGCTTGTAACACTTTTACATGATAGTTGTGCATTTCCTACACATTCACACTTACATAAAAAGGGAAAATATAAATCACACTCTAAACTATAGACTCAATCCTAATCTACTATTTACAAATGTACCATGAAGGTACCATGGGGGTATATTAGCATGTACCAAATAATGTACAATACTCAAACATTTTTCCTATAATATATCATACACTTATGCTTATGGATGAACATGTCTTTGTAGGCCAGGAAAAATAAAAAGGAGTGGGTTTGAGTTTACTCACTCCTAGGGAAGATATCTGTAAGACCGTAGGCATATTATGTTGATTTAGATCATTTTCTTCCTCTAGTACCTTCTTTAAAATTTTCTTTTATTTGGGTATGGATAAGATATACCATATGGGTACAATTATCATGAATTTCTTTAGATGATCCACCACATTGAATGAATCAAGGGAACTAATCTTCTAGGGAGCATTCAACATTGGTTGAAATTATCCATAGCTAATTGAGGAATTTTTATGGGTTAAGATCAAGGAATAAGCTATTTTAAAAATATTAGGGCTCTTGGCTTATTAACCACTTGAGGTTCCAAAACACTTAGATTTTGTGGAACTATGATGAAAGATTCCATTCTAGGATCAACTTACCTTTTCTAGATGCTTGGGATAACCTGGTCACTTTTCTCCTACTCTTCCACTACCCACTTTTTGGCCCTTGTCACATAGTCCAATTAAACATGGTCTGTTGACTGTTGGGTTACCCGATCTATCAAATACCATATACACCTTCTCATCCCATGTTATAAGGATTTACTTTGAAGATGCACTACTTAACTTAGGGAGGAATGAAGCAATAGAAATTTGGAATGTTTCTTGTGCCTCAACCCTTGTACAATATGTGGATGCCTAAAGGGATATCATTTTATTGAATGTTGCTATATATGAATGGGATCTTCCTTCAAGATAATTTTAGGTCATGTAGGTATTTGTAGGTGGAAAATACCAAGAAGTAGACTCCTCCACATATTTGTTCTAGATATGAGCTATCTCCCTGGCAGGGTTATGAGGTATTTGTTGCAATGGGGTTAGGACCAGTACTAATTGCTAATTTTGAGTTTATGCCTAGTTAATATCTTTGTTAGCCTAAAATTAGGGTCTCGGATAACTATTAAAAAAAGGTCTATTGCCCTAGTTATATTACTAGAAGGGAGGTCTTGGGTTATTTTGATATTGAAATATCTGGTCATTTTTTTACCTCCTCATAGACAACATCTCATTGGTGACTATCATAAGCAGACTTTTCATTGTTTCAAACTCAATATTGTGTAAAGCAAGAGATACTAGAGTGGGAATGGGATAAAGGACTATAGGCATAACTAAGATTGGATGAAAGGTCATTGGTTGGACGGTCGAAGGAAGTTGATATGGGGATTGAAAATTGGGATACAAAGGTATTAGGGGTCTAGGAGCTAGCCTTCCAATTTGGATCAGATCGTGTTTAACTTGGATGGCTATGCCATAGGCATATAATAGAGAATTTCCTCTCCTAAGCTTAATGATAAAGAAGATTTCAAAATCTAAGGTCTTCAAATAATAAATTCCATAAATAGGAGGGAAGAAATCTCATTAGGTTTCCTATGCCAAGCCTTATGAAATTTAAGGTTGAAGTCATCCATAGCCTCCATCGATGCTCTCTTTATGGTTTATAATTATTCTAAGAGAGACACTCCATCTAACTTTTCTCTAAATCTTCCATGAATAAGATAGCCAATTAGCCTTGATAAGTGATTGAGTGCATTTGAAGTGAGATGTACCACTCATAAGCCTTCCTATGAATGATGCTACTAACAACCTTAGAGCCACATTTTTCTCTAGTAAATTATGAAGTGCACATATGATCATCATATTCTATAGGTGCTCAATCAGAGTTGTTATGTCTTCCTTGATATAGTATGGGAGAGATCTTACTATATACATTGGAATCTCATCCCATATTATAGGTAGAAAAAGAGATCACAATGGACCTTTATCATTCCAAGCAGGGAATATTTGGGAGGTTAAGCAACCATGATATGGACTTTGCCTCTTCTTCTTCTTAGAATGGTGTTAAGCGATGGGAGTAACACTTGAATATGGTAGCAACAAAGGATCTAGTTGTAGGTATTTCATTCATAAAATTCTAGATTCTTTACTTTAAGTAGTTTTTCCAAGTGAATGCCTCATTTTCTCTTTGAGTAGGTAGATTGAGATCTTCATAAAAACCTCAATTTGATATCTTTCTAATTGACTACTTCTAGATATTCATCTTTGAACAAAGTTGTTAGGTGATATTTTTAGGTGCTTCAATTGAGCGGATAGAAAAGTACTTTCACTAGGGTCTTAGTCTATTAAAGATATTTAATAGGAGTACAAACCAAAATGAAACAATTGGGACTGACTAGGTGTATCTTTAAATTGTTGTACTCTCCAATTGTCTTAGTCTAGATACAAGGACTAGATGACCAAACTATCGTGTCTTGCATGGAGTAACACAATAAGGTAAACTCTAAGAGTATGATAAGTAACTCAATCAAACTATCTATAAGTTTCTATAATGCTAGCTCATTTTAAGATGTGATCTTTAGTGCTCTCTAACCTAATCTATGGGTGCATAGGGGAAAAGAAAAAAAGAAAGCACTAAAAACAAAGATAGCACAAAGAAAAAATATCCTAAGCTAACTAAGATAATGGGGACAATGTGGCAATATCATAATAAGATTATTCTACATAACAATGGGATAAATAAACGTGTGAGTCTAACGTATCGTCAACTCAAAGTGAACACTTTATTTTCTTAGCATGCAAAGTTAAACATAAATTGCACATACAAAAAATGGGACATAAATTAGATAGTCACAACCTCTTATATAAGTGCATAAACATACATATACATAAGAAATAAGATAAAAAAATCCTAGTAATCACAACCTCTAGTATTTATATAAGTATAAAAATTATAGATCATTCTAGAAGTGAGGGCTTGAAATATTACCCATAAAACCACTTAGGGTTTGGATCCAGACTATTATACAAAAGAAAATGAAAGGAAAGTTGCATATAAGGCTTAAGGCTTGAATAAGAAATGCGATTATCATGTACAATACCTAAAACTACTATTTATAATAAAAATGAAGAAAATTTTCCTCCAAAAATTGTATATGATCCTCTAACAAAACTTCTCTACTGCATCCTTGATCTGATCCCCCTATGTCACCTTTATCCCTTCAAGGTATCTAGGTCAATTTTGAGTTGTTGGATATTCAACTCCATCCTAGGAATCCTAAAAACTTATTAGAAACACATATAATCAATGTTTTCAAGTTCAAGATTGCTGCTATTACGACTACCATGATCTTGCCTTTAATAGGTCACCCACTTTCCTTGTATTACTGATCCCAATTGATATCAATAGGTGATTCTTAACTCTTATCAATAAATTGTTTATTAGTTTAGCTCATCTAGCCTCCTAGGATCTTGTGCACTAGTATTGATGTCTTGTAAACTAATTTGACCCTTCTTCCTTGTTGGTTACCTTTTGAATGATTCTATAGTTTATGGATTGCTTTTGTTCTCTCTTTAGCTTCCTTTTTTCTTCTGAGGTAATGTGAGATATCAACTATTTGTCAAAACAATTTCTCATCTTCTTGCATCAAAAATTTATAAACTTCCAAGATCAGGTTTGATTTTTATCAAAAGTATTTTGCAGAAGTCTTCTCCTTTGCCCTCCCATTAAACCTTTTGAATTTTTCATATTTTGGAAGTTTCTTGCAGCTTGCAGTTTGACTCTCAAAACTTTTCTTTCTTCTCTCCTTCAAAACTTTTCTAGCTTTCGATCTTTAGAAGTTTTTCTCTTCTTGTGCCCATCAAACTTCTTCATCACTTTTTTACTTTTTTTGAAACTTTTTGGAAGTTTGGGAAAGTATGCTCTTCACCTGCAACATGGTCTGATCTGGTGAATCAAAAATCTTAACTAGAATCTTCTATCAAATGAACATTTCATCATCCTGTCCAGAAGAATCGCATTGGTGTTGATCACACTCTTGTTGTTGGCTGCAATAGCTTGGAGCATCGTCAAGCACAGTTGAAGAAGAGGAGCAAACTACTTTGTAAGCATGGATTCCTTTGACACTTTTACTTCTACAGATGAAAATCTTGTAAATTATGCATGCCAAGTTGATGATATTCTTGAGGAAAAAGAAGTAGGCAAATATGATTTATCTCTGTTAATCCCTAAATTGGATGAAAAGGAAGTATATAAGTTAGTAGAACAGAAAATAATTTTACAAAAAATAGAAAAGAATGTTGTTAAAAGGAATTTGCCCTTAAGTGTTTATAGGCCTAAAATAAAGCAAGTATTCAAGACTACAGAAAGAAATGTCAAAGTCAGCTCTAATAAGGCCTGTAGAAAACTTAATCTGTTTACATCTGCAGAATTGGCTGCTCTAAAATATTTGAAACAAGAAGGCTATAATTATATTCACTTTGGAGCAGTACAAATAATTATCACACCTTTATTCAAAAAAGGTTTACCTGGTAGTTCTTATGTGGCCTTGCTGGATTCAAGGTTTACAACTTTCCATCAAGCCATTGTAGGGCAAACAATGTGTACTTTGGCAAATGGTACACAATATGTTACATTTTACCCTGATTTTCCTTATCCTTTGGAAAGGGATGATTTTGGAAAGATGTGGAGCCTCATAATTCAAACTAATGGTCTAGATTTAAAGCTAGGAAGTTTTGAATTATCAATTGCAGTAAAATTTTTGTGTCAGGTCTATAATACATTGGTCCCTATAAAGTTTCCAGTGGGTAAAAGTCAAGTAGCAGTTCCAGTCGAACCATTGTCTGAAGGAGCAATATCTATGCCAATCAGTTTCGTAGATTTTGATATTCCCAAAGAATGGGAAATCTCTATGCAATCAACCAATGCTCCTAATTCAATGAAATTTTTTCAAATTGAATACTTTGATGATGGACAATCAACAAAAGTCATTATAAATCATCCATCACACAGGTCGTACCTTTCACGAAGCCAATCATTATAAATTCCAAGGCCCTTGCCAATAGTTACTAAGAGTCCATCCCTCGGGAATCCTGCATCTACTCCTCAAAGAAATATTCCATCAGGAGTCCATTAAATAATGTAGAAAATAAGGATGTCAAAGAATTATCTCTACCTCAAAGTGTGTCCAGCATAGTGATACAAACAAAAGATCCTCAACCATATGTTGAAGTCCAGCCTACATCAGTGCACATGAAAATGTTTATGGTATCTCCTCCAAGTTCTCCTAATCCTATCAAGCCAGGATCATCCTCTTCTATTACATGGAACAAAAGAGGAAAAACATTTCATAGAGGAAGTAGATGGCCATTGAAACAAAAACATTGTGTTACAATATCTGATTCCATAGAAATTGATACTAGAGCTGATGTGTCATGCATATTAGAGCATTCATTGGATGATAATGTAGATCAAAAAGAGGAAATCAGACAGTTAAATTATGTCAATAATTGGACAAGATATGCAGAAGCACATATAGATGGAATGGAAGAATCATTAGCTGAAATAGTTGCTGAGATTAAAATAGCTAATGAAAATTTGGAAGCTGTTAAAATATTCATGGAACAACAAACCATAGAAAAGAAACAAGAAGCTAGGAAAGCAAAAAGAGAACAAAAACCAATCCAAATTCAAAAGGCTTCCAACCCTTTAATAGTTATTCCAACAGGATATCATGCTTTACAAAAGAAAGTAGGAAAAACACCAACCAATGAAGAAGGTACATCTCAAGCTAAAATGGCCAGAGTGTCAAAAAATATAGGTGTATCTACCCAAAAATAGTTTTTGTTTCCTTTTAATCTCAGGGAAAGTGCAATAATCCTAAATATTGATGGTAATCCTAATCCCAAAGATACCATTTATATATGGATTAATCATTACAAGTCCCTACAAGGAATACATAATCTTCCTAATAGTTAAATAGTAGAAATTGCTACAAGGCATATGGTTGGTATGGTTTTGAATTGGTGGACACATGCATCAGATGATTCCAAAATCCTTGTATATACAAATGGTCTAGATGAGTTACATTTGGCTTTGCTCACATAATTCACACCAAATAATGTAAATAAGGAAAAGGATGATCAATTAGCTCTTGCATTCAAAAAATTAGGTGATTTGACAAGGTTTGAAGAATATGTGATAGATTATATGAAAAAGGTATATGATTTGAATCTGCACAGAGACCAATTTGTCAAAATTTAGTTTTTATCTTCATTGCCTAAAGGAATTGGTCAATTAGTGTTAGATAAAATTGCACAACAAGGTATAGATGTAAATACTCTATATTTTGTGGATATAATAGAAGCAGTAAGACAAGAGATCAGACGAATATGTCTTCATGAAAAATACTCAGAAAACATCCAAAAATATCCACAAAAGAATGTGCTAGTATTGAGGGTGCAGATACATTTTGTAAACATAAGCAAAGAAAAAATTTTAGAAAAGCTAAGGCTAGAAAATTCAAGCCTTTCAGATATTTTTGAAGAAGGACTAGGAAAGCTAAGCCTGCAAAAGAAGTATGTTGTTATGCATGCAAAAAGAAGGGGCATTATGCTCATTCTTGTCCTGCAAAATCTCCAAAGAATGTGAAAGCCTTATTCTTAAATCCACGTATTGAAAATGAATGGGAAATGTGTGAAACATCTTCCCAACTAGATGAATGGAGAATGGCAGGCATATCAATTTACAAAATAGATGGGCTTGTTATAGAGGAGGAGAAGCCAATTTTTGATGAATCAGAAGAAATTGATGGAAATGAAGTAGATGAAATCAATCATTTATTCATGATGTCACAATGTGATTCAAATAAACCTCTTTTAGAAGACATCACAAGTGATGAAGAGCCATCAAACAGAGAAATTGAAGAAGCCAAATATTATGCTCAGAAAAATAAACAAATAATGTATACCAACTCTTCAGAGGAAGAAAAAGAAGAATTAAATGAATCATCAGGATACTCTTCTGATTTTTCCATTGAATCAGACATACAGTCTAGTTATAGCTCCCAAGACAATCAGTCTTTGCCATATAATCCTGCAAAGGATCCACGGGCTTTAAATCCCGTAAAGAAACATGTCAGTATTCCAAAATCTATGAAATTCCAGTATCATAAATTTCCTTTAGCCAATAAATCTGCTCAGTTACAAATTAATAAAATGGTGCATGAATATAATGTTATTCTTTGCCCAATCAGAATAGCAGTAGATGGGAATATACAGTTTAAGAAAACAGTTGCATTTATTGATACTGGATGCAATATTAACTTTTGCCATGAGAAAATGATTACTGGATGGGTTGAATCCAGAAATGAATATCAAGTGTCCACAATGAATGGGTCCAGAGGACTAAAATATTTTGCATTTGATATTCCAATTCAGATTGGAGAAAAAATTGTACATACACATTTTGTTCAGTTGAATGATGTAGGCTATGATGTGGGATTAGGTAGTCCATTTCTTGATCAGTATGGGCCATATACCGTAGCACAACATTGTATGATTCTAAACATTGATGGAAAAAAATTATAGTTCCTAGAATTTCAACAGTATTTCAAGCTCATAAAATGAAGGCTCAGTGGACAGATCCTTCCATTGAACATATAGTATTGCATGAGGCACAAATGCTTAAGAAAAAGAATCAGAAGAAAATATTGGAACAATATTCAGCCCTTCAATTAGAAATTAGTCCAACACTAATTGAAAAGCTTTCTAAAGAAATGTTGCAGTGTTGTGTTGAACATCCATTAGACAAATGGAGTACAGATTCTCCCATGGCTGAAATTCCCACAATTCATGACTTACCTATAACAGGAAAGAAAATTATTTTGAACAAACAAGATGATCAGGAAGCCAGAAATCAAGTTAATGAACTCTTGCAGAAAGGATTGATTCATCCTTCAGAATCTGCTTATTCATGTCCAACTTTTATTGTCAAAAAACATTCAGAACAGAAAAGAGGTAAATCCCGAATGGTAATTAATTACATTCCGTTGAATGCTGTCACACAAAATATTAAATGGCCTTTACCAGACAAGCAACAGTTAATACAAAGAGTTGGATAGGGAAAAATATTCTCTAAGTTTGATTGTATCTCTAGTTATCATCAAATTAAGATAAATCCTAAGGATGTGCATAAAACAACCTTTTCAACTCCTTTAGGATTATATGAATGGTTAGTGATGCCTTTTGGGTTGAAGAATGCACCTGCTCAATTTCAAATGCGCATGGATAAAATTTTCCAAAATTTTTATGGCTTTATTGCCAATTATATTGATGATTTTCTTGTATTTAGCCAAACAATCCAGGATCATGAACAACATCTGCAACAATTCAGACAAATTGTGTTGAAACATGGAATTGGGCTATCAGTAGATAAAAAGAAATTTCAAATAGTTGTCTTAGAGGTTGAATTTTTAGGTGTTATTTTACGGAATGGAAAAATTGTAATGCAACCACATGTTCTAGAAAAAATCAAGAAATTTCCAGATAAATTAGAAAATAAAGAACAATGCCAAATATTTCTAGGTTGTCTTAACTATTTACATGATTACATTCCACACCTATCCAAGGTTACAAAACCTATCAGGGATTGTATGAAGAAATATCCCTACAAATGGGATAAAAATACCTCTGAAGTAGTTAAAGAATTGAAAATATATTGCCAAGATCTTCCTCCCCTTGAACCAACTTTTTCAGGCCCTTATGTACTCCAAACAGATGCTTCTAAGGAATTTTGGGGTTGTATATTATTAGTAAAAAAAGGAAAGGAAGAAAAAATAGCAGGTTATAAATCAGGGTAGTTTAAGAAACATGAGTTAAATTATTGGCCTGCTGAAAAAGAAATATTAGCTATTGTCAAAGGCATAGAAAAATATAGAACATTATTATTGCTTGAAGAATTTATAATTCGAACTGATAGCCAGAATTTTAAATGGTTCATGTCCAAAAAAATATCAGCTCAACTTTGCAGAGGAAGATATGCATGGTGGCAGAGTATTCTATCACAATACCAATTTTCTGTTGAATACATTCTAGGGAAAGAAAACTCATTGCCAGATGCATTAACTAGAGAATTGGCAGAAATGAAAATGTTTAGTGGACAATCCTATCCATGGAAAAAGTGGGGGCTCAACACATCAGAATATTGTCACACATTTTATCAACAAATCAGACAATATTTTCCTCTTGCATCTCAAATCACTTTCAATTATATGTCATACATAGATTTTGTATATAATTCTGTAGGGAGAATAAATGTATTGGTAAATTCTGCCCAATGGAGTCTTGTGACATCAACAATGGTCCAATATGTGCTCAACAATGGCAAGCTAGATGATATCATTATTCTTTGAAATGCAGCTCAACGCATATCCATAGTTTTCTTGGATTTCTTTAATACTTTTGTTGCTAACATTACTTGGTAGGACAAGTTAAATTCTCATATTATTAGAATTAACTTCACGGAGGTCCCAAAAGTTTTTGTGTATGCAGATGAACAACCATTAGTTCCACCAAATCCACAACCAAGTTCATCCCAACAAGATTTCCAAGATGCACAAGGAGAAAATGATGATCTTAAATCAGTAGTGGACCATATGATTCAACATTGTACAGATTGCCAATGGGCTCCAAATGGTGTTTGTAAACAACATGAATATTTCTTACATGGCATTTAATTTTATGTTGATGTCATCATGATGTAATCTCCTACCATGGTAGACACTGACACATGGAAGTGTTAAGACCCCATGGTTGTGAGAAGGCTTCCAATACATGTAAATATTTTCTAGACTTAAAAAAAGAGACACGGGTTATCTTCTAGAAAGATGCTTTCTAGTTGTCTATCTCCTACAAGGACCTTTACAAGTGTCTTCTCAAAAAAATACTTCTAAAACAGGTGTCTACTCTCTTCTTCCCATTTTACAGATGTCCACATTTACAATGTACATTCTATAGCTATCTATTCTCTCGAAGGCACCATATTGCCTTAGAAATTGTATAAATATGAGGACTCCATGCCTCTTTTGTCATGGAGATTTGCCTTTGCCTTATGTTGTGAGCATACCTCTGGTGCCGAGGATAGAAGCACCATGTCCATGAGTGGACTATTTTTGTCAAATCTGTGTGTTAGTTAAGTACTCTAAGGACAACCTCTTGCTAGGCTATGTCTTTCTAACTCAGATAAAAGGCTAGCCTATAGTCTATAGAAAATCTCGTAAGGACATCCCCTACTGGTGCAAAAAGGATAACTTGTAGAAAACCTATAGTCCCTCTTTGTTTACCTCTTCCTTTTACCTCAATATTACATTGTATGATTTTAAACATTGATTGGCAAAAAATTACAGTTCCTAGAATTTCAATAGTATTTCAAGCTCATAAAATGAAGGCTCAATGGATAGACCCTTCCATTGAACATATAGTATTGCATGAAGCACAAATTCTTAAGAAAAATAATTAGAAGAAAATATTTGAACAATATTCAGCCCTTCAATTAGAAATTAGTCCATCACTAATTGAAAATCTTTCTAAAGGAATGTTGAAATATTGTGTTGAACATCCATTAGACAAATAGAGTAAAAATTCTCCCATGGCCAAAATTCCCACAATCCATGACTTACCCATAAAAGGAAAGAAAATTGTTTTGAACAAAAAAGATGTTCAGGAAGCCATAAATCAAGTTAATGAACTCTTGAAGAAAGGATTGATTCATCCTTCAAAATCTGCTTATTCATGTCTAGCTTTTATTGTCAAAAAACATTCAAAATACAAAAGAGGTAAAGCTCGAATGATAATTAATTACATTCCTTTGAATGTTGTCACACAAAATATTAAATGGCCTTTACCAAACAAGCAAAAATTAATACAAAGAGTTGGATAGGGGAAAATCTTCGCTAAGTTTGATTGTATTTTTTGTTATCATCAAATTAAGATAAATTCTAAGGATGTGCATAAAACAGTATTTTCAACTTCTTTAGGATTATATGAATGGGTAGTGATGCCTTTTGGGTTGAAGAATGTGCCTACTCAATTTCAAATGCACATGGATAAAATTTTCCAAGTTTTTATGGATTTATTGCCAATTATATTGATGATTTTCTTGTATTTAGCCAAACAATCCAGGATCATGAACAACATCTGCAACGATTCAGACAAATTGTGTTGAAATATGGAATTGGGCTATCAACAGATAAAAAGAAATTTTAGATAGCTATCTCAAAGGTTGAATTTTTAGGTATTATTTTACGAAATGGAAAAATTGTAATGCAGCCACATGTTTTGGAAAAAATCAAGAACATTCCAGATAAATTAGAAAATAAAGAACAATGTGAAAGATTTCTAGGCTATCATAACTATTTACATGATTACATTCCACACCTGTCCAAGGTTACAAAACCTATCAGGGACTATATAAAGAAAGATCGCTACAAATGGGATAAAAATACCTTTGAAGCAGTCAAAGAATTGAAAATATATTGCCAAGATCTTCCTCCCATTGAACCAACTTTTTCATGTTATTTTGTACTCCAAACAAATTGATGAGGATTGATGTATGATCTTTCATATGACCCCTCTAGTAGTTCCTAGCTTAGGTTTGCTTAGTTTATTTTCTAGCAAATTGATATTGTAAGTGAGTCTCTTTCTCACATGCACTTGTGGGCACTAGTTGTCTTCTAGTTGTCTTTTAGAGTGTTAGTTAGCAAGTGTGAACTCAAAGTAGGAAGTGTGTGCTTCAAGTTAGCTAAAATGGATCTTCTAGTTAGCAATCTTAACTTAGAAGTTTACGTGCATTCTTCTTTGCACCTTTGTAGCTTTTGGGTTAAGCGTGTGAATCAAATCCATGATTTCATGGGTTGGTTATGTATTTTGGGCCATTAGTGCCTATATAATGATTTGTAAATAATAGAACTCTTAGTTGGATTTTCAATCCTTTTCATTGGTATCAGAGCCTAGTTCATGTTTGCACTAGGGCTTGTGAGGTGAGAGGATAGGAGATAGAAATATTATGAGAAACGTATTCTCATTGAGGACTCGGTTTAAGCCCAAAGGGAGCTTGAAAACCATTCGAAGAAGGAAGTTCCTTCGCCGACAAACCCCTCGTTCCAACTTCTTGCTTATGCTTAAAAAGTATAGGAAGAGTTTGCCCCAGAGTTCTTCGTATACCGATCCTTGGAAGGGATTGGATCGTAGCTACGGTCCAATTAGGATTAGGGAGCCTTTTGACCCTGCTGCCCCCCCCATTTTTGAGTATTGAAGAGCTTCAGGAGGACTCCAAAGCTAGGTCGTGTGTCGACTTAGAGCTGGGTGCCTTTCAAACGCTGGTCGTGTGTCGACCGGATCTTGAAAGGAGAGCTACTGGTGGGAGCTGGTTGCTCACATTTGCTTAATTTAAAGTTTTTCAAATTTTAGATTAACCCCCCTGGTTAATTTATAATTTTTTTCATTTTGTTCTAGAAAAGCTTTAAAAAATTATTCAATATATTATTTTAATAATATATTTGTTGAATTGCTGATTTATTGTAAAAAAAAAAAAAAAGGCAAATTTTTTTTTATTTAATTTTTTTACAGCACTCGGCCTTTGCCTCGGCTGTGTTCGGCAGCCTCGGCAGCCTTCGGCTGCGTTCGACAGGCGGCCGGCCAGCCTGATTTGGCACCCCGGTGCGCGAATTTGCGACAGGGGGGGAGGCGGCCGACGACCGACAACCGACAGCATTTGGCTGTCGTTTTGACGCTGTTCGGCGCGACAGCGTCAGGCCAGGCCGAGGCTGTCCAGAGATAGCACTGCGGCGGAGGCTATCCCGCGATAGCACTTCGACCGAGGCTGTCATGTGACAGCGCTGTGGTCGAGGCCTGAGGCACGTCGGCTGACAGCGTCTGGCTGACGCCTGACATTCTGTCAGGCGTGACAACACGCGCTGTCATAGCCGACGGCGCGTCGGCCTCCCGTCCGTGCTTGTCTCGCCGACGACGGTCGGACTGCCGCTCGATGACCGAGGTCGACGCGGCCTGGCTATGTCATCGTTGTCGAGGTCAAGCGATCCGACCCGCTGTCGGAAGAGACGAGCACCGTAGCCGAGCGAGAGGCCCGGCTACGCTGTCCTTCGCGCAGCAGCGATGCGCACGACGGCCTGCACATGCAGAGGTAGCCGCACGGGTGCGCGGCTTGGTAGCCCGCACCAGGGTTTTTCCCTCTGCAGGGTTTAACCACTGTGCATGTTTGGAACTTCGGGCCTGCACCACTTTACCTGAACTTCATGCCTCGGGAAGCGTGCAGAGGACAAATTTAGAGCATGCAAAAATTTTCATGCACTGTAGTTTTTGTCCAGTCTAAACAGCAGAAAGGGTAATTTTATTGTAAAATTTTAAATTTTTACTATTTTAGAGTGCAAGTTAAAATTTTATTTTATTAATTTAATTTTTAATAACTTAATTAAATTCTTTAATCTTTTGATTAATTGAAATTTAATTTTTGATTAAGTTATTTTTAAATTAATAAATGTTAAAATTGCACTTTATATTAGTTAAAAATTTTCAAAAATTGCTAGCCTTAGGAGTTAATTTTTCGAGTTAAGCAACACTCCATTGTAACAAGGAAATTTGCATTGTACTTCCTTGATTTAGTGCTTTCTTAAACTGTACTTCTGGCTTATACCCGAGAACACATGGCCTCGACTTGGCTGCCCAAGTGGCAGAATTGGCCCATGTTGTAAACACTTTGGCAGATAAGGCAAATGACACTACAATGGCGGAAGTCCTTGGCAACCTTGCCATGAAGGTAAATGACATTTCTTTGCATAATACCTCCACTTCTGCTCATGATTCACGTTTGAGAGTTCGTTGTGAAGTCCCATTGTATGATGGATCCAGGAACCCTGATGTCTTGAATAGTTGGATTCTTGACATGAGTTCTTGGTTTGCTTTTTCTCAACTTTCTGAAGATGATGTAGTGCCTTATGCTAAGCTTAAACTTTCTGGAATGAAAACGAGGACAAGAACTCACCACATGGGATGAGCTTGTACAATGTCTTAAAACCAATTTCTATCCTTCAAATTATTCTAGAGAATTGGTTATTAAATGGTTTCGTTTTCGCCAAGGTACTAATATGTCTGTACAAGAATATATTTTCCAATTTAACAGGTTCAGAATACTTGTGAATGTGGAGGATGATGTTCCAGGTTTGATTCTCAAGTTTCAAAGTGGCTTGTTAGAACATTTGTACAGGGAACTAATGTTTGTTTCTATGGAAACATTGGATCAAGTTTTCAATCAAGCGCGACTTGCGGAGGACAAGTTCAAGGCGCAATCGCGGGCATTCCGCACACCTGTTACTCAAGTGGTTGGAAACTCATCAAAAGGGAATAATTCTTTCTCTCAAAAGAAGAATTTTGCTCAAAAGAAGAATGTGTCTTCTCCATCTCCTTCTTCTCCTTCCCCTTCCGCTTCTACTCCTTCTTCCTCTTCTCTCTAAATCTTCATCTTCTTCTTCTAAGAAATTCTGCAATTATTGTAAGAAGAAAGGGCATGAGAAAGCTGATTGCTTTAAGCTCAAAAAGAAGAGTTTAGTGATTACTACTCAAGAGGAGGATGCTTCCAAGGGTCCCCTTGAGTCTGTAGGAGAGAGTAGAGTATATACGGAATTACGAGGTAAGCTTAATGAAGTTACCTTAGTAAATGTAAGTTCTTCAGATGGAGCTCGTGATGCTTTGTTCATCACTCGAGCCCACTTACTTCACAACTTTGCAACTGATTGTATAGTGGACAATGGCTCGCAGAAAAATCTAATTGCGAGGTCCATTGTCGAGCGTTTGAAGTTACCTATGGAGCCTCATCCTCAACCTTATTCTTTGGGTTGGAAGGATAGTGGAAGAGGCTCAGAAATCACTCACACTTGCACTTTAAAATTTGCACTTGGCCCACATTTCATAGATCAAGTCACTTGTGATGTGACTCCTATGGATTGTTGTGGGATTTTGCTTGGACAACCTTTTCAAGTATGATAGGAGAGCTGTTTATGATGCTTTTAAAAGAACCTACACACTTCAAAAATATGGTAAGGTCTTTCTCATTAAGAGCACCAACACTCCTAATATCATTCTAAGTTCCAAGCAAACGAAAAGAGTAATTAAGAAAGGTGGTGATGTTGCTCTAATTTTCATTCGCTCTCAAAACACTTCTACATCTACATCCATTACAAAGCAACACTCTTCAATGGATAAAATATTGCAAAGTTATTCACACATATTTCAGGAGCCAAAGTCTCTTCCTCCAATTCGCACAATTAATCACAACATTGAAATAGTTCCAGGTTCTTCTCTTCCTAATGCTCCCATGTATAGACAATCTATTTTGCAAAATGAAGAAATAAAAAAGCAAATAGAAGATTTGTTGTCTAAGGGTTTCATTAAGGAAAGTACTTACCTTGTGCATCACCTATTTTGTTAGTTCTTAAGAAAGATGGCACTTGGAGATTATGCATTGATTTTCGTGCATTGAACAGAATTTCTGTGAAGAATAGATATCCCTTACCCCGCATTGATGATTTATTAGATCAGCTTCAAGGAGCTAAGTTCTTTTCAAAAATAGATCTCAAAAGTGGATATCATCAAGTGCGTATCCAAGATGAGGATACATGGAAGACTACTTTCAAGACGAAGATGGGCCTCTTTGAATGGTTGGTCATGCCCTTCGGTCTTACTAATGCTCCTGCAACCTTCATGAGGTTGATGAATGATGTATTTCGTGAAGTCCTTGACAAATTTGTCATTATATATCTTGATGATATATTGATTTTCTCAAAAACTTGGGAGGAACACCTTAGGCATATCCAGAAAACCCTTGATCTTCTTGCGAAGAATCAATTATATGCCAACTCTTCCAAGTGTTCTTTTGGCAATACTTCAGTTTCCTACCTTGGCTATGTGATTAGTGAGAGTGGAATTCAGGTAGATCCCCTTAAAGTTGATGTTTTGCTTAAGTGGTCCCCTCCTACAACTCTCACTGAGTTAAGGAGTTTCCTAGGACTTGCGAACTTTTATCGCAAGTTCATTCCTCAATATTCCACCCTTGCAACTCCATTGCATTATCTCACTAAGTCCAAAACTCCATTTCATTGGGAGAAAAGCCAAGAAGTTGCCTTTGAGAAACTCAAAAAGAAATTGTGTACAGACACCGGTGTTAACTTTACCCGACCTTTCTCAACCTTTTGAGATTGAAACAGATGCCTCTAAAGTTGCCTTAGGAGCTGTGCTCAAACATAATGGTCATCCAGTTGCTTATCATTCAAAAACCTTTTCTGCTGCTAAGTTGAACTATTCTACATATGACAAGGAGTTGTATGCTTTAGTTCAAGCCATTAAGTATCTGGAGACACTATCTTTTGGGAAAAGATACGGTAGTACACACCGATCATATGCCTCTCAAGTTTTTACAATCTCAAAGTAAAATTGAAGAATCAAGACATATGAAGTGGGCCTCTTACCTCCAACAATTTCACTTGGTGATCAAGTACAAAAAGGGGAAGAGTAATACGATTCTTGATTGTTTGAGTAGGCCTCCGACCGCTCTTGCCTTAACAATCATGTCCACTTCACACTTGGGATTTCAGACTTGGCCTAATCGGTATTCTCAGGATCCTGATTTTGGAAAAATATTTGAGCAAGTGAGTAAGCCTTCTTCTTCCAATTTGCGTCCTTTCCAAGATTTCTACATCAAAGAAGGACTTCTCTACAAATTGGACAAGGTTTGTGTTCCTTGTGAACCTCGAGTGTCGCTTCTTAAGGAAGCTCATTCTACACTTTATGGTGGTCACTTTGGGAAGCATAAAACACTTCATCATTTGCAACGATTTTTCTATTGGCCAAAAATGCAGAGGGATGTGTTGAGATTTCTCAAGCAGTGTGCAGTTTGTTGTCGCTCAAAACCAGCTAATAGAAAGTTTGGCTTAGGCATGCCTTTGCCCATTCCTTCCCGTCCTTGGGAAAGCATTTCCATGGACTTGGTTAGTGGTTTTCCTATGACAGGTGCGCCAACATGATTGTGTGTTCGTGGTGGTTGACAGATTCAGCAAAATGGCTAAGTTCATTCCATGCCGCAAGACAAGTTCTGCATCAGACTTAGCTCAATTTTTCTTTGATAGCATTTGGCGTTCCTTTGGTCTACCTACCAGCATTATCTCGGATCGTGATTCACGCTTTGTGGGTCACTTTTGGCATTCTTTGTGGAAGATTTTGGGAGTTTCCCTTAACTTCTCTACCGCCTATCATCCGCATTCCGATGGGCAGACTGAAGTGGTAAACCGTACACTTGTGCAAAGTTTGCGAATCTATCATCACGCTTCACCGGCAAAGTGGGACTTGAGTCTCACGCATATTGAACATGCCTATAATAGGGCCCTACACTCTTCTACAGGTCATTCACCCTTTGAAGTTTGTATGGGATTTCAGCCCTTGGCACCTTATGAGTTACCTTTATCTTTGCCTTCTCCTGTCACTTCACATCTTCAGAAGGAGCAAGACAAGGCACACTCATTTGTTCAACACTTGCACAATCTTCAATCAAAGGTGGTTGAGATTTTGCAAAAGACACAGCAATAGCAGAAAAAGGCCATGGATCGACATCGAATTCCTCATCCTTTTCAGGTTGGTGATAAAGTTTGGTTGCATCTTGACAAGCGGCGTTTCACTGATAAGACTCATAGCAAAATCAAACCAATTCGCTATGGGCCTTACACTATTCTTCAGCAGGTGTCCGAGAATGCTTTTCGCCTTGATCTTCCCGCACACTTGGGAATTCATGACGTCGTCAATGTGGATCTCTTGAAGTTGTACTTTGACTCTACATTGGAGACTGCACCGACTATCGATCATCCTGTGGACGTGGTTCCTGAAGCACGATTACCATTGGATGCGAGATCAGATCTATGACACGAAGACTCGACGAGACTCGTCGGGGGTCTACCACCTCATATCTTGTGGCTCGACGAGGACAAGTGCCGCATCAGGCTCGTTGGATTTCTTTTCATCAGATGTCCCGTGACTTTCCTATTCTTTTGAAAGCATTGGAGTCCAATGCTTCTATTGTGGGGAGGCATGATGAGGATTGATGTATGATCTTTCATATGACCCCTCTAGTAGTTCCTAGCTTAGGTTTGCTTAGTTTATTTTCTAGCAAATTGATATTGTAAGTGAGTCTCTTTCTCACATGCACTTGTGGGCACTAGTTGTCTTCTAGTTGTCTTTTAGAGTGTTAGTTAGCAAGTGTGAACTCAAAGTAGGAAGTGTGTGCTTCAAGTTAGCTAAAATGGATCTTCTAGTTAGCAATCTTAACTTAGAAGTTTACGTGCATTCTTCTTTGCACCTTTGTAGCTTTTGGGTTAAGCGTGTGAATCAAATCCATGATTTCATGGGTTGGTTATGTATTTTGGGCCATTAGTGCCTATATAATGATTTGTAAATAATAGAACTCTTAGTTGGATTTTCAATCCTTTTCACAAATGCTTCTAGGGAATTTTGGGGTTGTATATTATTAGTAAAAAAATGGAAGGAAGAAAAATAGCAGGTTATAATTCAGGGCAGTTTAAGAAACATCAGTTAAATTATTGGCCTGCTGAAAAAGAAATATTAGCTATTGTCAAAAGCATAGAAAAATACATAGCATTATTATTTCCTGAAGAATTTAAATTTTTCATGTCCAAAAAAATATCAGCTCAACTTTGCATAGGAATATATGCATGGTGGCAGAGTATTCTATCACAATATCAATCTTATGTTGAATACATTCTAGGGAAATAAAACTCATTGCCAGACGCATTAACTAGATAATTGGCAGAAATAAAAATATTGAGTGGACAATCATATCCATGGAAAAAGTGGGGGCTCAACACATCAAAAGATTGCCACACTATTCTATCAACAAATCAGACAATAATTTCCTCTTGCATCTCAAATTACTTTTAATTATATTCCATACATAGGTGTTGTATCTAATTTTGCAAGGAGAATAAATGTGTTGGTAAATTCTGCCCAATGGAGTTTTGTGACATCAACAACGGTACAATATGTGCTCAGCAATGCCAAGCTAGATGATATCACTATCCTCAAAAATGCAGGTCAACGCATATCCACAATTTTCTTGGATTTCTTTAATACTTTTGTTGCTAACACTACTTGATAGGACATGTTAAATTCTCATATTATAATAATCAACTTCACAGAGGTCCTAGAAGTTTTTGTGTATACAGATGAACAACCATTAGTCCCACAAAATCCATAGCCAAGTTCATCCCAACAAGATAATTTCCAAGATGCACAAGGAGAAAATGATGATATTAAGTCAATCATAGAGTATATGATTCAACATTGTACAGATTGCAAATGGGTTCCAGATGGTATTTGTAAACAACATGAATATTTCTTACATGGCATTTAATTTTATGTTGATATAATCATGATGTAATCTCCTACCATGGTAGACACTGACACATGGAAGTGTTAAGATCCCATGGTTTTGAGAAGGCTTACAATACATGTAAATATTTTATAGACTTAAAAAAAGAAGAGACGGGTTATCTTCTAGAAAGGTGCTTTATAGAACAACTGTCTATCTTCTACAAGGACCTTTACAAGCGTCTTCTCGAAAAAATACTTCCAAAACAGGTGTCTACTCTCTTATTCCCACTTTACAGATGTCCACTTTTACAATGTGCATTCTACAACTATCTATTCTCTCGAAGACACCATATTGCCTTAGAAATTGTATAAATATGAGGATTCCATGCCCCTTTTGTCATGGAGAATTACCTTTGCCTTATATTGTGAGCATACCTCTAGTATCGAGGATAGAAGCACCCTATCCGCGAGTGGATTGTTTCTATCAAATATGTGTGTTAGTTAAATACTCTGAGGACAACCTCCTACTAGGTTGCGTCTTGCTAACTCGGCGAAAAGGCTAGCCTACAGTATGTAGGAAATCATGTAAAGACATCCCCCGCTGGTGCCGAAAGGCTAACTTGCATAAAGCCTACAGTGCCTCTTTGTTTACCTCTTCCTTCATGTTATTAATCAATTTTAAAATTAATTTAAGGTAATAATTATTTAGTTGTTTAGATATATTTTTTTTTAAGTTAGATTATATTATGTTATTAATTGGAACATTATAATATTTTAATGTTAATATTGTTTAGAATTAAAGAACAAAATAAGAGAAATAAGAAATAAAACATCAAAAACTGAATAAATATAAGATTAAAAACTAATAGCAACAAAAGGAGTATAGTTGTATCTCATTGCAATACATCATATATCATCACTCATATTTAGGAAAGCGTATCATATGGTGAAGTATTGGGCATGTCTTCCATTATATCTTTTGAAGTCTTCAAGTAAAAAATAGAAGGAATCAAATCCTGAACTTGCTCATCACTGTTAATTACCTTCTTTTTAGTTTTTTGTTGGATCTTTTGAAGATATTATATCATGTGAGAAAGTTGATGAAGTTTATCGATAACATCTCCTAGAGTGTTGGAAGCTCCATGGACATGGGAATGAATGCGTTCCACATAACATATAATAGAAAATCAAAGGTTAAATATGCTAAAACTATATCCCATGAAGGGGCAGAACTAGTAAACACCTTCCTCCATCTGAACTTCCAAATATGATTGGGAAGGATGAGTCGACAATCATCATAGAGTTTGGGGCAATGATCCTGCTAAGGAAAACCAAACAGAGAAAGCTTCTAAGATTTAGTAAAAGAGAAAAATAGTTTAGACATTTTTTTATGGAGTAAGCAAGTATTTATTGTGTTTATATTATCCCAATATCATTAAAAATAAGTGCAAAAAAATGAATGTTATTTTTTTATGTTATAGCCATCAATATCATTTATATTTATTTACATTTCATTCAATGATTACTATAGAACCAAGATTTAGAGTGGATTTAAATTTCAATCATATAAATATAACACTATAAACAACATTAAAAGATTAAAAGATCCTTGCGTCATAATTATCTAGTTAAAAAATATGAGGACCAACTACCATAAGGCAATGAGGTGAGGTAGATAACTTTAACATAACTCATAATATAGAATCATCATTTGTATTGTTTTTGACTAAATATGCATATAACACTATGAACAACATCAAAGGAACCTTGCATCATAATTATCTAGTTTGAAAACAAGAGAACCAACTACCATAAGGCAGGTAGGTAAGATAGATAACCTTTACATAACTCATAACATAGGGTCATCATTTTTGTAATATAATTTTTTTTAATTTTTTTAATTTTTTTTTTTTTTGACTAATCTACCTACTATATTTTGGTGGTTTAATCTACCTACTATATTTTGGTGGTTTAAAACTTGTGTTTGTCAAGATGATACAAATACGATCAGTGATAACAATAAATTAAATACAATTTTTACATATCTTCTAATAGTTTTTTTTTTTTTTTTTTTATAGGTTGAAGGAAAGGAATTTGAAAGTGTCTTGAAATTTTTTACAACAAAATAGATGAAATAGTCTTCCCGAAACAACCCAAGAGATGGTCTTTTCAAACCATCTTCGAGCAGAAACTGTTTCCTGCACAGGAGAAACTACCAAAAATGAAACAGTTCTCGTTTAAGGGAAACCATTAAATTAGAATGCAAGGGAAACCACTGAATTTGAAAAATTTTCCGCACAAAAGAAACCACTGAATTTGCAACAGTTACACACAGGGTAACCACTGAATTTGCAACAGTTCTTACATAGGGTAACCACTGAATTTGAAAAATTTCCCATGTAGGGGAAACCATTGAATTTGCAAAATTTCCTGTACAAAGAAAACCGCTAGATTTTGAAAAAATTTCCCGTGCAAGGAAAACCACAGAGTTTGGAACTGTTTCTGCACAAAGAAAACCACCAGATTTGAAAATGTCCCCATGCATAGGAAACCTCTAAAATTGGAATTGTTTCCCATACAGAAGAAACAGAAAAACCATTAAATTAGAAAAATTTCCTATGCAAGGAAAACCATTGAATTGGAAAAAAAAATTGCACAAAGGAAACCATTGAATTTGCAATAGTTCCCACGCAGGGTAAACCATTGAATTTGAAAAATTTCTCATGCAAGAGAAACCACTGAATTTGAAAAATTTCTTGTACAGAGGAAACCACTGGATTTTGGAAAAAAATTCCCTACAAAAAAAACAACAGAGTTTGAAACTATTTCCTGCATAAGGAAAACCAGATTTGAAAATGTTCCCCCACGCATATGGAAAACCTCTGAAATTGAAATTGTTTTCCATACAAAAGAAACTGCTTGGAGTTGGAACTAATTCTCCGCACCGGAGAAACTATTGAATAGGGATCTCTCTTTAAAAGTTATTTGTTGGCCTATTTTGTATCTCATTTAATCTTGTTCAATTTATATATATATGGTTAGTGTGAGAAACTCTTATGACCAATGTATAGGGCTGAGCAGGTTCCTCCAACCATGACCCCTCTTAAAACCGAGAGCTGTGCTTATCAATAAAAAATTTAACATACACCCACCACTTGCCCACGCCACGGTTTGAACCTCTCCAAAAAAAACCAAAGCCCAAACCATTGTGCTGTCCTCCTGGACCTTTTTAAAGATATATTACTACAACATATATTATTTTCATATTAAAAATATAAATAATATGAAATGTATTTCTTAAAAAAATCTATAACATAAATTAATAAAATGTTTGGTCTACCATTTAAATTGTCTTTAATTTTTTTTAATTTTATGATTATAAAATAATTTAAATAAAGATATGGTCTTACAGGAACAGCTTAACAGCTTAGTGGTTTATCATTGAACTGTTATCTAAATTACTCAAACTCAAATCATGAGGAGGCTCCTGTTGTACCTTGGGAAGTGTGCCTTCTAGTTGTGCCACCCTTAATACTTCACCTACCTTCAATATAAATAAATAAAAATATAATCCAAATTCAAACCATAACAAAATATATCTCTAAATAAACTAAATAAAATTAAAAATTAAAAAATTATAATATTCATAAAAATAACACTATTTCAATAAAACCTTAAAAGTCAAAGGATAAGGAAGCTAACACTTAATAGAAAAAGAAGAAACCCATCTTTAACACCGCTCTCGTTGTAGTTGTGATAAGCTAGAGAAATTCTAGTGGAACCTTCGCTTGAAGGTCAGAGGAACCTACTCAATTATTAGCGTGTAAATAAGTTTGAATGATATAAATCAAAAGGTCATACATGGCTTTTGACTATGAGGATTTCAACCAGAGAAAACATCACATGCCTATATTCGCAACATCTGAGAAAGTTTGCACGTTGATATTTTATTTTATTTTATTTTAAAATAATTAAATTAAAAATTTAAGAAAAATGTTACATAGATTGGTTACGGTAGGGTTCAAACTATCAACGAAGGCTTCCAACACACCCACATGGTAACCCTGCGTGAGATGGGGACCGCCGCACATTGTTCACACCGTCTTCGTCAATCTAGTTCAACACGTGGCATGAAGGGGAACCGGACCGCCGGAGACACACATTGTTCACATTGTCTTCGTCAATCTAGTTCAACACGTGGCATGAAGGGGAACCGTCGGATAAGCAGGAAACAGATCGCCCTAATCAATTAGGTGCAACACGCAGAGGAGTCGGATCGACGGATCGAACTACTAGCTATGCATGAACACACCCGTGGGATTGGAACCTAGTTCTTCTTTCGGTAAACGCCCCAAACTTACCAATCCACCTAAACCCAAAGACTATTTATAATAACATAGTCTTAAACTTATAAGACAGTTTTTTTTTTTTGAAAAAAAATGAAAAACTTGTATTAATACAAAGAGCAATTACAAGCGGGAGAGAACACATCCCAACCAAGAACAGCAAACAACACTACAAGAGAAGAGCACAAAGTCAACCCAGCACAACACAAAGCAAAGAAGTCAACTGGGCGCGAACAAGCGACATGTCGCGAGATCGCGACAGTCAACCCCGGCTCCTCCACTGCGGTGCCAACAGTCACGAAAACGTGACATGTTGCGAAATCGTGACATGTCGCGAAATCGCGACATGACAGCACCCTCCAGCAACCCTTCGTCAAAATTGTCGTGAAATCGCGACAAGAAGACCAGCTTGCTCCAAAACGCCAAAGAGGTCGCGAAATCGTGACAGAGAGCCTCCGAATCATCCAACCATCAAAAGTGTCACGAAATCGTGACGAATTCTCCTTATGGCATCCAGATCGCAAAAGCGTCGCGATATCGCGACAGTTTTCTCCATTCGTTGGTAAGCCAAAATTGTCGCGAAATCGCGACGAGATTTTCATACAGCAGCCATCGCCAAAAAATGTCGCGATATCGCGACAAAATATCCACTTTGCACCACATCAGCAAAATGGTCGCGATTTCGTGACGGGTTTTCCTTATGACACCAGATCGCCAAAAGTGTCGCGATATCGCGACGGTTTTTCCTTTCGGCGCCCAGTTCTCAAAACTGTCGCGATATCGCGACGAATTTTCCTTTCGGTGCCCAGTTCTCAAAACTGTCGTGATATCACGACGAATTTTCCACTTTGCTCTCCATATGCAAAAGTGTCGCGATATCGTGACAATTTTTCCGATTAGCCCCAAATTGCCAAAGCGTCGCGATATCGCGACAATTTTACCATGCGCCTTCCCTGAGGGCCGCGATGGCGCGACATGTCGCGATATCGCGACAAAAACCCGCCAAAGGCCGAGAGGGCGCAACCTGTCGCGATATCGCGACAGCTTCCAACTTGAAGCAGCGACGGCGCTACATGTCGCGATATCGCGACAGAAACCTTCCTTAGCATAAAAACACTGCACATCATTTCAGAAAACGTTCAAGGCCTTGTCGGATCTCTGCATCCTCCACAGGCATGTCACTGTGCAGCTGCATCCCAACCTCCCTTTCAGCACCCATCTTAGCAAGGAAATCGGCCGCCTTATTGAGATCTCGATTCACATAGACAGGTATCACATCATCTAATTCCCTCCAAAGCTCTTTGATTTGGGATACTAAGATCCGCAACCTCCAAGCTTTCGAGACAAAGTTTCTCATACGAGTCAAGAGCACCCACCAAGATTTGGGAGTCAGACTCAATAATAATCTTCCTGTGTCCCTGTTTGACAGCCCAGAAGGAGGCAGATTTAATGGCAAAGGCCTCGGCTTCATTGTTTGTGGCACATCCCAGACCCTGCGGTTCCCAATAGAGCAAAGACCCGGCATGATCGCGGCACACTACTCCAATTCCAGCACTTCCCGGATTGCCTTTAGCAGCTCCATCAGTATTGATTTTGATCCATCCTTCGGGGAGGAGGTTTCCAACTACCACTCACTGCCTTTGTTGAATAACGGCTCCCTCTTCCAAAGGCTCGGAAGCAGATTGAATTTCCCCCTCGGCATGAATGGCAACCGTTTTCGCCACTTTGCTCCAAATGACTTGCCATATTCCTTCTAGAAGGGAGAAGGTTTCACGGAAAATACGGGCATTTCTCTCCAACCAAACCTGCCACCGGATAAAAAATAAACCAAGCTCCCAGCCAATTCGAAGAGCTTTGGATTTAAATCTACCTTTCTTCCAACTTTCCCAAATGTTGTTTCGAGACAAGACCCCATTAGCCTGAAGTTTAAAGTGGGAGAACCAGCGCTTCCAGATCTGTCGTGTGAAAGAACATTCAAACATTAGATGATCCGCAGTTTCCTCCTGCTTGTGGCATAACACACATTGAGAAGGGCCAATGATGCCTCTGAGTCTGAGATTGTCATAGGTGAGAATTCCATTATGCAAAAACTGCCAAGCGAAGAAGTTCACTTTCGGCCGGCCACAGGGATGCCATATCTTTCTCCAATCATGAACCAAAAAAAAGTGTGGGGGGGCTCTGGGAGGATCTCATCATATCCCTCTTTCACAGTATAAACCCCAAGGCTCCCATAGCCCCAGGCCAGTTCATCCTCCTCATCTCTCCCGAGTAAGAAACCGTTATGCCAAGATTTTTCCCAAAGTAGGTACCAACTCCGGAGGGATTGGTATTGGCCACTCATCCGGCCGCTTAAACTTTATGATCTTGTAGTCCCCCAATTGACTAGTGTTAAAGTAGCTCTCAATTTGGATCCATCCCTTATCTTCTATAGCAGATTTTATCGGTTGCAATTCAGGAAACACGACAATAATGGGAGGATTCTGGTCCCAGGAATCAGTCCAGAACCGAGCCTTATCCCCTCTCCCCACTTTCCAAAATAGTTGATCTTTGATGAGTTGAGCTCCAAGCTTGAGCGCCTGCCACACTGGTGATCCAAAACCTTCCAGAGGAAAGCGGCCCACATCATTAGGATGGACAGAACCCAAGTATTTGCTAGAGAGGATTCTGTTGAAGAGGGATGTTGGCTGAGAAATCCACCTCCAGTACAGTTTGCCAACCAAAGCCTTGTTGTTAAACTTGGAGCTTCTTAGTCCCAACCCTCCTTTTTCCTTGGGTTGGGTAACCTTGTCCCAGCCAACCAAGGCCCATTTCCTCTCTCCCTTGGCACCTTCCCATAGAAATCTTCTAGCCATTTTATCCAGCTCTTTCCAAATAGACTGGGGAGCAGCCAGGACGGAGAATTTATAAATTGGCATGGCCTGAATAACTGACTGCAGAAAAGTTAGACGACCCCCATAACTTAACCATCTATGAGACCAATGGTTCATTCTATCTTTGATGCCATCCAATAGGTCCTTCCAAACATCTATTTTCAGTTTTTTGAAATGGAGAGGGACCCCCAGGTAAACAACTGGGAGAGAGGTCCGAGTGAAACCTAAAATCTCAATAACTCTGTCCTGTAACCGTTGATCAATATTGAAGAAGATCACTTTGGATTTATTGTCATTGATGACTTGATTAGAGGCCCGGAGGTAGACATTTAGAGTATCTATGATTCTTCTTGCTTCCCTAAGGCTGGCCACTCCCACCAATCCAGTATCATCTACAAACTGTAAATGAGTCAAAACTTCAGCCCCGACCTTAATACCTATTATCTGACCTTGAAGTCTTCTTCTCAGAAAGAGTCTACCCAATCCTTCAGCCAAGATGAGGAAGAGATAAGGAGAGCAAGGGTCTCCTTGTCGCAGGCCACGAGAGGCACCAAAAGGAGGCGAGGGAAGTCCCTTGATAAGAGCAGTATGAAGGTGTAGAAATACAGCTCATGACCCAGTCTGTCCAGTCCTGAGAGAAACCAAAGGCTGTCAACATCTTTGCCAAGAAGCCCCACTCCACCCTGTCATAAGCCTTGGACATATCCAGTTTAATGAACATTCCTTTGTTCCCAGATTGGTGCATTGTATGGATAGCCTCCTGTGCTAGAATCACTCCATCCAAGATTTGCCTCCCTTCAACAAAACCCCCTTGCTCGGGGAAATTATATTATGCGGGATAGGTTTTAACCTTTCAGCCATAATCTTAGTAATTATTTTATAGATCACATTGCATAAGGCAATAGGTCTAAAATCAGATAAATGAACCCCCCCTGCTCCTTTTGGAATTAAAGTAATGAAGGTATGATTTAGAGCCTTGAGCATTCTTTTATTGGTTCTGGACTCCTCAGTGACAGCCAGAACATCTTCCTCCAGGGTATCCCAAAAGGCCTGGAAGAACTCAATAGGGAAGCCATCAGGACCAGGCGATTTACCAGTACTCATCCCAAAGACCACCTTCTTAAGTTCATCTCTATCTATAGGTCTAAGTAGGGCCTGGTTCTCTTCGGGAGAGATTATAGAAGGAATGACAGCAATAACTTCATCTTGGGCTGCCCCATCTTGCTCCATACTTTCCTTAAAGAGTTTTGAGAAATACTCCATTGAGTGGGAGTGCATACCAGGAAGAGTGTCAAAAGAGTATCCATTCTCATCTTGAAGGAAATCCATATTATTCACTTGTCTCCTAGCACAGGCAGAGCGCTGAAAAAATTTTGTATTTCTGTCTCCTTCTAATAACCAAGTATTTCTTGCTCTCTGTTTCCGAGTAAATCTCTTCTTGATTATCAATATCCTCAACCGCTTTGCGCAAAGCATCATCCTCGGATTTAAGGTGCTCGGAAATGTTTCCTTCCACTGAAATGTTTTTGCACCTCATCCCATCCGGCCAACAAGGGGGCCCGTTGGTCTTGGAAGTCCGATTTGTTAGTTTGCCTCCTTTGTTTCGGTTTACACTTGACAAATTGAAGTCTGTTTGTGAAATTTGAACATTGCGGTCCCAAAAGGTGGGCGGCCATCTTCCCACCAGCGAGGAATTTTTCTTCGGAGATCTTCTTTTTGCAACCAAAAATTTTCAAATTTAAATGGTTTATGGTACTGCCTTGTCATAGCCCCTCCCTCCGATAAAATGGGAAAGTGGTGCAAGCTGGGCCTTCCAAAATCTGAAATTTAATATTCCATTTCACAAATGCTTCCTCCGAGACCAGAAACCGGTCTAGTTTTACCTTCCTCCTGTGTGGCTCTCTTCTCTTATTAGTCCACGTAAAATAAGTGCCGGGACCTTTGATATCAACAAGGTGAAAGGCCTGGACTTGAGCAATCGGAAGCCTATCCCCTGGATCCAAAGCTGGGAAACCACCTTCCTGATCCCTGGCGAGATAATTTGGCATTAAAATCCCCGACAATAATCCAATCGCAATCTTCCGGGGAGGATCTCATTGAATGAACAACATTCCATTGAAGCCGCTGGCCATCAATGCTTTGAGCCCCATAGAAGTTTGTGATTAAAACACTGTTCAATTGTAACAATGTTCTTAAAGAGAGATGTGAGAACACCCCTCCAAAGTTGTATGTTCTATTGCTATCCACACCGAGAGGGTTCCAAAGAGTAACAATCCCCCCGAAGCTCCTTGGGCCGCCACATCCATATATCCGGCGCCCCTCCATATTCTACTAGCAATTTTACACATAAGATCTAAAGACATTTTTGTTTCTTGAAGGAGCAAAAAGTCTGTTTTGTGTCTTCCTAAAAGTCTTTGAACAGCAGATTGATGGGTTCTCCTTGTTTAAACCCCTTACATTCCGAGGATTGTATAATCATTGGAAACCTTGGGAGCAATAAGAGTCAATTGTTCTCACCGATCCTCCATTGATCAGCTTGTCCCCTTGCGCTACTAGTAGATCCTTATTGGATTTTCTACCAGCTCCTTGGGAATTACTATTCTTAGACCTCTTTTCCACCTAGGTAATCCCCAACGCTGGTCTTTCTCTGTTCTTTTCTGCACTTCCCATGTTGACATCCTTAATAACTGGTTGTGCAGGGGAATGGATTACCATAGCCCCTAGGTTCTCTGGCTGCAAAGTCTCGGGGGTTTCAATCACCTGTTCTAAGACGAGGAGTAGATGATAGAGGAGCATGAGAGTGGGTGTTAGTATCCTCAGCATTCCCATCCACTCCTTCCATGACTTGGTCTTCTTGGTCTACAAGGGATTTGAAGATTTCATATCGATTGGTTGGCTTGGTTTGGGCCTGCTCTTTGCCATTTCTCTTTTTTTTTTTCCTCCGCTTCTGCTGTTCAAAGCCATATTTTTGGGCATCAGAACCTTGGGGGATATTGAGGGGTTCTTTGACCGGAGTGAACTTACCCTCTCTGGGGCGATTTGGCGCTCCCGACGGAGCTTCCGCTTTTGTGGTCAGGATATTTGGGCAGAACCTAGCCAAATGGCCATGCTTATGGCGAGACTACTGCATCTAAAAGGTAAGGCTTCATAGTCTAGTCTGTTGTATCCGAGTTAGTCTCGCCAACTCCAATTCCACCTCGGCTGGAAGTGGCTGGCTAATGTCCATTTCTACGCATATTCTAGCAAAGACAGCAGTATTTCCCTCCATGGTATCTCTTGAAACTCCCAAATATCTACCTAGAGAATTACCAATCAACTCAAGAATCTGCTCACCCCAAAACTCCATTGGGAGAGCGTACGGTACGTATCCAAGACCGGGACAGCCGTGGGCTCAATGCGAGGATCAAAACCCACTCTCCACGGTTGGACAAATAATCCTGTCGGGCCGTGGCTCCTCTTCTATGATTCAAATGCTCTGTTTCTATCTGCTAAAGAAGAGAAACTAATAATAAAATACCCATTGCTTATAGGCCATAGAGAGTACTCACCAATGGGCTCCCGGTTCTGTCTCACCCGGGTGTGTAGAAAGTTCGAGTGGGCCGGATACCCATGAATTTGCGAGATCGGATCATGGGTAGCACGGTATATAATCGTATCCTCAACCGGTTTTGGTTCTATGACAATCTTAGGCCTAGAAGCAGATTGTGGAAGGCAGCCGTTAACTCTGTTTGCGGGTAAACCCTTTCCAGCATTCTTAAATAGCATTTGATAAGCACTTCGTTGAGCTTCATCGGAGGAAGATGCAGGGTTTTCTTTTAATATATCAGCATATGAGCTTTTTTGCCCATCGATAGATCCTGGAGGAGACCCCATTGGGCCCTCCCAAGGCAACGAACGATCCTTCAAAGTAGTGTAGATTCAATCCACAGGAGGTCCTGGAAGAATCTTCCAACCAGAAACCCTGGAGCTTCGCTCGGTGCCTGCACAGAAGGTTTCCCGCCAAATCGCCAGAGCTCGAACTCGCCGCTCGATCCCAATCGTTGTCGATCACTTATAAGACATAGCTAAACTAATGATTCTACAACATTCAACCAATATAGGTTACAAAGATTTATTAGTTCTTGTATAAACATTTGAGGATGAAAACTGGTGGTTGAAATATTAATAAATAAAATGTTATTTATTAATTTTATTTTTAAAATATGATTTAATTTTATAAATATGTGGTTTAAGTGTGAGTGAACTTATTATTATTATTTTTTAATATTTTTTATACACATCCACCGTGGAGATTGAACCCGGGCCACATCATCGACAATGCAAGTGGTGTCTTTTAACATGTATAAGACTATATATTATATTCATCAATGATAATGAAGGATGTTTGTTTAATTTGTGATTATTTAATCATTTTCCACTCAACTTGCTACTATCATTAGAATATGGCATACAACATGGTATGCAATTTTTTTTTATTTTGAGTTTTAACGTTGGACCTTCTATTCAAAGTTTCAAAAATTGGGTTGCTATTGTTGAGCCTACTTTAAGTTGTATATACATTCACTAACAAATAAATATGAATTTTAAATCAAACACAAAAACAATAGATACTTAAATAAATATTTATAAAAAATACATTTTAATATATCATTGAACTTAAATTTAGTTTAGATTATTTGAAGTTAGAATAGAAAAAATTCTTAAGTTGTATATACATTCATTTACATATAAATATAAATTTTAAATCAAATCCAAAAGCAATGTTTACTTGGATAAATAATTTTAAAATATGTATATTTTAATATATAATTTGAACTTAACCCCATAAGGAGGGCGGAGGTCCAAGGTTCAAATCTCGGGCCTTGCCGCACTGAACGCTTGTCCCTTTCCTGGTGCTTTCAGTGACGTAAAAGGTTTAAAATGATTGTGGCATGGTGGTTATAGGGGTGGACTGCGCGAAGATTTGTGTGGCGGCTTCCGAGGCGGACATCACAAAATACTGTGGCGGCCATAAAAGCTGGACAACCTGCCTGGATTCGTGGCGGCTACCGATTCCACCATGTAAATACAAATATATATATATAATTTGAACTTTAATTTAATTTAAAAACAATATTTACTTGGATATTTAAAAAAAAAAAATACATTTTAATATACCATTGAACTTGAATTTAGTTTAGATTATTTGAAATTAGAATAGAAAAAATTCTTAAGTTGTATATACATTCATTTACATATAAATATAAATTTTAAATCAAACCCAAAAGCAATGTTTACTTGAATAAACAATTTTAAAAATATATATTTTAATATATAATTTGAACTTTAATTTAATTTAAAAAACAATATTTACTTGGATATTTAAAAAAAAAAAATACATTTTAATATACCATTGAACTTGAATTTAGTTTAGATTATTTGAAATTAGAATAGAAAAAATTCTTAAGGTGTATATACTTTCATTTACATATAAATATAAATTTTAAATCAAACCAAAAGCAATATTTACTTGGATAAATAATTTTAAAAATATATATTTTAATATATAATTGAATTTTAATTTAATTTAAATTATTCGAAATTAGAAAATATATATTTTAATAGCTATATATACAACGTTATTATTATTTTTGGTTGATTTGGTTATTGTGAAAAACCTATATGTTCGATGCATAAGGTTGAGCAGTCTCCTCCCAACCATGACCCCTCGTAAAACCGAAAGCTATACTTATTAATAGAGAATTTAACACAAAGCCACCACACCCCCACCCCCTCACACACTCGCCCACGTCACGGTTTGAACCTTGGACCTCTCGAAGAAGAGCCAAAGATCAAACCGTTGTGCTGCACCCCAGGTGCTATATATATAACATTATTAAAAAAAAAGATATAAAAAAATTAACAAAAAAATTATTATCATTAAAGCCTAAATATTAAAGATAAAACAATTTTTAACATCCAAGAAACCATATGCCATATGAGATGACCCTCAGGATGTTATTTACCCAATATGTTTATCAACCAACCAACTTTCGATTAACAAAATATGGTGTACAAATCTACTCACATTGGTTCGGGGGAAGGATAGTGCAAAGGTTTGGGTTTTGGCTCTTCTTCGGGAGGTCCAAGGTTCAAACTATGGTGTGGGTGAGGGTGTGGGTGTGCGTTTAGCCCCTATTGATAATCTTAGCTCTTGGTCTTGAGAGGGGTCATGGTTGGAATGGGAATGCCCAGCCCTAAGCATCAATCGTAGTGGTTTCGCACACTACCCTAACAAAAGAAACTACTTCCATTGGATTCTTACCTTAAAACTCCTATTTAAAGATCTAAGTCTTGTAGTTAGGTCATTCAAGTTGCACAAGTACAAGATGTAATTATTTTTACGGATTCTAGGATAAAAACTAAAATAATTACAATCCACTTAAGTTCTAATAGTACAAGATATAATTATTTTTATGAACTCTATAATAAAAACCAAAATAAATACTATAAATTAATTTAATTTAAATAAGACCTGTGAGAGATATCATAAAATACCTATACTAAGGGACCAAGACCCTCATATAAACCCACTTTTTTAATTTAAATTTTATTCAAAAAGGGATAGACTAGTTTCTACCCAACGGGCTAGGGATTATATGAAAAATATAATTCATTCTATTGAAAACTTGCACACATGTTACATTTTATAGGCTTGAGCAAACATAACACAACTCAAATGGAGGAAGTCCACTTATTCTCGTAACTCAAATCTCCCTAACATAGCTTTGACTAACTTAGCACTAACAAATATCTTATATGCTCTCTAATACATTCTAGAATATCATCTAATTTAGCTACGTAGGAATACAAAAAAATATGTGTTAACGAAAGCTATCAAAGTCCAACATTCTCCCCTTAAAGTTGAGAGGGCTGACAAGATAGTCTCTCAGCTTTATATACCGTGCTTAGCAACTCCTTTGGTGAAGATATCCGCTATGTTGTCCAAAGTGCTACAATGTCAAAGTTCAACCACCTGTTTCTCCACCATGTCTCGAATGAAGTGATACTTCATGTCAAAGTCCTTGGACCTGCTATGGTGGATAGGATTATGTGCCAATTGGATGGCACTCATATTGTCACAATACAATATGGTAGGATCATTTTGTTTTTCACCTGTTTCTTCAAGTACTTTTCTCAACCATAAGGTTTGGGTACTAGCATTTGTGATTGCTATGTACTCAGCCTCAGTACATGATAGTGCTACAACAGTTTGCTTTTTAGAACTCCAAGTAATTAGTCCTGACCCAAGACTAAAACAATTCCCTGAAGTAGATTTCTTATCATCTATATTGCTGCCCCAATCACTATCACTAAAGCCAACTAATTTTACAACATTACATTTGTGGTAATGGATCCCATAATCCAATGTACCCTTTACATATCTCAAAATTCTTTTAGTTTCTTGTAGATGAAGTGTATATGGATCAACCATATACCTTGAAACTAGAGAAACAACATATTGAATATCCGGTCTTGTGTTGGTGAGGAACATTAGACTCCCAACCATGCTCCTGTAAGTGGTCTTGTCAACTTTTGATGATCCATATTCTTTGCTTAATTGTATCCCATGACCTATTGGAGTTGCAACAGACTTGCATTGCTCCATAGCAAATTTCTTTATCATGTCATGAGCATATTTATGTTGATATATGAAGATCTCATTTCCTATTTGATGTACCTCCATTCCTAGGAAATAATGCATGAGTACCATGCCCTTGGTGCTTTCTTTAGGCCATACAATGCTTTCTTCAATTTGTATACAAGGTTATCCTTAACTTGTTCTTCAAATCCTTGAAGTTGTTGCACAAAAACCTCTTCATTCAAGTACCCATTGAGAAAGACACTCTTAACATCCATGTGTTGAATTTTCCACCCTTTGTGGGCAGCCAAAGAAAGCACTAGTCTAATGGTCTTTTGTCTAGCAACAGGAGCAAAGGTATCCTCATAGTCAATCCCATACTTTCGAGTAAATCCTTTTGCTACTAGTCTTGCCTTGTGTATTTCAATGCTCCCATAAGAATTGAACTTGGTATTATAGACCCATTTACATCCAAAACATTTCTTGCCTTTAGGAATCTCCACTAGATCCCAAGTGTCATTCCTTTTTATAGAGGTCATTTCCTCTTTCATGGCTTGTTGCCATATATCATGAATACATTCTTTTTCATAACTAGATGGCTCTAGCTCTACACTAGTCATTAAAGTATAGTTTACAACATCTCCCTTAGGTTCTTGGGAGTCTTCATCACCATACATGTGCAAATTTTCAAGTCTGTTCAAGACTTCATTCATCTCACTAGCTTGGCTTATAGTGTATCTTCTTTGAAAATTTTTGTCCATCATTTGGTAGGAGGGATGATACTGAAGTGTTCTCCTACCTCTTGATGGTGAATCTACTTCCATGGACATTGGAGAAGAACTAGATGATCTTTGTGGACTTGGAGTAACACTTGTTTTACTTGAAGTAGAACTCTTTCTTGGACTTGTAGGAGGACTTCCATTGTTGTTCTTGTTAATGGGCTACATTTGGGAGGAGCTTACACCTTGAGATTCATCATCAAAAAATTTTTTTTGATGACCCCATACCCCCCCTTCATTAAAATTTACATCTCTTGAGATTACAACTTTGTGATTTTTTGGATTGTAGAGTCTTTATACCTTTGAAGACTCACAATACCCAATGAAAATACAGGTTTGACTTTGGGATCAAGTTCATTTCTTATCTCATCAGGAATGTGTGCATATGAAAGACAACCAAAAACTTTGAAGTGCTTTACATTTGACTTTTTGTCGTACCATACCTCATAGGGAGTTATACCATCTAAACTAGAAGTGGGACTCCTATTCAAAATGTAAACACTTGTCCTAACAACATCAACTCAATACATGTTACTTAGTTTCTTTGTTTGAAGCATTGATATAGCTATTTATACAATAATGTGGTTCTTTCTTTCAGCCACATCATTTTGTTGTGGGGTGTAGGCAGTAGTGAATTGCCTTTTGATCCCACAATCCTTACAATATTTGAGAAATGCATTTGAACAAAACTCCCCTCCTCTATCAGTCCTTAATTTTTTACAACATACTCACTTTGATTCTCTACATTATTTTTGAAATCCTTGAAACATTCAAAAGCTTCATCCTTATTTTAAAAAAAATAAATCCAACACATTCTAGAGAAATCATCAATGAAAGTGAGAAAGTAAGAATTGTTACCCAAGCTTTTGGTATGCATTGAACCACAAATATCCGAATGTACCAATTGTAGTGGGTGACTTTCTCTCCATGCTTGACCTCTTGGAAACTTTGTTCTTGAGTGCTTTCCCAAAGCACATCCTTCACACACCTCCTTGTGCTCTTCAACTTTTGGTAATCCACACACCACAGCTTGAGAAGTAAACAACTTCAAGCTTGCAAAGTTAAGATGACCATATCTCAATTGTCAAAGCACACTTGGATTTTATATGGCTACATTAGCAAGTTGGGAACCTCCTTGTTCTTTAAACTTAAGAGGAAATAACCTATTATTTGTCATAGGTACTTGTGTAACAACTCTATTACAATTAATTTTGTTAAAAATTACACATTTTCCATATTCAAAAACAAGCCTATAGTTATTTTCCATTATTTGTCCAACACTAAGCAAATTATGTTGGAGTTTAGGGGTGTAATAGATGTTGTTTACCTTCTTTGTGCCTTCTTTTGTTGGAACCTCCATGGCTCCCATACCTTCAACTTGTAGTGCCTTTTCATCTCCCAATTTGATCTTTGACTTGTAGGTGGAATCCATTGTAGCAAATAGATCTTCTTTGTCACTCATATGATTTGAGCAACCAGTATCCAAAATCCAAGTTTCATTGATATTTTGATATGATTTTCCATAGGTAAGAAATAAACTTGAAGTTCCTTCCTCTTCCCCATAGTTTCTATATTGACCTCTCCCTTCTTGAGAAGTCTTGGACCAACAATTTTAGCAAAGTGACCAAGTTTACCATAATTGTAACATGCTTTCTTTGATTTATCACCTCCTCTTCCTCTTCCTTGGTTGCCACCTCTTGATCTACCTCTTCCTCTTTCTTTGCCTCTCCTTTGGCCTCTTCTTTGTACTCTTCCTTAAGTCTCACCTTCTTTGGATGAGAATGCTTTGCCATCACCTCCAAAGCTTGATGATGTAGAACCCTGTAGTCTCTCTTCATGAAACATCAAAGAACTAATTAGAGAATCAAAAGTTGGAGTAGTCAAATATTTAGATTCTTCAATAATAATAGCAATATGATTCCACTTATGAAGAAGTGTTCTCAACACTTTCTTCACAACCACTTCAGTTTTGATGTCTTCTCAAAGGGTTTGCATTTTGTTTACAATGGCTTTCACTCTAACACAATAATCACCTACTTTTTCATCATCTTGCATTTTGATATTTTTAAAATCTCTCTTCAAGGTTTGAAGCCTCACTTGCTTCACTTGAGTGCCCCCTTAATAACTATATTGCAATGCTTTCCATGCTTCAAGGGCTGTTAAACAAGAAGCAATCCTTGGAAAGATGATTTTCTCCAAAGCTGCTTGGAGATGGTAGAGGGAAAAATAATTCTTCTTTTGAGCATCCTTCGTAGCAGTTCTATCAGATGCACTCAAGGTTGTCCAATTTGCAGGTTTTGCATAGCCTTCTTCGACTATGTCCCACAAACCTTTTCCAAAAAGTAAGGTCTTCATTTTGATAGACCAATACTCATAATCTAGCCCATTGAACTTAGGAATAGGTAGATTATTATTGGAAGCCATTTAAACTATGTCTCTCAAATTTAAACTGTTTCTCTCAAATTTAAATTATTTCTCTCAGCTTACCAAATTCTTCACATAGAAAAATTTCAAAAAATAAATCTACTCTTGCTTTGTGAAACCAACCTTACATAGTCATCTAATCTCTATTCTCCACAACATTCCTTAGCATATACTTCTTACAATATTATGGACTCAAATAGACGTATACTAGCATGAGTATAACATATTGCAAGTATATGAGTTAAGTGGATAATGATTAAAATAAATTGTACTCAACATTTTAAGGTTTCAAAACGACATACACGATGGTCAAATCATGTGTATTACCTTCTCAAACAGTGTGGGCTTCTTAGCACTCAACACAACGTAGGATTTGTTTGACAACGTCAGCTTCTTCACGTTTGATATCCACATCGTAGGCTTTTTACTCATAGCAAATGAGACATTTGAGACATCACAGACAGATCTGCTGTGTTGATAGCAGATGTTTGACCTCCGCAAACGCCTATCTACAACACGTATTTTCAAACACATCTCTACACGCACACCATTTCAAACACAGCTCTGCACGTCTATCTCTTATGGTTTACACAGCTTGAAAGGTTGATTTCAAACACAGCTCTGCATGCACACCATTCAAACCTGCACTCAGAACAAATATTTCCTGCACAAATTTTCACACAAGTGCACGATTCCAAACACGAATGCTAGAGATATTTCGATGTACTATAAATAGCAATGAAAGCCATACACAATTTATTTAAAAAAACACGTCGTTGTCTTCCAAGTCAACATCAACAATTATTGTGCACTACACAGCAAAGTAAACTGAAATAGCGTTTCAGTGTATTGTAAATCAATAATCTATGAATGACAATCGCTTATGCACAAATATTGATATCCAGACAAATCTATATTCACCATGTTCTAGCTCTCAGCTCCGACATTGATCGACTTCCCTTGCTCTGATACCATAATGAAAACTATAATTCATTCTATTGAAAACTTGCACACATGTTACATTTTATAGGCTTGAGCAAACAAAACACAACTCAAATGGAGGAAGTCCACTTATTCTCGTAACTCAAATCTCCCTAACATAGCTTTGACTAACTTAGAACATACTAACAAATCTCCTATATGCTCTCTAATACATTCTAGAATAGCATCTAATTTAGCTAGTAGGAATACAACAAAATATGTGTTAATGAAAGCTATCAAATTCCAACATTATAGAGGTTCCCTAAGCACCCAAAATAATTAAAGAAGTTAAATACTAGTCGCCACTCATAAAGAAAGTTAATAATAGGTAAAGGTAAAGTAGTTTTTAATATTCACAAGATCATAGGTCACGTATGAGACAACATTTATGCAAGATGTTTTTTTCCAATATATATCAAAGCATGGTGTAAAACCCAACCCCTTGTAGGATTCAAACCTTGGACCTCTATTCAAAGTTTCAAAGTATCCATTCTTAGGCCCCTCAATATGTAATGTTGATAAGTGAACAAAATTAGTCATTTTCCAAAAAGATTTCTACATCTTATGTAAATTTACAAATTTTTAATAACTTTCATATACAATTTAAATTGGTAATTTTATGAGAATCATTCCAAATCCATGTAAATTGATAATATTCATAAGACACGAAGATCCATCAAGCAAATAAGTACATGAATCTATGTCATTATAGAAGAAACTAAGAATGTTGCACATCATTTCTAAAAATTCCATTTATCGTCTACTTTTGAAATGATGAAGTTTTGGTATGCATAATATCTTATAACCCTATTTATTGAGTTTGATTAGCAAGAATATTTGACTCACAAAAAATCACCAAAAACCTAATTTCCATTGAGCAGATTTGTTATCGCTATTATATAGTTCATTGAAATAGTATTTAATAGATGTAATATTGACATATAATTAAAAGGCCCTACTATTTTAAAGAGATAAAATATCAAGTTAGCTTAAACAAAAGCATAATAAAATGGTATAAAATAACATGAGCTCAAGTATTTAAAAGTGTAGTCTTTCAATATAAAAACTCAAGTTCAAATATTACAAGATAAAATATTCATAATTGTAAGTTGTAGTAATATGTGGTTTGTTGAAATATCATAAGAAGACGGTCATGATGTAATATTAATGGAGCCATTTCAATCCATATAAATAATTTAAAATGACATAATCAAATAATATGAGATCAAGTATCAAATGACGTGAACTCAAGAGGTTAAAAATGTGGGCTCCCAATGGAGAGACTATGTTCATATATTGTTAGGTGATATAATACCACAATGTGATTTGTTGAAATATCATAGTAACATGATGATGATGTTATTTGAGTGAGATCCATTTCAATATTTTTTAATCAATTACAAAAAAAGTGGTATGAGGACAAGTGGTTAAAAATATGAACTTCTAGAGCAAAGTCCATATTCAAAACTTGCCAAATGAATTATACATAATTGCTACTTATGTGTTAATACCACTATACATGGTCATGATATTTAGGTCAGACTCATTTCAATCCCATATAATCCAATCAAAAACTTAAAACATAAAATATTTTGAAACTAACATTTCAAATATAATCTATCATCAAGTTATCGTAAAAAGTTTTTCATTGAATTATAAACTAGAAAAAAGAAGTACATTCATAATTTCAATCTCCCATGATATAAGCTTGAAAGTTTAAGGTCATAAATCTCCATTCAAAAATTTGTTACAACTACCATTTCAAAAATAAGAAAAGCCATAGAAGATTGAATGTTAATCGTGAGATTGAGTAGTGACAATTCACACTTTTATAAAACTATATATAAATTTATAATAAAAAGAAGAAAAAATAGAAGCTACATATGTATAACTGAATATACATAAGAATATAAGAAAATAGAAATAAAAATATTATAACTATATCTTGTTGCAATACACCAGATCTTAGCACTCATATGAGGGAGAGCCTATTTTATAGGGAAATTTTAGGTTTGTTTTCTGTGATATCTTCAAATAAGAAATAGAAGTAATCAAATCCTAAACTTGCTCATTATTGTTAACTACCTTATTTTTAGTTTCTTGTTGGACCTTCTGAAGATCATGAACCATATGAGAAAGTTGATGAAGTCTGTCAATAACATCTCGTGGTGTGCTAGAAGTTCCATAGACTTGGGAATGAATATGTCCCACATATAACAAAATATCAAAGGTCAAGTTTGCTAAAACTATATCCTATGGAGGAGCAGAAAAAATAAACACCTTTTTGCATCCGCACTTCCAAATGTGCTTGAGAAGGATGAGTCTACAAACATCCCAAAAAACCAAGCAGAGAAAACTTTCAAGATCTAGTGAAAGAGAATAAAAGAAAAGTGTAGAAGACATCCCAAATTTTTTTAGCCATGTCACAAAAAAAAAAAAATGAATTAGAGTTTCTAAAGCATTATAAAAATTGCATTGAGAGGAAATGTGTAAAATCGAAGCCAGACTTTCAAAAGTTGGAAGTTTTTGATGCAAAATTTGCCATCCAAGAAGCTGAGTTTTGGATTCGATAGGAACTTTTCAAATTTGAGTAACAAGAGACTGTCATTGGGCATTGGTAAAATTCACTTGCCACTTGACATTGAGCTTAGAGTCTAACGAAGGAATACACAAAGATTTTTTTATATCTAACTAGAAGTAATGGAAAATATTATATGACCATTAAGACATCTCCAATCATTCCATATATTATGGGTTTGAATAGTCTTTGGTGGAATAAAATTATCCTCCATAATGATAAATCTTTAGCTTTATGCAGAGTTATTCAAGGTCTAGCCTTTCTAAAGAAATGTATTAATAAAATTAGAGATATCTAGGATCCAAAATAAAATGATTTTCACATAATACAATGGATGGCTAGTGGTGGAGTATAAATACTCCTTTAATACAATAACATATATCCCAACAAATCTCATAGGTAGTAGTATCAATTAGTATAAATATACCAAGGATTAGCTTACAAATTATTACATGGACTTATAGGGATTAGCTTACAAATTATTACAATGTAACTATACAATGCCAACTATGACCTAATAAACAAAAGATTATATAATTAAATATTCTTTTTATGAATAACTTGTTCCTTATTTTTAGATTGTTTAGTTTCACGATGACTTGTTCTAATTTTTTATTAGATTTAAAAGAGGGTTTTGAAAGGGCCCCACAACATTTTACATTAGAAGTCAAACATTACTCATAAATTTGTCTCACCCAGAGACAACCCTCAATAACCCATAACAACCCAAAAAACCAAAAGAGACAATATCCTAGAATAGACAACACATCCCTACCACTCAACCACCCGTTAACTTGAGTCCTTCCCTTTAATAAAAAGGAAACAAAAGATTAGCTTGAAGAAAGGAAAAAGATAACCCATCACAAGAAAAGAGGCACAAGCACCGATCAAAAAAGACAATCACCCTAGGAAGCGTAAAATCTCTTAGGTACTTGACATAGATTCCAAAGAGGCACTGCCAACTACATTTCCAAATTAGGAGCCTAAAAGTGAAGATATATATATATATATTTATTTATTTATTTTTAAGCGAAAAACCACTTGTAGGGCCGCATTGGTCTAAGAGACCATGAACAAGGGGTTCTACATCGTCAAAGTCACTCGGGAGTCGCATCCAACCCTGCCCGCACCAACATTATCAATTGGATTTTGGATACCCAATTTAGCTTTTTGGTAGGGTGGAGATTTGAACCTGGGACCTCCCTTGGAGGATTGCCCTCTCCTCTCCAACTCACCTACAACACCTGGGTAAAAAAAAAAAAAGTGAAGATATATATAAAAAAAATTAACTCAAATTTTGAATCCGACATCAAAACTATAATGACTAATGTCAAAATCCAGCCAACCAAAAATTATTAAAAACTTGGTCAGAAAGGCCATTATCCCTCCCAGGGGACAAACAAAATATTTGAATTTGAATAAAACTTTTCCACCAATACCACCAGTTGGAAAGGGACACCAAAAATCACTTTCGATGTGAGTTGAGAGAGCATCCAACAGGGGATTTTCAGCATTACCTTTAGTTTATCCATGAGTTACAGGGCTTGGGGACTTAGTTTTTTTTAAGAAACTTGGTTTTGATGAAGGCATAATGAGCTCCTTCAGCTTAATCAAATCCAAATCCATCACAGGTTCTTTCATCATTTCAGGAGTTGACTCGATAACCAAACAAGAAAATGGATTATCTAAAATATACGTCAAAGGAGGGACCAAAGCCTTGCAACTATTCCTTTATGAAATATTATTGTGATTATGTTATTTTTATGTAATCCTTGGATCAATATTGGTATTTTCATCTAAAAATATCTCAGTCTCCTTTGTAGGTTCTTTAGCAGGGACCTTTTCCAAGGCTCTAGTTGCAGGATTATTAGGGTATCATCTAGAGATATGACTATAAGAATTACATTGAGCATAGATCCTAGGCTTGTTCTCATACAATATGGTCTGCTTCCTGTTACTTACCTTTGATAAAAATTCTATAGACTCGGTAGGTCAACATCCAGACCTACAATCACACACATACGAGCAAAAACCATTCGAGATCTTGCTTTAGTAGGAGCATCTAGCATAACAAACTCACTAATCAATTTCACAATACCCCTCAAAATTGCTTCATGCCAGAAGCGATAAGGAAGCCCCAACAATCTAACCCATATAGGGTTCGAGTTAATTTTTAGGGTATCTGGATCAAAATTTGAACCTCATTTATGAAGAAAGAGGCCCCTTCTACCAAAGAACCAGGGACCTCCGCCTAAAATGGATATGAGATCTTCTACCATAGAAATTTTAATAAGAAAAGAATCCATTAGAAAGAGCTACCAGTTCCATTTGGTCTTTTGGAAACCAAACTAATGAGTCCCATCTCCTGATGGAGTCCAAGTCTGGTCTAGTATTACCAAGGAATTTTCCAATGAGGGAGTTCTCACCCTCTCCCATAATAGCATTGATAAATCTTGAAAGGCACAAAAAGGGACGATTGAACAGGATTGAGGTCAAAGAGAGTCTAGAAGAGAGTCATACCTGGTTCTATGAGTGATCACTACAACGTAAAACTTCTCAATTAGGGAACCAAGCCTAGAAGTCAAAGATATAAGGCATGGACTCTTCTTGAAGCATTTCTAGGGAGAAAGGTTTTCTTTGCCTTTGGATTTGGAGGAGTCATTCCTGGGTTTCCTGTGAAAGGTGAGAGGCTTTTAGGAGTTTTTTTGGAAGAACAAAATTTCGACTATGGGTGTGGTTGTTGGATCTAATTTTTCAGTGTGCTTCTTTGTCTCTGTTTTTCAGTGTGCTTCTCTAGTTCTGGAGAAGTCCTTGGGTTTCCTTGGATGGTCGAAAGGAGCAGAAGCATCAAAACTTTCTTTTAGTTGTGCAACAATGATGGGAATAGGATCTAGAGAGGTCCTGCCTGGTTTCCATTGGATGGTTGTGCTTGGGGAGACCCCCTCGAGGAGGGGGGAAAGTTTAAAAAAAAATAAATTTCTTGTTTGAGAGGGATTCCCTTGCGTAGGAGAAAAAAATTCATTTTGAATTTTTTGCTTGTCTGAGACTTCCTCGCTTTGGTGTCTCTTGTGCGGGCCTCGGTTTCCCTTTGCTTCTTTGTCCTTTTTTGTGATAGTTTTCATTGAGGACCCCCTAGGTGGGACCCTTGTTTCCTTTTATCCTTTGTTTTTAGTGGTGGTCCTCTTGGAGGGCTTTCTCTCTCTGTAAAAGGTTTGGGAACCCTTTCAAAACCCCTTCCTTCAATCAATAAAAAAAAAAATTACAACTCTCTCTTTTAGAGTTTGAAAGTTTACAAACAAATTCAATTCTCATCTCAATTGAGTTGCTATAGCTAGATACCTACATTATTTTTCATAAAAAAATTAATTTTTTATTTTCATTTTTTGGATCTTCTTCAATTTTTTGTGAATGCAAATATTCCAAAATTCAACATCCTTCTTTTTGACATTTTCTTATAGTAGCTTTCACAATACCAAAAATCCACCTCTATTCATTGCATCTTAGTACAGTAACATTTCCAAAACTTTGTAATATCAAATATGAATTGTTAGTTTTCTTCCTTAAACATAAATGCAACTACAAAAATTGTAACAAATAATTTATATAAAAACATATTAATATTATAAAATGAACTAAAATATTATCAATGAAAACCATTATATTATAAAATTTTATAATTTAATTCTTTATATTTAATTAATAAACAAATATTTAATTATCAACTAGAAAAATATATAATTATTCTTCAATAATTCACTAATGGAGGCTTACTTCTCATAACAAATAATTAGTTTAAACATTCCTAAAGAACCTTCCATGAAGTTCAAGAAAGGAGCATTAATCAACTCTTTTTCTAGAAAATCTAGATTTGAGAGTGCATGGATTTCAATAATATAAAACAAAAACGTGATCATTTTTTACTATGCAGATTTCAACCAAAGAAAAGCACTTTTGTCAACTCATCACATTCATATAGTAGTAAAAATATAATTATTCTTCTTATTTAGTTAACATTCTTCGGGATACGCATGTGATTTCAACTATTTTTCTAAACCAACTATATTTTTGAATGATATAAATCAAAAGGTTATACTATAAAAACAGAACGTCGTGCCTTTTGACTACGGAGATTTCAACGAGAGAAAACAACTTTTGTCAACTCATCACATGCCTTTAAAAAATATGTTCGTCATATATAGTTAAGATATTTGTGTTATAAGAAAATTTGGCACCATGGACCCCTACCATCTAAGACAACGTTTCCAAGTTGATATTCTACTTGTCCTTTAATTAAAAAATAATTAAAAAATGTTAGTTTATTTATGATTTAAGAAATTTAATAATTAATTTGAGTAAATTTAATAATTAAGATTTTAAAATTTTAAGTTAAAGGTTTAAGATTTGAATCTAAAAAAGATTATCTATATTATTTAATATGAATAAATTGTTAAAATTAATGTTGCATACAAAAGTATTTTTATTATAGATGACCTTTTTATAGATGATCTTCTCAAGCAGCAAATGATCAACTCAACCTACTACCACAAGATGCATGGTAATCACACGTATAATCCATAAGGTTCAAGATGACAAGACAAATTTAAGGTCTTTGTAACTCCTTGTATGGTGTCATTCAATAGTACGACAATATCTTCCTTAACATATGACCATGTTTATTGTATGGTCTTTTTATTGTATGGTCGTCATCATTATACAAACTCACACATCATCATTAAAGGTAAAAGATAAAGCAATTTTAAACATCCAAGAAACCATATGTCACATGAGATGACCATCACGAGGATGTTATTTACCCAATGTTATCTAACCAACTTTCGGTTAACAAAATATGATGCACAAATCTACTCCCATTAGATTATTACCTTAAACCTCTTATTTGAAGATCTAAGTCTTGCACGTAGGCCACTCATAAGTACAAGATGTAATTATTTTTAGGGATTCTACAATACAAACTAAAACAAATGCAACCCACTTAAGTTGCAAAAGTACAAGATATAATAATTTTTATGGACTCTATAATAAAAACCAAAATACATACTATAAATTAATTTGATTTAAAGAAGACCTACGATATATACCATAGTGGTATGTTTTTGGGTTTTCATTTAGGAGACCCAAGTTCATACGAGGGGACTAGGATCCCTCATAAAAACCCACTTTTTAAATTTATTTTTTGTCCAAAAAGGGATAGGTTAGTTGGTTGTAGTTGAATGCTTATAGGTAGATTGTCCTAGTTCGATTCTAGAGGGTCGAGATCTTGTTGACTTTATTTTTACCTAGTGGGCTAGGGATTATAGAGGTTCCTTAGGCACACAAAATAACAATAATAAAGAAGCTAAGACTAGGCTCCAGTCATCAAGAAAGTTTTTTGGTTACATAAGAGAGTTGGTCACAACCACACTATTTTTAGTAATTGATAAGCGCAAGGTTCAAACCACATGGATTGCTCCCACAAAATCTATTATGCCTCGTTATTGTTGACCTGACATGAAGGGGATCATCGATTCCTCGGGATTCATATCATCATTATCAATATGGCAAGCACTTAGAGGATTTGGATCATACTACTACCTTTGCAAACAGGTTGCCCCCGAGGTTTGAACCTAGGTGTCTTCTTGGTAAATGCCTAACCAAACAAGCACTTACCAATCCACCTAACCCTCGGGGACCACTCATCAAGAAAGTTAATAATAGGTAAAAGTAAAGTAGTTTTTAACAATTTGCGAAGTCATAAGCTACATATGCCGCATATGAGACAACTTTCATGGAAGATGTTATTATTTCAATCAATATGAAATGTTGATAAGTGAACAAAATTAGTCATTTTTCAAAAATCTTTCTAAATCTTATGTAAATTTATAATTTTCTAATAACCTTCATATACAATGTTAATTGGTAATTTTTATGGGGATCATTCTAAATCCATGTAAATTGATAATATTCATAAGATATGGAGATCCATCAAGCACACAAGTACATGGATCTATGTCAATATGTCAGTATAGAAAAAATAAAAATGTTGCATGCCATCTCAAAAAATTCCATTCATTGTTTATTTTTGAAATGATGAAGTTTTGGTATGTATAATATATTATAAGCTTATTTATTGAGTTTGATTAGCAAAAATATTTGACTCACAAAAAAACCATCCAAAATTAATTTCCATTGACAAGATTTGTTATTGCTATTATATAGTTCATTGAAATAGTATGTAATAACACAATCATGATGTAATATGGAAATATAATTAAATAAAAAGAACAAGTAAGATTAAACAAAAGCATAATCAAATGGTATAAAATAACCCGAGCTCAAGTAGTTAAAAGTGTAGTCTTTCAATATAAAGATTCTAAATTCAAATCTTACTAGATAAAATATGCATAATTGCAAGTTGTAGTAATATGTGGTTTGTTGAAATACCATGATAAGAAAATTATGATGTAATATTAGCGGGGTCCACTTCAATCCATAAAAATAATTTAAAATGATATAATCAAATAACACAAGATCAAGTATCAAATGGCATGAACTCAAGTGGTTTAAAACGTGGGCTTCTAATGGAGGGATGGTTCAAATATTGTTAGGTGATATAATACCACAATGTACAACGATATGAATCCTGAGCAATCGATGGTTTCTCACGTCGAGTCAACAACAACGAGATTTAATAAGCTTGTTGGAAGCAGCCCCAGTAGTTTGAACCCTGCGCTTAAAAATTACTAAAAATAGTGTGGCTATAACCAACTCCCTATGTATAAAAAAAAGATATAATACCATGATGTGATTTGTTGAAATATCATGGTAACATGATCATGATGGCATATGAGTAAGATCTATTTCAATCTTATATAACCAAAAGTCCATAGGGACTCGTTTCAATCCCATAATTCAATCAAAAATTTAAAACATAAAATATTTTGAAACCAAAAATTCAAATCATTTTCTATAGTCTATCATCAATTTATCATTAAAATTTTTTCATTGAATTATAAACCAAATTATAGAAAAAATGAGTACATTCATACTTTCAATCTTCCATAGTATAAGCTTGAAAGTTTAATTTCATAATTTTTCATTCAAAAAATTGTTACAACCACCCTTTCAAAAATAAGAAAAACCATAGAAAATTAAATGCTAATAGTGAGATTGAGTAGTGACAATTCACATTTTTATAAAACTATATAGAAATTTATAATAAAAAGAAAAAAAATATAATCAATATAGTACTTATATTACCAAGCAAAAGACAATACAAGAGAAAGATACACATAAATATAGAAAACAAATTTAAACTATATTCATTATCAACAATAAAATGATTTTCATATGAAATAATGGATGGTTGGTGGTGGAGTATAAATACTCCTTTAATACAATAACACAAATCCCAACAAATCTCATAGATAGTAGCATCAATTAATATATATATCCCATGTAATGTCCCTTCTTTAGCCAATTAGCAGTTGTGTGCAGGATTAGCCTACTCTCGGGTTCTCGTAGGCTAATGGGAGTGTGTGGGAGACCATTGGGGGTGTGTTCGATGCTTGGAGATGTTTATTTTTGCCAATTGTCAGGTCTTGGGGGGATTTTGGGATGTTTTGAACTTTACTATTTTTAGTAAGTTGGTTCACTTTGGAATCTTGTGAAACGGGTGCTGGGTTTGAAGCGTCCTCAAAATGGGTATCCATTTCTATCCTCAGTTGGTGATATTTTTAGGTGAGCACCAAAATATTAATATTTTTGTGAGGGTAAAGTTAAATTTAATATTTTTGAATGTAAAGGCCTAAATTTTAATTAATTTAAATTTACAAGTCTCTACAACAACAAAAAAAGGTAGATAGGCACACCCTAATAGGCTTTCACACTAACTCAGTTTGAGTTAGGAAGCGATTACTCAAAACAAAAAAAATAGGGTTAAACCTGTCATCAACCACATCACCAAAAAACATGCATTAAATCATGTCAATCATGGGGGGTATGCTCACGAGGTGAATGTCCCTCACCCTCCATATGTTGCCAACTAGTATTAGAAGGAATAGAAATGAGCCACCCATACTTCCTAGGCGTGCGAAAATTATCACCTGTATTAGAGCCATCAATGTCATCATATACACCCTAGCCCGCCACATAATTAACTTTAATTGTTTATTAAATGTGCTTTTTGGACCTAACGGGAACATAAGGCTGTTTTAAAAAAGGGCCAATTGATATAACATGTTTTTGGGTACCCATTTTTGAGGGAAAAAGAGTTTGAAAATGAAATTACATTAAATTTAAGTTAATGAGGCCAAAAGTGGCGTGGGTTTTTGGAGGAAGATATAAAAATTGCTTTTATTCATTTTTGAGGGTTTCTGGTATGCACACTTGGTCTAAAATTTGGATATTGTCCTGTAAAAGGGTTTCAATATTCTAGAGGATGAAAACCCCCCTGAAGAACATCATATTCGAGTGTAAAATATTACTCCTGGGTGGTTACAGAGGTAGCTTCACATAGGGGTTGCCATTGAGCTTCAACAGAGACAGATTCAGAGCTTCCTGCAAATATTTTGGTTTGATTTTTGTATGGTGTGCAAAAGGGAAGGGTGTGTTTTCTTTAGATTTATTATTTTTCTTGTTGTAATAGATTTTTCAGTCTATTAATTTTTGGGCCATACATTTCGTGGATTTTTCAAGACCTAGGTTTGAACTTGTAGCTTTCTTTGGAGACAACAGTGCGATTTGAGTTTTTGGGTGTTTGAGGATTGCAAGGAAAAGGGGTGTTTTGTGTTCAGATATGTAATTTATTTTTGTGCAACAACTTCTACAACTGATTTTTTTTGGGCCGTACAATTATGGGGTTTATCCAAAACCCCAAGTGCTTCTTTTACTTTCTTTGGAGTCCGTAGGGTAATTTGGGCAACTAGGTGCTAGAGATTTCACACCGAGTTTTGTCTAAGCCTAAATAATTTGATGTTGGGTTATGTGTTGTAGACCTTGCTGCTATACACACTTGATTTTTATAGTCCATACCATTCTTGATTGTTCCAGCATATTGGCACAGGGTCTCGGTTTCACTAGTTTTGCTTTCGAAGAGGTTTTTGCTTTTGGGCAGTGTATATTGCAGCTTGTTGGGTCTCATGACCATCTCTATGTACTTCTGAAAACCTCCTGGTATTTTATGAGAATAAATTTCAGAATTTCCTTATTTTATGTCTTTTCATTTCCTATCCAATATTTTCTTTATTTCTCAATTGCAAGCAAAAACCAAACAAATGCATAAAATATCAAAAAGCAAAATAATATCAATCTAAAAAACAAAGCAAATTCATAGGCAATAAATTTTTAAAGTTACAAAGGTGATGGGACATTACATGGTATCAAATCCAGGTTCAACACTACTAGCCTATGGAGTGCTGGGACTAGTTTTCGTCGTGAGTATTGGTAAATTCGGCTTGAGTATTTGAAAGACTAGCGTAATATGACAAAATATTGAAAAGAATATGTAGCTTTTCTAGAGGATCTAAAAGCAGTATGGTCTTTTGATGAGTTCTTGAGACATATATGGATTGATATTAAGGATGGAGGACACATATTTGAGCAAAGGAGGTAAGAATGGATTTCTTCTACTACTGATCATGGATGGATCAAACAATGTGGGGAGTAGTTGCAATCTTTCTTGGTCAATGATGACCACACAGAAGAAGAAGAACCCAAAACAAAAGTTTTTCATGAAGAAAAGATTTCATCACATGAGGTATGTATGTCTGAATCTCAAATTATTTCTATTGGCATGCATGCACCTACAAATGATGAAGTTGTGCATGATGAAGACATTAAAATAACAACATTGGATGTGATTGTGAAAGAAGTTATTGAAGACCCTAAGACTAACCGTTGCTTTGATGAGACTAGTGGAATTGATGTTAGTGATGTTAATATGGTTGACATCACTAACACTCTTGTTGGAAAAGAGCATGATGAGAGTGTTGTTGCCTTCTATCCCGATGAGTTCACCAATGCTTATTCAGATGTTAAGCATATTGAGTATGATGTAGATAAGCATTCAGTTCATAATGATGAGAACACAAATGCAATTTCAGATTTAGTGCATGTTGGTGGTAGTGATGATGAAGTTTTCAAAATTGCATATAGTAACATTTATTTATCACTATCCAGTGAGGGTAGCACATTGGATTCCGGTTTATTCTTCAAACTAAACCTTTGGAGGTATGTATTCATGATGGTTTCACTTCATTACAAGATGATTTATTTACAATGACAGACTTGCATGATGAGCATAATTTCATTTTGAGTCAGAATTAAGTGATCAACACTTAATCTCTTGGAATCCAGGTGTTACAGCCCCAAATTATGGGAAAGGATCACTTTGGAATGAAATTTCTCTTAACCAAAGTGATGATCTATCTTTAGATAAAATAATATGCAAAGAGGGAGATTTGTCAAGAGTTTATTTTGAAAGGGATAATCAGGTATATAAATCATAAAATTTTATGCATAAATCTGATTTTTATCCGAGAGTTAGTGAAGATTCAATTATTGCAGCCTTAACCCATTTTGATCACCCATAAATTCATTTAAGAACTTTATTGGAAGGCTCAAGTTGAGAGGAGGAAAAATGGTGTTGAAGGAATTATCCCTATTGTTGATCTATAGATAGTTAAAGTAGCCTTGGAAACTATGAAATCAAATTTCATGAATATTCTTTCAAAAAGGGATCATTTCATCAAGCTTGTTGAAGAGACCCTTGATGCATTTAAGGGTAGAGAGGACGAAGTTGATAAGCTCAATATTGAGCTTAAATCTACTAGAGGCTCACTATCAGATGCACATATGACATTGTATGAAACAGAAAGGAAACTTGTTGCTATCATAAAAATTAGAGATCAAGAAAATGAAGAAAGAGCTAAGGATATTGGATGAGTGATAGAAGAACTTGATAGTATACATGAGGACTTTGATTTAGTTCAATGTCCCAAGAACTTCGAAAATATAATTTTGGATCGGTAGGTAGATTGGGTTGAGCAAGAGGATACTAGTATTTTTCAGTTGTTTGACAATCCATTGTTTGATATGGATACTGAGTCATACTTGGACACTCCACTCTTTGAGATGCATGATGTTGGTTTACTTCCTTATGATGATCATGATGATTCAGAGCATTATGGCATGATGGTGGACCTTGTGGACTCACCACAAGGAGAGGAGTTCTATCTTGATGCAGGGGCTATTGAGGTGGAGAGGTCTTGTGTGGGATCTACACACTTTCCTAAACCCACTAATGATGATATCTATATATTGATTGGTATGGAGTAGTTTCAGTGTGATAGAGCTTCGTGGGAGGAAAGTTCCTAAACCCAAAATCACTTGTATGAATTTCTTGGCATCAAAGATGATAGGAGAGGCAAACCATGGGAGGTTTTTGAACAAATGAAAAATAAGTACGTTGTTGTCCCCTTTGTGAGTAACCACCTCATGAATCCATTTGTGAACATGCAAGTGGATTGGAGAGAGATTTTGAACAAGAACTAGAGACTGATGGAGTTGTTGAATATTTTTGAAGTAATTTCAGTTTTGGATGTGTTTATATTTTACACTTTAGGTGATGTATTTCAAATTTACAGTAGTGGTGTTACTTATGGTATGCTGATTTTCAAAAAATCAATCCATGAGGTGACATTTTTAGATTTGGACAGCTATAGTTCTATTCATTCTTGGATTTCTATGATGCATGGTAAGGTTGGAATTTGTCTTTTAATGATTTTTGTTGCTAACCCAATTTAGTTTTGGATGAGAATTTGGGTTTCTAGAGTGTTTTATTGTAGTCACTTTTTACTCATGAATGAAATATCATGTAATGATGCCCTTTTGCTTGCTGCTGAATTGAAATCTTCGGACATTGGGATACTTTGTGTGTTCTCAAATTTTTATGGCAGATGCATTACATGGATGGTTAATTTCAAATCTAGTTGCTGCCATCACCTTCTGGTATTGAGCTTAGTGACATCCAAATATGAGCAGATAGATTGGTATTCATTCATGGCTAGTAGGCAACAAGGTGTGGATGATTCTCCAGGAATCGTGCAGTTATTTGTATATCCCACATGGTGGCATGATGATTATCACAAACTTATCATGGTGTTATTAGATTTTCTATTAGAGGGTGTCTTGATTATTGTAAATGGCAGTAGTAACTGGGGACAACCGAGTTATACTAGAGGGGTTGAGAGGATGTTTGGGCTGGTTTCTCAATTTAATTTTTGGTTGTGTGTTCATGCACTTAATTATGGATATGTTACTAGCACTCATGGTAGGGACAACATGATTAATGTTGATGTGTAGGACTTGGTGCCAGGGGTCAGAGATTTTGGTGAATAGTATTTTGATAAGAGTTTCGAGTCTTTGCAGGTTTTGGATGCTCTACTTGTAGGGCTTTTTTAGGAGTACTTGTTAGTATTTTCCACACGCATATCTCTTATGTATACATGAGTATTTCTTTGTGTTAGTTTCTACCCCAAAAATTTTTTATGAGTATTGTAACATCAGACGATGGTCAGTTAGCCCTTGATCCATTGCATATTTATTACCAGCATTCTATGGGAAACATTTGGGGTATTGAGCGGATAGTCTGTTTCTCTACTCGGATGATTGATGATTATTGTCGAATTTCTGTATTGCTAGCACTTATATTTTTAGATGATGCATTGATGATTACAACTGGTTGGTGTGCTTGGGATTGCTCAATAGACACTAGGATTTTTAGTGCCATTGAGAGGGTATTAGCTCTTGAGTGCAGAGTTATTTTCAATATGGGTATTGTTGTTGCTTCTAATGATGGCCTCTTGACTAAGTCTTTCCTGCATTGCTATAGGGACTTCATGATGAGAGATGTGGAGAATTTCATTCTCCTGATGAGTAGATTACTTTTCCTCTTGCCCATGAGGGTGACTAGCAATGGGATTTCTAGTGATATTATTGCTAAGATGACTTGGCAAGAGTTATTTATTTTCAGCTCTGATAGGTATTTTAGTTCTAGCCTGAAGGAAGCTCATTTCATGGCATTGTAGTTGGGATTAGTGCAGTTCAAGTACTATGTTTTCATTGTGGTGATTAGTATGGTACAACATAGGAGTGATGGTATTTTATAGAGGATTTTTTGGGACACTAGGATTATTTTTAATCCCAGTGATGGATCATTTCTTAGTTTGTTGTTGGAGGTTGACAGAGTGGTCTGGTTCAGTTGCATCAGTATGGTGATAGGAGTGGACAGTGATGCCAGTATCGATGATGATTGTTTATGGTAGTGTCTCTATTGTGGGATACTTTTTAGATCCATTTGGAATCCAGGCAGACAGGTCATATTGCTTGAGGGTAAGAAATCTTGGGGAGGGCGGACTGTAATGTCCCCTCTCTAGCCAGTCAACAGTTGTGTACAATATTAGCCTACTCTCAGGTTCTCGTAGGCTAATGGGAGTGTGTGGGAGCCCATTGGATGTGTGTTCAATGCTTGGAGATGTTTCTTGTTTCCAGTTGTCAAGTCTTGGGATGATTTTGGGATGTTTTGAACCTTACTATTTTTAGTAAGTCGGTTCACTTTGGAATCTTGTGAAACAGGTGCTGGGTTTGAAGCGTCCTCCAAATGGGTATCCATTTCTATCCTTAGTTGGTGATATTGTTATGTGAGGATCAAAATATTAATATTTTTTGTGAGGATGAGTTATTATAAAGATAAAAATTAATATTTAACTTTAGTTGTTTATTAAATGTGCTTTTTGGGTCCTAATGGGGACATAAGGTTGTTTTTAAAAAGGGCCAACTGATATAACATGTTTTTGGGCACCCATTTTTGAGATAAAAAGAGTTTGAAAATGAAATTACATTAAATTTAAGTTAATGATACCAAAAGTGGCATAGGTTTTTGGAGGAAGATATAAAAGCTGATTTTCTTCATTTCTAGGGGATTCTGGTATGCACATTTGGTCTAAAATTTGGAGATTGACCTATCAAAGGGTTTCAAGTTTCTTGAGGATGACAACCCTCCTGAAGAACATCATCTTCGAGTGTGAAATATTGCCTCTAGGTGGTTATAGAGGTAGCTCACACAGAGGTTGCCATTGAGCTTCAACAAAGACAAATTCAGAGCTTCCTGCAAATCTTTTGGTTTGATTTTTATATGGTGTGCAAAAGGGAAGGGTGTGTTTGCTTTAGATTTATTATTTTCCTTGTTGCAACAAATTTTTTAGTCTATTCCTTTATGGGCCATACATTTTGTGGATTTTTCAAGACCCGGGTTTGTGCCTGTAGCTTTCTTTGGAGACGACAATGCGATTTGAGATTCTGGGTGTTTGAGGATTGCAAGTAAAAGGGATGTTTTGTGTTCATATCTGTTATTTATTTTTGTGTAGAAGCTTCTACAGATGATTTTTTTTGGGCTGTACCATTATGAGGTTTATCCAAAATCCCAAGTGCTTATTTTGCTTTCTTTGGAGCCGATAAGGTAATTCAGGCAACTGGGTGCTAGAGATTTCACATCGGGTTCTGTTTGAGCTTGAAGAATTTGATGTTGAATTATGTATTGCAGATATTACTTATATACACACTTGATTTGTGCAGTCCGTACCATTCTTAATTGTTCCAACATAGTGGTACAGGGTTTCGCTTTCACTGGTTTTGCTTTCAAAGAGGTTTATGCTTCTAGGCAGTGTATATTGCAGCTTGTTGGGTCTCATGACCATCTCTATGTACTTCTGAAAGCCTCCTAGTATTTTATGAAAATAAATTTCATAATTTCCTTATTTTGTGTCTTTTCATTTCTTATCCAACATTTTATTTATTTCTCAATTGTACGCAAAAACTAAACAAAGGCACAAAATATCAAAAAGCAAAAAAATATCAATCTAAGAAACAAAGCAAATTCTTAGGCAATAAATTTTCAAAGTTACAAAGAGGGTGGGACATTACATTCCATGGATTAGCTTACAAGTTATTACATGGACTTATAGGAATATACAGTTTAACTATACAATGTCAATTATGACCTAATAAAAAAAGATTATATACTTCAATATTCTTTTTATTAATAACTTGCTCCTTTTTTTTTTATTGTTTAGTTTGACAATAACTTGTTCCAATTAAATCATGTATTTAAGTTGAAAAACATAGTTAGATCAATAACCTTTAAAAGTTAAGATATTACATAAAATTCATTAAACTTATGTTTGTCTCCTTCATAATGATACCAAAATTGCTCTCACACTTATATCTTTACTTCTTTAAACCACTTTACTAACTTGAACAACTTTAGTAGAAGCTTGCATATCTTGAGAAGGAGAAGGGGTAGATTGCGCAGCAAAAATCGAAGCTTCCTACTGCTTAGCACCATGGGATTTCTTGCTAAAGATAATAGTCCATTCTTCAGTGTTTCCCCATGAGCCATTAGCAGGAGCCGCAGGAGTGGGTGAGGGATTTGCCTTATATTTCCATTCCATTAGAGGGCACTCCTAAATTTTGTGAGCTGCAGACTAACACCGATAATAAGTATTGGGTAAATTGATATAGGCAACTCTTTACCTTTTGGATTGATCCCCAATTTTAATATCAATAAATTCTTGCAAATCTTTGGTAAGGTCAACTTTGATACAAAAAATTCTAATGGGTTGAGTGGAGAAATTTTTTTCTGGATCAAGGTAAACAAAATTACCTAAGGGGGCAACTAAAGTCTGCAAAAAACCCTAAAGAGGAACAAGAAGACCGGAGAATTCAACCCACACTGGGACTTCCAGTGCCGCTTTATCATTGAATTGGAAATTTAGAGAGTAGGGTTGCAAAATCAACAAAGAATTACAAATAGTACATGGACCCCTAGACATAACCTTTTGTGCTTGATTGGGTCTGAAAAGCGAAAAAGGAAATAGCATTTGGTAAGGTTTTGTACATTCTCCACTTTGAATCCATATGGGCCCCAGACTTGCTGGACCCATGAACGAATAAGGGTATCATATGGGATATGACCCAAAAAATAACCCACCAAGGTATGACTCTCAAACCACTCACAAGTCGTATGAAACTCATGCAAAATAATAACAGCTTCAGGGACATGGCCTTTACCTTGTGATACATTATCAGAATGAACTTGCGCGGACTCTTCCCCGGTACCATTGAGCTCTCCAGCAGACTCAGAATAAATGGAGCTGAATGCATGAGCGAAAACCATTAAAAATGGTGAAATAACACTGCCTCAAGGCAGTGTTAATGCAACAGATAGGATTTTCCCACCGAAACCCCTACGACCAATGCACAACCAATCTCTCTCCTCTCAATAAAATTTCAAAATGATATGATCAACAAAAACCATTTTAATTAATATATGTATATGTGCATCTTCTTAAATACATAAAAATACATGTGCACTTATATTGTTTATTTATATGTACATATAATCTTATGTGTTTTTATTTATTGTTTATTTATATGTATATGCATCTTATGTGTCTTCTCTTTTATTTATTATTTATATATACATTCGTATGTGTTTTATTTTTTATTTATTGTTTATTATATGTATATATATCCTCACATGTTTTCTATGCCATTTATTATATGGAAACCATGTTGTGAAACATGTCTTTCGTATGTCTAGATATCATCATCTTATTCTCAAATAATATTCATTATACCCATTAATCAATGGTTACTTGAATGCATCATAAAGCAATGTTTGAAAATGAAAACAAGGTAGTAATGACGTAGTTGTTTGGTAAAAAGAAATCATTAAGAAAGTATGTCAATATTGTGTTTGATTTTATCATTGTATGCTCACTAAGGATAAGTGCAAAGAAAAATGAGCATCATGTTGAGGCCTTTAAACGTCTCTTACATTTTCTCCTATTCCATATAAAAATTACGATAAATTGCATGACCTTGATACAACTCATGACAGAAGGTTATAATTACTATTTTTTTAATGAAAATATAAGATTTAAATTAATTTATTAATCAGAATATAACAATATTATGTTGTTAACATTGTCTATCAACTAAAAAATAAAATGAGGTGGATAAAGAGTAAATCATCACAATATACATAAGAATAGAAGCTAATAACAAACTATAGCTATATCTTGCTGCAATACACCAGATATCAACACTCATATGTGGCAGAGCTTGTTATATGGAGAAATGGAGAAATTTTGGGCGTGTCTTCCATGATATCCTCTAAAGTCTTCAAAGAAGAAATAGAAGTAATCAAAACCTGAACTTGCTCATCATTGTTAACTACTTTTTTTTAGTTTCCTGTTGGACCTTCTGAATATCTTGAACCATATGAGAAAGTTTTTGTCACCAATCCAACACCACACGTAGGGCAGGGACAAAAAAATGCTAGCATAGAACGACCATCACGTAGGTATGGGGTGAACAACCTTTGGAGGAGGCCAGTTCCCCGTGGTTCCAACTATCTACGCCGCACAACAGGAAAAGGAAAAAAAGAGGAAAAAAATGGGAGAATGAGATGGGAAAATGGTCATAGCCAAAACTAACAAGGATGGGTATAGCTGCATCAAGACCTATGCAGGTGGTGCACCATGGGTAGAAACACAAACTTGACACCTAACATATCAACTGACAATACCTTTGTTCAAGCTCCTAACAATGGTGGGCGAAGGGTAAATTCCAAAACCAACAGATAGGTGCATGAAATCTAGGATGCAAAATTAGAGTGCTCCTATCCTACTTAACTTTAGCAGAAATAAACCCCCAACCCATATTTATGAATGCACACCCCTGAGTCACTAAGTAGATCCCATAGAATCTAGATTGCAGAATATCATGAGACAACTTAAACGACCAAACAAAAATAAGCATTCATACATTCAGTAAAGAACACTAAGGCAAAATCAAAGACCAAACAATGTTGAATCTATATTTACATAGTGGTGAAACCTTACATACGAATTGTAATGGCTAAAGAGCTACCCTTAGGAATGACCAATATTCCACTATTTATAGGTATATTTACATTAAATTAAAAATTGAACATTAATGGTGGTAGGTGGGAAGACAATCCTTGAAGCTGATAAATACTGCACTGGTACACTGTTCCTTAGGATAGCATTGATCTTATAGAAGGAGGTAGATGTATCTGGTTCAATCTAGGCCTTTGGATCCTTTAACATTTTTGCTTAGTTCATCAATTTTTATCTACCTCATCCTCTTTCTCGACTGGCAATCCTTTGGTTAGGCAAAGAGTGACAAGTACTGGAGCACCTTGGGAGCAACGCATATGAACCCATCACTTCCGCATACAGTGTTAGGTGAACTGTTGTAGTGACGGGTAGGTATTCTGTTCAATTTTTTGAGTGATGGTGGGAATCCTGCATGTTGGGCGGACACTTCCTCTATACTTATTTTTGCCCACTAAGGTGCAAAGGAAGAGGGCAAATATTTATCAAAAGTCTTACCCACTATTGTTTTTGCATCTCCCGCTTGAGACGGGTAGGAGTATTCATCTTCCCCAAGTGCAGGTTATAAAATTCTTCCACCCTAGCTAGCCACTTGAAAGGCCCGCCCAATAAGTTGGGTGGATATTTTGGAAAGTTTCACCCAAGGCCAAGGGCATATTGTTCGCCCGATTTGCCATCCATCATAACCCAATCCACCATCCGTCCATTGCTTTGGTTCACCTATGACTGCTGCTATCACTACTTGATATCTTTCGCCTGTCCATCAATATTCTTCAAAATTTGGCGGACTTCTTTCTAACAAAGAGAATCACTTCCTAAAAGGAAGAGTGGGTGAAGGAAGTAAAATTCCATCCACACTTCTGATTACTCATAAGGATTTTCCATCTTGTGGAACAAAGGAACCCAGAAGGATCATGAAATGTAACAACCAAAATAAAGGGACAAAGGAAAGGAGAGAAATACAAAGAGGAAAGGAGGACGCGAAGACAAAAGTGACATAAAGGGGGGACAGGGTATGAAAATATGCTAAAGAAATGATACATTCAACATGGCAAAAAACAAAGTGGAGGAAGTGGAACAGGGGCTCAACCAATGAGAGTAGGAAGGGAAAATAAGGAGAAAAAAAGCTAGAAGGACAACGCTAAGGTTTCCAAATCAAGGAGAACTACTGTGGATAAGAGCAGTGGGAAGACAAGATATGCAAACAATAAGCAAATACCTAAGCATCTTACTGTAAAACAACCAAAAGAAGAAGAGAAAAGGAAATAGTTGAGACAAATAAGCATTTGCCATCAATTGGAAGAGTTACAGGCAACAAAGGGGAGAGGAAGGTAGAGGGGAGGAAAGGGTGAGGAAATGGGGAGACATGAAGGAAAAAGAAATCCGAAGCCTATCAAGTGAAACCGATAGGGTATAGACCCTTCTCCATGAGGTATTCTTATAGATTTAATCTCCCTAACCGTAACCCACCAAGAACTTGAGACATTCAAAGAGCAAAAAAATTGCCAATGTTTCTTATCTCTTCTATCCCAGACCTTCTTCTTGACACAATCCAACAACGATCATCTTTTACTAACTATTATCAACCAGGAGGCCATTTCGCTTCAACCATGACTTGTGGTTTACACTCTATGGTCTCATTTGCATCTACCCATAGGGTTTATTTATAGCATACTCACCTTATCTTGTACTTGGGTCTGTGAGTTCCAAGGATTATTGCAACTCTCGATGATGAGTTAAGAGGCCTTGAAAATTTTTGAGTGTATCCATTGGGATACAGGGTCACAACAACAACATACCAAAAAAAAACTAAAAACTAGGAATACAACACAAAGACAAAGAGGTAATGTTATATTTCCTAGACAATTTTTGGGCTTCCCAATGCCTGACCAAGTGGCAAAATTTCATGGGATTCTCTTTCTGAAATGGTTACTACCCAGATCTATGATACCCAATGTATTTGTTGTGCATAATGCAAGGATTTATTTACTGGCTATAAAATTGCGATGTGACAGGCATGCCTGAGCTAGGATGTTATATGCAAATCATCCTCATAATCTGCAGTGGTCGAACTAGATTACATTGTTTTTAAGGTGCCACTTGTAACTTATCTGGCACTGTCCACACTGGCTCAAAATTATGATAAAGTCATAATTATTATTATTTTTCCTGAGCGTTTGGACACTTAGGCCTTTGAAACCTAGGGTGGCAATACCTTTTGCCACCGTATTCCACCCTCCAGGCGGTGAGCTTCCAGGGACCAAATTTTCATGTTGTCCCTTTTTGAGATTGGCCAACTATACCAATTATGTGGCTGACTCTTCCTCCATCGTTGGATTCTCCTCCCGCTCATGGACATCCACATACTCATGGTCACTGTGGCACACATGCTCTTGGTGTGTGTCTGCTGTGAGTTCTAGGACCAGTTCCTAGAGGGAATTGATTGGATGGAGCCTCCACATCAGAACTTGCTCGACTCTGATAGCTTCCTCATAGAGTTGCAAGAAATTGGTTTCCTTGGATTGGTGTAAAAGGAAGTCGATATTAGGACCAAGCGCCCAGATGTAGAATAGATATGCTTGGATAAAGTTTGAGAGGATTTTTCATGGAATCCTCTTCCAGCTCTTCTCAAAATAGATATTGAATTTTACCACATTTTCAAGAGGGTTCCTATTGATAAATACAAATTGATTCAGATACTAGAAGGGGTCATCCAGTTTACCAAATGTATTCATGAGAGGCTCTGCTAGATCTACCCATGTAGAGATGCTCCTAGACTACAAGGTTTTGTACTAGAGCCATGCTCTACTTTCAAGGGAAATGAACAATATCCTGATCATCATATCCTCATGCATGATATTATGAAGGGTGGCCAAAGAAACCACAGTTTCAAGGTGTTCCTTCACAACTCCCTTGACATTGCTATATTTTGTTATGACATCTAATGCAACTTCTAGAATATCATGTCGATCAGGGAGATTGAGGGGACCAGGATCATTCCAGTGTAATAAATTTATGGTGGCACTGGTCTTCAAATATCCCATTTATTTTGGAGTTGGATTCAGAGTCACCAAATGAATATGCTTTCTTTGCTAGTGAGATCAAGGTTGCTCATCGTACTTTAAGTCCTTCGAGATATCTGGATCTTCAACACGAACGAGCGATAGGTATCATGATCTGGATGTGCCATATAGTCGAAGTCGCTAGGTGATTTTGATCAAATATGGGTAAATGAGAGTGTCACCAAACTCTCATTTCCTGAAACATAGAAAATCAGTGAGTTCCCCAATAGAGTCACCAAAAATTATTGGTCACCAATCTAGATCCACACGCAGGGTGGGGGTGGACCAATGCCAGCATAGAACAATCGTCGCATCGGGACAGGGTGGATGATATCTAGAGGAGACCGATTTCTTGAGGTGGTTCCAACTATCTATGTTGCACAACAAAAAAAGGGAAAAAGAGGAAAAAAATGGGAAAGATATGAAAAAATGGTCGTAACCAGAACTCATAAGGACGATTATAGCCACATCAAGACCTATGTAGGTAGTGCACCACGGGTGGAAAAATAGACTTGATACCTAATAGATCAATTGACAATACCTTTGTTCAAGCTCCTAATAGTGGTGGATTGAGGGTGAATTCCAGAACCAGTGGATATGTGCATGAAATATAGGATGCAAAATTAGAGTGGTCCTATCCTACTTAGCTTTAACAAAAATAAACCCCCAATTGGTATTTATGAATGCACACCCCTGAGTCACTAAGTAGATCCTACAAAATCTAGATTACAGAATATCATGAGATAGCTTAAATGACCAAACAAAAATAAGGATTCACACATTTAGTGAAGAACACTAAGGTAAAATCAAAGACAAAATAGTACTAAATTTATATTTACACAGTGGTGAAACCTTACATACAAATCGTAATGGCTAAAGAGCTCCCCTTATAAATGAATAACATTCCACTATTTATAGGTATATTTACATTATATTCAAAATTGGACATTAATGGTGGTAGGTGGGAAGACAATCCTTGCAAAAAACAAGCACCACATTGGTACAGTTCCTCGGGATAGCTTCGATCTTCTAGTAGGAGGTAGATTTATCTGGTTCAATCCGGGCCTTTGAATCCTCTAACATTTTTTCCTAGTTTATAAATTCTTATCTACCTCACCCTCTTTCTCGATTGGCGATCATCTGGTTAGGTGGCAAGTGATAGGTACCAGAGCACCTTGGGAGAAACATACCTGAAATATGTCACCTCTATGTACGGTGTCGTACCTGGACTGCTACAATGATGAATAGGTATTCTATTCGAATTTTTAGGTGATGGTAAAAATCTTTCATGTCGGGTGGGCGCTTCCTCTATATTTCTTTCTGTCGATGGAGGCACGAAGGAAGAGGGTGGATATTTTTCAAAAGTCCCGCCCACTCTTGTGTTTGCATCTCCTGCCCGAGACAGACAATAGTCTTCATCTTCCCTAAGGGCAGGGTTATAAAATTCTTCTACCCTGGCTAGCCACTTGAAAGGTCCACCCAACAAGTTGGGTGATCCTTTTGGAAATTTTTGTCCAAGGCCGAGGGTGAATTTTTAGCCTACTTTATCATCTTCCCTGACTCAATCTGCCATCTGCCCGTTTCTTTGGTCTGCCCGTGACTGTTGTTGTCACTACTTGATATCTTTCATCTGTCCATCAATGTTCTTCAATATTTGGTGGACTCCTTTAGAACAAAGGGAGTCACTTCCTAAAGGGAAGAGTGGGTGAAGGGAGCCAAATTTCACCCACAAAAATCTAATGAAGTCTGTCAATAATATATCGAAGTGTGTATTTCCATAGACTTGGGAATGAATGCATCCCACATGTAACAAAATATCAAAGGTCAATTTTACTAAAACTATATCCCATGGAGGAGTAGATCTAGTAAACACCTTTTTGCATCTGCACTTCCAAATATGCTTGATAAGGATGAGTCTACAAACATCCCAAAGTTTAGGGTACTGATCTAGATGAGAAAAACCAAGCAGAAAAAACTTCTAAGATTAGTGAAAGAGGGAAAAATAGAAGTGTAGAAGATATTCCAAAATTGTTTAGCCATGTCACAATCAAAACAAGTGAATAAGAGTTTCTAAAGCACTATAAAATTTGCATTGAGGGGAAATGTGTAAAATCAAAGCTAAAATTTCAAAATTTGGAAGTTTTTGATGAAAAATTCGCCATCCAAGAAGTTGAGTTTTGAATTCAATAGGAACTTTCCAAATTTGAGTAGCAAGAGACTGCCATTGGGCATTGGTAAAATTCACTTACCACTTGACATTGAGCTTAGAGTCTAAAGAAGGAAACATAATATTTTTGTATATCCAACTAGAAGTAATGGAAGAAATTTTATGACCATTAAGCCATCTCCAGTCTTTCCATATATTATGGGTAGTTGTTCCCAAATATATAAGGACCTTACAAGGAATGTAAGCCATAACTAAACAATAAGACTCTTTGAACCTAGAGGGAAGGGAGCAATAAATGTAGATTTGGCAATAGGTAAGAATTAAGCAACTACCCGGATCCCAGACATCTCTAATTCTATTAATATATTTCTTCAAAAAAACTAGATCTTGAATGGCACTACATAAAGCTAAAGGTTTATCATTATGGAGGACAAGATTGTTCCACCAAAGACTATTTATACTAATGTTTAGATCGTGTCTCAAGGAGTTAGAATTCCAAGCTAATAAATAAGAAACTGATTGCCAAGCTTTCTAGTTTTGGGTAACTGGAATATATCCTTTAACCATAAAGTAAGGCACATTAAGGACCTTATCCTCCCAAGGGGTTTCTTTCCATTTACCTTTGTGAGTAGCTAGAGATATTTTGTAATGAAATATGTGTTTCTAATTTTCATCACTAGTGATGGCTCTAGCAACCCATTTTGCAGCTAAATTTTTGCTCTGGTAAGAGGATCAATGATGCCTAGACCTCCTAAAGCCTTAGGTTGAGTACAAAGTTTCCATGAGATGGTTATCATTCCCATCTCCCCATCCCATTTGGTCCATACAAATTTATGAGTGGTCTGATTTAATTTGTTATAGGCTACCTTGAGGGCCATCCAGCAAGAGAAGTAATAAACATGAGAGGCTACCATAATTTTATTCTTCTTGCTAAGGAAAGTGGTAGGGTACCTAGGAATAGATATTTGGGGATATATTATTATATTGTATAAGGGTTGGCATGGGCCACCCATAACCCAAGGTTGATTGTATTATAATATTATATTATATTATAATATTATATTATATTAGTAGTAGGCTCCCCAAAGTAGAATAAGAATATGGATATATAAAGAAGAGATATTTATCATTGTAATCATCATTGGAGAAGAATCTTATGTAATCATCGTTGCTCACGAAGTGGCTTATGGGACTTTGCCCTCCTTAAGTGGCCTCTCATCTTGGGAGAACTTGTGGAGTGATTCCTTCCTTAAGGAGTATTATTGGTGTTTCCCTACCTTAAGGGTATTATCTATCTCTCTCTCATTTGTGGATTGTTATTGTGGATAATGTATTGTGGATGAATGATTTGATATTTCTGCATATTGGTGAATGGTTTATGTTAATAATAATAAAGTTATGCAACAAGTGGTATCAGAGCAACAATTTTGGCAAAGTGGGGATTTTTGTGAAATTGTAAAATTAGGGCAATTTTTTTTTGGAAAAACATCTCATCTTTTAGGAGCCATATCTTTGTGCAAGTTTATCCGATTCAGGTGATTCTTGGATCATATTGTGCAGAATTTGAAGAGCTTTAAAATGAGTGGTCATATGAAGGAATCCAAGTAGTATTGAGGGAGATACGACCTTTTGAAGTTAGTCATCCAAAACAAGGATAGTGACGAATTTTGCAGATTTTTTTGGAAAAATGTCTCATCTTTCAGAAGCCATATCTTTGCGAAAGTTTATCCGATTTAGGCGATTCTTGGATGAGTTTGTGTAGAATTTGAAGAGCTTTAAAATGAGTGGTCATATGTAGGAATCCAAGTAGTATTGAGGGAGATACGACCTTATGAAGTCAACCATCTAGAACAAGGGTAGTGACAAATTTTCAAGTCGTAAATTTTTCGAAAGACGAAATTTGTTTAGTTCGGGTAAGCAAATCAATTGCACTTTATTTTTTTTGGAAGAAAAATTGCAGATCTAAGGAATTTTAGCTTCAACTCAGTGGGAATATGTGTATTTTCATAAAACCCTAGTTTGCATTAGGGCATGATATATATTGTCAAAAAACCCTAGTTTGCATTAGGGTATCAACTATGGAACTACAAAAATTTTTTGGAGCATATGATATTGATGCTAGGGATTGGTGGAAAAAATTTAAATCCTTGTATCATCGACATCCTCTTTGGAAAAGTATACTTCCTCAATTTCTTGGATAAGTTGCTCTCTCTTGGTTTTATAGTCTTAGTGGCACCCATAATGAGCTATCTTGGGAAGAAGTGGAGCATGCATTCTTAAGTAATTGGAACCCCTATAAAAATATAGCTACTTTATGGGAATACGAAGAGGAACTACAAATATATTTTACAAAATTGCTTGAGGAAAGGGATAAAAATATAGATAGCTTGACGGATGTCATCACAGACCTTAAAAAGAAACTATAGGGATTTCAAAATGAGCGGAATGAAATGAAAGAAGAATGGGAAGTTTTCAAGAAACAAAATGAAGACTATGAAAAAGAAATAAAATTACTCAAGGAGAAAGAGGAAAAGGTCAGGGAAGATAAAAAATATGTCAGTATGCAGACAAAGGAAACCATACCTTTGGTAGAAGATAAATTAGAAAATGGACAAAGGAATTTGTTTGAATCTAAAAAGTCTATTTTGCAGGTTCATGGAAGCATTCAAAAGGAACATGTTATTATTTCCATTGACCTTGGTAGCAGATATAATTTTATTAATATTGCTTTGGCTAAGAAGTTGCAAGTTCAAGCAACAAAAATTAAGGACATACAGCTAGAGGGTGAGAATGTTCAAATTTTTGAAGATTTGAAGATCACCATGGATAAATATGTTTTACATTCATATTTTCATGCTATTCATATGGATGATGAGGATATTGTTCTTGGTTATCCTTGGTTAGATTCTTTGGGTACTGTTAACATTAATGTGCAAAAGAAGTTTATGAAGTTATGGTACAAGAAAAAGAAGATAACATTGCAGGATATTTCTTAGCTTAAGGAGCAAGGATGCAAGGAAAATCAAGAAGTGGTTGTAGAGAAACAAATTGAAGAACCTGAAACAGAATCCAAGAAGGTAGTAGTAGCAAAAGAGTCCATGGAAGAAGTAGCAACAATGGAGTCCGTGGAAATAACAATAACAGAGTCCAAGGAAGCTTTGATAGAAGAGCACAAGGACACACCAAACAAAGAGAACATGAAAGAACAATGTGTAGAAGAATTTAAAACAATGGAGCCAAATGTTGAGAAGTCAAAGAAGGTAGAACATCAAGTTAAGGTTGCACCATATCGCCATCCACACCACCATGAGCATCAACAATCTTGGAGGTATGGTTCAAGGCAACAATATTATGGTTCTACATGGAATCAGAAGGGCACCAACTATGGTAATGTTTGGCAGAGAAAGCATAGGGATCCTGATTTTCAGAATGGATCATCAACATCAAGGAAAAAGTGGACCCATCATTCAAGTTATAAAAATACAACAACAAAAACGTGGAGCCAACAAAGCAGATTTGGATACTCAAGTAACAAAATGGCATACCAACATCAACGTGTTTCACTTGGATGGATGGATGATCAATATTGGTACCAGTTGCTAACTTTGCTTAGCAAATCATATTATCATGTTTCTTCATATGTTTCGAGGACGAAACATTTGTAAGGAGGGTGGCATGGTAGGGTACCTAGGAATAGATATTTGGGGATATATTATTATATTGTATAAGGGTTGGCATGGGCCACCCATAACCCAAGGTTGATTGTATTATAATATTATATTATATTATATTAGTAGTAGGCTCCCCAAAGTAGAATAAGAATATGGATATATAAAGAAGAGATATTTATCATTGTAATCATCATTGGAGAAGAATCTTATGTAATCATCGTTGCCCACGAAGTGGCTTATGGGACTTTACCCTCCTTAAGTGGCCTCTCATCTTGGGAGAACTTGTGGAGTGATTCCTTCCTTAAGGAGTATTATTGGTGTTTCCCTACCTTAAGGGTATTATCTATCTCTCTCTCATTTGTGGATTGTTATTGTGGATGAATGATTTGATATTTTTGCATATTGGTGAATGATAAGCTCATTATGATCGCCTCATTCATGGTGAAATCGTGTTGTCCAAGCATTAGTTTTTTTGGAGTCTTTCCATAACTCAGTTCCACATATTCTTAGGAGAGATATTAATCCCAAAGGGAATTCCCAAATAACGCACAATCATACCATGAGGGATGATTTTACACTTAATCGAGGAGTTGCATCCATGAGGAGAGGAAGACATATAAAAGACTTCAGTTTTAGAGTCGTTGATACGAGAGCCAAAGACATCAAAAAACAAGAAAAATAAGACTCCAAAAAAAAAATGGGAATCATAGTCGTTTCCACCTCTTGTTGGGTATTTTGAAGAAAAATAAGGGAATCATCAACAAAATGTGAGTTAAGAGTATGCTTATCCCTAGGAAGATTAATACCTTGAATGAGGCCATCAAAATGAGCCTTATGAAGAAGATAACCAAGAGCATCAACAACCAAAACATACAAAAAAGGAGCAAGGGGGCAACCCTGTTTGATAGACCATTGAAGAGGGAAGGAGGGGGAAAGAGCTTCATTAACCTGAACACAAGCTAAAACATCACGAAAGAGCATACTGATTTGATGATAGAATTTTTGACTGAAACCAATCCAATAAAGCATACTAAGAATAAAATCCCATATGATTCTATCATAAGCTTTGTCAAAATATAACTTAACCAAGAGGGCATCTTGATTGGAGTCAATAACCCATTGCGAAGTTTCCTAGGCCATCATAAGATTATCTAAAATATAACGAAATTTAAGAAAAGCATATTCTTTTGGATAAATAATCGCTTGAGAAACAATTTTTTATTTTTAAAGCTATATATTTAGCTATGAAATTGTACGAAACATCGAGGAGGTAATAGGTCTCCAATTGAATATTTGGTTACCATTCATTCCTTTAAGAATCAACTTGATAAGCCTTGCATTGATATAAGCTCTGAGGAAACTATTATGAAGAGCTTTCAATTAAACATGATAAAGATCAGAGGAAAGAATATGCCAATTTCTTTTATAAAACTCCATTTGAAGACCATCCAAACTAGGAGCTTTGTTATTCTTCATAGAAAAAAGAGAATGTCTTTTTAACGTAACTTGAAATCTGTGTTCATAAATAAAGTGAGATGATGATCCAATGATTGGTAGTAATGAATCAAATATTATTTTTATATTTTTTAAAGTATATATATATATATATATATTTCATTTGGTTAGTGTGAAAAACTCTTACTATCTACGTTTAGGGTTGGACATCTCTATCTTAGCCATGACCCCTCATAAGTCCAAGAGCTAAACTTATCAATTAAACAAGATAAAAATCAGAGGAAATAATATGCCAATTTCTTTTATAAAACTCTATTGGAAGACCATCAAGCCAAGAGCTTCGTTATTCTTCATAGAAAAAGAGAATGTCTTTTTAACGTAACTTGAAATCTGTGTTCATAAATAAAGTGAGATGATCCAATGATTGGTAATAATAAATTAAATATTATTTTTATATTTTTTAAGGTATATATATTTATATTTCATTTGGTTAGTGTGAAAAACTCTTACTATCTACGTTTAGGGTTGGACATCTCTAGCTTAGCCATGACCCGTCATAAGACCAAGAGCTAAACTTATTAATAGATGATTAACACAACATGCCGTGGTTTGAACCTTAAACCTTTCGAAAAAAACTAAACCCCAAACCGTTGTGCTATCCCAAAGACTATATATAATTATAAAGCATATTATTTTTATATTTAAAAATATAAACAATAATTAGAAGATATAATTTTTTTAAAAAATACATCGGTAATACCATTCCTTATTAGGTTAGACGAAGTCAACAAGACTTTCTACCCTCGACCCTATAAGGCATCGAACTGGGGCAATCAACTAACAAACACTCAACTGTTATCATCTAACCTATCCCTTTTTGGGTACATCATGGTTTGAACCTTGAACCTCCCTAAAGAGAGGCCAAAACCCTAACCATTACATTGTCTTCCTTGTCAATATTTTATATAATAGATCTAGTAGTAAAGACTTTATTTAATAGATCTAGTAGTAAAGACTCTGAAACTCTACAAAAAAATTTAATGTTTGAATCTGAAGGATAGGGTTGCACATCATACTCGTGACCAAAACATGGATGAATAATCATTTATTAAGTAAAAATACATCCTTCATAATATTATTTCATTTAATTTACGACCTTGTAAACTATATTTTTTCCTATAAAATAATAAAATATAAATATTATTTAAATACAATAAATTTTCATTAAAATATTTGTATATTTAATCTAATTTTGAGATTTAAAATGCTTACCAGCAAAATATGATAAACAATTTAACTTAATTTAATGTTCACTTTATCTTTTAGAAAGGTTAAAAAATAAAGCTAAAATAAACTATTCTACTTTTAAAAATATATCATATGCATTTCGATTGCTAAAAATTCAACCAAAGAACACAGTAATTTTTCGACTCACACAACCCTATATAGTAATTAAAAGAACAAAATATTCCTATTTATTATGTGATACGCGACTTGCACCATGGAGAATGTCTCCAAGTTGTACTACACTCTCCTTTTCTTCAAGCTAAAAAAATAATTAGACAATAAGCCTTTGAAATAGGTTAGCTTTCCTCTCATCACGATGCTACAATGCTTTTCCTATGGTAAATAGGACATTGTATGCTAAACATGATGCAATGTAATTTTGTATATTAAATTTTGGGGGTGTTCGTTCAGTAGTGGAAAACTGGATGGATACTTTACCTCACATATTGGTAGACTTAGTTGAACCATTATTTTTTTAAAGATTTAGTTAAAGGGTGAGAAACTTTTACAATTGACGTTTAGGTTTGTGTATCTTTATTCCACTATCACCTTTCATAAAGAAAAGAGTTGAGCTTATCAATATAAAAGTTTATTGCGGTTTGAGCCTTGGATCTACTGAAGAAGAGCCAAAGCCTAAATCATCACTATCCACCCGAGACAAAACTATTGGATAGAGAAACCTTGAGAGCCACTCTTAGGTGCCCGATAGTGCCATCTCATATGAGTATACCACTATCTAGAGGGAAGTCATAAGAGATTTTTTTGATACGGTTCGGATGTCACGTTTATATAAAGATTCGAACTTGGGACCTCTAAAATGAAATGAGTTGTTCGCAATCACCTAAGCACCAATCACCTATACACCATATATATATATATATATATATATATATAGTTACAACTACACTAGTTTTAGTAACTGTCAAGTAGGGTTCAAACCATAGGGGCTATATATATATATATATATATATATATATATATATATATATATATAAAAGATAGTTACAATGACACTAGTTTTAGTAACTGTCAAGCGGGGTTCAAACCATAGGGGCTGCTCCCACCAAACCTATTCCACATCATTGTTGTTGATCAACGTGAAGGGGACCACCGATCGCTCGGGATTCATACCGTCGTTGTCGGTCTCATGTGCACTCACAAGATTCAAATCAAACTGCTACCTTTGCAAAGAGACTGCCCCCAAGGTTTGAACCTGGTTATCTTCTTATAAAACATAGTTATATAAGTAATGATGTGGTAATTTTAAATTAATATAATTTTAGTTACATTTTATATATATAGTTATATTTATACCGTCGTCATCAGTTTCAAGTGCACTCAGAAGATTCAAGTCCCATTACTACCTTTGCAAACAGACTGCCCCCAAGGTTTGAACCTTAGTATCTTCTTATAAAACATAGTTATATAAGTAATAATGAGGTAATTTTAAATTAATATAATTTTAGCTACATTGTACTAGTTTTTTTAGTAATACTTCTTATACACATCCACCATGGGGATTGAACCCGAGTCACATCACCGATAATGCAAGTGGCATGGCGCCCGATAGACCACACTCATGATGATTAAAATATGAACATTATAATTAATTAAAAATAACATTTAAAAAATTATATATTTTTATAGATTTATTGATAAGTGATTGGGATTTCATCATTAATCCCTTCCTGACGCGCTCATCGCTTTGTTCTTAGTTGTTCCCTAAAAAGGAAGGTCAAGTGCTCATCCTTACCTTATAAAAGTGGGGGTGGCGGCTATCTCCTCAACGTTTTCAAAGGTCGACCCTCTCTCATTTCAAAAGGGCAGGTCATTTATGTACTCGTTAAAAAAGCCTAATCGTTATTACTACTCCTGCTTTCTTAGGCAAGGACACTCCAGGTTCAGGGATGACTTCGAATGCTGCTAAGATATCAATATCTTTGGTATGATATTTTAGATTATAATATGTTAATTTATAATCTTTAACACCACTTTAAATCCTTTTGAAATAGAGAGGTCTGCTTTAGTTTTTGTTTTTGGTGACATAAAAAGTTCTTCCATATGATTTATTGATTAATCGCCATGAATTTTTTTAAAGGGCCCCTTTAGCAAGTAGAAGGTTCTTATTTGCACAAATTCTACCTTATTCCAAGAAAATTGACATTTGTGTTGGAATACCTTCTAATGCTAATTAAGATACATTTTGATCATAGACATCACTAGAGCCTTTAAAAGATGCCCCCTTTTTTAAAAGATGTTGCTCTCTCTTTTAATAGCACCTTAAAAGCTCTCAACTGCTTCTTAAAATAGAAAGGTGAAGTGAAGTTAGTTTTAAAAGAGAGGGCGACCAACCATATTTTTAAGAAATTTTGAAGAGTACTACTTTCCGTCTGAAACTGGTAAGTGAGTACTTTACATCTTTAGGATCTGATGCTACACCACTGCTCAATAGCTTAGTAAATCTACTCTATTACATAAGTTGATTCCTTATTTTTATCGATGAACAAAATTGATCATATTAACTCTGGAACTTTCAATAATTGATCTTTATGTTGTATTTTTATAAGATAAGAGATCAAAACATAGTTAATTAATGACGAGACAATTTTAAAGTAATATAATTATAGTTGAATTATATTAATTCTTATAAAGACATCTCACCATGATAATATATTAAAAGTATTATATAAAATATTATCTATAAATTTATAAAATATTATTAATTTTATTGATAAATAAATGATTTAACTTAAATAAATTATGTTTCTATTGATATAGATATACTATTATACATGTATGTATTTGTATATGAATATAAAATTTTAAATTATATATATATATATATATATATATATATATATATATATATTTGGAGTTATATTCACGTCTTTCACCTTTGACAAATCACAACTCTCTCTGCTCGATTCGTTGGTGCATGCCTTTTATTGTTGATGGAACTCCTTGTGGGTTTCACTCCTTTTGTTTTACTTGGGGCAAAGAGGTCCCCATATCTTCTAGCGAGGACATGTTTTTGTGCTCCCACCTCGGGAGGGCAGACCTTGTGGATAAATGCATACTCGAAACCCGATTTCCTGGGAGGTTCGCCAGGGGCCACAAAGGCCCCTTATTTTCCCTTAGGGGTGTGTAGTCGTTTTTTGGGAGAGCTTCTCTTGTGGATATGCGCATCTTTGAGTCCTAACATCATAGGAATTCTTCTTGGATCCAGGAGGGCCCCCTGTCTTTGAGATGTGTTGTGCAACCTGCAAATATTGTGGATGCTTCTTGAAGCATTTCCAAGGAGAAATGTTTTCTCCACCTTCGGATCTAGAGTCATTCTTGGGTTTCCTGTGAAAGCTAAGGAGGATTTTAGGAGCTTTTAAGGAAGAACAAATTTTTAGCTCTAGGTGTGGTTGTTGGATCTAATTTTTTAGTGTGCTTCTCTACCTCTATTTTCAGTGTGCTTCTCTGGTTCTAGAGAAGTCCTTCCTAGGTTTCCTTGGATGGTCGAAAGGAGCAGAAGCATCAAAATTTTCTTTTAGTTGTGTTGTAGCTATGACTATGGGAGTAGGATCTAGAGAGGTCTTGCTTGGGGAGAACCCCTCGAGGAGGACGGAAAATTTTCAAAATTTTTAAATTTATTGTTTGAGAAGGATTCCCTTGCTTAGGTGTAAATTTTTCATTTTAAATTTTTTGCTTGTTCATGAATTCTTCACCTTGGTGCCTCTTGTGCGAGCCTCGATTTCCATTTGCTTCTTTGTTCTTTTGTGCGGTAGTTTTCATTAAGGGACCCTTTTTTCCTTTTGTTCCTTGTTTTAGCGGTGGCCCTCTTTGAGGGCTCTCTTTTTATAAAAGGTTTGGGGACCCTTTCAAAACCCCTTCCTTCAACCAATCAAAAAAATCACACCTCTCTCTTTTAGAGTTTGAGAGTTTATAGATAAATTCAATTCTTATCCCAATTGAGTTTATACCTACATTAATTTTTATAAAAAGTTTAATTCTTTATTTTTTTTTATCTTCTTCAATTTTTTGTGAAAGCAAATATTCCAAAATTCAACATCCTTCTTCTCGACATTTTCCTACAGTAGCTTTCACAATACCAAAACTCCACCTCTATTGTCTATGCATTGCACAGTAACATTTCCAAAACTATATTAAATCTGAAATGTTAGTTTTCTTCCTTAAACATAAGTACAACTACAAAAAATAAAACAAATAATTGATCTAAAAACATATTAATATTATAAAATAAAATAAAATATTATCGATAAAAACATTATAATATAAAATTTTATAATTTAATTTATTTATATCTAATTAATAAAAAATATTTAATTATCCACTAACATGTGACCACTATAAGTATAATAAAAAATATGTAATTATTCTTCAATAATTCACTAATGGAGGCTTACTTCTTATAACAAATAATCAGTTTGAACCTTGCTATAGAACCTTCCTTGAAGGTCAAGAAAGGAGCATTAATCAACTATTTTTCTAGAACATCTACATTTGAGAGTGCATGGATTTCAATAATATAAAACAAAAACGTGATCATTTTTCACTATGCAGATTTCAACCAAAGAAAAGCACTTTTGTCAACTCATCACATTCATATTCATATAGTAATAAAAAGATAATTATTCTTCTTATTTAGCAAACATTCTTATGGGAAACACAATGTGATTTCAACTATTTTTCTAAACCAACTATAAGTTTGAATGATATAAATCAAAAGGTTATACTATACAAAAAGAATGTCGTGCCTCTTGACTACGAAGATTTCGACCAGAGAAAACATTTTTTTTTAATTTATCACATGCATTTAAAAAAAATATATTCGTCTTGTATGGTTAAGATTTTTGTGTTATAAGAAAATATGGCACCATGGATCCCTACCAACATTTTTTTTTTGTATTAGATGGACGAAGGAGTTTTTAAAGGATCTCCAAACCTTGTACAAAAGAGACTAAACCCCATCCAAAAAGAGGGAGCCAAAATTACTTACATCCGATAATAATCAAGGAATGACCAATCAGAGGAGTTACCTCTTCCAAAGCCAAACCAGTACATAAGTAAGACCATACATAATTTAAAACGTAAAATAAATTGAAACCAAATCAGGATGTCAGAGATAACCAACCGAACACAGATCAGTAGCAGGACTTGAACCACGAACCAAGCCATGCATTTAAAAAAAAATATATTCGTCTTGTATGGTTAAGATTTTTGTGTTATAAGAAAATATGGCACCATGGATCCCTACCAACATTTTTTTTTGTATTAGATGGACGAAGGAGTTTTTAAAGGATCTCCAAACCTTGTACAAAAGAGACTAAACCCCATCCAAAAAGAGGGAGCCAAAATTTCTTACATCTGATAATAATCAAGGAATGACCAATCAGAGGAGTTACCTCTTCCAAAGCCAAACCAGTACATAAGTAAGACCATACATAATTTAAAACATAAAATAAATTGAAACCAAATCAGGATGTCAGAGATAACCAACCAAACACAGATCAGTAGTAGGACTTGAACCACGAACCAAGCCATGCATTTAAAAAAAAATATATTCATCTTGTATGGTTAAGATTTTTGTGTTATAAGAAAATATGGCACCATGGATCCCTACCAACATTTTTTTTTTATTAGATGGACGAAGGAGTTTTGAAAGGATCTCCAAACCTTGTACAAAAGAGACTAAGCCCCACCCAAAAAGAGGGAGCCAAAATTACTTACATCCGGTAATAATCGAGGAATGACCAATCAGAGGAGTTACCCCTTCCAAAGCCAAACCAATACATAGGTAAGACCATACATAATTTAAAACTTAAAACAAATTGAAACCAAATCAGGATGTCAGAGATAACCAACCGAACACAGATCAGTAGCAGGACCTGAACCACGAACCGAGCCATGCACCAGTCCCATTCTCCCCCATGAGGTCATTGCTTTCCTAGGCCTGCCAGCCCATCAAGGCAAGAATTTCTTCTACATTGGAGATTGTGGCTTGCAGGGAGGAAACAATAGCTTGGAGATATGAAATTTGGTGTGAAAACCCAAAATCAACAAGCACCCCCAAGTTTTGCAGCCAAGTCATCAACAACAACTCGACAACGAAGCAAAGGCTAATTGTGTATGAGGTCATTATCGATAGAAGCAATATCCATCAAGAAATTATCCCACCACACCACTAAACCATTATGAATAACTCCTTTGTTAGCCAATAGATCGATCACTCGATTACCTTCCCTATATGTATGCTTAAACTAAACCTCTTCCAGATTTTGGATGTATCTCTAAACTTCTAGAAGAAGGTTCAAAATAGTCCAGGTAGGATATTGAGTCCCTCTTGCCATATTTATAATATTAAGGGAGTCCCCTTCAATGATTAGTTTCCTACAACTTACAGAATCCAATAGAGAAACTCCTTGGAACAGGGCCCTAGCTTCGATGAAGTGACTGGTTTGATGGCCCAGATTATCAGCAAAGGCTAAAATTATCAAGCCATCATGGTTCCTTACAATCCCTCCAATACCTGCAGGACCCAGATTCCCTTTAGATGCACCATCAAAATTCAACTTCAGCCAACCAATTGGAGGTGGCTCCCACTTAACCCTAGCTCTATCCGAAGGCACAATAGGTCTGACTAGTTGAGGATTGGCATTGAATCCAAGAGATATCTCCACTAATCATTCCTACTCTACAATCACAACATTCAAATTTAGGGTTCTAATGTTCTCCATGAAAAAGAAATCGCCTACAAAGCCACAACTTTAGCCGAATGAGCAACATCCTTAAACACCCTTGAGTTTCTTTCCTTCCAAATCTACCACCAGATATGAGGAAGGCTAAATTTCCAAAACCAACGAAGGTGGAGAGATAGGAAGGGAGAAACCCATTGGGTCAACACATCCTCTAGGTTATTCGAAAACACCCATTGGATGTTCAAATATTTGAAAAAGTAGTTAAAAACCTCCTACGAGAAAGGACAACTGAAAAGAAGATGGAGTGAGGATTCCTCCATATTTCTGCACAAGAAACAAGCATTAGGTAAAATCATACCTCTTTTTTGAGATTGTCTAAAGTTAGAAATTTTCCTTGTATGACCAGCCAGAAGAAAATGTTGATTTTCGAAGTCAATCCTTTCAGCCAAATTTTATCTATCAAAAACCAAGGATCAGAAGGACCATCTACTACTAAATAAGCTAATTTGATAGAGAATTTCCCATCCTTCTCTAATCCCTAGATGAATCTATCCAAAATTTCTCTTCCAAGAATTATAATCCATTTAATGATATTAAAAATTTCATCAAATGCCCTCCTTTCCTCCACCAAAAGTCCTAGGAAGTCAAATGGTTTCCATCGGGGTGGTCTTCAATCCTTTCAATGAAATCACAAACCTTATTCCCCTAGAAATGATCTATAATTGGTTTGACTAAAGCCAACTCTAATCTTGACTCCAATGGAACCTCAATCACCCACACGTCACTCCAGAAGTCGATAAACCTACCATCTCCCAAACACCACCTACCCCCTCTACAGATATTCGATCTACACCATATCAAGCTAGACCAGAAAGCTAAACCCTAGAGGGGTAACAGGTCTCTAATAAACTACTTCCCATCATTTAGGTATTTGGCTTTGACAATATCAACCCATCCCACTTTCTCCTCTTGAACCAGTCTCCAACCCTGCTTGGCAACAAGAGCTTTGTTCATGGATTTCAATCTTCTAAGGCCTAAACCACCCTCCTCCTTCTTGTTGCATACTTGGTCCCATGCCACTAGATGAAATTTATTTTTCTCACTTGCTCCTGACCAAAGAAATGAGCATTGGATCTATTCTATTCTTTCAAGAATCTTACCCAAGATTCAGAATAGAGAAAGGAAATATATCGAGATGCTTTGAAGGGTGGCCTTAACTAACATCACTTTTCCTACTTGGCTTAGGAGAGCCCCTTTCCAGCTTGCAAGCTTTCTCTAGACATGCTCCACAATCGGTTCCCACAAGGATGATCTTGAAGCCCCAAAAAACATTGGCATCCCTAGGTAGGCTGAAGGGAGAGACCCAATATTACATCCTAGAATATCCATAATCCTCAACTACCTTGTTAGAGGAGTATTGAAGAAAAAATAACACTTTTCCTGAAATTAACCTTCTGACCCATCGCCTATTCATAATCTTCCAGAATACTTCTGACTGATTTTGCTTGTAAAATTGAAGCTTGAAAGGACATAAGAGTATCATCGACAAATTGATGATGGGATATGGGACTGATGGGCATAGCCGACTTAAGGCCTACAATAGAATAATCAGCTTTGATGGCCCACCCTAGATATTCTACCAAAAAATAAAAAGGTATGGGGACAATGGATCTCCTTGATGAATTCCCCTACAGCTCCTAAAATATCCTACTAGAGAGCCATTCACCAGAACCGAGAACTTGGCTGAAGAGACACATGATTTGATCAAACTTATCCACTCTTGACTAAAGCCAAATTTATGCAAGACTTTGAAGAGAAACTCCCAATCAACCCTATCGTAAGCTTTGTTCATATCCAGCTTGAGCAAGGTCCTAGAATTACCACTTTTGGTCATCAAATGGATGATTTCATGGACTGCAATGATTCCATCCAGAATTTGCCTCCCAACCACAAAACCGCTCTACGAGATATCAATGATGCCTGGTAATAAAAGTTTCAATCTGTTCACTAGGGTCTTCATCAAAATTTTAAAAATAGTATTGCATAGACTGATAGGCCTATAAGCTACAAAATCCTTAGCATCAACCATTTTAGGGATAAGCACAAAAAATGTAGAGTTGACATCTGAAGGGATCCATTTCGAAGACTGAACATCTCTGATGGCATCACAGATCTTCGACCCCAAAATATGCCAAAATTTCTAAAAAATATTGGGGGAAACCCATCAGGTCCCGATGCTTTGAGCCCACCCATTGCAAAAACTACTTTACTGATTTCATCATCTAAAAATAGAGTATCCAAAATATTATTCATATCTACAGAGACCAGAGGTGGTATGTTATTCAGTAAGTGAGCTTCAACCTATTGATTTTTTGTTGATGTGGAACACAAGAGGTCCTTAAAAAAATTTACTACCTCGGATCTAATCTCTTCGATGTCTTCAGAGAGTTCTCCATTTGCTTTCATAATCACCCTGATCCTATTATTACTCCTATGCCTCAGCATAGTGGAGTGAAAAATTTTGTGTTTCGATCACCCTCCTTAAGCCATAGGGCCCTAGCTTTCTACCTCCACATAATTTCTTCCCCTACCAGAACATTATGGAGCTCTATGAGAATAGATAGTTCTTGCCTCTTTAATTCCGTAGAGTAACCCTGAGTTTTGGCTATCTGCTCAACCTCCTACAACTGGTTGCGAATCTCCATATTTTTGGCGATAATATTTCCAAAAACCTACTTATTCCAATCCTTCAACTTAGCCTTTATAAATATCAACTTGGAGGCTATTTGTGCCATTCGAGAACCTAAAAACCTATGACTCCACCATTCCTCAATGTTGGATTCTAGACTAGGGTGTTGAAGCCACATTGCTTCAAATCTAAATGGTCGAGGAAAGAAGGTCGAATCCTGTGTCTTCTCAAGAAAAATTGGATTGTGATCCGAGGCCAGCTTAGGGAGAGAGCATAAGGATGCATCACCAAAAAATGGGATACCTTCTTTAGACACCAACATTCTATCTAGCCTAATCTGAATGTTTTGACTCCCAATTCTCCTGTTACTCCATGTAAATCTTGACCCTTTCAGGTCCAAATCCATCAGCTCCTAGGAGTAAATAAAAGAGGTAAATTCATCCATGCTACTGAGCATCAAGGTTCCTCCTTTTTTATCAGATGGATATAAGGGTGTATTGAAATCGCCCACCAAAATCCAGACCTCTCCTTTAAAACGTTCTCTCATAGAACCAAGGAAATCCCAAAGCATGGTTCTAGAGGGTCTCAAATTTGGGGCATAAATATTCGAGGTTATCCATTTAAATCCTGACTCCTTGGAACAAAATAGGATGCTAATCACTCGGTCAGATATGAACATAGTCGACCCATCAATGGTTTTAGGGTCCCACATGCACAAGAGACCCCTCGAGGCACCGTTAGCCGAGTTAGCTATGAACTCAACCTCCTTCCAAACCTTCCTCTTAACTATTTCAACACTACTACTATCCATTTTTGTTTCTTGCAGCAAAATTATATCTGGTTTAAAATATTTTCTGATGGATTCCAATGCACGATGTTTAGGTAGCCCATTAAGGCCCCTAATGTTCCATGATAAAATTTTCATTTACAATTCTTGGAAAGAAAACCCCCATCCTTAGATTGGGGGGACTGACAGAATGAATCTAGCTTCAACTGCTTACCTTTTGTATCCTTTTCCTTTTTAAACTTGAGCTTGGATTGAACTCCATCTACAATATCAACTTCTACCTCTCTACTTCTTTGAGCTTTATTGGATGGTTTGCCTACCTTCCTTGGAACTCCCACGTCAATCGGGCCCTTGCGCAAGCTTCTGGTTTTAGGATGCAACATCCTTACCCCTGAGGAACCTTCACTAGAGGGGGATTTGACATCACTAGAGGGGGATTTGACATCACCCAAAATTGGGAGGTCCATTTTCAACTCCATATTCTGAGGAGATCCCTCTCCCACCTGAGGGTCTTCAGAGCCATCCTGCTCAACCTCCTCCAAGTTTAGGCATTGAAAAGAGTTTTGGAGAAACTCCTTAGGGATTGGAGTCTCAAAAGTTAAATCTTTATTTTTGAGCACTAGAAAGCAATAAGTACTTCCCAAGATCATACACCCATTTTCTCCATCATTTGAAGCCATTTGTTGAATATCTTCCTCAATAACTTCCTTCAAACCAGGAGCCTCACCTGAGGGACCTACAGAATCAGATCCCACCTTCTTTTCTAGGAGTTGGTCTCGATTTTGCTTTAGATTCCTTTTCTCCTAGTTCTACTTGAAATGGGCCTTCCTGTTTTGGATTGGGCATGAGCCAGGGACATGGCCAAACTTATTATAGATCAAACATTTCACTGGTCGATTCTCATATACAATAGGTTGAATCCATGGCCCGAACTTCGAAAGCAGATTAATGTGATCCGAAAGATTAGCTTTAGGGTCCGCCATAACACACATACGGGCAAAGACTAATATGGATTTGGCCCTAGTTGCCGAGTCGATTAGGACTAGTTCACCTATGGCTTTAGCTATGCCTCTGAGAATATCATTATGCCAAAGGTGAAAGGGTAGATCTAGTAATCTAACCCACAATGGAACCAAATTAATTTTTTGGGTTCTAGGATTAAAATTGGGTCCCCATTTTCATAGAAAGAGTCCTCACTTTCCAAAGAACCAGGGCCCTCCACCCAAAATCTTCTTTGAATCCTCCTCGCAGTTAAGCTTAATAAGAAAAAATCATTGGAAGCTACCACAATGTCCAGAGCTCCCTTAGGCTTCCACTTAACCAGGGCCCAACATCTTATGGCATCAATGTCGGGCCTCCTCCCTTGAAATTTTCCAACCAGGTTCTAGGAACCCTCTTCCATGGTGATGGAAAAAAGCTCATCCAAAATCGGTAAAATATCCTCCAAAGGAAATAGGTCAAAGAGAACCGATGACTTTCCAGCAACAGAACCAAAAGTGGTAACCACAACATACGAACACTTACTTGGAGATGAAAATTTCCCTAGGGATTGGGACCCACCCAAAGATCCGATAGGTGGAGCCCCAAGGGCCCCTGATTTAGGAGAAATCATGACCGCTCTAGCCACCTCATCAGACTGCACCTCCCGAACCGAGACTCCAGAACCTTCTACCACTTGGGCTTGAATCCTACTCCTAGGGGTCTCCACCTGATTTCCAACCTTCAGACTACCAGGTACATTCTCCTACAGAACGCTCACCTCCCCACCCATGACCACTCTCTCCAAACTCTGCACCTTCCCACCATCACCCATTTCAAATTCCTCGACTCTCATCCTCTCTCCAAAATGTATAGTATAATTTCCAAATTATATTACCAAATAAAAATATTTTACTTCACTACCCTAGCACTGTTGCACTCACCTTCACTACCCTAGCACTATTGCGACACTATTAAAATATTTTTCTTCACTGCCCTAACATTATTGCACTCACCTTCATTACCCTAACACTACTGCAACACTATTAAAAAATTCTTTACTACCCTAGCACTGTTACGACACTATTAAAGTATTTTTCTTCATTGCCCTAGACTACTGCACTCACCTTCGCTACCCTAGCACTACTACGACACTGATAAAATATTTTTCTTCACTGCCCTAGCACTGTTGTGACACTGTTAAAATATTTTTCTTCGCTGCCCTAGCACTGCTGTGACACTATTAAAATATTTTTCTTTGTTGCCCTAGCACTACTGCACTCACCTTCTACCCTAGCACTGTTGTGGCATTGATAAAATATTTTTCTTCACTGCCCTAGCACTGTTAAAATATTTTTCTTCGTTGTCCTAGCATTGTTGCACTCACCTTCGTTGCGACACTGATAAAATATTTTTCTTTGTTGCCCTAGCACTATTGCGACACTGTTAAAATATTTTTCTTCATTGCCCTAGCATTGTTGTGACACTGTTAAAATATTTTTCTTTGCTGCCCTAGCACTGTTACGACATTGTTAAAATATTTTTCTTCATAATATACTTTTCTTCATTGCCCTAACACTACTGCACTCATCTTCGCTGCCCTAGCACTACTGTGGCACTGATAAAATATCTTCTTCGCTTTCCTAGCACTGCTGCGACACTGTTAAAATATGTTTCTTCGCTGCCCTAGAAATGTTGCACTCACCTTCATTATGACACTTATTAAATATTTTTCTTTGCTGCCCTAGCACTGTTGCACTCATGTTCACTGTGACACTAATAAAATATTTTTCTTCGCTACCCTAGCACTATTGCACTCACCTTCGCTGCCCTAACACTATTATGACACTGATAAAATATTTTCTTCGCTGCTCTAGCACTATTGCGACACTGTTAAAATATTTTTCTTCGTTGCCCTAACACTGCTGCACTCATGCTTTCAAGTTAATATTCTACTTGTTCTTTAATTAAAAAATAGTTATACTTTTAAAATTTAAGGAAGATGTTATATTATTTATGATTGAAGAGATTTAATAAATAATTTGAGTAAATTTAATAATTAAGATTTTAAAACTTTAAGTTAAAGGTTTAACATTTGAATTTAAAAGAGAAGATTATATACGTTTTTTAATATGGATAAATTGTTAAAACTAATGATGCAGATAAGAAAAGAGAGTTTCCTTATGTACGATATTCTCATAAATGTGGGAGAGCCTATTATATGGAGAAATTTTAGGCATGTTTTCCATGATATCCTCTAAAATATTCAAATAAGAAATAGAAGTAATCAAAACTTGAACTTGCTCACCATTGTTAACTACTATTGGACCTTCTAAATATCCTGAACCATATGAGAAAGCTAATGAAGTCTGTTATTAACTTCTCAAAGTGTGCTGGAAGTTCCATAGACTTCGGAATGAATGCATCCCACATGTAACAAAAGATCAAAGATCGAGTCTGCTAAAACTATATCCCATAGAGGAGTAGACATAGTAAACACCTTTTTTGCATCTGCACTTCCAAATGTGATTGAGAATGATGAGTCTACAAACATCCCAGAGTTTGGGGCACTGATCCAGCTAAGAAAACCAAGCAAAGAAAGCTTCCAAGATCTAGTGAAAGAGGGAAAAAGGAAGTGTAGAAGACATCCCAAAACTGTAGCCATATCACAATCAAAACAAGTGAATAAGAGCTTCTAAAGCATTATAAAAGTTGCATTGAGGGAAAATGTGTAAAATCAAAGCCAAATTTTTTTGATGCAAAATCTGCAATCCAAGAAGTTGAATTTTGGATTCAACAGGAACTTTCCAAATCTGAGTAGCAAGAGGTCTTATTGAGTGATGACCCTCTCTGAGGGCTTTCTCTCTTTGTAAAAGGTTTGGGGACCCTTTCAAAACCCCTTCTTTCAACCAATCAAAAACAAATAACATCTCTTTCTTTTAGAATATGAGAGTTTACATACAAATTCAATTCTCATCTCAATTAAGTTGCTATAGTTAGATACCTACATTATTTTTCATAAAAAATTTAATTTTTTATTTTCATTTTTGGATCTTCTTCAATTTTCTCGTGAATACAAATATTCTAAAATTCAACATCCTTCTTCTTGACATTTTCCTGCAGTACCTTTCACAATATCATAACTTCACTTCTATTGTCTATGCATTGCATCTAAGCAGATTAACATTTCCAAAATTTGTAATATCAAATTTGAATTGTTAGTTTTCTTCCTTAAACATAAATACAACTACACAAATTGTAACAAATAATTTATATAAAAATATATTAATATTATAAAATAAAGTAAGATATTATCAATAAAAAACATTATATTATAAAAATTTATAATTTAATTCTTTATTTCTAATTAATAAAAGAATTATTTAATTATCAACTAACATACAACCACTATAAATATAATAAAAAATATGTAATTATTCTTCACTAATGGAGGCTTACTTCTCATAACAAATATTTAGTTTGAACATACCTATAGAACCTTCGTTGCGGTACTGATAACATATTTTTCTTCACTGCCCTAGCACTGTTAAAATATTTTTCTTCGTTATCCTAGCATTGTTGCACTCACCTTCGTTGCGGTACTGATAACATATTTTTCTTTGTTGCCCTAGTACTGTTGCGACACTGTTAAAATATTTTTCTTCATTGCCCTAGCATTGTTGTGACACTGTTAAAATATTTTTCTTTGCTGCCCTAGCACTGTTACGACATTGTTAAAATATTTTTCTTCATAATATACTTTTCTTCATTGCCCTAACACTACTGCACTCATCTTCGCTGCCCTAGCACTACTGTGGCACTGATAAAATATCTTCTTCGCTTTCCTAGCACTGCTGCGACACTGTTAAAATATGTTTCTTCGCTGCCCTAGAAATGTTGCACTCACCTTCATTATGACACTTATTAAATATTTTTCTTTGCTGCCCTAGCACTGTTGCACTCATGTTCACTGTGACACTAATAAAATATTTTTCTTCGCTACCCTAGCACTATTGCACTCACCTTCGCTGCCCTAACACTATTATGACACTGATAAAATATTTTCTTCGCTGCTCTAGCACTATTGCGACACTGTTAAAATATTTTTCTTCGTTGCCCTAACACTGCTGCACTCATGCTTTCAAGTTAATATTCTACTTGTTCTTTAATTAAAAAATAGTTATACTTTTAAAATTTAAGGAAGATGTTATATTATTTATGATTGAAGAGATTTAATAAATAATTTGAGTAAATTTAATAATTAAGATTTTAAAACTTTAAGTTAAAGGTTTAACATTTGAATTTAAAAGAGAAGATTATATACGTTTTTTAATATGGATAAATTGTTAAAACTAATGATGCAGATAAGAAAAGAGAGTTTCCTTATGTACGATATTCTCATAAATGTGGGAGAGCCTATTATATGGAGAAATTTTAGGCATGTTTTCCATGATATCCTCTAAAATATTCAAATAAGAAATAGAAGTAATCAAAACTTGAACTTGCTCACCATTGTTAACTACTATTGGACCTTCTAAATATCCTGAACCATATGAGAAAGCTAATGAAGTCTGTTATTAACTTCTCAAAGTGTGCTGGAAGTTCCATAGACTTCGGAATGAATGCATCCCACATGTAACAAAAGATCAAAGATCGAGTCTGCTAAAACTATATCCCATAGAGGAGTAGACATAGTAAACACCTTTTTTGCATCTGCACTTCCAAATGTGATTGAGAATGATGAGTCTACAAACATCCCAGAGTTTGGGGCACTGATCCAGCTAAGAAAACCAAGCAAAGAAAGCTTCCAAGATCTAGTGAAAGAGGGAAAAAGGAAGTGTAGAAGACATCCCAAAACTGTAGCCATATCACAATCAAAACAAGTGAATAAGAGCTTCTAAAGCATTATAAAAGTTGCATTGAGGGAAAATGTGTAAAATCAAAGCCAAATTTTTTTGATGCAAAATCTGCAATCCAAGAAGTTGAATTTTGGATTCAACAGGAACTTTCCAAATCTGAGTAGCAAGAGGTCTTATTGAGTGATGACCCTCTCTGAGGGCTTTCTCTCTTTGTAAAAGGTTTGGGGACCCTTTCAAAACCCCTTCTTTCAACCAATCAAAAACAAATAACATCTCTTTCTTTTAGAATATGAGAGTTTACATACAAATTCAATTCTCATCTCAATTAAGTTGCTATAGTTAGATACCTACATTATTTTTCATAAAAAATTTAATTTTTTATTTTCATTTTTTGGATCCTCTTCAATTTTCTGTGAATGCAAATATTCTAAAATTCAACATCCTTCTTCTTGACATTTTCCTGCAGTACCTTTCACAATATCATAACTTCACTTCTATTGTCTATGCATTGCATCTAAGCAGATTAACATTTCCAAAATTTGTAATATCAAATTTGAATTGTTAGTTTTCTTCCTTAAACATAAATACAACTACACAAATTGTAACAAATAATTTATATAAAAATATATTAATATTATAAAATAAAGTAAGATATTATCAATAAAAAACATTATATTATAAAAATTTATAATTTAATTCTTTATTTCTAATTAATAAAAGAATTATTTAATTATCAACTAACATACAACCACTATAAATATAATAAAAAATATGTAATTATTCTTCACTAATGGAGGCTTACTTCTCATAACAAATATTTAGTTTGAACATACCTATAGAACCTTCCTTGAAGGTCAAGAAAGGAGCATTAATCAACTATTTTTCTAGAACATCTAGTTAAATTCTTAAAAAAACTTTGCTTGAAAGTCAAAGAAACCTATCACTTATTAGAAAAAAAAGAAACGCATCTTAACACCGTTCTTCCACGTTGTAGTTGTGATAAGCTGAAGAAATTCTACTGGAACCTTCGCTTGAAGGTTAATAGGAACCTACTCAACTATTTTTCTAAACCAACTATAAGTTTGAATGATATAAATGAAAAGGTTATACAGGTATACTATACAAACAGAACGTCGTGCCTTTTGACTACGAAGATTTCAACCAGAGAAAACAACTTTTGTCAACTCATCACATGCCTTTAAAAAAATATATTCATTTTGTATGGTTAAGATTTTTGTGTTATAAGAAAGTTTGGCACCATAGACCCCTGCCATCTAAGACAACGTTCGCAAGTTGATATTCTACTTGTTTTTAGTTAAAAAATAATTAAACTTTAAAATTTAAAAAAGATGTTAGTTTTTTTTATGATTTAAGAGATTTGATAAATAATTTGCTTAAATTTAATATTTAAGATTTTAAAACTTTAAGTTAAAAGTTTAAGATTTGAATCTAAAAGAGATAAGATTATGTACATTATTTAATATGATGAATTGTTAAAATTAATGATGCAAACAAGAAAAGAGAGTTTTTGTATGGACGACCTTCTCAAGAAGCAAATGATCAACTCAACCTACTACCACAAGATGCACGGTAATCACATGTATAATCTATAAGATTCAAGATGATAAGACAAATTTAAGGTCTTTATAACTCCTTGTATGACGTCATTCAATAGTATGACAATATCTTCCTTAACATATGGCCATGTTTATTGTATGACCCTTTTTATTGTATGGCCATAGTCATTGTACGAACTCACACATTGTACGACCGAATCAAAATATGGTATGTTTAGCATCATTTAATTGTATAGGATTAATTCTTGAGCAACAACTATCACATTCACACAGTATTCGTACTTTGTTAGTACGACACTTAGTAATGAGTTGTACGATGATGACATACCATTTATTTGAATGCCATTCTATATGAATGATGGTTCAAACATTTTGACACGACTACCTCCTTACTTGAATGACTCTACCATGTGTCAATTAAATGGATTTGCATTAATCCTTCTATTGAATGGTGTTTGTGTTCACCACATGAAGATACTATATTTGTTTTTCTATATTTAAATGATAGATTAATTGAACGGCAAAGGTACTCCCTATGGAAAAATACTTGCACTTCTATTTAAACTATCTTGTCTTTCCTTTGCTCACAACAATTCTTCTTGAACAACATTAATCCTTTTGAATAATAAACATTCACCTGATCAAGAATATTCACATGCACATCAAGGAATTCATAGAAACAACACATTCTCCCTAACATTACTCATCGTGACAATAACTTGGATGCTCCCCCTTGAATGATCGATAGATAATGACAAAAATATTGCTCTTTTGGTTGTGACTTGCACACATAAAACTTTGTAATATTTTACCCAATCACTGCCACATATTCACAATTCATACACATAGTATGAATTTAAAAAAAGATATAATTTTATTCAAAAGTTGTGCATTGTTATAATGAAAATATTGTCAACACGAAGTACAACCCTGCTATTTATTCTTTGCCTTATATATCTCTCTCTGACCTCTCTATTGGACTGGATTCTCTTACCTTGCAACCTCAAATCTCTTTTTTTTAGATTTTGCCATCATTGTTCTTCCCTAACTCCCATAGATATTTCTTTATCTTTGTGACTACATGTCTTTTCTAGGCCTCTCTTCCAGGTCGTTTTAGACATTCTTTCGAACTATACCTCTCTTTTTTCCTCTTCTTTTCCCTATTTTCCCATTCTCTTTGTACATTGTTGTTTCCTCCTCTTCTCGAATCATTGTTCGATATTCCCCTCTCTTTTTCTTACCTTCCAGTTGATCGATTACTCAAATGGTTCACTCCAACCGTTTCTATTTTTTTCTCCTACCTGGTAGATGTTCTTGCATCATATGCACTGGGTAAGAGTAATGTTCCATGAGCTCCAAATCATGAACATGAATTGCCCTTCCAAGCTATTACCATTTTAGCTTAGCTTTCTCCACAAGACCAACTTTATTGTCTTATCTTGACCTTCATCGAAGAACTAAACCTTATCTTATAGATTACACTCAACATCCATTTCACTTTATCCCATTTCATCACGTCCATCCAACCACAATCAATAAGTATTTTATTAGCTACTTTCTCTTAGTGCCAACATCTTCTTTTAGAGTGATTATGTCCTCCACAACTCTCACAAGGATGTCAGTTCCAATACCTAGTTGCATTATATCCAAATATTCCATACTGACTGCAAAAACACATCCTAAGACCTTCATCCCTCTCTCTTCTCACAAATATAGTCTTGTTGCTTCTTACTTGAACTATATACCCAAGGCTGTCATCAACCCAATTTCTCTAATTCCAAACTCCTTAGTATTTTTTATATATACATATCCATGTTCCCCTCTTTACGGACTAATCCTTAAAAAATTATACCAACTCTAATATTAATATACAACACACTTATCACTACATCTTGCATAATTCCCTTGATGCAAGAGTACTACGTGTCACACCCTATTAAGCTATTAGTCTCATTGGCAAAATGAGCTACTTAATTCTCTCTTCTCTGTCAATCTAAATACTAAACCAATCCCTTCCCCTCACACAAGTCTATTTGTGTGAGTGCACTTAGTGCGATGAGTGTTGTACTATCTCTCTCATCCATTGAAGAGATAGCTTACATCCGTGAGCTCAATTCTAACTCATGGTTGTATTTATCCTTAGATTTCTTTTTAGTGCATCCCTCTAAAGGATATTGTCCTTTAACTATTATTATCCTCATATATTCATATTAATTATGGAGATATCAAAATAAAATTTGCTAGTCCAAAAGTAATCCGTTACTCTCAACCCGGTTAAAAATAGAAGAAATTCTCTATCCTTAACTTAGACGAGTGCAATCCTAACAAGCATAGAAGCTATAACTCCTATAACTCCCATTGTTTACACATTGGCCCTCCAAGCAACTACAAAATTTAGATTCCCCCATAAAATCTGACTTACAAACAATCAACCAAAAGAAATAAATTCATGTCACTTAATCTATTAGAGGGAACTATAACAATTTTTGAGAATCAAGATTTGAAATCATAATCTTGATCATAAAATCACTGTTTAGGTTTATAGACCAGGAACACATTCAACTTAGAATATCTTCACTTCTCGAATGATAAGATACAATCAATATTTTCTTAAATCCTCGATCTCATGATAACAAAATATCAATGATGTTGAGAGTTATTGAACACTATGTAGGCACTTATTGCTTGTTAACATCACTATCACAACTCGACAATGATTTCATTCCTACATTCATTCCATGGATGGCCTTCCACAATCCAACCAAACTCCTCGTCCGTACTCACTGCACATATAGGAGCTTCTCTAGGTGATTACTCCCTCATGTCCAACCAACTAGAAGGCATCACTCCTTTTCGATGGTTCGTAATTAACCACCAAGCATGATTATCCCTTCACGAGGATCAGAGACATATCCAATCAAGTTCTAGTAGGTCATTCTGCCAGTAGTATAACTCCAACTACCATTTCACATGGTTTCCATCCCCACATAATGCTTTTAACAAAATGTACTATAACATCTATCATTCATTCCATTATAGAGAGCAATAGCAGAATGTAAAACATCATCTATTATTCGTTCTATTTTAGAGAGCAATAATAGAATGTAAAAATTATCTATCATTCATTCTATTTCAGAGAGCAATAATAGAATGACCATTATCTATCATTCATTCTATTTCATAGAGCAATGATAGAATGTAAAAATTATATATAATTAATTCTATTTCAGAGAGCAATTATAGAATGTAACATTATCTATCATTCATTCTATTTCAGAGAGCAATAATAGAATGTAAACATTATCTATCATTCATTCTATTTCATTATAGAAGTATACAACAATAACTCTTACTTTAATCAACCTCTTGATCTCTTTTCTAAATCATCTATAAATATTCTTTCTTTTCTTTAAATAGTGCAATTAGGACAACAATTTCATAAGACAATAAACTACATCATCTAATAGAAATAAATAACTAGCAAACTATCTTCTCTATCATAAAGGTATTCCCATCACCCAAAAATACAAAATCTAGTTTCAAACCTATGCATTGGTTTGATTTTCAATATATGATAAAGCTAAGTCACTATATTCTTTAAAGGGTACCAATTTTCTATTTAATAACAAGTTAAAGGATGCATCCATTGCTTATACATGCTTCACTTATTTAGAACACTCAAGCCCTCTAATTCCTATGTTTTTTTCTATTTCTTCCTCTTCCTACAACTTAAAAAGAATTCACAAACCCAGATTTTATAACCATTAAAATATGAAAGTAAATCATTTAAAAAACCATCCAAACAACAACCCTGATGCCATACATCATCTAGACTTTCTATACTTATTTGAAGGTTCTAATTTACACCAATCACAAGAACATAAACCAAACGAACTGCACTGTTCGACACCAATCATTATTTCCCTAGATGAAAGGATAAGGTTTTCAATGCAAAATGTCTAAACTAATCCGTGATCAAACAGAGGACACTCTAACATGTATTCAAACTGAAAATTAAAGAAAAATAATATGATCGACATCAACAAACACAAAAAAAAAAACCAATATAACCTAGTTGTCTTTGTTGGAAATTTTGAGTATATTGTTGTCATTGATGTCAAAGTTTTGAGGTCATAGGTTGATGATATTGGTTGTCATTAATAACTTGGCATGGCAAAAAGACAAGGTTTATAAATTGGTTAAAATGCAAGGCACAGATCATTCTCAATGCAAGGAAATTGATAGAACAAAGGGTTAAAATATTTATATTTTAAGCCCAAGAGGTTTGGGACAAAGCTCGAAATAATTGGTTAAAAGGTTGAAGGCCCTGGTTTAAAAATCCTAAAGGAAGCAAGTGACTAAGGCTCAAAAAGGAAATAATATTATAATATTAAAGTTATAAGGTTAAAGCCTAAGGTTCAATTATAAAATAATTATAATATTTTATATTATAAATTATTTTAAACCCAAGGTGGGTTTTGGCACCAACTTTGAAAAGAATTTTTAAATTCTTAAATAGTGCCGACATCCAAAGCATGGTGGTAAATCCATATTAATATGGATGATTTTTCTAACCCTAAGGTGATGTTTTTGTGTGCAATTTATTTGATTTACCGACGTGCACAATCCTGATAAGAAGAAGACAAAATATTCATTTAAAAAGGAGAAAAGGGCTCTAGACGTGTATAAGGAGAAGATCATGAGATATTATCTCCAACTAGGTGGTTGGCCTAGCGAAAAACTAGGCAGTGTTAAAGCGCAGGCAGACAATAGGTTGTGAGTTCGATTTCGGGCAATGATAGTTTTAAAAATATTTTTGTTGGCAAGGAAGATTGTGCGGAAGTCAAAGTGTAAATCATGCATATTCATATTTATATGGGCGGTTGGCCTAGCGGTAGCCCAAGCAACGTGATCACGTTGGTAGGCAGGAGGTGTTGTGGTCGAGTCTCACCCACGATAGTTTTGGTAAGCAAAGATTTAATTTTTATTAATACCTAAGGTTGAGTTGTTAGGCGCTTAAGGTGTGTTTGATTGTTTGAGCGCCATTGGACTTAGGGAGCTATAAGGAAAATATTTTTTATTTCTTGCCATTGTTTAGAAGAAAAATATAATGGAGAGTGTATTTTTTGAAGTGTTATTTTGTGGAGTAATAAGGAAATTATTGGTAAATATTTTTGGGTGTGTTTGTTGATATATTAAGTTGGAGATAAAAGGTGTAGAATGCACTTTTATTGTTTGTAATAGTTGATTCAATTTGAAGGACTTGGTTCATGATTTAATGTTTTATTTTGAGCAACCAAAAGAGTTATAGAGCATTGGTTTAGAATAAATTATGCATACATTTTGAGAAGGTTTTCTAACACAAAGAGTTGTTGTGCTAACTATTTTTATAGTTGCAAAATATATTGTGTGTGAGACAAATTTTTGAAGACATATCTCCATAAGAGCAAGCTAAGAGGTATGGGCATATCATTCCTTGTTTTAAAGTGTTTGTTGGAATGAATGTTTTGGAACATAAGGTGGAGTGAAAAGGATTGTTTGATAAGCATTGTTGAAAATAATTGAGTGAGGATTTTGTGCTTCATTGTTGAATATTTTTGCATACATTTGGTATAGATTTTGAGAATAAATTGTGCTTCTATTGTTGAAAGAAGTTTGAGATATTTGTGCTAGATATTGTGAACTGCTTGTGCTAGGTTTGAAGAAAAGTTTTTGCATCCTTGTGAAACCCTTTTGAGCATACGTTATAAGTAGTTATGAGTATGTTTTTGAGCAGAATTGAGCAAGAATTATGAGTAGGTTAGAGGTAGACTTTTGAGCATATTTGAGGTAAAATTTTGATCATATTTGAGGTAGATTTTGAGCAAGTTTGAGGTAGACTTGTGAACAAATTAGAGGTAGACTTGTGAGTAGATTGAATCAGTGTTGTGAGCAGATTAGATCAGATTTGTGAGCAGAGCAGAGGGGATAGATTTCTTCTATGGATAGATATCCACAAACCAAAGCAAAGGGGATAAAGTTCTCTTGTGGAGAAAGATCCACAAACTAGAGTAGTGGGGACATAGGTCTCATGTGGAGAGAGATCCACAAACTAAAATATAAGGGGATTGGTGTCTCCTTTGGAAAAAGGTCTATAAATATTGTAATAGAGATTTGATTCCCAAAGATTCATTGAGAAAAAATTATAAGGAATATTTTCTCTATGGAGTATCCTACATTGGGTGAACGACGTTAAATAATGTCTCTCGTGTGTGTGATGATGTGTGCATTGTTTACTGATTTTATATTATTGTTGTTATCATTTGGATTGAGAAGTAAATTTTTTTATCTTATACTATTCACCCCCTCTCAGTATAAGCTTATGTTATTCAATTGGCATTTGAGTGGGTTCCTTCATGAAAAGAGTAACAACTTGAAGGAAGATCCCAAAAGAACATACATGACCTTAGAAAATTGGGAAGAGGCCATGATCGACATAAAAGAGGAATTTATTGTTGCTATTGGAAACTTGGAAAAGGTTAGAAGGAAGAATTCAAGTTTGAAGGATCAAATCCAAGAGGATGAGGAATTAAAGATGGAACTTCTACAAAACATCATAGAGATCAAGGTAAAAGTTGAAGAGGGAAGGAACATTGAACAGGATATGACAAAATAATTAAAGGCAAAAGAGTTAGAATGTGAAATATTAGAATCTAAAATTGTCTCTCTAATAAAGGAAGTTGATAAGACTAAGTTACAAGAAGATAAAAATTTAGGGAAACAGAAAGAGAAGTCAAGCTCCCAAGGAACAAAAGAAAAAGAGTCCATGACTTATGCTAATGCATTGAAAGGCAAAAACATCAAGAAGGAATAAGGCAAAGAAGATCCATGGACAAAAGTCAATTATAGGAACAACAAAGGAAGAAGCATGCGACCATATTACTCAAGGCACTCTAACAGGTTACAAAATTTCTTCCATGGCTATTGTTTTTCATGTAACAAATATGGTCATAGAGTTGTACATTGCACTGTTTATGTGAGAGATGATGTTGATAGAAATTTCAATTCTTTTGAACCTCTCATGAATGAAAATATCATATGTTACAAATGCAATAACTTTGGGTAATAGGGGACAAGAGTAAATTTATTGTATTTAAAGAAATCAATGGAGGATCAGTAAAATTTGGTGATAATGGTTTAGCAAAAAACTGTGGGAAAGGAACCTTGAGTTTAGATAATGGGAAAACAAATATAGAAAATATATTGTATGTCAAGGGATTGAGGCACAATTTACTAAGTGTAATCCAACTTTGTGATCAAGGGCACGCGGTAACTTTTCATCCAAATAGATGTGAGATCAAAAAATCCAAAACTGGAAAGCTCATTGCAAATGCAAATAGAACTACAAACAATCTCTACATGCTAAGTGAGATTAAGGGAGAAAAGTGTTTCTTATCACAAGAAGATGAGATTTGGTTATGGCATAGAAGAATGGGTCATCTGAACTTTGATAACATAGTGAAAATAAGCAACAAGCAGGCAGTCAGAGATTTACCCAAGATAAAAAGGCCACAAAACACAATTTATGCACAATATCAGCATGGAAAGCAAACAAGAACAAGTTTTAAGTAAAAAAAAATTACGTCATCTAAACCATTGAAACTAGTTCACATTGACCTTTGTGGTCCTACAAGGACAAAGAGTCTACTAGGTGAAAGTTACTTCATGTTATTTATAGATGACTTCTCTAGAATGACTTGGGTAGCTTTCTTAAAAGAAAAATCAGAAGCCTTTGAGAAGTTCAAGGTATTCAAAGAATTAGTATAAAATGAAACATGTAGAAATATTATATGTCTAAGATCAGATAGAGGAGGAGAATTTAATTTAGGTGAATTCATATATTTTTGTGAACAACATGGGATCAAAAGAGAATATTCAGCAACAATAACTCCTCAAAAAATGGAGTAGTTGAAAGGAAAAATATGACTGTTGAAAATATGGCCAGAGCCATGTTGAATGAGACTAAGATTTCAGATGGCTTTTGGAGAGATGCAGTTCATAAAGTAGGATGTATCATCAATAGAGCTCAAGTAAGAGTAAATCATCACAAAACCCCATATGAGCTTTGGAAAGGGAGACCAAATATTGTAAAATATTTTGAAAGCAAATGCTACATAAGACGAGAAGAGAAAAATTTGGGTAAGTTTGATTCAAGATGTGATGAGGGTATTTTCCTTGGCTATTCCACTAAGAGCAAAGCCTATAGGTGCTATAATAAGAGGACACATACAATTATGGAAAGTATAAATGTGATAGTTGATGAACAGATAGGGTCAAAAGAACTAGCTCAAGAAATTATGTATCAAGAAGAAGAAAGTTGCCAAGAAGAATTAGGTGAAGAATCAGAAGAAGAAGAAACACAAAGAACACTACCTAAGACTCCATCTAGGTATATATAGAAAAATTATCCAAGAGATCTAATTATTGGAAATCCAGATGAAAGACAGACAAGGAGGAATATAATAGGAACAAGTGAGCATGAAAATATTTCCTTGTTATCTAAAATTGAGCCCAAGGATTTCAATGAGGCAAGAGAAGATAAGTTTTAGGTCAAGGAAATGGATGAGGAATTGGATCAAATAGAAAAAATTGAGACTTGGGAACTCGTACTACGACCAAAATATAAGAATGTAATTGGCACTAAATAGGTTTTTCAAAAATAAGTTAAATGAATATGGTTAGGTAGTAAAAAATAAAGCAATATTGTTATGCATAGGTTGAAGAGATTGATTTTGATGAAACATTTGCTCCTATTGCACGACTTGAGGCCATAAGGATATTTTTAGCTTTCTCAAGTTTCAAAAACTTCAAAGTATATCAAATGGATGTTAAATCAACTTTTCTCAATGGTGTCTTGGAAGAAGATGTCTACATTGAGCAACCTGAGGGGTTCAACCTAACTGATAATTCAGATTATATATGCAAATTAGAGAAGGCTCTTTATGGACTAAAACAAGCTCCTAGAGCTTGGTATTCAAGGTTGGATAAGTATCTTCAGGAATAAGGTTTTAGGAAAGGAATAGTTGACAGTAATTTATACATCAAAAATTAATAAAATAACTTACTAATTGTGGTTGTCTATGTGGATGATATCATTTTTGGAGGCAATAATGATAAGATGTGTCAAAAATTTACAAAGAGTATGCAGAATGAATTTGAAATGTCAATGCTTGGTGAGTTGTCCTTCTCTCTTGGACTACAAATTTCATAATCAGAGAAGGATGTATTTATATCACAAACCAAGTAGATAAAAGAAATACTGAAGAAATTAAAATTAGAAGACTACAAACCAGTAAGTACCCCCATGATTACATGATGCAAGTTGAGTAAATATGATGAATCTCCTAAGGCAAATCAGATATTGTATAGATCTATGATTGGTAGCTTACTATATGTTACAACTACAAGACTAGATATAATGCAGGTAGTGGGATTGGTGGTAATATTTTAAGCAGATCCAAAGGAAACACATGGACTAGCAGTAAAGAGAATTCTTAGGTCTTTGAAAGGGACTATGGATTTTAGACTCTAGTATCCCATAAGTGATAATTTCACTCTCATAGCCTATACAAATGCAGATTGGGTAGGTAGTATTGATGATAGAAAATCACAAGTGGAGGAGCATTATTTCTTGGAGATTGTTTAGTCTCCTAGCTAAGCAAGAAATAGACATCAGTATCCTTATCCACAACAGAGGCAGAGTACATCGTAACGATTGCTTGTTGTACATAGGTGTTATGGATGAAGCAAACTTTAAAGGACTTCAAGATAGAGCATGATCATCCTATCTCCATACTATATGATAATAGAAGTGCTATAAATTTTTTAAAGAATCCAGTGATGCACTCTAGGACCAAGCACATTTTGATCAAATACAATTTTATGAGATAACAGGTGATGGATAAGAAAGTTAGATTAGAATATGTTACTATAAAAGAATAAATTGCGGATATTTTCACTAAGCCACTTCCAAAGGAAACTTTTGGGTATCTTAGAGAAAAATTGGAATTATTTTTACTCCCACCCCAAAATTAATCACCTCAAGAAGAGGAGGTGTGGAGGGGGCTGAGCTAAGAGTCTTATATTTATCCCTAAAGGAGTCCTTTTGCCATTTATGTCAAAATGAGAGATATTTGAGTAAGCGGTAGAGTATTCAGTCAGGGGGGGCAGCTTCTCAGAGAGAGCAGAATCAGGGGGAGCTATTTTGGAATCCAATGGTAAGGAAAGTTTTTTTAGAAAGGGTTACCATCAATGACAAAGGGGGAGATTGTTGGAAATTTTGAGTATATTTTTATCATTGATGTCAAAGTTTTGAGTTCATAGGTTGATGGCATTGCTTGTCATTCATAACTTGGCATGGTAAAAAGATAAGGTTTATAATTTTGTTAAAATGCAATGCAAACATAATTCTCAGTGCAAAGAAATTGACAAAAAGAAAGGGTTAAAATATTTATATTTTAAGCCCAAGAGGTTTGGGACAAAGCTCCAAATGATTGGTTAAAAGGTTGAAGGCCCTTGTTTAAAATTCCTTAAGGAAGCAAGTGACTAAGGCTCAAAAAGGAAATAATACTATAATATTTTAATATTATAATATTAAATTTATAAGGTTAAAGACTAAGGTTCAATTATAAAGTAATTATAATATTTTATATTATTAATAATTTTAAACCCAAGGTGGGTTTTTGCGCCAACCTTGAAAAGAATTTTTTAATTCTTAAACAACATCGACGTCCAAAGCATGGTGGTAAATGTTGGTCATCAAATCCGCCTAGGTAAGGATTTTGAGTAAATGTATGCGCCCTAGACCTGGACCAACATTGAAAGGCCGAAGGGAAGAGATGCCCCTCGTGCCAATCTCCGGAGAAAGGCCGGCTCCTATGCTAAACTACTTGGGTGTTTGAAGACAAGAGTGCAGGAAAGAGATAAAAGGAGTTAGGGTTAGAGAAATAAATAAAAAAGGGTAAGGGAAGAGAGATCGGTGATTTGAGGTGGGAGAGAACAGGAAGCACGATCGCTAACAGACAACTTGAATAGCAAGCAAGGAACACCAAGAGTAAAACGAAGGAAATGTAATATCGACCTTCCTATGTATCCTCCTGAGCGAGTTTCGAGGTACCTTCCCCGATCGCACACCGGACACGAGTTCAAGCATCTCAACATACGAACGAAGAGAGACAAAAGAATCAAGCAAGGCAAGCAGCATAAAAGAAAGCCAATACGACACTTTTCTACTCCTATGTATCCTTCAGAACGAGTTTCAGGACACAGTCCCCGATCACACACCGGACGCAGGATTCAGCATCCAACATACAAACGAGGAGAGATAAAAGAATCAAGCACAGAAGGCAGCATAAAAGAGAAGAATTGAGCTCAAAGCCTCTTAGTATTAATCGCAGGACATCAAGTTACAACAGCTTTCTAGCAGATAGTTCCCCCCACTTTTCCATTACAATGCCTGGGTTTTTATAGAGGACCCGGGCCTCTGAATCATAATTACATAGCGAAGAAGAGTACGCCCTCGAGCCCTGAGAATCGGCTCCCCGAGGCTCTCGTGACCGAGCTTTCAAATCCGTTACCAAAAATGGCAACTGCAACCGGGTCAACCATGGAAAGGTGCATTGATGAGCCGTCTAGACGTCCTTGGTCTCTGGGTGCGGTGCTCGAGTGGCCGCCATGCTCGTCGGGCTCTCCATCATGGCTTGATACTTCGTTTTTGATTGCCAAAAATGAGCAGCGGGCTTGCTGGGCACGAAAAATTGCATTTATGAGGCACTTGATCGCCTCGGGAAAATACCCGGCTTGGAACGCGTGCCCGTGAAGCGCTTCGCTAAGTCTTCATTCACCACTTCGCTTCGCAATGGTTCTGGGCCGAAGCAAAACTCCTCCTTGGATTATACTTCGCAAAACTGAGCTTCGCAAAACTGCTTCGGGGTTGGGGAGTGCCGAAGCATATTTACTTCGCAAAATGGGTCTCTTCTTCTTTACCGCTTCGTTGATTAAATTACTTTGTTGATGTCTTCGAGAAATGCTTCGCTGCGATCCTTTTTCAAAACTGTGGTTCGGGAAGATTTCGGCCGAAGCAGATGTTTCATTCTCTATGACCTCCGTCACTTCGGGTGAAAGCTTAGCCGAAGCAAATGCTTCGCAATGACTTTCGTCGAAGTAAAAATGGTTCGCTGATTTTTTGGCCGAAGTGACTGATGGAAATACTTCGGATGCGAAGTAGTTTTCTTGCCTTCTCCTTTGTATTTCTTCTTCGGCACATTGCTTCACAGAAATCTTGCCCGAAGTAGCTGCTTGAAGCGCTTCGGGCCCGAAGTTCTTCTATTGCCATCCTTGTATTTCTACTTCGCAAAAACTCCACCCGAAGTAGTATTGAAAATGCTTCAGGTGCGAAGCTCTCTTTTCTTTTGAACACCGCTTCGCTCATCTTTCGCCCGAAGTAGCTGTTGGAAGCGCTTCGGGCGCGAAGTAGTTTCATTCTCTTTGCTTGTGTTTTACTTCGGCGAAAACTACTTCGCAAAACTTTTACCCGAAGTAGTGCTGGAAATGCTTCGGGTGCGAAGCTATTTTTATTCTCCTTCGGTGAAGCTCTTTTCTCTAGCTTGTTTGCCAGTGAAGTTCTTTCTTTTCTACTTTATGTACAAATGGGTGGCATTGGAAGCCAAAATTGCTGCAACTTTTCAAAATAAAAATAACAAAGCAAAAACTTTACACAACACTATACAAAACTTGTTTCTTTTTCTACCCCTTGAGAAATGTGACAAAATTGTCAACATTCTTGGCGGCTCGCGGGGCAACGAGCTCGTCTCGGTGGGAGGACCCTTTAACTTTGATCCATTGGGCCAGAGTCCTCTCCCGATCCTTCTCCTTCTTCTTCCTCTGGGAGTGCTTCCACAGCTGGTTCTCGTTCTCCTTCTTCTTCGGCTCCCTCTTCATCTTCGGCTTCCTCCCCTGGAGCTACCTCTTCTGGAGCGGCTTCCTGCGTCGGTGAAGGGGCAAGATGCTCACGAATTTTCCTCATGGTTCGGTGAACCTGGGACCAGGCACTCTTCGAGAAAGGTTCCAGATCTTGTAGTGCCTTGATCAACACTCGAAACCAATCGATTTGCCCGATGTCTGCATGTTGGGCTCTAGTATACAGGTCATTTAGGCAGGCCGCGATCTTGCAGTATCTCAGGAGGTAATCTGTGATCTGCCTTTCTGTGATGGGCTCCGCCCATCCGTCTATCTCCGAGACGTCGCCTTCAAACTGAAGCCATGTTGGCTTAATCTCTTCTTTGGACAGGAGATGCCCGTCATCATCTGTGAAACTTGGGAAGCCCATGGAAGAGAGATCCTAAAAATAGCTCATTGATGTGCGTTGTTCGTTCTCAAATATATCCAGGAGGTCTTTTGCCTTTTGCATTTTTTGCACCTTGGAGAAGAAAGCGCGTACTGTGGCTCGGGCTGTAGACCAGTCCCTAGCTGTTCGGCTCATCGCAGGGACCTGCAAGTCTTGATACTTGGCGCTTTGTACATCGAAAGCTAGTTTGAGTCGGCTTCTAGCTTTCTGGGTGATCTCTTCGATGATTGGCCCTCCTTCGGCAGCGGCATCCCGGGCTTCCATAATGTAGGCCAAAATTGAAAGAGCGCTGGAGGCCCGAGATCTGAAGTTTTTGAGCAAATGCGAGCGAATCTCCTTGATTCTGCTCCTGTCACATAGCCCTAGGCCCTCCTTTTCGTACAGCTGGTTTTGCATCTGCAAAATTTTTCCTTCGAGCTCTTTTGCCCTCAGTTCATTCTCGGCCTGTCTCTGTGCTCGATTTTCAGCTGTACATTCCAGTTGGTTTATTTGCGATTTTAGGGCATGTGCTTCTTTTTTCATCAGCTTGCACTGCTCTTCAGCGTCTGCTAGCTTGGACCGGACTCTTGCCAACTCTTCCTCTAGCTTAAGATTGGCGCTCTCTGCTTCGAATCTGTGCTGATTTGCAATGTTTGCGTGCGCTCGGAAGGTCTCGACCCCTACATGCATAGACAAAGACTCATTGTCTATGTTCAGGTGCTCCAGGTCCTTGGTTTTCTCCTGATAATCATAATCTATTGGGGTCATCTCATCCAGAGGCTTCTGGACCCTAGGGACCTTCTTCACTTTGTGCAATTTTCTTGCCTCCAGATCAAAGACTGCACATTTCTCAACTTGGGCCAGAGAGCGCCCTCTTTTCTTCCTAGCCTCCTTCAGCATCTTCTCTGTGTTTTGTCGGGCCTGAAGTAGCTTTTCAGCTAGAGGACGTTCCTTTATTATGGACAGCTCGGATTCAAATGAGGCTGGATCTCCAGCCGAAGGGGTAAACAAATATAAAGGGTTGACGGGGAATGCCTCACCAGAAGGTTCGACGACAGGTGTAGCGGGGGCCTCGGCTAGCGGGACAACACCGTGTATGATGGGAACCTGGGTCTCGGGGTTCGGTGTTGAGATATTGACTTCGCCCTGGCTGAGAATGGCAGGGTCGGTGGCATGGGCGGGCGAAGGTGTTTTAACAGGTTTGTCTTGGCCGGATGACTCGGGTGGAATGGGGTTAGGCAGAGAAACAGGCAATGCTTGGAGAGATGATTGGCCTTGTAGGGGGGAAAGGGTTGATGATGACCCTCAACCGGGACCATGGTGGACGTGTCAGAGATCGAGGCGAAAGGGAGAGAGTGCGTACCTGCGTGCCCTCCTGGCAAAGCGGCCATGGTAACTTCTTGCGTGATCGGCTCTTGGCCTTTTTGGGCCTCGGCACCTTCGACCTCCAAGACTTCTACTTCAGGATCCCCTTCCTGTTGGAGGAGTTCCTCCACATTGATAACGTCTATGTCTGGGACCGTCTCGGCATTTGGTGGCACAACATCTTCATTATTTGCTTCGATCGAGACTGGCGCAGGTTGTTCGACAGGCAGACTCGGATGCCCTGTACGGGATCGCTTTGGATGGGTCGAGGGCGCTTGTATTTGCTCTGGCCTTTTCCTCTTCTTCCTTTCCAATGGCTGCTCTGATTCTTCGGTGCTTGTATCCTCAGATGGTACTTGCGTTAGTACCCTTGGCGCAGCTTCAGCTTTCTCCTGTACTCCCGAGGCATCGTCAGTCTTCCCTGGACTTTCGCCCGATCCTGGGGTAGCTGGAGGGATGAAATCGGTGAAGGATATGGGCTTCCAAGATCCAACCTTAGTTTCATAGACGATCGCGAAGTCCCTATCCGTTGTCAAGAGTCCGTAGGAATTCATCTTTCGGCGATGGACTCTCATTATCCACCATTCCCTTAGTTGTTCCTCATCCCAGTTCTTCAATTCTTCCTTCAGATCATCCTTGGCCTTCTTCCAGAATGTGGAGTCTGGGGTTGGAAATGGGTATTGATCAGGATCGAACTCTATTTCCATGGGATAAAAGTCATGCCAGGGAGGTAATGTTCTCATTTTTTCTAAATGCCACTCTAGATCTCTCCCGTTGGGATTGTTTCTCTGCTCCATTATTTCGGGGTGGGGGCAGACATGAAAATTTTTACATTTCAAGTGATCTTTCATCACCCCTATGGGATCATAAAGCCACCTTTGAGGAATCTGGAGCAAGCCAAAATTAGCCAGTTTTTCCTCCAGGAAAATGTTCTGCTTTAAGGCGAAAACTTCAATCACCCCCATTCTGAAAGGAAAGTCACAAGTGGGGGCCCACTTCCAGCCATGGCCGTAAACTTCATTGGTCGCGTCGCTTTGCCGAGTGACCTCTAGTGCGAATTGGTACTCAGATGGGAAAATCGGCAGCAAGAAGGGTTTTCCCACGAAGCCGAACAGGCGTATCACAAGCCCCTGTGTAAGTTGAAAAATATCCCCTTTTTTTGCCTGCACCACCCTGTCTCTCAGACTGAGGGGCACCCGAGGGCTGGACCCTGTCAACAATTGCATGGCGGGTCCCAAAAATTGTTGATTGAAAGAATAATAGGACTTCGACCTTAATAGGAGGCGAGTCCACTGATATACAGGCAAAGGATTTCCATCCTTGCCACTTGGTGTAATTGCAACATGGGGAAGATTCTTATGTGTATGGTAAAAGAAAAGCCATACAAGAAAAGAGCATGGACTGAAGTGTTGCTCTGCTCCAGAGTTCTTCATAGCGGTAAGCCGCGTGTGCAGGTTTTGGGCTACCCATTCTGCCCAGTCAAAGAAGACTGGGTTGGTGTTCGGCCTCGAAGCATCGGGGGCATAAAACTCCCCTTTGGAAATACATTCGGCCAGGGACACCTGCCAAGGGTGCACCGAAGCGTCGGTTGACAGGCCCGCCACCCATGCGATGATGGAAAAAATATCTGTGTTCTTGAAGGCCTCCAAGGGTAGGGGCATTTGAGGCAGCTTGCCTGAAGGGAGCCCGCTTTTGAGATTTTCTCGGAGGAATTTCAGCACGTAGTTGTTCGAGGTAAACTTCTCCATTTGTTCGCTCAGAATGACGTTGCGAACCGTGTACCCCTTCGGAGGCCCTTGCTGTGGTGCAAAAGCTGCTTGCACGTCCTCCTTCAAGATAGAGAACAACTTGTGACCAGCGGCATTCAGCACTTGCCTGGAAGCTGGTTGATAGTTCTGTGCGATGGCGTAAATCAGCTCAGGGCAATGGTGCACAGGAGGAGTCAGATACCAATAGATTTGGGAGTAATACGCGGTGGCCCTCTTGTTGTCAGTCGAGAGCCTGCTCCTCATAAAGTCGATAGTGTACCTGAGCTCGGCCACGCTTCTTGAGAGTTCTGTATCTTTAATTTTCTCCCACCTGTCAACTGGTGGCTCTACAAGTTGTTCCTCTTCGGATTCTTCTCTTTCTTCCACAACTTGCTTCTCTGGGCGGGTGTTCGGGTTGACCTTCTTAGGTCTCTACTTTTTCTCCTCCGAACCTTTCATTTTTTTAGGCACTGTCATCTCTGGCTCCTTTCCTTTCTGCGTAGAACTTTTCTTTCCCATGTTGTATGATTATGGCAGCAACACCAGCAGCACAGACTGTTTCGACGTCAGGGAGCTTCTCGACGAGTGGCAGCAGAATTCGTGGACAAGCAATGTGCTCTTTCAAATAACCTTTTCTTTGCTAAAGCCTGCCCTTTATAGCCTTAAGGGGCAACTACCCCTATTTATGGTTCTTGCCATAATTAAACCTATGCTAGTGGCCTAGGAAATTGTTGCACCATCCGATTGGCTATCCAGCGGCATCGTATGCGGAGTTACGCGCCCTAATGATTACACCTTGCATTGGAAGCACATCTTGTACTCGGGTGCGAGCTTTAACTGAATTGCCTCGGGACATGCCCCGCCACCTTCGCCTTAAATTCGTATGCTTCGAGCTCTTTTCAAGGTGGTAGTCGGCACATTTCTCGAGACGTGCTTTAAATGCTCCCGTTCTGCACATTATTGGTTCGGTGAAGTTTGGGGTCGGACTTGGAAATGCTTCACGGTGAACTTCTTCTTCGGGCTGATCTTTTGCGTTTCGGGCCCGAGGTACTTATCCTTTGTCGTGCTTTGCAAGGACCACCTACCGAAGCTTGTGCTTTTGAAAATTACTTCGCAAAATTTCTACCCGAAGTGGTTGCTGGAAATGCTTCGGGTGCGAAGCTCTTTCGTGCCTTTGTTTGAACTTTGGTTCGGCCCTTTACTTCCTCGCAACTGCTACTTTGGGTAAAAATCCCCGAAGGAGATTCTGAATTTTTTTTTTTTTTTTTTAATGTTTTTACCCCTTGTGTAATGTGACAAGACTTGTCAACATTCTTGACGGCTCGCGGGGCAACGAGCTCGTTCGGGTGGGAGAACCTTTAGCCTTGATCTATTGGGCCAGAGGCACCTCCAGACCCTTCTCCTCTCACTCCCTCTGGGAGCGTTTCTGCATCTGGTTCTCCCTCTTCTTCTGCTTCTTGAGACACATTCAATGGATTCTGGCTGAGTTCTTGTGTCTCGCCCCTTGGGATACAAAAAGGGCGCAAAAAGGTGCCTTCCTCATTCTCAGGCCTTACCGCTTGAGACTGCTCTCCTTGGACTACCTCCTGATGGAGATTGCAAGCAGCCACATTGTTCATTGTTGGGTCAAAGCTTGCATATTCCCATTGTTGTTCTTGGGCAAAATTTGTTTCTTGAGCTCCGAATGACTGCATCTCAAACCTATGCTCAGTACGAGGAGTCTGCCATGATGAATACTGTGCAGGATGGCCAGGAGCAGTGAACAGTGATGGGTTTTCTCCCCACTGCCACTTTCTAGATAGGAACAAGAGTTGTTCTGCTCGTATTGCTTCCTCAAATATCTGAGGAAATCTTCGTTCACCTGATTGTAGTAAGAGAAGGCGTATGTCCGGGTGAAAGGCACGAACATAGAAGAGGTGAGCTTGGGCATGCGTCGGTTGGATCTCCACTGGAATATTCTTCCAACTTCTACAAAATCGGACATTGAAGTCCGTGATGCTCTCCAGAGGTGCTCTCATGATAGCGAACAGATCCATCAAAAGTTGGGAGGGATCTTGAGAGCCGTCGAATGTCTTGATCAATGCTTCTGCTAAATCGCTCCATGAGCAGATGCTTTCATATTCGAGTAATCTGAACCACTGCATCGCTTCTCCTTCCAGAGACATGACCAGAAGTCTCACCATGACATCTTCATGGATTATGTTGTGGAGGTTCGCCAATGCAGCAACGTCTTCAAGGTGCCTTTGGGCCATTCCTTTAGTGCCATCATATTTTGCCAATGTATGCAAGGCTCCTCTAGGAATTTTATGATAACCCTGAAGGTTCAGAGGGGAACGGGCATTCCAACTAGGATAACGTGCTTCTTCCATTATGGCAGTGGCCTTGATTTTTTGGGACGTTTTCTTTCAACTTAAAAGGCGTCTACGATGAAGGAATCTGGGTTTTCAGCTCAGTTAGAATAGCCAGGTGATTTTGACAGATGGGGGCAAGCCAGAGATTCACCAACTCGGGCTTCCTTAAAACATGGGGACTTTTGCCATGAAGGCACAGGTTTAGGTACTGGTCTTTACGACTTAGAGATTTTTGGGTAAACAGAGTCGCCAGATGCTAAAAGTCTTTCGGTAATGAGGGCATCGGTCCTCACTACCACTAATCAGGTGAGACTGACCGGGTCACACCAGGAACTTAGTTAGAACTATTGGCCCCGATGAAGACGGGTTTGCATTAAAATATGGGACCTTAACTGGTTATGGATCTTTCTAAGACAGATACAGTCGGTCCCACCGGGCGTGCCAGAAACTGTTGGTCATCAAATCCGCCTAGGTAAGGATTTTGGGTAAATGTATGCGCCCTAGACCTGGACCAACATTGAAAGGCCGAAGGGAAGAGATGCCCCTCGTGCCAATCTCTGGAGAAAGGCCGGCTCCTATGCTAAACTACTTGGGTGTTTGAAGACAAGAGTGCAGGAAAGAGATAAAAGGAGTTAGGGTTAGAGAAATAAATAAAAAAGGGTAAGGGAAGAGAGATCGGTGATTTGAGGTGGGAGAGAACAGGAAGCACGATCGCTAACAGACAACTTGAATAGCAGCAAGGAACACCAAGAGTAAAATGAAAGAAATGTAATATCGACCTTCCTATGTATCCTCTCGAATGAGTTTCAGGGTGCTATCCCCGATCGCACATCGGACGCAGAGTTCAGCATCTCGATCTACGAACGAAGAGAGACAAAAGAATCAAGCAAGGAAGGCAGCATAAAAGAAAGCCAATACGACACTTTTCTACTCCTATGTATCCTTCAGAGCGAGTTTCAGGACACAGTCCCCGATCACACACCGGACGCAGGATTCAACATCCAACATACAAACGAGGAGAGATAAAAGAATCAAGCACAGAAGGCAGCATAAAAGAGAAGAATTGAGCTCAAAGCCTCTTAGTATTAATCGTAGGACATCAAGTTACAACAGCTTTCTAGCAGATAGTTCCCCCCACTTTTCCATTACAATGCCTGGGTTTTTATAGAGGACCCGGGCCTCTGAATCATAATTACATAGCGAAGAAGAGTACGCCCTCGAGCCCTGAGAATCGGCTCCCTGAGGCTCTCGTGACCGAGCTTTCAAATCTGTTACCAAAAATGGCAACTGCAACCGGGTCAACCATGGAAAGGTGCATTGATGAGCCGTCTAGACGTCCTTGGTCTCCGGGTGCGGTGCTCGAGTGGCCGCCATGCTCGCCGGGCTCTCCATCATGGCTTGATACTTCATTTTTGATTGCCAAAAATGAGCAGCAGGCTTGCTGGGCATGAAAAATTGCATTTATGAGGCACTTGATCGCCTCGGGAAAATACCCGGCTTGGAACGCGTGCCCGTGAAGCGCTTCGCTAAGTCTTCATTCACCACTTCGCTTCGCAATGGTTCTGGGCCGAAGCAAAACTCCTCCTTGGATTATACTTCGCAAAATTGAGCTTCGCAAAATTGCTTCGGGGTTGGGGAGTGCCGAAGCATATTTACTTCGCAAAATGGGTCTCTTCTTCTTTACCGCTTCGCTGATTAAATTACTTCGCTGATGTCTTCGAGAAATGCTTCGCTGCGATCCTTTTTCAAAACTGTGGTTCGGGAAGATTTCGGCCGAAGCAGATGTTTCATTCTCTATGACCTCCGTCACTTCGGGTGGAAGTACTTCGTACGAAAGCTTAGCCGAAGCAAATGCTTCGCAATGACTTTCGCCGAAGTAAAAATGGTTCGCTGATTTTCTGGCCGAAGTGACTGATGGAAATACTTCGGATGCGAAGTAGTTTTCTTGCCTTCTCCTTTGTATTTCTCTTCGGCACATTGCTTCGCAGAAATCTTGCCCGAAGTAGCTGCTTGAAGCGCTTCGGGCCCGAAGTTCTTCTATTGCTATCCTTGTATACTACTTCGCAAAAAACTCCACCCGAAGTAGTGTTGAAAATGCTTCGGGTGCGAAGCTCTCTTTTCTTTTGAACGCCGCTTCGCTCATCTTTCGCCCGAAGTAGCTGCTGGAAGCGCTTCGGGCGCGAAGTAGTTTCATTCTCTTTGCTTGTGTTTTACTTCGGCGAAAACTACTTCGCAAAACTTTTACCCGAAGTAGTGCTGGAAATGCTTCGGGTGCGAAGCTGTTTTTATTCTCCTTCGGCGAAGCTCTTTTCTCTAGCTTGTTTGCCAGCGAAGTTCTTTCTTTTCTACTTTATGTACAAATGGGTGGCATTGGAAGCCAAAATTGCTGCAACTTTTCAAAATAAAAATAACAAAGCAAAAAACTTTACACAACACTATACAAAACTTGTTTCTTTTTCTACCCCTTGAGAAATGTGACAAAATTGTCAACGAGTAAATCCATATTAATATGGATGATTTTTCTAGCCCTAATGCGGTGTGTTTGTATGCAATTTATTCTATCTACTGGCGTGCACAATCATGAGAAGAAGAAGATGAACTCTTCATTTAAAAAGGAGAAAAGGGCTCTGGATGTCTATAAGGAGAATATCGTGAGATCTTATATCCAAATAGGTGGTTGGCCTAGCGACAGACTAGGTAGTGTTAAAGCACAGACAAAAAGCGGGTCGTGAGTTTGATTTTGGGCAAAAATAGTTTTGAAAAGATTTTGCAAGGAAGATTATGCGGAAGTCAAAGTGTGAATCATGCATATTCATTTTCATGTGTGCGATTGGCCTAGCGGTAGCCCAAGCAGTGTGAGCACGTTGGTAGGTAGGAGGTGTTGTGGTCGAGTCTCACCCATGACAGTTTTGGTAAGCAAATATTTAATTTTTATTAATGCCTAAGATTGATTTTTTAGGCACTTAAGGTGTGTTTGATTGTTTGAGAGCCATTGGACTTAGGGAGCTATAAGGGAAATATTTTTAATTTCTTGCCATTGTTTAGAAGAAAAATATAATGGAGAGTGTATTTTTTTGAAGTGTTATTTTGTGGAGTAATAAGAAAATTATTGATAAATATTTTTGGGTGTGTTTGTTGATATTCTAATTTGGAGATAAAATGTGCAGAATGTGATTTTATTGTTTGTAATAGTTGATTCAATTTTAAGGACTTGGTTCATGATTTAATGTTTTATTTTGAGAAACCAAAAGAGGTATAGAGCATTGGTTTGAAACAAATTATGCACATATTTTGAGAAGGTTTTCTAACACCTAAAGAGGTGTTGTGCTAACCCTTTTTATAGTTGCAAAATATATTGTGTGTGAGATATATTTTTGAAGACATATATCCATAAGAGCAAGCTAAGAGGTATGGGCATATTGATGAGTGTCGTCAATTATTCATCATTTAGTCATTATACTTGTCAATCCAGGGTGATGTCCAATGGTTGTATACGATAGGAAAGGCAAGTAGTTTAAGGATAAGTTCATTCAGGAGATGGATTTATTGGTGAAACAGTTAGCATTTTGGGGTTGATGTCACCTCTAAATCCTATAAAATTAAATTGAATCCTATTTACCCTTGCAAAAATCAAATTGCAGGAATTAAAACTTTGCAGAAAAAAAAAACTATCTAATTTTGCAAAATCTAAAATGACAGAAATGAAGTATTGCAGAACTGGAAATAATGAAAAATAAACTTTGTATAATTGAAATGCACACTTTGCATAAAGTAAAACTAATTACAGTAACATAATTCAAAGGAAAATAATTAAAATGTTGTAAAACGAAAATGGCAGGGAGTTCACTGATATAAACTGGAAATGCCAAAATCTGAAAACAACTATTGAAAACAAGGAATATCAAATAATGTTGTAATATGCAAGAATCTATGCTAAGTGGTCAGCTGACATGTACACAATTCTATAATCATTAAAAATTATCACATGCAATCTAAAATAGCACAACTAAAAATGTGAAATATAAACTGTTAGGTTCCTGCTAATTTGCTGTAACAAGAAATGAGCAGAAAACCTATCAAAGCTATTCCTTCTCTTGGGCCTAGAAGTGGAACTTGCTCCCTAAACTAGAAGAAGGTGGAAATAATTGTTCTAAACTATCTAAATCTTACACACATTTACTCAGAATGTCAATAGAATGGAAAAATTGCACCTTTATTGATTCTACAGTAGCATTACTATAGTGCAGGAAAATGCCTGCAAAATATTCTTATGCTACAATAAAACAACTTATCTATTTTGAAATTCTTCTACACCTATGTCCTATATGCTCAACCGAATGGGAGCTAGGTTATTTATATTATTCTATTACAATGCTGATATGAGTTGTTGTTTTTCAGGGATGCCATTAACTATTTTAGAATTGTTTTCCTAATATGTAGGAATCAGTTCTACTACAATTTATCAATTTGCTTTGTGATGCGGGAGCATCCGGTGGTCAAGGAGCAATCTTGCATCCTCCAAATCATTTTATTGTTTGCTTTTATTTTCTAAGTACTTGTGTTGGGTTTGTTTCGAATCTTGGACCAAGAGGGAGGTTTTGTAAAAAAAGAAGAGGAAGTTTTAGTGCAAAGGCTCAAGTTGCATTGGGGTCACGAAATCGTGACCCCAAAGCTTCGGAAGGGCAATGGCCAGTTTGAGTCACGATATCGCGACATCACGATATCGCGACATGTTCCAAATTCAGCAGCGTTCAAAGGCTCGGTTCACACGAAGAAGGGGAGAAGGTTTTAATCGCGATATCGCGACGTCTTTTGCAAACGGAAGAGAGGTGACCGTTGGGTCACGATATCGCGACATGTCGCGATATCGCGACGTTATTTCAAAGCTGAGGGTGGACGTCAGTTGGGTCACGATATCACGACATGTCACGATATCGCGGCCCAAGAAGAAGTCAAACAAAAATAAACACGTGGACGGTCGGGCAGGGTGAAATTGACATGTGGTTGCCACGTGTCTTAAAGGCAACACGACCAGTGGGGGTTAGAGTTAATTTTGACACGTGGAGACACACTTGTAACATATCATGAGGTTGAGGGCCACGTAATCGGAGGAGAGAGATTTAGACGTCGACCAAGTTTAAGTATCTTGGGACATCATTTCTGGAGGAACCGTAGTTACAGGTGAAAGACTTAATGGCGGAGACATCGATATTTAAAGACAGTCAGATTAAAACGGCGGGTGCAGGGTATGGGAAGCCATGAATGCAGGCTCTGGATGGATCGGACGAGCTTGCCATTTATGGCAAAAAACAAAAGGAAAGGAAAATCTTGAAATTTCAACGGGGGGAAAATGAAATTCGAATTGGCCTTTGGGCGGGAGCATTAATTACAGGGAAGGCCGAGACCACATTAAAACGGGGAAAATCTGTATGGGAAAGGGGATGGTGAAGTTCGGGATTGGGGGAGAAGTGGTATACTGGAGAGAATACTGTAACCCGTATTATGCTATTTTTTTTTTAATGAAATTACTGTGAATGTGTTTGTGTGAATCCCGGCTTGCCATCAAGTGGTATCAGAGCGGGAGCTCCTGAGCGTGTAACAGATCGCCGGAGAGAGGCAGTTGCACCAGGATCTGTGAGAGAATTCTTAAAAAAAAAATAAAAATAAATAAATAATACAGAGAAAATATCATGCCTCCATGAAGGAATCGTGGCAGAGCAGGAAATGTGGTGCCGGTCGAAGACTTCCTGGCCTTGCAAAGACAAGTTCAAGCCTTGCAAGCAGAGTTACGCAGAAGGCGCGAACCTAGAGGGGAAGAGGAAAGTGAAGATGAAGTTGAAGAGGAAGAACGAGTCGAGGAAGAAGCAGAGCCGTGGATCCAGCTCGAGCCCGGTTGTATAAGGCCATCTCTCGGATTGGAAAACGACCAAAAATGGAGGTATATACCTACTCGGGAAATCGAATCCAGAAGAAGTGATTGACTGGATAAATGATTTAGAGGAATATTTCGAGTATGAGGAGATTGAAGACCCTAACCGGGTCAGATTTGCTAAGACCAAGTTAAAGGGTCATGCCAGCATTTGGTGGAGGGGAATGCAGTTGGAGAGAAACAGAAGAGGGAAAGAAAGAATAACAAGATGGGATAGAATGGTGGAGAAGCTTAAAAGACAGTTCATCCCAGTAGATTACGAGTTGGATCTGCTAAGAAAAATGCAGAGCTTGAGACAGGCAAACAAAACTGTCCAAGAGTACACTGAAGAATTTTACAAAATTTCTATTAGAACAGGGCATTTAGAGGCAAATAAAGAGAAAGTAGCCCATTACATTAATGGGTTGAGGCTTGGTATCCAGGAAGAACTGAGCCTGGTTCGAGTAAACACCATTGAGGATGCCTATCAATTTGCCTTGAAGGTAGAAGAAAAGCTAGACAGGCGGTTTGAAGGCAAGCAAAGAGGAAGAGGCCGAGGTGGAAGGACTAGTGGGAGGACCAGTGGAGAAAAGTACAAGGATCCGAAGAAGACTGGGGAAGCCAATGAGTAACCGAGGACCAAAAAGAAGAAGATGTTTATCAGCCCCGAGATCGAACAGACTACCCAAGAGGACGGGGTGGATCTGGACGAGGGTTTGGAAGGGGAGTATTTCGTGGAACATGTTTCCACTGTGGTGAAGAAGGACACAGGGCATTTGAATGTCCACAACATCGAGAAAGAATAAACAAGAGGCCTGAGGGCCCAGCCAGAGCTGTTGTGGCAGAGGAGGATGTTGAATCTGAGCATTCCGAAGAAGCGGAGAGAGGAGAAACAATGGTTGTAAGAAGAGTCCTGTTGAACGAGGAGAAGGACACAGACCAGAGGAAAAGTTTATTCCGCACTAGATGTAAATGTGCGGGCAAGGTTTGTAATATCATTATTGATAATGGTAGCACGGATAACCTGGTTTCAGAGGAAATGGTTACGAAGTTACAGTTAGAGAGGAAGAAACACCCACACCCATACCGGGTCGCATGGTTACAAAAGGACCATGGAGCTTTGGTCAATGAGCAGTGTTCTGTTAAATTTAACGTTGGGAAGTATTGTGATGAGGTCCTGTGTGACATCTTACCCATGGATGTTTGCCACATGTTGCTGGGGAGACCCTGGCAGTTTGACCGGAGTGCAGTACATGATGGCCGTGCCAACACCTACTCATTGACAAAGAATGGTGTACACCATAAGCTAAAGCCCTTGAAGGATACAGATGAAAAGGTATGTAATATTTCCAAAGTCTGTTTAGTTGAGGGGAGAGAGTTTCTGAATGGGTTAAAGCATGAACATTTATGTTATGCAATAATTCCTAGAGTTAGGGGGAAGGAATGCCGGGATACCCCAACAGAAGTTCTAAATCTACTGGAGGAATTTCCAGACATTGTGTCTAACAATGTGCCTGAGGGCTTACCCCTTGTGAGAAAAATTAGCCACCATATAGATTTAGTACCAGGATCAAGCCTGCCAAATAAAGCTGCACACAGGATGGCACCTGTAGAGACTGAGGAGTTAAATAGACAGGTCCAAGAATTATTAGAAAAGGGATTAATTCGGGAAAGTTTGAGTCCATGCGCAGTACCTGCAGTGTTGGCGCCAAATAAGGATGGGGAATGGAGGATGTGTACAGATTCACGGGCCATCAACAAAATTACTATTAAGTACAGATTCCCGTTACCAAGAATGGATGATATCATGGACTGTTTAAGTGGAGCTGAGTACTTCACAAAGATTGACCTGAAAAGTGGTTATCATCAGATCTGTATCCGAGAGGGGGATGAATGGAAGACAGCCTTCAAGACAAGAGAAGGCCTGTTTGAGTGGTTAGTCATGCCCTTTGGACTGTCCAATGCACCAAGTACCTTCATGCGGCTGATGAATGAAGTACTAAAATAATTTCTGGGAAAGTTTGTTATTGTTTATTTAGATGATATATTGATATTTATCCGGACCCTGGAGGAACACCTGATGCATATCAGGAGAGTCTTTGAAAAGTTGCGAGAAGAACAGTTATGAATAAATTTGAAAAAGTGTAATTTTGTCAAGAAGGAATTGGTATACTTGGGGTTTGTAATCTCAGCAGAAGGCCTGAAGATGGACCCCGAAAAGGTGAGAGCCATCATTGAATGGCCTACTCCAAGGAGCACAACAGAAGTGAGGTCATTCCATGGTCTGGCTAGTTTTTATAGGAAGTTCATAAAGAACTTCGAGTAGTATTTGTGCACCTCTCACGGAGACAATGAGGGGAGATAAAAAGGAGTTCAAATGGACATCGGGGGCTGAAAGGAGCTTTGACACATTGAAGAGAAAAGTTACAAAACAACTCTGTTTTGGCACTTCCAGAACTTTAACAAGGTATTTCGAGTGGACTTGTGATGCCGGTGGCGATGCAATAGGGGCGGTGCTTGAGTCAAGGAGGCAAACCAGTTGCTTATTTAAGTGAAAAGTTAAATGATGCTCGGAAAAAGTATTCTGTCTATGATCAAGAATTTTATGCTATAGTTCAGGCCCTGAAAAAGTGGAGACATTATTTATTACCAAAGGAGTTTGTACTGTTTACTGACCATCAGGCTTTGCAATACATTAACAGTCAGACAAAACTAAACCAAAGGCACATGAAATGGGTGGAGTTCCTCCAAAGTTATACCTTTGTACTAAAGCATAGAAGTGGGAAGTCAAACAGGGTTGCAGATGCCTTAAGCAGAAGGCAGACTCTGCTGACCAGATTGACAGTGGAAGTAGTGGGGTTTGAAGAACTGAAGGGTCTATACCCTGCAGATCCAGATTTTGCAGAAGCCTGGAAGGCTTGCTCAATACCTCTTACCATGGATAGAACAAAATGGTTGGATTTCTTAATCCAAGACGGGATGTTGTTCAAGGGTAGTAAGTTGTGCATTCCCAGAAGTTCCATGCGGGAGAATTTAATCAAAGAAAAGCACGACGGAGGATTGGTCGGGCATTTTGGTAGGGATAAGACCATTGCCTTGATTGAGGAAAATTACTACTGGCCACAACTTCGGCAAGATGTACGGAAGTTTGTGCAAAGTTGCAGAATATGCCAGATGGCAAAGGGTGTAAAACAAAATACAGGACTGTACCAGCCATTACCTGTGCCTGAGAGACCATGGGAGGACATAAGCATGGATTTTGTTCTTGGATTGCCGAGAACACAGAGAGGAAATGATTCAATATTTGTGGTGGTGGACCGGTTCTCCAAAATGGCACATTTTATTCCCTACCAAAAGACAAGTGATGCAGTTCACATTGCTGGGTTGTTCTTCAAAGAAGTGGTACGACTTCACGGTTTACCGAGAAGTATAGTTTCAGACAAAGATACAAAGTTTGTTGGGTATTTCTGGAGAACTCTGTGGAAGAAATTGAAGACAGACTTGAAATTCAGTTCAGCATACCATCCACAGACAAATGGACAGACGGAGGTGGTCAATAGAAGCCTGGGCAATTTAATGTGGTGTTTGATAGTGGATCAACCCAAGGGATGGGATTTGGTCTTACCTCAGGCAGAGTTTGCATATAACAGTTCAGTTAATAAAAGCACAAATAAATCACCGTTCTAGATAGTATATGGAAACAGCCCGAGGAATGTGTCTGAGCTAAGAAAGTTGGATAGAAGAGAAAAATGTAGTGCCGAGGCAGAAGAATTTGCAGAGCAGATAAAAAGTCTGCATGAGGAAGTAAGAAGACAGATTACAAAAATGAACAGTCAATATAAGACAAGGGCAGACCAGAGGTGGCGGTTCAAGGAGTTCGAGATTGGAGATGAGGTTATGGTGTATCTCGGGAAGGAGAGATTTCCTGCCAAGACTTACAATAAATTGAAGATGAAAAAGTTTGGGCCATGCAAAATACTGGGAAAGCGGGAGTCAGGAAATGCGTATGAAGTGAAATTGCCGAGTTGGCTTGATATTTCACCTATTTTTAATATTTCGAGATCTCATGGAATATCATGAGGGAGAAAGTACGGACATGCAAAGTCCAGAACCATGGCAATTTCCAGCCTCTACTCCAAGCACGAGATGAGGCCGAGGAAATATTAGATACCCGTGAATGCCGGAGCACCCAAAACAGGCAGTATACTGAGTATTTGATCAAGTGGAGGGGCAGACCAACTGAAGATGCGACTTGGTTGTCGAAGACAGAAGTTGACCGCTTGGGTCTCCCCTTAGCCAAACAAAAGTGAGGGTCACTTTTTTTTTTTATCTACCCCGGGTGTCTGATGCAGGAGCATCCGATGGTCAAGGAGCAATCTTGCATCCTCCAAATCATTTTATTGTTTGCTTTTATTTTCTAAGTACTTGTGTTGGGTTTGTTTCGAATCTTGGACCAAGAGGGAGGTTTTGTAAAAAAATAAGAGGAAGTTTTAGTGCAAAGGCTCAAGTTGCGTTGGGGTCGCGAAATCGCGACGTTATTTCAAAGCTGAGGGCGGACGTCAGTTGGGTCGCGATATCGCGACATGTCGTGATATCGCGGCCCAAGAAGAAGTCAAACGGAAATAAACACGCGGACGATCGGGCAGGGTGAAATTGACACATGGTTGCCACGTGTCTTAAAGGCAGCACGACCAGTGGGGGTTAGAGTTAATTTTGACACGTGGAGACACACTTGTAACATATCATGAGGTTGAGTGCCACGTAATCGGAGGAGAGAGATTTAGACGTCGACCAAGTTTAAGTATCTTGGGACATCATTTCTGGAGGAACGTAGTTACAGGTGAAAGACTTAATGGCGGAGACATCGATATTTAAAGACAGTCAGATTAAAACGGCGGGTGCAGGGTATGGGAAGCCATGAATGCAGGCTCTGGATGGATCGGACAGTTGCCATTTATGGCAGAAAACAAAAGGAAAGGAAAATATTGAAATTTCAACGCGGGGAAAATGAAATTCGAATTGGCCTTTGGGCAGGAGCATTAATTACAGGGAAGGCCGAGACCACATTAAAACGGGGAAAATATATATGGGAAAGGGGATGGTGAAGTTCGGGATTGGGGGAGAAGTGGTATACTGGAGAGAATACTGTAACCCGTATTATGCTATTTTTTTTTTAATGAAATTACCATGAAATTACTGTGAATGTGTTTGTGTGAATCCCGGCTTGCCATCACTTTGTTGGCTTACAACCATTGGGAGAAAGGAGGTGGAAGGAATAAAGCAACCCCTTAAATAGCTGAAAACATACTTATCTCACAATTTGCCATTGTCTTGATCATTTTGTGGCTGATTTTGACAATAACTATTCCTGCTTCACTCATTTTGAAGCTGCTCCAAAATATCAGACATTATAATAGTTCATGTGCTAATTCGTGCATCCGATGCATATGAAAGTGGTTTTTATTGTGTGAAAATTCTCCTTCCATCCTCAGAATACCTATTCCATCATTGGCATGTGCTAGAGCTGACCAATTCCAAGCCATGTTGTGTATGCACAACTGGTTGGAATTTATATGGTCAAAATTCTGTTTCTGCACAATCAACTTAATTTGAACAGGTTTTGGCACCCTTTTTAGCATTTGAATTTGTTAAAAAGGTAATGAAATCAAATGGAATTATTTCAAAATAGAATACATATCAAAACCTATTATTACAACTTCAAATAAATCCTAATTTGCTAGATAATTCAGCTGAAACAGGTCAAAAATGCAAGAAAAATAGTCAAAATAGAATATATGCTCTTCAAAATTTAAAACATGTAAATACTAATATATAATGCATTCTATCACCATAATTAGCATCAAAACATAACATAAGGTGGGTCAAATAGTTTATCAGTTATCCAAAATAGTCTATAGATGAGGTAATTCCCAGCCTCATCATTTTCCCCCAACTTATTATAATGCATGTCCTCATGCATTCTGTGCAGCTACAGAGGCACAAAGATCTATGTCAAGATATATTTCATGATACTTCCATAGTCTTCCCCCAATATTATAATATCCTCGATGCTCCTTTATTTCTCTAAGCCATTCTTGGAATTGTTCATCAGATTAAGAAGCATTGTCAAAGAGATAAGGGACAGGGGTGTGTTGGAAATTTTGGGTACTTTGGGTACATTGCCTTTGCTCAAGTGTATAAGTTGTCATTGATGTCAAGAAGCTCTTGAAGGAATTTGATTTAATGTCAAATAATTTGTTTTGATGAAGGTTACGACATGACAAGTTCAAAGGTTATTCAGAGCATGGACAGTGAGTTTCCAAGAAGACCATAGTAGCCCATTTGCAAAAGATCAAAGAAAAAGACAAGTAAGAAAAGTGTCGCGATATCGCGACATATACAACAGGCAAGAAAAATAGTCGTGATTTCGTGACATGTTAGAAGAGAGAGAAGCAGGGAAAACTGTTGCGATTTTACGACATGTTGGAAGAGAGAGAAGAAGCAGGAAAAACTATCACGATTTCATGACATGTTGGCAGAGAAAAAGGCAAGTGGAAAAACTATCGCGATTTCACGACATGTTGGCAGAGAAAGAGAGCAAGGTGGAAAGTGTCACGATTTCGTGACATGTCGCATTTTTGCGACTTGAAAAGAGCAGGAAGGCAGAGAAGGAAAAGTGTCATGATTTCATGACATATTGCAAGGAAGGTTGTACGGAAGAAAAAGTGTCACGATTTCATGACATATTGTAGGAGAGAGAGTCCAAAAGAAAAAGTGTCACGATTTCACGACATAATGCAGAAGAGAGAGTCCGCAGTGTGAACTGTCATGATTTCATGACAAGTTCGAAGAGAGAGAAAGTAACACGAAAAGTGTCATGATTTCGTGACATGCTGCAAAGTTCGAAGTGAGAACTATCATGATTTCGTGACATGCTATAGAGTTCGAAGTGAGAACCATCATGATTTCGTGACATGCTACAGATGAAAATGTTCCAAGTGAGAACTATCATGATTTCGTGACATGCAGCAAAGGAAAGGTTTTGAAGTGAGAACTATCACGATTTTGTGACAGGTTGTGGAGAAAACGTACGGATGAAGAAAGTGTCACGATTTCATGATAGGATGAAGGGAAAGCGTACGGATGCAGAAAGTGTCACGATTTCATGACAGGCAAAAAAGAAAGCAGACGAAAGCAGAAGTGTCACGATTTTACGATAGAAACTGAAAACAGGTCTTCTATAGGAGAAGTGTCATGATTTCATGACAAAAGTAGAGAGGAAGGTTATGAAGATAGAAGTGTCATGATTTCATGATAGAAGTGAAGATGAAGTCTACAGAGGAGAAGTGTCATGATTTCATGACAAAAGCAGAAAGGAGGTCGACGAAGGGAGAAGTGTCGTGATATCATGACAAAAGCAAAGTTGATGCTGACAAAGATAGAAGTGTCATGATATCATGACAAGAACTTAGTTGAAGTCGACAAAGGCTGAAGTGTCACGATATCATGACAAAAGCCAAAAGAAAGTGTACGGTTGCAAAGGTGTCACGATATCGTGACATGTTGTAGTTTTCATGGCAAAAGCTATAGAAGAGTTTCAGAGGCATTTGAAGTCGACAAAGTTAAATGTGAGCCGACGAAGTTTAGGGTTGTGCAGCCGACTAAAGATCAGGGTTACAACCGACTAAGATTAAGGTTTTGATCTTGAAAGTGTTATTATAAAAGGTAGGCTATTTTGAAGAGTTGGATGCATCGTTGTTGTGACATTCGTAGATAGAGCATAGAGTGAGAAGTTCGATCACCAAGAGCAGAGTGCAAAATTTGATCGAAGTGTGCAGAGTGAGCGAAGAGTCATGGTGAATTGTTCTGAGTGCCACTGTGTTTGCGAAGACAGTGCAAAGGTTGAAGTTCGACCAAGTGCGGTTGTGAGTGTGCAGAGAGAGCAGAGGGCACAGAGAGCACAAAGGGCAAAGACAAATGTAGAGTGCTACTGTATGGGCGTAGAGTGTGCGAAGACAGTGCAGCTTGTGTGCAGAGGATTGATTTGTTCAAGTGTTGGATAGATCTAACAGACAGAGGAAGACTTGTACTAGACCGAATGATTGTGTTTGGTACAAGTTGCTGAGCTACTATGGATGTGATCATAGAAGGCAGAGGTCTCTTAGGCTAAGCATTGAGGACAGGAGGTCTTCTATGGAAAGGAGTTCCACGTGCTGGCAAGAGGTAGAGGTAGTTGATATTCTGAGGGATCATTTCTAGAGCAAAGGGGAAGGTATCTCCTTTGAGCAGAGGCTCATAAAATTAGATTGGGGGAAGGTATCTCCTTTGAGCAGAGGCTCATAAATTCTATTTGGGGGAAGGTATCTCCTTTGGGCCGAGGCTCATAAACATTGTAATTGGGAAGGATTCCCAAAGAACTTTGAGATAACTTTTAGAGAAAAGTTTTGTGGACGTAGCCCAACCATTTTGGGTGAACCATGTTAAAATTGGTGTCACTTTGTGGATGATATTGTGCATTGTTTTGATATTGCTTTAGGTATATTGCTTTACTATTTTGAAGTATAAAGGAAAAAGTAAAAGAGGTCTTATACTTGTTCACCCCCCTCTCAGTATAAGCTTGTGTTCTTCAATTGGTATCGGAGCGGGTGCCTTCGAAAAGTTTAACAACTTGAAGGAAAAGCTAGTAAAGAACACAATGGATTATTCAAGTGGCAATGCAGCACCTATTCTTGATGGATCAGATTTTGGTCTTTGGAGTGCAAGGATGAAGGTTCATCTAATGGCACTTGGGAATGAGGTTTGGGAAGTGATTGAAGATGAGTACACTATTCCTGAACATGGTCCTTATACTAAAGAAGAAAGGCTCCTACATCACAACAATTCAAAAGCAATGAATGCAATCCTGAAAGGCTTATAGAAAGCAGATCTCACCAAAGTGATTCACTGCAAGACAACTAGTGAAATGTGGAAACAGTTGAAGGTGGTTCATACAGGTGATACAAATGTCGGAAAGGCCAAGTTGAGACACTTCAAAGGTATGTTTGAACAACTCAAGATGAATGATGATGAAAATATTAGTGACTACATGCTTCGTATGGATGAGGTTGTTAACTCCATGAAAGACTTAGGTCTTGAGCTTGCTGAAAATGATGTTTGTGATAAGATTTTAAGATCTCTTCCTAATAGATTTAGTGAAAATATTTCTGCTATTGAGGAAGCTAAAGATTTGGATAAGTTGAAAAAGGATGAGCTCCATAGTATACTTGCAGCATTTGAGTTGAGAACTCAAGTGAAGGTTGATGTCAAGAAAGAGGCGACTTTCAAGGCTACCAAGAAATCCAAGGGTAAACAGACTTCAAGAGAGTGATGAGTCTTCTAGTGATGAAGAGGCATATTACAGAAAGAAAGGCAAGTTCTCTAGAAAGCACAAAAGCATGAAAAATATAAGATGTTTCAATTGTGGAAAGTTTGGTCATTATGCTACTGACTGTACTATTCTCAAGAATGAAAGTGATGAAGATAAACAAGATTCTAAGAGCAAGGATTCCGAAAAGCACAAGCATCACAGGAAGAACAAAGATGAGCACAACAATCAAGGAAAGAGGTATTCTCACAAGCACAAGAAGAGTTTCTACCTAGACAAAGCAAGTAAGTGTTCTAGTAGTGATAGTGAAAGTTCTTCAAGTGATGATGAAAATGAGATGTTGTTCATATCAAAAAAAGAGGAAGAACCGAAACATAGATTCATTATCATGAAATGTCTTAGATGTGGAAATTTTGGTCACCTTGAGGATGATTGTACAAATAATGATTTTGTTTCTAGTATGTATGAGGATGCTTCAGAAAACTATAAGGAAGATGCTTGTATGGTTTTTGAAAAAGGTAGCACCTCTAGTGATAAGAAATCTGAAAAAGGCTTTGATGATTCAGAAAGCAAACAAATAAAGGATCTTGAAAGTGAACTTATTAATGCTCTTAGTGCTTTGAAAAAGGAAAGAAAGAAGAATGCTAGACTCAAGGATAAGTTAGATGAATGTTATATGGAGAGAGATGATCTTATAGAAAATCTTGATTTCTCTATAGCTAAGACACAAGAACTCAAGGATGAGTTAGAGTCTAAGGTTCTTGAGTATAGTGAGTTAGAACAGAAAATGGCTTCTTTGAAAGAGGAAACTAAAGAGTACAAGGATAAGCTTTACGAGGTTTCAAGATAGCTCCAAAAAGGTTAAGTCACTCATCAAAGGTCAAAGAAAGACAACAGATAAAACAGGCCTTGGTTTTGTTAAGCCACACAAGGAACAAGTTGGAGAGTCTAGTAAGAGACTCCAAAAGGAAGAGAGTTCTGATGAGGAAAGTATTTCAGATCATGAGTCCTTGAATGATAGATGCATAGAAACAGAAAATAGAATTCAGAATGAGAAGAAGAAGTTTTCGGGACCCAAGAGGTCAAATAAAGGAAAATTTCAAGGTAGATGTTTTGCGTGTCACAGGTTTGGTCACACGGCTTCACATTGCATGGCTCAAATGAAGAAGGTAAACGACAATTTCAGAAGTGCTAGTTTCTTTCAAGGGTATTGCTACTCTTGTCAATAGTTTGGGCACAAGGCAGTTTATTGCAAGGCAAATAATAGGAACAGGTTTGGCCAGAACAGGTTTGGTCAGAACTGGTGGATTCAAAGAACAGGTATGCCTAAAAGAAATAACATTGTTACTTGTTATAAGTGCAACAATGAAGGTCACACAACTAGACAGTGTAGAGCTGAACTTCCAAGGTACAGGAATAGGAACAGTGGTATGAACAGGTCCAAGGATCAAGGCATGGACAAGAACAGGGATGAGAACAAGAACAAGAACAGTGACAAGAATAGGAATATGGACAAAGAGTTCAAGAGAAGGCCCGACAAGGAAGTTATAGACGCTGATGATGATCAGTGCCTAATGGGAGTTTTACTCCCACCCCAGAATTAATCACCTCATCGGGAGGTGGGGGAGGGACTAAGCTAAGAGGCTCATTCTTAGTCCCGAGCCCCAAAGGTGACCCTTTGCCATTGATGACAAAGGGGGAGAGATATGAGTAAGGGGGAGAGCTTCAAGTGAAGAGGAAAGCTTCAAGTCGGGGGAGAAAAACTTCAAAGGAAGATTCTCAGTTGTTAGCACGAGTTGGTTTCAGTTTTGGCTCTTGAGAAGTGTTTTTCAGTAAAGGTTTGCCATCAATGACAAAGGGGGAGATTGTTGGCAATTTTGGGTACTTTGGGTACATTGCCTTTGCTCAAATGTATAAGTTGTCATTGATGTCAAGAAGCTCTTGAAGGAATTTGATTTAATGTCAAATAATTTGTTTTGATGAAGGTTACGGCATGACAAGTTCAAAGGTTATTCAGAGCATGGACAGTGAGTTTCCAAGAAGACCATAGTAGCCCATTTGCAAAAGATCAAAGAAAAAGACAAGTAAGAAAAGTGTCGCGATATCGCGACATATACAGCAGGAAAGAAAAATAGTCATGATTTCGTGACATGTTAGAAGAGAGAGAAGAAGCAGGAAAAACTGTCGCGATTTCGTGACATGTTGGAAGAGAGAGAAGAAGCAGGAAAAACTATCACGATTTCACGACATGTTGGCAGAGAAAAAGGCAAGTGGAAAAACTATCACGATTTCGTGACATGTTGGCAGAGAAAGAGAGCAAGGTGGAAAGTGTCACGATTTCGTGACATGTCGCATTTTCGTGACTTGAAAAGAGCAGGAAGGCAGAGAAGGAAAAGTGTCACGATTTCATGACATATTGCAAGGAAGGTTGTACGGATGAAAAAGTGTCACGATTTCATGACATATTGCAGGAGAGAGAGTCCAAAAGAAAAAGTGTCACGATTTCATGACATAATGCAGAAGAGAGAGTCCGCAGTGTGAACTGTCACGATTTCATGACAAGTTCGAAGAGAGAGAAAGTAACATGAAAAGTGTCACGATTTCATGACATGCTGCAGAGTTCGAAGTGAGAACTGTCATGATTTCATGACATGCTACAGAGTTCAAAGTGAGAACCGTCACGATTTCATGACATGCTGCAGATGAAAATGTTCCAAGTGAGAACTATCACGATTTCATGACATGCAACAAAGGAAAGGTTTTGAAGTGAGAACTGTCACGATTTCATGACAGGTTGTGGAGAAAACGTACGGATGAAGAAAGTGTCACGATTTCATGATAGGATGAAGGGAAAGCGTACGGATGCAGAAAGTGTCACGATTTCATGACAGGCAAAAAAGAAAGCAGACGAAAGTAGAAGTGTCATGATTTTATGATAGAAACTGAAAGCAGGTCTTCTATAGGAGAAGTGTCATGATTTCATGACAAAAGCAGAGAGGAAGGTTATGAAGACAGAAGTGTCATGATTTCAACAGAAGTGAAGACGAAGTCTGCAGAGGCAGAAGTGTCATGATTTCATGAAAAAAAGAGAAAGGAGGTCGACGAAGGGAGAAGTGTCGCGATATCATGACAAAAGCAAAGTTGATGCTGACAAAGATAGAAGTGTCGTGATATCATGACAAGAACTTAGTTGAAGTCGACAAAGGCTGAAGTGTCGTGATATCATGACAAAAGCCAAAAGAAAGTGTACGGTTGCAAAGGTGTCATGATATCGTGACATGTTGTAGTTTCGCAACAAAAGCTACAGAAGAGTTTTAGAGGCATTTGAAGCCGACAAAGTTAAATGTGAGCCGACGAAGTTTAGGGTTGTGTAGCCGACTAAAGATCAGGGTTACAGCCGACTAAGATTAAGGTTTTGATCTTGAAAGTGTTATTATAAAAGGCAGGCTATTTTGAAGAGTTGGATGCATCGTTGTTGTGACATTCATAGATAGAGCACAGAGTGAGAAGTTCGATCATCGAGAGCAGAGTGCAAAATTTGATCGAAGTGTGCAGAGTGAGCGAAGAGTCATGGTGAATTGTTCTGAGTGCCGCTGTGTTTGCGAAGACAGTGCAAAGGTTGAAGTTTGACCAAGTGCGGTTGTGAGTGCACAGAGAGCACAAAGGGCAAAGACGAACATAGAGTGCTACTGTATGGGCGCAGAGTGTGCGAAGACAGTGCAGCTTATGTGTAGAGGATTGATTTGTTCAAGTGTTGGATAGATCTGACAGATAGAGGAAGACTTGTACTAGACCGACTGACTGTGTTTGGTACAAGTTGCTGAGCTACTGTGGACGTGATCATAGAAGGTAGAGGTCTCTTAGGCTAAGCATTGAGGACAGGAGGTCTTCTATGGAAAGGAGTTCCACATGCTGGCAAGAGGTAGAGGCAGTTGATCTTCTAAGGGATCATTTCCAGAGCAGAGGGGAAGGTATCTCCTTTGAGCAGAGGCTCATAAAATCAGATTGGGGGAAGGTATCTCCTTTGAGCAGAGGCTCATAAATTCTGTTTGGGGGAAGGTATCTCCTTTGGGCCGAGGCTCATAAACATTGTAATTGGGAAGGATTCCCAAAGAACTTTGAGATAACTTTTAGAGAAAAGTTTTGTGGACGTAGCCCAGCCATTCTGGGTGAACCACGTTAAAATTGGTGTCACTTTGTGGATGATATTGTGCATTGTTTTGATATTGCTTTGGGTATATTGCTTTACTATTTTGAAGTATAAAGGAAAAAGTAAAAAGAGGTCTTATACTGTTCACCCCCCCCTCTCAGTATAAGCTTGTGTTCTTCAGGGTGATGAATGTTGGTGACCTGTACTTGAGATCTACCCATTGTTCCTTTACCTCCAGGATGGTCTGGATAATAATATTTGCTCTTCTTCTTGACCACAATAGGTTGTTTGGAGATATGGGCTCCCTCTTTTGCAGTGATATGGGTAATTCTCCCCATCTACTTTTGCATGCTGATAAAGCATCAACAAAATATTCTACATGGAAATCCTAAAAATGAGTCATACACCTCTGAATATTTTCCATATATATATTTTTGACCCTTGTATCTCTCATAATAGTATAATGCTAGCAGGTGGAATCTCTGTGGTTAAGATGAACAGGTCTGATGAGTAACACTGCTTGTAACTCCATCTCCTTACTTTATTTTCCTATTCCAATGAATTTGATTTTGCAATGTTGACATAAAAGCCCTCAATTGGAGATCACCTGTAAATATGTGTAGCAAGAATATCACTTCAATTGGTAAGAAGAAGTTATGTAAGAATAGCTCATATAACAGGTTCTGCTGGGCTTCTAAACTTTGCCAAAATTTTTCTAAAAAATCTCCAAGAGTTTCCAGCTTATGAGGAAGACCAGAAGCAATTCTCATTAATTATCGTTGGAGATATTTCTCTTTCAATATCAAACTATATAATATTACCATTCTATTACACTACACTAGACACTCTGCAATTTGCCATATTTCTTGTACCTGTTCTTGCAACTTACCGATGTCTGCATTTTTAGCTTCTAGTTGTTCTTTCAGAGGTTTTAAAGACAAGATTTGTGTCTCCAGCTTATGACATTGTCCCATCCAGTATACTATATCCTCATTGTATTTTGTTAATGTCACTTTATCTGGAGGCCTTATTATAGGTTGCATCTATGGAATAATATTTACTTGTATGCCTACTTCTGCTATTTCAACAATGGGTAAATCTGTTTGTATCCTATTTTCTACTATTTCTCTTTCAGGTGCAAAAACTGAAATCAAGTCAAAAAAAATTGAGGGGAATGCATATTTACTTGCTCTTGTATTTTGAATTCCTTCTCAACATCCAATGCTGCTTGCATCTCCTGTTGCTACAAATCATCAACATGCTGTATAATTGCTTCTAAATTTTCATGCCCTGATCTATTTTCCTCATGTTGGGCTATGTGAATGGGCATTTCATTTGTTTCCACTTCTCTGATGGGTGATTCCCTTCTAGGTATAGTTCTATATTATTTAGCTAATTCTAGCATAATGTTAGCCAATTCATCTCTAGAATCAGTTTGCATAGGTTGTTGCTCCAGAATGGACAACCTAGCTTTTAACTCTTTGACTTCCTGTTGCAACTGGGCAATCTGTTCATCTTTTTCCTTCATGGAGGCCTCATTTTTCTCAATCCAACCCATTTGTGTCTTGATGACACTTCTGGCAGCATGTAACTAGGTTTGCATATCAACCTCTTCTTCAGAACTAGAGTATTCTTCAGAATCATAATTTGTAGAATCAGAATAGTCAACTAGTTGGATTGGAGGCATTTCTATATCCAAATCTATTGTTGTGCCTACTCCTACATCTTCTGGACCTGTATATATATTCTGGATACCTGTATTTTCAGATTCCTCCATGAATTCCATGAATTCCCTTGTATTTCTATATTCCTCCATGAATTTCTCTTCCTACAATGTGTCTTCACCAGACAAATCAATATGCTCTGTTACACCTTATTTTATCTCTTCTTCCATGGCACTGGATTTCTGAAGTCTTGAGGACCTCCATAACCCTAGAGCAGGTTGTTTTTATTTCTTTGTAGATTTTGGAACAGAGCTTTTCAATTCTGGAGCAGAGTCTACTTTAGGTGTTTCCTTCTCCATCTACCTTCCCTGCTTGAACTTCCAAATTGCTTAGTGGACTATGTGGGAAAACAGTTATATTTTTAGAAAATGTAACTTTCCTCCTCTTTTCTACAAGATCAAAATTAGACTATTTCTCTCTTTGCTTCCTGGTCCTAGAGGACGGAGGTCCCTATGGTGAGGAGGAAATTTATTTTTTAGAGGAATCAGATTCAATTTCATGTTCAGAACTTTCAATTTCTATTTCAGCTTCAGCTTCAGGTCCTTCAACCTCTACCTCTTCTTTAGATTCAGGGCTTTCAACTTCTACTTCATTCCATGCAGAGAAAAATCATTCAAAACTCCTAAGGTTTCCCCTAAAGTGATGTTTGCAGATAAGCTTGATGAGCCCATGGTGTTTGGGAGTGCCCTTTTCTTCTTGGTATTTTCTATCCAGATTTTTCAATTCCTGGTGAAGGTATAAGGGAAGATTTATCTTGACCTCCGGGTTTGAATGACCATGCTATAAATGATTCAAAATTCTGATATGATTCCTAGACTGAATAGGAAATTGTCCATCACAGGTTAAAAACCTAATAACCCACATAGCTACATCATCCCAGGGAGGTGGTATACTAGACCGTTTAACCCCTTTGCAAACATTCTTACTCATTAAAATTCAATTGGTTTGTCTCCTTCTTCCCTAAAATGGTTAACAATTTCTACTAAAGTATTTTTACCAATTTTTACAATCTGAACTCCTTGCAAAGGCATTTCAGTAATATGGCTAAGAATTTTTGGAGTTACTAGGATGGTCATGCCACTGATATGGACTTGGTTGTTCCTGAATGTCTAGGTGAAATCAGCTGCCAATCCTTTAGAGTATCCATCGAACTTGCTTAGAAACGACATGAAACCACCTTCTGTGAAGACCCATAGGGATTCATAATCCTTTTGCAAATACTCAATATTTTTTGGTTCAACCCTATTTTTCTTACCCCCCATAGGGATTTAGAATCCTTTTGCAAATACTCAATATTTTTTGGTTCAGCCCTATTTTTCTTACCCCCCATTGTAAATTGCTTGTGCTCTATGTATTTTAGCCCTACAAAATTTTGGCAGCAGCAATTATCTCCAATTTGTAATGATCAATTTCATTCAAATATTATGTTTGGATTTGAGGAGTAAATTTTTGCAGCGTAGGAACGACTTCAGAACGTTTCTAAGAATGTTAATTAGACAAATGGTAGAGTTTTATTGCACAAAGGAATCCTTAATGATTTGTTTTACTATGTGTCATTGAATGATTACGACTTTGTTGAGGTGGCATAGAATCACCAATCTTATGACGGTTTATTTTTCAAACTTTAGTTTGATACGTGTACCGTAATTTTTTGCATGCCTCGAAACCATATGTTGCCTTGAACTATATAGTTGAAACACATGATCCATTTCATATTTCCAACCCCAATGGTAACAAATCTTGAGAGGACACGTGTTACCTTCTATTTCCAACTAATTTGCTCTTAAACTCGTTTCAGAGTTTATTTAATCATTTCGAAGCGTAATATTATTTTAGATTCCAGAGCAAAGGTTTTTTTTATTTCGAAGCTATTTTCTACTTTCTAGTTATGGAGCTTCCATTTATGAACAACATTCTCATTTTGGAGCATTATCATGTAGAAAAATTTGAAGACATCGACTACAACTTTTCATGATCATATCATAGCCATATCTCCCATTGACCAGATGGATAACTTTTGAATCAACCTTATGTATGCCTTATATACTAACTAGGGATATTATACACTATATACTAGATATAAAAAATATTCTAAAATGAAAAAGGTACATACCTAATATAACCATTTATCTACATTTGTGCAGATGGTTGTTTCTGCTAATTCCAACTGGTTGCTCTTCTGACTAAGACAGGTGTAATATGAAAATATGTGAAAAAGTGATTGTGAGAAAAGACAAAATAGTGATGGTGGGTCCAAATTATGATTTCAACAAGGCAAACATGCCGAAAGACCGGTTTTCATGCAAGCATAATTCAAAAGTGCCTCAAAGAGGTTTTAACTTTCTGAATTATTAATTTTGTTTTTTTTATCATTTTTTTCTTCTTCTTTTTTATTATTTTTCAATTTCTTTCATGTTACTCTGCTAAGTACGGTGTGGAAGAAGTGTTTTCTTCCAACATGTGTACATCCAAATTTTCCACTTGCTTGAGAAACTCCTCTTTAGTTAGTGGTTTATGGTATATCCGAAGATGATGTCCATTAACCACCAACTTTCATCATGAATCATCAATAGGTGAAAGGCGAATAACTCCATTTTCAAACACTTCCTCAATCTGATATGGTCCAAGCCACCTAGTCTACAACTTTCTAGGATAGTCTTCATAATGAGAGTCAAACAACAAATCCCAATCGCCTTGCTAAAATTTTCGTTGTTGAATGTGACTGTCATTCCATAATTTTTGTTGTGCTTGGATCATCTCAGTCTGGTGCAATGCATCCATTCGTAGCTCATCCAATGCATTGAGCTACATAATTCGATCCATTTGTGCCTGTGACAAATCAATACCTACATCCAAAGTAGTTCGAAGAGTCAGTAACTCAAATTTAATAGGCAAAAGAGGCTTTTTACCATAAACCAATTCATATGGTGTAAATACAGTGGTGGATTTCCAAGTAGTGTTGTAAGCCCAAATTGCTTCAAGTAGTTTGTCCAACCAATTCCTCCTATGTACTGTTATGGTTTTAGTTAAGATTATATCTATTTCCCTATTAGTCACTTAAACCAGTCCATTAGCTTGTGAATGATAAGGTGAGGATTTCCTGTGCTTGATTTGATATAGTTGAATAAAAGCTTCAACAAATTTTGAGGTAAAATGAGGTCCTTGATTTGTGGTGATGGATTGTGGGGCCCCAAAATGGAGGAAAATATGTGAATACAGTAAATCAACAACTTTTTCTTCTCAAGCATGCTTAAAAATACGTGCTTCTACCCATTTGGTTACATAGTCAGTACATACCAAGATATGAACTTTCCCTTGTGAAGGAAGGTCAATGGATCCTACAAAATCTAGCCCCCATATCTCAAATGGTTTTGTTCCTATTTGAGGTTGTAATGGAATTTCACTAGTGAAGGTAGGTTTTCCCATCCTTTGGCATGCATCACAATGTATGACATACCTTTTCACATCTTTATGTAAAGATGGCCAGTAGTAACCAGTACCCAAAATATTTTTAAGGGTAATTTTTATTGAATAATGTCCTCCTGACGGTTCATCATGACATGCTCGTAAGATATCATATACCTCATCCTTCTGAATACACCTATGTAAAACATGGTCAAGACTGCATTTAAACAATAAGCCTCTTATCCATTTAAAAGAAGAACTTTACTTGATTAACTATTTCTTTTACTTAGGAGTAAAGTGAAGAGGAATCTTTCATGTAGCCAAGTAATTAGCTATATCTAAAAACCATGGAGATTGTACAGAAATAGCAAATAATTTTTCATCTGGGAATGTATCTTCTACCAATTCTCCTGTATCTGTATTTGGCAACCTTGACAGAAAATATGCTACTACATTAGTTTCCTTGGTTTATTAATTATGGTGATATAAAATTCCTACAACATTATTAAACAACGAATAATTCTTGCACTAACCAAAGGTTTATTCATCAATTATTTTATGGCAGCATGATCCGTATGGATGAATACTTGATATCCTGTGATATAGTGTTGGAATTTATTAATAGCATATACTAAGAATTCTTTTTCAGTGGTGGTGTAGTTATTTTCAGCTCCTATCAAGTTTTTACTGATGTAATAAATGGCATAATGCTCATAATTTTCAATTTGTCCTAATGCAGCTCCAATAGCAGTATTGGAAGCATCAGTCTGAATATGGAATGGCAATTCCCAATTAGGTTCTCTCAATACAGGGGGATTTGTTAACTTTTCTTTCAATACTTCAAAAGATGTTTGACACTCAATAGACCAAGTAAATTCAGAATCCCTATTTAGTAATGCAAACATTGGATTGGCTATGGTACTGAAATTGGCAATAAATCTACGGTAGAAACCAATGTGTCCCAAGAAACTCCTTACATCAGTTTGAGTTTTTGGAGGAGGAAGGTTTTTAATGACTTCCACATTTTTAGGATCAACCTTGATCCCATAAGAGGAAATATGATGACCAAGGACAATCTCTTCCTCCATCATTAAGAAGCATTTCTCAGGATTAAGATACAAATGGTATGTTTCACAACGTATTAAAATTTTTTCAAGTTGTTATACGGTATACTCAAAAAAATCTCCAAACACTATGAAATCATCCATGTAAATTTCTACACTCTCATTTTTCAAATCAGAGAATATGGCCAAAATAGCTCTTTGAAATGTTTCTAGAGCATTATACAAACCGAAGGGAAAAACTTTGTAAGCAAATGTTCCCCAAGGGCAGGTGAAAGTAGTATTTTCTTGGTCTTCTAATGCAACCTGTATTTGATTATAACCACTAAAATCATCAAGAAAATAGAAGAATTTCTTACTAGCAAGGGTATCTAACACTTGGTCTATAAATGGTAATGGAAAATGGTCTTTATGTGTCACTTTGTTTAACTCTCTGTAATCCACACACACTCTTATTTTCCCATTTTTCTTTGGAACAATGACCAATGGAGAAACACACTTACTTTTTGAAATTGGGTAAATGAATCCTACTTCTAAAAGTTTTTTAATTTCTTCTTTAACAATATATTTCAGAGCAAGATTTAGGTGTCTTTGAGGTTGTCTCACTGGTTTGACATCTTCAGTGTATATCCTTTGTGTACATACATCAGGATGAATGTCAGTCATATCCTTGTAACTCCAAGCAAAATCCTGAACATGTTTCTCTAGAACAACAAATAGTTTGGCTTCTTGTTCATTAGTCAGCCAACTATTAATATTTAGAAATTTTCCTAGATGTATTTCAATTTGTTTAATCCCTGGATAAAAAGAATTGACTACTTCATATCTACTTATTAAAGAATTTAATGGATAGTGATGTGGCTACAGAGTATGAAATACTCTAGATTCTATTTCATAGGTGATGCCGGATGGAATCATTCCCTGCATAGGACATGTGAAAGAGGTAAGAAGATGATGATGCCATCCATGTGGAAATATGAAAGAACTTTCTTGTATAGGAATAGATGACAGATATTTTGAGGTTTATTCTTCATCATTCCATAGCAGATGATGGACAAGAATTTGATCATCTTTAAGTCCTTCTTCTTGTAATGTTGTAACTAGGATAGTTTCATCTTCAAAAATTTCCCTTTCTAGTGAATTGACTTCCTCAATGTGTTCCTTCACTATTACTGTGGCCAAAGTGGTAATAGTTTCTTGTTCTTCATCAGACTCAAGATACCATATCTATCCAAAAAATTTGGTTGAAGGTTGGGCTGGTGGATATAGGGAAATCTTCTTAAGGTCAATGCCATTTTAAATAGTCATTTCTCCTGACCTGCAGTCTATAAAAGCAACTCCAGTAGCAAGCCAAGGTAATCTTAGAATGATGGGATAACCATTAATTGAATTTCTAGGTTGTAATACCAAGAAATCTACAGGATATTCCTAGGAAGAAACTTCAATATAAATATCTTCTAGGATCCCTTTTGGCTTGGCAATTAACCTATCTACCATTTATAAAACTATGGTGGTAGGACTGAGATTATTGAGTTACAGTTGTTGCATTGTTTCTTTAGTCATTACATTGATTGCAGATCTAATATCAATTAGTACATTTGGAATTTGTATCAACCCAATAGTGATTGTGACTACTAGACTTCTTGGATCACTATATTTTGGAGGCACTAGTTTTACAGATAGTAGGTCACCCAACTTCCCTTCTACTTACACAGTTTTAGGAAAGGCTTTCTTCTTTCTACCAAGTTTCTTGATACACAATTCCTGAATGGTTTTCTTGATTAAGGGCACATCCTGTATTGCTTGCAAAAAAGGGAGGGAGATAGACATATTTTTAAGTTCTGTAACCAATTCAGATTCAGGAGTAGTGACAGTATGATCAAACCTTTCAGGGTATAACACTACTTCTGAAGAAGGTTCCTTTTGCCCTTGCATTTTTTTGGTTTCTCTTATTTTTCTTTTGTTTGCACTAGTTTTGAATGTGGATACTCTTGCTTTCCATCAATTTATTCAATGGTGGGTGGGGCAGGGTTAGGTAAAACTTTCCCTAAATGTAACTGGATATTACTACAGTCAAGTACATGAACTATAGTAGTGTCTTCAGACTCAGCTCCATTAACAGGGGTTGCTTGTCTGGTATTATTTGGATTAACCATAGGATGATCTGGAAGTGGGGGTTGCTTAACTGGATGTGCTTGTTGAGGTTGTATTCTTCCTTGCAAATTCTGATTAGGAGCTGGAAGCAAGTTTTGAGTTTACCATTGATACCTTTTCTACCTTTGATATGATGGGTATTGTGGCCCCCATATTTGCCCATATTGTTGATTTTGTGTCCAAGGTGGATTAACAGGATTCCAAGGAGGATGTGACCAATCTTGGGAAGGTGTCCAAGATTAATTCCATGGTTGTGAAGGTGGTTCCGAATATCCCCAAGGCATATTCTAAGGATTCTATCCCCAACCTGTAGGAACACGAGGGTCATTCTGGTATTGTGAAAAGTTACCACCTGGCCTCTACCCAATAACATTAAGTTCTTCAGTTTGAGTTTCCAAAATAGTTTTTAGGTGAGGCAACAGATGACACCTATCAATTTTATGCCCTTTTGAACATATGCCACAAATAGTTGAGATAGAGGTTCTATCCAAAGGATAATCATGTAGGGCATGCTTATTTTTGCATCTAGGACAATAGATATCTAGGAGTGATGAAGAATTGGATTTTGAATTCCTTTCCCCTAATGCAAAATTTAATTGTAGAAGAATATCAGTTTTCATGTTAGTAATTTCTTCCATCAAATATTTTATATCAGTATTACCAAGATTCCACTTCCTTCTTTTCCTAGTGCAGGAATAATTTCTGCATAACTCTACAATATCATTAATCTCAAGCTGGTTTATATCTCTACATAGTCCTCTGTGTTTTAAAATGCTAAAATATAAATAACAATTACACATAATTCTCAAACAAAAATGGAAAGTGTTTTTGCATATCTGCTACTTTTTCCCAAGTAGCATTCCTTTCAGAATAATGGTCCTACTGGACCTTGCATTGCTCAAAAGTTCCTTTCCTCATTGAAACGACCCAAAAATCAAGAAACAAAAAAACACATAAAGATAGAAACAATTTTTTTTTTAAGACTAAGGAGAGGGATTCATAAATCCCTAACCAAACTTAGACTAACTTAATGTTTAACAACCCCTAAGTTTCTTAAGAACTATACCACACAAGATTCTCCTCACGCAAGTCCCTTCTATGTAGGCATATCTAGTGTCATGCACATAAGTCCATCCATCTCATATTTCTTGATGAGCTAGACTTACCACCTTCAAACATTAGAAGGTGTATACACATCTCCATATTCCACACAAACCATTATGTGTGGGTATGCTACGTATACTGTGAGTTAAGCTATCAATCTTGTCCTTTGACAAGCTATCTTAACTCTGGTATGATCTTCTAAACCTAGTACCAATCTCCCTAAGGGGGTCTCAAGCCCTTAGGTTAACCTCTAAGTTCACCCTAGAACTTATTACTGAATTAGGTGAAAAAAATAATCAAACAAAAATATAAAGAATGGGTCTAGATACTAAATCTAACAAAACATGAATCATTAAACAAGCAAAGGTATCTAAAACATAAAGTAATGATTAAAGGATAACATACAAGAGAACGAATATAAATACAGTCACATCCAATACTGAAATACAAGGTGCCAGTCACATTGTTCATTTATTACATAAGTATGTATGGTGAACCCCATACCTTCAAATCAATACTTTACATTAATTAAATCGGGGAAATCTCCCCACAATCTAATCTATTGCATAATTAAGCAAGATGTAAGGTAGAGAGAAAACTTGTGCTTTGGTCCATCTTATGACTTTGGTCCTCTCACTCCTTCTTCGATCAAGTGAGGATAGTAGGGGATCAGGACACTCATGGATCAAGATAGACATGCTTCTAAATGCATTTGTTTATTTTATTGCCAAATTGCAACTATACAAATAACCCAAGCAATTCAACTTCCCAATGCATAGTTGATATCATAGAAACTACTCTTTCTATTTCCCCTCTCATCTACTCATGAGAGTCTTTCAACCATGCATCAAGCCATATGCTCATATTGTAATAAATGATCTAACCCTTACCTAACAATTAAAGTCCCATACCTTTAACTACTAAATAATCCAGGTTCTCACATATTATTCAATTAAAGACATCTACTTTAATCTTCAAATAAACCTTTTTCTTAATTTCATAAATTAAAGTCCCATACCCTTAATTTACAAAATAAACCACATCATATTCATCATCCAATTAAAGCCAACTACTTTAATCTTCAAATAAACCTTTTTCTTCATTTCATAAATTAAAGTCCCATACCCTTAATTTACAAAATAAACCACATCATATTCATCATCCAATTAAAGCCAACTACTTTAATCTTCAAATAAACCTTTTTCTTCATTTCATAAATTAAAGTCCCATACCCTTAATTTACAAAATAAACCACATTCATATTCATTATCCAATTAAATTCAACTACTTTAATATTCAAATAAACCTTTCATAAATTAAAGTCCCATACCCTGAATTTTCAAAATAAACCACATCATATTCATCATCAATTTAAAGTCAACTACTTTAAATAATAACCATATTCAAATTCCATTCATTTCATTACCCTAAAATACACTATCTTAGGCAATGAAAACATATCTAAAACCATTCTTCCATTACCCTAAAATACACTATTTTAGATAATGAACATATTTAAATTCCATTCATTTCATTTCCCTAAAATACATTATTTTAGATAATGAAACATATTTAAATTCCATCATTCCATTACCCATTAATACACTATTTTAGATATTGAAACATATTTAAATTAAATTAATTCCATTATCCTAGAATACACTATCTTAGGCAATGAAACATATCTAAAACCATATTTCCATTATCCTAAAATGCACTATTTTAGATAATGAGAACTCACATAATAATATCAGTAAAACAAACACAATCTATGCTCAATCTAACGAGATGATTGCAGCCCTACACAACCTTCACTTACTCTAAAGGAAGCTTGTGATCCAATACAACCTTTGCTTACTCTAAAGGAAGCCTACGACTAACTTAGGTGAAATAAAGTAGAGTATAATGGAATGGATTACGATAGAGGATGACATGGTTATAATGAAATGATGTGATTCCACTATTACTATACAGGCAGTATTCGAGAATCCCCCATGGCTCTTACCATAGCCGTGGTGAAGACTGACTTCACCACATAGATGTAGTCCATCAATGCTATACTCACTATGTCGAGGGCTAACATCGGTGTGGTTTCTAACTTACTGTAACCTATTCACTACTACAAACATAGAAAAGGAAACACTAGCCCACGACAAACGTCTTGCCTTAAGGCCTCCCTCTTCCTACTCCATGCTATCTACACTTACCCACCTTAGATACCATCTAAACAATGGATGCGATGGTGAATAGGGGTGCTATGCATCCAAGATACCTAGTAAGGTTTACTATGGTTGGCTGCCTATGCAATACATGGTTCGTGGGGATTGAGCACCTAGACTTGGTCAAGGAGTCAGCAGGGTTACGATCTCCAATGGTTTTGAGATAGACAACCATATTACGACTGAGGCTAACCTTCTACTATTAAAGGTGCACTCACACGGGAGCGGGGTTTACCCTGTATTTAAATAAGATATTGTAGACAAGTGAAATCCCACCACCCAGTAACAACATAACCAATGAATGGAAAAACATAACATATTTTATTTAGTTATACGAATCCAACCTGGTTCACCTCACGTTGGTTGGGTGTCTGAGTCATGCTTGGTGCCTGTCACTTACTTCCTCCTCTCTCTAGTCTTCTCCCTTGGCTTCGTCGTCCCCTATCTACCTTTGTATTCCCTCTCTGTATTCACATTTTTTCTCTAAGGGTTTCTCCTAACCTTTCCTTCCTCTTCTCCCATCCATGCCCTCCTTGGCTTCCACCCACCACCTACCTACCATCAATTTCATCTACCTCTAATAGATGGTATGGGGGAGACGTTCCTTCACACGCCTTCTCATGATACTTGCCATTAAGAGGCCATCACTTTGCATCTGGGAAAGCCTCGCACAACTGGTTTCAATCCCATCATCTGAAGGCGGTCTTTTCACCATGAATACCAACTTTAGTTGGTCATTTAGATTAGGTGAATCCTCCATTAAGTTGACAACTAGATTCTAATCTCCATTAGTCCAATGGAGTGTGCTTTTCCAAGCAATTAGAGTGGTCATACACTATTGATGGGGTTCTTTTAATTTCTTAGTTTTTTTTCATATATAACTAAAGTTTTCTTTATTAATATGGAATAAATCATATTTTATTCAAGATGAAAACTTTTTATAACCATAATATAAATTACTCATTTATTTAAAATGAGTTCTTTTTATCACTTTAAATAAATAAATTATTTATTTTAGGATAATAATCCTTTACCATTCTGTTTAAACTATGAGAATGATATTTCCTTATTATTTCAATAAATCAACTATTTATTTAAAATGATATCTTTTAAAATAAATCAACTATTTATTTAAAATGATATCTCTTACTATTTAAATAAATCAACTATTTATTTAAAAATGATATCTCTTACTATTTAAATAAATCAACTATTTATTTAAAATGATATCTTTTACTATTTAAATAAATCAACTATTTATTTAAAATGATATCTTTTTATACTATTTACCAAAGCATACAAGGAGTTATGAAGACAACCTATTCATTCATAGCTCACAGATTATTAAGGCAATTAGTGTTGAAGTAAAAGATAATCATGCATATGCAATAAACAAAGAGGGAGTCTTTCCATCAATCTAGTCACCTATCTCAACCTCTAGAACTTATGATAGCTACTAGGCCATCAGTATAGGGCTCAAGGTGGCTAGCTATTGATGATTATCCCTAACCGAATGCATGCCTATATGAAGGTATCTATCCATGTTACCTTTGAGTTGCCTTGTCATCATTTCCCCAACCTCAAGTACCCTCATATTTGGTGGATGACTCAACTTCTTCCACTTACAAGTGCACCTGATCCTACACATTGGCAATTTATTAGTAATATCATACTCTTCAATATCTAATAATATTGCATAGCTGCTTAATTGCACAAAATTGAGTATTAAAGCATCATCAGTTAATACATTATTTTTCTATATTCCAAGGTCCATCTGGGAGGGTCATGACATCCTCCCCCACTAGGACTAAACACCATACCTCGGTGTCTTAGTTTTTCACAGGTAAACACAATCAAACAAAAATTATTACAAAAAAATTCTTTAGAGTTCATCAAACAAAAAAGGAAAATGTTTTTGCATATCCGCCACTTTCTCCCAAGTGGTATTCCTTTTAGAGAAATGGTCCCACTAGACCTTACATTGCTCAAGGGTCTGATTTCGCATAGCCTTAGAGTGGAATTCAAGAATCCTTATTGGCATCACTTCAATTACCTCTAGGTTTGCCATATATAAATTAGAAACATCCCACACATGGTCAGGGTCAACAACATACTTTCTAAGCAAAGATATGTGGAAAGTGTCATGGATTTTTGATAGATTAGGAGGTAAGGTGAGTCGGTATGCAACCGGACTAATCTTCTCAGTGATCTCAAAGGGTCCTACAAATCGTGGATCCAATTTTGTGGACTTGATCACACTTTTCATTGGTTTGACCCTTAGGAACACTTTATCTCCCATCGAGTACTCTCTTGGAGTCCTCTTTAAATCGACATAACTCTTCTACCTATCAACAACTTCCTTGAGTCTTTGCCTGATTACCTTTATTTGCTCTTCCATTTCTCTGACCATTTTTGGTCCAATCATAGTTCTATCCTCTGGGTTATCCCATGATAGTGGTGTTCTACACTTTCACCCATACAAGGCATCGAAAGGTGCCATTCCCAGAGAAGAGTGATACCCATTATTGTAGGTAAATTCTACCAATGGTAGATAGTCTTCCCAGTGAGACTTGTGATCCATACAATACATACGAAGCATATCTTCTAATACTTGATTTACCCACTCTATCTGACCATCTATTTTAGGGTGGTATACTGAACTCATATGCAACTTTGTGCCTATTGCCTGGTGAAGGGCTCTCCAAAATTTGAAAGTGAACTTGGAATCCCTATCCGATATAATTACTTCCAAAAATCCATGCAATCGGAACACTTCCTTGAAAAATCTATTAGCCACCACTTGAGCATCATCCTTGGTGCTCCCAGGTATGAAGTGTGCAACCTTGGTCAATTTGTTGACTACTACAAATATTGCATCATGTTGGTACCTGGTTTTAGGTAAACCTACTATAAAATCCATTGATATGACCTACCATTTCTGTGTAGGTATACTATGTGGGTACAAATATCCTATGGGATGTTTGTATTCTACTTTAACCTTATGAAATTCAAGGCATCGAGCTACAAAATCTATAATATCCCTCTTCATTCCTACCCAGAAGAAGGTTCTCTTTATATTTTCCCTCATATTTACCCCTTCAAGGTGAGTTGTATAAGGAGATCTATGGGCTTCTTGCATTAATAGCTTCCTTGAATTCCCTAATTTTGGTATGATGATTCTTCCTTTGTAACACAAAAGGTTATCTATCACCCCAAACTCCTTATTGGCCTCAGGATCCTTGTCTATTCTAGCTCAAATTTCTTGGCAATATTCATCCTAATTTTTCTCCTACCTTACTTGGTCCATGAGCTTTACGTGACTCCTAGTTATGGCTGCTATGTGTCTCCTTCTACTCAAGGCATCTACAACCTTATTCTCTTTTCCTTTTATGTACTCAATTTCAAAGTCATACTCAGTGAGGAACTCGATCCACCTTCTCTATCTCACATTGAGTATTGGTTGGGTAAATATGTACCTTAGACTTTGATGATCTGATTTTAACTCGAAAGGTCTTCCTACCAAATAATGGTGCCAGACCTTTAAAGTATGCACTACAATGGCTAGTTCTAAATCATGAGTAGCATAATTGACTTCATGCTTCTTAAGTTTTCTTGAAGTATAAGCTACTACTAACTCTTCTTGCATGAGTACTCCCCCTAATCCTTCCAACGATGCATCAGTGCATACTATAAAATCTCCTTGAGGATCTAGAATCTTCAATATTGGTGCAGTAGTGAGTTTTTACTTCAACAAAGCAAAAGTAATTTCACACTTTTTCATCCATTTGAATTCCTTTCCTTTCTTTTGGAGGTTAGTTATTGTTGAGGCAATATTTGAGAAATCCTTTATATAATATCTATAATAGCCCGTTAACCCCATGAAGCTCCTTACTTCGATAACATTAGTAGGGGGTGGCCAATTTAATATGGCTTCAATTTTCTCTAGATCCACAATAATTCCTTCTACTGATATGATATGCCCTAAATAGTGTACCTCTAAAACATAGAAATCGCTCTTGGCTAGATTTTTATAGAGTTGATTTTCCCTTAGCAACTCTAACATGATCTTGAGATGCTTATCATGCTCTTCCTTGTTTTGAGAGTATATTAGGATGTCATCTAGAAATACAAGGACAAACTGGTCTAGGTGCCTTCTGAACACATTGTTCATTAAATTCATGAAGGTGGTTGGGGCATTAGTCAGTCCAAAAGGTAGGATGGTGAACTCATAATGCCCATACCTCATCTTAAATGTCATCTTGTGAGTGTCCTCCTCATGTATTCTCAACTGGTGATACCCTGATCTTAAATCTATCTTGGTAAACACTATGGCATCTCTTAATTGGTCGAATAAATCTTTGATCCTGGGTAGGGGATACCGGTTCTTGATTGTAGCTTTATTCAACATTCTATAGTCAATACACAATCTTAAGGATCCATCCTTCTTTTTCATAAATAAAATAGGTGCACCCCAAGGTGACACACTTGGTTTTATCAACCCTTTCTCTAATAACCCTTGCAATTGTACCTTTAACTCCTGCATCTCGATGGGTGACATCCTATATGGAGATCTGTGAATGGGTTCCGCTCCTGGTATAAGATCAATAGTGAAATCAAATTCTTGCATAGGAGGAAGCCCAGGTAAATCCTCAAGAAATACATCCTAGAATTCTTATAAAATTGGGTGTGTCTCCAACACCTCTTTCTTTCGATCTTTATCAACTTCATTCAGTTTTACTACATAGACAATCCCTCCTTTCTTGAGGGCTTTCTTTAATTACATAGCTGACAACATCTAGGGTTTGAATACCCCCTATTCACTATGAATTCATAGCCTTTCCTTACCTCCTTTAGAATACTTGATCCATCTATCTCAAAAATTGATTATGACTTTATGGGCCTATAGCCAATCCATTCCTAGGATCACATCGAAGGCATGAAGTGGGGCTACATATAAGCAACCTTCCATGGTCCCACTAGCTAAAGTAATTTCCATCATCAGAAAACATTGGTTTACGGAGTAGGTCTATCTAGATCCATACTCAACCTTCCATCCATGAGCCAAATACCCTAGCATTTCTAGCATATCTTTGGCTAATTTACAAGAAATGAAACTATCAGTGGCTCCACTATCTATTAAGATATTTACTTGCTTATCAAAAATATTACCTTTTATAATCAATGGGGTGGTTTTCCCTCAAGCTTCTGACTCCCAGTTGCAGCGTAGATCTTATGCATAGGTTCCTTTCCTTTAATGTTGGGTGTGCTTGGCCTTGGTCGGTATGGGCACTGGTTAGAAAAATGTAGCCCTCTACAATGGTAACATCCATCCTTGGGCCCTTGTTACTTTTTTAGTTTTTGCTCCTCACCCTTAATCGTTGGAACTGAAACTTGTGGTTTCTATGGTGGAGGCTTAGCATTATTGGGTTTGTTACCTTTCTTATAAAAGTTCTTCTTGAACTTCTTTTGGCTTCCATTGAATTTCTTCTCTAGATTTTGAGGGTTCTTAGCCTTTCATTCTTGTTTAGCCTCCCATTTTACAACCCCATTGCTATTCCTCTTCTTTAGTTCCTGACGTTCCTGCTCAATCAAGGTTTCATATTTATAACGAAAATGTGACTCTGCTTTCTTTGCTAGGTCATATACCTTTTGCAATGATTTAGGCTCCTGCATCTCTACATCATGCTTTATCCTAGATTGCAATCCATGAGTAAACTTATGAATCCATATTTTCTCATTATAGGTGGGTACATACTTCAACAACTTTACCAACTTCCTATAGTATATCTCCACTAAGTTGGTTCCTTGCCTTAAACTAGAAAATTCCTCAAATTTTAGAGCATAGAAATGCTCTATGAGGAACCTCTTCTTGAAGATGACTATGAATTCCTTCCATGGAATGTCTACTGGTTCAATATTAGTTTCCTCATAATAAGTTTCCCACCAATCTAGGGTAGCTCCTTCAAGGTAAATAGTAGCCCAAACCATTCGGGTTCCTGAAGAATATCCCTTTACTATGAAGAAAACTTCTAGTTCCCTTAACCAAGCCTCAATTGCATCTCCCTCTCCTTCTCCATAAAATTTGGAGATACAAATATTATTTAGGTCTCTTACCATCTCCTTTTCTAAGAGGGTTCTAGCTTGTATATATTTTTTCATCAGCCCCTCAACTTGGTTAACTTTTGAATCTCTAGCTTGCGAATTTTGGTTTGCAATAGTTTCTAACACTTGTCTTAACTGATATTGTAATTCGACAACTATGGTAGTAAGATCTTCTATTCCCATATTGGAAATTTCTAGACCCTCATTCTAGATCTCTTCTTCGACATTACTTTGTCGAGTCTATCTAGGTGGAGGCCTTTCTATCCTAGCCTTAGGTGGCATCTTGATCTGATTTCAACCAAGAAAAGAATTAGATCACAACTTCATCTTAAACTGAATCACTAACTCAAACCACATTACAAAGTTCTTATCTTTCTAATCATTAGAAATCTAATTAGGATAAGGTTCCAAGGTTAGGATGTATCATTAATACCAAATCCCATACTAAGGTATCATAACATTCATCTTCCCTCGAAATCAATTCCATTAGATTCTAAATAAGTAGAGACTCTAGGTTATCCCAAATTTTAGCTTAATCCTAAGCAAGCCTTCATTGGAGATTCCTGAATCTCTTTTTAGCACATAAGAAGCTCTATACCCTCGAACCTAGAGCTTTGATACCAAATGTAATGACCCAAAAATCAAGAAACAAGAAAACACACAAAGATAGAAACAATATTTTTTTAAAGACTAAGGAGAGGGATTCATAAATCCCTAACCAACCTTAGACTAACTTAATGTTTAACAACCCCTAAGTTTCTTAAGAACTATACCACACAAGATTCCCCTCATGCAAGTCCCTTCTACATAGGCATATCTAATGTCATGCACATAAGTCCATCCATCTCATCATTCTTGATGAGCTAGACTTACCACCTTCAATCATTAGAAGGTGTATACGCATCTCCATATTCCACACAAGCCATTATGTGTGGGTATGCTACGTATACTACGAGTTAAGCTATCAATATTATCCTCTAACAAGCTATCTTAACTCTAGTACGATCTTCTAAACCTAGTTACCAATCTCCCTAAGGGGGTCTCAAGCCCTTAGGTTAACCTCTAAGTTCACCCTAGAACTTACTACTGAATTATATGAAAGTTAATCAAACAAGAATATAAAGAATGGGTCTAGATACTAAATCTAACAAAACATGAATCATTAAACAAGCAAAGATAACTGAAACATAAAGCAATGATTAAAGGATAACATACAATAGAAAGGATATAAATACAATCACATTCAATAATGAAATACAAGGTGCATCAATCATATTGTTCATTTATTACATAAGTATGTATGGTAAACCCCATACCTTCAAACAATACTTTACATCAATTTCATCAAGGAAATCTCCCCATAAATCTAATCTATTGCATAATTAAGCAAGATGTAAGGTAGAGAGCAAACTTGTGCATTGGTCCATATTATGACTTTGGTCCTCCTACTCTTCCATCGATCAAGTGAGGATAGTAGGGGATCAGGACACTCATGGATCAGGATAGACATGCTTCTAAATGCATTTGTTTATTTTATTGCCAAATTGCAACTATACAAATAACCCAAGCAATTCAACTTTCTAATGCATAGTTGATATCATAGAAACTACTCTTTCTATTTCCCCTCTCATCTACTCATGAGAGTCATTCAACCATGCATCAAGCCATATGCTCTACTTGCAATAAATGATCTAACCCTTACTTAACAATTAAAGTCCCATACCTTTAATTGCTAAATAATCTAGGTTCACACATATTATTCAATTAAAGCCAACTACTTTAATCTTCAAATAAACCTTTTTCTTCATTTCATAAATTAAAGTCCCATACCCTTAATTTACAAAACAAACCATATTTCATATTCATTATCCAATTAAATCCAACTACTTTAATCTTCAAATAAACCTTTTTCTTCATTTCATAAATTAAAGTCCCATACCCTTAATTTACAAAATAAACCATATTTCATATTCATTATCCAATTAAATCCAACTACTTTAATATTCAAATAAACCTTTTTCTTCATTTCATAAATTAAAGTCCCATACCCTTAATTTACAAAATAAACCACATTCATATTCATTATCCAATTAAAGCCAACTACTTTAATCTTCAAATAAACCTTTTTCTTCATTTCATAAATTAAAGTCCCATACCCTTAATTTACAAAACAAACCACATTCATATTCATTATCCAATTAAATCCAACTACTTTAATCTTCAAATAAACCTTTTTCTTCATTTCATAAATTAAAGTCCCATACCCTTAATTTACAAAATAAACCATAATCATATTCATTATCCAATTAAATCCAACTACTTTAATCTTCAAATAAATATTTTTCTTCATTTCATAAATTAAAGTCCCATACCCTTAATTTACAAAATAAACCATAATCATATTCATTATCCAATTAAAGTCAACTACTTTAAATAATAACCATATTTAAATTCCATTCTTTTCATTACCCTAAAATACACTATTTTAGATAATGAAACATATTTAAAAACTCATTCTTTCATTACCCTAAAATACACTATTTTAGATAATGAAACATATTTAAATTCCATTCTTTCATTATCCTAAAATACACTATTTTAGATAATGAAAACATATTTAAATTCCATTCTTCCATTACCCTAAAATACACTATTTTAGATAATGAAACATATTTAAATTCCATTCTTTCCATTACCCTAAAATACACTATTTTAGATAATGAAAACATATTTAAAACCATTCTTCCATTATCCTAAAATACACTATTTTAGATAATGAGAACTCATAGCATAAGATCGGTTAAGCCAACACAACCTACGCTCAGTCTAAAGGGATGTTTGTGGCCCTACACAACCTTCGCTTATTCTAAAGGAAGCCTACATCCCAATACAACCTTCGCTTACTCTAAAGGAAGCCTACAACTAACTTAGGTGAAAGAGATCAGAGTATATGGAATGGATTACGATAGAGGATGAAGTGGTTACAATGAAATGATGTGGTTCCACTGTTACTCTACCAGAAGTATTTGGGAGTCCCCATGAATCTTATCATAGTTGTGGTAGAGATTGACTTCACCACGTAGAAATATTCCATCGGTGCTATACTCACTATACCGAGGGCTAACGTCGATGTGGTTTCTAACTTACTGTAACCTATTCACTACTACAAATATCGAAAAGAAAACATCATACCATGATAGACATCTTGCCTTAAGACCTCCCTCTTCCTACTCCATGCTTTCTACACTTACCAACCTTAGATACCATCTAAACAATGGATGCGATGGTGAATAGGGGTGCTGCACATTCAACAGACCTGATAAGGTTTACTATGGACGACCACCCATGCAATACATGGTTCATGGGGATTGAGTACCTAGACTTGGTCAAGGAGGTCAACAGGGTTGTGATCTCACAATGGTTTTGAGATAGACAACCAAATGATGACCAAAGGCTAACCTTCTACTCTTAATGGTGCCCTCACATGGAAGCGGGGTTTACCTTGGCTTTAAAGGAGATATTGTAGACAAGTGAAAGGCCACCACCTAATAACAACATAACCAACAAATGGAAAATAACATAACATATTTTATTTAGTATTACATGAATCCAACCTGGTTTACCTCGTGTTGGTTGGGTGTCTGAGTCATGCTCGGTGCCTATCGCTTACTTCCTCCTCTCTCTGGTATTCTCCCTTGGCTTCGTCGTCCCCTCTCTACCTTTGTGTTCCCTCTCTGACTTCGTGCTCCCTCTTTGCCTTCACATTTTTTCTCTAATGGTTTCTCCTAATCTTTTCTTCCTCTTCTCCCATCCGTGCCCTCCTTGGATTTCGCCCACCACCTACTTGCCATCAATTTCATCTACCTCTGATAGACGGTATGGGGGAGACATTCCTTCACCCTCCTTCTCATGACGCTTGCCATTAAGAGGCCATCGCTTTGCGTCTGGAAAAGCCTCGCACAGCTGGTTTCAATCCCATCATCTAAAGGTGATCTTTTCACAATGAATACCAACTTTAGTTGATCATTTAGATTAGGCAAATCCTCCATTAAGTTGACATCCAGATTCTAATCTCCATTAGTCCAATGGAGTGCACTTTTCCAAGCAATTAGAGTGGTCATACGCTACTGATGGGGTTCTTTTAATTTCTTAGTTTTTTTTTAAATAACTAAAGTTTTCTTTATTAATCTGGAATAAATCATATTTTATTCAAGATGAAAACTTTTATAACCATAATATAAATTACTCATTTATTTAAAATGAGTTCTCTTTATTACTTTAAATAAATTAACTATTTATTTTAGAATAATAATCCTTTACCATTCTATTTAAATTGACTATTTATTTGAGAATAATATTTCCTTATTATTTCAATAAATCAAACATTTATTTAAAATGATGTCTTTACTATTTAAATAAACCAACTATTTATTTAAAAGTGATATCTCTTACTATTTAAATAAATCAACTATTTATTTAAAATGTTATTCCCTTTTTTATACTATTTACCAAAGCATACAAGGAGTTATGAAGACAACCTATTCATTCATAGCTCACAGATTATTAAGGTAATTAGTGCTGAAGTAAAATATAATCATGCATATGCAATAAAAAATGAGGGAGTCTTTCCATCAATCTAGTCACCTATCTCAACCTCTAGAACTTACGATAGCTACTAGGCCATCAGTCTGGGGCTCAAGGTGGCTAGATATTTATGATTATCCCTATCCAAATGCATGTCTATATGAAGGTATCTATTCGTGTTACCTTCGAGTTGCCTTGTCATCATTTTCCTCAACCTCAAGTACCCTCGTCTTTGGTGGATGACTCAACTTCTTCCACTTACGAGTGCACCTAATCCTACACATTGGCAATTTGTTAGCAGTATCATACTCTTCAATATCTAATAATATTGCATAGCTACTTAATTGCACAAAATTGAGTATTAAAGCATCATTAGTTAATACATTATTTTTCCATCATTATAAGGTCCATCTGGGAGGGTCATGACACTTATCTATTTAGATCAAAACTCAAGGATTCTTGTTAGCTTTTGATACCACATACAATAGGAGATACCAATCATAAGATGTAGAAATAAATAAAGTAGATTTGTGAGATGATTGAAATATGCTATAAATAGAAATGGTAAAAATATTACAATAGTAGCTATGGAGGAAATGGGTACCCCGTACTATATGCTACTGCTCCATGAAATATCCTTGAGCTTATAGCTTACACACACACTACCCTACTACCTATCTATAACACACTGACTATGATTCTTTGACTTCTATATCTATGGCCATTATATAGGAAGATAAGTTCCTTGGCCAACACTCTATCTAGTTGTACAATTGGACACCTTGCACATTACAGCTTGCACATTAACACTTGTGCATTTATTACATTGCATGAAGTAACTAGATAACTTCCCCCTAAAGTAATCTAATTTCCTAAGTATGTACCAAGGAAGGTACATTTACATGATCCAAATAATGTAATATGCTCTATTTCTAACACCCCCTATATTACAATATTTGGATATTGAAGACTTTAGTCTTCAATATGGATATTCTTCCATCTTATGGCTTTGAATTGGATCTTATTCTTTGGATGATTCATGGCTTCTGATATTTTATAGTTCTTGGTTCCTTGATGTCAGGTGTTTCTGATGAACAATTTTTCTCATGATTCTGCATGTCATGAGTGGATCTGAATATGTTCTTCTTCCTTTTGTACCTGTGTAACACATGTTTCTATGTTCTTCATAAGTATCAACCTTGAGCTCAAAGTTAGTAGACCCATCTAAAATAAGTTCTTGGAGATAAAAATTTAGTTTTTTTAGTAATCTTCTTTCATGATCCTTATAGTACCTGTGTTTAAAATAACTAGAAAAATATGAGTGATTTATCCCATCAAAATATTTGCAAGGATGGAAACTCCAACAATTAGTTTTTTCATGACCATATTGATTGCAATAGGTGCACAATAGAGATAATTTGATGGCTTTGAAGTCTAATTTAGGTATATCATGTTTGTCTATCTCTTTAATGAGATTTTATAACCAAATGTGCATAATTGAAGCTATTCCATATTTTCCTTTTTGTATAAAATTTTGTTGATCCTTTTTTCCTATTTTGGGTCTCTCTCGGTATTAGATTCACTAGATGAATCTCCCTTTATATGGGTGCCAATTTTAGAACTTATTTCACATTGTATTGGTTCTTTCTTTTCTTTCCCTTTTCATCATTGTAATCCATCAGGTTTTTAATCCATATTGGTATCTTTCTCATTCCACTTCTAAGAGTGTCACTTAGCATGCTAGTAGTCATTGGTATTGTCTGAACTCCTTGGGATAGAGAAGTTCTATCTTATGGCTCCCTACTAGAATAATTTATCTCTGATAGAAGTATATAATCTTGATTTGATAAAACCTATATTAATACTTGATTCTTGTGGGCTTCCTTATGTCTCCCTAGTAATGAGAATGAGTACTCATAAGGATTTTTAGGTTTTGTAGATAGCTTATATATTTCTAATGGATTTGCAACTTGATAAACAATAGACTCTAATGTTACCAAGTTTTGTAGAATACCTTATGACTCCCTAGTATGTTTTGGATAAGATATGAAGTGCTTTTGTAAGATATATTTTAATATTGGTTGATTTTGTAAATTTATGTAAATACTAAAATCAACTTTTATTGTCCTTATTGCTCCTATTGAACTAAGCACATTTTCTAGATTTCAAAAGGTTTTAATGTTGGATATTTTGTCTCCATTTGATAATATTTGAGACAAGTAAATATTATAATTTCCAACCTTTATATGATTTTGATAAATCTTTTATAATTTCCCTTTTGAGATTTAATTTTAATTTTTCTAATTTCCAATAAATCAGTTTGTAGTAGTAGACTTTATGACTCCCAACTTTGGAAAATTAGAAAATATAATAATATTTGCAAAGTATTAAATGATTCAACCTAAGTAGAAGGCCTTATATCTCCTAGGTTAGTTTACAAATAGTATTATAATTTTTGGTAAGTTATCTCCTATGTCTTTTGCTTTCTCAACCTTAAAAATAATCCTTAAAATTATAACCTTATATCTCCTATGTTTGAAAGCAATATTAATGATATATTTTTCTTACCTTAGCCCCCTTGACTTCACACTTGAATGGTGTTGGTTTTGAATAAAATATGATAGTCCTCTATGTACCCTTTCTACGATGCTTGACTTGACGAGTTTGAATGACCAAGTGTGGTATGACTATTGGGCTTCCTCTTCAATACTTGGAGAGTAGATGATGGTATTTTAATGGAGTCTTAAATGCTCCTATGCTCTCCTTCTTCCATGCTACACTTAGAAACGGATCGACTAAACTACGCTTGCTCTTCACATACTCTATGGACGTCAAACATGAATTATATTATTTCACTCTCTATGCTGCATATATGGGCATTTTGATGGACAAGTGGCACTTTAGTTTCTTGGAAGTATTGCCACTTCTTGTAATGTTTTTGTGCCAATTGTTACTCCTACGTAATGTATTCTTATTGCTTTGAGCACTCTCAACGTTCATCTCTTGATCATTAGATAAATGATAGTTGTGAGGGAATAATATTTCAAGTGGAACTCAATCCTTTTATATGGATTTTTCTACATAACACCTCAAATAAGGAGATTATAATTCCTTTGAATGTCTTCCTTATTAGCTTGCTTTGATTTCTTGAATAGCAACCAACATATTTTCTTCTATAGGTAATTTGTGAGCCACATTGAAGCTTTATATGAGGATGAGGTAGCCCTCTTGCTACCCTTTGTTGATGATACTCCAAATGTAGCATCCACTTTCCTTTTGTATGCTTATACCTTCATTGTGCTCCCTGTTCATGATGATAGAGGTGAATCTTGATGCATCTAAATGTTGAATGTGCTCTATCATTTTTTTTACGTAGATAACTTCTCCTTGCTATGGTTTACATAAATATTTGTGATATATTTTCTTTGGCTTACGTAAATAGCCTTTGAAGTCTCACTGTCATTTACATAAAAGCTTCCTTTATTTGTAGGTTTGATCTTGGAGAGAATGCCCTTTCGGTGTTGGAGAACACTTTATCCTTTGGCACTTCCTTTGGTTACCTTTTTCCCTGTACCTATTGTGTCTATTGTGGCACCTTTAAATCTGCTCCTTTCCTTGTGTTTGATGTATTGTTGAAGTGCAACACCATGTAATCTATGCATGTATATATAACCCTTTTACTACACCTTTTATTGCACTCTTTTGTAGGTATGAAATTCTTATTTTTGTAGCATATTAATGAGTGCAAAATGAGGGTTTTAAGGATGTATCTTTGGATAGACTCCTTACCATTTTTATTGGATTATTGATGGTGAATCCAAGCCTTGTAAATTATATAGAACATAAGCTTTCTTTTAGTTGAACTAACCCTAAGTGCTTTGGATTTGAGACTCACCAAGTCTTAATATTTGAAGCTTCTTTTTTGTTAGTTTTTTTTCTTCTTTTGCTTGTACTAACCAATTTTGGTGGCTTCTATTGGCCACTATGAGTTGTAGATTTTTGTGCTTTAAAAGTATCTTTAGAAACTTGATATAAACTAGATTTTGTAGCCTTTATTTCAAAGCACAAAACTAATTTATTTTGAGAGTAATAATAGTGAAAATGAATCTAAAAAATTCTACTTTAAATGCACTAACAAATTGCACCTTATCACTCCAATCTACTCTCAAGAAAATGTACTTAATATATTCACTACAACTAATCAAGAATAATCTCAAATGAACCTTCAAGAATTATTCTGTAAATTTCTTGCAAGCAAGATTTTAGGAGATAGTCTTCTTTTGCTTTTCAAAGTAGATAATAGGCTAGTTGATAGATTATTAAAAATATGAAATCTAATCAACTCATAATGTGAAAATGAACCTTAAAAAGAACATTTATTTTTCACACTTGAATACTATAATACAAATCCCCTTTTTGTAACTTTAATAAGGATGAAGGTGCGTTAATAAATCTGATAATTAATACAACTAAAGAATATACTTACACAGATAGTTGCTTACCTTTTTTTGAATACTTTTATAGCTCCTTTTCTGCTTCTATATAGGATGTAGATATTGGTGCCTAAGATCACCAAGTTGTTGCCTTTAATAGGATCTTACAGCTCTTTGTAGACTATTTTAAAAAGATCCTTCACCAATTTGATGGTCTCAAAATTTCATTCACGAGCCTAGAATTTGATGACTTTGATATCCTTTTGTAGTCTTCTCATTTTGTTGTATATTTGAAGAAGTTTATATCTTTGAAGTAGTGACATCTTACTATAGGAGGTAATCTTTAAATCTCTTGTATTTGATATGAATCTTCTACCTTTAAGTATTATTTTTGAATTTTGACTTGAAGCAGGATCTTCTTCTCAAGATTTTGAATGTCTTGAGGTCTTCACTGGATTCTTCTTCTACTCAAATTTGGAACTCCTTGCCAAATTATCCTCCTCTTGGGCTTATTTTCAAATGGCGATAATTTTCCCAAGTCCTTCACTATCATGGGCTTCTCCTTGGTAGTGGATTTCTCCAATGAGTTCTCCTTTGAGGTTTTCTTCAACAAGGCTCTCCTAGCCTTTAACTGGATTCTTGTCAAGACCTTGTCAAGTTCTTTGATCTTGCAGCTTCATTTGGTATTCCTAGAGATCTTATCTTCAACCTTCTACTTCTGGAAGTGTTGGCGTTAACATCTTCTCCTGGATATCTAATTCTACCACTTTTGGATACAAGTAGGACTCTCCCAGTCCTTCTTCTTCTTCCTATCCTAGAATTTCTTCAATGATATTTCCTCATGATATCTTTTGCTTTAGGTATTAGATTGATTTTGAAGAGGCTTTTCTTCCTAAATTTCTTATAGAAAGCTTTCCCGACTTACTAGGTTACCTTCCTAGCACTTGATTGGAGTTGTCACTAAAATATTCTTCTGAATTAGATCCTTTCATCTGGAATATTATTTAGGATAAAAGGAATTTAATGCATGTTCTAGTATCAAGGCTTCTCTGGCCTATTCTTCAATATCAAGGCTTCTATGGCATGTTCTTCAATATCAAGGCTTCTATGGCCTTTTCTTCTGGATCAAGGCTTCTATGGCATTTTCTTCTATATCAAGGCTTCTATGGTATTTTATTCTTGTAAAGTTCTTAAATATATAAATGGAGATCTCATGTCTCTAGACATCACCACAATTATTTTCCAAAAGATTCTTCTAAAGTATTCTCCTCTCTACAACAACTAATCTCTACACTATGAAGGTACTCCGACCTTTAGGCAACGAAGTTGAGGTCTCCTAGATTTCTATTGTAGGAGGTATCCCAATCATCCGAGTATTAATTTCCTGTAATAAAAGAAACATCTAGGTTAGTATTTACAGATTTCTTATCTTCACTAGTTGATTCATCAACCTAGTTAGAGTATTTTCCTTCATCTATGTGGAAATACTCTAGCCCTATGCAATCTAAGTATTTTTGAAATTGATATTTCAATCCTCACTTGTAACTCTCCTTAATTCTACCACCTAGACTCTTCTTAGAAATTTTGACAATGACTGGTCTAATGGTGGATCAGGTTATCAAAAAAATTGGGATAAAATAATAATGGTGGTTTCCCTATAGACCTATTGTGGCTTGGTATACTGTAGCTCTGATACCATTGTTGGATTTTGATGCCACATACAATGGGTGATAGCAGGCCAAAATTATAGAGAAGAAAAAAATAGTTTTTATTTTATTCAAATGCAGCAGAGAATTACTGTTACAACAGTGTATTACAGTCACAGCAGAATATTACATAAGTCGCAGAAGAGTTGCGCCTTTACAGAATTTCTCCATTCTCGAAATAAAAAAAAATTATCGTTCTAGCCATCCCCTGTGCATGCCTTTGCTCTCCTTTTTAAAGGTTCTCAGGTGACGCTCCATTTCCAGCTGGTGGCCCTTCGTTTCCTCTTCCAGAACCTTTCGTTTCGCCTCCCCGTGTCGCTTCGTCGTCCAGATATTCGACACGTCTCCCTTTCTGACTCTTCATCTTCGGCTCGTCTTTCGGCGCGAAAATATGACATGTCGCGATATCGTGACATTTTGGCTTCCCTACGCTCCTTCTCCCTTTCGGTCGCGATATCGCGACATGTCGCGATATCGCGACGTTTTCTCTTCATCTCTGCCTTCCTCGCCTTCGGGTCGCGATATCGTGACATGTCGCGATATCGCGACGTTTTCTCTTCCACCACTGCCTTTCTTACCTTCGGGTCGTGATATCACGACATTTGCCTTCGGATGCCCACGCTTATCTGCTCTGGTCACGATTTTGTGACGATCATGATTTCGTGACATGTCACGAAATCGTGACATTCTTATTGGTGTCTTCTCATTGCTGCCTCCACGACGTCTTCTCTAGGCCACCTTTTTTCGTGATCTTGCGATAGTCACGATTTCGTGACATGTCATGAAATCGTGACATTTCCAATAGTGTCCCCTCTCATTGCTCTTTTGTCATGATTTCGTGACATGTCGCGAAATCGTGACATTTCCAACAGTGTCCCCTCTCGCTGCTCTTTTGTCATGATTTCATGATCTATTTCATGACATGTCACGAAATCGTGACATTCCCATAAGCGTCTTCCCTTAGCTGCTCTCCGTCGTGATTTCATGACGGTCACGATTTCGTGACATGTCATGAAATCGTGACCTTTTTCAATGGCATTTCTTTCTCCTGTTGACTGTCGCGATTTTGCGACGTCACGAAATCGTGACATTTTCAAAGGCATTTTCTCTCTCCTGTTGACTGTCGTGATTTCATGACATGTCACGAAATCGTGACAATTTTTTCTCTACACTTTCTCTCCCCCCTTCTTGAGTGGCGAAAACTTAGAAAAATTTTTTGTTGATGCAAGATTGCGCTGTTGCCATCGGATGCTCCTGCATCAGACACCCGAGGTAGATTGAGAAGTGATCCTCACTTCTAAACTATTAGAGGGAGACCCAGGTGGTCAACCTCCATTTTAGACAACCAAGTTGCATCTTCTATCGGTCTGCCCTTCCACTTGACCAAATATTCGAAATACTGTCTGTTTCTGGTACTTCTGCCTTCTCGAGTGTCCAGTATTTCCTCAATCTCATCTGCGGTTGGAGTAGATGCTGGAATACTCCACAACTCTGTGCTTGGTGTCTCACTACTATCCCCCTCATGGTATTTCACCAAATCTGAAATGTTAAAGACAGGTGATATGTTAAGCCCACTTGGCAATTCTACTTCATAGGCATTGCCTGAATCCCGTTTTGCCATGATTCTGCATGGTCCAAACTTCTTCATCTTTAGCTTGTTATAGGTTTTAGCAGGAAATATTTCCTTTCTCAGATGGACCATCACTTCATCTCCCACTTTGAATTCCTTAAACCGTCGCTTCTGGTCTGCTTTCGTCTTATATTGCGTATTCATTTTGGCAATATGCTTCTTCACTTCTTCATGCAGGTTCTTCAGATGCTCTGCAAAATCCTCAGCCTCGACACTGCACTTTTCCCCTGTATTCAGCTTCCTTAACTCAGAAACATTTCTTGGACTGCTTCCATATATTATCTGAAATGGAGATTTGTTGGTACTCCTATTGACAGAATTGTTATATGCAAATTCCGCCTGCGGCAAAATCAGATCCCATCCTTTGGGCTTATCTCCTATCAAGCACCTCAATAGGTTACCCAAACTTCTGTTTACCACCTCTGTTTGCCCATCTGTCTGTGGGTGGTATGCTGAACTGAATTTCAAATCTGTCTTTAGTTTCTTCCATAGGGTTCTCCAAAAATACCCAACAAACTTGGTATCTCTGTCGAAAACGATACTCTTCGGTAGACCATGCAGTCGAACCACCTCTTTGAAAAACAAACCTGCAATATGAACTGCATCATTAGTTTTTTGACAAGGGATAAAATGTGCCATCTTTGAAAACCTGTCAACTACCACAAATATGGAATCATTTCCCCTCTGTGTCCTTGGTAGACCAAGAACGAAATCCATGTTGACATCTTCCCATGGTTTCTCCGATACAGGTAATGGCTGATATAATTCGGTGTTCTGTCTCACACCTTTCGCCATCTGACAGACTCTACAGCTCTGCACAAATTTTTGCACATCTTGCTGTAGTTGCGGCCAATAATAATTCTCGCTCACAAGGGCAATGGTCTTATCTCGACCAAAGTGCCCAGCCAATCCTCCACTGTGTTTTTCTTTGACTAGGTTTTCCCTCATGGAACTTCTTGGGATGCATAATTGGTTTCCTCTGAACAACATTCCATCTTGGATCAGAAAATCCAACCACTTGGTTCTGTCCAAGGTAACTGGTGCCAAGCAAGCCTTCCAGGCTTCTGCAAAATCGGGATCTTCAGGGTACAAACCTTTCAATTCATCAAACCCCAACACTTCCACCTTCATTTCTGTCGACAAACTCTGCCTTCTACTCAAGGCATCTGCAACTCTGTTGGACTTTCCACTCCTGTGCTTCAACACAAAGGAATAACTCTGCAGAAACTCAACCCACTTCAAGTGCCTCTGGTTCAGTTTTCCCTGGCTGTTTATATATTGTAAGGCCTGATGATCAGTATATAACACAAACTCTTTTGGCAGCAAATAATGTCTCCACTTCTTCAGGGCCTGAACTATAGCATAGAATTCTTGGTCATACACTGAATACTTCTTCCTGGCCTCATTGAGTTTTTCACTGAAGTAAGCAACAGGCTTGCCTTCTTGACTTAGCACAGCTCCTATGGCACTGCCACTGGCATCACAGTCCACCTGAAATACCTTGTTAAAATCTGGAAGTGCTAAAATAGGTTGCTCAGTGACCTTCTTCTTCAACATATCAAAGCTCTTGTCTGCTCCTAAGGTCCACTTAAAGTCTTTCCTATCCCCTCTCATTGTTTTCGTAAGGGGTGCACAAATACTGCTGAAATTTTTGATGAATTTCTTGTAAAAACTGGCTAGACCATGAAATGATCTCACTTCAAAAGTGCTTCTTGGAGTAGGCCATTCAATGATAGCCCTCACCTTTTCTGGGTCCATTTTTAGACCTTCAACTGAGATGACAAATCCCAGGTATACCAACTCCTTCTTCACAAAATTGCACTTCTTCAAGTTGATCAACAACTGTTCTTCCCTCAGCTTCTCAAAAACCCTCCTGATATGCATCAGGTGCTCTTCCAGGGTTCTGTTGAATATCAAAATGTCATCCAAATAGACAATAACAGACTTGCCTAAAAACTCCTTCAGCACTTCATTCATCAACCGCATGAACGTGCTTGGTGCATTGGTTAGCCCAAATGGCATGACCAACCACTCATACAAACCTTCTCTGGTTTTGAAAGCAGTTTTCCACTCATCTCCTTCTCCCGATCCGGATCTGATGGTAGCCACTCTTCGGGTCAATCTTGGTGAAGTACTTGGCTCCACTCAAACAGTCCATAATATCATCCATCCTTGGTAATGGAAATCTGTATTTTATGGTGATCTTGTTGATAGCTCGGGAGTCTGTACACATCCTCCACTCCCCATCCTTCTTTGGTGCTAGTACTGCAGGTACCGCACATGGACTCAAGCTTTCTCGAATCAGTCCCTTTTTCAACAACTCATGGACTTGCCTGCTCAGCTCCTCACTTTCCACCGGAGTCATTCTGTGGGCTGCCTTGTTGGGTAAACTAGATCCAGGTACCAAATCAATATGGTGACTGATCTTCCTCATCGATGGTAAACCCTCAGGCACATTATCTGATATGATGTCTGGAAATTCTTCTAACAGGTGTTCGGCCTCTCTTTGGAACATCTGTATACTTATTCTTTCTTAACAGTAGGGATTAATGCATAACACATTGAATCCCTCTTCAGACCATCCAAAAACTGTCTTCCATCCACCGAGCAGATTCTAGCACTACTGCACACTTTCTCATCCACTTCCTTCAGTGGCTTCAATTTGTGACGTACTCCATCCTTCGTTAGAGAGTACGTATTTGCATGCCCATCATGCACTGCACGTCTATCAAATTGCCATGGTCTTCCCAACAACAAATGGCAAGCATCCATCGGCAATACATCACATAGGACCTCATCTTGATAATTCCCAATGTGAAATTTGACCAAGCACTGTTCAGCGACAAGTGCTCTGTGGTCTTTCTGCAACCACGCAATCCGATATGGATGCGGGTGCTTCCTCTTCCCCAATTTCAACTTAGTAACCATCTCTTCTGAAACTAAGTTGTCTGTGCTACCATTATCAATGATAACATTGCAGACCTTCCCTGCACATTTGCACCTCGTGCGAAACAGGCTCTTCCTCTATTCTGGTTCTTTTTCCTCATTCAACAGTGTTCTTCTCATCATCAACACTTCTCCTCCTTCTGCCTCTTCAGAGTGTTCTGACTCTGCACCTTCATCTACCACAACAGCTCTGGCATGACCCTCAGGTCTCTTGTCCATCCTTTCTTGGTGTTGAGGACACTCGTATGACCGGTGTCCCTCTTCTCCACACTTGGAAACAGGTTCCACGGAATACCCCTCTTCCATACCCACGTCCGGGTCTACCTCTTCCTCTCTGGTAGTCATTGTTTTGATCACGCGGGCGGTAGGTATTCTCCTTTTTCTATTCCTGGGGTTTGCTTGTTTCCCCAGTCTTCTTCTGGTCTCGGTAATTTCCTCCATCGGTTCTTCCACCATGATCCCTTCCTCTCTGGTTGCCTTCGAATCTTCTGTTCAGTTTCTCTTCTACCTTCAAGGCCAACTGGTATGCATCTTCTATGGTGGCTATTCTGATCAAGCTGAGTTCTTCCTGAATGTTCATTCTCAACCCATTGATGTATCTGGCTACTTTCTCCTTATTAGCCCCTGAATGGCCAGTTCTGATGGAGATCTTGTAGAATTCTTCTATGTATTCTTGGACAGACTTGCACGACTGTCTCAAACTTTGCATCCTCCTCAATAGATCCAACTCGTAATCTACGGGAATAAACTGTCTCTTTAGTTTCTCCACCATTCGGTCCCATCTGGTTATCTTTTCTTTTCCATTTTTATTTCTTTCGAGTTGTACTCCTTTCCACCATAAGCTAGCATGGCCTTTCAATTTTGCTTTTGCAAATTTTATCCGGTCTGGATCTGCAACCTCCTCATACTCAAAGTATTCCTCCATATCGTTGATCCAATCAATCAACTCTTCTGGGTTGAGATTCCCAGAATACGTAGAGACATCAAACTTCGGCCTCTTCCCGGCCTGAGATAGGGCTTTAAGCAATCTAGCTTCAGAAGGATCCAATGTTTCTTCATCATCTGATGGGTCATCAGTTACCCAGGCTTCATCGTCACTATTGTCTTCTCCTTTTGGCTCGACCCCTCTTCGCAACTCCTCTTGCAGGGCTTGCACTTGCCTCTGCAATGCTCTGAAATCTTCGTCCGACACCATATTTTTCCCATGACCATGGTTCTTTCTTGGAGGCATTCTGCTCACTACTCTCACAAAGCTCTTCCACAGATCCTGGTGCAAGCTGCCTCACGTTCGGTGCTCTGCTTACACGCTCAGAATCTTCTAGCTCTGATACCACTTGATAGAGAGCCAAAATTACAGAGAAGAAAAATAGTTTTTATTTTATTCAAATGCAGCAGAGAATTACTATTACAACAGAGTATTACAGTCACAGCAGAATATTACATAAGTCGTAGAAGAGTTGCACCTTTACAGAATTTCTCAATTCTGGAAATAAAAAAAATTATCGTTCTAGCCATCCCCTGTGCATGCCTTTGCTCTCCTTTTTAAAGGTTCTTAGGTGATGCTCCATTTCCAGCTGGTGGCCCTTCGTTTCCTCTTCCAGAACCTTTCGTTTTGCCTCCCCGTGTCGCTTCGTCATCCAGATATTCGACACGTCTCCCTTTTCGACTCTTCGTCTTCGGCTCGTCTTTCGACATGAAAATATGACATGTCACGATATCGTGACATTTTGGCTTCCCTGCGCTCCTTCTCCCTTTCGGTCATGATATCGTGACATTTTCTCTTCATCTCTGCCTTCCTCGCCTTCGGGTCACGATATCGCGACATGTCGCGATATCGCGACATTTTCTCTTCACCACTACCTTTCTTACCTTCGGGTCGCGATATCATGACATGTCACGATATCGTGACATTTGCCTTCGGATGCCCACGCTTATCTGCTCTGGTCACGATTTCATGACAGTCACGATTTCGTGACATGTCGCGAAATCGTGACATTCTTATTGGTGTCTTCCCCCTGCTGCCTCCTTGTCGTGATTTCGTGACATGTCACGAAATCGTGACATTTCCAACGACGTCTTCTCTCGGCTGCCTTTTGTCATGATCTCACGATAGTCGTGATTTCGTGACATGTCACGAAATCGCGACATTTCCAATAGTGTCCCCTCTCGCTGCTCTTTTGTCGCGATTTCGTGACAGTCGTGATTTCGTGACATGTCACGAAATCGTGACATTTCCAACAGTGTCCCCTCTCGCTGCTCTTTTGTCGTGATTTCATGACATGTCACGAAATCGTGACATTCCCATAAGCGTCTTCCCTTAGCTGCTCTCCATTGTGTTTTGTGACATGTCGTTCGTGACCTTTTTCAATGGCATTTCTTTCTCCTGCTGACTGTCGCGATTTTGCGACGTCGCGAAATCGTGACTTTTTCAAAGGCATTTTCTCTCTCCTACTGACTGTCGCGATTTCACGACATGTCACGAAATCGTGACAGTTTTTGCTCTGCACTTTCTCTCCCCCCTTCTTGAGTGGCGAAAACTTAGAAAATTTTTTGTTGATGCAAGATTGCGCTGCTGCCACCGGATGCTCCTGGCATCAATGGGAGATACCAATCACAATATGCAAAAATAAATAAAGTAGATTTGTGAGATGACTAAAATATGCTATAAATAGAAATGGAAAAATATTACAATAATATCTATGGAGGAAATGGACACTCCATACTATATGCTACTGCTCCATGAAAGAGATTTGAGCTTATAGCTCACACACACACTATCCTATTGCCTATCTACCATACACTAACTATGATTCTTTGACTTCAATATCTATGGCCATTAAATAGGAAGATAAGTTCCATGGCCAACACTCTATCTAGTTGTAAAAATGGACACCTTGCACATTACAACTTGCACTTTGACACTTGTGCATTTATTACATTGCATGAAGTAACTAGATAAATTCCCCCTAAATTAACTTAATTTCCTAAGTATGTACCAAGGAAGGTACATTTACATGATCCAAATAATGTAATATGCTCTATTTCTAACAATTCTTACTGGTTGAACCTCTATAGCCTCTAGGTTTGCCATATATAAATTAGAGAATTCCTACACATTCTCTGGATTAGTAACATACTTTTTAAGCAAATAAATATGAAAGGTACTATGAATCTTGGACAGATTGGGTGGTAAGGCAAGTCGGTATGCCATAAGACTAATCTTCTCTATGATTTTGAAGGGAATGCCAAAATGAGGATCTATATTTGTGGACTTAATTACGCTCTTCTTAGGATCTACCCTTGGAAACACTCTATCACACACAACAAACTCTTTTGGTGATCTCTAAGATCAGCATAACTTTTTTGACGGTATGTAGTTTCGTTCAACCTCTCTGATCACCTTCAACTATTACTCCATTTCTTTGACCATATATGAGCCAAGCACAATTTGGTCTTCTAGATTATCCCATGTCAATGGTATCCTACACTTTTTTCCATACAAAGATTCAAATGGAGCCATACTTATGGTTGAATGGTGTCCGTTATTGTAGAAAAATTCTACCAAATACAAGTAATCCTCCCAACAGGTTTTTTGATCCACATAGTACATGTAAAGCATGTCTTCTAGCACTTTTCAATTTGCCTATCAATATCTGGATGGAAGTAGAACTGATATTCAATCTAGTACCAATAACATGATGTAAGGATTACCAAAAATTAGATATAAATTTTGGGTCCCTATTTGATATGATTACCTCTAGAACACCATGAAGCCTAAATATTTCCTTGGTAAATATATTAGCCACAATCACAATGTCATCCTTGATATTATTGGGTATAAAGTGTGTAACGTTGGTTAGTCCATCGACCACTACTAGGAATATATAATGCTAAAACTTGTTCTTAGGCAACCCTACAATGAAATCCATCGAAATAACTTGCCATTTTTGTAAAGGTGCATCATGCACATACAAAAATTCAACAAGATGTCTATGATATGCTATTAAATTTAGGTACTCAAGGCATTGAGTGATAAATTTGGTTATGTCTCTCTTCATTCATGGCCATAATAATATCTTTTTAATATTCTCCCTCATCTTTGATCCTCATGGATGAGCAAAATATGGAGATCTGTGAGCTTAAATCATAATAATCCTTCTCAAATTTCTAGTCTCAGGATTACTACTCGATTCTTAAAACATAAGAAACCATACTTGATGTCAAAGTCCTTGTTTTCATCGGGTTTCTTTTCCATACTTTCAAATATTTGGTTGTAGTATGCATCATGATTTTGTATTTCCTTGACTTGTTCCATCAAGTCAACATGGATACAAGACAAAAATACTATATGTCTTCTCCTACTCAATGCATCAATGACTTTATTCTCTTTTCCTTTTATATATTTGATGCCAAAATCATATTCTTCGAGAAATTCCATCCACCTTCTCTACCTAGCATTGAGTAAAGGTTGAGTGAATATATATTGTAGACTCTGATGATCCATCTTTAGCTCAAAATATCTCTTGACTAGATAATATCACCAATTCTTGAGAGAAAATGCTACAACTACCAACTCCAAATCATGGGTTGCATAATTAACCTCATGTATTTTTAGTTTCCTAGATCCATAGGCTACCACTACTTCCTGAGAGAGCACTCCTCCAAAACCTTCTAGTGATGCATCTAAACAAACAGAGAAACTTCCTTGAGGATCAAGTACTTTTAGTATAGGAGGCATGGTAAGCTTTTGTTTAAGCAAGTCAAAAGTTGCCTCACATTTATTTGTCCACCTGAAGATTAGTTATTGGTGAGGTGATCTTGGCATAATCCTTCACATAACTCCTATAGTACCTAGTTAAGCCCATAAAACTTTGAACTTATATCACATTTGTAGGTGGCAACCAATTCAAAATGGCTTCAATTTTCTTAGGATCTACTACGATCCCTTCAGTCAAAATTATGTGTCCTAAGTATTGTACTTTTGACACATAAAATTCACACTTTGATAAGTTCCCATACAACTGATTTTTTCTTAATATTTCTAGCATAATTCAGAGATGCTCATCATGCTCTATCTTATTTATGGAATATATCAAAATATCATCCAAAAATACCAGTACAAATCTATCCAAGTACTTCTTGAAGATACTATTCATCAAATTCATAAATATCGCTGGAGCATTTGTTAACCCAAAAGGCAATAAAACAAACTCATAATGCCCATAATGAGTTTTAAAGGTTATATTATGTGTATCCTACTTACATATCTTCAATTGGTGGTATCCTGACTTCAAATCAATCTTTGTAAATATTGTTGCATCTTTGAGTTGATCAAAAAGATCTTCGATTCTAGGTAAAGGATATATGTTCTTGACGGTTGCCTTGTTTAACATTCTATAATCTATACATAATCTCAAGGAACCATCCTTTTTATTTAAAAATAATATTGGTGCACCCCAAGGTGATACACTTGATTTGATCAACCCTTTCTCTAATGACCATTGCAATTGTTGTTGGCAATTTTGGGTACCTTGGGTACATTGCCTTTGCTCAAGTGTATAGGTTGTCATTGATGTCAAGAAGCTCTTGAAGGAATTTGATTTAATGTCAAATAATTTGCAGACATGGACAGTGAGTTTCCAAGAAGTTTATTCAGAGCATGGACAGTGAGTTTCCAAGAAGATCATAGTAGCCCATTTGCAAAAGATCAAAGAAAAAGACAAGTAAGAAAAAGTATGCAGCAGGCAAGAAAAACAGTCGTGATTTCGCGACATATTAGAGGAGAGAGAAAGTGTTGGCAAAACTGTCATGATTTCGTGACATGTTAGAAGAGAGAGAAGAAGCTGGCAAAACTGTCACGATTTCGTGACATGTTGGAAGAGAGAGAAGAAGCAGGAAAAACTGTCACGATTTCGTGACATGTTGGCAGAGAAAAAGGCAAGTGGAAAAACTGTCGCGATTTCGCGACATGTTGGCAGAGAAGGAGAGCAAGGTGGAAAGTGTCGCGATTTTGTGACATGTCGCATTTTCGCGACTCGAAAAGTGCAGGAAGGCAAAGAAGGAAAAGTGTCACGATTTCATGACATATTGCAAGGAAAGTTGTACGGACGAAAAAGTGTCACGATTTCGTGACATAATGCAGAAGAGAGAGTCCGCAGTGTGAACTGTCACGATTTTACGACAAGTTCAAAGAGAGAGAAAGTAACACGAAAAGTGTCATGATTTCACGACATGCTAAAAAGTTTAGAGTGAGAGCTATCACGATTTTGCGACATGCTATAGAGGTCGAAGTGAGAACCGTCGTGATTTCGTGACATGCAGCAAAGGAAAGGTTTTGAAGTGAGAACTGTCGTGATTTTACGACAGGTTGTGGAGAAAGCGTACGGATGCAGAAAGTGTCACGATTTTACGATAGGTAGCAAAGAAAGCATTTGGAAGCTGAAAGCGTCATGATTTCATGAAAGGATGAAAGAAAAGCATACGGATGCAGAAAGTGTCACGATTTCGTGACAAAAAAAAGAAAGTGTCATGATTTCACGACAGAAATAGTAAGCAGGGTTTCAACAATAGAAGTGTCACGATTTCGTGACAAAAACTGAAAGCATGTCTTCCATAGGTGAAGTGTCATGATTTCGTGACAAAAGCAGAGAGGAAGGCTATGAAGACAAAAGTGTCATGATTTCATGATAGAAGTGAAGACGAAGTCTACAGAGGCAGAAGTGTCACGATTTCATGACAAAAGTAGAAAGGTGGTCGACGAAGGGAGAAGTGTCACGATTTCGCGACATAAGCAAAGTTGTTGCTGACAGAGACAGAAGTGTCACAATATTACGACAAGAGCTAAGTTGAAGTTGACAAAGGCTATAGTGTCACGATATCGCGACAAAATGCAAAAAGAAAAGCACAAGGCAACGAAAGTGTCGCGATTTCGCGACATGTTCCATTTTCGCTAGTGCAAGCAGAGCAAAGTGCAAGGAAGCGAAAGTGTCATGATTTCGTGACATGTTCTGCTTTCGCGGGTGCAAGCCGAGAAGGGGTTAAGAAAGCGAAAAGTGTCGTGATATTGCGACATGTTGTATTTTCATGGCAGAAGCTCAGAAGGGTTACAGAGGTAGTGAAGCCGATAGAGTCAAATTTTAGCCAACGAAGATTAGGGCTTGCAACCGACGGAGATTAGGGTTTGCATTTGCATAACAGCCGACTAAGATCAAAGTTTTTATTCATGAAAACTTTATTATAAAAGGAGGGCTGTTTGGAGAGTTGAGGTTGATCGAATGCGTGGTTGAAGTGCGACACTCGCACAAATAGTGCGAAGAGAAGAAGTTCGATCGGCGAGAGCAGAGTGCAAAATTCGATAGCAGTGTACAGAGTGCATTTTGTCGAATCGTCTAAGTGAGAGATATCGCAAGGAATCAGAGTGCATGAAGATGGTGCTGCTATGTTTGCGTAGAGAGAGCAGAGGGCGTAGAGCACAATAGGCAAAGATGAATGAGGACATTTGTGCTAGACCGAAGGACTGTGTTTAGCGCAAATTTGAGGACCAACTTTGGAGGTGATAAGAGTTGAGAACAGAGGTCTCCAGCCAGAGCAGGGAGGACAGGTGTCTTCTATGGATAAAGTTCCATTTGCTAAGGGCAGCGGAGGTAGAGGTTTTCTAGAGGATCACCAACCAGAGCAGAGCTAGGGGATTGGTGTCTCCTGTGGGTTGGTGCCCACAAACTCGAGGTTAGGGGATTGGTGTCTCCTTTGGGTTGGTGCCCATAAACATTGTAATCGGGAAAGGTATTCCCAGAAGTTGGATTGATAAAATTTAGTGAAAGATTTTATCCATGGAGTAGCCCACTTTGGGTGAACCACGTAAATTGTTGTGTCTCTATTGTGGATGGTGTTTTGTGCATTGTTTTGATTATTGCTATTGATACTGCTATCTATACACTGCATAATATTGAATTGAAAGTTGAATTGAAGGAAAAAGTAAAAAGTGGTCTTATACTATTCACCCCCCCCTCTCAGTATAAGCTTGTGTTCTTCAATTGGTATCAGAGCGGGTGCCTTCGAAAAGTTTAACAGCTTGAAGGAAAATCTAGTAAAGAACACAATGGATTATTCAAGTGGCAATGCAGCACCTATTCTTGATGGATCAGATTTTGGTCTTTGGAGTGCAAGGATGAAGGTTCATCTAATGGCACTTGGTAATGAGGTATGGGAAGTAATTGAAGATGAGTACATTATTCCTGTACATGGTCCTTTTACTAAAGAAGAAATGCTCCTACATCACAACAATTCAAAAGCAATGAATGCAATCCTGAAAGGCTTATAGAAAGCAGATCTCACCAAAGTGATTCACTGCAAGACAACTAGTGAAATGTGGAAACAGTTGAAGGTGGTTCATACAGGTGATACAAATGTCGAAAGGCCAAGTTGAGACATTTCAAAGGTATGTTTGAACAACTCAAGATGAATGATGATGAAAATATTAGTGACTACATGCTTCGTATGGATGAGGTTGTTAACTCCATGAAAGACTTAGGTCTTGAGCTTGCTGAAAATGATGTTTGTGATAAGATTTTAAGATCTCTTCCTAATAGATTTAGTGAAAATATTTCTGCTATTGAGGAAGCTAAATATTTGGATAAATTGAAAAAGGATGAGCTCCATAGTATACTTGAAACATTTGAGTTGAGAACTCAAGTGAAGGTTGATGTCAAGAAAGAGGCAGCTTTCAAGGCTACCAAGAAATCCAAGGGTAAACAACTTCAAGAGAGTGATGAGTCTTCTAGTGATGAAGAGGCATATTACAAGCAAGAAAGGCAAGTTCTCTAGAAAGCACAAAAGCATGAAAAATATAAGATGTTTCAATTGTGGAAAGTTTGGTCATTATGCTACTGACTGTACTATTTCCAAGAACGAAAGTGATGAAGATAAACAGGATTCTAAGAGCAAGGATTCTGAAAAGCACAAGCATCACAAGAAGAACAAAGATGAGCACAACAATCATGGAAAGAGGTATTCTCACAAGCACAAGAAGAGTTTCTACCTAGACAAAGCAAGTAAGTGTTCTAGTAGTGATAGTGAAAGTTCTTCAAGTGATAGTGAAAATGAGATGTTGTTCATATCGAGAAAAGAGGAAGAACCGAAACATAGATTCATTATCATGAAATGTCTTAGATGTGGAAATTTTGGTCACCTTGAGGATGATTGCACAAATAATGAATTGGTTTCTAGTATGTATGAGGATGCTTTAGAAAACTATAAGGAAGATGCATGTATGGTTTTTGAAAAGGGTAGCACCTCTAGTGATAAGAAATCTGAAAAAGGCTTTGATGATTCAGAAAGCAAACAAATAAAGGATCTTGAAAGTGAACTTATTAATGCTCTTAGTGCTTTGAAAAAGGAAAGAAAGAAGAATGCTAGACTCAAGGATAAGTTAGATGAATGTTGTATGGAGAGAGATGATCTTATAGAAAGTCTTGACTTCTCTATGGCTAAGACACAAGAACTCAAGGATGAGCTAGAGTCTAAGGTTCTTGAGTATAGTGAGTTAGAACAGAAAATGGCTTCTTTGAAAGAGGAAACTAAAGAGTACAAGGATAAGCTTTACAGGTTTCAAGATAGCTCCAAAAAGGTTAAGTCACTCATCAAAGGTCAAAGAAAGACATCAGATAAAACAGGCCTTGGTTTTGTTAAGCCGCACAAAGAACAAGTTGGAGAATCTAGTAAGAGACTCCAAAAGGAAGAGAGTTCTGATGAGGAGAGTATTTCAGAGAAAGAGTCCGTGAGTGATAGATGCGCAGAAATAGAAAACAGAATTTAGAATAAGAAGAAGTTTTCGGGACCCAAGAGGTCAAATAAAAGAAAATTTCATGACAGATGTTTTGCGTGTCACAGGTTTGGTCACACGGCTGCACATTGCATGGCTCAAATGAAGAAGGTAAACAACAATTTTAGAAGTGCTAGTTTCTTTCAAGGGTATTGTTACTCTTGTCAACAGTTTGGGCACAAGGCAGTTTATTGCAAGACAAATAACAGGAACAGGTTTGGTCAGAACTGGTGGATTCAAAGAACAGGTATGCCTAAAAGAAATAACATTGTTACTTGTTATAAGTGCAACAATGCAGGTCACATAGCTAGACAGTGTAGAGCTGAACTTCCAAGGTACAAAAATAGGAACAGTGGTATGAACAGGTCCAAGGATCAAGGCATGGATAAGAACAAGAATGATAACAGGGACAGGAACAGTGATAGGAACAGGAACAAGAATACGGACAAAGAATTCAAGAGAAGGCCCAACAAGGAAGTTTTAGACGCTGATGATGATCAGTGCCTAATGGGAGTTTTACTCCCACCCCTATTTTAATCACCTCATCAGGAGGTGGGGGAGGGACTAAGCTAAGAGGCTCATTCTTAGTCCCGAGCCCCAAAGGTGACCCTTTGCCATTGATGACAAAGGGGGAGAGATATGAGTAAGGGGGAGAGCTTCAAGTGAAGAGGAAAGCTTCAAGTCAGGGGGAGCAAAACTTCAAAGGCAGATTCTCAGTTGTTAGCACAATTGGTTTCAGTTTTGGCTCTTGAGATGTGTTTTCATAAAGGTTTGCCATCAATGACAAAGGGGGAGATTGTTGGCAATTTTGGGTACCTTGGGTACATTGCCTTTGCTCAAGTGTATAGGTTGTCATTGATGTCAAGAAGCTCTTGAAGGAATTTGATTTAATGTCAAATAATTTGTAGGCATGGACAGTGAGTTTCCAAGAAATTTATTCAGAGCATGGACAGTGAGTTTCCAAGAAGATCATAGTAGCCCATTTGCAAAAGATCAAAGAAAAAGACAAGTAAGAAAAAGTATGCAGCAGGCAAGAAAAAATGTCGTGATTTCGCGACATGTTAGAGGAGAGAGAAAGTGCTGGCAAAACTGTCGCGATTTCGCGACATGTTAGAAGAGAGAGAAGAAGCTGGCAAAACTGTCATGATTTCGTGACATGTTGGAAGAGAGAGAAGAAGCTGGAAAAACTGTCACGATTTCGCGACATGTTGGCAGAGAAAAAGGCAAGTGGAAAAACTGTCATGATTTCGCGACATGTTGGCAGAGAAGGAGAGCAAGGTGGAAAGTGTCGCGATTTCGCGACATGTCACATTTTCGTGACTCGAAATGTGCAGGAAGGCAAAGAAGGAAAAGTGTCACGATTTCACGACATATTGCAAGGAAAGTTGTACGGATGAAAAATTGTCACGATTTCGTGACATAATGCAGAAGAGAGAGTCCGCAGTGTGAATTGTCACGATTTCGTGACAAGTTCAAAGAGAGAGAAAGTAACACGAAAAGTGTCACGATTTCGTGACATGCTGAAAAGTTCGGAGTGAGAGCTATCGCGATTTTGTGACATGCTACAGAGGTCGAAGTGAGAACCGTCACGATTTCATGACATGCAGCAAAGGAAAGGTTTTGAAGTGAGAACTGTCACGATTTCATGATAGGTTGTGGAGAAAGTGTACGGATGCAGAAAGTGTCACGATTTCACGACAGGCAGCAAAGAAAGCATTCGAAAAGCTGAAAGCATCGCGATTTCGCGATAGGATGAAAGAAAAGCGTACGGATGCAGAAAGTGTCATGATTTTGTGACAGGAGAAAAGAAAGCAGACGAAAGCAGAAGTGTCACGATTTCATGACAAAAATAGTAAGCAGGGTTTCAACAGCAGAAGTGTCATGATTTCGCGATAGAAACTGAAAGCATGTCTTCCATAGGTGAAGTGTCATGATTTCGTGACAAAAGCAGAGAGGAAGGCTATGAAGACAAAAGTGTCATGATTTCACGATAGAAGTGAAGATGAAGTCTGCAGAGACAGAAGTGTCGTGATTTCGCGACAAAAGCAGAAAGGTGGTCGACGAAGGGAGAAGTGTCACGATTTCACGACATAAGCAAAGTTGTTGCTGATAGAGACAGAAGTGTCGCAATATCGTGACAAGAGCTAAGTTGAAGTTGACAAAAGGCTGTAGTGTCGCGATATCACGACAAAAGGTAAAATAAAGTATATGGCTACAAAGGTTTCATGATATCGCGACATGTTCCAGTTTCATGGGCGTAAGGCAGAGAAAAGCGCAAGGAAGCGAAAGTGTCACGATTTTGTGACATGTTATGCTTTCACGGGTGCAAGCCGAGAAGGGGTTAAGAAAGCGAAAAGTGTCACGATATCGTGACATGTGTATTTTCGTGGCAGAAGCTCAGAAGGGTTATAGAGGCAGTGAAGCCGACAGAGTCAAATTTTAGCCGACGAATATTAGGGCTTGCAACCGATGGAGATTAGGGTTTGCATTTGCATAACAGCCGACTAAGATCAAAGTTTTTATTCATGAAAACTCTGTTATAAAAGGAGGGTTGTTTGAAGAGTTGAGGTTGATCAAATGGGTGGTTGAAGTGCGACGCTCATAGAAATAGTGCGAAGAGAAGAAGTTCGATCGATGAGAGAATAGTGTGAAATTCGATAGCAGTGTACAGAGTGCATTTTGTCGAATCATCTAAGTGAGAGAGATCACAAGGAATCAGAGTGCATGAAGACGGTGCTGCTGTGTTTGCACAGAGAGAGCAGAGGGCGTAGAGCGCAATAGGCAAAGATGAACGAGGACATTTGTGCTAGACCGAAGGACTATGTTTAGCGCAAATTCGAGGACCAGCTTTGGAGGTGATAGAGTTGAGAACAGAGGTCTCCAGCCAGAGCAGGGAGGACAGGTGTCTTCTGTGGATAGAGTTCCATTTTCTAAGGGCAGCAGAGGTAGAGGTTTTCTAGAGGATCACCAGCCAGAGCAGAGCTAGGGGATTGGTGTCTCCTGTGGGTTGGTGCCCATGAACTCAAGGTTAGGGGATTGGTGTCTCCTTTGGGTTGGTGCCCATAAACATTGTAATCTGGAAAGGTATTCCCAAAAGTTGGATTGATAAAATTTAGTGAAATATTTTATCCGTGGAGTAGCCCACTTTGGGTGAACCACGTAAATTGTTGTGTCTCTATTGTGGATGGTGTTTTGTGCATTGTCTTGATTTTTGCTATTGATACTGCTATCTATACACTGCATAATATTGAATTGAAAGTTGAATTGAAGGAAAAAGTAAATAGTGGTCTTATATTGTTCACCCCCCCTCTCAGTATAAGCTTGTGTTCTTCAATTGCATCTTCAACTCTTGCATTTTTATGGGATTCATTCTATAAGGAGCTCTATGGATGGATTTTGTTCGAGTTTGAAGCTAAATAGTAATGTCAAATTACCATTTAGGGGGTAATCTAAGCAAATCCTCTGGAAAAACATCCCTAAAATCTTGAATAATTGGGTGTCTCTCAAACACTTCTTCCTTATTCTCTTTATCCATTTTATTTATATTAACTATATAGACCATTCCTAATTTATTTATGGTATTCTTAAGTTTCATTGATGATAATATTTGAGGCTGAAAAGCCCCCTGAAGACCATACATCCTACACACAACACCCTTATCATTTGTGTACTCAATCCATCTATCCTAAAAATTGAATACTACCTTGTGTGCTTGCAACCAATCCATCCCTAAGATTATGTCAAAAGCATGCAACGGAGCTATATACAAGCATCCTACAATTATTCCACTAGGTAGGGCAATTTCTACCATAGGGTAACATTGGTTAATAGAGTAGATTTATCTTGAACCATACTCGACCTTCCACCCATGAGCCAAGATTCCTGGTATTTCTAAAATATATTTAGCTAAACTAGTGGAAATAAAAATATCTATAGCACATATCAATCAAGATTTTAACATTTATACCAAAAATATTACCTTTGATCACTAGTGGTGTGGCTTGACCATCAAGATTTTGGTTTCTTGTAGCTACATAAATCTTTTGTGCATGCTCCCTAGTGCGGTTTTTGGGTACATTGATTCTTTTCCCTTAGAATTAATTTATATTCTTCATGGAAAATTAAAAGAATAATACAGTCCTCTACAAAGATAACATCCTTCTTTCGGTCCTGGATGTTATTTGCACTTCTATCCCTCTTCTACTTTTCCTGTAGATGGAGGATTATCTTGTCCCTATAACTATTTGTTATTACCCTTACTATTGTTTTAGTTCTTCCCTTGGAACCTTTTTCTAAACTTCCCTTTCTTCCTGTCATTTCCTCGATCCTGTTGAGAGAAGTTATTGCTTGCTTGTTTTTCTTCCCATTTTATAAAACTTGCACTTTTTATCTTTCTTAGTGCCTCTTTACCCTCTTCATATAATATTTCATAAATCAAATTAAGGTTTGATACATGTTTCAAATTTCCTGGTTAAATCATAGGCTTTCTACAAAGTTTTGGGTTCCCGTATATCCACTTCCTATTCTAGGATCCACTCCCAGAATAAACTTATGGACCTTTATTTTATTGTTATAAGTAGGCACATACATCATTAATTTGGTAAATATTTGATAATACTTTTCCACTGTCATAGATCCTTGGTGAAGTCTAGTCAATTCCTCAAATTTTTAGGAATAAAAGTGTTCCATGAGGAATCTATCTTTGAAGGCTTTTACAAACTCTTCCCATTTCAAGTCAACTACTACCTCAAGACCCAGTTCATTACTATACACTTCCCACCAAGCTAACCCATCATATTGTGGATGCAATATGGCATAGGATGTTCGAGTGCCTGAGGATAAGTTTATGTTGTAATATGTTTCAATTTCTTTCAACCAAGCCTTAGCCTTGTCTCCATCTTCCTCTCCATTAAATTTAGAAGATTTCAAATGTTTCATTTCCTTGCCCAACTCGACCTCTAATATGACCCTAGCTTGTTGTGCCTCGGTAAGAGGTTCATTTGGCTAACTCACTCTAGGGTTACCTACCTATGTTTCTCGACTCAACATAACATCCAACAACTATTTTTGGGTTTCTACCTGTTCCCAAAGTAGATCCACTATCTCAGTAAGATTCTCATTATTAGTATTTTTCCTTTCATCACTAGGGTTTCTTGAATCCATTTCTAGATTCATATCCTCCACATTAGTCTATCATATCTGCCTTGTTGATGGGGTAGCACTTCCTCTTCTTCTCTTTGGTGGTATTATCCCTAGCCATACACAAAAGAGGCAGTATGAATTCATTAGCATTTAGTCCTTCAAATTGTTCTTCTTTCTAATAATCATCTACCCTATCATCTCAAGAAATCCAATAGATTTACTTTTAATAGGTATTCTATCGGTATGGTTCAATTCCTTGATAAAAAAATTTCTTTTACATATCAACTATTTTCTACGTAGTGAACCTATCCCACTATGAACTAGACTCGAATACCAAATGTCATCAATCCAATTTCTCTAATTCCAAACTCCTTAATTTTTTATTTTACATATACATATCCATGTTTCCCTCTTTAAGAACTAATTCTTAACAAAAGTATACCAACTCTAATATTAATATACAACACACCTATCACTACATCTTGCATAATTCTCTTAATGCAAGAGTACTAGGTGTCACACCCTATTAAGCTATTAGTCTCATTGGCCAGATGAGCTAGCTTAATTCTCTCTTCTCTATCAATCAAAATACTTGAACCAATCCCTGCCCCTCAGACAATTCTATCTGTGTGAGTGCACTTGGTGTGATGAGTGTTGTAATATCTCTCATCCATTGGAGATATAGCCTACATCCAATTCTAACTCATGGTGGTATTTCTCCTTAGATTTTTTTTTAGTGCACTCCTCTAAAGGATCTCATCCTTTAAATATTATTATCCTTATATATTCATGTTAATTATCATAAAATTTGCCTTACAAACAATCAACCGAAAGTAATAAATTTATTTCACTTAATCTATCAGAGGGAACCACAACAGTTTTTGAGACTCAATATTTGAAATCATAATCTTAATCATAAAATCACTATTTAGGTTTACAGACCAGGAACACATCTGACTTAGAATATATTCACTTATCGAATGATAAGATACAATCAATATTTTCTTAAATCCTTGATCACATGATAAAAAAATATCAATGACCTCGAGAGTTATTGAACACTATGTAGATTCTCATTGCTTGTGAACATCACTATCACATATCGATAATGAGTGTATACCTACATTCATTCCATGGATGGCATTCCATGATCCAACCGAACTCCTCGTTCACCCTCACTGCACATACATGATCTTCTCTAGGTGACTACTCCCTCGCATCTAGCCAGGTAGAAGATATCGCTCCTTTTTGGTGTATCGTAATTAACCACCAAGCAAGATTACCCCTTCATGGGGATCAAAGACAAGTCCAATCAAGTGCTAGTAGGTCATTCTGCTGGTAGTAAAATTCCAACTACCATTTTACATGGTTTCCATCCCCACATAATGTATTTAACAAAATGTACTATAGAATATAACATTCATTCCATTCCATAGAGCAGTAGCAGAATTCAAAACATCATCTATCATTCATTCTATTTTAGAGAGCAATAATAGAATGTAAATATTATCTATCATTCATTCTATTTTAGAGATCAATAATAGAATGTAACATTATCTATTATTCGTTCTATTTCAGATAGAAATGATATAATGTAAACATTATATATCATTCATTCTATTTCAAAGAGCAATAATAGAATGTAACATTATCTATCATTCATTAAATTTTATAAAGTAATAATAGAATGTAAACATTATCTATCATTATTTCTAATTCATTATAGTACTGTTAGTCAAAAAGTGACTAACTACAAAAAAACATCTGATGCACATTTTTGCATATTTTCCAAGAAGACCGAAGTGGCCCATATGCTAAATATCAAAGAAAATGCAAAACACCACAAGGAGGAAAAAGTGTCACGATATTGCGACATGTTGCATTTTCACAGTTCAAAGCGAAGAGAAAGAGCAATGGGGAAAAAGTGTCACGATATCGCGACATGTTGCATTATCGTGTTCCAAAGCAAAGAAAAGGAGCAAGGGAAAAAAAGTGTCGCAATATCGCGACATGTTGCTTTGTCGCTGCCAAAAGAAAAAAAGTGTCGCGATATCGCGACATGTTGCATTTTTGCGACTAAGAGCAGCAAAAGGGAGCAAGAGGCAAAAGTGTCGAGATATCGCGACATGTTGTATTTTCACGGCTAAGAGCAGCAAAAGGGAGCAAGAGGCAAAAGTGTCGCGATATCGTGACATGTTTCATTTTCGCGGCTAAGAGCAAAAAAAAGGAGCAAGGAGAAAAAGTGTCGTGATATCGCGACATGTTTCATTTTCATGGCTAAGAGCAACAAAAAGGAGCAAGGAGAAAAAGTGTCGCGATATCGTGACATGTTTCATTTTCACGGATAAGAGCAGCAAAATGGAGCAAGGAGGCAAAAGTGTCACGATATCGTGACATGTTTCATTTTCGCGGCTAAGAGCAGCAAAAGGTAGCAAGAGGCAAAAGTGTCGCGATATCGCGACATGTATTTTTGCGGCTAAGAGCAGCAAAAGGGAGCAAGAGGCAAAAGTGTCACGATATTGCGACATGTTGTATTTTCGTGGCTAAGAGCAGCAAAAGGGAGCAAGAGGAAAAAGTGTCGCGATATCGCGACATGTTTCATTTTCGCGGCTAAGAGCAACAAAAAGGAGCAAGGAGAAAAAGTGTCGCGATATCGCGACATGTTTCATTTTCGCGACTAAGAGCAACAAAAGTGTCGTGATATCGCGACATGTTGCATTTTCACAGCTAAGAGCAGCAAAAGGGAGCAAGAGGCAAAAGTGTCGCGATATCGCGACATGTTTCATTTTCGCGGCTAAGAGCAACAAAAAGGAGCAAGGAGAAAAAGTGTTGCGATATCACGACATGTTTCATTTTCACGGCCAAGAGCAGCAAAAGGTAGCAAGAGGCAAAAGTGTCGTGATATCGCGACATGTTTCATTTTCATGGCTAAGAGCAGCAAAAGGGAGCAAGAGGCAAAAGTATCGCGATATCGTGACATGTATTTTTGCGGCTAAGAGCAACAAAAGGGAGCAAGAGGCAAAAGTGTCACGATATCGCGACATGTTTCATTTTCGTGGCTAAGAGCAACAAAAAGGAGCAAGGAGGAAAAAGTGTCATGATATCGCGACATGTTTCATTTTCATGGCTAAAGAGAAGAGAAAGTGAGCAAGAGGAAAAACTGTCACGATATCACGACATGTTGCTTTTGTCCAAAGTAAAGAGAATAGCCAAAAGGGAAAAAGAGTCGCGATATCGCGACATGTTGCTTTGTCGCGGCCAAAGGAGAAAAAGTGTCGCGATATCACGACATGTTTCATTTTCACGGTTCAAAGCGAAGAGAAAGAGCAATGGGGAAAAAGTGTCACGATATCGTGACATGTTGTATTTTCATGACAAAAGAGAAGAAAAGGCACAAGGAGGCAAAAGTGTCGCGATATCGTGACATGTCACATTTTCACGGCTGGAAGCTACAGTAGAGCAAAGCAAGAGACGAATGCCATGATTTTGCGACATGTCGCATTCTCATAGCTGGAAGCTGCAGTAAAGCAAAGCAAGAAAAGAATGTCACGATTTCATGACATGTTTCATTTTTGTGGTTGGAAGCAGTAGAAGACCAAAGCAAGGAAAGAAGGTTGAGATTTCACGACATGTCTCATTTTCACGGCGGGAGGCAGCAAAAGAGCAAAGTAAGAGACGAATGTCACGATTTCGTGACATGTCTCATTTTCACGGTGGGAGGCAGCAAAAGAGCAAAGTAAGAGACGAATGTCACGATTTCGTGACATGTCTCATTTTCATGGTTGGAGGCGATAGAAGAGCAAAGCAAGGAAAGAATGTCGCGATTTTGCGACACGCCAGCTGTAAAGGAATAAAGTATATTTTTGGCAATTGGGGACAAGCACTGACATCAGGTGCCAATTTCTGAAGAATGGTCTATTTATTATAACCTGGCAGGTCCGCTGGATGATTGCGTAGCTCACCAAAAACAGGGCAATCTATCCAATCTACGGGAAATCCATTGTGTATTATTAGAAACTGCAGATTATTGCTTGTAAAATAAGTAAGATGTACTTAGGAAAAGATACTCTTTTAGGGTATATATAGGGGTGAGCGACTCCAAAAAAGGGTCGGCTCTTGGACATTTACAAGACTGTGTGTATGTACTTAGAATACAAGCAATAAAATCACATCTCCCATTGGCTTCTAGTTCATATCATGCAAGTGTATGTATTAATGTTCTTTATTTCTGCTCACAATATTGAATTGTAAATTGAGTCTGTTCTTGTATCTGAACTTTCACAATACATAAATCATATTGCTGGAATAAGAATCTAATATATACGCATGCTAAACGAAATATAAGAAATCATATATGGAATTATATAATTTCTGCATTGGAATGTGTTTTTAAATGCTTTGGATAGAAGTAAGTAAATCTATCTTTGATGTTGTCTAACCTACACCATATAAAATTTCTAGCTTAGGCTATATTTCCCTTATCTCTTGTTTCCCCTTTTCTCTAAAAAACTTCAAAGGAACCAGCCTTCTCTGGAGACTAGATAGATGATCTCAAGCAAGATTTGTCTATTCAATGTTGGCAAAGTCTAAGGTGCAACACTATTAACCGAAGGCAGATTTTGTTCCAATAGTTTTTGGCACGCTCGGTGGGACCAGAAATCCCATAGTATTGTATAAGTTTTGGTGTTTTACCTTCAAAGCCTTTTGTTTGCAAAATCTCAAGAAAAATCACCTGGTGACTCCGTTACATTTAGACCATAAAAAAAAGACCTTGTCAAGAAACCTTTTGGTTGTATATCCATATGATAACCAGATCTCGAGCTAGAAACTCTGAAGAACCTATCAAGTTTTTTGAACTACATCTCGGAAGCCTAAAAGCACACCCTGTGCTAGCCGCAATATCAAATCCGCTTGACACCATTAGCACCTCTTTAACACCCATTGTAGGAGCATCTAAAAGCAATCCTATAGCAGTTGTAACTCCTTTAGCAATCATGGCAGTCGCCCCTACCCCAACGCATCTTGTATGGAATCAAACTGGCCCTTTGAACTTGGGAACACACCACCAAATTCCACAAGCTGCACTAAAAGCATTGTCGACCTTCGACGAAATAGGAAAAATAGTAGATGAGCACTATTTGGATGTATCAGAGCTAGCATCTGTTTACAACATCATTGAGGAATATGTAATGGTCATATTGTTGATTATATCTTTGAAAGGAAAGATGCTCTATTGGTATAGAGTGCTTCCCGCTAGATCCATTACTTCTTGGGTAGTACTGGCCGGCCGTCTGGTCGATGAATTTAATATACATGCGGATCCTTTCACATTACCGAATCAATTCACTATCATTGAAAGGCATCCACAAGAAGAAATCCAAGATTTCAACATTAGATTTACCAGAACTCGTGATAGAGTCTCGTAAGGCCTAAATCCCATAGAATAACAAGTTATATGCTATTATTTAAGGGCTTTTAATTCAGATATCAGTATGATAATAAGGCAATCTCGTGTAACCACTTTTCCTGGGATCTATGTAGAGGCAGCAAGGGGTGAAGATGATCTCATCGCTACAAAAAGATATCCATCAAAAAATCTATTGCCTATTTTACCAGAGCTTTCCCAAGCATCAATTTCTAAACTGCTTGTACTCCCATCAACGTAGGCCCTCCCAGCTATAGTTGCACCTCCTGCATTTCATGTATTACCAGCTATACCCCTTGCATCAGCTCCCCCCAATGATCAATACACAACCATAATTGATACAATGAAGGCATTGTTGAAAGAAATGGCGTCCATGAAAAAGAGAGAGGCTGAAAGGAGTTTTCCACCAAGGAAGTTCCCTCAGGTAACAGGAGATGCAGCACAATCAAGCAATAGGGGACAAGAAATACCGAGCACGGTATATACAAATGAGACAGTGGAGGTCGAGGAGCCTCCCACTGATTCTAAATTTTGGTGTACTACATGTAACGATCCACATGGGGAAAGTTCATGTATGATACACCAGCATTATGTACAAAGTATAGCAGTTGAAAAGAGTAAAGAAAAAATGAAAGGCCGTGTAAATATAATTAGAGAGGAGGACCACAACTTCATGATGCCTACAGTAGAACAGGTTTCAGTTTTGACAAGATCAGGTAAGGAACCACTACAAGTAGACCTTAAAGAGCTTTAGCCATTGAAAGAAAATATCAGTTTCTAGCCAAAATTCAAGGGCAAGAAACACACAAAGAATTTATTCCTCGAGGGGAAAATGAAACCCAAGAACAAGGCTAGGGAAAGGTTGAGATTCCCCTCACTGAAAAAAAGGCAAAGAACTGAAGCTACCCAGGGATACAAAAATAAATATGAAACTTTTTCCAAAGAAAGAGAAAGAATAGTTGATTCACCTACATTCAATATAGTAGAGGAAATGAAAAAGACTCCTTCTAAGGCAAGTATGTATGATGCTCTTCAAATCCCAAGTCAAATCGATCTCCTACAGGAATCCCTAAGAATAGTGGAAAATGGATATGGGACTGCATCATCTTCAAAAATGGTTCTAACAAACTTGACGTCTGCCACTGGTAAGAACAGGCCACCACCCTTCTATTTGTCCCTTCAAATGGAAGGATGGGTTGTCCACAACTGCATGATAGATTCGAGCACTTGCTACCAATGTGATACCCAAAGCAGTATGTGATATTATGGGAATGGAGTACACTAGGAGCAGCGCAAGCGTCCTACAGTTAGATGGTACTCCAGTAAAAACTATAGGAGTGATAAAGGATATTCCCATACGGTTACATAAAATGCCTCAGATGATAATCATACAAGAGGTAGTAGTCGTAGACTTGGAGCCCTATTTTGGTATGTGTCTATCCAGAGAGTTCACAGCAAATATGGGAGGATACTTATCCTTAGAATATTCTCATTTGGAGATACCTTTCAAAGGTAGAAGGGTCAAGATTTTTAACGAGAAACCATCTACGTTTCATGTTGAAAATATTGGTGAAACTGACCGTGTAAATATGATGACTGAAGAAACAATAGAAGAAGATCTAATGGAAGAGACATTAGAAGAGCTCCAAGATGAGGACGATTTTTCTCTACATAATTTTAATGCCATTATAGAAACATAAATAGGAAACTATTCTATTGAGAAACCAAAAAGAAAATTGATACCCTCCCTAGAAAAGGATGGTTCTGTGAATCAATTGTGGAAGCTTTTCTTTGATGGGGCTAGGTGCAAGAATGGAGCTGGTGCCGAAATAGTTTTGTTTTCTCCCACCGGAGAGGAAAAGGTTTTCTCTTACAGATTGGCTTGGAGTTGCTTCAATAACGTAGCAGAATACGAGGCCCTATGCTTAGGGTTAAGAAAGGCTGAGAAATTGAGAATCAAATAGTTACTCATCTATGGAGATTCAGAACTTATTGTGAATCAAGTCACCAAAAAAGGTATAAGTAAACGGGATTATTTGAAAGCTTACAGGAACAAAGTGTGGGATCTCTTAGAGGCCTTTGAGGCCCTAAATATAAAGTTTATCCCTAGAGAACGGAATACCCACGCAGATTTGTTAGCTTTAGTGGGAGCTATTTTTTGTCCTATAAGTAATGTTTTTCAGAAGTCTAAAACTGTTAGACTTATATACAGGCCTTCAATACCTGATACAAATATTTTCCAGCAAGTTTTTGAAAAGGATGAATAGATACTGGATTTCTTAATCCCTGAAATGAATCACTCAGCCAACCGAGATCTGCAGGATGAAGAGGAAGGGAACCAGATCAGAGAATTGCATAAAAAAGGAGCTAAGCCTTTTAGGAAAAAGCAGAAAATGAATTATATGTACAGTATAATATAAGCATATCGAAACAATATTTGTAAATAGTACCATTTTTCGACCTTAACAAAAAAAAAAAAAGATTTTCAGTCACAGCCAATCAGAAGTCGACATTTATTTTTGAATAGAGATACTAAGGTATAAAGGGAGTTTTGGCGAGGTAATGTTCACGTTTGATCTAAGTGCATTTTCCTGTGTTATTTGTCTTTCTCTGAAAGATTCTTTTTACAACTGCATTGTTGACTCCGATACCCAATGGATAAAGGCCTGGTTCAAAATTTTTGCAAGCAAAAAATCCCCTGGAAGGTGCCAAGAATGTTAGTCAAAAAGTGACTAACTATAGAAAAACATCTGATGCTCATTTTTGCATATTTTCCAAGAAGACCGAAGTGGCCCATATGCTAAATATCAAAGAAAATGCAAAACACCGCAAGGAGGAAAAAGTGTCGCGATATCGCGACATGTTGCATTTTCGCGGTTCAAAGCGAAGAGAAAGAGCAATGGGGAAAAAGTGTCACGATATCGCGACATGTTGCATTATCGCGGTCCAAAGCAAAGAAAAGAAGCAAGGGGAAAAAAGTGTCGCGATATCGCGACATGTTGCTTTGTCGCGGCCAAAAGAGAAAAAGTGTCACGATATCACGACATGTTGCATTTTCGCGGCTAAGAGCAACAAAAGGAGCAAGAGGAAAAAGTGTCACGATATCGCGACATGTTGTATTTTTGTGGCTAAGAGTAGCAAAAGGGAGCAAGAGGCAAAAGTGTCGCGATATCGCGACATGTTTCATTTTCACGGCTAAGAGCAACAAAAAGGAGCAAGGAGAAAAAGTGTCGCGATATCGCGACATGTTTCATTTTCGTGGCTAAGAGCAACAAAAAGGAGCAAGGAGGAAAAAGTGTCGCGATATCGCGACATGTTTCATTTTCGCGGCTAAGAGTAGCAAAAGGGAGCAAGGAGGCAAAAGTGTCGCAATATCGCGACATGTTTCATTTTCGCGCTAAGAGCAGCAAAAGGGAGCTAGAGGAAAAAGTGTCGCGATATCGCGACATGTTGCATTTTCACGGCTAAGAGTAGCAAAAGGGAGCAAGAGGCAAAAGTGTCGCGATATCACGACATGTTGTATTTTCATGGCTAAGAGTAGCAAAAGGGAGCAAGAGGCAAAAGTGTCGCGATATCGTGACATGTTTCATTTTCGCGGCTAAGAGCAACAAAAAGGAGCAAGGAGAAAAAGTGTCGCGATATCGCGACATGTTTCATTTTCGCGGCTAAGAGCAGCAAAAGGGAGCAAGAGGCAAAAGTGTCGCGATATCACGACATGTTGCATTTTCGTGGCTAAGAGCAGCAAAAGGGAGCAATATTAAAAGTGTCGCGATATCGCGACATGTTTCATTTTTATGGCTAAGAGCAACAAAAAGGAGCAAGGAGGAAAAAGTGTCGCGATATCGCGACATGTTTCATTTTCGTGGCTAAGAGCAGCAAAAGGGAGCAAGAGGCAAAAGTGTCGCGATATCGCGACATGTTTCATTTTCACGGCTAAGAGCAGCAAAAGGGAGTAAGAGGCAAAAGTGTCGTGATATCGCGACATGTATTTTCGTGGCTAAGAGCAGCAAAAGGGAGCAAGAGGCAAAAGTGTCGCGATATCGCGACATGTTTCATTTTCGTGGCTAAGAGCAACAAAAAGGAGCAAGGAGAAAAAGTGTCACGATATCACGACATGTCTCATTTTCGTGGCTAAGTGCAGCAAAAGGGAGCAAGAGGCAAAAATGTCGCGATATCGCGACATGTTGCTTTTTCACGCCAAAGGAGGAAAGAGTGTCGCGATATCGTGACATGTCTCATTTTCGTGGTTGGAAGCGACAGAGAAAGAGCAAGGGGAAGAATGTCGCGATTTCGTGACATGTCTCATTTTCACGACGGAAGAGAAGAAAAGGCAAAGCAAGGAAAGAATGTCGTGATTTCGTGACATGTCTCATTTTCGCGACTGGAAGCGGCAAAGGAGCAAAGGAAGAGACGAATGTCGCGATTTCACGACATGTCTCATTTTCGCGGCTGGAAGCGGCAGAAGAGCAAAGCAAGGAAAGAATGTCGTGATTTCATGACATGTCTCATTTTCGCGGCTGGAAGCGACAGAAGAGCAAAGCAAGGAAAGAATGTCGCGATTTCGCGACATGTCTCATTTTCACGGTGGGAGGCAGCAAAAGAGCAAAGGAAGAGATGAATGTCACGATTTCGTGACATGTCTCATTTTCGCGGTGGGAGGCAGCAAAAGAGCAAAGGAAGAGACGAATGTCATGATTTCATGACATGTCTCATTTTCGTGACTGGAGGCGGTAGAAGAGCAAAGCAAGGAAAGAATGTCGTGATTTCGCGACATGCCAGCTGTAAAGGAATAAAGTATATTTTTGGCAACTGGAGATGAGCACTGACATCAGGTGCTGATTTTTGAAGAATGGTCTATTGATTATAACCTGGCAGGTCCGCTGGATGATTGCTAATCTATCCAATCTATGGGAAATCCGTTGTGTATTATTAGAAACTACAGATTATTGCTTGTAAAATAAGTAAGATGTACTTAGGAAAAGATACTCTTTTAGGGTATATATAGGGGTGAGTCGACCGAAAAAGAGGTCGGCTCTTGGACGTTTACAAGACTGTGTGTACGTACTTCGAATACAAGCAATAAAATCACATCTCCCATTGGCTTCTGGTTCATATCATGCAAGTGTATGTATTAATGTTCTTTATTTCTGCTCACAATATTGAATTGTAAATTGAGTCTGTTCTTGTATCTGAACTTTCGCAATACATAAATCATATTGCTGGAATAAGAATCTAATATATACGCATGCTAAACGAAATATCAAAAATCATATATGGAATTATATAATTTCTGCATTGGAATGTGTTTTTAAATGCTTTGGATAGAAGTAAGTAAATCTGTCTTTGATGTTGTCTAACTTGCACCATATAAAAGTTCTAGCTTAGGCTATATTTCCCTTATCTCTTGTTTCCCCTTTTCTCTAAAAAACTTCAAAGGAACCAGCCTTCTCTGGAGACTAGACAGATGATCTCAAGCAAGATCTGTCTATTCAATGTTGGCAAAGTCTAAGGCGCAACACTATTAACCGAAGGCAGATTTTGTTCCAATAGTTTTTGGCATGCCCGGTGGGACCAGCAATCCCATAGTATTGTATAAGTTTTGGTGTTTTACCTTCAGAGCCTTTTGTTTGCAAAATCTCAAGAAAAATCACCTGGCGACTCCGTTGCATTTAGACCATAAAAGAAAGACCTTGTCTAGAAACCTTCTGGTTGTATAGCCATATGATAACCGGATCCCGAGCTAGAAACTCTGAAGAACCTATCGAGTTTTTTGAACTACATCTCGAAAGCCTAAAAGCACACCCTGTGCTAGCCGCAAGATCAAATCCGCCCGACACCATTAGCACCTCTTTAACACCCGTTGTAGGAGCATCTACAAGCAATCCTATAGCGGTTGTAACTCCTTTAGCAATCATGGCAACTGCCCTTGCCCCAATGCATCTTGTATGGAATCAAACTAGCCCTTTGAACTTGGGAACACACCACCAAATTCCACAAGCTGCACTAAAAGCATTGTCGACCTTCGACGAAATAGGCAAAACAACAGATGAGCACTGTTTGGATGTATCAGAGCTAGCATCTATTTACAACATCACTGAGGAAGATGTAATGGTCAGATTGTTGATTATATCTTTGAAAGGAAAGATGCTCTATTGGTACAGAGCGCTTCCCGCTAGATCCATTACTTCTTGGGCAGTACTGGTCGACCGTCTGGTCGATGAATTTAATATACATGCAGATCCTTTCACATTGCTGAATCAATTCACTATCATTGAAAGGCATCCACAAGAAGAAATCCAAGATTTCAACATCAGATTTACCAAAACTCGTGATAGAGTGCCGCAAGGCCTAAAGCCCATGGAAGAACAAGCTATATGCTATTATTTAAGGGCTTTTGATTCAGATCTCAGTATGATAATAAGGCAATCCCGTGTAACCACTTTTCTTGGGATCTATGTAGAGGCAACAAGGGGCGAAGCTGATCTCATCGCTACAAAAATATATCCATCAAAAAATCTATTGCCTATTTTACCAGAGCTTTCCCAAGCATCAATTTCTAAACTGCCTGTACTCCCATCAACGCAGGCCCTCCCAGCTATAGCTGCACCTCCTGCATTTCATGCATTACCAGCTACACCCCTTGCATCAGCTCCCCCCAATGATCAATACACAACCATAATTGATACAATGAAGGCATTGTCGAAAGAAATGGCGTCTATGAAAAAGAGAGAGGCTGAAAGGAGTTTTCCACCAAGGAAGTTCCCTCAGGTAACAGGAGATGCAACACAATCAAGCAATAGGGGACAAGAGAGACCGAGCACGGTATATACAAATGAGACAGTGGAGGCCGAGGAGCCTCCCACTGATTCTAACTTTTGGTGTACTACATGTAACGATCCACATGGGGAAAGTTCGTGTATGATACACCAGCATTATGTACAAAGTATAGCAGTTGAAAAGAGTAAAGAAAAAATGAAAGGCCATGTAAATATAATTAGAGAGGAGGACCACAACTTCATGATGCCTACAGTAGAACAGGTTTTAGTTTTGACAAGATCAGGTAAGGAACCACTACAAGTAGACCCTAAAGAGCTTCAACCATTGAATGTTTCCCCTGCTCCCAAGGAAGTTCCCAAAGAAACTCCTAAGGGAAGTCTCCCCCAGGAAAGAAAATATCAGTTTCCAGCCAAAATTCAAGGGCAAGAAACACACAAAGAATTTATTCCTCGGGGGAAAATGAAACCCAAGAATAGGCTAGGGAAAGGTTGAGATTCCCCTCGCTGACAAAAAGGCAAAGAACCGAAGCTACCCAGGGATACAAAAATAAATATGAAACTTTTGCCAAAGAAAGAGAAAGAATAGTTGATTCACCTACATTCAGTATAGTAGAGGAAATGAAAAAGACTCCTTCTAAGGCAAGTATGTATGATGCTCTTCAAATCCCAGGTCAAATCGATCTCCTACAGGAATCCCTAAGAACAGTGGAAAATGGAGATGGGACTGCATCATCTTCAAAAATGGTTCTAACGAACTTGACGTCTGCCACTGGTAAGAACAGGCCACCACCCTTCTATTTGTCCCTTCAAATGGAAGGATGGGTTGTCCACAACTGCATGATAGATTCAGGCGCTGCTACCATTGTGATACCCAAAGCAGTATGTGATATTATGGGAATGGAGTACACTAGGAGCAACGCAGGCATCCTACAGTTAGATGGTACTCCAATAAAAATTGTAGGAGTGATAAAGGATATTCCCATACGGCTGCATAAAATGCCTCAGATGATAGTCATACAAGAGGTAGTAGTCATAGACTTGGAGCCCTATTTTGGTATGTGTCTATCCAGAGAGTTCACAGCAAAGATGGGAGGATACTTATCCTTAGATTATTCTCATTTGGAGATACCTTTCAAAGGTAGAAGGGTCAAGATTTTTAACGAGAAACCATCTACGTTTCATGTTGAAAATATTGGTGAAACTGACCGTGTAAATATGATGACTGAAGAAACAATAGAAGAAGATCTAATGGAAGAGACATTAGAAGAGCTCCAAGTTGAGGATGATTTTTCTCTACAGAATTTTAATGCCATGATAGAAACAGAAATAGGAAACTATTCTATTGAGAAACCAAAAAGAAAATTGATACCCTCCCTAGAAAAGGATGGTTCTGTGAATCAATTGTGGAAGCTTTTCTTTGATGGGGCTAGGTGCAAGAATGGAGCTGGTGCCGGAATAGTTTTGTTTTCTCCCACCGGAGAGGAAAAGGTTTTCTCTTACAGATTGGCTTGGAGTTGCTTCAATAACGCAGCAGAATACGAGGCCCTGTGCTTAGGGTTAAGAAAGGTCGAGAAATTGAGAATCAAAAAGTTACTCATCTATGGAGATTCAGAACTTATTGTGAATCAAGTCACCAAAAAAGGTATAAGTAAACAGGATTATTTGAAAGCTTACAAGAACAAAGTGTGGGATCTCTTAGAGGCCTTTGAGGCCCTAAATATAAAGTTTATCCCTAGAGAACAGAATACCCACGCGATTTTGTTAGCTTCAGGTGGGAGCTAATTTTTGTCCTGTAAGTAATGTTATTCGAAGTCTAAAACTGTTAGACTTATATACGAGCCTTCGATGCACTGATAAAAATATTTTCCAGCAAGTTTTTGAAAATGATGAACAGATACTGGATTTCTTAATCCCTGAAATGAATCGCTCAGCCAACCGGGATCTGCAGGATGAAGAGGAAGGGAACCAGATCAGAGAATTGCGTAAAAAAGGAGCTAAGCCTTTTAGGCAAAAGCAGAAAAGGAATTATATGTACAGTATAATATAAGCATATCCAGACAATATTTGTAAATATTACCATTTTTCGGCCTTAACAAAAAAAAAAAAATTTTCAGTCATAGCCAATCAGAAGTCGACATTTATTTTTGAATAGAGATACTAAGGTATAAAGGGAGTTTTGGCGAGGTAATGTTCACGTTTGATCTAAGTGCATTTTCCTGTGTTCTTTGTCTTTCTCTGAAAGATTATTTTTACAACTGCGTTGTTGACTCCGATACCCAATGGATAAAGGCCTGGTTCAAAATTTTTGCAAGCAAAAAATCCCCCGAAAGGTGCCAAGAATGTTAGTCAAAAAGTGACTAACTACAAAAAAACATCTGATGCTCATTTTTGCATATTTTCCAAGAAGACCGAAGTGGCCCATATGCTAAATATCAAAGAAAATGCAAAACACCGCAAGGAGGAAAAAGTGTCGCGATATCGCGACATGTTGCATTTTCGCGGTTCAAAGCGAAGAGAAAGAGCAATGGGGAAAAAGTGTCACGATATCACGACATGTTGCATTATCGCGGTCCAAAGCAAAGAAAAGGAGCAAGGGGAAAAAAGTGTCGCGATATCACGACATGTTGCATTATCGCGGTCCAAAGAGAAAAAGTGTCGCGATATCGCGACATGTTGCATTTTTGCGGCTAAGAGCAGCAAAAGGGAGCAAGAGGCAAAAGTGTCGCGATATCGCGACATGTTGATTTCGTGGCAAGAGAAAAGGGAGCAAGAGGAAAAGTGTCGCGATATCGCGACATGTTTTATTTTTGTGGCTAAGAGCAACAAAAAGGAGCAAGGAGAAAAAGTGTCACGATATCGCGACATGTTGCATTTTCACGGCTAAGAGCAACAAAAAGGAGCAAGGAGGAAAAAGTGTCGCGATATCGCGACATGTTTCATTTTCGCGACTAAGAGCAACAAAAAGGAGCAAGGAGAAAAAGTGTCACGATATCGCGACATGTTGCATTTTCATAGCTAAGAGTAGCAAAAGGGAGCAAGAGGCAAAAGTGTCGCGATATCGCGACATGTTTCATTTTCGCGGCTAAGAGCAGCAAAAGGGAGCAAGAGGAAAAAGTGTCGCGATATCGCGACATGTTGCATTTTCGCGGCTAAGAGCAACAAAAGGGAGCAAGAGGCAAAAGTGTCGCGATATCGCGACATGTCTGTATTTTCATGGCTAAGAGCAGCAAAAGGGAGCAAGAGGCAAAAAGTGTCGCGATATCGCGACATGTTTCATTTTCACGGCTAAGAGCAAAAGAAAGAGCAAGGAGAAAAAGTGTCGCGATATCGTGACATGTTTCATTTTCGCGGCTAAGAGCAGCAAAAGGGAGCAAGAGGCAAAAGTGTCGCGATATCACGACATGTATTTTCGTGGCTAAGAGCAGCAAAAGGGAGCAAGAGATAAAAGTGTCGCGATATCGTGACATGTTTCATTTTCGCGGCTAAGAGCAACAAAAAGGAGCAAGGAGAAAAGTGTCGCGATATCGCGACATGTTTCATTTTCACGGCTAAGAGTAGCAAAAGGGAGCAAGAGGCAAAAGTGTCGCGATATCGTGACATGTCTCATTTTTGCGACTGAAGCAAAAGGGAGCAAGAGGCAAAAGTGTCGCGATATCGCGACATGTCTCATTTTCATGGCTAAGAGCAGCAAAAGGGAGCAAGAGGCAAAAGTGTCACGATATCGTGACATGTTTCATTTTCACGGCTAAGAGCAACAAAAAGGAGCAAGGAGAAAAAGTGTCGCGATATCGCGACATGTCTCATTTTCATGGCTAAGAGCAAAAAAAGGGAGCAAAGAGGCAAAGAGTGTCGCGATTCCGACATGTTGCTTTGTCGCGGCCAAAAGGGAAAAGAGGATAGCGACAGGGACGGCCAAAGGAGAAAAAGTGTCGCGATATCGTGACATGTCTCATTTTTGCGGTTCAAAGTGAAGAGAAAGAGCAATGGGGAAAAAGTGTCGCGATATCGCGACATGTATTTTTGTGACAAAAGAGAAGAAAAGGCACAAGGAGGCAAAAGTGTCGCGATATCGCGACATGTCGCATTTTCGCGACTGGAAGCTATAGTAGAGCAAAGCAAGAGAAGAATGTCATGATTTCGCGACATGTCTCATTTTCATGGTTGGAAGTGGCAGAAAAGCAAAGCAAGGAAAGAATGTCGTGATTTCGTGACATGTCTCATTTTCGCGACTGGAAGCGACAGAAGAGCAAAGCAAGGAAAGAATGTCGCGATTTCGCGACATGTCTCATTTTCACGGCGGGAGGCAGCAAAGGAGCAAAGTAAGAGACGAATGTCATGATTTCGTGACATGTCTCATTTTCACGGCGGGAGGCAGCAAAAGAGCAAAGTAAGAGACGAATGTCGCGATTTCGCGACATGTCTCATTTTCGCGATTTCACAACACGCTAGCTGTAAAGGAATAAAGTATATTTTTGGCAACTAGGGACATGCACCGACATCGGTGCCGATTTCTGAAGAATGGTCTATTGATTATAACTCGGCGAGTCCGCTGGATGATTGCCCAATCTATCCAATCTATGGGAAATCCTTTGTGTATTATTAGAAACTACAGATTATTGCTTGTAAAATAAGTAAGATGTACTTAGGAAAAGATACTCTTTTAGGGTATATATAGGGGTGAGCAACTCAAAAAAAGGGTCGGCTCTTGGACGTTTACAAGATTGTGTGTACGTACTTCGAATACAAGCAATAAAATCACATCTCCCATTGGCTTCTGGTTCATATCGTGCAAGTGTATGTATTAATGTTCTTTATTTCTGCTCACAATATTGAATTGTAAATTGAGTCTATTCTTGTATCTAAACTTTCGTAATACATAAATCATATTGCTGGAATAAGAATCTAATATATACGCATGCTAAACGAAATATCAGAAATCATATCTAGAATTATATAATTTCTGCATTGGAATGTGTTTTTAAATGCTTTGGATAGAAGTAAGTAAATTTGTCTTTGATGTTGTCTAACCTGCACCATATAAAAGTTCTAGCTTAGGCTATATTTCCCTTATCTCTTGTTTCCCCTTTTCTCTAAAAAACTTCAAAGGAACCAGTCTTCTCTGGAGACTAGACAGATGATCTCAAGCAAGATCTGTCTATTCAATGTTGGCAAAGTCTAAGGCGCAACACTATTAACCGAAGGCAGATTTTGTTCCAAAAAGTACACAACATAACTCTTACTTTAATTGACCTCTTGATCTCTTTTTTAAATCATCTACAAATATTCTTCCTTTTATTCAGATGGTACAATTATTACAACATTTCCATAAGGCGATAAACTACATTCATCTAATAGAAAGAAATAACCAGCAAACTATCATCTTTGTCATAAATATATTTCCATCACCCAATAATACAAAAACTAGTTTCAAACACATGCATTGGTCTGGATTTCAATATATGATAAAGCTAAGTCATTATATTCCTTAAATGGCATTAGTTGTCTATTTCACGATAAGTTAAAGGACGCATCCATTGCTTATACATGCTTCACTTGTTTAGAAAACTCAAGCCCTATAATTCCTGAGTTTTTTATCTATTTTTTCCTCTTCCTACAACTTAAAGATAATTCACAAACCCATCTTCTCTAACCATAAAAATATGAAAGTAAATCATTTGAACAACCATACAAACAATATCCATGATGCCATACATCATCTAGACTTTCTATATTTATTTGAAGGTTCTAATTTACACCAGACACAAGAACATAAACCAAATGAACTACATTGTTTGACACCAATCATTCTTTCCTTGGATGAAAGGTTAAGGTTTCCAATGCAAAACATCTAAATTGATCTGTCATCAAATAGAGGATACTCTAACATGTATTTAAACCAAAAATTAAAGCAAAACAACATAACCGACATCAACGAACACACAAAAGAAAAATTGATATAACATGTCTGTCTTCCATAGCCTTCCAAGCTTCCTCTTCTCAAATGTTCCCTCACCTTCATCTTTTTTTATCTTCTCATGCCATTTCTTCTATGAATGGTCTCACTTGCTTGCTCGAATCCCAATATCTCTCTTGACCAATATATTTCTCGACTCCCATTCTTAGTTTAACCGATCTCTTTTACTACCCCATCGTTGTTCATAAATAAAAATATCTTGGCCATACTGCATGACCACGATTGAAAAAACCACTCCCAAGCATAATACAAGATATTAAGAGAAAAATAGGAGTCTTCTTTTAGTTAAGGAGTTCCTTAACTAATGTTCTAAGGTGTAACATCACTTTGACATCGAATATTCTACTGTAGAGTATCAACTATATTCATACCATTTATATTATCTTAAAACACGTATAAGAAATCCATTCCTTTGCTTTTTAAATAAAACATAAATTATTTTCTTTACATTCCATTGTGATTTCTTCCTAAATGAATTCTTTATAAATAAAACATTCATTTCCTTTGCAATGACATCCATCTAATTTAAACTTCTTAATAAAGAAATATTATGATGGAGAAAACCATTTTATCAAACTTGATATATATAGATATATATATATATATATATATATATATATATATATATATATATATATATATATATATATATATATATATATATATATGTGTGTGTGTGTGTGTGTGTGTGTGTGTGTGTGTGTGTGTGTGTGTGTGTGTGTGTGTCCGTATGTATATCTTTTCTAATGCAATTTATGATATGCATCTCCATGAAAGGGTATTCATCCATGTTGCCTCTTTTTATATATTTCGACAAATAACCCATCACATCATTTCCCCAAGGTAATATTTTCTTGGTGGTTAATTCTTTCTGCCACCATAAAGGAACCTGTTCCTACAAAAGTGCACTTTCATTAGTAGCATCATATTCATATATAAAATGCATGTTCTCAAAATACAAGCATGGTATCCTACATCCCACAATAAGTTTCATATCTGATATTATCCTTAAGAAACAAGTGGTTTGCATATCAAATCAAAAATAGTTAGTCATTTCTTCTACATAGAATAAAAACAAGCACATATTAATCAGAATGAAAAGTCTATAAAGGGGTGGGTCATGAAAAAGACCTTCATTCCTATTGGTGCAAAATCTGCCTTTGGTTACATTTGCACCCAAGAATTTGCTAACATTGAAATACTGGGCTAAAACAAAGTTTACTCGGTTCAATCTCTAGAGGAGGATGGTTCCTTGCTTCTTTAGGAAAATGGAGAGAGAGAGAAATGCATAAAGAAATGGAAATATAGGTATTGCTAGAAGTGTTAAATGGTACAAATTAGATAACAGCAAAACAATTTAAACAAAATTTTATAGAGAAGCGTCTACTAGAACCTTCAAAACAGAGAAACTAAGATTTTGGTGAAAATATATTTGAATGTAAACTTATTGGTAAGGTTAATTTCAGAGTTAGCAGAACTTTATTGTAAAAATTCAGAGTAAGAATTAAAGCAAGTTACATTCAAACTAACCTTATATAGCAATTAACAATCCATACATACTTGATCAAGAGCACCAATGAGCCAAAAAATAGAATGAATGATCCTTTATTAACTTTCATAAGTATGTATACATCGCCTTGTAAACATCTAAGAGCCGACATTTTTTTTAGGTTGCTCATCCTATATATAAGAGTTTTACATAGCAGAAAAACTAAAAGTTGTTACAACATTATGCCCATAGGCTCATTCTGGTAAAGCTGCAGTTAGGAGGGCATGGAGTATTTAACTAGAAATGGTTAAGATCTTCTTGTTGCAACGATCCTCCTTGATATCTTTAAAAGTATCCTGGTCCAATTGTCTTTTACTCAAAATTTTGTGTCGTCATGACTTTTGGTCTTCATTTTTGCCTTGGCCTTCAAAATGTCACGTTGTGGCAACTTTTCACCTTACCTCCACCCTTGGCCTTCAAAATGTCATACTATAATAAATTTTTTTATCTTAGCTCTACCTTTGGCTTTCAAAACATCATTCTATCATGAATTTTGGCCCTTAGCTTCACCTGCAAGTTCAATATGTCATGTTGTCACGACTGCTTTCCTTAGCTCCACCCTTGCATTTCAAAATGTTGCGCTATCACAACTTTTCACCTTAGTTCTGCCCTTGGCCTTCAAAATGTTGCACTGTCATGACTTTTTACCTTAGCTCTACTCTTGGCATTAAAAATATCATGATATTGTGACTTTTCACCTTAGCACCTCCCTTGGCCTTCAAAATGTCACGTTGTCGCAACTTTTTGCCTTAGTTTTGCCTTTGGCCTTCAAAATGTTGTGTCATGAATTTTGGTATTAGCTCTACCCTTGGCCTTAAAAATATTGTGCTATCATGACTTTTTTCCTTAGATCTACCCTTGGCCTTAAAATGTCATGCTATCATGAATTTTCACATGAGATCCGCCTGTAGGTTCAATATGTCGCATTATCGCGACTGCTTTCTATACTTAGTGAAAATTTTAAGAAGACTACTTCTTACTCCCATGGATGTGGTTATTTTGACCAAAATTATTAGTGCCTCCTAGGGTAATTATATCAAAAAAATGTTATAATCTAGAGTCTTTATCCATTGGGGAATGGAGTCAAAGAACAACTAAGAAAAAAAGGGGAGAAAGGGGAATGATACCAAGCAAAAAAGATGCTTTATGCTCTGCACAGTAATTCATCTAGAGTGTCTTATTCTATATATTTCTTTGTTGTATCCTATCTAGGTGTTGTTGTACTACTTTTTGAGGCTTTTTTAGCCTTTTCCTTTTTTTCCTTTTCTTGAGTGACTTCATTGTCGGTGGCGCAGGCTCTTCTCCAAGTCTCTTCATCTATTTTTGAAGTCTGCTTAAATGTTAGGTACAAATATTCTAATTCCTCAACCTTGTCATATGGTAGGACTTTTGACTTCATATGTAATTCATGCAAGAAGGATTTCATTTGTGTGATATCTCTATCCATTCTAAATATTTTTTCCTCTTGAACTAGCTCTTCCCAGCTATCAATCTCAGACTCATCTTCTACAAAACTTTCCCAGGAAGTGTTCAACTAATCTTCTATTAGGAAGTTAGAATATTTGTCCTAGAAGCTAGGCATTCCATAGTTTTTTGCTATGCTCACATGTTTCAAAATTGCCTTAGCTTCTGCCTTGAGTTCCTACATTAGCTTAGCAACTTCTGCTACCAACTTGTGCCTCTTGAAAAAGTTCCTAGCAGCAAGCTTGACTTGGGAGCATTTTTCATCATGTGTTCTATATCCAAGTATCATTTGCATACTTTTCTCTAGGACTTGAATCTTTGTCACTGTAGATAACTTGGTTTTTAGGATATTGATAGATTTATCAAATTCATCTTCTAACTGACCCAACATTTCTTTAATCTTGACCAGGTATGACAAGGTGGGCCTTGCCTTCATGCTCCATTTTTTGATGCCTCTAGTCATTTCTCTTCTTACCACTCTGGCCTTTTATTTAGACAGCCCACTAGTCTTTTCAGTGTTATCTGAACGTTACTTCTTGAGGTATTCAACCTATGGAGGAGAGAAATATCATCTTCAAAATCTATGTCTGATTTGGAAGGGAGAATGAAGCTTCGAGATTTATTTTTAGGGACTTTTGTTTACTCAATGGCAATCTCTTTCCCTTTACCTTTGTCGGTATTCAATTTACATTCAATGGGTTTTATGGGGATGCCATTTATGCCTAGAGGGATTTTATCTACAAGAGTTTCAGACCATTCATCATGGTTCTCATTGTATATTTTAGAAAATTCTTTGTCAATATTTGTCCCATACCTGGAAAATATTTGTATGTGATATCTCATTTTCCACCATGTCAATATTTTAGTGTGATCCCAATATTCCCATTTTCTCTTCATCCTTTCGATGACCTTTTTCTCCAGCTTGTGGATTGGGTTCACGTCAAAGCTCCAGTCTAATATATGCTCATAGAAATCATGCCATAGAGGCAATGGATGAATCTGTTCAACGTACCATTCTAATGGTGCATCTTCTTCATTGTTTCTGCCCTGTCTATCAATTTTCCTGTTCGATGCATAAAATTTTTTAAAGGGGTTTTGACTAAGGGTAGCTTGCCTTTGAGAAAAATTGTTTGTAGGGTCGTACTTCCATTTATGTGGTAACTCAACTAATTTTAGATTTCTCAAAGTTCAAGCAATTCGCTCATGGTCTCCTTTCTTTGATACTGATTATAGACACCAAATCCTAGCCATTAATCCTTCATCCTAACCATCCTACCACCCACTTGTCCACCATCCACCTTTCCCGCCATCCATTTAACCATTTCATACCTTTCCCGCCTTCAAAAGGCCCACTTTAGCCCTTTCCCACCACTTTTCAACCCCTTTGGACTTAATTTATATTTATTTTATATTATTTATATTTAATATAATATTTTATTATTATATTTTAATATATTTATTATAAAATATATATATTTAAACCCAATTAACCTCAGCCATTAGATTTAATCTAATCTCAGCCATCCATTTTCATTAATCCATGCCACACTTAAAGTATAATCTCAGCCTTAGGATTTGATTTAATCTTAGCCACATGATTAAAAGTGTTAGGCTAAAACCCTAAGAAAACCCTAGGCTTGATTATAAATAGGAGCATCCTCAATGCTCAACCCCTAAGTTTCCTGAGTCCCTAGGATTTCCCCAAGTCTCTAGAATCCCTGATTCCAAACCCTAGCCATCCTAAGTGCCCTAAGGCTGCCACACAGCCTTCCGTGCCCTAATCCCCATCATTCTGCTACATTTCGTACATTTCCACCATCGCCATCATCTTCCATCCATCGTATTCTTTGCATCCCCATGATCTGCTATCTTAGATCAAACCCTAACCCATAGGCTCGTAGCAGAGCCTACCAAGCCCTTCAATTCCCTCACAAACGCCCACCAAAGCCCCCCGGGACCTCCTAGAGCTTACCAGGCTTGTTGTAGAGCTTGCCAACTACTCACCAGAGCCTGCCATATCACGCAGGCTCATTCTAGATCCTGCTAAGCTCGCACCAGAGCCTACCAAGTGCCCACCAGAGCCTACCATCATCATCAACATGAACCAGAGCTTGCCACATCAAATCATCAGGTGTCGTTAGGGCATCCTACCACCAAATATGCAATGAAGCAATAGATCATCATCAACAACAGCAAGGTAAATCTTTATTTCATTTTTATCTGGTGTTGTTTATTTCTACACATTCTATTTACATAGATATAGGGTTTTATTGATAACTGAGGGTCTCACCCTGTGGAGCCCTCATTATGTATTACTAACTCCCTATATTGTTTTGTATGTGTGTAGGGTTGAATCAACATTTATTCATCATTGGATAGTTGCTGAAGCTAGAGTGGCCCGGAATCGGATATCTCAAAAGCCCACTCATTCTATTGGGAGCAAAGCACAGTTGAAGACACTCATTTTTGTATAGCTAGGGTTTTGGAGAACCCTAGAAATTGTATCTATTGTATCAAATCAACTCTGTTAAGGTAGAATAATTGTAACAAGGAGTTTTTCAGCTCCCCCCATTTATTGAAATATATTCTATTTTGTGCAGTTATTTGTCTCTTTGAGTTGATTTCTTTATTGCTTTCATAGTGTCACATTTTTAGCTCTACAAATGGTGATCACGGTGGGACCCCACAAGGGTTTCATTTATTAATCTGATTTACTTTTCTGATTTCATTTTTGTTTCTGTCTGTTATAGGTTTTTCAGAAGCAAAAAATCAATTGAATCCATCGATTAGGGTTTTTGGAAGATTCTGTAATAGTTGTAGAAGGTGCATAGGTTCTCTGTAGCACCTTTTGATCATCACAGGTGCCTTTTCATGTATGCACAAACACCCTACTGTTCCTGGTAGGCACCCTGCTACGCCTGGCATTGATCGGAGGCGTCCTTGTGTTTCCTACACAAACTACCCCCATTGTTTTGGCCATATCTCACTCATCCGAAGTTGTATTGAGCTAAAATTTTGAGGGTAGGTTTCTGATACACCCTATCATGTCTCCAAAAATTTTTAGATCAATTGGAGTAGCAAATATCTCAGAAAAACCTCACCAAAATGTAGGCTTTTCTGTAAGTCCTTCATCCATTTTTAGCTCATTTTTGCTTTACATTTTTTTGGGTTTTCTGTTGTGTCTTTCAGATTTTGAGATTAAAATGAACACACATTAAGTAATATAGAAAATAAATCATTGTAGAATGCATTTAGGGTATTTTGTGCATGCATTCATAACACATTTTGAAGTTTTTGTTTTAAAAAGAAGTGCAAATTCAAATAGTTCCTGCATATTGTTGTCTGCATTTGAAATTGAAACGCATCCTTTAGAATTTGCATTTCTTAGAAGTTAAATATTTCTTATTTTGCATATCTAAATAGGAACAACATTTGAATGCAAAAAGTACTCCTGCCCTTGGGTGGCACCTTTGGCAGAGAGGTGGATGAACCCTCCGGTTGCTATTTAGGCAGGGGGTTTTAAGCGGTGTACTTCACACTCTTTAGATAAAATTTGCATTCATATGTTGGATTCTGATTTAGATGAGTAAAATTGGTGATCTTTAGCATTGTTTGAACACAATAAAGAACAAGAAACTTTAAAATCAATCACACACTGCACGTTTCACTCTAAAATAGTAGTGGCTGGATTTCATCACCAGCCATTGCTTGAGATTTGGTGACGGTGGCAGTCATTTCCATCCACCAATATCTGCCCTAGACACCATAGGATTACCCCTGAGCAAACTTGTTGGAGGTCATTACCAACAAGAATCTCGTTGTCCTTGCCAGCCTTAGTTTTTACCTTTGTTTTTATTAAGCAAGATTAGAACATCAAAACACACAAACCTGTCACTCTAAAAAGAATACACATTAATGAAGAAAATAATTAATGTATGAAGGTAAGCCACACAAGGTAACAACTTAGCATTGATTGTTTCTTTCATTTTTAATTTTGTACGAATTTTAGTTTTGTGTTCATTTTGATAGTTCTAAATTGTTGGTTTATTTACTTTATGGTATTAACAAGAAATCAAAATAAAGTAATAGACCAAAACAACTTAATGAAAAATACATCCAATTCACCCACTACTTTGGTGGCAAACCCTTATCCATCCCTACCACAAGTAGGATACATCACCAATCAAAAATCTCCAAAGGTACCTAATACCTTTGGTCACATTTTAACATGGCTCCACATCAGCCATTCCCATCATTAACATGGCTTAACCTTAGCCATTTCATCATTAACATGGCTTAACCTTAGCCATTTCATCATTAACATGGTTTAACCTTAGCCATTTAATCATTAACATGGCTTAACCAACAACCATTTCATCATTTACATGGCTTAACCAACAACCATTTCATCATTAACATGGCTTAACCTTAGCCATTTCATCATTAACATGGCTTAACCTTAGCCATTTCATCATTAACATGGCTTAACCTTAGCCATTTCATCATTAACATGGCTTAACCATAGCCATTTCATCATTAACATGGCTTAACCAACAACCATTTCATCATTAACATGGCTTAACCTTAGCCATTTCATCATTAACATGGCTTAACCTTAGCCATTTCATCATTAACATGGCTCAACCTTAGCCATTTCATCATTAACATGGCTCAACCAATAGCCATTTCATCATTAACATGGCTCAACCTTAGCCATTTCATCATTAACATGGCTTAACCTTAGCCATTTCATCATTAACATGGCTCAACAATAGCCATTTCATCATTAACATGGCTTACAATAACTATTTCATCATTAACATGGCTAAACCTTAGCCATTTCATCATTAACATGGCTCAACATTAGCCATTTTATCATTAACATGGCTCAACCATAGCCATTTCATCATTAACATGGCTCAACCTTAGCCATTTCATCATTAACATGGCTCAACCTTAGCCATTTCATCATTAACATGGCTCAACCTTAGCCATTTCATCATTAACATGGCTCAACCTTAGCCATTTCATCATTAACATGGCTCAACCTTAGCCATTTCATCATTAACATGGCTCAACCTTAGCCATTTCATCATTAACATGGCTCAACCTTAGCCATTTCATCATTAACATGGCTCAAACTTAGCCATTTCATCATTAACATGGCTCAACCTTAGCCATTTCATCATCAACATGGCTCAACCATAGCCATTTCATCATCAACATGGCTTAACCAACAACCAGTTCATCATTAACATGGCTTACACAACAGCCATTCCATCATTAAGTAGCGGGTGGGTTTGATGTGTTTTCCATTAAGTTGTTTTGACTTATTACTTTCATTTAATTTCGAGTTAGTACCATAACGTAAGTAAATAAAAAAATGTAAAAAAAACTATCGTTTTAAAAAGGAATACACATTAATAAAATAATAATGTATGAGGTAAGCCCCACATGGTGAAAACTTAGCATTGTTTTGGTTTCTTTTATTTTCAATCAGTTCATGCCAATCCCAAAAAGCCCCAAAGGTACTCAATTCCTTTGGTCACATTCCAAATTCAAAAAGCCCCAAGGGTACCTAAGCCCTTTGGTCACATCAGATTTCAATTTCAAAAAGCCCCAAAGGTACTCAATCCCTTTGGTCACATCAAATTTCAACTTCAAAAAGCCCCAAGGGTACCTAAGCCCTTTGGTCACATCAGATTTCAATTTCAAAAAAGCCCCAAAGGTACTCTATCCCTTTGGTCACATCAAATTTCAATTTCAAAAAGCCCCAAAGGTACTCAATCCCTTTGGTCACATCAAATTCCAATTTCAAAAAGCCCCAAAGGCACTTAAGCCCTTTGGTCATAAGCTTCCCAAGCTAGGGGGAGTAGAAAAACCTGAGCCAATGAACATCATACACTTAAAAGCGTTCCATGCTTACTGTGATTACTATATATGTATATATACATGGCTAAAAAAAAACAACAAAAACAAAACAAACAAAAACAAATCATTCACATAGGCATATTCCCATTGCATACATATTGCATTTACATATAGGCATCTTTACATGCATTTTTCACATTACATTCATACATACTACATACACATTTCATTTGCATTCATTCCACATGCATTCCTCCCACTACACCCTTGCATTTTTACAAATTGCATTCATCCCATCCCACATTCAATGATCTTTTATAGTAGTGATGATATGGCCAAAAATAAAAAATTCAAGTTTCCACAACTGGGGGTACCTATTTGGGAGCATTTATGCAATCCCCTCCAACAATCCCATTTGTCCAAAGTCACAAAAAGCCAAAATTTTCCCTCACTCAACCACTACTAGTGTGTCTAGCAGCCTCCAGAAAGATGTCCAATTTTCTTTAGGACCAAAAACACTTTTCCCACATTAAGAAAGTCTTGAGTATGGTCAATTGATTCCAAAAAGCAATCTTGCACCAACCACACTCTTTCACATCTTAAAAACATTTTGAGTAAAATAGGGATAACACCATACTTGGGTAGCACCTTGAAGTGAAAAGAATATTCCTCGCTTGTCCTATCATGCAACATAGTCCAAAATAAAAAATAGTGGTTTTCACCACTATCATAGTTGCTCTCCAAATATACACACATAGAGTAGTAAGGATAGGGTCACATTCTCCTCACACTTCGATGGAGAATCCGATTTCCCAAAGCTCTATACAAAAATTACCAACTTCTATTCACACACCATAGATCCCTAAAGTTGTAAGGATCGTACTACATTTCCCTCAGAAAGATAAGTAGTCATCCCCAAGGCCTAAAAGATCAAATCATTGGACTATGGAGTGAGTCTCCACCGGGGCTATAGACGCTTGACTGGCAGTGGAGTAAGCTCATGCGGGGCGACATGTCTCTCTTCCAAAAAGGGAGACCTCTGACCGCACATATGGACAAGCTAGCTTCTTGGTCCTCTCCATAACAAGTCATGCCTAATTTACTCATAATGAGGTAATGAACTTCACATGCACACACATTGGTGCTTGATTGTCTAGGGTCATTGTCATGCTCAATATTTGGTACATGAACTTCACTTGCACACACATTGGTCCTAAAGAAAGTTAGACAACCTTTAGTGAGTTTAGTTGATAGCACTAGTCTGTTTGAGTCTTTGAAAATCCTGCAGTCTTCCATATCAACATCCATATCTTCTTCCATATCAACATCCATATCTTCTTCCATATCAACATCCATGTCTTCATCATGGATCAACCCGCATAAAGCCACCAAGATCGGTGCCCCCGATTGCAAAACAATGAACAAAAATGGCCAACAAAATTCTGAACTAAAAATGATCATTTGAACATCATGCATTCCTCTCATATAGTTTGCATTCATATACATGCCATTTCACTTGCATTAATCATCCATAAGCATTACGCATACACATCATGATTAGCTTGCATTAATCATCAATAAGACATGCATAAAAACATTTTCATAAACATGCATTCCACAAACGCATTCACTTAAAAGCACAAAAATAAAAATCCATGTATGTATATATATAACTCGCATATGCAAAGATTGCTAGAAAGTGAGAACATCATCACAACTTGGGGGGTGTTCAAGGTTTCACACCTTTCCCCCCAATAAAGCAAACATCTTCACAACTTGGGGGTGTTCAAGGTATCACACCTTCCCCACCAATTCAATAAACAATTCAATCATTCAATCACATTACATCATCAACAATTCAATTGCTAGGTTCAAAAGGTTGCATCCTTTTGTCAAAGGTTGCGCCCTTTGCCTTGCATTCACATCATCCACATCAATTTCTAGGTTCAAAAGGTTGCATCCTTTTGTCAAAGGTTGCACCATTTGCCTTGCATTCACACCATAATACATCATCAAAAAACCCTTCATATGTTAGGGCAAAAATAGATACATTTCATCACATTTCCACATTTCAAAAACCCCTTCATCTGTTAGGGCAAAAATAGATACATTTCATCATATTTTCCTCATTTCAAAAACCCCTTCATATGTTAGGGCAAAGAACAGAAACATTCATCAAATTTTCACATTTCAAAAACCCCTTTATCTGTTAAGGGCAAAGAACAGAAACAAATCATTTCATTATACAAAAACCCCTTTATCTATTAAGGGCAAAGAACAGACACAAATCATTTCATTTTTTCATCATCAAAAACCCCTTCCTCTATTAAGGGTAAAGAACATACACAAATACAAGTGAACCTTGTATTTAGTAGTTTACCCTATTTCACCCTAGGTTTAGTGACTGGTTATCCATGCAATCTGGTAAGATGGATAGATCACCATAAGGACACTTACATCATCAAAAACCCCTTTATCTGTTAAGGGCAACGAATAGACACAAATCATTTCATTATACAAAAACCCCTTTATCTATTAAGGGCAAAGAACAGACACAAATCATTTCATTTTTTTCATCATAAAAAACCCCTTTATCTATTAAGGGCAAATAACAGACACAATCATTTCTCTTTCATCATCAAAAACCCCTTTAAAAAATAACATACAAGTGAATCTTGTATCTAGTGGGTTATTCTACAAACTTGGCGATTGCAACGATGAGAATCCATGCAATTTGGTAAGATGAAGAGCTTACCATAAGGACACTTGACCATGATCATCATCACTTATCTCCTTGATCAAGATCACAATCATATTTGGTACCTCACATTGTAAGTGAAACCTTGCCAAGAACAATTTGCATAACTGTTGTCATTGATGGCCTAGTTCGTGAGGCTTAACACATGAACAAAAACTCAAATTTCATCATTTTTCTTCAAAAACCTAATGATAGGCACTGGCTAGGATGATTGGTTCCAATTGTGGGAATTATCAGAATAGTCACTAGCAGGCCATCCACGGTTCTTTTTCTTTTTATCTGCATCATCATACTTGCATATCAATGGCATCAGAGAGCACACTATTCAACAACATCGAATCATCCCAAAATTTGGGGCAACAACATTTTGATTTTGATCCTCCCACAATGGGGTACATCTTACATGATCATGACATCTACACTTGACAAAACCCCCTTCCCACCATTGGGGAAAAAATGGTATCACATTTTACATCATTCATATCGTCTACAATCACATTGTATTTCTCACCACCCCCTTCCCACCGTTGGGGCAAAAATGGTGTACATCATTCATCATTTGCACAAATTTTTCAATTGGCTCGTGAGATTCATCCGCAACTCATTCGCCAATTGAGGGGGTAAGCTATGCAAATTCCAAAATTCTTTATTCTTTTATCTTCAACATCAGTGCTCAAATCCAACAACAGAGAGAAGTTGCTTCTACGCCCATAGCCCAAGCAGGTGTCTCGTATTTTTGCACCATATTGTGCTTCACGCAACATGGTACAAAAAGGGGCATCTATAGACACCAAATCCTAGCCATTAATCCTTCATCCTAACCATCCTACCACCCACTTGTCCACCATCCACCTTTCCCACCATCCATTTAACCATTTCATACCTTTCTCGCCTTCAAAAGGCCCACTTTAGCCCTTTCCCGCCACTTTCTGACCCCTTTGGACTTAATTTATATTTATTTTATATTATTTATATTTAATATAATATTTTATTATTATATTTTAATATATTTATTATAAAATATATATATTTAAACCCAATTAACCTCAACCATTAGATTTAATCTAATCTCAACCATCCATCCAATCCAGCACACTTAAAGTATAATCTCAACCTTAGGATTTGATTTAATCTTAGCCACACGATTAAAAGTGTTAGGCTAAAACCCTAAGAAAACCCTAGGCTTGATTATAAATAGGAGCATCCTCAATGCTCAACCCCTAAGTTTCCTGAGTCCCCAAGATTTCCCCAAGTCTCTAGAATCCCTGATTCCAAACCCTAGCCATCCTAAGTGCCCTGAGGCTGCCACACAACCTTTCGTGCCCTAATCCCCATCATTCTGCTGCATTTCATACATTTTCATCACCACCATCATCTTCCATCTACCACATTATTTTCATCCTCATGATCTTCTATCTCAGATCAAACCCTAACCCGTAGGCTCATAATAGAGCCTACCAAGCGCATTCCAGAGCTTGCCAGACTCACTGTAGAGTCTACCAAGCGCTCACCAAAGCCTACCATATCTCACATACACCTTCCAGAGCTTGCTAGGCTTGTTGTAGAGCCTGGAAAGTGCTCACTAGAGCTTGCCATATTTTGCAGGCTCATTCCATAGTCTTCCAAGCTCGCACCAAAGCCTGCAAAGTTCCTACTAGAGCCTGCCATCATCATCAACACGAATCAAATCTTGCTACATCAAATCATCAGGTGCTGCTAGGATACCCTACCACCAAATCTGCAATGAAGCAACAACTCATCATCATCAACAACAAGGTAAATATTTATTTTGTTATTATCTGGTGTTGTTTATTTCTACACATTCTATTTACATAGATCTAGGGTTTTATTCTACATCTTTGAGGGTCTCACCCTGTGGAGCCCTCATTTTATTTACTAACAACCTTATTGTTTGTTGTGTATGTAGGGTTAGATAGCATCAATCAAGAGATCATTGGATAGTTGTTGAGGCTAGAGTGGCTCGAAATCGGATATCTCACAAGCCCACTCATTCTATTGGGAGCAAAGCGTAGTTGAAGACACTCATTTTTGTATAGCTAGGGTTTCGAAGAACCCTAGAAATTGTATCTATTGTATCAAATCAACTCTATTAAGGCAGAATAATTGTAACAAGGAGTTTTTTAGCTCCCCCCATTTATTGAAATATATTCTATTTTGTGCAGTTATTTGTCTCTTTGAGTTGATTTCTTTATTGCTTGCATAGTGTCACATTTTTAGCTCTATATGGATACACCCTCAAACTGAAAGGGCATGAGGCAGGTACCTATTTTACTAGCATTTGTACCAAATTTATTGTTGATGAACTCAATTTACCTCTGTAGACACCTAAAATGCGTCATGCCGAGGGTGACTACTCATATGGACATGCTACAAAACCATATGAAGGATCTTGGATAGACCCCAAGATAGAGCAGTGGTTCTAACCACTCAATTTAGGCATTCTGGCCTAAGAAGTCTAAACCATAGCCCGGACCTGCGGTCTCCAGTCGAACCATGGTTGACACCTATGGTCTGCAGTCTGGACCATAGCTGTGACCTACGGTCTGAACTGGAGTTCAGTTAGGCCTTCCATCCGAGCCAAATCGGTTGGAACGGCCAAGAGATCTAGAAGGAGGTAGTTGGAGGATGGAAGATTCCAAAGGCTTCCATCCCAACTGTCCTAACCAACCTTCTTGGTCTTGGCTTCTCCATGAAGCCACCCCTAGCCCTAGGGGCATGCTATAAGTACCCCCTTTTTCAATAGGGAGAGGGGGAACGAAAGAGAGATAATTTGTATAGCGAAGCGTTGGTGAATTATCGAGCGAGCTAATTGATCAAGAGAGCAACGAAGCCCTATCAAATTGCATAACGACCTTGTGCATTTGAGAGCCCCTTTGCTATCCATTCAAAGACCAATTAGCCATGGATGCCCTAGGTGCCTAGGAGGATCAAGAAATACAAATCCGGGTGAACGAAGGCCCTTCACAGTGATTTGACCACCAAATCTGTCAGAGGACGACAAAGGCGACCCTTGAACATCAATTCGGACAAGGAGGTCAAGCCCACTGCCCCTAATTCTGAGGGTAAACACATCAAAGGTCAAACCATGGCTGTCAGCCATGGTTTATAGTGTAGACCGCCCCTCACAGTTGCGGTTTGCAATAGGTTAGAGATCACCTTACTCAGTTTGCTTTTTACCGCATAGATTAGTCATGTTAGTCTTTTCATAGGTTTAATTGCATTTTTAGAGAAACTCTGACCGTAGGAATTAGGTATTTTATGCGTTGTAGTGGGTAGGAGTATATTGGATCTTTTTGATGTTTTATTGCTTCTAATTCGATATTTTTTCAATGCATCATGTGCTTATTCATGTCTTGTATGTTGTAGTATAATTCTTGATACGATTAGAATAGCTTAAAACCTTTCTTTATGCTTTCTTGTTTCATTAGTTTAATGGTATTTACATGTATGATTCTTTAAAGGGCCTCATCACGAGAGGCTATCAATATCTATAATCGTGCATTGTTGTTTCTTGTTCGTAGGGAGACAGGTGCAGAAAGGAGCCTATATCATAATCCTTCCACATCACGGAGAAGGGGGTTAGCTCTACCCCAAGGCAGTTTGTGAGTAATCATCGGAGCAACAAATAAGCATGCCTACCCTGTTGAGGGCATTGGCAATTGTAAACATCTGTATCATCTTTGGAGTGACCCTGAGAGGGCATTTTTGTAACCCGAGATCCTTTGAAATATCAATACAAGAAAACTTTGCATTAGTTGGCTTTCTTTGTTTGATTTGTGCATTTTTGTGTGGATCTTTGTGTTTTACGATGGTATAGATCAGTACACTAGTTGGGCGAGTGCCTCCACGGTTACGTCAGATGGTGATCATGATGGAACCCCATAATTTTAGCCTTGAATTCTGACTATTCTTGGCTTTTTCTTTCCATAGGTGCTAACCGTAGCTTTCAACTACGGTTATTTTTTGGCCCACAGCTGTAACCTACGGTCTCCACTGCAGCCCGTAGGTCGGACCTATGGTTCATAGAGGAAGAAGTAGACAATAAGGAAATCAGTGGGCAATAGAGTAGGAGCTGAGGTAGGTCCCAATTTCACCTTATGTATTGAAATTTCTACTCTGCATCTTTCTAGAGATCATCGAATCGTTGCAAATTAGGAACAAAAATATAAGGGGTCAATGAACAAGTCCTAGTTTATGTTCGATTTCTATTCAGTGGAAAGGCGTTGTTGGGAATAGTGGACCTCTGAGTGTAGTCTACCCCTAAATACAATGACCTTGATAAATATTGTGTGTCATTTGCATGCTTGAGGTCCAATCAGCGGCCATGTCATTATAATTGCATCATCAAAATATCATGTAGGACATTAGCATGCATTATTTCTGAACTTGAAACGTTCCTTTTCTTTTCATGTACATCATGTAGGAATGGTCATTATGCTCTGTGATGCATTTGTCATTTTTGCAAAATAAAAGGAACCACACACACCATGTATCATCTAAACATCAGTGGCATTGGGCTCTCACATCCAACCCGCTTGATTGAGATCAATAGTGGATGTCATTACCACTTGGTTGGCTCATTTGAAATTGTATTATCGGGACCCGCTCATTGCCAAGGCCGACCCAAGAACTGTCCTATCCATGCAAAATAGCATGCACTCTTCTTCGAAAGGGTGTATCACTACGCACGGTGTGCTGGGTGAGGGTTGGTAGTACCTATGCTACTTCATTGAGTATGGATGTCATTACCATATTCGGCTTGTGCGAGTATATAGGTGAAAGCCAATTTAACTGAGTTTAAAATCCAACAATATTTCAAAACATGCGAGAGTTTCTAATACTGATACAACACATCTGAAAACAACATCAAATAGTTTAGGGCTCACAATAAAACATTTAAAAGAGATAATCACCATTTGTTTACATTGTCTGCATAATAAAATACATCTAGACATCAGGTACACAAATGGTGAACACACGGGGTGATCGACAAAGGTCTAGGACCGATGCCCATGATCAACCCCCAACTGGTTCACAACAGCATGTGTCGAGTCCTCATACACATGAGCGAACCGAATGATGTTCGACAAGCATTAGAGGTGACAACTCGACACGGGGAGATCCCATTGAGTGGACCCCCGATAGAGGAGCTTCAGTACACTCCTCTAGACATAGGACTGAGCATGAAGCTTCTCAGCATGAGGATGCTCTGCCCCAAGGCCATTACCGAGACCGCACTACACGTGCATCCATGAGATCGATCGAGGAATATGTGGTGCAGGGGACCAAGTTGGTTCCCATACGCACTAGGTCCACAGGAGGTTCTAACCCTCCACCGTCAGAGTATAGACGAGTCAGAGATCCACCCATTCAGGGGCAAGAGGATAGGCTCGCTTTCGAGCATAGGTCCACCCATACTCCCATGCGTGGCTCACCACGCAAGATCACCATTGATATATCAAAGGTGGGAGCTAATGGAACACCACCGCATGAGCGGTGGAGGTCTAGACAGCTAGATGGTCTAGGTAGTGTTCTTGAGCAGCTAGGCTGCAAGCCTATAGCTCCACCCACTCATGCTCCGAGTGAGCATAGCGGTAGTTGTATCAAGATCACTAGAGAGCATGGAGAGGCTTCTAAGTGCCCTCATGTCACACGTCCACCATCCACACATCTGTCTGATGGGTACAGAACCCATAAGGTAGCTCGCATAGAGCACACACACCAGAGGCCTCCTACGGGCCGACCAGATCGATAGATCACATAGACTGGTGTCCGAGCAAAGACATCAGCTACTCCAAGATCAATTGGATGATGCTCGCCTAGAGAGGTAGCATATTGAAGATGAAAATATTCAAGCGCAAAGGCTCTTACGACAGAGATTATATGAGCAGCGCATGCGCGAAGAGCGTATTCTAGCCTAGAAGGAGCGCATAGAGTAGGAGGATCGGCTAGCCAGGGCTGGCCTATACCCTCCCGAGGAGCATAGAGAGCGTGTGCATAGAAGGGTTGTGTCCCTAGCCGATATGCACGAGGAGCGAAGAGACGCTCGTACTCATGTCAGTGCCCAACAGAGGGAGCGACTGTCGTCACTCAATGATCTTAGACAGAGGCAGCATGAGCACATAGATGCAGACAGATACGATCAGGGGTACCCTGAGAGTTGTCGAGTTGAGGAGGAGGAAGAGCCATGTCCTCCACCTCCCTCAAAGAAGATGTTACCTCCTAGACCACCTCCATGGTAGCTTAGGGAGGAGGAATTTTTATCTTCTAAGGCGTACAAGGTTTTGGTCGATAAGGTCAAAGCAATAGAGAGGCAGGGCATGGCTATGCAAAATCCGACACTGAGGAAGATACACAATGAACCTCTAGACCCCTCGGTGCCTACGCCTCCATATCCCAAGCATTTTGATATGCCCCGGTTGGAAAAATTCAAGGGTGATGAGGATGCACAAGAACATGTTATGAGTTTTCTGGATGCTTGTTTCCAGATAGAGAGTCAGGATGCCTTGTTGTTGCGCACTTTCATTATGACACTTTTTGGCCCGGCCCGAGAGTGGTTCAACCAATTGAAGAAACATAGTATTACTAGTTTTGAGCAGTTGGCCGATGCATTTCTTGAACGCTATTCATTTGGCATCAAGAAACAAGCCAACCTTTTCGATTTGGCTATGCTAGCTCAGCGCGACGATGAGCCCATCGAGCAATACAAAAAGAGATGGCATAGAATAATGGCAAAGCTGCCATTCCCTATTCCTACGGCCGAACTGACCCGAATGTTTACAAAGAGTTGTGCCAAGCACATCTCGCTACTGTTGCAGCTGTAGTAGTACCCTACATTCGAGGAAGCTGTGGCGCAAGCCAGGGTGATCGAGGACATCAAGTTGCAAGAAGGCAGCTTGAAGCTCAAGACCAAGAAAGAGGGGTTTAAAAAGAGTACTACGAAACAATAGGGCAAGCAGGCCCACGTGAATCAAGTAGTGCTAAATCTCGGAGGAGAAGACAAGGGACAATAAAAGCCTAATTATCAAGCTCAACCTCCTCCTACGCGTTACGAGACACGCAAAAACAACTATAAGGGCAAAAAAAAGAAGAGCACCCACCTCGCCAGTTCACACCCTTGACGGAATCGATGACTTCGATTTTTCATCAACTGTGCGAGGCCAAGGCCATACGATTGCCTGAGGTCAAATTAGTAGATCCGAATGTGCCAAAGTCAAAGTGGCATCAAGACGATCTGTTCTGCATATTCCATAGAGCGAAAGGCCATGACATCGAGACATGTTGGTCCTTCAAACACATCATGCAGAACATGATAGAAAAAGGAGAGCTGGTAATACCAGGCAACCCACAGGCGCCCGACAATAGAAACATGGGGATTTTCAAGAATCCATTACCTAATCATGAGGTGCCTCGTAACAATGTCGGCCAGGTCAATCAAGTGCGAATCGAACCACCTACCCAGGGGTTCGTAGGCATGGTCAATGTTGTTACTAGACACGGGAGATACGATCAACCGAATCGACCTCATGCTCCCATTAGAATACAAGCTATGCCGGATCAACGGCCAACTCAGAACATTCTAGGCCCACCAGCTAGACCGGTGGTGACCATAAGGAGCAAGTTAGTTCAGAACCTGTAGACAACTCCTACGAAGTTGTCAATATATGAGCTTATTCAGCAGTCCCCTAGACATAGGGAGACTCTTATGGACATTTTGAGGTCCATTGAGGTATAGTCCCAAGATGCCCATGCATTTACAAATTTTGTGGGACATGTACAACAATGTCAAGAACCCACGATACAATTTTATGATCATGAAGTGAAGATGGTTCCTACTATTATGGCTGACCCATCATTGCATATTATCGCATGTGTTAACCACATGCCTTTCAAAAGGGTCTTGATCGACACTGGGTCCTCGATCAATATAATCACGACCAAGGCACTGAGCCACCTCAAGTTACCCAAGTCACATATTGTGCCTACCACCTTTACGTTGAGAGCATTTAACGATGTGCTATGCTCGATGGTTGGTACAATTGTTCTACCTATTCAGGTGGGACTCAAGACCATCTCTGTGATGTGTCACATGATAGAGGGCACCATGTAGTACAACATTCTGCTCGAGAGGCCTTGGATTCATGAAATGCATTGCATCCCCTCTATCTTGCATCAGTGTGTGAAATACATTCATGAGGGACAAGTTCACGTAGTGTCCTCGGACGAAGAACCATTCAAGTTCATGAACCTAGCAGATTTTCTTGGGGGTTTTGTACTCCCATCGATGCACTTGGATATCCGACCTGTCTCATCGGTTAAGATTCCAATAGGCAAACCAGCAGCCCATGCTCAACCATCGACATCTGTGTCACACAGATCTGAGCATACGACTACAACTTCTCTAAAGTCGACTGCATCGACGATGCACCAGCAAGTCGAGAAGCTAAAGGTGAAATTGGGTGAGAAAGTGGAAAATCATGTGCCCAGATCAATCGCCAATGAGACTCCCACTCCCATGGATGTGGAAGAACCTCAAGACAAAGTCGAGGAGGCACCTCAGCCTGCTTCACCTACATCTTCAATAGGGTCATCTGCACCGCAGGTGACCATTCATCTGGCCAGCATAGGGTTGGGTGAGTATCTTGTGCAAAATGTTACTTTTGGACCTATCCTAAAAACTGCACAAGAGATGGGCCGACCGCACGCCCATCGATTTTTGATTGGATCTATAGTGTCATTGGGTGAGCCACCCAACCAAACAAACTTTGTCTACATAGGGCTGGATCAAGCGCCCACCAGAATGTCCATAGATGAGGATGATGATGAGCCATTCACTATGAATGTGCGCTATCTGTCCAACCTAGAATACGCCATGCACATTTTTGAGTCATATCATTGGCATGGGCATGGCCTGGGTCTTTTTGAACAAGGACATAGAACTCCACTCGAACCTCATTATCAGTTAGCTACTGATAGGTTTGGGTTAGGGTTACAAGTACAGGGTCATGATGATTTGCTTGTTGCATCCTTAGATCACATGTACTTGAGTCTGGGGGATGATGTGGATTTTACTCCATATCACCCTGATCCTTCTAGCTATTGGAGGACTCGCCAGATGGTATCATTTGTTACCATAGGGCCACCTGATTCATACCATGATGGGCCCTTAGAGGACAACCCCAGAGACAACCTGGGTAATCAAATCCGTGGTGCTACCAATGACATTGGTATGCAGGGGCATGACCCCCATGCTGTAGGCGATCTCGAGTTAGGAGATCTTTGTGATAATGATGGAGAGGAGTCCACCTTCGAGATGAGTGGACCTAGTTATGATGCAGATGATGAGTCCTCAAATGATGATCAATCTAAGGAGGAAATCAAGCCGACCTTTCCAGGTCCGGCATTCATACGCCATCTGCTGCCTATGGAACAAGTGGAAGAGACGAACGAGTGCTTCATAGTCGATAGTGATTATAAAGATGAAATAGAGGAGGCTTACTTAAAGCCTCACCCAACGGATCTCCCACTGCACATAGACACAATAGAGTGGCCCATCCATGGTAGTGACCACGATGATGTAGATGAGAGGATCGATTCTAGGCTCGTGTATCCATAATATCTATTGCCTAGGGAATCGAAGCATGTTATGGAGGAAGTCCCTCCCAACACTGAGTGCTCTAAGGAAGGAGTAGCACCAGTTTATGCGATAGTATCATATATACGATCATTCTATCAGATTTATCCGGATAGTGATGATAGCGACCGTAGAATCAGATACATGGGACCACATCTGCCTAATCGCTCCTTAGAAGAGGGGGGAGTGATGGATTGTATTTGTAAAATGATGATGAGGACTCGATGGAGATGGCCTATTTGGGACCTCACCACTTACGCAATAGGCCTCCACCTAGAGGTCCCCCACCTATTACAGTTGTAGGTTTGCATCGAGAGATTAATCTCCATCGTAGCCTGAGGGAAAGAAGAGAGCTCGAAGAGAGGTATCAAGAACTCTTTCTCGATCCACCTACGTACATGGAGCTCCTTGAGCCGAGAGATCCCATTCTATAGCCAGTGCATCGAGATGATCCAGTTATATGGGCATCCCATAGAGAGGATCCATTTGTGCCCATACCTTCCGAACCAGATCTCGGGTATGAAAGCTATGCTTCAGAGATAGAGTTTTGTCCATGTGGTTCTGAAGATCAATTCCATTCCATCAATATGGTCTCCATCGATTTGACCACTCCACTCCACAATCTAGTAGATCCATCCAAACCGCTGCATCTGAACATGGATGCTATCGATTGGGATCATGCTGACTCGCCAGTCCAGCCTGAAGATTTCTTCCCAAATGAAGAAATGTTGCAACCATTTCATTTCGCACCAGGCTGTGCTCATGATGTTTGTCACGCCGAGAATGCTTCCCAAGAGGAACATGTGAACCCAGCTGATGACATCCATCTGATTCCTACGCCTCACCAGCTTGAGGAGGGATCACATATGTCGATAGAGAAAACCTTCGATGTGGATATCAGTAAAGATCCCACCAATCCAAAGAAGGTTAGATTTGGAGAGAGTCTCACTCTGGATGAGCATGATAGCATCATCCCTCTACTGAAAGAGAGACCTGATCTCTTTGCTTGGACTTACAAAGACATGTCGGGTCTAGATCCAAAATTGGTTACTCATAACCTTTCGCTAGATCTGTCGAAGAAGCCAGTCAAGCAAAAACTTAGAAAGATGCATCCAACAGTAGCCTTAATGGTAAAATATGAGTTGCAAAAGTTGTTGGACGTAGAGTTCATCATCTCCATCGACTATCCAGAATGGGTGTCCAATATGGTGCCCGTAGGAAAGCCAGATGGAAGGGTCCGTATTTGTATGGATTTTAGAGATCTCAACAAGGCAACACCCAAAGATTCATTTCCATTGCCAAATATCGATGCTCTGGTAGATGCCACTATAGGTCATGAAATGCTCTCCCTTATGGATAGTTTTTTTGGATATAACCAGATTCAGATTAAACCCGAAGATCAGCATAAAATCATGTTCATAACGCCATGGGGGACATTTTGCTACAAAGTTATGCCATTCGGTCTTAAAAATGTTGGTGCCACATATCAGCAGGCTATGACATATATCTTTCATGACTACATGCATAAAATCTTAGAAGATTATATCGATGACTTACTAGCTAAGTCGTTGCTATGAGCAGAGCATGCAGAGGTCTTAAGGAAGGTCTTCGATCGCCTGATAGAGCACAATGTCAGGTTGAATCCTAAGAAGTGCGTATTTGGTGTAACTTCAGGTAAACTCTTGGGATTCATCATTTCTAAATGAGGCATCGAAGTAGACCCAACAAAGGTCACGACTATTCTAGAGATGCGTCCTCCCACTAATATCAAAGAACTAAGAAGCCTTCAGGGCAAAGTAGCATCCATAAAGTGATTCATCACTCAATTATCGGATAAGTGTCGACCCATGAATCGACTGCTACACAAGGGGGTCCCATTTGATTGGGACAAGGACTGCCAAGCAGCCTTTGCTGAGATTAAGCAATACCTGGCAACACCGCCAATACTAGCTCCACCAAGGCTAGATGAGCCTTTTCTGCTATATATATCGACAACCGACTTTGCATTAGGGACCATGTTAGCCCAAAAGAACGTGCAAGGCAAAGAGCAAGCCGTATATTACATCAGTCACACCTTGGTGAGTTATGAGTCAAGATATGCATATGTTGAAAAACTTTGTTTAGCAGTAGTGTTCGCTACCAAGAAATTGTGGCATTACATGCTAAGTCATACCACATATGTTATATCAAAACAGAATCCTTTGCAGTACATGATGAGCAAGACATATCATAACACACGTACTACAAAGTGGATCATGCTATTGATAGAATTTGATTTGCAATTCATCAACCAAAAGTCCATCAAGGGACAAGTCATAGCTGATCAACTGGCTGAGGCACCACTATCCAACAATAGACCTCTAACTTAGCTTCTTGTCTTCTAATATCCCCCCTTGAGAGAATAATGTTGATATGACATTGTTCTTCGATGGTTCAAAGTGTGAGCAAGGGGGTGGTGTAGGAATAGTGTTTTTCATGCCACAAGGAGCTCCAATGCCCTTGTCATTCAAGTTAGACTTTTTATGCACCAACAATAATGTTGAGTACGAAGCCCTACTTTTGGGCCTCCACATAGCCATCGCCATGGGTATTAAAAGACTGAACATTTTTGGTGATTCTCTGCTCATAGTCAACCAGGTTAAGGGGCTCTTTCAGTGTCGATGTCCCATGCTGAAAGCCTACAAAGATCTTGTTGCCACTTATCTGGCTAAACTTGAATGGTATGACATCGAGGCAATCCCTCATTCATCAAATAGGTTCGTAGACACCATGGCATCTTTGGGGTCCTTGATCCCTCAGAATCCGTCTACCGATTTTACTACCATCCATGTTAGAACGCTCTCACACCCAGCAGTGGAGCATGCAACCTTTGATAACAAAGAGTCAGTCAACATGATTGTCATGGAACCAATAGTTGATTGGTTCCGTAGAGCGGAAGACTTTCTTAAGCAGGCACCTTGGGAGTCATTGACTTCTTAGAGTCCTACGGGGAGTGGTACTACCATTCACCACAAGGTTGTTTCCTAGTATGCATTTGCAAAGCTAAATATGTAGGGGGAGCAGGTCATCTTAGTAGTCAAAGCTGAGGCTTGTCAAAGCTGGATGTTGCAAATCCAAGACTTCCTAAAACTTGGTATGATTCTAGAAGGATTATCGTGTGCCGCAAGATGCACATTTAAATAGAAAGTGACTAAGTATGTCTTGATAGGAGATATTTTGTACCGACGCAACTACGAAGGAGTCCTCCTTCGATGTCTTGAGCCCCAAGAGTCATCTTGGGCAATCTCAGAAGCTCACGATGGTACGTGCGGTGGCCATTTTAGTGGCATGGCTATCATCAAATGCATCCTTCGCATGGGTTATTATTGGCCCACTATGGAGAAGGATTGCAATGTGTATGTCAAGAAATGCGTTAAATGTCAGCATCATGCTAATCTTACGCACTTGCCATCACAGGCCTTACAACCCATTCAGGCGGCTTGGCCATTTGCTCAGTGGGGACTAGATCTGATTGGCAAGATTTCCCCTCCATCATCAGGCCGACATACATTCATTATCATGGCTACTGAGTATTTTACAAAGTGGGTGGAAGCCATTCCCCTTACAACGACCACTGGAGCTCGCATCGCAGAATTTATTCTCGAGCATATCATATGTCATTTTGGGATACCATCCAAAATAATTTTGGATAATGGAACTTCTTTTAAGAACAAAACTATGTGGGCTTTAACGTCTAAATACCGCATTAAACATAGTTTTGCAACTCCATATTATCCGCAAGCAAACGGGCAAGCTGAGGCCTCAAACAAGACTGTGGTAGCCATCTTGAAAAAGACAGTGCAAGAACACCACAAGGATTGGCATATACAACTACCCCTTGCATTATGGGCTTATAGGACTAGCATTCGGATGCCCATTGGGGCAACGCCATTTTCACTAGTATATGGCACTGAGGCCATTATGCCCTTAGAGTTGGAAATTCCAATGCTGCACGTCGCATTGAAAGAGTTCATCGATGACGACACCGCACGACAAGCTCACCTCGATCAATTGACGTTGCTTGATGAACATCGCGTGAATGCCCTCGAGCATCTCCACGTTTATCAAGAGCGATTAAAATGAGCTTACAATATCAAAGTCCACCAGAGAGACTTTGAAGTTGGGGATCTTGTGCTGAAAGAGAACCAACAGAACTCGAATTTGCCGCCTGACATGCGAGACAAATTCATGGCTAACTGGCTAGGGCCTTACATCATATCTAAAAATATTGGTCCAGGTACCTATCGCCTAACATCGCTAGAGGGTGTGGAAGAGCTTGAGCCTCTCAATATCATCCATATTAAGGTGTTCTATGCTTGAGAGTGTAGTAAAGGCACCAAAGGCATCTGTAAGCCCTTTGGTCAACCCAAAAGCCTTGAGGGTTTTGTCTAAACCGCTCGGTCATCCCAAAAGGCCCCAAGCTATCTGATTAAGAAGCTTGGTCAAGAAAAGGCACCAAGGATTTCTAAAAATCGCTTGGTCAACCCAAAGGCTCCGAGAGTTCCTATAACTTCTCGGTCATCCCAAAAGGCTCCACACCCTCTTGTTGAGAGTTTGGTCAACTAAAAGGTTCCAAAGGTGGCTGTAAAACCTTTGGTCAATTCAAAAGGCTCCAAGGATTTCTAAAAATCGCTTGGTCAACCCTAAAAAGCTCCAAGGACATGTACTCATCGTTTGGTCAAATATGAAAGCTCAAAAATCTATAAAAATCAAGAAAAATATATAAAAGTCCAAAAAAAATTGATAAAGCTTAAAATCCAAAAACATGTGCATTTGCATTTTGCATTTTCATCTGCATTCACACATGCATTCACATCATCATATTGCATTTAGGCATTTGTCATCCGTTGCATTCCATAGTAGAGTGTAATGCATTTATCAAAATTTTACAAACAATCACACGTTTGTATGACAATCATGCACCCTTGCATTTATCATAATTCATTGCATTCATACACGATACCTGTTGTGGAGACCTATGTATGTATATTAAGTTTTCCTATCACTCAGCCATACCTAGTGGGTTCTTCAGATATTGTAGAAAGCTTGCTTTGTTGTTATAGACAAGGTCATTAGTTGGGATAGTGCTTCAACATATCATAATCCCGTCACTAAGCAAAATAATATAAAATCCTGCTAAGACGAGAGAGGATGAAAGCCATGAAAGCAGTCATTAGGTATCTAGAGAGATGGGTCTCATGACCTGCTTATCTTGCAAATAGTCGGTTTAGAAAGGTGTACTTTGGCAAAAGGACAAGAATTTCCCCTATAAATCCCAAAGTCACAAAAGTTAAATCCCAAGTTACAAAGTGCAAAAATACAAATTTCAAGTTCAAAATATAAAGTGACATAGTGAATCAAAAGCACTATAAAAATCCCTTGCTCAAAGAAAATGGTAACACGTGGACTAACAGTGATTTTTATCACTACATCTGAGCAAGTAAGAAGGGTGAGAACTTGAATCCCTAGATTGTACACCTTTTGAAAGCCATAGAGTGATCCCCGATCGCAGCAATGGGTTGGAAGAGTCCCGCCTGCAATCGGAGGGGTAGTTCTATTGGGTGATCCCCAAACGTAGCAATGGGTTGAAAGAGTCCCGCCTGCATTTGGAGGGGTAGCCCTGATCAATTTGCAAGATGAGCTAGCTCTAGGTACTTAGGATTGTCTAGCTGTATAAGTCTAATCAAAGCTGAAACAAGGATGATACAATCGTATGAGGAACCCTATCTCACATATGGGTTGAAAGAGTCCCGACTGACATACGGGGTATGCTTACGATCTATCTAAAAATACTCACATGCACACATAGGGATTATGAATAGTTGGGTCTATCATGGCAAAAGCCTTGTCCAATATAAGCTTGGTATAGTTAGTATGTGATTTTTGGAGAAGTCTACTAGGGTGTTTGAGTCTCAAGGAAAACCCCAAAAAGTGCTCCAATAGCAACAAAATACCAAATCTCATTAGACTGCAGAAATACGAGTCATTCATTCATCAAAATGCATTTTACAAAGTACAATCAAATATATAAGATAGATACCGCATGAATATCAGAAATGATGTTTAGACGACCACTGATTATATAGTACAAAATGACATAATCATTCATTAGCATTTTAACCAATCCATTTCACTGCATTTCATAAATGGGTGATTAATTGATTAAGTTCTTGTAATGAGAATTATCAATAATTTTGCATGATTGTTATACATTCTGTGGTGTCATATTTTAAAAATTGATATACACAGTTTACATTCATTCATTATGTTTTAAGTGATTAAAGCATACAGGTTCATCTCCATTAGATTATGATTCCGTACATAATGCATTACCATACATTGCATAGCATATCATAAACTGCATAAAATATACGCATGCCCACAAAGCAAAAATAAATATGCGTTAAAAATAAACATCGCATCCATCTACATACATCATATGTCGCACATCTAATCATCTAGATCACTGCATATCATCATCATAAAGTAGAAAAGCTATCTCGTGCATGACATCCATACATCGCATCATATAAACATAGCATTTAAATACGCATTGCATCCATGTGCATCAAATAAACATAAAATAAAAAATTAATAAATACACATGTACACATAATGAGCCATAAAATATCATATCATATATATATGTGTCCAAATGAGTACATAGGGAGTACAAAATGCCCGTAGGCTACAACTGTGTAGGTCCTCGACCTTACACACAAAATGATACATCAAAACTATAGTAGGCAACTGCTATAAATCGGATCTAGGTTGCTCCCCCTGTACTGGAGCTCTCGTCGCCTCCCTCTACACTATGCTCTGGAGCCTGCTCTCCTGGCTGACCTGGCACCTATGGTGGATCCTATTGTGGATCCTGCCTACCTCCAAAGCCTAACGCACCCAACACATGGGAAACTGGTAACTACAGTAGGCTAGTCCTCTGGCTGGAGGCCCCTGATGTCTGCCCTGGATCTCTAGCCCTGGCCTATGACCTCGCTGTGTGCATGCTAGAGGACCTATGCGTCCTCTCAGTCCGATGAGTCCTATGACTCGAGCTCGCTATGGACTACCCTGAGGTCCTAGACCTGGTACGCTATGACTCTGCTACAAAAGGATCCTCAAGAACCGGTAGCCCCTGCATCTCTATGTAGCCGACTAACTGATCAATGTGAGCAAGCCGGGCTACATGCATCTCATTGGTCCTCATGACCATACCATGCAGTCGCATCACCTCAATAGTCAGATCCTGTATAGCTAGTGTACCTACTACTGGTACCATAAGAGACCCCATAATAGCCTGAGGAGGCCCCATAATAGCTCCCCTCACTGCTCGCATGAGATCTCGCTCTACCTCTACTGTAGTCTGCTGCACCTATGCCAACTCCAGGGTAGTCTGTAGTCTCTACACCTGGGCCTCTACGTTAGTAGCTCGAGTCATGAGCTCCTATATCTGGCCCTATGCCTCAGTCAGGCGCCACTCCCTATCAGCCACCTTCACCTCCAGAGTGGCGATGGTGGTATCTCTCTCCCATTGCTGCATGTGAAATCACCCAATCTGACTCTGCAAGTCAGCAACCTATGCTAGCAGCTATCCCTCTGTACTATCAAGAGGGACCTCACCCTCCTCTGGAGCGTCCTCCTTAGGGTCGATCTCTGGTAGGTCCTCAATGGTGGCCTCTACACCCCAACCACCCTCAGTACACTAGCGCACCCTACGCCCATCAAGATCTACCTCCTCTGCATCTGCCTCTACTGGATCGTGCCATCTAAATAGAGACCACCACCCATCATAGTCGGGCGTGGTCCCAGTAGCCTCAACTCCCAACTCCTGGAAGTCATCAGGTGCATCTCCTAGTGGTGGAGGAACTATCAGTGGGAGATCCCTCTCTAGAGCTAGGCGTCTATACCTCAAGGGCATATCTGGCAGGTCCTACACCATGCCAAACTATCATAGGACACGAGAGAAAAATTGATACTCTCTCACCTCTAGCTTACGCCAGATGAGCCATCTATCTCGATGGGCCCGTCATAGCCACTCGTCCACCTTCGACCATATAGGACAATCCATGTAGGGGTGCCAGACGACATCCCCCAACCCAAGTGCCACAAAACTGATGATGTAATGTTACATATCCCCAACATGAGCCCTACTATAGACACCCTCCTTCACACGAGGCCAGTAGGTGGCATAGCACTGATGAGCAGCATCTAGGGTAGTGATGCATAGAGGTAGGTCAACAGGATGCTCGATATGGATATGCTACCACCCCCAGATCTATAGCAAAAGGCTATAGCTGATGCCCTTATGACTCCGCTCCATAATCTGGTATAGCTCTCGGTAGAGCTAACATAGTAAAGTGCTCCCCTAGGCTAGCAGTAGTGGCTCCTCCATCGAGCTCTAAAGCACCCTCCAAGTAGGGGCTAGCATGTTCCAAGGAATCCTCACACCCGAGGAGTCTAGAAGGACAATATGAATGATGAGGTGCATGAAAAGGGCCTCTCGAGCAGAGAAGATGTCATCCCGATACCAATCCTCGATGTGCACCCCTCCATGGTCTGCATCATCCTGTGCGTCGATGCTCTAATCATCAAATATGGTAGCAAAAATGGCATCCTTTGCCATGTAGGTAGAGGAAATGATAGCCTCACCATCGATAGGGATCCTAAAGATCCTATAGACGTCCTCTAGTGTGATGGTCATCTCACCAGGAGGTAGGTGAAATGTGTTGGTCTACGCATTCCAACGTCGGGCCAACGTAGTAATATAGGCCTGATCTACCCTAATGGTGGGTAGATCCATGACATAACCAAACTCGATGGCTCGAAACCATGCTCGGTCATCATCCGACAAGGCCTCATGGAGAGTCCTCATCAAGTCAGGCTCCCACGCTCTAGAAGTTAACTTTTAAAAAAAAAGCAACAAAAAACAAAGAAACATCATGTAAGCTAAATCTAGCTAAGCAGAGCTACAAAAACCTAAAAATTTCAAAAAAAAAACAAGCAATTGTAGTCCCAATTTGCAAATTGGGAACCGCAACTTGCGGTCCCCAATTTGCAAATTGGGAACCGTAGCTGAAAATTGTGGTTCCCATTTTGCCACCTGGGAACCGCAGCTACCAGCTACGGTTTAGGAGTGGCACCCATTTTGGGTACCCTCCTAGACCACTAATGCATAAAAATTAAATTCTAATCTAACCTAAACTAGTGGGGTTCATTATCGATAGTTTAATGAGGTTCAATTTCTGTATTTATTAAGTGTGGTTTATTTTACTCATATGGAGTGTGAGGTCTCGGTTTCGAGTTACCTTGCCCGCACCCTACCCTCGGCTAGTCGATGGCTGATCAGGATCCGCCATCAGGGAAGAACGAGTGTAAAGGTTGTTGAGTTTGATAGTGTTCCGTATCAGGGAATGTCTTCTCTCTCTCAAAGCTCTCAAATTGCTCAAGGTTGTAGGAAAATAATGAAAAATTGCAAATAGGATTTCAATTTATAGGTTCTCCTAGTCTCTACGGACCGTAGCTGACACCCGTGGTCCACAAACTAGGGTCTTCCACCCGCAGGTCTGACCTGCGGTCCCCAAAATTTGATAGTGCAAACCATAGGACCGTACAACTAGTAATAAATGCACTAAAAACCCATCGTGGGAAGGTCTGAAAAGGTAAATTAATGACTCCTAGTGGATAAAAATCAAAATAAATGATCAAAATTGCAAATTTGGTGACATTAAAAGCACCAGGATCAATCCAATAAATGCAAAATTAAACAAAAAAAATCAAAAAAATGAAAACCAAATGCGCCTCGTATTCAATGATTTATCCTATAAACTTGGCGGTTGCAGCGACTTGCGATCCATGCAATCCGGCAAGATGAGTAAATCACAATAAGGACATTTGGGGTAAAATTGTCATTTCTTTTATGACATCTTTTAGCAAATCATCGACAATATGATTCAACACAAGTCTTCTTGAATTTGTATTATCTTGACTCTCTAAGATGACTATCATAGCCTGACTGCTCCAGGGGAGAGAGATGTGCAAATACTACTAAGCATTGCAATCATAAGCTGAACTAGGCCTCGCCAAGGCATTTAAACGTCTCAAATCTAAAGTTGTTCAGGATCATTCATTATGGTCAAGCGATTTCGTCACTTCAGACATTGTCATTACCCTCATCGACTCGTCGCTTGAGGGGGTAGTCATAATTTCATGTCATAATAAAAATCAATAGAAGATCCCGGAGATCGTAGATCCCTTGATCTTGTCAAAATTGTGTTCGTCCTTGCGAATCATTGCTAACAACTATCATAAGCTTCCCCTCTGCTTGGGGTAAATAGCAAATATGAAATTTTGTTTGTAGCTCTCATCCTTCGGTTATATAGGCCTAACTCCTATTGTAGCACCAAAGCTACCCGAATGTCTGATGATGAGTGCAGACCTTTCAAATGTAAGCCTTCCCACATTGGAAGCAATGATTCCAGGATGCGCATCCTTTTGCTGGACCTGGGGCATCTAATGTTGATCAGACTAATGATCATCATAGAACCTGTGACATCATTTTAGGAGGTCTATTTTTCTCAACGTTGTTCGATCTCACAACGCATCTCAAAAGGGGCATCTGTAGACACCTAAAACATGTCATGCCGAGGGTGACTACTCATATGGACATGCTACAAAACCATATGAAGGATCTTGGATAGACTCCAAGATAGAGCAGTGGTTCTAACCACTCAATTTAGGCATTCTAGCCTAAGCAGTCTGAACCACAACCCAGACCTGTGGTCTCCAATCTGAACCATGGTTGACACCTACGGTCTGTAGTCTGGACCATAGCTATGACCTGTGGTCTGAACTAGAGTTCAGTTAGGCCTTCCATCCGAGCCAAATCAGTTGGAACGACCAAGAGATCTAGAAGGAGGCAGTTGGAGGATAGAAGATTCCAAAGGCTTCCATCCCAACTGTCCTAACCAACCTTCTTGGTCTTGGCTTCTCCATGAAGCCACCCCTAGCCCTAGGGGCATGCTATAAATACCCCCCTTTTTCAATAGGGAGAAGAGGATGAAAGAGAGATAATTTGTATAGCGAAGCACTGGCAAATTATCGAGTGAGCTAATTGATCAAGAGAGCAACGAAGCCCTATCAAATTGCATAATGACCTTGTGCATTTGAGAGCCCCTTTGCTATCCATTCAAAGACCAATTAGCCATGGATGCCCTAGGTGCCTAGGAGGATCAAGAAATGCAAATCCAGGTGAACGAAGGCCCTTCACAATGATTTGACCACCAAATATATTAGAGGATGACAAAGGTGACCCTTGAACATCAATTCGGACAAGGAGGTCAAGCCCACTGCCCCTAATTCTGAGGGCAAACACATCAGAGGTCAAACCATGGCTATCAACCATGGTTTATAGTGTAGACCGCCCCTCATAGCTACGGTTTGCAATAGGTTAGAGATCACCTTACTCAGTTTACTTTTTACCGCATAGATTAGTCATGTTAGTCTTTTCATAGGTTTAATTGCATTTTTAGAGAAACTTTGACCGTAGGAATTAGGTATTTTATGCATTGTAGTGGGTAGGAGTATATTGGATATTTTTGATGTTTTATTGCTTCTAATTCGATATTTGTTCAATGCATCATGTGCTTATTCATGTCTTGTATGTTGTAGTATAATTCTTGATACGATTAGAATAGCTTAAAACCTTTCTTTATGCTTTCTTGTTTCATTAGTTTAATGGTATTTACATGTATGATTCTTTAAAGGGCCTCATCACGAGAGGCTATCAATCTTTGTAATCGTGCATTGTTGTTTCTTGTTCGTAGGGAGATAGGTGCAGAAAGGAGCCTATATCATAATCCTTCCACATCATGGAGAAGGGGGTTAGCTCTACCCCAAGGCAGTTTGTGAGTAATCATCGGAGCAACAAATAAGCGTGCCTACCCTGTTGAGGGCATTGGCAATTGTAAACATCTGTATCATCTTTGGAGTGACCCTGAGGGGGCATTTTTGTAACCCGAGATCCTTTGAAATATCAATACAAGAAAACTTTGCATTAGTTGGCTTTCTTTGTTCGATTTGTGCATTTTTGTGTGGATCTTTGTGTTTTACGATGGTATAGATCAGTACACTAGTTGGGCGAGCGCCTCCGCGGTTACGTCAACATCATGTATTATAGAGTGAACAATCACTTGATGATGTAATAAGGTAGAAAACCCCTATGTCATAATAAACCAATCCCCTTCCTCTACGTGGATGTGATGCAAAGTATCTCGCATCTACTAGGGAATTCTTGGCATGGCACCATACATGAGCTTCAATGCAGGGCCCAAGAACTTCATATTAAAATGGTAATCCAATTCTACATTTGAAAGGAGAGGTGTCCACTCACACACAAGCAGGAGGTTTCCATTATGGTATTTTGTCATGGTAGAGATGAAAATTAAATTATTTGCCTGAAAGAAAAATAAAATCCATACCATGTAAGAAAAAACATGAAAGTGTTAGGGATGTCTCTCTGGAGCTTGAAGAGACCTGCATGCAGCTGTTGGGCTAAGTATGTCGACTAGTCAAATTAGAGTGGCACTGTATTTGGATCCACGCATGACATATCATAAAATTTAGGGTTGTATATGCAATGTGCTACTAAAACCTACCATCTATAGACCTGCATATCAGTTTATAACCCTACAACCATGGCCAGCATAGAAAAAATCTCCTTGTCCTTGAATTTGGATAGGGAAATTAGGGATTTTGGGAAGGTTCCATTAGGGAGAGGGTTTGACAAAATTTCTTGCAAGAATAATCTAATTTTCTTGGTGTTGGTATAGAACTTCGCCGAATTAATGGGATCGAAAGGGATGGGGTTTACTGCAAGCTTTATGCCATAGATGAATGCAACCCTAATTGCATCAACGTCAAGCATAAATATGACTCCTCCCTTGGAGTTTTTCATAATTATGTGTTTGATGTCGTAGAATTTTTCCATAGCCTTAATCATTTTGAGGTAGGGATGAACCTAGGTGTAGATGTACCAATATAGCAGGGCATGGTAGGAAAATATGCTTAGGTATGATGGTGTGATATTCTTGGCAACCCTGGCTACTATGTCCTTTCGAATTCATTCTTAGTCCTTCCATGTTAGCCTGGTGTCACCGATGTGAATATATGGGTCTACGAAACTGCTTCTACTCTTGGTCAACTTTCATTTCCTCTTAGTAGTAGCTGGTGGAGAAGCTATCATGGTTTTTTACTGTGATTTAGACATAAAATCAGCCTAGAACATGCTTAGCAGAGTGTTGCAAGGTTTTTTGAGAGAGCAAGGAGCGCAGCAAGTAGAAAGAAAAGAAATGTGGAAGATAGAGGAGTGATAAAACTTTCATGATATAAGTGGATGTGCATGCGCATGCCAAGGCAACATGTAATAACTATGGTTGGTGGCACACATCCCACTACTAATTTTGAACATTACTAGATGCCTCAGTTTGTGTGCCACCTTCAAGAAACCAACTGCCTTGTGCTACCATTTTTTCTAGGGCCAATATCGCTACTTTGCTATTGTCCTGGGCCAATAAATTAGCGTCACCTCTTCTCTGGGACAATAAGTAGGTACGATTATACCTTAAACAGTGAGGTTTTAAAATTTCAAGAAAACTATCTTTTCTTTCCTGCCAAAAGGCTTGGTTGTTGTGAGGTGATCTTTGGGTACTGAGATGTCATGCGATCATGAAAAAATTCCTTAAAGTGACCATTGGCCACCGAAGTGTCACAAAATTGTGACAATTTACACTAAGGAGGCCTTTGGATGTCGATATGTCGTGCCATCTCGACAAAATTCCTTGAAGTGGCCATCGACTATCGAAGTATCATGATAATTTACATTGAGGAGGCCTTTGGGTGCCAAGATGTTGTGCCATCATGAAAAAATTCCTTGAAGTGTCCATCGGTCACCAAAGTATCAGGAAATCATGACAATTTATATTGAGGAGGCCTTTGGGCACCAAAGTATCATGAAATTGCAACAATTTATATTGAGGAGGCCTTTGGGCATCAAGATGTTGTGTCATCATGATAAAATTCCTTGAAGTAGCCATCGATAGTTGAAGTGTTGTGAAATCATGATAATATCATTGAGAAGGTGTTTGGGCATTGATATGTTGCACCATTGTGACAAAAATTCCTTGAAGTGGCCATCGACCACCGAAGTGTCACGAAATCGTGACAATTTACATTGAGGAGACTTTTGGGTGCCAAGATGTCGTGCCATCGCGATAAAAATTCCTTGGATATTTTTGAAAGTAAAATAGATATTTACATAATATACATACAAGGCAAAGGGAAACTATTTTACTTATAGTACAGCTTCAGATGGAATCCATTTATGGGGATGGGTTGAACTTGATCCTATTAATTTCTCAGTTGGAAAGATTTTTCTTGTTTTTCTTCTATTACTTCGGAGGGTCCCTCCCAAAACGCATTGAATTTCTCATGGTTCTCAGGCTTTGCCTTTTTTTCATTCCATCTCAGGACTACGTTTCCCATCTTGAAATTTCTCATAGTGGCCCTTTTGTCAAACCATCTCTTTGTGGTGACCAAATGTTTTTGATAGTGGTTGTAGGCTTTTTCTTTCTGTTCTTCTAATTGTAGGAGTTGTATCAACTTGTTCTCCATTGGTTCTACCTCCTCTATGCCAGTTTGATTGAGCAGTTTCAAGGTTGGTATCTCTGTGTATTGGAAGAACTACTTCTTTGTCATAGACCAGAGAGTAGGAATATGTGTTTATAGACTTATTTATGGTTATTATATCATCCCATAGTGCTTGGTTTATCAGAGAGTGCCAACTCCTCTTATTTTCCTTTAGAGTCTGCTTCAAGATCCTGAGCAAGTTTTTGTTCATTGATTCAGCTAATCCATTTTCCTATAGATAGTATTTTGAGGATGTTTTCAAGTAAATCCCATATCTACATGCAAATTCAATCATATTAGCACCTACAAAATACAAGCTATTTTCTGTGACCAATGCATCTGGGATGCCAAATCTCATGATTAAACTTTCCATGAATTCCATCACCACCTCCTGGTCTACTTTTTTAGTGGGTATTGCTTCTACCCACTTAGTAAAATAATCAGTAGTTGTCAGGATGTATTTGTGCCTAGCAGATGAGTTGGGCTCTATTATTATGATGAAATCCAATTACCATTATTGAAAAGGTTCTTCAACCTGAATGGATTTTAGAGGCATTGAAGCATTTCTATTTCTCCCGATGTATCTCTAGCACTCCCCATAGTTTCTTGTTACTCTGAAGGTGTCTGTGAAGATATTTGGCTAGTAGCATCCAGTCCTAATGATATTTAAGGTAGTGGTCCTTCCTGAGGAGTGTCCTCCTAATAAACCTCCATGGAATTCCTCTAAGATCTTCTATTTCTGATCATCCTTTATACATCGAAGTAACACTCAGTCCAATTTTTTCTTTGGGTAGTAGAGTGTACTTCAAAGCCTGGATCTTGTACCTTCTTCTCTATGAAGCATTTAAACTTGTTGGACACTTTCTATTTTGGAAGTACTTGATTAATTCATCTATACAATCAAGCTACCCTGAAGGTTGATCGTCATCTAAGGCTGCTTCTTGAGTGTGGTAAGCCACGTATTCTGATGAAGCTTGCTTGGCAAGATCTTGGCAGAGTGCTTTGCCTCTTACCAGCTTGGTTGGATGTATTTCCACATCATATTATTGTATCTTTAACACCCAACATGCTCTTTTATTACAAATTTCCCCTTGTATAATGAAATTCCTAACATCGGGGTGAACTACATATACTATAAACCTGCTCTGTGAGAGAAAATACCTAAACTTTTTCAAATACTTCATTATTGCATAGATCTATTTTTCAATGAAGTTATACTTCTCTTCATGTTCTTGCATACTTTTGATTAGAAAATCTATGGGCATTTCTTCATTGTCAGGTCCTTTCTATGTGAGCACTATGGCATAGCTCTCTTGTTTGTCTATAGCATATAATATGAAACCCCTGGAGTAGTTCGAGTTTACCAAGATAGGGTTTTGAGATATTTGCTCCTTGATTTGTTGGAAGGCTTGTTTCCTCATGCCTATCCACTTAAACTGAACATTTTTCTTCAACTCGATCATGGGTTTGCGCACAAAGTTGATTTAGCCAAAGAAAAATTGTAATCCATTTTTTTTAGGGGTGAGAGGGAGTTCTAATAGTGCTTTCACCTTGTTAGGGTCTATAGCTAGCCCAGTATTAGAAACAACATGGCCTAGTAAGATTTGTTCTTCTACAATGAAGATGAATTTCTTAGGATTTAGAGAGATGCCAAAACTCTCTATATTTTTTAAACATACTCCTAATATGTCCAACGTGATCCTCTTTTCAATGGGAGAATATTGTCATGTCATCTAGATATATCACTATTATCTTGTTGATAAGTTCTTTGAAAGCCACATCCATCACTCTTTGAAAAGTTGCTCCAACGTTAGATAATCTAAAAGGCATACTCTGATAGGTAAATGTCTCCCACTTGGTTGTGAATGTGGTCTTGAATTGATCTTCATCTTTAACCCACACCTGATTATACCCAAAGAAGTCATTTAGGAGAGAGAACCTTTTTGCTCCTGCTACTGTGTGCAAGATCTGGTCTATCTATGGGAGAGGGTAATGGTAGTTCAATGAAGCCTTATTCAAGTTGCATAAGTCAATGCACAATCGAATATCTCCATTATTTTTTCTAACTGGGACTAGGTTGGCTACCCAAGTTGAATGCTTGATCGGGTAAACAATCTTGGCTTCAAGAAATTTTAGTAGCTCTTGCTTCATCAAGGCTTTGATCTTCGAGTTCACAGATCATTGTTTTTATCTAAATGGCTTCGTGCCTTCTTTAAGTTTTATTGTATACTATATTATTTATTTGGAGTAGACTTTGAGATTATCGTAAGTCCAGACTATGATGTCTGGGTATTCTTTGCATAATCCCCTTATTTGGTCCTATTCTTCTTCTATGGTGTTTACTCCCACCTTGATTGATTTATCAGGTCCCATTTGAGGTTCTCTATATCTATGTTTTTTAACTTTCATTTTATGGCCAGTTGACCTATCATTGTTATCAAATAAGCTTTCAAGGATGATCAACCCTTTTGGGATGTGATTTTTCTTTAACTAGATCATGTTTGTGTCTTCTTCATCTTCGATCATTTTGTTGCTTGAGCAGTTCATCTCGTGAATGAGGAAGTCCACTATCTATTTGTCATTCTCGAATACTTGCCAAAAGGTATCCTTATCTGGAATAGAGGGCTTGTAGATTAGTCTAACTGTCTTAAACTTTTGGATGACATTGTTGATAGGGAAAAAATTCGCTCCTACCAAAGCTAGAAAATCTACATGAGTGTTCTTTTCTCTTGGAATTACTTTGATATTCAAGGATTAAAAATATTCTAGCAAGTCCCAAAATTATTCCTATAAGATTTAAGGTAATTTTGTTTGCTTACACACTTTTCAGTGACTTGATTCACTATTAGTTCAGAATCTCCAAATATTTGTAGCTACTTGATATCCATTTTTCAACTTTCTTGAGGCCTAAGTAGAGTGCTTCATACTTTGCTGCATCATTGTTACAACTCCAGGTTAACCAGTAAGAAAAAACTTTATCTTCACCTGTTGGGTCGATTAGAACAATCCCTACTCCAACTCCATTTTTACTCCTGACACCACTGAAGAAAAGCTTCCACAATTGATCGATGGTTTGGTTAACCAGAGGGGGAGAAATAGGATTATTTTTCTTGGGTTTTACAATTGTGTAGTTTATCATGTCAATCTCGATCATGGCATTGAAATATTGAAGTGAGAACTAGTCTTCCCCTTGCAATACATTTAGAGCTCCTTCCATCAAGTTTAGGTCTCTTAGTTCCTCTGTCATCATGTTCACAGTGGTGGATTTTTTCCATTCCTCTTAGTCGAAGGTTTCTCATTAAATACTTTCACTCTTTTGCCCTTGAATGGGATTTCCATATGCAATAAATCTAATGACAAATATCCTCCTATATTTGCGGTGACCTCCTTGGAGAGACATATACCAATATAGGGCTCCATATCCACTACTACCACCTCTTGTATAACTGTGAGTTGAGGTATTCTGTGAAGAACTATTGGAATATCTTTGATGACCCCTACCATTTTTATAGGGGTCCCATCTATTTGTAAGAAACCTAGACTGCCCCTTGTGTATTCCATCCCCATGATATAGCATACTGCCTTAGGCATTATGGTGGTTGTAGCTACAAAACCTATCATACAATTGTGAACAACCCATCCTTCCATCTAAAGGGATAGATAGAAGGGAGTGGATCTATTTTTTTCTAAAGTGGATGTCAAACTAGCTTGTGTATAATCTAATTGATTTGGGTTTTTATTCTTGTTTTTCATATATCTCAATGATTCTTGCAGTAAGTTAATATGCCCTAGGAATTTCAAAGCTTCATACATAGTCGCTTTAGAGGGATTTTTCTTCATTTATTCAACTATTTTGAATGAGAGGGGTTCGACACTTTTTTCTTTGATCGTTGTGTCTACTTATTTTTGTACCCCTGAGTAGCGTCTATCCTTTGATGCTTAGTCAATGAGGGGTATATTAGTTTATCCCTAGCTTGTTCCTGTGTTTCTGCTTCCTTCTACCAAGGTGCTTCCTTACGAGTTTCTATTTCTTTATGGCTTGAACTCTGGGGAATTTTCTTGTAGGATGTTCTTTTTTCAATAGGGTTACTTATAGGTGAAAGCACCTTCAAGGGGTTAAGCTCTTGGGGATCAACCTATAAGGGTTTCTTCCCTGACCTAATTAGAATAGCTACTTGTTCGACATAAGGCATCATAAAATTATGATTCTCTTCTATGATCATATTCACCTGATCCTTGAGGGTTTTCTCAGCCTTTTCAATGGCTATCCTTTGGACATAATGTTGATGAATAATAAAATAATTTTCACCATGGAGGTCATTACATGTGGAACACCAGAAGTTCAACTCTATAAAAATGTTACTAGGTTCACTATCTTCATTGGCATAAATCATGTTAGATTTATCATAGCTTCTACCACTCGTGGAGGCTTGATCCTTTTTCACCTGTGGGAGCCTTCTTGGCTGGAAATTTCTTTCCTCTTCTATTATTTCCATTGATATAATTTTATGTTCTAAAGTTTTGAATGATGCTTGTAGATCATGTAGAACTGTAATTTGAGGATCTAGAGTTGAATAAACTATTGCTATAGGGAGTGCAGGAATAGCAAGAAACATTGGGGAGGCAGGGGGTGCCTATATTACTAGAATGTTAGCTTACCTAGTCCATTTGGGAAGGCTAGTTCTAGAAGCTGAAGTCAGAGTTAGAAAAGCAGTACTCGATGCTTAAGGTAGATTCGAGAAAATGGGCATTATCATTTTTTTATGGAACCCTCCAATAGCGATCTGATCTCTTTTTGCTTTTTATGCTTCCTAGTAAATCTCAAGGAAGCTAAACACATGGGACTACCTAATGGCCATGCTTATATATGAGTTGAAATCTCTCATATAATAGTACATAGATTGCTCATTCATTGGTCATAGTCCATCAGGTACTCTCTACCAAGTTCGATTGAATTTGATGTTAAAATTAAAGATCTCCTCTTGAGGGTGTTTCTGGATAACAGTAAATTGATTTAGCAGGGATAATGGGTCTGCATGCTCATTGAATTCTTACACTATTTTACTAGTGTGTTGGGCCCAAGTAAATATAGTTTGGTTTTCAAGAGTTTTGTACCAATAGAGCATTTTTCCTTTCAATTAAATGACCAACAATATTATCATAATATTTTCTTCAGTGATGTTATGTATCGGGGCCAGTGCGGCTACGTCTTGACAGTGTTCGTAAGTTGTCTTTACAATATTGTCATACTGGGGTAGTTCTTTCAAAATCATTGTTAGAATCAGATGTTGAGCTACCAGATTCAAAGGGCATGTATGGTTCCACAAGGGGTAAGGTAGAATCGACTGATTTGCAGCCATTGATATTGTGGTTCTACCAGATATTGTTGATATATGGGTAGACGAAGTTAATGTTTCGCTAGCAGCAGTACTAGGGAAGGCTTTAGGGGAAATATGTGTGTATCATGTATTAAGAGTACATGAAGGAGTTGTTCTGGCAACTAAAATAGGATTATCTCAAAGGCTACCAAGGTGTAGCTAGAAGAAATCAATAGGTTCTAATTTTTTTGCTTTAGATCAGGTTATTATAAAAGGTGGTACATAACCAAAAAATGGGTAAAGGCTTTTATAGGGTTCCTTTCTAGGGCAAAGTCTCCAGGTGATATAAAAAATATTGATAGGGCAAAGCTATTCATATAATCCTTGAACTATATGTTGCATGGGATTGGGTCCCACTGGGCATGCCAAAAACTATTGGTGTAAAATCTATCTTTGGTTACATTTGCACCCAATACTTTGACAACATTGAAAGATTAGGCTAAAATAGAGTTTATCCAGTTCAATATCCAGAGGAGGTTGGTTCCTTATTTCTTTAGAAAAAGGAAGAGAGAAATGCATAAATAGAGATAAATATAGCTATTTCTAGAAGTGTTAAGCGATACAGATAGATAACAACAAAACAATTTAATCAGCCTTTTACAGAGAAACGTCTATTAGAACCATCAAAACAAAGAAACTAAGCTTCTAGTGAAAATCTATTTGAACGCAAGATTATTGGTAAGGTTAATTTTAGAGTTAGAAAAACTTTGTTGCATAAATTCAAAGTAAGAATTAAGTCAAGTTACATTCAACCTAACCTTACATAGCAATTAATAACCCATACATACTTGATCAAGAGCACCAATGAGCCAGAAACCAGAATGAATGATCTTTTATTAACTTTAAGAAGTCTTTATACATCACCTTGTAAACACCTACGAGCTGACATTTTGTTTAGGTCTCTCATCCTATATAATAGTTTTACATAACAAAAAAACTAAAATTTGTTACAACATTATGCCCGTAGGCTCATTCTAGTAAAGAGGTAGTTAGGAGAGCATGGAGTCTTCAATTGGAAATGGTTAAGATCTTCTTATTTCAATGATCCTTCTTGATTTCTTTAAAAGCATCATGGTCCAGCTGTATTTTACTCAAAATTTCATGCCATCATGACTTTTAGTCTTCATTTTTGCCTTGGCCTTCAAAATGTTGTGTTGTTGCGACTTTTCACCTTAGCTCTACCCTTGGCCTTCAAAATATCATTTTATCATGATTTTTTTGCCTTAGCTCTGCCCTTGGCCTTCAAAATATCATGTTGTGGTGACTTTTGACCCTTAGCTCCACCTACAGGTTCACTATGTCACGTTGTCGTGACTGCTTTCCTTAGCTCTACCCTTGGCTTTCAAAATATCACGTTGTCATGACTTTTCACCTTAGTTCTACCTTTGGCCTTCAAAATGTCATGTTGTCACAACTTTTTACCTTAGATCTACCCTTGGCCTTCAAAATGTCATTTTGTCATGACTTTTTGCCTTAGCTCTACCCTTGGCCTTTAAAATTTCATGCTATCACAACTTTTCACCTTAGTTCTACCCTTGGCCTTCAAAATGTCATGTTGTCATGACTCTTAGCCTTAGCTCTACGCTTGACCTTGAAAATATTGCACTGTCATGACTTTTTGCCTTAGCTCTACCCTTGGCCTTCAAAATGTCATGATGTCATGGCTTTTCACCTGAGCTCCGCCTACAGGTTGAATATGTCACGCTATCACGACTGCTTTCTATACTTAGTGAAAATTTTAAGAAGACTACTCCTTGCTCTGGATGTGGTCATTTTTACCTAACCTTACATAGCAATTAATAACCCATACATACTTGATCAAGAGCACCAATGAGCCAGAAACCAGAATGAATGATCTTTTATTAACTTTAAGAAGTCTTTATACATCACCTTGTAAACACCTACGAGCTGACATTTTGTTTAGGTCTCTCATCCTATATAATAGTTTTACATAACAAAAAAACTAAAATTTGTTACAACATTATGCCCGTAGGCTCATTCTAGTAAAGAGGTAGTTAGGAGAGCATGAAGTCTTCAATTGGAAATGGTTAAGATCTTCTTATTTCAATGATCCTTCTTGATTTCTTTAAAAGCATCATGGTCCAGCTGTATTTTACTCAAAATTTCATGCCATCATGACTTTTAGTCTTCATTTTTGCCTTGGCCTTCAAAATGTTGTGTTGTTGCGACTTTTCACCTTAGCTCTACCCTTGGCCTTCAAAATATCATTTTATCATGATTTTTTTGCCTTAGCTCTGCCCTTGGCCTTCAAAATATCATGTTGTGGTGACTTTTGACCCTTAGCTCCACCTACAGGTTCACTATGTCACGTTGTCGTGACTGCTTTCCTTAGCTCTACCCTTGGCTTTCAAAATATCACGTTGTCATGACTTTTCACCTTAGTTCTACCTTTGGCCTTCAAAATGTCATGTTGTCACAACTTTTTACCTTAGATCTACCCTTGGCCTTCAAAATGTCATTTTGTCATGACTTTTTGCCTTAGCTCTACCCTTGGCCTTTAAAATTTCATGCTATCACAACTTTTCACCTTAGTTCTACCCTTGGCCTTCAAAATGTCATGTTGTCATGACTCTTAGCCTTAGCTCTATGCTTGACCTTGAAAATATTGCACTGTCATGACTTTTTGCCTTAGCTCTACCCTTGGCCTTCAAAATGTCATGATGTCATGGCTTTTCACCTGAGCTCCGCCTACAGGTTGAATATATCACGCTATCACGACTGCTTTCTATACTTAGTGAAAATTTTAAGAAGACTACTCCTTGCTCTGGATGTGGTCATTTTTACCAACAATTCCTTGGCCTTATTTTTATCATTATGAGCATTTTTACACCTTGCCCATATATTCCCAATCCCTTGTCATCATATCCCATTCTTATTATTAACTTAAAACTAAATCTTTTGTATGCCTTTCAAAGCACCCCAATTCTACATTACCACTCTAATATCTATCATCATTATTCAAATACCACACACTATCACAATATCCTTCACCACACTCCAAAGTACCACTATTACTATCAACTCAGGAAATATGTCCTTTGTTGCAACCATCAATGACCTAATGAGGTTCATCTTCCTCTATTGTCTCTTTACCATTTCTTGTCTCTTTCTCTTTCCCCTTATCTACAATAGGAATCATTGCATCTTCATATTCATTGTCATTACTACTGGTGACTTAGGTTATTTTTCTATTCCCCTTGTTTATTCTCTTACGTGTTTTTATCTTTTCCTCCTCATTCTCCATTGGCACCATCCTATAAGTTAGCTTATTACAGAATCTCTGTCGAGGACTAAAATATATGTGATGACCAATGCTCCCCATTAGTGGCAACCCATTTTTTGAAAGAATATCTACATATTATTCCAACAAATTCTTCATTTCATGTGGTATTTCATCCATCTTGTACATTATCCCTTATTCCATGGGTTTAGTGATGAAATCAAAGCATGTTTTCTTCTCCTTCAAGAATTATTTTTCCATACCTAGGCACACTGTAGGACTATTGTCCACCTTTTCTCCTTTATCCTTCAATGGACTTAAAGTGTACTCCTTGCCATATTTTTCAATAGTGTAGGTGTTTACCTTACCATAATGTATTGTATTTCTATCAAACTACCACGTTATTCCCAGCAAGACATGACAAACCTCCATAGGCATAACATCACATCTTTGTAAGAATCAATTTGAAAGTTCACCATACATTGTTTAGTTACCAAAATTTGATGTCCCTTTTGCAACCATGAGACTATGTACAACTTTGGATGTTCAATCCTCTTCAAACTAAGATTTTATACCATATCTATACATATTATATTATCTGTACTCCCATTGTCTATAACCACTTTGTAACATTTCCCTCTATATTTACACATCATCCTAAATAGGTTCCTTCTTTGCTCAGATTCATGCATCTCCTTTGTTGATTTCAACAATACTATCTCCATCATAAGGGATTATCCTTGTTCTGATTCCTTCATGTGCTTCAATTAAGTAATATTTTCTTTATCTGCTTGCACAATTTGATTATAAGCTTCCTTTCCTCACCTGCTAATATGTTGTGCTTGAGGATACTCAAATGCCCTATGTCCTTCCAAGCATCTATAGCACTTGCCAACAAAACCATGACCTCTACCTCTACCAAATCCACCTCATCCTCTTAATGATTCACCCTTTTCTTAGGTACTTTGGTTGAAATCACCTTGAGAAGTACTAACTTCTCCTTCTTGCAAATGTTTACCTCTACCACTATTTGATTTTTCTCTTCCTCTAGATTTGGTTTGTTGCTTGCGAGTCAAATTTTCTTCTATCTTGAGTGAATATTGATACACTTCTTCAATTGTCCTAATTTGAAGCATCTCAACTTCATCATTATATGGATAATATTAGTCCATTTATATATCTTGCCACCTTCTCTTCATCATATTTGACCAAATATTATGGTCAATTATAGAATTTTTTAATATGTTCTTTCACTCCCAACTCCTTTTGCTTGAGGTTTTAGAGTCTTCTAAACAATCCAATCTTAGAATCAATAGGTAACATATTAGACTTCAATTTGGTTACAAACTTATCCCATGTTTGTATTCTATCAATTACTTTTTGGTGCCTCTTTTTGGACTTGGTCCCACCAAATCGAAGTATGTCCCTTCTGTTTTGTACAGGTGAAATTCACCTTCTTGGGGTCTTCTATTTCTTCAAAATCAAAATATTTCTCTGTAATCCAATTTATGAGTTCCTTAGGATTCAACCTTCCATTATATGATTTTATTACTATATTTGGCTTCCTTCCCATATTGGAAATTACCCAGATTAATAATTCCTCTATTCCTTACTCTTGCTCTTCATTACGATCTTCTTGTTGACCAGCTTCTTTTTCTTCACTATCATGCATGCCTTCTACCTGAATACCCCTTCTTTGTTCAGTTTGATTGCATCAAGTCGAGTGATAATTCCTCTCATAATTTTTACAATATTTACGGGTTGGGATCCCAAACTATGCAACCTTTCTCTTCCTTATTGCACCATCTTCCTTTAGTATGTATCACAACTAGCTTTGATACCAAAATTATGTAGACAAGAGAAGGGAGTCCTCCTATGGACAACCTTATAAAGAAACAAATTATCAACTCAACCTACTACCACAAGATACATGGTAATCACATGTGCAATCCATAAGGTTCAAGATGACAATACAAATTTAAGGTCTTTATGACTCCTTGTACGATGTTTTTCAATAATATGATAATATCCTCCTTAAAATACGATCATATTTATTGTATGGTCTCTTTCATTGTATAGTCACAATAATTGTACAATCTCACTCATTATACAACCATATTTATCATATGGACAAATTAAAATATAGTTTGTATAACATCGTTCAATTATGCGGTATTATTCCTTGAATAAAAACTATCACGTTCACATAGTTTTGCACTCTGTTAATATGACACTTAGTAATAGGTTATACAACAATGCCACATCATTTATTTGAACGACATCCTAAATAAATTGTGGTTCAAATATTTTAGCATGATTGTCTCCTTAATTGAATGACTCTCCCATGCATTAATTAAATGGATTTGCATTAACCCTTCTATTGAAAAGTGCTCGTGTTCACCACATGAAGGCACCACATTCATTTTCCATTCTTGAATGATAGACTAATCAAATGGTAAAACCATATTTATGCTTAAATAGACACTCATATTTTCCAAAGGTACTCTGAATGACACTCATATTTATGCTTAAACCATCCTATTTTTCCTTTGCTCAAAAAATTCTTCTATAACATTATTAATCCTTTTTAGAAAAAAAATATTCACCTAATCAATAGTATTCAAATGCATGTTAGGGATTCATAAAAATGATGCATTTTCTCTAACATTACTCCTCATGAAAACATCTTTGATGCTTCCCCTAGAATGATCGGTAAGAAATGAAAAAAATCTTGTGATTCTGGTTGTGACCTACACACATAAAAATTTGTAGTATTCTACCCAATCACTATCACATATTCATCATTTTTACACACAATATACATTTAGAAGATGAGTTTTTTATTCAAAATCTTATGGATTGTTATAGTGAAAATATTGTCAACATGAGATACAACCCCACTATTTCTTCTCTATCCTATATGTATCTCTCTGGCCTCTCTATTGGATTGACTTCTCTTATCTTGTTGCCTCAGATATTCTTTTTTCTATATTTGCTCATCATTGTTCTTCCTTGAATTCCACAAGCATTTCTTTATCTCTTTGGTTGCATGTCTTTTCGAAGCCTCTCTTCTGGATCGTTTTAGATATTCCTCCCACCTATCTCTCTCTTTTTTTCTCTTCTTTTTCCTCTTTTCTCTTCTCTTCATATTTTGTCTCTTCCTCTTTCCCTACTCATAATTTTATCTTCCCCTATTTTTTCCTTACCTATCATTTGGTTGGTTACTCGAACGGTTCACCCCAATTATTTCTATTTGATTTTCCTGCTTGGAAGATGTTCCTACATCAAATAATACACATTAAGTTTTAATAAAATTTACTTGATCGTAGTGGGTTCCAATAGTAGAATGAATGGACACTTTACAATAACATATTGTTAAACTTATACATCATCAATGTGTGAGACTAAAACATAATTAACCAATGATTCTATCACTTTCAATCAATATAGTTCAAGGTGACTTCTAGTAAGATTTATTAGTTCCTATATAAACATTTATGGATGGAAATGGGTTAAAAGAGTGGTTGAAATATTAATAATAAAGTGTTATCTATTAGTTTTATTTATAAATATGTGATTTAACTCATATAAATTATAAATACACTTTTATTTATAGTTAGAAATTTGGAAAGTAGATTTTGATGTGTACTAGAGTAGATGTCGTATGGGACAATCCTTATGAAATATGATGTTTATTTATCCAACCATGTTCCACTTATCTCACATATTTATCATTAGAGCATGGTATACAACCTTGTTCCTTTGGATTCTAACCTTGGATATTTTATCTAGATTTTTAAAATCTTTGTTGTTAGAACTACTCTAAATTGTATATACATCCACTTGCATATAAATATAAATTTTAAATCAAATACAAAAACAATATTTACTTGGATAGTTTAAAAAAATCTTTTTTTTGAGGGGGATTTGGTTAGTGTGAGAAACCCCTACGACACTCAGGGTCGGGCATCCCCATCCCACCATGACCTCTCATAAGGTGAAGGGCTGAGCTTATCTATAGGGGATTTAACACACAATCACACACACACCATGGTTTGAAATATGGCCCTCTCAAAGAAGAGCAAAATCCAAAATCTTTTAGATGTCCCCTGAGACTAAAGAATACATTTAATATAATTGAACTTGAATTTAATTTTAATTATTTTAAATTAGAATAGAAAAAATCTTAATTGTTATATTTAAAAGAAATATATAATGAAAATATTATCATTATTAGAGGTAAAAGGTAAAGTAGTTTTTAACATCTAGGGGACCATACACTATATAAGATGATCCTCATAAAGGATGTTATTAACCCAATATGTTTATCTAACCAACTTTGGGTTAATGAAATATGGTGTACAACTGTATCCCATTTGATTTTGTTGGTCAAATATCTGCCTAATTATACAAACATGCGTTTGTGCACCCTAGACATGGCCAACATTGAAAGGCCGAAGGAAAGGAATGTCCTCCGTGCCAATCTCCAGAGAGGGTTGGCTCCCTTACTAAATCCTACATAGGTTTAAGACTAGAGTTGCAGGAAAGAAATTGGAAATGATAGAAAGAGATGGGAAATATGGCCACAGGCTGAAGGTGTAGGATTGGGGATAGACTAGTAGCAGGAATTCCACCCAAGCATTGAAGCAGCATGTAATAAAAGAAGGCAATAGAATTTACTTACAACCTTGCAGAGACAACCTCCAGGATCGCATTCCAGAACTCACTCCCTCACCAACAATGTTCAAACTCAGATGCAAAATTTAAACTTAACAACAGACAATGAATATGAGCATAAAATAGAAATGCATAAAATAGAAGAAAATCACACACAAGATCACTTGCAAATTTAGAAGCCAAGTATCTTCTATTGATGCAGAGAACTTGAATAGTTTTTCTGCAGAATGTCTAACCTCCTTTTACAATGGAAATTGATTAGTATTTATAGAGGATTTCACCTCTTTCATTAAATACACATGAAGACAAAATGCTCACAGATCAGGAACCTTGGTGAGACAATTCCTCCTTGAAGTCATTGAAAATCTTTCTTTTGAGGTGATGATCCAACTTTTAAGGAAATTCTTCTAGGAAATCGGCATTTTTGGTGTCAGTGCATGGAAGACTTGGTCGTTGACTTGGTACATTCGCCATCCTCAAAAATACACTTCTGCTTGGAAATCATGAAAATCACCTTGCACTTTTAATATTGTTGCTCTCTTTGCTCGAGATCCACAACCTGAGTTACTCTTTACCACAAACATTTAATGTTCTTCATTCGCCTGCCTTGGGTGTTCTTGAAATTCTTTGATGTTATTGATAGCAAAATTTGCTTGATCTTAGTAGTAAGTGAATCACATATTTACTCCTTTCATCATGTTCCCTGGTGGAGGACGTGTCCCTGATTTAACAATAATTAACCCTTTATATTCTAGGTGAAAGCACCTTTAATAACTTCCTTAAACTCTACGTTCACCCCCAAAAGAGGTGAAAGAGGTTGTCACCTTCCTCTTGGGGTGAACGCGAAGTTGACTTTTCAAAGTCGCTTCAAATTTTTGACTCTTCACCCGCTTTACCATTCATGGCGCGTTCACCCCCGAGAGGGGCGAATGGAGCTTTCACCCCTCAACCGGGGTGAACGTGAAGTTGAATTTTCAAATTCGTGCTTTTAAATACGTTCACCCCAACTTGGGGTGAATGAAGCTTTCACCCCATATTTGGGGTGAACGCACCTTCTTTTGAAAGTTGCCAATTTTTCTAAGTTTTACCATGCTCAAGACTTTCCCATATTCACCAATAATGATGGGTGTGCTCCTTCAATTTTTGAGGACATTCACCCCAAAGTGGGGTGAACGAAGCTTTCACCCCACCTTTGGGGTGAACACGATTCCTTTTGTATCTTGACTTCGGGTGACTTTGACAATTTAAAACTTGATTCTTTTTCTTCCTTCGTCTCAACAAAGGGAGCATAGAGATTTTTCCCCTCTATTGGGGTGCATTACGCTCATCAAAAGTGGCCAATTCCTTTCTTTTACGTTCACCTCTAAGTAAGGTGAACAAGCCTTTCACCCATTTCTTGAGGTGAACGATATTTTTAGTGAAGCTCTCATATACATAAAACACCCATTATTTTCAAGCCAAAAGGATGCAGGAAAACAAAGAAGAAAAATAAAATATAACTGCAACATATTATATCGGTCAAAATACTGTATGTTAATATTAATATATTTTGCCGCATTACAATAAAAAATTCATCAAAAATATTTCAATGTGGCATATTACAAAACTACCAATATTTCTAGTGGCTCACGGGGTATCCAGCTCGTATGGATGCAAGCGATCCTAGGCCTTTATCCATTGGGCTTCTATGGAGTCTATTTGCCATATTCCTTGGCTAGCACTTTTGATGTAGATGCTTTTCTTTGCACCTCCTCTTCTACCTTCTCAATGGCTTCAACTTCTGCTGCTACTCGGAGTACCTCTACCCGCTCTGATTATTCTATTTTCTTTTCTGCCACTGTGCTCTACTACTGCTCGTTCCTCCTGTTCCTTGAGGCTTTTAGAGGTTACCTCATAAACTATGACTACCTCCTCCCAAGCATGAGTGGTAAACAAATAGGGAACACTCAATGACTCATAAACAAAGTAGAGATTCTAGACGTCTTCCAAGCTGAGGTGCTTCGCTCGCTGGGCTAACTCAAACAATGAAAGCTCCATGCGAGTATACTTTGCATAAGTGACAACACCTATGCTTCTATGATGGGCTCCTCCCATGCATCAATCTTTGAGGTATCCTCCATAAACTTCTTCCAAGCCACTTCCAATTGTTCTTTTGGTAGAGGTTCACCCCATTCATCTATAAAATCTAGAAATCCCATATCGGCAAGAGCATCAAAATGAGTCATGGAAATAGTATGCTCTCGCTCGATGGTATTAAGAATATTTTAACCTTCTCTCACCAGGTCCATCCTCTAAAAATAGCTACACAGCATGACTTTTGCAGCAGACCAAGCATGATCCATTTCACTCAGGGGGTGAATATGTATGCTGGAATTAGCCAAAGCTTGAATTTTTACAACCATCTCCATGTAGGGTTCCAACATCTCCTTAGTAGTATCTATCAATTGATGCCCCATATGAATCTATATTCTAGCTACCCAGAGATAATGCAATACTTGAACTACTTGTGTGGCCAAATTTTCATAGTTTTGGGTTGAGCGAAGGCATGCCTCCTTGATGCTTTTAGGAGAAAAACCTATAGCTTGTGTGGCCTTCTCTGCCAGTTGATTTTGTATGGCCTCTAGCTGCATTCGGAGTGCTTGCATCTCTATTCTTGTTGCATCCCTTTCTTTCAAGTGCACTCCTACCTGTTGGTGCAAGTGTTCATTCTCTATGGTTGTCTTCTCCTCTTGCACTCTACTTTTGGCCAAGGCACTTTCGAGTTCGATAATTTTATTCTCATGATCAAAATATTTCTACTTATAATACTCGCCATGCAAGTATACCGAACTCATATCAACCTGTATGTTGCCCATTTTCTTTATGGGATCAATCTTGGTGAGGTCCTCTATTATAGTCTCACAAACATAATCACTCGACATCATTTCTCCTTGTGGCTTCTGAACCAAGGGAGTGATTTTAGTTGTGTGAGCTTCCATGGCAACGGGATCGAAAGCAACCTTCTTGAGTGGTTGAGCTAGAGCTAGAGCTTCTTTCCACCTTTTGCTTTTCAACCACTATGATGAACTGAGGTGCACCCGATTGATTTTCTCCACATCAAGCTACTTGATGCCACCTCAACTTTGGGCAGTACTTGCAACTCCAAAAATGGTGTGAAAGGTATCAAAAATTGTGAGTGATCAGGCTCAAAGGAAGTGGATGAGATGGCTAGAAGGGGAGGGACCAAAATGATGGAGTGGGTGGAGGAACCAGGTTTAGTTGTAGTTACGCTCACTCTAGGAGGAGCTTACATACTTACAACCTCGATGAAAGTGGTAGCGGCAATGGAAGGGGAAGGGCACAAAAATGGATTCGACCTTGATGCAAATGAACTAAAGGGGGCCGAAGAAAGGGGAAGAGAAGAAGGAGCAGTAGTGACTTTGAGAAGGGAAGAAGAGGGAAGTGAAATGGATATGGAAGGCATACCGAAAGGTGGAGAGATAGATGTAGAAACTGAGGGAAATAGGCTAACAGCCACTACATGCTCCAAAGAAGAAGAAGAGGGAAAAGAGGATGTACCTTTGAGTGCAAGCACCATATGCTCTAGTGATGGAAGTGGTTATGAAATAATTTCCTCCTATTGCTTTTTTACTTCCTCCTCAATGTTCACATCCTCCTCAATATTCATGACCTCCACCTGAGGGCTCTCTAACTACTGGTCCTCCTCCTATTCATGAATCATCAAAAATATTTGTGCAACCATCATCGGAGCATCTATCACCAATGGAGAGGAAATAATAATCACCAAAACAACTAGAACTATGGGAACTATAGCAACCAAAACTTCAATAGTAGAGGAGGAAGTGGCACCGGTCCTTGGTTTCTTCATAGCTTTGGGAAATGGGGGCATCTTGGATAGTCTACTTCTTTAGAAAAGGTGCCTCCTCAACTTTATGCTTCATCCACTATGACCTTCATTTAAACACATACTATTGTTCTTCCTCCTCCAGAGTCTCTTCTTCAACTGTCGAGTGCTCTCCCTTTGCCCCACTTTCACCACTATTAAAATGTTGGAAACTTTGAGGTAAGATCTTGGTAAAAGTGATGGGTTGATAGGAATTAACAAACTCATCATAGGTATCCAAAAATGCCTCATCCATATTCAACCCATAAGGAGATGTGGTTTTTCCTCGATGGACCTGCATTATCCACCAGTTCATAATTTTCTCCTCGATCCATAGGGGCTGACTTTCTTTTACTTGACTAAACAACCCAGGTGGAGGAATCTAATTTTTGTACTTCATCAGATTATACTCAACCTCCTATTCATAGCAGTCATGCCAAGGTGGAAGTGACATCATATCTTCAATGTGCCACTCCAAGTCAGGTCCATCAAAATTATTTTACTTTTTCTCAATGTCGGGTCGAGGACAATAGTGAAATGTCTTGGCCTTTATTATCTCTATGAATTTTCCCAATGGGTCATACCTCCAACATTGCGGTAGTTCTATCAACCCCAGGTCCTGAAGTGTTACTGTGAGCAGCCTGTTCTGCCCTACCTGGCTCACTTCTATACTACCAAACTTGAAAGGCATATTGCAAGTCATCTTCTTACCATACCCTACTCCATATACATCATTCACATAGTCTGATTGGTGCACCACCTCCATAGCAAAAATATGTTTGGTGGCAAAGTATGGCAGTAGGAATGGCTTGCCCGTGAAGCCAAAAATTCTTACGACCATACCCTGAGTAAGCAGAAATATGTCTCCTTTTTTTCTGTAACTACTACTTCTCTCATCTCCTATGGCACTCTTTCACATGTACCACAAAGTAGTTCTATTATGGGCCCCAAAAACAAATGATTAAAACTATAAAATGACTCCCTGCTTGATAGAGCGGAAGTCCACATGTAAACTAGCAGAAGCTCATCCCTCTCATCCATTTGCCTCACTACGATGAAAGAGAAATGTTGGTGTAGATGAAAGAAGAAATACCATACCAGAAAAGAAGTATGCATGAATGACGTCTCTTCCCTAGTTTGCAACCTCTCCAGCTGAAAATGTAATTTTCAAGAAATAAAATCGGCCCAATCGAAGTAAATCGGATTGGTGCCTTGCCTCATGGTCGATGGAGAGTAAAATTCTACCTGGAAAATGCATTGTGCTAGGGCTGCCTACCACTTATGAATGGTAGAATATATCGGTAGACCGACAACCCATGCCAACATTGAATAGATGTCTAGGCTCTTAAATTCTATGAGTGGCTTTGATAGGTTCGAAAGTTGCCCTAGTTATGGCTCCTTAATCAACTGTATCTCCATGAATCGATGCATCATTACAGTAGAGACATATCTATCCTCCTACTCATTGGTATGTAACTTCTTGGTAATCACATAAGAAGGAGGCTTCAAACCACAAGCAAATGCTTCTCACACTTCCTCTAGGGTAATAGTAAAGAGTACTTCTCTATTTGCCTTCCTCACCATCCTAGTAACCGGATTATAAAATTGAGCAATTAGCTTCACCAGTTCTAGGCATGGGTGTACGGGCGTACACAGATACCAAAATAATTGTGAGTGATATGGCACCATCAATGGGCTTCCTATTGTTAACCCTTGATTTACTATGAACTGCACATCCTGCCACAGTTTCTCCATGCCCTTGTTAGTAATTACACAGTCTCCAATTTCTACCATTGTGTCAGCGTATGGGTCCAAATCCACATTTTCATTCCTTCGAGCCTTTTTGGATTTTGACCCACCTTCTTTCTTTCTAGACTTCTTGGTAGCCTCTATCGCCTCTTTGCTTCTTTTTCCCATTATTTCTCTCTAATGATTACTCTAAAATTTCTCTATAATTTCTACAACAATAACTCAAAAACACAATGATAGTAAAAATTTAAAAAATTAAACTATAAAGCTTTTACCTATTCCTTTATATAGAGTGCCCTTCCAACCACCGTAGTAAATGCCAAATTTCCCTTGAGCGATTTCGAAAGAACGTGCACTTTGTTTCACCCACTTGACACTATTTTCGATGTTCTAATGATATCAACTATTACTCACTACAAAATCATCCTTGGAAAGTGTGCCCTTCTTACCATATGGTTTCATCAAAAAACATGCCCTAGCTATTAAAGCTTCCTTGGGATAATAACCCTACCACCTACGAACCAATAAACACTTCTCTTTTGATGGTGTGAGATTTTGCTCCTCGAAACCCTCAAATCTTCCTCCAATGCAAATTTGGGTGCACATTTTAAATTAAATACCTTAAGAATGCATCATAGCTTGCATGCACCCACTCTTCAAGATTTACCACCACTAGAGAAAAATCGCTTCGATAAAGCACTTTTAAAATTTTGTTTACACTTTCAGAATCATGGCACTTCAACAAAAATAATGGGAGTGAAAACGTCTTCGAGGCACACTTGTTTTCCTTTTCTTTCACTCTAAAAACCCTCACATGTATAATTCCATGGTGAATATCCTTCTTTTAAAATGACTTTAGCTTTTCTTTTCACCCAAATTTAGAAAAAGCATGATTTTCTAAAAACTCAATTGTTTTTTAGGGCTTTTCTCTTTTTAGATTTTTTTTTTTTATTTCATCATAAAATTTAAAATAAGCACTTCATATTAAAACCTTATCACTCCATACCAAGAAAATCCTTTATCACCTTTCAATTACCTTTGAATTGCATGTTTTTAATCACGTTCACCCCAACAAGGGGGAACAATTTCACCCTTTTTGTGAAAGCCATTTTGACCACTTTCATAGCGCATTGACTTGGCACTTTTGTTCTTCTTTGTACATTCACCCTCAAAGGGGGTGAATGGGTTTTCACCCCTTCTCTTGGGTGAAAGCACCTTTCCATATAATTGTTATCTTATGTTTTCAAATGGGAAACCTTATTTTACATCTCTTGGATGTAAAAAATATTTTCTTGAAGGCTCCTTCTTAGCTAGGAGTTTTGTAATGCCATCCTTTTGGAACTAACCACATTTTTTCAACACAATAAATAAAATGGGATGAAACTAATTTTCAAAAGAACATTTCTCTTTTTTTATATGTTATTTTATAAAACAAATAAAATACTGAAAGAAAATATGTACATATTTACAAAGTGGTACCTCTTTTAATCAAATCATTGAACATAGGCCTTCAGATGAAGGCCATTTACCAGAATCGGAAGATCCCAACCATCCATATCCCGAAGATGATATGCATTTGCCGAATTCACTACAAAGATCTGAAATGGGCCTTCCCAGATCGCATCAAACTTGTGGTGCTTCCCTGACTTGGCTTTATTTTCGTTCCATTTGAGGACTAAGTCTCCCACCTAAAACCTTCACTCTATTGTCTTTTTTCAAACCACTTTTGCATTGCTTTAGTGTGTTCGATGAAATCTTGATACACCTTTTCTCTTTCTTCCTCCAACTGCAATAATTGAGCCAACCTTGCGCTCATTGGATCATACTCCTCATCTTCATATTTGAACAACTGTAAGGTCTGGAGGACAGGGAGCTCAATATGAGTGGGCAGAACTACTTCTTTTCCATACACGAGAGAATAAGGAGAGGCTTTAATAGACTTCTTCATAGATATGTGGTCTGCCCACAAAGCCTGATTCAACAATAAGTGCCAACTCCTTTTGTTGCTTCCCAATGTCCTTTTCAAGATTCATAACAAGTTTTTATTGGTGGATTCGGCCAAGCCATTCCCTTACGGGTAATAATTAGATGATATCTTGAGATAGATCTCATACTTACTTAAAAATTCAATAATCTTAGCCCCAATAAATGGAGTCCCATTATCTATTACAATAGCATCCGGGACACCGAAGCGAGTAATGAGTCCCTCCAAGAAAGAGATGATAGTAGCTTGATCTACTTTTTTGGTAGGAATGGCCTCTGCCCACCTAGTGAAATAATCTATTGTTGTCAAGATGTATTTATGCTCTATAGAAGAATGTGGGTCTATGACTCCAATGAAGTCAAGGCCCCACTACTGAAATGGTGCTTCCACTTGAATCGGGTGTAGGGGCAATGCTCCTTTCCTAGTCCTACCAACATACCACTAATAATTATCACACTTTTGACTCACTTTATGAGCATCGATGAACAGAGTAGGCCAATAATATCTAGCTCGAATGATTTTCAAAGCCATTGGCCTTCCTGCATAATGGCCACCAGATAAGCCAGAATGAAACTCTTCCAATATTTTCTCCTTTTCTGATTCCTTCACACATCTGAGGAGAACTCCATCAATATTCTTATGGAATAGCCCGCTTGGCAATAAGACATATTTAAGTGCTTGCAGCCTAAACCTCTGACACTGTGAAGCATCAAGGTGTGATGGACATTTCCCTGAAGTAAATAATTCGACAAGGTCCTCTATCCAGTCATGACCTATCATAGCATGATTTGCACAAATGCTTTCATCGATATCCTCTTTTTGTACCATAGCCAATGATTCAGATGTTGCACTTTTGGCTAATTCCTGGCAGAGAGCTCATCCATGAACTAGCTTTGTTGGTCGGATCTCCACATCATACTCTTGAATCTTTGAGACCCAACCTGCTCTTTTATCGCCTAGTTCCCCTTGGAGAATGAAGTTTCTGACATCTGGGTGTATAACATAAATGATCATTTTGCTTTGTGAGACAAAGTGCCAAAACTTCTTTAGGGATTTCATCACTGTGTACACCTATTTCTCGATGAAATTATACTTCTCCTGGTGTGGTGCAATAACTTGGCTCAAAAAAGCAATCGGCTTTTCATCTCCATCTTCTTGCTTCTGTGTGAGAACTATGACATAACTCTCTTGCTCACCCACTGCATAGAGAATGAAGTCCTTAGAATAATCTGGGTTGATTAATATTGGCGCTTGAGTGATTCTTTCCTTGATCTCCCAAAAATCCTATCTTCTTGCCTCGGTCCATTTGAAATCTATATTCTTTTTCAAGAGCTCGGTCATAGGTTTCACTACCTGAGCAAAATCAGCAATGAACTTTCGAATGAAATTTATCTGATCGAAGAATGATTGCAAGTCCTTCTTGTTAACTAGTAGTGGTAGTTTCAAGAGTGCTTCAGCCCTTGTAGGATCAATCGCTAGTCCTTCTTGTGAGATCACATGACCTAACAATTTTCCTTCTTTGACAGTGAATATAGACTTCTTTGGGTTAATGGAAATCCCAAACTCCCGATATTTTTTGAACACCTACCTCAAATGAGAAACGTGCTCTTCTCTGTGATGTGAAAACATAGTCATATCATCAAGGTAAATCACAATAATTCTATTTAATAACTCACCGAAAGTGATGTCCATGGCTCTCTGAAAGGTAGCGCCAACATTTGAAAGACCGAACGACATCCTTTGATAGGTGAACGTGCCCCACTTAGTAGTGAATGTCATCTTGTGTTGATCCTCATATTTTACCCAGATCTGGTTATAACCGGAGAAACCATCTAACAATGAAAATATTTGTGCTCCAGCAACCACATGGAGGATTTGATCAATCTACGATAGAGGGTAATGATATTTTAATGATGCCTGGTTCAGATTCTAAAAATCCACACACAGATGGATATCTCCATTCTTTTTTCAAATTGGCACCAGGTTTGCCACCCATGTTGAGTGCTTAATTGGATATATTATCTTTGCTTCCAACATCTTTAATAGTTCTACCTTCATGAGCACCTCGATCTTAGGATTGATAGGTCATTGTTTCTATCAAAAAGGTTTTACTCCCTCCTGCAACTCAATGGTATGTTGGATGACATTCTTGTCATATCCCTTCAAATCATGATAGCTCCATGCAACGATGTTAGGGAATTCGTAACACAAGTTCTTGATATCTTCCAATTCTTCTGACGTGCAATCAGTTCCGATCTTGATGATCTTCTCAGGCTCCAACTGCAACTCCTTATATTCCTTCACATCTACCTTGATTTTATGCTTCTCAGCCCTATCATTTTGGTCGAATAGACTTTCAAGTGAAATCAATCCCCTGGGAATGTGATTATTCTTCAATTGAATCATTCCTTCCATCTCCTCTTCGACAAGTATTCTATCATCCATGCTCATAGCTTCCTTAATCAAAAAATTGACTATTTTCTCATCATTGTCGAACACTTGCCAATAGAGGTTCTTATCAGGGACTGAGGGTCTATAGATTACCCTAACAGTCTTGGGTTTTCTGACTACTTGTTCCATGGGAGAGTAATTTGCACCAAGAGAGGCTAAAATATCTGCATGTTTGTTCTGCTCCCATGAAATCGCTTGAATGTTCAAGGTTATGAAGGACTCAAACAAATCCCATACTTTGTTGTGATAAGCTTTCAAGTAGTGCTGCTTTGACACACACTTGTTTGTGGTCTGGTTGACAATGAGCTCAGAATCTCCAAAGATTTGCAGTTGTTTGATGCCTAATTTTTTAGCCTTTTTCAAGCCAAGACACAATGCTTCATATTCGATTGCATTATTCATGCAACTCCAAGTTAATCTATATGAATAAGTCTTCTGTAACCCAATAGGAGAAACAAGAACAATACCAGCCCCTGCACCATTTTTGCACCTGGCACCATCAAAATACAACTTCCATAACTGATCTGCAATAAGGTCTAGGGAATCAGGGACCTTTTCTTCAATCTGCTCAGGTTTGGTTATAGTATAACAACCAATGTCAGTTTTGACCATCACATTGAAATCCATGAGTGAGAATTCATCTTCAAGGTGAAGTTCACCAAGCGCTTCTTCCATCAAGTCAACTTCTTCTAATTCTTCAATCATCATGTTGACTGCTCTAGTGGATTTTTCTTCTTCTTCCAATTTTTCTATATGAAAAGTGGATGGCTTCTCATTATAAATATAGATTCTTCTTCCCTTGTATGGTATCTCCAAATGTGAATAGTCCAAGGAAAGGTATCCTCCCAATTTCATTGTGAACTCCCTTGAGAGACACATGTTGAAGTATGGTTCCAAGTCAACCACCACTACTTCTTGGATAACAGTAATTTATGGCATGCTATGTAGAACAATAGGAATATCCTTGATTACTCCCACTATTTTGACTGGAGTCCCATCCAACTACAATACTCCTAGACTACTTCTTGTATATTCCATTCCCATTACTTCGCATACTACCTTTGGCATGATAGTAGTTGCAGCACTAGAATCGATCATACAGTTGTGCATAATCCACCCCTCCATTCTGAGTGAAAAATAGAATGGGGGTGGCCTATTCTTTCTAGTGGTAGAAGTCAGCAGTATCTAAGCCAACACTATCTGAGAATGACTCTTCTTTTGCTCTTTTGCAGTCTTAAGAGACTCTTGCAGTAGGTCAACTTGCCTAGGTAACTATAGTGCATCATATAAGCTCACTTTTATAGGTATCTTCTTCATCTCTTCCACAATGTTATAATTAGAAACACTAGGAGCCTTTTCTTCTACAACCCACTCATACTTGTCTCGGTACTATTGAGTAGCTTCCACCCTTTATCGCTTAGTCAATGATGGGTACTGAAGGTATTCCTTAGCTTGTTATTTTACCTCATTTTATGCTTGAGGAGCTGTAGGTTGTGAAGTTGATGCCTTCATATTCTCTTGAGCTTGCTTGGGTAGTAGATCTTTCAATAAGATAGAATCCTACTGCTTTGACATCGCATCAGGTGCTTTCACTGGTGATTGCATCTTTTCATTTTGCACTTTTTCATTTTGCACCTTTGGTTCTGTAGGAACCTTCAAAGGCTCCAACTCTGCTGGATCTACAATCACCGACTTCTTTCCAGATCTTGTAAGAACTGAAACTTGCTCCAAATATGGGACCATAAAATTATGATCAACTTCCATTATCATATTAACTTGGCCACCAATAGAACTTTCCGCTAACGTCTATACATAGTTCAGATGAACCATGCATGTATCTTCTCCATGAGGATCATTACAAGTTGAGCACCAATATGCTCTTTTAGACATGCTAGTTTCTTCATTTGTTAACACAATTATGTTCCTTTCAGGGCCCTTGCTAGTGGTTGCTTGCTCTTGAGTAATCGGTGGTGTTTGAAATCTCCTCGACCAAAAATCAGCCTCAACTTACTTCTTCCTTACCACTGTAAGCTCATTTGACATTGTTCTTATGGCTGAATTAGTAGATTTCACCTCTTGTAACAACTTCATATAAGGATCAAGATTCAAGGGTGTAGGAGGTGCCGATAAAGGTAGAGGTACTGATGGGGTAGGCAATGATAGTGGAACTAGTGGCATTAGTAATGCTAGGAAAGGAATGAGTGTTAGAAACTATGGTGTTACTAGAGTAGGTAACTACGAAAAACTTGGAGCAGGAAGTTGTGGGATAGGAATCAGAGTGACTTGAGGTGGACCCAAGCTCCATGAGGGAACTAGGTACATAGAAGGCATAGGCTATGAGAATGCACTTGAATATAAGTATTGTGGAAGATCGGGAAGAATAGGCATAGTCACTTTCGGGGGAAGCTTGCCTATGGCGATCAAGTCTGATTCGACCTTCTGTGCTTGTGTGTACAGATATGGGAATGTATTCACATTGGTTTATCGAACAACCATGCCAATGTCAGAGTTAAATGCTCTGAGATAATAGAATGTAGCTTGTTCATGCATGGGCCGAAGACCATCAAGAACCCTTTGCCAACTTTGGGTGAACCTGACATTGAAATCAACTATCTCCTCTTATGGATGCCTTTGAATCATTGTAAATTGATGTAGCAAGGAGAATGGATCAGCTTGTTCATGAAAATTCTTGATTAATAGTTCTGCCAACTGATCCCATGTGGTGATAGTGGTAGGTGGCAATGATCGATACCAATACAACAACTTTCCTCTAAGTGATAACACCAATAACCTTACCATAATATCTTCATCTGCAATACCATGGATTGTAGCCAAAGAAGCCACATCCTGAATATGCTCATAAGCGGTTTTACCAGTACCATCATAAGTAGGCAAAGCCTTCAAAGATGCTTGGGGGACTGGATTTTGTGCTTGTAAATTCAAGGCTCCTGAGCTATTCCATGTTGGGAACTACCTTGGTGGTTGTGGCTGCTGTGGTGGTGGGTTCTGAGCCATGTGGACTGGTGTGTGTGGTTGAGCTTGGGGAATGCTAGTAGCAGTACTAACTGGACTTGTAGGAGCAGAAAACACACCAGCTAATCATGAGGATGTTGTGGATGATGTATGAGGTGTATGAGGTAATGATGATGTACGATGTAGGGTAACTAATTGAGGATGCTCTCCTAACCTTTGGGTATCAAGTTCATAGAACTCAATAGGATTTTTAGGATTTTTGGCCTTCGATCTCGTAATCATGAAGCACAACTTTCGTTGCCCTCACGTTTGGAGGTTTCTAGGTAGAATCGAGTCACCAGATGTTCTAACTATACAACATGAAGGTGAACATCAAACCTCAATTTTGAAAGTGGAACTTTCGGGGTCCCACTAGGTGTGCCAAAAATTGTTGGTCAAATATCTGCCTAATTATACAAACATGCATTTGTGCACCCTAGACATGGCCAACATTGAAAGGCCAGAGGAAAGGAATGTCCTCCATGCCAATCTCCAGAGAGGGTTGGCTCCCTTACTAAATCCTACACGGGTTTAAGACTAGAGTTGCAGGAAAGAAATTGGAAATGATGGAAAGAGATGGGAAATATGGCCACAGGCCGAAGGTGTAGGATTGGGGATAGACTAGCAATAGGAATTCCACCCAAGCATTGAAGCAACATGTAATAAAAGAAAGCAATAGAATTTACTTACAACCTTGCAGAGACAACCTCCAGGATCGCATTCCAGAACTCACTCCCTTACCAACAATGTTCAAACTCAGATGCAGAATTTAAACTTAACAGCAGACAATGAATATGAGCATAAAATAGAAATGCATAAAAATAGAAGGAAATCACACACAAGATCACTTGCAAATTTAGAAGCCAAGTATCTTCTATTGATGTAGAGAACTTGAATAGTTTTTCTGTAGAATGTCTAACCTCCTTTTACAATGGAAATTGATTAGTATTTATAGAGGATTTCGCCTCTTTCATTAAATACACATGAAGAAAAAATGCTCATAGATCAAAAACCAGTGTGCATATTTTCCTCCTCGGCATCAGTGACATCTTCAGTCAACACATTCTCCATGGAGGCAATGATCTTGCTTTGGTAGGATAATCTCATGGGAAATTCATAGGATTAAATGCCGGAAGGCACCTTCAAGCGTCGGTGCATTGGAAAGCAACAAAATCATCTAAAAATTGGGAGCTTGACCTTTGAACTTGCTTCGCCATTGTGCATTGGAAATCAACTTTTACCGAGAGAATCCACCCTTTATTAATGCCATTTTGAAAAAAATAGTACAATCGGGTGGCGGTGCATTGGAAATGAAGTCAAATGGAATTTAATCTTGCACCTTTGAGGTAGAAATATTGGAAATGTAGCTTTTATAGTTTCAAAGATGAAATTGCATTATCCCTTGATCTTTACCAAGAGAATCAGCAACAACATCGCCTTGGAAAGTGGTACCTCTAGGAGTAAATGAGTTTCGCCTAAGAAAGGGGTGAAAAACCCTTTTCAGAGAACTGAGAGGTGATGACACAAGTTTGCTCATCTTGTTTGGGTGATTTCGCTTCATCAGAAGCCTTCAACGTTTTATTAATGTCACCCTTATTGAAGGTGACAGGAACTTTCGCCCCTATCTGGAGGTGATTTCATATTTAAATAATTTTGCTTTGAGGTGGCACACATCGTAACTTGTTTTTGGCCAAATATAATTTAAAAATTTTGTTTCACCCCTTGGAGATATGAAATAACCTGCCTCCCAACAAAGGTGCCGTTGACTTTGACTGTGCCTATCTTCTTCATTTTATTTTGCCTTACTATGGCCGAAATGACTAGGGCAACAAAGGAGGGCCCCACATCTCAATTTAAACTTTACCTCATGGGAGATTTCATAAAATATGGACTTTCGTCCCAAGGAGGGGTGACAAAGAGTTTTGCCCCTCTCCTGGGGTGAAAATATTGTTGACCATTCTTGCCTTTGACTGCCATAGGGTGCCTTTCATTCGAAATATCACTCACCCCAAAGAGAGGTGCATGAAGCTTTTGCCCGACCTTTAGGGTGAAACCCTTGTAAAAACTCCCTCTAATTTGTTCATGTTTGGGACCCACACCTTGTTAGACGTCCTTGTAATGTGTTGTCACCCCAAATAGGGGTGAATGGTGATTTTACCCATCTCTTGAGGTGAAAGCTCTTTTGACTTTTCAAACTAGTCTTGATGTGTTCAATTTTCTATTTTTGGCCTGAAGAAACTATTAATTGGAATTTTTCCTTGAAGAGGAGCGAAAATGATTTTCGCCTCCTTCCCAGAGCACCTTTGACTTTGACCAGTATTCATCACTTGCAAACCTTTCTTTCTTCCCACTTAGAAAAAATCTCTTCATCATGGTAGTTTCACCCCAAAGGAAGGGCGAAAATGAATTTCACCCCAAAAGTGCTCGAAAATGGATTTTTGGTGGTACAACTTCTCGGGGCCATAACTTTTGATCCATCGACCCGATTGTCTATTGTAATATATAGTTGGAAAGCTTGGGAAGAGATATACAATGTCAAAATTAATTTCCAATCCATTTTGATCATTTTTCATCCCTCTTTGAGGCCTCTAAGGTCTTCATATTGCATTTTTAAGTTGTGATGGCAAAATTTCTCGGGATGAAAACTTTAATATCTCTCAAAATTTTCAGGGTATTGGGGTGAATCTTTCACCATAAGTCTATTTTTTCAATTTTCCTCCTTTGGATAAATTTTAAAGTATAGAGATGTCCATTTAGGCCAATTTCCCAAAAAAGATTGCTTCCTAGTTTTTGTCTTTTTTGACTTCTAACTGCAGTGTGGCAAAAATGCCAACACCATGCATATAAGTAGAAACATCATCATTCATATCATCAACATATCGCATCCATATCATCTCACATATCATATCTATCTAATCACATGCATCAATCAATCATAGCACATCACATCAAAATAATCTAATAAATATACATTGCATCATGACAAGTAATCCAAATCCTCATCATATATATCAATCATCATAAGTACATCATCATCATTACTCCTCGGGCTACATCATGTATACATATATGCATATTACTCTACATAAATCATACTCATCAAACCAAAAATAATGCTCTATAAAAATTGTGGCCCATCTACCACACCAAAACATTGCTCACAACTATTGATCATTGGAAGTCTCTTTGCTACCCTCCTACCATTTTTATCTCTCACCCTCACTCCTTTGCTACCTCCTACCACCCTGAGACTACACTACTATTGACATATGAGATATTGCTCGCTCTATGAATCGAGGTATTTCTAGGACCACTAATGATGTGCTTCTATGACTCCATCGATATTAGGATATCAATTTTGATAGAATATATACACCCTATATCAACATTACCTCCTTGCACACTAGCACTTTATCCCTCTCTTATGCATATAGACCCTTGAGATCATCCATGGTATGTCGCAATCGAGCAATATTTACCTATGTAGATGCCATATATCCACTATCCCTCAATTATTGTACCTTGTGTTGAAGCCTATCCCTATCTATAGTCATGTTATATCTCTCTATTAGTAGCCTATCTCTCTCTACCTATAGATCCTCTCTCTAACTAGAGTTTATCCCTCTCAATAATTGTGACATCTCTCTTGACATTTAACCCCATCCTCTCTAGTCACCTTGTGTAGACAACAAAATAGCACCAATTTGATTATGTGAGTACAAGAACTGACCGAATTGGCATACATACCCCCTAGGGCAGCCTCCAAAGGTTAAAAAGTGGTCCTAACCACTCCCAAATCAATTTTGGAAGGTTAGAGGTCAATTTGGCACCTTTTGAGCACTCTGCTCCCTATTCATCCCACCCTAGGATGATTAGAATCCTATTCGCCCCACCCCGGGACGATTAGCAGTAATCACTCCAAGGTGGGGCGAATAGCAGGTTTGACTAGCAAAAAGTCAAGCCTTGATAAATGGCATCCCAGATCTGCCACTCATCTTCACCTTCAAAGCATGCAATTGTGAGGAACGGTTTCAAATCAGAGAGAGGGACTTTAGTCAAGCATGCCTTGATCATGGAGGCCCTAAATTAGGGAGGAATCTTCTCTCCCCCAAGAAATGCATGGTGAGCCAAGTGGTGCCCTTGCATGCACATTTAAAGGAGACCCCTAAGGTCTATAAAAGGGTGAGCCTCCTCACCCTAAAAAAAATAGAGCTGGAGCATTTGGAGCAATGGAGTGTCGCCAAATTGTACCCCCATTCCCTTTTGTGTTTCCTACATCCATAATTTCTCTTTTGAAAGAGAGGTTATCGGATGAACACTAGGAATGCAATCCAGACCCAAAACCTAAGAAATCAGCTACAATACCACACCAAGTTCACCAACACAACTCCCTAGGAGGTTTTGGACCCATCCCAAGTGGATTGGTGCCAAAACTAGGCCCCAAACAGTGGGCGTCCTGCCCCCAGGCGCCCCCCAAACTGCTGTAATTCTAATCGTCCCACCCCGGAGTGATTAGAAATCTATGCTTTATTTCTCTACTATTATTTTTGCATTATGTTGTATTTTATTCACTTATGCTTTTGTTCAAATTTCATGTCATTCTAACTTTATTTGACTATGTTTTTATCATTTTATGCGTTTACTAACATACAAGGAGCACTTTCGAATATAGGACAATCTGTGCAGAATTTGCCAAATCTGACCTTCTTGGTCATCCCAAAATGATTTTTTTTAGCCTAACCCCAAGTTTGTAGGAGTTTTGGAGGTCTTTGGGTAGGACATCTGCAAGGTCACTCTTGCATGTTTTGTGACAGTCCTAATCGTCCCACCCCGGAGTGATTAGAAATCCATGCATGATTTCTCGATTGTTCTTTTTGCAATGGGTCCCTGATGATGTCTTGATGCTTTTATCAAAATTTGGGTTCATTATGACATGTTTTGACCATCATTTTACTATTTTATGTACTTACTAGCCGAAGGCTTTGGGGATTGCATGTTTTCCTAATATCCACATATGCTATTAATTGTTTTTTATTTCTTTGAGCATAGGATCTCACCACTAGGAACACTAGAGGGGCAGCAAAGAACCATGAACATATGGATGCAAGCGGTAGAAATGTTTGTCCCGCCCATTTCAAATGTGGGCATGTAGAAGACATTGGAAGCGTACCATCCATTGATGTAACGAACTATATCAAACGCTCTCAGCCCTAGAGGTGGGAAGACATATTGTTACCGAATTGAAAGAAACATTAATAAAAGAGGCCCCTATTTGTTTTTTTTACATATAGTTTTATTTATTCTTTGTATCCTACATGCATTTGTTTCTTGCATTCGTAGGACTTAGCATTTTTATATCAATTTCGTTTGCATCATAATTTGGCATTCCGTCACTCCACATTCAGATTTCAGTTGTGATCACGGTGGGACATCCACCTGATTCCAACTCCACACCAATTTGAGGATGGATCCCACATGTCAGTCGAAGAGACGATTGACACAGACATCAGTTCTGATCCAATGAATCCATAAATCATCAATCTGGGGGTAAGTCTATCCCCAAAAGAGCAAGCCAAGTACATTGCCCTTCTCAAAGAGAAGAAGGAGGTTTTTGCATGGACCTACAAAGACATGTTGGGGCTAGACCAGTAGCTAGTCACGCATAATTTAACACTTGACCTGACAGTCAAGCCAGTCAAGCAAAAGCTATGTAAGATGCACCCAACAGTGGCCTTAATGGTCAAAGACGAGCTACACAAGCTGTTGGATGCATAATTTTTCATCTACGTGGATTATCCACCATGGATGTCAAACATGATACCCATCAAGAAGCTAGACAGGAGGATTCGCATATACACAAATTTTTGAGATTTAAACAAAGCGAGTCCCAAGGATGATTTCCCCTTGCCTAGCATCGACGCATTGGTAGATGCTACAGTAGGCCACAAAATGCTTTCCCTCATGGATGGTTTCTTGGGATACAACCAGATTCGTATCAATCCCGACGATCAATTAAAAATGGCATTCACGATGCCTTGGGGGACATTTTGTTATAAGGTCATGCCCTTTGGCCTTAAAAACACTGGCACCACCTACCAAAACGCTATGACATACATCTTCCATGATCACATGCATAAAACTTTGGAATATTATATGGATCATTTGTTGGCCAAATCTATTTTGCAGCAAAATCATCTCGATGACTTACGCAAGATCCTTGATCACCTCATCGAACACAAAGTTAGGCTAAACCCCAAGAAGTACGTATTAGGCGTTACATCTGGAAAACTCTTGGGTTTCATAGTCTCAAAATGGGGCATCAAGGTAAATTCAAATAAATTCAAGGCAATCCTTGAAATGCTTCCCCCAACCACCATCAGGTAGCTCAGAAGCTTGTAGGGTAAGGTCACGTCGATCAAGTGCTTCATAGCATAGTTATCCGACAAGTGCCGACCCATGAATAATTTATTACACAAGGGGGTAGCATTTCATTGGGATGACGAGTGCCAGTTAGAATTTGATGACATCAAACAATACTTGGCTTTTCCACTAGTATTGGCACCACCTAGACCAGGAGTGTCATTCTACTTATAAATCTCAACTACTAAGGTGGCACTAGGCACCATGCTAGCCCAGAAAAATGAATTAAATAAAGAAAAAGCTAATTATTATCTTAGCCGCACCCTGGTCAGTTATGAACTTAACTATGCATACTTTGAGAAGCTATGCTTGGCAGTGGTATTTACCACCAAAAATCTATGACATTACATGTTGAAAAATATGACGTATGTTGTGTCTAAGGAAAATCCATTGTGGTACATGATGAGTCGTACTTATCACAGTAGTCGCACAGTAAAATGGATCATGTTGTTGATGGAGTTTGACATCTAATTCATTGGACAAAAGTCCATAAAAGGTCAGGTCATCATCGATCAAGTAGCAGAGGCTCCTCTCAAAGATGATCAGCCTCTGATCGAAGAGCTACCCGATGATGGGGTCTTTCATGTCTCAGAATCGCTAGATTCTGATGAGCCTGAGTCACAAGCTGACATAACCTTATTTTTTAATGATTCTAAATGTGAGCAAGGGGGTGGCATAGGAATCATATTTTTCTCACCATAAGGGGCTCCAATGCCTCTATCATTTAAAATTGATTTCTCGTGCACCAATAACAATGTTGAATATGAATCCTTGCTCATAGATCTTCAGACAACCATCACCATGAAAGGGGTATTCCAATGCAAATGCCCAGTTCTGCAGACCTACAAACCCCTTGTGGATAAATTCTTGGCAAAACTTGAATGGTACGACATCGAGGCACTCCCTCGATCATCGAATCATTTTACGAACACTATGGCCTCCTTGGGGTCACTAATCCCACAAGACCCTTTGGTGAGATGATAACTATTCAAGTTAGAACATTATCGCAATCCATTATGGAGCATGCAAGCTCTGACATAACACTAGGAATCCACCTGATCCAGATTGAACCATCTCAGGATAGGTTCTCTCGAATTCATGATAGTTTGAATCATGCCAACTGGGGGTCTTTGTTCTCTCCAACCCTTCTTAATAGCAACACAACGCTATTTTTACAAGTTCTTTCCCACTCAATTTTTTCTAGGGATGAACTTCAAGAGGGAGCATCCATTCATACCATCAAGATTTCTGATCAGCAAGATTGGTACACACCCATAAGAGACTATCTCAAGTTAGGTAGCCTCCCACTTGGATTGTCGCACACCGCAAAAATATCATTCAAATAGATGGTGGCCAAACATGTGTTGATGGGAGACATTTTGTATCGTCAGAGCTATGAAGGAATCCTCCTTCATTGCTTGGACCATTAGGAGTCCACTTGGGCGATCACCCAAGCGTACGATGGTACATGCGGTGGCCACTTCAGCGGTATGGCCATCGCAAAGCACATTCTTTGCATGGGCTATTATTGGCCATATTTAGAGCGAGATTGTTGCACGTATGTGCAGAAGTGTGTGAAGTGTCAACACCATGCTAACTTGACATACATACCTTCTCAGGCCTTGTAGCCAATCCAATATTATTGGCCATTTTTGTAGTGGGACTTAGATCTCATTGGAAATATCTCCCCTGCATCATCATGTCATCACACATTTATCATAACGGCCATAGAGTACTTCACTAAGTGGGTGGAAGAAATTCCGCTTACCTCTATAACTGGGCCCCACATTGCGGAGTTCATTTTACATAACATCATATGTCATTTTGGTATTCCATCCAATATCATCTCGGATAATGGGACGTCATTTAAGAACAAAGATGTGCGTGCTTTGACAACAAAGTACAAAATTCAGCATAGTTTTTCAACACCCTATTATCCACAGGAAAATGGGCAAGCAAAGGCGTCAAACAAAATGCAAGTTGCCATCATTAAAAATATAGTTGCAGATAATCATAAGTATTGGCACATCCAAATACCACTTGCCCTATGGGCTTATTGCACTAGCATTCGGACGCCCACTAGGGTAACTCCATTTTTTCTGGTGTATGGCTCCGAGGTAGTCATGCCTCTTGAGTTGGAAATACCCTCCCTATGCATATAAATGCAAGATTTCATTGATGATGACACTGCATGGCAGGCCCGGTTATACTAGCTTACGTTACTCGATGAATGATGTGTCAATGCTCTCGAGCATTTACGTATCTATCAAGAGCGACTTAAGAAAGCATACAACATGAAAGTTCACCTAAGGGACTTTCAGGTTGGTGACCTGGTCTTAAAAGAGAACCAACAGAATTCCAACTTGTCGCCCCATTTAAGGGACAAGTTTGTGGCAAATTGGTTAGGTCCTTATGTAATCGATAGTCAAATAGGACCTGGAACATACCGGCTCGCCTCTCTTGAAGGAATCAAGGAGTTAGAACCCTTGAACATCAGTCATTTAAGGCCATTCAACATTTAGAGAGCCACATGCCACCCCAAAAGCTCCAAGGGTTCTCACAATCGCTTGGTCAACCTAAAACACCCCAAAGGTATCCATAAACCCTTTGGTCAAACCAAAATCTCCAAGGGTTCCCACAATCGCTTGGTCACCCAAAATGCCCCAAAGTTATCTATAATCCTTTTGGTCAAAACCTCCAAGTATCCGTAAGAATCACTTGGTCCGCACCCATTCGAGTTAAACCACCATAACAAATATTCAAAAACAACAAATAATCAAAAATAACAAAAAAATTGCATCTCACTTTCATACATATTCTTAAAAATCAAAACACAAAAAAAAAATAGAAAAGAAAAATTATATTAGGCATCGCATACATACATTGCATATTTACTGGTCATACATGTCAAAAACACCATAGATTGTAATTACTCGGTAATTCCATCATTTTCCAAATTCAGTCCATTTTGTAAAAAGATCCATCAAGAATAATGCCCTTCGCATTTTTGCCATGTCATAGTCAATTGTCTTTTAATGTCTTTAAGGTTTTCATCATTCAGTTGTCTTTACATCTCTAATCAAACACTGTACAAAGTCAGACCGATTTTTACATGGTAGAGTTTTACTTGGATCATGCCTTGTTACATAGCATCCCAACACAAGCTTAAAACACACAAAAATTCCCAAGTTGTGTGAACGCAAGACAAAACCTACAAAGCAGTCTAGGGTACCATAGGTGAAACGTTATCCTGCTCATCCCCCTATGTGAATGGTTCAAGAATGCTGAGAATTGACAAAAGGACAAGCTCTTACCCATCCAATGCCCCATAATAAATAGTAGTTTTCACCACTGTCAAAAAAAAATTTCCAAACACCTTTGGTCCCTAAAGCTGTAAGGATTCGTACTACACGCCCCTGAGAAGGATGGGTAGTCATCCCCAAGGCCTAAAAGGATCAATTCCATTCACAAGAAAAATCCCAAAAGTCCACCATCAAAAATCCCAAAACACCTTTGGTCCCCAAAGTCATAAGGATTCATACTACACGCCCCTAAAAAGGATGGGTAGTCATCCCCAAGGCCTAAAAGATCAATGCCATTCCAAATAAAAATTCCCAACCACCTTTGATTCTCAAAATCGTAAGGATTCATACTACACGTCCCTAAACAGGAAGGGTAGTCATCCCCAAGGCCAAAAGGATCAATGTCATTCACAAGCCAAAAACCCACGAGCTCAACTTGGAAATCAAAATTCCAAATCTAAATCCTCAAAGGACAACAATAAAAAATAATAACAGTGGTTATCACCACTACTCAAACCCCTTGCTCAAGAAAAAAACAAAAGAGAGTAAAATAAATAGTGATTTTCATCACTATGTATGAGAGCAAGTATCCCAACAAGTTGAGCAACCAAAAGACGCCTGAGCTTGAATCCCTGGAATTTTCAACATTCAAAAAACCATTTAGGTAATCCTCATTACGGGTTTGGTGGATAGCCTACTCGAAAATGGCGGTATCCTAAACGCATGACAATATGTCTGTCACATTAGCTTTGCGTGTGTGTAGACCAATTTTTGCATGTGGATGATCTAGCTTACAGTATCCTATATTACGTCGTAAATTAATCTTACTAAAATACAATAAAGGATTAGTGGAGCTAATTAGGTGATCCTCAATACAGGTTTGGTGGACAGCCTACCTGGCACTGGCGGTATCCTTATGAATACCACATAAATGAACTCAATCGCACACACAGGGATGTGAAATAACTTGTTCAAACTCAAGTTTGATTCATACTTTGTTCGAGAGTCTTGTAAGATAATGTACAATCTTTATTACTTAGTTAAAGCAGCTGAGTTTCAAAAAAACCTTAACTACATTCTAAAACAATTGTTGTACATTTCATTACTTGCATCACCATCCGAAAATACAAAACAAAAAATTACAAATGCAAAGTTATTACACAAAGCCATCACATAGTACAGAAAGTTAGTTAATCCTATACAGTATATGGTGCCATTGCCTGTATACCAACAAATCATTCCATCCATTCCATATGCATACATCTATATTATCTCGCTAACATCATCCACAGTCATAATAAGCATATGCATACATCAACATAAATAAATGTGCATAAAAGAACAATAAACAATGACAAGCATATCAGCAAACCAAAAATGAGTCATGTATATATATCGAGTCAAAATACCCTCAGGTTACAATAAGAAGGTCCTCTGACCTCACAAAAAAAACAAAAATTCAAAATCCCCAAAGCCTAGGGAGTCGACCACCATGATCACACAGGATCGGTGTGACTGGAACTACCCCCAGTAGTATGGGTCCTATGGGACCTCTCAGGGTGGCTGCTGCCAACCCGTGCACCATGCCCACCAATGCTACCCTCATCCAGCTGCCTACGACAAGAGGATGCAAACTACTCAGTATCACTACCTCTCGTACGGTGCGATGAACCACCTCCATCGAGATCAGGTAACTGCCCACCGAGGTGTACAACCTCTGTCTCTAATTCCACCCGGTACCACCCCCACTCCACATCTTTTTGGTGGTACATAGCCAATGCGTTGTCCCGCTGTGCCAACTGAGCCTGCAGGATATCCATCTCCTCCTCCCATCTTTGTAAGAGATCCTCCAATCATGCTATCTCAACATGAAACCCAGCCTTCGTATCCCCTGAGATAGCCTGAGGCATGGGCACCTCCAGGATAGCCTGTTGCTCAGGCACCAACTACTCGAGGACGTCCTGTACATCCGACTGCTTTGGAACCCCCACATCATCTGGATCACCAGTGAAATCATTGACCTCCACCATGCCCGCATCATCCAACAGAGCCCCCCAACCCTCCATCGGTGCCTCTGCACCTCCACCTCCTACTGTTGTCACATCCATACACCCCAAAGGCCCCTCACCCTGCCATCGTTGCATAGTCCACCACTGGTCATAATCTATAGTTACCCTGACATCATCCACGTTGGGCACCTCAATAACTACATTAGACCCCTTTCCCAACGGCTCAATGATCAACCAGACTAGGGTCCTCTCGTCCCTGTGCTGTCGATAGATCAAGGGATACCCAGGAAATCCTTGGCACACCCCAAACTTCCATGCCACCCAGACATATGGGAAGTACTCCTACTCTGTCCCATGATGCCCAATCAGCCACCTACCCCTGCACACCCACCAGAGCCACTCTCTAGCCTTCGGCCAGGCTGGACAGTCTTGATACGATCGCAAAAACACCTGCCCTAGCATCAGATGAGAGAAGGCATCAGTATAGTGACCTATGTCACCTTCCTGCCATAAAATTTGGCCATGCTCCTCTGATTGCCACCACAGATTGGCATACCCAATCTCTCGATCCACCATCTCACCTCATGTGGTCCAAGGCAAACCTTGCGACCGCTCCACAGCTATGTGCTGCCACACCCAGCACTGTAAAATATAGCTGCACCCGATCCCCTTTTGCCTCTGGCAGCGAAACTCGTACAGCTCATCGTATAGCTATGCCAGCAATGTCTGATCCCACCTCATAATAAGTGGAGCTGATGTCAGACACTCCACCAACGTGAAAACCAACTCCAGTAGGTTTCAATGGAACCTCGCACCTGAACAGTCTGAAAGTAGCATATTGGAAATGAGGGCCATGATTAAAGCATGCCTCACCTCCAATACGCCCTTCTCCAGCTGCCATCGCACCAGAATATAGCCTAACTGGCAGTCATCCTTAGCCCTCTCCATAGCCCTCTCCATAGCCCTCTCCACCCCCATCCCCCTCGCTCGACCAAAATATCGTGTTTAGTACTACCGTCCACTGGTCCCGATGGGTCATCCAGATAGGAAGCCCATCTATCAAAATCCACAGAATCCGATACACATCCTCCAGAGTCACCGTCATCTCCCCTGTTGGGAGATGAAAAGTATTGGTGCGGGGATCCCACAAATTGATCAGGCAGTCAGATATGCCCGATCCCCCACCACATGCTCCAAACGTGTCACCTGCTTGAGCCCAAGGGCATCAAGACACTGCCAATCCCCAACTATCAAGGTCTCCTGGGTATCAGATAAAATAGTCAGCTGGTGGTACCGACTCTTCACAACCTAAAAAATAATTAAAAAAGCAAATGATATTAAGTACATACTTCAACCTTAGTGTGAACAAAAAATAACTATACAATAAAACAAAAAAATCATCCTAGGGTTTTAACCTTAAGGTGAACAAAAAACATAACAAAAACAAATTCGCCCTAGGGTTTTAGCCTTAAAGTGAACAAAATAAAACAAAAACAATATAAAATATAAAAATTAATACTAGGGTTTCAACCTTAGTATTAACGCAAAATAAAAACAATTATGTGCAAGTTCTTTTAACTTCATATAAAGAAAAAACAAATAAAAGCAAAAGGAAGGAACATCATACCGGTCTCGCCTCGGCTCCTCCACTCGAAGATCCGGTTCTTGCACTCATGAAGTCTGCGAAATTTTGACAGCGCTCCGCTACGCAAACTCGCACTCCTCACTGCTCCAAAACACCAAGAAAAAATTGTTGCAAATGAGCCCAAAACCTAGTTTTGGTCCTCTTATAGGCTATTAGGCATGTAATCGTTCCACCCTGGGATGATAACTCTAGTTAGCACTCATCCCACCCTGTGACGATTACCAAATTGGCATTCATCCCACCCTGGGACGATTATAGAGCAAGAAATAAAGCAACAAAAACATAATCCAAAAAATGCACCAAAAATAGCAATAAATCTGCCAGACAAAGGTGCCTTTGCACCAGACATTCATGGCATGTAAAACCATCGTCGGGGTCACAAATATTCACTATCCTACTCCCTAAGAAGGCTAGCATAGTCAGACTGCTCCACAAGAAGACAAATTTTTGATAATTTATAACCCAATCGGCATCGCAAAAAGGGTCAAAACCCATCAAAAATAGGTTCGATTGCTAGAAAACTGCTAGGCATTCAACGGAAAACAACTGAAGGCACCCTTACAAACATCATCTTGGGTCAAGCGACTCATCACTTTTCTCATCTTGGTCATTCCCTCATCGATTCGTCGCTTGAGGGGGTAGTCACACTTAGGCACCAAATCAACAAATACACACTCAATCAAGGAAATGGCATGCATTCAAATAATCATTGACAAAGACAATCACGCTCATGCTTGGGGTAGCAAATAAACAATTATCACAAGCTGAACAAACACTTGGAATTTTGGAAGCATGAAGACAAGGTTCCTCAGACAAAAGGTTGCGCCCTTTGTCTATTCATGACTGAACAATGTCCAAGATCAAGTACACCTTACCAAAAAAGGTTACACTTGACTTAAGCTCCTTAGCTAGTCAAAAGAAAGGATTCAAGAATGCGTGTCCTTTCCATACTTGGGGCATCAAAATTTGGTTAGGTTTCTAAGAAACCCTAATCATTAAGTGCTTTGGTCATCTATTTTTTCTCAGCACTGCGCCACACACAGTGCATCCCAAAAAGGGGCATCTGTAGACACCAAAATAGCACCAATCCGATTATGTGACTACAAGCATTGATCGAATTGGCATACATACCCCCTAGGGCAGCATCCAGAGGTTAAACAATGGTCCTAACCACTCCCAAATCAGTTTTGGAAGGTCATAGATCAATTTTGCACCTTTTGAGCACTCTGCTCCCTATTCGTCCCACCCTGGGATGATTAGAATCATATTCGTCCCACCCCGGGACGATTAGCAGCAATCGCTCCAGGGTGGGACGAATAGCAGGTTTGACTGGAAAAAAGTCAAGCCTTGAAAAATGGCATCCCAAATCTGCCACTCAACTTCACCTTCAAAGCATGCAATAGCGAGGAATGGTTTCAAATCAGAGAGGGACTTCATTCAAGCATGCCTTGATCATGGAGGCCCTAAATCAGAGAGGAATATTCTCTCCCTGAATAAATGCATGGTGATCCAAGTGGTGCCCTCGCATGTGCATTCAAAGGATACCCTTGAAAAAGGGTGAGCCTCCTCACCCCCCAAAAAAATAGAGCTGGAGAATTTGGAGCAACAGAGTGCTGCCAAATTGTACCCCCATTCCCTTTTGTATTTCCTACATCCATAATTTCTCTTTTGGAAGAGAGGTTATCGGGTGAACACTAGGAATGCAATATTGACCCAAAACCCAAGAAATCAGCCACAATCCCACACCAAATTCATTGACACAAACCCCTAGGAGGTTTTTGACCCATCCCACTTGGATTGGTGCCAAAACTAAGCCCCAAACGGTGGGCGTCCTGCCCTCGGGTGCCCTCGGCACTGCTGTAGTCCTAATCGTCCCACCCCGGAGAAATTAGAAATATATGCTTGATTTCTCTACTTTTATTTTTGCATTATGTTGTATTTGATTCACTTATGCTACTGTTCAAGTTTCATGTCATTCTGACTTGATTTGACTGTGTTTTTATCATTTTATGTGTTTACTAACATATAGGGAGCGCTTTCGAATACAGGAAAATCTAGGTAGAATCTGCCAAATCTCACCTTCTGGGTCATCCCAAAATTCCTCTTTTAGCCTAACCCCAAGTTTGTAGGATTTTTGGATGCCTCTTGGTAGGACATCTGCAAGGTCGCTCTTGCACGTTTTGTGATAGTCCTAATCGTCCCACCCCGGAGCGATTAGAAATCCATGCATGATTTCCTAACTATTATTTTTGCAATGGGTCCCTGATGATTTCTTGATACTTCTATAAAAATTTGGGTTCATTATGACATGTTTTGACCATCATTTTACTATTTTATGTACTTACTCGCTGGAGGCTTTGGGGATTGCATGTTTTCCTAATATCCGCATATGCTATTAACTATTTTTTGTTTCTCTGAGCATAGGATATCACCACCAGGAACACCTGAGGTGCAGCAAAGAACCATGAACATACAGACATAAGCGGCGGCAATGTTTGGCCTGCCCATTTCAAATGTGGGCATGCAGAAGACACTGGAAGCGTACCATCCGTTGATGTAACGAACTGTATCAAACGCTCTAAGCCCTAGATGGGGGGAGATGTATTGTAACTAGATTGAAAGAAACATTAATAAAAGAGGCCCCACTTTGTTTTTCTTACATCTAGTTTCATTTATGTTTTGTTTCCTAAATTCATTTGTTTCTCTCATTCATAGGACTTAGCATTTTTATATCAATTTCGTTCGCATCATAATCTGGCACGCTGTCACTCCGCATTCAGATTTCACCTTATAACTTCCTAATTTATTAGTTATACCTATATCTACTATACCTACTATCTCAACATCTTCACCTCCTCAACTACATCCATCATCTCACCCCACTCCATGCTATCATCAAAATTAGCTCTATCTCCCTCCTCAAAATTTGTTGTTGATATCTTATCAACTGTCATCCCTTATGAACCTGATCCTTCATCTACTCAATGATGTACTCACCATTTGAGTGGCTCCCCCTCCTCCTCCTCCTCACTATCAATTGCCTCTCCCTCCATAACTTCCTCTTCCTCTTCTCCAACCACATCTCCACCATCCTCCATACCCACATCCTCCTACACACATTGCCATGCCTACCATCGCTACATCATCTACCATTTATCATACTCTATGGTAGTACTACCATCATCTACATTAGGTACTAGTATCACCTCATCCATATCCATATCTAGTTGTTCTATCCATAATGTCAATCCAACATCATCCTAATCTTTCGATAGGATCTAGTACTCCCTATCATAATCCAAACTATATCAGCACTTGAGTATACTGGAAATACTTGACATATGTGCTTCTATAACTGATGATCCATCTCGATCATTGCATACAACATAGGTTCTTTACCTCATCTATCCATGTTGACCCCCTTCTCCATGGTTACCATCTAATGTCCCATTACCTTGGGCTTGCCCATGTCTCTCGGTAATGTAATCCATCTCCCTCATACAACCTCTTCACCCTTCTCTCCATGTTTGTGTGTCATCTCAAGGCATATGGTACCTCCTACCCCATCCACTTTCATGCATCATAGAAAAACCCCTATGGCCTTGCAACTATTATGTGCTCCCAAGCCCATAGTTGTATTAACAAGTTGTAGCTCAATCCTCTCCTATCATTCATCCTGACTCCATATATCGCCTTATAGGTATATACTAGCAAAGTTAATGCCCTCACATACCTCATGAAAAAATCTACTAAATCACACACAATCCTCAACATGTTCCATGGGAACCATGCACCCAATGAATTTGGTAACACAAAGTTATATATTAGTACCATCACTAGCGCATGTATCAATGTCAATGCACCCTCATCATAGTAGAGCTCATAGAGTACACCCCCACTATTAGTCTTCACCATACCCCAATCATCTACAAAAATCCTCTCCATCACCATCACCTTTTGCATCCCATCCATAGCTATAATCATGCAACCCTCCATAGGAAGTCGATAAATCTTGTAGACATCCTCTAGTGTGATAGTCATTTCCCTTTTCAATAAATGAAAGGTGCCCCTGTATGGGTCCCATTGTTCATGCAATGCTAACAAATATGCATGATCATAGTGCTTTGTCTCCATTTGGGTGACCCCATAAAATCATATCACTCAAACACTGCCAATCATTCTCCTCTAAAGCATCCCTAAGCTAGACTGCAAGTAACCTGAATTGATGTCATAGCCATAACATATTTACCTGCCATCATTTTCCCTTGTCAAAACCATTCTCCCACAAAAACCAAGGTTTTAAAAAAATCATGTGTATTTTTACGGTTGATATAATCGTACAAACCCATACAATTGGCATATGATAAGTATTTTTGGATACCCTTTTGCCCTAAACACATAAAATAAACAAAAAAAATTCGCAAAAATAACTCAAAACCAACACAAAAATCACACACAATTCAAATACACACACTCACATAAATAATTGTGCCAAAAAAAAAACCAAAGATAGCAATGCCAGTAAACCCCACACCCAAAAACATCAAGCATCATATTCATTCTAATTGTCCTAAGCTATCTTAATCTTCTAAGGTTTATTTTTTCTAAAAATAGGCCCTAGGGTTTATTTTATTTTAAAATTAAAACATAAGATAAAAAGGGACACAAAGAGGCCCTAGGGTTTATTTTATTTTAAAATTAAAACATAAGATAAAAAGGGACACAAAGAAACTAACCAACATTGTACTCCCTCCACTACTAGGTCCAGCAACGCTATCCACCATCTTGTGCATTCATGTATCCAATCTAGTATTGTTCTGCATCAATTTCTTATTCTCACCCATCACTCTCCTCTCAATTCCTCCAAGTTGCATGGTAAAAATGAGCCCTTGCACCTTGCGATCATGATTTTATACTAATGCATGCCCCAACTATACTGTACAAATTTTTACTGTACAAGTCCATACAACTTTTGACTGTATAGGTCCATATGTTCATTGATTGTATAGTTCCATACGGTCCCAATTTTGCCTAGTTTTTCTTTTCTCTCCTCATAGATTTTATCATTTTCTTCATTCATTTCCACTCCTTAATAGCGTAATGACCTTTTTTGTAAGCGCTTTGTTGTTGTGTTTTTCTTCTTCACTCATCAACTCACCACTTGAGGGGGTATATATTACCCATAAATGTTGCCTTGATCATAATCATTATCAAAACACTTAATCATGAAATTGCATTTGTCCAAGAACTTTACCTGAGACTATCATAAGTCCTCCTTTGTTGGGGCAAAAATCAAAATTGATCTTCTCAATTCAAACTCTAATCCAATAAACTTTGGTACGCTTCATGTCAATGTATGTATGGTTACTCATATGTTTGTTGCATTGAGGTGGCAATTTAATACCACTTACAATCAACTCATAGATTCATGAGGATACCTAACTATGGTTGATTAGCTTACTAAATCAAATGATCTCAACAATCTATCAAAGGTAAAGTTTCAAGGATATTTATCCCTTTCATAATTGGGACATCTCATATTGTTCATGATGTAATACAATCTTGTATCTCCTCCCTCAATAATAATTGTGATGTGCCAAAGTTATGGTCAACCATGATTATCCATCATCAACTCATTCTTGTCATAGTCAGTCACCCATCTGGTGTCATGTATTTTTGTACTGCATCGTGTTTTCACACAACACAGTATAAAAGGGGGTAAATGTAAACACAAAAATATCATATTATCTTTTATGCAGTGCTAATGGTTAGTTAATTTACAAAAATCTCCTAAAAATCTACTTAATCTGCATTAAAATACTATTTAGGAACTTAATCCCTTTTTTACCACTAATCCCCCTCCTACACCTGGCCCTGGTCACCATGTGACCACCCCTCGAACCTAGCCTAGGTCTACCTCACCCTAGTCTACCCTTTGACTCTATGTTAGCTCCACCTCACCCTAGTCTACTCTACCCCCTATCCACATCCCCATTCTCATGCAGTGCTATAAATGGGATGAAGAATTTCTTCACCCATGTGCATTATTACCATGAAGACTTTTCATCCTCATGCTATAAAAAGGGTGAGGACTTTCTTCACCCTATGCATTTATGAGGTATGGTGCACCCATGCCTATTTATTGCATATGGATGGGTGAGGACTTTCTTTGCACAAATCCATTAGGAGGCATGGTGCACCCTTCCACATCATAGGCCACTTCACAGGATACCTCATCCCCCAACCTTGACCAAATTCTATAAATAGGAGACCATTTCTTTCATTTTCAATAATGTGATAAGTGCTTATAAAAACTTTGCCAAAATCACTCCAACCTTCATTTACATATAAACCCTCCTTTGTGCTAACCCCCATGGATGCTTTTGTGTGTCTCTTTAAGTGTCTCCTTGTTTTATACACTGCTTGTAGCTGTGGACTCAAACAACCATCATACTCGAACATAATCTCCTTGGGAACCAAAAGAACATTTCCTTTGAAGGAAATTTCTATCAAGCTAAGCCAAAGCTAAATGTAAGGAGAGGTATGATTCATAGTCACAAGAAACCATTTTCTATCATCTGCAAACCAAAGAACCAAAAATATAGGTGAATAAATATATTTGTATCTATTCTGGATTAGTTTAAGCTCTTTTATAATGCAATAGATTAGACTTTCAATTATTTTCACTTTCATCAATCTAGGTCTAATCAAGATAGACCCACATGTGCTACTAACTCCTTGTCTTGATTGTGTGTAGGTGCTAGAGGCTCTACTCAATCAATGGTGGTAGGCATAAATCCACCCCCCCTTTGAGGTGGTCAAAAGAATATGGATAGTACCATAATTGCTTACTAAAAAATGACTTCTTCATTGGAAGACCCTATTTGTAGCCCAAGGGGTAAAATTTGTAAAAGGACTCAATTTGTAACACCTTTTATTTATCAATGAAATGGCATATCTTTTTTTTACTATATTTTGGTAATCATAGTGGGACTCTCTAAACCTTCCTATTATGTTTTTTTTAGCTTTTTAGATATCCTACTCACTTTTTGTTGTTTTTGTCTATGTTTCCAGGTTCAAAATCTTGCACAGATCCTCAAAAAGTAAGACCCATCAAGTCAAGTCCAAGGTAAAAGCCTTTTCTAGTCTACAGGACAAAACTATACAAAGGGGTATGGTTGACACCCATAACTATATAGGCCCATACACTTTCTGAAGAGCTCCAAAATTGGACCCATCATGGTAGGTAACCAGTTTTATACAACTAACAAACAACCACATAAGTTGTAGGTAGGTATAAGGTTGCATCATTTACCTCACCATCATAATCAACATGGTGACCACAAAAGTTGCAGGTAGGTATAAGGTTGCATCCTTTACCACACCATCATAATCAATTGCCTTCTTAGACCAACTCATCTTGTAAGAATTTATGTATAAAAATTAACAAAAATATTATCGTCATCAAAGGTAAAATATAAAGCAATTTTAACATCCAAGAAACCAAATGCCATATGATATGATCCTCATGAGGATGTTATTTACCCAATATGTTTATCCAACCAACCAACTTTTGGTTAACAAAATATGGTACACAAATCTACTCCCATTGGATTCTTACCTTAAACCTCCTATTTAAAATATAAGTCTTGCACTTAGGTCATTCAAGTTGCACAAGTACAATATGTAATTATTTTTATAGATTCTACAACAAAAACTAAAATAAATACAACCCACTTAAGTTGCAAAGGTACAAGATATAATTATTTTACGAAATCTATAATAAAAACCAAAATAAATACTATAAATTTATTTAACTTAAAGAAGACCTATGAGAAATATCATAGTGGTATATCTTCGGGTTTTAATTTAGGAGATGAAAGTTAAACATTGATACAAGGGGACCAAGACCTCTCATAAAAACCCACTTAATTAATTCAAATTTTACCCAAAAAGGGATAGGCTGGTTGATAGCAACTAAGTGCTTGGAAATAGATTATTCTAGTTCGATTCCCTAGAGGGTCAAGGTCTGATTGACTTCATATTTTCCCAATAGGGGCTTGGGATTATAGAGGTTCCCTAGGCACCAAAAAAATTTAAAGAAGCTAATACTAGTCTTCACTCATCAAGAAAATTAATAATAGGTAAAGAAAAAATAGTTTTTAACATTCACAAGCTCATAGGCCACATATAAGATGAACTTCATGGAAGATGTTTTTATTTCAATATATAATTATTCAACCATACTTTTGTTATCGAAGCATGGTGTACAACCCAACCCTTTATAGGATTCAAACCTTGGACCTCTATTCAAAGTTTCAAAGCCTTCATTGTTAGACCTCTCAATATGCAATGTTGATAAGTGAACGGAATTATTCATTTTCCAACTAAGAATTGGTGTATAAAAATTAACAAACATATTATCACCATTTAAAGTAAAAGATAAAGCAGTTTTTAACATCCAAAAAACCATATGCCATATGAGATGACCTTTACGAAGATGTTATTTACCCATTATGTTTATCCAACCAGCCATCTTTCGGTTAACAAAATATGGTGTACAAATATACTCCCATTGGATTCTTACCTTAAACCTTATATTTTAAGATCTATGTCTTGCACTTAGGCCATTCAAGTTGCACAAGTACAAGATGTAATAATTTTTACAGATTCTATGATGAAAACTAAAATAGATGCGACCTACTTAAGTTTCAAAAGTATAAGATATAATTATTTTCACGAAATTTATAATAAACACAAAAATAAATACTATAAATTAATTAAATTTAAAGAAGACCTGTGAGAGATACCATAGTGGTATACCTTTGGGTTTTCATTTAGGAGACCCAAGTTCAAACACCCCTCTTTTTTTAATTCAAATTTTATCCAAAAAGGGATAGGTTGGTTGGTAGCAATTGAGTGCTTGTAAATAAATTGTCCTAGTTCGATTCCTTGGAGGCTCGAAGCCTCGTTGACTTCATATTTACCCCATGGGCTAGGGATTATAAAGGTTCCCTAGGCGCCAGAAAAAAATAAATAAATTAAGACTAGTCTCCACTCATCAAGAAAGTTAATAATAGGTAAAGGTAAAGTAATTTATAACATTCGCAAGGTCATAAACCACCTATAAGATGACCTTCATGGAAGATGTTTTTATTTCAATATATAATTACTCAACCATAATTTGGTTATCGAAGCATGGTGTACAACCCAACCCCTTATAGAATTCAAACCTTGGACCTCTATTCAAAGTTTCAAAGTCTCAATTTTTAGACCCCTCAATATGTAATGTTGATAAGTGAACAAAATTAGTCATTTTCCATAAAGTTTTCTACATATCATATAAATTTACAATTTTCTAATAACCTTCGTATACAATGCAAATTGGTATTTTTTATGGGAATCATTTTAAATCCATGTAAATTGATAATATTCATAAGACACGAAGATCCATCAAGCACAAAATTACATGAATATATGTTAGTATAGAAGAAAATAAGAATGTTGCACATCATCTCAAAAAATTCCATTCATTGTCTACTTTTGAAATGATGGAGTTTTGGTATGTATAATATCTTATAACCCTATTTATTGAGTTTTATTAGCAAGAATATTTGACTCACAAAAAACCACAAAAAAATAATTTTCATTGAGAAGATTTGTTATTGCTATTATATAGTTCATTGAAATAGTATATAATAACACAATAATGATGTAATATGGACATATAATTAAATAAAAATATCAAGATAGCTTAGACAAGCATAGTAAAATCGTATAAAACAACCTAAACTCAAGTAGTTAAAAGTGTAGTCTTTCAATATAAAGACTCAAGTTCAAATATTACTGGATAAAATATGCATAATTGGAAGTTATAGTAACACGTGTTTTGTTGAAATACCATGACAATCATAATGTAATATTAATGAGATTTGTTTCAATCCATATAAATAATTTAAAACAACATAATTAAATAATACGAGGTCAAAAAAATGGCATGATTAAAAATGTGGACTCCTAATGGGGATATTAGGTTCAAATATTGTTAAGTGATATAATACCATGATGTGATTTGTTGAAATATCATGGTGACGATGTTATATAAGCGGGATCTATTTCAATTAATATAACCAATTACCAAAAAAGTGGTACGAGGACAAGTGTTTAAAAATATGAACTTTTAGTGTAAAAGTCCATATTCAAAACTTACCAAATGAATTATACATAATTGCTACGTATGGGTTAATACACTATACATGGTCATGATATTTAGGTAGGACTTATTTCAATCCCATATAATCCAATCAAAGACTTAAAACATAAAATATTTTGAAACCAACATTTCAAATCATTTTCTATAATCTATCATCAATTTAACATTAAAAGTTTTTCATTGAATTATTAACCAAATTTTAGAAAAAGGAGTACATACATACTTTCAATCTTCCATAGTTTAAGCTTAAAAGTTTAAGTTCATAAATTTCCATTCGAAAATTTGTTACAACCACCCTTTAAAAAATAAGAAAAACCATAGAAGATTGAATGTCAATGGTGATTTTTGAGATTTTTGGAGGGACGTTTTCTGTAGGACTGCCTAAACTATCGAACTCGTTTCGTCCATATCTCACTCATCCGGACTCGGATTGAGCTATAATTTTGAGGGTAGATGCCTGAAAAACCTAGAACATCTCCACCAATTTTTATATCATTTGGAGCAACACAAATCCTAGCACATCCCTATGTGTGAATGAGATATTTGGCAAGCGACTATGCAAGGGTTTCATATGGGTTGAGTGCAAGCAGCTCCAGAGGTTGGTTTTTAGGGCCTTCGGGCCCTAGAGACCAATATTTTTGTGGTTTATGCTCAATATTTTAGCAGGAAATATTACAGGGGATCCAATATGGGTTAGAAATTTGTCTTTCAATCAACTTGAGTGACAACTGCTTCCAATTTGCTGTACAAAAGAAAAGTGAAAACCATACCTTTCCACGGCGTCTAGGGCAAGGATTAAAGAGATCACAAAACAAGTTTCAAGCAGTTGATCAAAAAATGGCTCATATCTCAAGTGAATCTAGTGCTAAGGTGCACCCACAAAATAACTCTACTGTGAAAACCCCTATCAAGGGTAAGAATTTTGAAGACTCAGTCCCAAAAATGAATTTTAGGGATGCCCTTCATGGTGGACATCCTCAGCCCAATGCTAATATCAATCTTAGGGCTTCCCATAAACCTCTAAGAATGCCTAAGATTGATCCTAGGAAAATGAAGTCATGATGTCTTAAAGCAGCTGATGAAACTCCTATTGTTAAGCTTGATATGGGTAACATTTAGACTGGCATTGAAGATTTAGAAAAAAGAGGACTAATTTGTTGGTTCATGGATTTTAGTTCGAGTCTACTTGCTTTCAAAGTCTGGGCTACAAAAATTTGGAAAACTAAAGGTGAGTTTCAAACTCTATTTATCCAAATGGTTATTTTCTTGTTATATTTTCTAATAATGAAGATAGAGAGAAAACTTTTCAAGGGGGTCCTTGGTTTTTTGGAAGGCGGGGCTTTTCATGAAGCCCCGACATACTAAATTTAAAGCCGAAGAAGAGATGCCTTCTATAGCTCCCGTGTGGGTTAGACTCTTTGGCCTCCCTATTGAATTTTGGAATCCTACTATTTTTTCTTCAATTGGAAACTCTTTAGGAACTTTTATGATGATTGTTGATTGTACTCAAAATTTTGAACATATTATTTATGCTCGAATTTGTGTTTTAATGGATTTTGACAAACCCCTACCTAAAAAGATCACATTACAATTTGGGGAAGACACTTGGAAGAAAGTAGTGGACTATGAGAACATTCCTTTTCATTATATAATTTGCCATGAACATGGTCATTTGGCTAGTGCTTGTGTAGACACCAAAACAACACCAATCCGATTATGTGGCTACAAGCACTGATCGAATTGGCATACATAGCCCCTAGGGCAGCCCCCAAAGGTTAAACAGTGGTCCTAACCACTCCCAAAGCAGTTTTGGAAGGTCAGAGGTCAATTTTGCACCTTTCAAGAACTTTGCTTCCTATTCGTTCCACCCTGGGACAATTAGAATGCTATTCGCCCCACCCCGGGATGATTAGAAGCAATCGCTCCAGGGTGGAACGAATAGCAGGTTTGATGGGAAAAAATTCAAACCTTGACAAATGGCAGCCCAGATCTGCCACTCAACTCCACCTCCAAGGCATGGGAGTGCTAGTGAATGTTTTAGAGCTCAAAGAGGTAGTCATGGAGGCCTAAATCAAGGAGCCCTTAATCAGGGAGGAATCTTCTCTCCCCTAACAAGGCATGATGGCCAAGTTGTGCCCCTGCATGTGCATTCAAAAGAGACCCTCAGGTATATAAAATGGTGAACCTTATCACCCCACAAATAGATGAGAGTAGGAGCATTTGGGGAAACGGAGTGCTACCAAATTATACCCTCACCCCTCATTGTGCTTCCTACATCCTTAATCTCTCTTTTGGAAGCGAGGTTATTGGGTGAATACTAGGAGCACAATCCGGACCCAAACCTGAACAATCGACCACAATCCCACACAAAAAATTTTGATACAACACCCTAGGAGGTTTTGGACCCATACCAAGTGGATTAGTGTCAAAACCAAGCCCCAAACGACGGGTGTCTTGCCCCCGGGCGGCCCCCTACACTATTGTAGTCCTAATCGCCCCACCCCAGAGTAATTAGAAATCTACATTAAATTTATTTGCTATTTATTTTTCATCATGTTGTATGTGATTTTTTATGTTGCTGTTCAATTTTCACTGCATTATGACCTGTTTTGACTGTGTTTTTATCGTTTTACGCGTTCACTAACCTGCAAGGGGTACCTTCAAATACAGGGCAATCTGGGCAGAATCTGCCAAATCCAACCTTTTGATTTGTCTCAAAATGCCCCATTTTGCCTAACCCCAAGTTTGCAGGTATTTTGGAGGCCTCTGGATAGGACATTTTGGAGGTCACTTTCACAAGTTTTGTGATAGTCGCCAGCGTCCCACCCCGGAGCGATTAGAAATACACGCATGATTTCCTGACTATTATTTTTGCAATGTGTCCCTAATTATTTTTGGATGCTCCTGTTCAATTTTTATCTCATTCTGACACGTTTTGATCTCTGTTTTATTATTTCATGTATTCACTAGCCGGAGGTCTTAGGGATTGCATGTTTCCTTCCATCCGCATATGCTATTAACCATTTGATGTTTCTTTGTACACAATATCTTGACACCATAGGGGAATCAAGGAATGACGGATGCACTCACACAAGCGACGATGATGTTTGGCCTGCCCATTTCAAATGTGGGCACGTAGAAGATCCCGAAGGGAAGCCTACCATTCGTTGCTGTAAAAAAATTGTATCGAACACTCCGAGCACCTAAAATGGGGGGAACGTATTGTAACCAGATCACAAGAAACATTAATAAAATATTTTTCACTTTAGTTTTTCTTTACATCTTGTTTTATTGTGCCGTTTTCCCTTTTCATGCACTTGTTCTTTGCATTTTCGTAGGACTTAGCATTTCATTATACATCTGCTTTTGTTTGCATCGCACCCGATACGTCGTGCTTTCGTAGACATGCTTTCAATGGCAATCATGGTGGGACAAATAGGATAAATCTAGATACATGATTATATCATCCCTCCTCTACCCCTCATTACTGTCAGAACTAATAGGCCAAATCCAATGTGCAAGGCTCTTCATATAGGGCGGGCTAACTCTGTCCGCCCCTTTCACATGTATGAAAGGGAGCATGAGGAAAACCACTATATTCCTCAAGAGCAATACACAGCGTGGTAGCAATGCGCCTCTACACCTACTAATTATCAGGATCACCTACTGAGGCCAGAGCCTCGAGTGAATGCTGCTAACCTCGATAGAGGGAAGTGACCTATAGAGATATCGGATCACCACGACCGATATAGATATGTAGAGGCAGCATCTACACCTCCTAGACCTAATACGGTGGAACAAATCAACTTGGAATTTTCCAAACACATCGCCTGCCAAGCACAAATTACGTAGCTTGAGCAAGATCAACAATAGTTAGAGCACTTGTATCATCTTAGCAAAGAGCGCATTCGGCATTAGACAGATGAGTTGCTCCAAAAAACTATGCATGAGAGGATTCCAACCCCTCGCATGCATAAGACAAAACTTTATGAGAGGCACAACCCCTTGGTGCGAGACAGGTCTCCATGACCTTATCAAGCATTGCCTCCAAGACCTCCTAGACCTGAGTGGGAGGCCACTCCTAGAACCAATGACGGGCGCCTTCCTCGGGCACCCACCCATGTTTATAGGTCACACCCAGGAACTCCTCAAGAAGCCTATGAGTAATTTGAGTGGGAAGAAGAGCGGGCTGAAATGCCCTACCAAGGCAGAGGGGGTACTATCCGGATACCCCTCCATAGGCCTCAAGTTCCCCGCAATTCACAATGGGAACAAACCAAGGAGGAAGAGATCAAATCCTCCAATGCATACAAAGCACTGCTAGAGCGCTTAGAGTATGTGGATACCAAGACTTCTAGGCCCCAAAATCCCACATTACACCAGCTTTGTAGTCACCCTGTGCATCCTTCAGTGTCGGCACCCCCATACCCTGAAGACTTCAAAATTCCTCAATTGGCAATTTTTATAGGGGATGAGGATGCCCAAGAGCATGTGACAAGATTCCTAAGTCAATTCTTTGGCATTAAAGACAATGATACATTGCTTCTAAGAACGTTTATAACCACGTTCATGAGCCCTACCTCAAAATGGTTTACCCAATTTTCGAAGCATGGCATCAGTAACCTAGACCAGCTAGTGGATGAAGAACACAAGCTTATACTGAGAGGGGGTGTGAACAGTATACGACCTCTTTTTATTTTTTCTTTTATACTTCAAAATAGTAAAGCAATATACCCAAAGCAATATCAAAGAAATGCATAATAACATCCATAAAGTGACACCAATTTTAACATGGTTCACCTAGAATGGCTGGGCTACGTCCACAAAACTTTTCTCTAAAATTTATCTCAAAGTTCTTTGGGAATCCTTCCCAATTACAATGTTTATGAGTCTCTTCTCAAAGGAGATACCTTCCCCTCTATCTAAATTTATGAGCCTCTGCTCAAAGGAGATACCTTCCCCTCAATCTGGATTTATGAGCCTCTGCTCAAAGGAGATACCTTCCCCTCTACTCTGGAAATGATCCCTCAGAAGATCAACTACCTCTACCTCTTGCCAGCACGTGGAACTCCTTTCCACCGAAGACCTCCTCGTCCTCAATGCTTAGCCTAAGAGACCTCTCGCCTTCTATTATCACGTCCATAGCGGCTCGACAACCTGTACCAAACACGATCGGTCGGTCTAGTACAAGTCTTCCTCTGTCTGTCAGATCTGTCCAACACTTGAACAAATCAATCCTCTGCACACAAGTCTTCTCAAAGACTTGCCAAATCTGTCCTCAGGTTCTTCTCAAAGAACCAGTGCATCTCTGTCCTCAAGTTCTCTGATAGAACTCTCAAAACTTAGCTCACAAGTCCTCTGCTAGGACCTGTCCAAATCTGCTCACAAGTCCCCATCAAAACCTGTCCAAAACTGCTCACAAGTCCCCATCGGAACCTGTCCAAAACCTGCTCACAAGTCCCCATCGAAACTTGTCCAAAACCTCAGCAAGCTCACCAAGAAAAACTTTCTTAGTAGAAAATCACAAGGTGAATTGTTAGAGACCCAATGTGATTTGTCAAACTCATAGAAGCATAAAGAGAATTGTTAGAGACTCAATATGTTCTATACTCAACTTCCAATCTCAAAACTCAACTCAAATCAACTCAGCTCAAACTCAATCTCAAATCTGAAAACTCAACTCAACCTCAATCTCAAATCTGAAAACTCAACTCAACCTCAATCTCAAATCTGAAAACTCAACTCAACCTCAATCTCAAATCTGAAAACTCAACTCAAAATCTGAAATGAAATGGATAGGATAGAATGCTTTCTTTCAAGAACATGAAACCCCAACAATTGCCAACTATGCAAAGAATCACATAACAATGATACTCATGTTCTTTCCATCATCAATTAGGGATTCCACAACAATGCTCATCAAACAAGGTTCAATTAACACCATTCAGCTCAAAACACAACCTTGAAGCATTTCACAATCAACATCAGAAAAGGAAACAAGTAGAACTCCTTTTCTCTCCAACATTATTTGAACAAAAGCATCCACCAACTTAACTCACAATAGCATAAAAACAACTTTTCAATTCATCAACAAAGGAGTAAGCTCAACACTTTAACCAAGTAAAGAATAACTTGATTATAACCAACTTAATGAAAGCAAATGTCAATCTCAAAGCTGCCCACTTAAGGTTTCACAACTTCACATAAGAAGCAATTAACCTTAAAACACCATGCTTTCATTTCCATAATCAACCAAAAGCACTCTCAACATTACAAGAAACATGTATCCCTTATACACCTTATTTCTCCCTTATTGTCTCATCAAAAATAAAGTTTATCTCTCATAAGAATGCAATAAGATATTTCAACAACACCTTCAAAATAATCTTTTATCAAAATAACAACAAGCTTTAAAAACCTTATGACTCCTAAGTTGTTTTTCTTCTAACAAACATCCTCCATCTGCAACATACACTTAGCAAAAGATTAATTTCGAAAAATACCTTAGCCAACAACAAAAATCGCTATGGAGAAATTGCGCCTAAAATATAACACCACCTGCTGCAACCACTTCACGTCGAAAAACCCTTTTGCATGATTCGAACACGGAACCTCCCGTTCGGGTAGCACGCCAACAGCCTAGCCTCTACCGGTGCGCCAAAGGCACCCGGTGAGGCTTAAACCTCACTCTGTTATGCTTGTCCCTTCTGTGCCAGGGAAAATAAAACATAGTCCTCCCTTCCTTTTGATGCCAACTCATAGACAACAAGCTATATGGCGGATTCGACAAACAATGAGACAATCAAATGAACAGCAGATTACGAAGACGGCGAAGACACACAAATGATCAACATATTACAAAAGTGATGAAGACACATAGCCGAACAACGGATTACAAAAATGGTGAAGACACACAGTCGAACAACAGATTATGAAAACGATGAAGACACACAGCCGAAAACATAGCGAGCAACTTTCTTTCGAAATTCGGATGGGATGCATCTTTGTTTTCATCGAGAGATATTTATATGAATTTTACCATAGGCTCTTTGACGTCGGCGGAGGTCTTTAACACGTCGACGGAGGTCTTGGCTAGTGCCCACAAAGCTAAAACATAGCGCCCACCTTGATAAGACACTTGCGCCATGGATTAGGAGAACCCATGCAAATAATAAATTAATATTTATTTAAAAATAATTAAATGGAACCTTAACAAGGTTTTTTAATTATTTAAATAAATACTTCCTCCTGGACCCAAATGCATTAAACCAATGCATCCACCTGTAATCTTTAAACCTACCAACTTGGAGTTTGCAAAAGACCTTTGAAACTGTCATGCCGTAACCTTCATCAAAACAAATTATTTGACATCAAATCAAATTCCTTCAAACCTTCTTGACATCAATGACAACTTATACACTTGAGCAAAGGCAATGTACCTAAAGTACCCAAAATTGCCAACAGTGGACGCGTTCCTCGAATGTTTCACCTTCAACACCAAGAAGAAGGCATCATTAAGCGACCTAGCTAGCCTCAAGCGATATGAGGAGGAAACCATGGCTGCTTATGGAAATCGGTGGAGGACGTTGCTTTCAAAGCTACCTTACCTCCCTCCCATGGCCGACCTGACCCAAATGTTCTCGAAGAGTTGCCTAAGGTCGATCTCCATGCTATTGCAGCTACAGCAATATGCCACTCTCGAGGAAGCCCTGGTGCAAGCCAGGATAATTGAGGAGATCAAGATACAAGATGGTGAGATTGCCAAGCCACACAAGAAAGAGTGGCCCAAAAATGCCAAAACTGGGCCCACGCAACCGAAACCCACCGTGGTCAATCAGGTTGCCATAAACATACCAAAGCCTGCACAAACGACACAGCCCCCAAAGGCTAATTATCAAGCAGTTCCTCTTGATAGCTATGAAAAGGAAAATCATAAGCAAGAGCAGAATCAACAGCATCATCCTAGGCGACAATTCACACACTTCACAAAGTCTAAAGACTCCTTGTTTGACCGCTTGTTCATGGTAAACTTGATAAACTTGTCAAAAAGTCGACCCGTAGACCCCAACGCGCCAAAACCCAAGGGCTATAGGGAAGACTTATATTGTAGATTTCATCGGCAGAAAGGACACGACATCTACGCATGTTGGAAATTCAAAAGCTTAGTGCAGGACCTGATAGACAACAAAATGCTAGCGGTGGATAATCCCGTAGCACTAAGCAACCAATAGATGGAGGTCTTCAAAGACCCCCTGCCTACCCATGATGCGTAGGAAAAGACTTTACAAGTAAATGAGGTGACACAAAAATGCCCCATGCAAGGGTACGTAGGGATGATAAGCATAGTGACACGGAACAAGAGATACCCAAGCACAACTGCCCCCGTTGTAGCTACAGGAGATGTTCCATCAACGTCACAACTCCCACAACACCCTACACAACCTCCCCCGCCTAGACCAGTGGCCACGATTCGGACTAAACTTACTCAAAGTTTAAGGACCACGTCGGCTAGGCTCTCCATTTATGAGCTCATCCAACAATCATCGCCCCATCGGGAGGCTCTGATGGAGATACTCAAAGCCATCGAGCTACAGCCCCACGAAGCAAATTCTTTCAACAACTTTGTGGGACATGTAAAACGATGCATAGAACCAGTCATAACCTTTAGAGAAGACGAACTAAAATTGGTGACTGGTGATATGGTGGATCCACCCCTGCACGTCATTGCATGGGTCAACGGGATTCCATTCAAGAGGGTGTTGGTGGACACTGGCTCATCCAACAATATAATCACAACGGTGGCATTAAAACACCTTAAGCTGCCAGCATCTCATATTGTGGCCTCCACCTATACTCTTCGGGCATTCAATGACGCGTTATGCTCGATGGTTGGCACAATTGTCCTACCCATCCAAGTGGGACAAAAGACTATTCCTACGTTGTGTCACATCCTCGAGGGTGAGATGGCCTACAATATCCTGCTAGGCCGGCCTTGGATCAGGGACATGAAGTGTGTCCCTTCGATAGCCCACCAATGCCTAAAATATACATACGAAGGGCAAGTACATGTAGTCCCAGTAGACTTAGAGCCCTTTAAGTATTGCAATGCGGTGCAGTTGATGCCACAATCGACCCTTCCATCGACACATTTGGACTTTCAATTGAATCCATCCAAACAGGGTCCGATTCTACCTACATCCCCGTTGTTAAGTCCCTCAACTCACCAACCGGGCCCATCTTCATCATCTGTTCCTTCACCAATGATGCCACCTATGGTGGCCACATCGAAGGACAATGGGAAGAAGCCCCTAGAAGAGATACCACCATTAGTCTCAACCATATCTACCGAAGAGGTGCCCAGCCGAATGGAAGTCGAGACACCTGGTTCACCCAACATGGAGTGGACTCAGGAAGAACTCCCATTCCCTCCCCCTCAACCATCGATGATTACCATTGAGATGGCCAATACGGGCCTGGGGGAGTACCTAGTGCGGAAAATTGTGGCAACACCCACGCTCGAATCCATGCAAGACATGGGGAGACCTCGCCTCCCCATCGACACTATCATCCCTTTAGGCTACCCACCAAATCAGACAAACTTTGTATATGGGGGCCTCGACAATGGCATCGAACCTTACCTACAAGAGGAAGAGGATGAAGAGCCATTTGCTGAGAACGTCGACTATCTGTCCAACCCGGACTTCGCCTTGAAATACCTTGGCCAATGTAATTGGCATGGATATGGATTGGGCAGATACGAACAAGGAATGCACGTTCTTTGTCAACCAAGATATCAGATGCCATACGATAAATCAGGAGTAGGGTTCAACCACCCTTTGCCCCTTGACATCTTGGTAGAAAACATGCAAGGCCTAGGGCTAGGCAACAAGGATGGGTTGGCACAAGATCCATATGCCAATCCCAACACAACATATACATTGGGGGATTATCTCCCATTGTTAACAACAAACCTTGTTGACCTCAACAACTCCTTCCCTTCGATCGAGAAAGGGGAAAGTTCAAGAACTTACCTCCAAGAGGGATATAGACAAGGTCAAGGAGGATCTTCTGAAGACGAGTCAGAGTATGAGGTAGCACCTTGGGACCCTTTCGAATCTGATAGCAATCACTCGCAAGTGACACCCATAGATGACTATCAGGAGAACTTCATGACAATGTTCCCCTTGAATGCTCCAATCGAGCAATTGCCACCTCAAGAGAATTCGGTCCTCCCATAGAGAGCGGAACAACCCAGATGGGACCAAATCAACTTGCTCGAACAGAATGAGCCTCACATACCGCACATAGTTGTTGGAGCCAATGAAGGCCTATGGATCTTCGATAGCGATTATGAGGATGAGACTGAGATGGCATATCTCAACCATATGCGGCAACAGCAACACCCCATGGACATTGATGATATGTTTGAATAGCTAAACATGGGGCCAAGGCATAGGTGGAATTTGAACCAAGCATAGTTGGACCAAGTGCTGCATCCGCCACTTCAGGCATATAGAGAGCACCTTCCACCCAGAGACCCTATAGAGCCATCAGTGCCAAGGGCAGACCCTATCCTTCTATCCGCACATAGGGCCGATCCATTCGTGCCAATACCCATAGAGCCAGATCCGGGGTATAAGGATCACCAAGGAAGTCCGAGTCAATGCCCCCATGGTAATGGAGACCAAATTCATTTCATCAACATGATCTCCATTGACTTAACCACCCCCATCCACAATCCAACCGATCCAGCATGACCATTGTATCTAGACCTAGATGCCATAGACTGGGATCATGCTAACTCGCCACCATCCCCATCAGAGTACTGGCCTTGCGGTGAGATGCTTCATTTCACCCCAGGACCAACTCAGGATATCTTCCATGCTGAAGAGGAACCCGACGTTCCCAACGTAGATCTAAATTCAGCAAATGATATCCACCTGATCCCAACTCCACACCAGTTGGAGGATGGGTCCCACATGTCAGTCGAAGAGATGACTGACGTAGACATCGGCTCTGATCCAATGAATCCATAGATCATCAAGCTGGGGGTAAGTCTATCCCCCGAAGAGCAAGCCGATTACATTGCCCTTCTCAAAGAGAAGAAGGAGGTTTTTGCATGGTCCTACAAAGACATGTCGGGGCTAGACCCATAGCTAGTCACGCATAATCTAACGCTTGATCCGACAGTCAAGCCAGTCAAGCAAAAGCTACGTAAGATGCACCCAACAGTGGCCTTAATGGTCAAATATGAGCTACAAAAGTTGTTGGATGCACAGTTTGTCATCTGCATAGATTACCCACCATGGTTGTCCAACATGGTACCCATCAAAAATCCTGATGGGAGGATTCGCATATGCACTAATTTTTGAGATCTAAACAAAGCGAGTCCCAAGGATGATTTCCCCTTGCCTAGCATCGACGCATTGGTAGATGCTACAGCAGGCCATGAAATGCTTTCCCTCATGGATGGTTTCTCGGGATACAACCAGATTCGTATCAATCTCGATGATCAACTAAAGATGGCATTCACAATGCCTTGGGGGACATTTTGTTATAAGGTCATGCCCTTTGGCCTTAAAAATGCTGGCGCCACCTACCAACGCGCTATGACATACATCTTCCATGATCACATGCATAAAACTTTGGAAGATTATATGGATGATTTGTTGGCCAAATCTCTTTTGTGCCCAGATCATCTCGATGACTTACGCAAGATCCTTGATCGCCTCATCGAACACAAAGTTAGGCTAAACCCCAAGAAGTGCGTATTTGGCATCACATCTGGAAAACTCTTGGGTTTCATAGTCTCAAAATGAGGCATCGAGGTGGATCCAAATAAAGTCAAGGCAATCCTTGAAATGCTTCCCCCAACCACCATCAAGCAGCTCAGAAGCTTGCAGGGTAAGGTCGCGTCAATCAAGCGCTTCATAGCGCAGCTATCTGACAAGTGCCGACCCATGAATAAATTATTACACAAGGGGGTAGCATTTCATTGGGATGACGAGTGCCAATCCACCTTCGATGACATTAGACAATACTTGGCTTCGCCGCCAGTATTGGCACCACCTAGACCAGGAGTGTCATTCTATTTATACATCTCAGCTACTGAGGTGGCACTGGGTGCCATGCTAGCCCAAAAAATGAACTACATAAAGAATAGGCTAATTATTATCTTAGCCGCACCTTGGTCAGTTATGAACTTAACTATGCATACATCGAGAAGCTATGCTTAGCAGTGGTATTTGCCACCAAAAAGCTATGCCATTACATGTTGAGCAATACGACGTATGTTGTGTCTAAGGAGAATCCATTGCGGTACATGATGAGTCATACTTATCATAGTAGCCGCACGATGAAATGGATCATGTTGTTGATGGAGTTTGACATCGAATTCATTGGATAGAAGTCCATCAAAGGTCAAGTCATCACCGATCAACTAGCAGAGGCTCCTCTCGAAGATGATCAGCCTCTGACCATAGAGCTGCCCGATGATGGGGTCTTCCATGTCTCAGAGTCGCCAGATTTTGATGAGCCCGAGTCACAGGCCGACATAACCCTATTTTTTGATGGTTCTAAATGTGAGCAAGGGGGTGGCATGGGAATCATATTCTTCACACCGCAAGGGGCTCCAATGCCTTTATCATTTAAACTTGATTTCTCGTGCACCAATAACAATGTGGAATATGAAGCCTTGCTCATAGGTCTTCAGACAACCATCACCATGAACATCAAATGCTTGAATATCTTTGGTGATTCATTGTTAATTGTCAACCAAGTGAAAGGGGTATTCCAATGCAAATGCCTAGTTCTGCAGGCCTACAAAGCCCTTGTGGATAAATTCTTGGCAAATCTTGAATGGTACGACATCGAGGCACTCCCTCGATCATCGAATCATTTTGCGGACACTATGGCCTCCTTGGGGTCACTAATCCCGCAAGACATTTCTGGTGATATGACAACCATTCAAGTCAAAACATTATCGCAATCCATGATGGAGCGTGCAAGCTCTGACCTAACGCCAGGAATCCACCCGATCCAGATTGAACCATCTCAGGATAGGTTCTCTCGAATCCATGATAGTCTGAATCATGCCAACTAGGGGTCCTTGTTCTCCCCGACCCCTCTTAATAGCAACACAACGCTATTCTTACAAGTTCTTTCCCGCTCAACTTTTGCTAGGGATGAACTTCAAGAGGGATTGGTCATTCATACCATCGAGGTTTTTGATCAGCAAGATTGGTACACACCCATAAGAGACTACCTCAAGTTGGGTAGCCTCCCACTTGGATTGTCACACGCCGCGAAAATATCATTCAAACAGAAAGTGGCAAAACATGTCTTGCTAGGAGACATTTTGTACCATCGAAGCTACGAAGGAATCCTCCTCCATTGCTTGGACCAGTAGGAGTCCACTTGGGCGATCACCCAAGTGCACGATGGTACATGCGGTGGCCACTTTAGCGGTATGGCCATCGCCAAGCGCATTCTTTGCATGGGCTATTATTGGCCATATTTAGAGCGAGATTGTTGCGCGTATGTGCAAAAGTGCATGAAGTGTCAACACCATGCTAATTTGACACACGTACCTTCTCAGGCCTTGCAGCCGATCCAATCGGCTTGGCCGTTCTCGTAGTGGGGCTTAGATCTAATCGAAAAGATCTCCCCTACATCGTCAGGCCATCACACGTTCATCATAATGGCCATAGAGTACTTCACCAAGTGGGTGGAAGCAATTCTGCTTACCTCTACGACTGGGACCCGCATTGCGGAGTTTATTTTACATAACATCATATGTCATTTTGGTATTCCATCCAAGATCATCTCGGATAATGGGACGTCATTTAAGAACAAATATGTGCGTGCTTTGACAACAAAGTACAAAATTCAGCATAGTTTTTTGACACCTTATTATCCAGTAGGCAAATGGGCAAGCAGAGGCGTCAAACAAAATGCTAGTTGCCATCCTTAAAAAGATAGTCATAGATAGTCATAAGGATTGGCACATTCAAATACCACTTGCTCTTTGGGCTTATCGCACTAGCATTCGGACGCCCACTGGGGCAACTCCATTTTCGCTGGTGTATGGCTCCGAGGCAGTCATGCCTCTCGAGTTGGAAATACCTTCCCTATGCATATCAATGCAAGAGTTCATCGATGATGACACTGCATGGCAGGCCCGGTTAGACCAGCTTACGTTGCTCGATGAATGATGCATCAATGCTCTCGAGCATTTACGTATCTACCAAGAGCGACTTAAGAAAGCATACAACATGAAAGTTCACCTGAGGGACTTTCAGGTTGGTGACCTGGTCTTAAAAGAGAACCAACAAAATTCTAACTTGCCGCCCCATTTAAGGGACAAGTTCATGGCAAACTGGTTAGGTCCGTATGTAATCAATAGTAAAATAGGACCTAGAACATACCGACTCGCCTCTCTTGATGGAATCAAGGAACTAGAACCCTTGAACATCAGTCATTTGAGGCCATTCCACATTTAAAAGAGCCATGGCCCACCCCAAAAGCTCCAAGGATTCCCATAATCGCTTGGTCAACCCAAAATGCCCCAAAGGTAACCGCCACCCAGAATTCCCATAATCCTTGGTCAACCCAAAAATGCCCCAAAGGTATCCATAATCCCTTTGGTCCAAAAAAAAGCTCCAAGGATTCCACTAATCACTTGGTCAACCCCAAAATGCCCCAAAGGTCTAATCCCCATAATCCCTTTGGTCAAACCAAAAGCTCCAAGGATTCCCTCAATCGCTTGGTCAACCCCAAAATGCCCCAAAGGTATCCATAATCCCTTTGGTCAAACCAAAAGCTCCAAGGATTCCCACAATCGCTTGGTCAACCAAAACGCCCCAAAGGTATCTATAATCCCTTTGGTCAAAACCTCCAAGGATCCATAAGAATCACTTGGTCCGCACCCATTCGGGATAAACCAACCATAACGAATATTCAAAAACAACAAAATAATAAAAAATAACAAAAAAATTGCATCTCACTTCCATGCATACTCTTAAAAAATCAAAACACAAAAAAAATAAGTTGCATTAGGCATCGCATACATACATTGCATATTTGTTGACCATACAGGTCAAATGCACCATAGACTGTAATTACTCGGCAATTCCATCATTTCCCACATTTTTCCGCTTTGTAAATGATCCAACAAGAATAACGCCATCCACATTTTTCACCATATCATAGTCAGTTGTCTTCTAATGTATTTAGGGTTTTTCGTCATTCAGTTGTCTTTAGATTTCTAGCCAAAAACTGTACAAAGTCAGACATATTTTACAAAGGTAGAGTTTTACTTGGATCACACCTTGTTACGTAGCATCCCAACACAAGTTAAAACACATAAAAATTCCCAAGTTGTGTGAACGAAAGATGAAACCTGCAAAGCAATCCAGGATACCATACAGTGAAAATGTTATCTCGCTCCTCCCCCTATGCAAATGACCCCAAGAATGCTGAGAGTTGGCAAAAGGACAAGCATCTTCCCTACCCAATTCCCCAAAATAAACAGTGGCTTTTACCACTGTCAAAAATCCCAAATTCTCAAGAAGTTGCAAAACACCAAAAAAAAAATTTCAAAATTCAAAGTACAAACTCCAAAGTTTGACATCAAAATCCTCAAAGTGCACACATCAAAAAGCACAAGAAATAGTGATTCTCATCACTCAAAATTCAAATCCCTTGCTCAAAAGAAAAAAAAAAAAAAAATAAACAGTGATTTTTATCACTACATACGAGAGCAAGTATCCCAATAAAATTGAAGAAAAGAAGGGAGTCGAACTTGAATCCCTGGAACTCTCAGCATTCGAAAGGTCATGAGGTGATCCTCAGTACCGGTTTGGTGGATAGCCTACTGGTCACTGGTGGAAAACCTCCCGCATGACGATATATCTATCGCATTAAAATTGTGTATAGATCAATGTTTGCATGTGGATGAGCTAGCTTATGGTATCCTAGATTGCACCGTAGATTAATCTTACTAAATACAACAAAGGAGTTAGTGGAGCTAATTAGGTGATCCTCAGTACAGGTTTGGTTGACAGCCTATCTGGCACTGGCGGTATCCTGACAAATACCACATAAACGAATTCAATCGCACACACAGGGAAGTGAAATAACTTGGTCAAACTCAAGTCTGATTCGTACCTTGTTCAAAAGTCTTGTAAGATAAACGTACAGTCTTGGCTAGTTAGTTAAAACATCTGAGTCTCAGAAAAACCTTAACTACATTCTAAAACAACTGTGGTACATTTCATTACTTACATCACCATCAAAAAATACAAAAAAAAAAATTACACATGAAAAGTCATCTCACAAAGCAATCACATAGTACAGAAAGCCAGTAAATCCTGTACAGTCTATGGTGCCACCACCAATATATCAATAAATCATTTCATCCATTCCATATGCATACATCCATATAGTCAGAAACATCCGCATTCATAATAACATATGCATACATCAACATAAATAAATGTGCATAAAAGAGCAATAAACCATAACAAGTAAATAATCCAAAAAGAGAGTCATGTATATATTAAGTCAAAAATGCCCTCAGGCTACAATAAAACGGTCCTCTGACCTCACAAAAAATCAAAAACTCAAAATCCCCAAAGCCTAGGGAGTCGGCCACCATGATCACGTAGGATCGGTGCGACTAGAACTACCCCTAGTGGTGTGGGTCCTATGGGACCTCTCAGGGTGGCTGCTGCCAGCCCTCGCATCATGCCCACTAACGCTACCCTCACCCACCCACCTGCGATGAGAGGATGCAGACTGCTCAGTCTCACTGCCTCTCGTACGGCATGATGATCCACCTCCAGTGAGCTCAGGTAACTGTCCACCGAGGTGGATAATCTCGGCCTCCAACTCCACCCGGCATCGACCCCACTCCACATCCCGTCGATGGTACGTAGCCAATGCGTCATCCCGCTGTGCCAACTGAGCCCGTAGGAGATCCCTCTCGACTCTGTGCTCCTCATCCCATCTCCATAGTAGATCCTCCAATCATGCTATCTCAACATGAAACCTAGCCTCCATATCCCTTGGGACTGCCTGAGGCATGGGCATCTCCGAGATGGCATGCTGCTCCGACACCCACTGCTCCGGGACGTCCTATGTATCCGGCTACTCCGAAACCCCTAAATCATCCCTAGTGAAGTCATCTACCTCCACCATATCTGCATCATCGAGCGGAGCCCCCCAACCCTCCATCGGTGCCTCCGCACCCCCACCGCCTACTGCTGCCGCATCCGGACCTCCTAGAGGCCCCTCACCCCGCCATCGCCGCATCGTCCACCACTGGTCATACTCTGCAGTCACCCCAACATTGTCCATATTGAGGACATCAATCACTACATCAGACTCCTCACCCAATGGCTCAATAATCGGCCAGGCTAGAGTCCTCTCGTCGCCCCGACGTCGATAGATCAAGGGCTCACCAGGAAATCCCTGGTGCACCCCAAACTATCGAGTCACCCGAACATACGGGAAGTACTCCTGCTCTATCCCATGTTGCTCGATCAACCATCTCCCCCTACGCACCCATCGGAGCCACTCTCCAGCCTTAGGCCAAGCTGGACAGTCCCGATATGGCCGCCAGAACACCTCCCCTAGAGCAAGACGTGAGAAGGCATCAGTATAGTGACTTACGTCACCTACCCATCGTCGACTCTGCCCATGCTCCTCCGACCTCCGCCATAGAGCAGCATACCCAATCTCCCTATCCACCATCTCACCCCGAGTGGTCCAAGGCAACCCCTACGGCCGCTCCATAGCTATGTGCTGCCACCCCCAACACTGCAAAAGATAGCTGCACCCGATCCCCTTCTGCCTTCGATAGTGGACCTCGTACAGCTCATCGTAAAGCTATGCCAATAGTGTCTGACCCCACCTCATAATAAGTGGCACTGCTGTCGGACACTCCACCAGTCTGAACACCACCTCAAGCAGGTTCCAAGGGAACCTCGCACCTGAGGAGTCAGGAAGCAGCATGTTGGAGATGAGGGTCATGAGCAACGCATGCCTCACCCCCAAAATGCCCTTCTCCAGCCACCACCGCACCAGAATCCCACCAATCAGGTAGTCCACCTCTACCCTCTCCATAGCCCTATCCACCCCCATCTCCGTCACCTGCCCAAAGCACCATGTCAGCACCACCATCCGCTGATCATGGGGAGTCATCCGAATGGGCAATCCATCTATCAAAATCCATAGAATCCGATACACGTCCTCCAAAGTAACCATCATCTCCCCTATTGGGAGATGAAAGGTGTTGGTGCGAGGATCCCACAAATTGATCAAGGCAGTCAGATATGCCCGATCCCCCACCACAGGCTCCAACCGCGTCACCTGCTTGAGCCCAAGGGCATCAAGCCACTCCCAATCCGCAATAGTCAGCGCATCCCGAGCATCTGAGAACACAGTCGGTTGGCGATACCGACTCTTCACAACCTGAAAAACAAAAACAACACAAAAACATTAAAACATGACAACAAAACAAATGTACAGCAGTGTATACAAACAAAAAAAAAAAAAAAAAAAAAAAAAAAAAAAAAAAAAAAAAAAAAAAAAAAAGGTTTTACAACTAGTTTTTAACCTTAGTCTAAACGTAAACACAAAAAAACATTAACTAGGGTTTTAATCTTAGTCTAAAACGCAAAAACGAAATACAAAAAAATTAATTACGGTTTTAACTGTACTTAGACAAAAGAAAAACAAATAAAGCAGAGAGAAGGAGCACCTACCGGTCTCACCTCAGCTCCACCACTCGAAGATCTGATCCTTGCACTCATGGTGTCCACAAAATTTTGGTAGCGCTCCGCTACGCAAACTCGCACTCCTCCTCACAGCTCCAAATCGCCAAAAAAAAAAGATTGCAAATGAGCCCAAAACCTAGTTTTGGCCCTTATAAAGGCTCTTAGGCCTGTAATCATTCCACCCTAGGATGAGCGCTCTAGTTAGCACTCATCCCACCCTAGGACGATTACAAAATTGGTATTCGTCCCACCCTGGGACGATTACAGAGCAAGAAATAAAGCAACCAAAACTGCATCAAAAAAATGCACCAAAAAAAGCAATAAAGCTGCCAAACAAAGGTGCCCTTGCACCTAATATTCTTGGCATGAAAAACCAATGTCGAGGTCACAAATTATCACTATCCTACTCCCTAAGAAGGCTACCATAGCCGGACCACTCCACGGGAGGAATGGATTTTCAAAAATTTCAACCCCAAAAGGCGTCACAACAAAGGGTCAAAACCCACCAAAAACAACAATAACTCCCAAATAAAGGTGCCTTTGCACTTGACATTCTTGGCATGAAAAACTAATGTCGAGATCACAAATTATCACTATCCTACTCCCTAAGAAGGCTACCATAGCCGGACCGCTCCACGGGAGGACGGATTTTTGACAATTTCAACCCCAATCGACATCACAAAAAGGGTCAAAACCCACCAAAAATAGGTCCGATTGTTGGGAAACTGCATAAGCGTTCAACGAAAAACAACTGAAGGCACCCTTACAAAAGTCATCTTGGGTCAAGCGACTCATCACTTTTCTCATTTTGGTCATTCCCTCATCGATTCATCGCTTGAGGGGGTAGTCACACTCAGTTACCAATCAACAAATACACACCCGATCAAGGAAATGGCATGCATTCAAAGAATCATTGACAAAGACAATCACGCCCCTGCTTGGGGCAGCAAACAAGCAATAATCACAAGCTGATCAAACACTTGGCATTCTAGAATCATGAACTCAAGGTTCCCATAGACAAAAGGTTGCGCCCTTTGCCTATTCATGACTGAACAATGTCCAAGATCAAGTAACACCTCACCGAAAAAGGTTAACACTTGAAGTAAGCTCCTTAGCTCGTCAGAAGCAAGGATTCAAGAATGCGTGCCCTTTCCATACTTGGGGCATCAAAATTTGGTTAGGTTACTGAGAAACCCTAATCATTAAGTGCTTTGGTTATCTATTTTTGCTCAGCACTGCGCCACGCACAGCGCATCCCAAAAAGGGGCATCTATAGACACCAAAACAACACCAATCCGATTATGTGGCTACAAGCACTGACCGAATTGGCATACATAGCCCCTAGGGCAGCCCCCAGAGGTTAAACAGTGGTCCTAACCACTCCCAAAGTAGTTTTGGAAGGTCAGAGGTCAATTTGGCACCTTTCAAGCACTCTGCTCCCTATTCGTTCCACCCTGGGATGATTAGAATGCTATTCGCCCCACCCCGGGATGATTAGCAACAATCGCTCCAGGGTGGGACGAATAGCAGGTTTGACGGGAAAAAAGTCAAACCTTGACAAATGGCAGCCCAGATCCACCACTCAACTCCACCTCCAAGGCATGGGAGTGCGAGTGAGCATTTCAGAGCTCAAAGAGGCAGTCATGGAGGCCTAAATCAAGGAGCCCTTAATCAGGGAGGAATCTTCTCTCCCCTGACAAGGCATGATGGCCAAGTGGCGCCCCTGCATGCGCATTCAAAGGAGACCCTCAGGTCTATAAAATGGTGAGCCTTCTCACCCCACAAAAGATGAGAGCAGGAGCATTTGGAGCAATGGAGTGCTGCCAAATTATACCCTCACCCCTCATTGTGCTTCCTACATCCTTGATCTCTCTTTTGGAAGGGAGGTCATCGGGTGAATACTAGGAGCGCAATCCGGACCCAAAACCCAAACAATCGGCCACAATCCCACACCAAATTTTTTGACACAACCCCCTAGGAGGTTTTGGACCCATCCCAAGTGGATTGGTGTCAAAACCAAGCCCCAAACGGCGGGCGTCCTGCCCCCGGCGCCCCCCGCACTATTGCAGTCCTAATCGCCCCACCCCGGAGCGATTAGAAATCTACATTATATTTCTTTACTATTTCTTTTGCATCATGTTGTATGTGATTTTTTTATGCTGCTGTTCAATTTTCACTGCATTCTGACCTGTTTTGACTGTGTTTTTATCATTTTACGCGTTCACTAACCTACAGGGAGTGCCTTCGGATACAGGGCAATCTGGGTAGAATCTGCCAAATCCGACCTTCTGGGTCATCTCAAAATGCCCCATTTTTCCTAACCCCAAGTTTGCAGGTATTTTGGAGGCCTCTGGATAGGACATTTGGGAGGTCACTTTCGCACATTTTGTGACAGTCGCCAGCGTCCCACCCCGGAGCGATTAGAAATCCATGCATGATTTCCTGACTGTTCTTTTTGCAATGTGTCCCTAATGATGTCTGGATGCTCCTGTTCAAGTTTCATCTCATTCTGACATGTTTTGATCTCTGTTTTATTATTTCATGTATTCACTAGCCGGAGGTCTTGGGGATTGCATGTTTCCTTCCATCCGCATATGCTATTAACCATTTGTTGTTTCTCTGTACGTAGGATCTCGACACCAGAGGGGCAGCAAGGAATGATGGATGCACTCACGCAAGCGGTGACGATGTTTGGCCCGCCCATTTCGAATGTGGGCACGCGAAAGATCCCGAAGGGAAGCGTACCATCCGTTGGTGTAACAAAATTGTATCGAACGCTCCGAGCCCCTGAAAGGGGGGGAACGTATTGTAACCGGATCACAAGAAACATTAATAAAAGAGGCTGCACTTTAGTTTTGCTTTACATCTCATTTCATTGCATCGTTTTCCCTTTTCATGCACTTGTTCTTCGCATTTTCGTAGGACTTAGCGTTTCATTATACATCTGCTTTTGTTTGCATCGCACCCGGTACGCCGTGCTTCCGTAGACATGCTTTCAGCTTACCCAAATAAAATTCCTGATAAAAATAAATAAGATATAAACTCAGCAGGTTTCCAAATACCTAAGAAGAAGAACACTCAGAGAAAACAAGTTATGAAGGATCAATCAAAGTCATTTGCTAATATGTTTGAAATCCTTTCCACAAATGATGTCCCAAGTGAGGAAGAGGAAATAATGGAAACTAAAATCTTAGAAACACAATTTAAATATGAAGGGAAGAACTTAGAGATAAACCAACAAATCAAAGGTTTTCAACAGAAAAAAAAGGAGAAAATTTACACAAGAAAAACAATCTTTCAAATGTCAAAACTTCAAATAATGCAGGTCCCAATATAGACTCCGTTGAACCATCTAGTAAAATTTGGTTGTGTACGAGCATTCTTCAAGGTTAGAATCCATCTCAGATTCAATTGGAATAAATCAAGAAATAGGGAAAAAAAAATTGAAGATGGATTCTAATCAAAAAGCAGGTCGCAAGACCAATCAATATCATATGGTAAAAGAAGGTGAAAAGCTTGTAGAGGAAGGTAATATTAATGCCCTTCCCAACTTTTTTAGCCCTGGTATTAATGAAGATAATCACTTGGAATATTAGAGGACTCAAAGGGAGTCTTTCAAAACAAAATTAAATTAGAAGAATGATTCAGATAAATCATCCACATCTTTTTTCCTTCAAGAAACAAAGATGTCAATGGAGGATATGGACTCAATTGCCAATAAAATTTGGCCAGCTGGAAAAGTGGTTTCCCTCAGTTCCCAAGGGACTTCTGGTGGCATTGCTTGTCTTTGGGATCCAAAAGAGGTAGTTATGCACCATATGGTTTGCAGTTGGGGTTTGTTGGATAGAGCTATTCAAAGTAGACATTCCAACCTTATTATGCTCCGCATTACTGTTTATGCTCCGACTTCTTTGGAGGAAAAAAGAAGCTAGTGGAAGGATATTACTCATATTATCTCTCATTTTCTTGAAGCTTGAATCTTGATCGGAGGATATTTCAATACCATCCTCTCTTTGGATGAGAAAAGGGGGGGAAATAGAAATTTGGACAAAAGCACTGATCTCATGAGCGAATATATTGCAAACCTCCATCTTGTGGATATCTGACCAGATAATGGCCTTATGACTTGGTCTAACAGAAGGTAATACTTAGCTTGTATAATGGAGAGATTGGATAGGTTTTTGCTCTCTGAAAATTTCTTAATCCATGGTCACATTCCTAAAGTGAAGACTCTTAATAATGTTGGTTCGGATCATTGGCCAGTCATGGTGGAAATGTGGAAAACCAATGTGAGTTTCTCTCATTTTCATTTTCAATTAATGTGGCTTAGAGAAATTTCCTTTAGACCTCGTGTGCAACAATGGTGGAAGGAAGGTAAACCTAGGCATGGGACTAAGATGTTTTGTTTTGCCAAAATATTGCAATACATTAAATCCAAAATCAAGACTTGGAACTGGAAAGAGTTTGGGGATGTTCATAAAAAAAAACATGAAGTTATCACTCATCCTGAAAATTTGAATAAGAAAATCTGTTTAGATGGCCTCACAGAGAAGAGAATTGCAAATGAAATTAAACTCACAACTCAGTTAGAGGAATGGGAAAAAAGAGAAGAAATATTATGGAAGCAAAAATCTAGAATTCAATGGCTCAAAGAAGGAGATCGAAACACAAATTTCTTCCACAAATCTCTTCTAGCTTGAATATCTCACAACTTTATTTCTTCCTTAAAATCAGATTCTGGAGATGTTGTTTATACTTGGGATGGCATGAACTCTATTGTTGTTGATTACTTTTCCAATATTTTTGCTGCTACTCCTCTTGACTCAACTTCACAACAAAATTTTCTTCAAGCAATCCCTTATCTTATCACTTTTGAGGAGAACTCTATTTTGACTGCTCTTGTTACTATCAATGAGCTTCAACAAGTAGTTTTTAAAATACAAAAATGGAAAACCCCAGGTCCTTATGGTTTTCCCATTGAGTTCTACCAAGAGTTTTGGGATATCCTTCATGTTGATTTATTAGAGGTGGTGGAAGAAGCCGGGAAAGCCAAAGAAATTTTGAAGGTTATCAATAAAACTTATATTACTCTTGTTCCAAAAGCTCAAGAGGTTGATCATATCTCAGCTTTTAGACCTATTGCTTTATGTAATGTTATTCTCAAAATCATTACTAAAATAATGGCAGAAAGGTTGAAGCCTCTTTTGCATAAGATTATTTCCCCATAGCAAGGGGGTTATGTGGAAGGACGTCAAATAGTAGATGAGATAGTTCTTGCTCAGGAAGCTATCCATTCCATGGATATGCAAAAATATCCTTCCATGTTCATTCGGTTAGACTTATCCAAAGCTTATGACAGAGTGGATTGGCACTTCCTTATCAAAGTTTTGAGGAAATTTGGTTTCTCTAATGATTGGATGGATTGAATTATGGAATGTATCTCTTTAGTCTCCTACTTAGTTCTTATCAATGGTAGGCCTTCTCAGTCATTCCCAGCTTCCAGAGGTATTAGGCAAGGTGACCCGCTATCCCCTTATTTATTCATAATTCTTGTTGAATGCTTGGGTAGGACTATAACCAAAAAGAGGGAAAACAAAACCCTTTAGGGAGTTACCATTGCTCATGGAGCTAGACCTATCTATCATCTTCAATTTGTGGATGACTCTACTCTTTTAGGTAAAGCTACAGTTAAGGAAGCCTCTAATATTAAGAAAATCATTAGTTGTTTTTCTAAGGCTACTGGGCAGTTGATCAATGAAGACAAATCTAAAGTTATTTTCTTTCACTGCTCTGCTAGACATGAATCCATGGTCTTGGATAAATTAACATATAAGAAGACCTCCCTTCCAATCACTTATTTAGGTATTCCCATAAATATTGAAAGGCAGAAAAATAAATATTGGAATTGGTTGTTGGACAAAGTCAAGAAGAAATTTGGAAAGTGGACCAATAGGTGGCTTTTTTCTGGGGGTAGAATCGCCTTGGTAAAATCAGTCCTTCAAGCTATTTCTATGTATGTTTCTTCTATTTTGAATATCCCAAAGGTTGTTCTTAGAGAATTGGATCAAATTCGTCATCGTTTCCTTTGGAGTGGTACTACGAAGAGAAGAAAATGGGCCTTGGTGAAATGGGATATTTTATGTCTTCCTAAGAGTGAATGGGGGTTAGGATTCTAGTCTTCTATTAATAACAACAAAGCTTTAGCTGCTAAATTATATTGGAGGATGTTGCATAACCCCAATGCTCTTTGGGCCAATAATCTCCGTGCTAAATATGTTGAGAACAAAAGTCCTAAAGACCTTGTTCACTATCAAATTCCTACCAAAGGTTCTCCCATTTTAGCAGTTCTTAATACTGGTGAGGATTTGATAAAGAAAAAATTATTTTGGATCATTCATAATGGTCAACAGGTAAATTTTTGGACAAATTCTTGGGATGGTCACAAGCCTTTGATAACTCAATTTCCCGATTGGAGGCCTTGGATGGAGGAGCTTCATCGAGCTAATTGGATAAAGGTGGCTAATTACTGTCGGTACCATACTAATAATTCAAAGGTTGGTAGATATTGGATCCCTATTGAGGACTGGCCTATTCAAATCCTAGAAAGGTAAAGACAAGATATCCAAGGCATCCTTCATATGAGATCCCTCTCTTGGTCCCATGAAAAAGATTTTTTGGATGGAACAACACTACTAAGGGTGAGTATTCAGTTGCTCAAGGTTATTTGACCTTATGCCATAATAATCCCAACCATTCTTCTGACATCTTTTCTCGATTGTGGGCTCAAAAGCTCTGGCCTAAGGTGAGGTTCTTTAATTGGTTTTTATTGCATCATAGGGTGCTTATTGGTGAGCAAATTATGAAGCATGGTTTTCATGGCCCTTTTAGATGTGAAATGTGTGAAGAGAATGTAGAAACTCTCAACCATATTTTTATTGAGTGTACTTTAGCCTCCGAGCTATGGAGGAGAATGGCCACTTTACTTGGCTTATAGTGGTCCAATTTTTTTATTTTTGAACAGCTTTGGAGGGATTGGCCTAATCAAGAGGGTGTTGATCATTTTATTAGGCAGTTAGTTTGGATAGGTTCTACCATTCTTCTTTGGAATATTTGGAATGAAAGGAACAGCCAAATTCTTAATCAAGATTGTAAGGATATTTACTATATTTGGCAAAAGACCATAGCCAACTTAGTTGAATCAGTCCATCAACTCCTTAATCACCCGTAAAACTCCCACCAAAGATGGGATCAAGTGATGCAAAGATTGAAGATTAAATCTTCTAAGGGCAACCAACTCAAAGGGAATGTGAGTATTAGTAAGATGGATAGGACTAGAAATTGGCAACCTCCTCCTAAGGATTTTGGAAAATTCAATACTGATGGAGCCTCTAGAGGGAACCCTAGAAAATCCAGTGTGGGAGGAATTGGTATACTTTCATATGGCTCCCTGGTTTTTACTTTTGCTGAGAATTTGGGTATTCTTTCCAATAACCTTGTTGAGGGGTATGGTATCCTCAGAGGCCTTTAGGAGGCTACTAAGGTTGGATGGGAAAAGGTGTTAGTTGAGTCTGACTCTCAACTTATGATTAATCTCTTGAAGACTCCTAAGAATCATAAGGTGGATTGGAGAATAAAAAGAATTATTGAGAAGATTTATTTAATCCAGATGGGATTTTTGAAATTTTATTACAATCATGTGGTCAGAGATCAAAACAAGAGTGTTGATGCTTTAGCTAATTGGGTTTTGGACAAAGGTGATCTTACTTTTTATGGCCACCCTCCTATATGGTGGGCTTCTCAAATTAGGGAAGCTCTTCTTTCTATCATTTCTTTGGATGGCTCCAGTTCTGAAGGTACCTAGTTTCTTGTTGCTTTTTTTTTTTTTTTGCTTCTCTTTGGTTTATTCAGTTTTTTTTAGTTCCCTAGCTCATTCTATTCTTTATTTTGTTTCCTCTGTTGATTATTGCCTTAATAGTCTTCTGGTCTAGATAGGTCATTGTTATGTTCATTTTTTTTTCTCTTTTGATTTTTGTTTTTTTTGTTTAGTTTTTGAAGGTGGGTAGATTCTTTTGTTTTGTTTTGTTTTTGTGTTCTTTGTGTTGTTTTTTGTTGTTCATGTGTTTTTGTTGTTTAGTGTTTTTTTTTTTGCTATTGTTCTTGTGTTTTTTTCGTTCTTGTTCTTGGGTTTCTCTTTGTTTGTGTTAATTCGTGTTTTTATGTGTGAGTGTTTTCTATGTTTTTTGTTTTTGTTTATTGTCTGTTTTTGGTTGTTTTTTATTTTTATTTTTTTATTTTTTTAGGTTTTGGTTGTGTTTATTTTTCATGTTTTTTTTTGGTTTATGTCTTTGTAGTGTTCTGTTGTTTTTGTCTTGTTTGTGTTTTGTTATGTGGTTCTTGTGTTTTTCTATGTGGTTTGTGTTGTGGTTTATTTTATCTTATTGTGCGTGTTTGGTTGTGCTTTTGTTTTTGACACACTCAAGGAGCATGTTTTTTATTTTATTTTATTATTTTTGTTGTTATATACTTTTTTTTAAATTGGTTTTGTGTGTTTGTTTGCTCCTTGAGTATGTCAAAGGTGGTAGGCCAGGTCCGAGTCCTGGGTGTTTTTTGCGGAATGGATACCCCTGCCTCCTTGGGTCTTACCCGAAAGTGGCATCCCTTTTGGGATGTTTTCCACAAATAAAAAAAAAATGTTAACGGTGAAATTGAGTAATGACAATTCATGCTTTTATAATACTATATAGAAATTTATAATAAAAAGAAGAAAAATATAATCAATATAGTACTTATATTACCACATTAAAAAAAATACAAGAGAAATATACATATAAAAATGAAAAAAAAATTTAAATTATATTCATTAACAACAATAAAATAATTTTCATATGATATAATGGATGGTTGGTGAAGGAGCATAATTTCTCCTTTAATATAATAATACATATCCCAAAAACTCTCATATAGGTAGTAGTATCAATAAGTATAAATAGGCTCAAGCGATGGAGGGAGTGAAAGAATTTTTTGTGGTGGTTCAGGCGACGATGGGAGTAAAAAATTACAGTGTTGCAGAGATCCACAGATGGATTTTTAGGGTTTATTTTTTTGTGATGGCTCAAGTGGTGGAGGGAGTGAAAGAATTTTTCGTGGTGGCTCAGGCAACGATAGGAGTGAAAAAATTACAGTGTTGCAGAGATCCACAGACGGATTTTTAGGGTTTATTTTTTCGTGGTGGCTCAAGCGGTGGAGGGAGTGAAAGAATTGCAGAGATCCACAGATGGGTTTTTAGGGTTTAATTTTCACAGCAGGAATTTCTCAGGATGGTGGGTGTTTCTCCTCGAACAGGATAGTCAAATAAACAAAGTTGAGCGAGAATTCCTACGATGAGAGTCAAAGAATTTGAATTGAGTAATGGTGGGAGGGAGCAGGTAGGGCTCGATGATGGGTAGAAGGGTGAGGTTAGTAGCGATATGCAGGTGGTGGTAGGACAGGGAGCGAATGTTGGTTCATAGGATTCGAGCGGTCAGGTAGCTGCTAGCGGGTAGGAGAATGGTGAGCAAGTGGTCATTCCTAGGGAGGTGAGTTTACCTGGCAAGTCAGGCTCTGAGGGCCCGATGATTGAGGTAACTATTCTCGATGGTGAGTCTCCCAGCTCAGTGGTTCATGAGACTCCGTTCACTAGCAATACAGGTGGGTCCCCAAGTTTTGGTACCTTCCTCAAGCCAGGTAAGCTATCCTTTGTCGAGATCACAACTAAGGGTTTTGGGTCTCGAAACTCTTGTTCTCTTTTTGACCTCTCTCCTACTGGAGATAAGTTGGTCATTCTGGATGATCTTATGGTGGTCACCATGGAGGAGGGCTCGTGGAACCTTGTCGGCAAATTCCATGGTGGCAGACCTGATATTGATGCCATAAGGAGATGGGCGATGGTCAAATGGAAACCGAAAGGTTCTCTGGACATTGTTGTGGTTTCTAACGCATTCTTCTTGATTAAACTCAATTGCGAGGAGGACTCAAAGTGGATCCTTGGAGGGGGTCCCTAGTTATTTGGAAGAAAAGGGTTGTTTCTACGCAAGTGGGGGCCAAATTTTAATCCACGAACCCAGAAGATCAATCTAGCTCCTTTATGGGTACGTCTTCCTAATTTGCCCTTCCATATCTAGCATGAAGACATCCTAAGGGGTATAGCTAAGGTGATTGGTGAGTTAGTGTTAATAGACTCGACCACTAGAGAAAAATCTAGAATGATTTTTGCTTGGATGTGCATAATGGCAGACCCGAAGGTGGAGTTTCTAGGTCATATCGATCTTATTTCCAAACACGGTGTATGGACTCAAATGATAGTCTATGAAAATAGGCTTCTTAAGTGTTCAGTTTGTAGGAGGTTGGGCCACTCGACTGGTTCATGTTCGGCTAGAAAGGAGGTTCCCAAGGGGAACTAGGTTAGAAAGTAGGGAAATTTTAAGTCTCAGGGCCATCCTCAGTTGGGGTCATCTGAGGCCTTAGGCCCCAACCAGTTTGCTTCAGAGAACTCAGGACCCAACCAAATTGAGAATGATTCCAGGGTGATGGAAGTTAGCAACCCAGAGCCAACTGCTATCAATCAGTCTAGTGTTTATTCTAGCCTCCCACAGGTGGATAGAGTAGAGTTGGTGACTAAAATAGGTATCCTATCAAATTTTCTTCATAATTCCTTTGAATGCTTAAATCCTGAAGATGCTAACCCTAAGGAGGAGAAAGGAAATCAAGATGAGCCAGAGGTGCTTGTCTCACCTCAGAATATGGTGAAAGACTCTAGCTCTTCTCCCAAGCCAAATATGGCCAAGTCATCGGAGTGGGGAGAAGGTTCATCAGGGGTGAAATATTCTCATCCAAAAACAAGAAGTTCTCGAAAGGGATTGGCTGATGTTGGAGTGCCCAGGAAGGTGGGTAAGCCCTCTAACAAAAATGTAAGAAATAGGGAGGCAGAAGCAGATATTACAGATGGCTTGCAAAGCCAATTGAAATTTGAGAAAGAGTCTAAAGGGAAGCAACTTAAACTGGATTCATTTTGTCACTCGCCCCATTCTCCTGAGGGGGAAATCGCTCCAAATATCATAAATGAGACTCATCACATGGAATATTAGAGGCCTGAATGGGACTACTAAACAAAGAGCATTGGCCTCTCTAAGGAAAGAGTTTAAGCCAGATATTATTCTTGTACAGGAAACAAAAATGGATAGTTACAATGTTGAATTAGTTAAAAAGAAAATTTGGAGAGAATCAAATTTTGTTGCCAGCTCGAAAAATGGAGCTTCAAGAGGTCTGTTATGTATGTGGAACCCAAAATCTATTGAAGGATCGACTCTGCTAGTTTTTGATAGAGTTATAAATATTTTATTTTCTTCCAAAGTCTCAAGGGTCAAGTGGGTTACTTTGAATATTTATGCCCCTAACTCTCCTCAGAATAGGTTGGTATTCTGGGACTCCTTGCGAGTTATGAGAGATATTTTTAACAAGGAAGCATGGCTTTTGGTAGGAGACTTTAATACCCCTTTATACCCATCTGATAAGAAAGGAGGGACTCCAGTCTGCAAAAGCATGGAAGACTTTACCTCTTTTGTGAATTCCCAAGAGCTTATGGATTTGGAGCTGAAGGGGTCTAGGTATACGTGGAGCAATCGATGATTGGGATGCCAAAATATTTAGGTCAGGCTAGATAGAATCCTCATATCTAAGGAAGGGCTACCTTTTTTTGGAGATGCATCTTTGCAGTCTCTTCCTAAAGTGGCCTCCGATCATAATCCTCTAGTGCTGGAGCAAGTTCAGAATTATCCATTTTTTCCTAGGCCCTTCAGATTCGAGGCCATGTGGCTCCCTCACCCAGACCTAGAAGGTAAGATCAAGGAATGGTGGGCTAAGGGCTTTTTGGGCCACCCTATTGCTCAAGTTGCATCGAAGCTGAGGTATATTAAGGTAAAGTTGAAGGAATGGAATAAATTCATTTTTGGTAATATTTTGTTAAGGAAAAATGAACTCATTGAGCAGCTCAAAGAAGTGGAAGCCATTTCAGCCAGGTCGGAGGTAGTGGAGGTGGTGAGATCCAAAGAAAGAAGTTTGCTTGTGGATTTGCACAATGTCTTGGCTGAAGAAGAGATTATGTGGCATCAAAAATCAAGGAATTTATGGCTCAAAGAAGGAGACCGAAACACAAAAAAATTTCATACATCTACGTTGAGGCATAGGAGTCACAACAGGATCAAGGAAATCAGAAAGGTGGATGGTGAGGTTACTAAGGAAATTAACGAAATTAGGGAAAGTGTTGTGGAGTTCTTCAAAGACTTGTTATGCTCCTCGGTTCCCAGAAACTTGCAAGTGGAAAATCATCTTCTCTGTAACATCCCAGTACTGGTCTCTGAAGATATGAACAAGATCCTATGTGATCCCTTCAATGATGATGAGATCAGAAAGGTGGTATTCTCAATGGGAGGTCTTAAGGCTCCAGGTCCAGATGGTTTCCCACCTATATTTTTTAGAGGTTTTGGCATATTCTGGGTCTTGATATTTGTAATGCAATCAGAGAGGTCCAAAGATCTAATTTTATCTTGATCGATGTAAATTCCACCTTTTTGGTTTTACTACCTAAATCATCGGGTGCCAAAGGATTTACATATTTCAGGTCGATTAGCCTATGTAATATGATTTTCAAAATTTTGACTAAATCCATGGCCAATAGACTTAAAATTTTTCTCCCTTCAATCATTGATGCTCCATAGAGTGGTTTCATGCCCCAATGATAGATTTTGGATGGTGTTATTGTTGTTCATGAGATCATCCACTCTACTGATAAAAGTGGGAGGCCCGGGACTCTTCTCAAGTTGGACATGAACAAGGCGTATGATAGAGTGGCTTGGGATTTTCTTCTTAGGGTCCTTGATAGGTTTGGATTTGCCCAGTGTTGGTTGAGACTGATTAAATCTTGTATATCTTCAGCCATATTTTTAGTAATTATTAATGGATCTCTGATGGGCTACTTTCATAGCAATAGAGGTCTACATCAGGGAGACCCTTTATCGCCCTACCTTTTTATTCTTATGGCTGAGGCATTGGGTAGGTCCATCAAAGCTAATCAGGTTATTCAAGGTTTGAAGCCAGCCCAATCGATAGATCCCATATCCCATCACCAATTCATTGATGACACTCTTCTTTCCTTCATGGCATCAATCCCTCAAGCTAAAGTGGTTAAATCAATTTTGGTGGATTTTGAGAATGCGGCAGGTCAGAAGGTGAATTTTAAAAAAAGTTTACTTTTTTCTTTCACACCCTAGTTGATAGGTAGAGGAAGATAGCAGATATTCTAGGGTGCAACATTGGTTCCCTTCCCTCGGTTTACCTTGGGATGCCACTATTCAAAGGTGCATCGAAACCATCATTGTGGGATTCAGTAGTTGAAAGAGTTCAAAAGAAGTTAGCGGGGTGGAAAGGTGCCCTTTTAAGTCAAGTGAGGAAGATTTTATTGGTCAAAGCCACTTTACAAAGCATCCCGATGTACTTCCTCTCCTTGTTCAAGATTTTAAGGAAAGTTATCGATAAGTTAGAGCAAATCCAATGATCCTTCTTGTGGTCAGGGGCTGAAGAGAAGAAGAGATTCCACCTGGTGGCATGGGATCAAGTCTATAGTAGGAGAGAAGAAGGAGGCTTAGGTTTGAGAAGGTTGAGAACATTGAATAGAGCCTTGATTGCAAAACAATCTTGGAAATTAGTTCAGGATGACAATGTCAGTTGGGTTAAGATTGTGAAGGCTAAGTATCTTGGTGGTGGCAGCAATTTCTTGAAATCCCAAGCTCTCCCGGTGGGGTCTACTTTTTGGTCCAGCATAGTTGGTAGTCGGGTGGATGTGCGTAAAGGCCTTCGTTGGGTGGTGGGGGATGGTTATTCCATTGATTTTTGGGGAGATTCTTGGGCCTCGCCATCCCCTCTTGAATATTGCCCGACCTTCACCTATCTAAAGCCAATCACAGATAGGTTCTTTGGTCCCAAATTTTTTGACTTTTTAGAATTATTCAATGGTCATCTTCGGTGGAAGTCCTTTGACTTCCCAAATATTTCTCAGGAGGAGAAACTTGCTTTTATAAATTTAAAAAACTCCATAAAATGGTTCTTAACCCTAGGTATTGGTCTTCACGATAGGTTGGTTTGGGGTCCTGAGAAAGATGGCCAATTTTTAGTTAAGTTTGCTTATGGTTGCTTGGACTATGATTCGGATCCCTGGTTCCCGATGAATCAAGTCTGGATTAAAGGCCTGACGCCTAAATTCAATGTGTTCTTCTAGTTGGCAATTCAAGGAAAGTGCCTTACTCTTGATAATCTTAAAAAATGGGGAATGATTTTCCCTAATAGGTGCTTCCTATGTGGTAGGGCTTTTGAATCACCTTTCCACTTATTTTCCCATTGTGCCTATACCCTTGAAGTCTTTCATCAATTCTTTTTGGAGTTGGGTGTTGCTTGGGTTCTTCCCAACTCGTTGGAGGACCTAGTTGTTCAATGGGTCTCCCCCTTCTCCTCTCCCCACCTACGCCAGTTTTGGAAATTTGGGTTACCCCATATTTGGTGGTGGGTGTGGAAGGAAAGGAATGCCCATGCCTTTAAAAATATTTGCCATCCTGAGTCATCGGTCTCCTCGAGGGCCATTGTAGATACAATGGAAAATGTGAAAGCTTTAAAACTAGATTCGATAACTTGTGAAGGGGAGATCGGTTTGGAGAGATCATTGGGTTTTTTAACTCAGCCTCAGAATACAGTGAGCAGGGTGAGTCAGGATAGGGCTAGCACGATTTGGGAACCCCCTCCATCGGGTTGGCTGAAATTCAACTTTGATGGAGCTTCTAAAGGGAACCCGGGTCCGATGGGTGCAGGGGGTTTGTTTAGAAACTCGGAGGGCAAAATCCTTCTTGCCTTTGCTAAAAACTTGGGTCACCAAACCAACCATTTCATTGAAGCTCGAGCATTATTTCAAGGTGTTTCCCAACTAAACTAGGTGAATTGTAGGAAACTAATCATAGAAGGAGATTCACTCAATGTTATCAACATGATTAATGGCAACCAAAATCCCTCCTAGACTATTGCAAATTTTATAATTGAAGCCAGGAGAATGATTCAAAATTTAGAAGAAGTCCAATTCAAGCATCGGTTCAGGGAAGGTAACAAAGTTGTGGACTTCCTGGCTAATCAAGGTCTTACACAACAAGATCTTCACATTTGGATAGGTAATTTCCCAGATGGCCTTAGATCGTTGGACAATGAATTCAGGCAAAGGTCAAACTCGAGTCAGAATACTTAGGGCGGGTGGTTGGAACCCTCCCCATTGGATGTTGCTTTTTGAATGTTTTGGTTGGGCCTACGTGCCCAGTTTTTTGTCTTTGTTTATCCATGTGGGCCTGCGTGCCCAACTTTTATCTCTGTTTGGCTTATGTGTCTGGGTTTGTTCGGCTAGTATATGTTGGTATGGGTGTAGGTAGTTGTGTCCAAGGGCTGGTTGGCTTTAATGTTTGAAGTGTCCTCAGTCTCCTAGTGGTTGGAGATTAGCTTCTTTTTGTTATAAGGTTTGGAGGTCCTTTCAAAACTCCTTTCATCCAACTAATAAAAAAAAATTACTATAAATATCTCATGGATTAGCTTACAAGTTTTTTGTTTTTATAAGGTTTAGTTAGTGTGAGAAACCCCTACAACCGATGCTCAAAGTTGGGCATTACCATCCCATCAAAACCTCTCATAAGGGGGAGAGCTAAGCTAAATAGGGAATTTAACACACAACCACACACACCTAATAAAAAAATCAGTATAAATATCTCATGGATTAGCTTATAAGTTCTTTTTTATAAGGTTTAGTTAGTGTGAGAAACCCCTACAACCGATGCTCAAGGTTGGGCATCCCCATCCCACAAAAACCTTTCATAAGAGGGAGATCTAAGCTTAATAGGGAATTTAACACACAACCATACACACTACGGTTTGAACTTTGAACCTTCTAAAGAAGAGCCAAAGCCCAAACCGTTGCAGAGATAGCTTGCAAGTTATTACATAGACATATAAGAATATATAATATAACTATACAATATCAACTATGATTTAATAAATAAAAAATTATATACTTCAATAATTTTTTTATCAATAACTTGTTCCTTATTTTTAAATTGTTTAGTTTGACAATGACTTGTTCTAATTAAATCATGTATTAAAATTATAAAATTATTATTAGATCAATAATCTTTAAATATTGATATTTCACATAAAACCCATTAAACTTATGTCTATCTCTCCATAATGGTTCTAAAATTGCTCTCTCACAATTTTATCTTTACTTCTTTAAACCACTTTACTAACATGAAAATATGTTGCATAGTTCATAGAAATATTTACTTTAAAAAATCACTAAAATTTAGTTTTCATTAATATCATAATAATGTGATTTAAATAATCATGTAGTATGAATAAGATATATTTTGTTCTCATATTAACTATGAATATAAATTTTATAGTGATAGATAGACCCTAGTGCCTTTTCATTCCACTAGAGTGATGGAGATTTCCCACCCACTATTTGAAGAAATAAAGTGATGTGCCTATATATATATATATATATATACACGAAAGTTAGTCATATCCATATTATTTTTTAGTAACTGTCAAGTGCAAGATTCAAACCACAAGGATTACACTCAACAAACCTATACCATCTCGTTATTGTTGATTCAATATGAGAGGGACCACTGGTATATTAACTATGAATATAACTTTTATAGTGATAAACCCCACTGCCTTTTCATTCCATTAGAGTGATAGACATTCCCCACCCACTCTTTGAAGGAAGAAAGTGATGTGCCTACCTTTAATTATATATATATATATATATATAGAGGAGAGTTGGTTACATCCGCATTATTTTTAGTAACTATCAAATGCAGGTTCAAATCACAAGGGTTGCTCTCAAAAAGCCTATCATTGGTTCAAACCACATGGGTTGCTCCTAACAAGCCTATACCACCTCGTTATTGTTGACTCGACATGAGGGGGGCCACTGGTCGCTCCGGATTCATACGGTCGTGATTCAGAACAAACTATTACCTTTGCAACAAGCATGCCCCCTAGATCTCTTCTTGGTAAGGATTCATACTATCGTGATTAAGAACAAATTACTAGCTTTGCAATAGGCATGCCCCCTAGATCTCTTCATGGTAAGTGCCTAGCTAAACAAACAACTACCAATCCACCCTTAGATCTCTTCTTGGTAAGGATTCATACTGTCGCAATTCAGAATAGACTACTACCTTTGCAACAGGCATGCCCCCTAGATCTGTTCTTGGTAAGTGCCTAGCCAGACAAACAACTACCAATCCACTTAGCCCTTGGGTGCAAAAATTTGAGTTTACACGAGTTTTATAAGAAATTAAATGGGTAGTGTGAAAATTCAATAAATTACATAGGTTTTTATGAAGGGCCCTGGTCCCCTCATTCTAAGTGGGGTTTAAAACCTCGAACCTTTCAAATAAAAGCTAAAACCTTTACCACTACAATAAACTTACAACTATTATATATAAACCATTTTAATTAAAATATATAGATGCATCTTCTTAAAATACATAAGCACATATATTCTTTATTTATATGTCTATACATCCTTACGTGTCTTCTCTATTAGTTATTATATGGCAACCATGTTGTGAAACATATTTAGATATCATGGAACATGTATTTCAAAATATAGTTAGATATCATCATCTTGTTCTCAATCAATTTTCATTATACTCATTAACCAGTGGTTACCTGAATGCATAAGAAAGCAATGTTTGAAAATGAAAACAAGGTAAAGAAAGCAATGTTTGAAAATGAAAACAAGGTAATAATGACCTGTTTGTTTGGTAAAAATAATCATTAAGAAAGTATGCCTCTGTTGTGTTTGATATTATCATTGTTTGATATTATCATTGTATGGTCACTAAGGATAAGTGCAAACCAAAATGAGCATCATGTTCTACATGTTGAGGCCTTTAAATGTCTCTTACATTTCCTCCCATTCCATATAAAATTAAACGATAAATTGCATGGCCTTGACACAACTCACGAAAGAGGGTCATCATTTTACAATGTATTTTTAACCTAACTTACTTGAAAAGTGTGTTCATGAATAAAGTGAGAGGATGATCAACGATTGTTAAAAATAAATTAAATATTATTTTTATATATTTAAAAAATAAAAATAAAAGTATATATATATATATATATATGATTAGTGTGAAAAATCCTTATTATTTATGTTTAAGGTTGAGCATTTCTATTTCAGTCATGATCTTTTATAAGGTTGAGAGCTAAACTTATTAACAAAGGATTAACACACAACATGTAGTCGTTTGAACCTATCTACATTTAAGGTTAAGCATTTCTATTCGAGTCATGACCCCTCATAAGGTGGCATTATATTCCAGCCATGACGTTCTCGCAAGGTCGAGAGCTAAACTTATTAATAAAGGATTAACACACAACACGTCGTGGTTTCAACCTATCTACGTTTAGGGCGCCGCGGTTTGAACTTTGGACCTTCTAAAATAGAACCAAATCCTAAATCGTTACCTATAAAGCAAATTATATATATATATATATATATATATATATATATATATATATATATATATATATATAAGATATCATTTTTTAAATACATAAGGAATCGATAATACCATTTCTCATTAGGTTAAACAATTGGGTTGAACAAAGTCAACAGATCCTTAAGTATCGAACTCAGGCAACCAAACACTCAACTGCTATCATTTAACCTATCCTTGACCCTCTAAGGTATCGTGAGGCAACCAAACACTCAACTGCTATCATTTAACCTATCCCTTTTTAGGAATGTCGTAGTTTGAACCTTGGACCTCCTTGTAGAAAAACCAAAACCCTAACCATTATGTTGTCCTCCTCGTCAATATCTTATTTAATAGATATAGTAGTAAAGACTTTGAAACTCTAAAAAAAAAGTTTTAAGGTTTGAATCCTGTGAAAAGACAAGGTTATACATCATACTTTTGTAGCTAAAACCTGTTGGATAATTATTTATTAAAGAAAGGTCCGAGGTGTAGACCAATTGGTTCATCCAAACCCCATAAGGGGGCGGAGGTCCAAGGTTCAAATCTCGGGCCTCGTCGGACTGAACGCTTGTCCCTTTCCTGGCGCTTTCAGCGGCGTAAAAGGTTTAAAATGATTGTGGCATGGTGGTTATAGGGGCGAACTGCGCGAAGATCTGTGTGGCGGCTTCTAGGGCGGACAACGCAGAATACTGTGACGGCCATAAAAAGCTGGACAGCCTGCCCGGATTCGTGGCGGGCTACCGATTCCACCATGAAAATTCAAAAAAAAAAAAAAAATTATCTATTAAAGAAAAAAACATCCTCCATAACAATAATTTCTTTTAATTTATGACCTTATAAACTATAAAATATATTTTATTTTTTATAATAAAATATAAATATTATTTAAATACCATAATTTTTATTAAAATATTTATATATTTAATTTAATTTTGAAAGTTAAAATGCTTAAAAATTTACTTACCAGTAAATGCAAGACAAATATGGCAAACAATTTAACTTAATGTTCACTTTATCTATTAGAAAGGTTAAAAAATAAAGCTAAAATAGACTATTTTACTTTTAAAAATATAGTATTATGCATTTCGGTTGCTAAAAATTCAACCAATGAACACCGTAATTTTTGGACTCATCACATATGGTAAATAGGACATTCTATGTAATTTTGCATATTAAATTTTGGGGGTTGTTCGTTCAGATAGTGGAATGGATGGATGCTTCACAAGACGTATAATTGGACTTAGTTGACACCATTATTACCAATGTGATATTAAAGCATAGTTATATAAGTAATGATGACTTAATTTTAATTTTAAGTCAATATAAATTTAGCTGTATTGTATTAGTTTTTATAAAATATGAAGATTATAATGGATTAAAAAGATTATTTATAAATTTATATTTTAAAAATATTATTGATAAATAAGTGGTTTAAATATATTTATGATGTCATTTAAAATATAGTTAATCAATAATGAGATAATTTTAAATTAATATAATTGTAGTTGAATTGTATTAATTCTGATAATATATTAGAAGCCAGACTTTAAAAAAAATTGTAATGTTTGGTTAGCTTGGATTCTTTCCTTAGCAAGAAAGAATTCAAGTTGTAAATAAAATTGCGACAGCCTCTCATGTTTATTACTTCTCTTGTTGGATGGCCTCCAAGGTAGCCTATAACAAATTAACTGAGGCCATTGTTAAATTTTTATGGACCAAATAGGATGGGGAGATGGGAATGACAACTATTTCGTGGAAACTTTGTACTTAACCTAAGGCTTTAGGATGTCTAGGTATCATTGAGCCTCTTATTCAGAGTAAAAGTTTGGCTGCAAAATGGGTTGCTAGACCTATCACTGGTGATGAAAATTAGAAACACATATTTCATTATAGAATCTTTCTAACTACTCAAAAAGGTAAATGGAAAGTAACCCCATGGGAGGATAAGGTCCTTAATGCGCCTTACTTTACGGTTAAAGGATCTATTCCAGTTACCCAAAACTAGAAAGCTTGACAATCAATTTTTCATTTGTTGGCTTGGAAGTCTGACTCCTTGAGACATGGTCTAAGCATCGGTCTAAACAATCTTTGGTGGAATAAACTTATCCTCCATAATGATAAACCTTTAGTTTTATGTAGTGTTATTCAAGGTATAGCTTATCTGAAAAATGTATTAATATAATTAGAGATATCTGAGATCCGGGTAGTTGCTCAATTCTTACCTAGAACCAACCATATCTGCAACTATTGCTCCCTTCCCTCTACGTTCAAAGAGTCTTATGGTTTAGTTGTGACTTTCATCCCTTGTGAGATCCTTATATAGTTTGGAATAATTACTCATAATATATGGAATGACTGAAGATGGCTTAATGGTCTTAGAATCTATTCCATTACTTCTAATTGGATATACAAAAAACGTGTGTGTCCTCCTTTAGACTCTAAGCTCAATGTCAAGTGGCAAGTGAATTTTACCAATGCCCAATGGCAGTCTCTTATTGCTCAAATTTGAAAAGTTTCTTTTGAATCCAAAACTCAACTTCTTGGATGACGGATTTACATCAAAAAATTTCAACTTTTAAAAGTCTAGCTTCAATTTTACACATTTTCCCTCAATGCAATTTTTGTAATGCTTTAGAAACTCTTATTCACTTATATTGGTTTTGTGACATGGCTAAACACTTTTGGGATTTCTTCTATACTTTTCTTTTTTCCTCTTTCACTAAATCTTGGAAGTTTTTTCTGCTTGATTTTTTTCAGCTGGATCAATGCCCCAATCTCTAGGATTTTTGTAGACTCATCCTTATCAAGCACATTTGGAAGTGTAGATGCAAAAAGGTGTTTACCGGTTTTGCTCCGGTATAGGATATAGTTTTAGCATACTTGACCTTTGATATTTTGTTACATGTAGGACACATTCATTCCCAAGTCTATGGGACTTCCAACACACCACGAGATGTTATTGACATACTTCATCAACTTTCTCATATGGTTCAAGATCTTCAAAAGGTCCAACAAAAAACTAAAAATAAGGCAGTTAACAATGATGAACAAGTTCAAGATTTGATTACTTATATTTCTTCTTTGAAGACTTCATAAGATATCATGGAAGACATGCCCAAAATTTCCCCATATAACAGGCTCTCCCACATATGAGTTTGATATCTAGTGTATTGCAACAAGATATAGTTATAGTCTTTTTGTTGTTATCAGCTTCTATTCTTATGTTTATTCAGTTATGGATGCTTTACTCCTTATCCACCTCATTTTTTATTTTTAACTAGTGGACAATGTTAGCACCATATTATTGTAATGTTCTCGGTTAATGAATTAATATAATCTAGTTTTTCTCATTAAAATAATAATAATATATTAGAAGCATTATTAATATATTGCCTATAAATTTATGACGTATTATTAATTTTAATTGATAAATAAGTGATATAATTTGTATAAATTATTAAATTATGTTTTTATTGATATATATACTATCACACATGTATATGAATATAAATTTTTAAATATATATATTTTATTTTTATTTTTATTTTATTTTTTAAGAATAAGATGTTATATTTATTATTATTATTATTATTTTTTATTTGGTTATTGTGAGAAACCCCTATGACCAATGCATAGGGCTGAGCAGTCTCCTCCCAACTATGACCCCTCGTAAAGCCGAGAACTATACTTATCAATAGAGAATTTAACACAAAGCCACCACACACCCACCCACTCACACACTCACTCACTCCACGGTTATAAAGGGTTATATTTGGGTCCTTCGCCTTTGATAAATCACATTATTTTTCATTAAAAGTTTGAATTTTTTTTTTTGTTTTGATCTTTTACATTTTTTCTTTAAATTCAAATATTCCAAAATTTAACATATTCTTTCTTATCAAAAATCCTTCACAATTCCAAAAATCTACCTCTATTATCTATGCATTGCATCTTGGCAATATCAAATCTGAATTGTTAATTCCTTAAACATAATCCAAACTACAAAAATTGTAACAAATAAGTTATATAAAAATATATTAATATTATAAAATAAAACAAATATTACCAAGGTTGGGCATCCCCACCCCACCATGACCTCTCGTAATGGGGAGAGCTGAGATTATAGAATTTAACACAGCCTCGGGAGAGACCTTTCGTAAGGGGGAGAGCTGAGCTTATGGAATTTAACACACAGCCTCGGGAGAGCTGAGCTTATCAATAAGAAATTTATCACAATTCCAAGAAAGTTGAGCTTATTAACAGGGAATTTAACACAAACCCCATTGTCCAAGAAGAACCAAAGCCCATCCTCATCCCACCATGACCTCTCATAATGGGAAGAGTTGAGCTTATCAATAGAAAATTTAACACACAACCACACACCATGGTTTGAACTTTGGACCTCTCGAAGAAGAACCAAAGCTCAAACGCTCGTGCAAAATTTTAAAATTAAATTCTTTATATCTAATGTGCAATGGTTTGGGCTTTGGCTCTTCTTTGGGAGGTGCAAGGTTCAAACTGTGGCGTGGGCGAATGTGTGAGGGGGTGGGTGTGTGATGGATTTGTGTGGCGTGGACGAGTGTGAGGGGGTGGGTGTGTGATGGCTTTGTGTTAAATTCCTTATTGATAAGTATAGCTCACCCAGGTGTTGTAGGTGAGTTGGAGAGGAAAGGGCAATCCTCCAAGGGAGGTCCCAGGTTCAAATCTCCACCCTACCAAAAAGCTGAATTGGGCATCCTAAATCCAATTGATAATGTTGGTGCGGGCAGGGTCGGGTGCGACTCCTGGATGACTTCTACGGTGTAGAACCCCCTGTTTGCGGTCTCTCAGACCAAGGCGGCCCCGCAAGGGGTTTTTCGCTTACAAAAAAAAAAGTATAGCTCACCCGGTCATAGTGGGTTTCTCACAATAACCTAACAAAAAAAAATTAATAAAAAAATTATTTAATGTCCCCAAGGGTTAGGTGGATTGGTAAGACGTTGGACACTTACCAAGAGGAGACCTAAGTTCAAACCTCGGGGCATGCCTAATCTGAGCAAAGGTAGTAGTCTGACTTGAGTCCATTGAGTGTACGCCAGCTTGATGACGATGATACCAACCCCGAGCCATCGAGGGTCTCCCTCACTCCGAGTCATGTTTACCGAGGTGAGATAGGGGTTATAGTGGTAGCACCATGATTTGACGCTACGATCGGAGGCAATGCGACTTAACCCTATGACTAGTTGTTCAAAAAGAAATGATACTATATATATATATATATATATATATATATATATATATATATATATATATATATATATATATATATATATATATAGTTATCAAGTTCGAGTTCATATTCGAGTTCGACACTTTTGAAGTTTGAAAAAAATTCAACATGTTTAAAAATTCAAAATTTGACATAAAATTCCATTATTATAAATGCATATATTTTTTGAAATGATTTTATTTTATATTTTTATATAAAATTTTAAAATCAAATATACAAAATTATAATATTTGATTTTAAGAATTTTTTTTCTTCCAAATATATACTTTAAAATATTTTTAAAAATATAAACATTTTTATAGCTTTATCTAAGCATAGTAGATTTTCAAACATTTAAATCAATAATTTAAAAAAAAAATAAATTACAAGTTTTCTATCAATTATAATAAAAAATCAAGTGATAATTTGATTCTAATAAAATATTATGCATAATAACACATAACTGTCATTGTTGTCCATTCTCTCATAAACAACTAAAGAAAATAGATTGAAAATGGTTGCAACATAATTTGTGCAAGATATGGATCTGAAGAATCTTTTTATAACACTTTCACATTGATATATATTTTATATTATAGAGGTAAAAGATTTTACCATATTGTAACTTTGCTTGAACTTTTTATAAGTCATTGATTTTGTTTTTCAAATGTCAATAACTGATTTTAAGATTTTTTATACCTCTTTTATATTTAGTTTTTTTGGTGTTGAATTTAAGGTTTATTCGTTAGAGTTTTGAATTTGTCGAATTTTATCTAAAAAACTAGACGAATTTGATATATATATATATATATATATATGACATGCTATCACTATAAGTATAACAAAAAATATGTAATTTTTCTTCTGACCGATGCTCGGGGTTGGGCATCTCCATCCCAACCATGACCTCTGATAAGAGTGAGAGCTGAGCTTATCAATAGGGGCCAAACACACAACCATACATGCATCCACCCTCTTATACACTCACCTAGGTTATGGTTTGAACTTTGGACTTCTCAAATGTAAAGTTGGCGTTACAACGAGTGTTAGTGTTTGATACAATTTTTGTATTTGAATACATTATATGACGATTAGTTCTAACGCTCAAGGTGACGGTTAATCCACTAAATCAAATCCCTGAGTTGCTACAATTAATCCAACACCAAAAAAAACTAAAGACTGAAATTAGTCCAAAACCAAAAAAATCAAATCCTGCAACAATTAATGCAACACCAAAAAAAAAAAAAAAAAGCCAAAGCCTAAAATTAGTCTAAAACCTAAAAAAGCTAAAACCCAAACAGATATACTATCCTCTCACATTATTCTTCAATAATTAAGTAATAGAGGCTTAATTAGTTTACTTGAACATTCCTATAGAACCTTCCTATAGAACCTTCCTTGAAGGTCAAGAAAGGAGCATTAACCAACTATTTTTCTAGAACGTCTAGATTTGAGAGTGGATGGATTTCAATAATATAAAACAAGAACGTGATCATTTGTCACTATGCAGATTTAAACCAAAGAAAAGCACGTTCGTCAACTCATCACATTCATCGCATCATATAGGAATAAAAAGATAATTATTCTTTTTATTTAGTTAATATTCTTATGGGATACGCCATGTGATTTTATATATTAAATTTTAATCATATGGTTGATTGGGGTGCTCCAATAGTGGAATAGACGGGTACTGGCAATGTGTTTAGAAATCATCATCTCATTAACCAATCAATTTGTTTGGCATTTCAAAATTAATTTTACTAATAAATATTTAGCTATTTAGTTTTTCTTATACATAAGAATTTTATTAATAAATATTTAGTTGTTATTTTAGAAGATTAGGTAGTTGTATTCAGTTAATTAAAGTTTATAAAAGTTCTCTATACAATTAAATATATATATATATATATATTTTTATTTATTTAAACTAGTTTTTATGAAATAATCAAGTCTTATGTTTGATACTATCTTAATATTATTAAAAAAATGTAAAAAAACATGAATATTATCTATTTTGATGTTGTAGCTTTCAAATATTTTCTATATTTGTTCACATTTTATTTAATAATTATTATAAAACCAAGTTTTAAAATGAATCTAAATTTTAATTATAAAAATATAACATTAAAAACAACGTAATTATTTAGTTAAAAAGAGTACCAATTGCCTTAAAGCGGTTAGGTAAGGTAAATAACCCTAACATAAAATCATTATATTATAATGTTTTTATTTATTTATTATATTTGATGGTTTAAAACTTATGTTTATCCATAAATACAATCATTAATAACAGTAAACTAAATATAATTTTTAATTATTAATTCACCTATTTTGTATGTCATTTAATTTGGTTGAAAATCAAAGAAACCTAACACCTAATAGAAAGAGAAGAAACCCATCTTAACACCGCTCTCTCAAGTTGTAGCTGAGATAAGCTAGAGAAATTCTACTGGAACCTTCGCTTGCAGGTCAGAGGAACCTAATCAACTATTTTTCGAAACCAACTGTAAGTTTGAATGATAGAAATCGAAAGGTTGTGCTATACAAACAGAACGTTATGCCTTTTGACTTCAAAGATTTCAACAACTCATCACATGCCTATAATAAATAAATAAATAAATATTCGTCTTGTATAGTGTGAGATTTTTTTGGTCCCATGGACCCCTACACTCTAAGAGGATGTTTGGAAGTTTGATATTTTATTTGGCTTTTATTTTAAAAATAATTAAACTTTAAAATTTAAAAATGGTAGTTTATTTATGAGGCTTATTCATAAGTATAGTTTTCGGTTTTACGAGGGGTCATGGTTGGAAGAAGACTGCTCACCTGTGTCGTCCACAGAGGTTTCTCACAATAATCAAATCAAAAAATAAAAATAAAAAAATATTAATTTATTAATGATTTAAAAAATTTAATAAATAATTTACATAAACTTAATAATTAAAATTTTAAAATTTTAAATAAAAATTTAAATTTAAATTTAAAAGCAAAATTTACACACATTTTTGATATAGATAAGTTGTTAAAATAACCCAGGTTTCCTAGGTGAGTTGGAGAGGAGAGGGCAATCCTCCAAGGGAGGTCCCAGGTTCGAATCTCCACCCTACCAAAAAGCTGAATTGGGTACCCAAAATCCAATTGATAATGTTGGTACGAGCAGGGTTGGGTGCGACTCCTGGGTGACTTTGACGGTGTAGAACCCCCTGTTCGTGGTCTCTCAGACCAAAGCGGCCCCATAAGGGGTTTTTCGCTTTTAAAAAAAAAAAAGTTAAAATAATTACATATTAAATTTTAATTAAATTTACTTTATCACATAATGGATGTTCAATAGTAGAATGGATGGATAATTTATAGTAACATATAAATAATATTAATGTGTGAGACTAAAACATAGTTAACTAGTGATTTTATAACTTTAAATCAATATAGTTTAAGGTGATTTCTACTAAAATTTATTTGTTCCTATGAAAATGGGTTGACAGAGTGGTTGTAATATTAATAATAAATGTTATTTATTAATTTTATTTATAAATATATAAAAAAAAATTATTGAGGTTAGTGTTAGAAATTTTTGGATATCTTCATTTCAACCATGACCTTTCATAAGGGTGAGAGTTGAACTTATCAGCACGGGCTAACCAAACACACAGTTATCCACACATCCACTCCTCATACACTCGCCCATGCCACGGTTTGAACCTTGGACCTCTAGAAGAAGTATAAATATATAATTAACTTATATAAATTATAAATACACTTCTATTAATAGTTAAATATTTGACAAATAGGTTTTAATGTGTACTAGAGTAGATGTCATAAGGGACAAACTTTATAAAAGATGATGCTTATTTAATATGTAATTATTCAACTATGTTTCACTCAACTCAAATATCTTGTAGACACTAAAATCTAGGCATTTGCATTGCACATCACAATTCTGCATAATAATATATGCCTAGGTCTAAACTTAGGCATATAATTCTTGCACATTATTCATTGGCATTACACACCACAATTCTGCATAATAATATATGCCTAAGTCTAAACTTAGGCATATAATTCCTGCACATTATTCATCCACATTGCACATTTCAGTTTTGCATAACATTATGTGCCTAAGTTTTGACTTAGACATAAAATCCTGCACATAATTATATTTCTAGATTTTATTAAATCTGGAAAATATCCTCCTAGGATACCCTCTCTCCTCACTTGACATGTGTCCTGGCCACATCACCATCACTCCTTTGCCACCTCTCATACACTCTTGTCCCCTTTGTCCCTTCACATGGGGCAACCCTCCACATTTCACTCCACTCACACCTCACTCCACATTTCACTCCACTTGCACCTACTCACTTGCCACATCTCACACCTCACTCCACATTTCACTCCACTTGCACTTACCTACTTGCCACATCTCACACCTCACTCCACACATCACTCCACTTGCACCTACCCACTTGCCACATCTTCACAATTAAATGAGACACTTCCAGTGACTCACTACAACTATCTAGGATAGGTGGCTATCCAGTCCTTACCACTTGGCAGTCCTTGATTGCCACCTATCCTTCCCTCCAAAACCCTCAAATGCCTATAAAGGCACCATCACATGTCCAAGAAAGAGGGGGGAGAAAATACTAATGTTATGTTTCTCGGATTGTGTTGTGTAGGCCATACTCGTTGTTTGTTTTCTTCTATCCATATTCATTTATATTAGTCATTTTACATTTATATTTTATCATATTCATTGTGACAGGTGCTACTAACCCTTTGTCTATTTGCATGTGTGCAGGTTACAGATTCAACAAGCTCAAAGCTCATCACGGTGGTCATGACAAACCCACCTCCAACATTGTTGTAGCATGAAGGAATTGAAAGACACCACATTTATTGTAAAAGGGGATCACCCCCTTTAAGCATTTGTATTGTGAAAGCACCCTACAAAGGGGCTTATTGTATCACCAAACACATTTTATGAAATAAATGCAATGTTTTATTTTTAATTCAATGGTGTTCTTCTTTTATGCATACAAATTGGCGATCACGGTCTTCTTACCCCTTTTCCCTTTTCTTTCTTTATTTTTATTTTTAGAACACTAATTTTTGGTTTTTTTTATGTGGTTGCAGGGTTTACAATTTGTCTTGACAATCTCCTCCACTAAAAATTCAGGTATGTGTGTGAAAATGTGATGGGGTTTAATTTTGTTTTTTTTTTTATTTAAATTTTCAAACTATTTTATTTTAAAATAAAAATAAAGGGATAGAAGTGCATAATTATCAACAATGGTCGAAATCACAGTCGAAACAAAAACAAAAACATCCATATCATCAAATCATTATCATTTGTTTCATCGCTTTCATCATTTCATATCTTCTCCATTGACTCATTGCTTGAAGGAAAAGATAAAATCAACAAATTCAGTTTCATAATCAAATTCAACACTCAAAACACTCAATCATGCAAATTACGCTCATTAAAATGAGCATCTTTTCCATGATTGGGGCAACACAAGTTGACTTTTATTTGTGACCATCTTACACAACTCCCCTTCAAATGCAAATGGCTACAAAAACATTGTAAAACCCTCCAAATAATCGTCTCACATGATCATCATCTCAAGTGAACCTTCTACCTAGTGATTTCCTCTAGACACTTGGTGGTTGCAGCGATTGGTCGTCAATGCAATCTGGTAGGATGAATAAATTACCATAAGGACACTTATTCAAAATCATTTCATATCATCACGTTTGAAATCAAATCAGATTAATCCTTCAAAATAAATCAAACAAGTACAATATGTAATTATTTTTACTTGTTCCATCTTAAAAATAAAAATAAATACTATAAATTAATTTAATTTAAAGAAGTTAAAGAGTAGTCTCTACTCATTAAGAAGGTTTAACATTGTTCTTGGAGAGATATCATAGTGGTATGTCTTTGAATTTTCATTAAAGAGACTCAAGTTCAAACCTTGATCGGGACCCTTTCAAAAACCTATACTTTATCCTAAAAATTAGCTCGAAAGAGATAGGTAGTGCTTGTTGGTGGGATGTCCCAATTTGATTCTCTAGAGAGTAGAGTTTCACTGATTTTGTTTTTACCCAACATAATAGGGTTTATAAAGGTTTCCTTATACAAAAAAAAAAAAAGTGATTTTGTTTTTATCCAACAGGTTAGGGTTTAAGTTTTTAACATGCATGAGGTCATAAGACCATATGAGATGGCCTTCATGAAAGATGTTGTTTATCCAATATATAATTATTCAACGTTTTAATTATCGAAATATAGTGTACAATCTTACTCTTGATAAGATTTGAATCTTAAACCTCTATTAAAATTCTAAAGTCTCTACCATTAAACCTATTTATATAAAATATTAATAAATAAATAATATTAATCATTTAAAAAAAACTTTATAAATCTTGCAATTCTCTAACAAGCTTTCAAATCTAATATAAATTAGTAACTTTTATGGAAGTCTGTAAATTGATAATATTTATAAGAAATGGAGATCCATCGATAATATTTACAAGAAATGGAGATCCATCGAGCACACAAATATATGTCGCTATAGAAGAAAATAAGAATACTCCACATCAACGATGGAGTTTTGGTATGTATAATATTTGATAAGCCTATTTATTAAGTTTGACCAGCAAGAATATTTTACTTAAAAAAATTCACCAAAAAATTAATTCCCATTGAGACTTCTTGTTGCTATTACATAGTTCATTAATATAGTATGCAATAACATAATCAGGCCATATAATCAAACAAAAGAACAAGTTAGCTACCGAACCAACGTTATTATTATCCATGTGGTTGTGAGGTCGATTTCTTTTGTGTTTGCTCGAACCAACGTTGATATTTGTAAATATTTGTAAACAGTTGATATTTGTAAATATTTGTAAACGAACTTCAATATAAAAAAAACAAGCTAACTTAAACAAAAGCATAATTAAATGGTATAAAATGATATGAGCTCATAGTATAGTTTTTCAATATTAAAAATTTATCTTCAAATATTACTAAATAAAATATGCATACTTACAAATTATAATAGTAATATATAGTTTGTTAAAATGTCACGATAAAATAGTCATAATTTAATATTAATGGGACCCATTTTAATCCATGTAAATAATTTAAAAAGACATAATTAAATGGTATGAGATCAAATATCAAAAATACATAATTAAATGGTACGAGGTTTTTGGGTCTTTACTAGGAAAGCTTAATGCCTTTTACCATTGTGATGTTCCTCTCGACAAGACTTGAAATATCTATATATATAATATTGTGGTTTGAACCTTGGACCTCCCTAAAAAATCTATGTAATATTGTGGTTTGAACCTTGGACCTTTCCAAAGGGAAGTCAAAGCCTTAACCATTACGTTGTCTTTGTCACACAAGTTATGATGTAATAGCACTATGTGGTTTGTTGAAATATCATAATAATGGTGATAATGTTATATGGGTGAGATCCATTTCGATCTTATATAACCAATTACAAAAAATGATATGAAAACAATTGGTTAAAAATATAAACGTCTAGGCACCTGGGAGTGCAACGCAACGGTTTGGGCTTTGGATCTTCTTTAGGAGGTCTAAGGTTCAAACCGTGGCGTGGGTGAATGTGTGAGGGGGTGAGTGTGTGTCTCCCTAGTGAAGTTGTTGTAACATATTGAAGAATTCTTGGTCAAAACCCTCATTTCTTAATATTACAAATATATATATATATATATATATATATATATATATATATATATATATATATATATATATATAAACAAACATCTAGTGCAAAAGTTCATATTCAAATCTTGCCAAGTGAATTATACATAATTGTTACTTATGTGTCATTATCATTATACATGGTCACAATGTAATAAAGGTGGTATACATTTCAATCCTATATAATCTAATAAAAAACTTAAAACATAAAATATTTTAAAACCAACATTTCAAATCATTTTCTAATAGATATAATCTATTATAGATTAATTACATTCAACGCATTAAAATATTTTAATTGAATTATAAACCAAATTATAAAATTAAGAAGTATATCTATACTATCACTCATAAAATTCCATATTATCAACTTAAAATTTAAGTTTATAAATCTCCATTAAAAAAAACTATTACAACCATAAATCTCGATTAAAAAACTATTACAACCACCCTTTCAAAAACAAGAAAAATTCTAGAAGATCTAATGTCAATGTGGATTGAGTAATGGCAATTCACATTTTTATAGTACTATGTAGAAATTCACAATAAAAAGAAGAACAAATAAAAACCAACATAGTACCTTTATTACCACATAAAAACAATAAAAAAGAAAGACAAACTTATAAATAGAAAATATATTTAAATAATATTTTTTAATAACAATAAAATGATCTTCAAATGATATAATGAATAGTTGGCGGTAGAATATAAATATTTTTTAATACAATAACACATAACCTAATAAATTTCATAAAATTAATATCAATTAGTATAAATAACTTAAAGTTATTATATGCACTAATAAAAATATACAATATATTCCTTTGACATTCTATGAATTGAAGTCCATTTTCATTGAGAAACCTTAGTATTAAGGACATCAAATCGATTGCTGACCTACGTAGACCTACCAGTTGGAGATCTACTTCTTTCTAAAGTTGAGCTTATGCTATTCTTTCTATCCTTCGTAGCCTCCAAGTCTTCATTGAGGTTCCTACCAATCTCTGATATTTTGTTAGCCTGAGGAGTATCCTTGGAGCCAACATTAACTTCTCTAGATCTCCCCCTAGAGGAAGAAGAGCCCTTCTTAAATTTAGAGGGCCTATTTGGTGAATCCTCTACATCTCACCTCTTCTGAACCAACTTCCAACCAATGTCTTCTTTGTTGCTCGTTTCCTGGTTCCCTACATCCGTCTCCATTTCTTGAGTCTCCTCGTTAGTATCCTTGTTGGGCTGAACCTTCCCATTGGCTATAGAAGAGTTAGGCCCCGTCATACCCTTCTCATTTTTTGCCTTTCGAAGTTTTCTCAAAGGACAATCATGGATGAAGTGATCCTGAGACGTAGAAAAAGTAAGCATTAGGTAAATTTAAATAACGAACCTTCTGCGATATTACCCCTTCCTATATGACGATTTTTAAACATTTCAGCAACTTCCTTTGCAGGTCAACTTCTACACACACCCTTGGGCTAAATCGAAAAGATATACCTGAAGAGGTTTCAATAAGAATCCATCCAAATATTTGAGCCATGGAATGGATCATACCTCAAAATTCTAATTTCATGGCAACAAATTTGATCCAAAGAGGATATCTAACCTGCAAAACATCTTTTGAATCAAAACTCGATCGCTATGATTGAGCAAACACAATCAAACCCGCAATAGATCATGTCCCAAATTGCAAAACAAATTTAGCAGCTTTCGAAGAATAAAAAAGAATAGAAATATAGCACCCTCCCAAACCCTAGTAGGATTGCACATGAAATCCTTTAGCCTCCCAATTCAGTCGCACCCATTTTTGAAAATCAGCTTTCGAGGGCATTTTGCAAAGAAAAATAGAATAACTCCATTTCTCAAGAGGTTATTCCTTGCTACCAAATACTATTCATGTTCATCTGCCATAAAAGTAAACTCATCCTCACCTAAATCTATTAATATGGAGTCCATTATGTCTAATATGATAGCCTCAATCTTCGTTGTATAAATCCGCATTTGCATGCAATTCTTTGCTCAGTCCTCCATTTTTTGTTACCTCCGCAAAACTTTTTGCCATCCCTTGCATGACCGAATCATGATTGAAAAACCTTTGTAAATCTGTGCTAACCCGCGTTCCTTCACGATGATTAACATCCTCTTTACTCCCGCTATCGACCCATTTAGTACCTTGCATTGTTGCTGCATTGGAGACTAAAAAAATGCCCTCTAAAACATTTTCACCTATTGAGCTCCCACTTGTCTCAAAACCAATCGTCTTTGCATTATTTTCAAACACCTCAACACCATTTTATTTGCCTTTATTGCCTTGTGAAGAGATGCCACCAATCGAGTCGTTATCATTTCCAACGCCATGCAAATTTGACCCAATGCTAGAGTCATGTTCGAGGCTATCTTTTGAATCTACGAACAAGGGATTAACAATCCCTAATGCAGATTTCTTGTGATTTAATGACAGTAAATCCTCGCATGACCTTTCAAACAAAACCCTTCCTCTCAATGATTCAATCTCCTTGGTTTTCTTTAGCAAGAAATATTTATCACCAGACTTGTTGATGAAAACATTTGCTCCTTCACCTATAGGATCAAGCACAGCATTAGATCCCAATTGAGATCCTCATTCAGCACCCGCGTAAACCCCTCTACCTCGACCTCTCATCTCATGCACATATTCTTTCATTCTTGATCCCACTAGGAGAAGTTTGGTTAGTAATTTTTTACGTTTTGTTAGTGCTGATGTAGTTTGTCTTCAGGAGGTTAAGGTGGATGGCTTTGCTCTCCACAGTTATATGGATAACAGTTGATCTGGGGTCTGGTGGGATTCTTCTCATGATAGAGGTTCTGGGGGATGGTCCTTGTTGTCAGGTCTTGGCTAGTTGCGTTGTTGATTGATCAGGGGAGGGCCCGTTTGGTAGAATTTGTTGGGCTACTTTTGTGATTGTTGGCCAAGTAATTGTTATTTGTTTTGTTTATGCTCCTAATTATTCTAGTGAGAGGACTACCTTGTGGGATTTGATGTAGATAAATTTACCTAATGCTAATTGGATCATAGGGAGAGATTTTAATATGGTGGAATGGGACAGAGATCATGAAAGGGGTCACGATGGTTGTATTGCAGGTGTCGATAAGGACTCTTGGTGCAGTTTGAAGACTTCTTTACAAATATTTGATGTTAATTTTAGGCAAAAGTATCTGGAATCTGGAGGATGGTTCTCTTGGTCTAATAAAAGAAGAGGCGGAGACAAAATCATGGCTCGTTTGGATAGGATTTATGTGGATAGAAATGTGTTTACATGTATTGGTCAAGGGAGTAGAGTTATTTTTGTGGATCTTTCAACCTTAGATTATGATTATTTCCCTAATAGCTCTTCCATTTTCTTTGGTGGAGTTGTGGTGGATAAGAAACTTCCCTTCAAACTTATTTTTTCTCATCTGGATTCTAAAGCTTGCAGGGACTTGATTCATTGTGTTTGGAATTTGGAGTCACGCTCGATTGGCTCTGGCTGGATTGGTTGGTGGGAAGCGGCTATCAAGCGAACTATCAAATTTTTGAGGGGTTGGGGCGGATTGGTTGCTAGGAGAAGGAAGGGAAGATTAAAAAATCTTAGGAAGGACTTGGAGGTAGCCAGAAGAGACCTTGAAGGTGATTCTTTTAATGTTTAGCTTCAAGAGAAAGCAACTAAGTGTGAACATGAAATCAGGTGCTATGAGGATTACGTTAGTAGAGGTGCCCATATTAGAAGCATGATTCATTGGCTTCAGCAAGGAGATGCCCCCTCTTAGTTTTTCTTCAATCACATTAAAAAGAAAATTGTTGTTGAGAGAATCACTGCTCTTCACACTGCTGATGATAGATTGGTGGAAGATGATGATAGTATTCGAGCCACTATTGAAGATCATTTTTGTAAGATTTTTTCCATTTATCCTTTGAGTCCTGAGGTTTTGGAGGCTAGAGAAGAGTTTAAGAAGTGTGTTCCTAAGAAGGTATATAGTTATGAAAATGATCATCTAGCTGATTTCTTTTCAAAGGATGAATTGTTTGAAGTGCTTAAGAAAATGAAGGATGGAAAATCTTCGGGCCTTGATGGCATTCCTATTGAATTCTACAAAGTTTTGTGGGATACTATGGGTAATGACTATACTAAGATGATTCATGAAGTGTTTGAGAAAGGCTCATTTTCTGGTATGCTTAATCAAGTTATGATTAAGCTTATTCCGAAGGCTAACAGGAAAGATACTATGGGGGGATGGAGACCTATCACTCCTTTAAATTTTTCCTATAATATTGTGGCTAAGGTGTTGGCTCTTCGCTTCAGAGATGTTGTTGCTAGGATTGTGAGACGGGAGCAAACAAGTTTTATCAAGGGCAGGTTCATTCTTGATATGGTCCTAACTGCTTGGGAGACTTTGGAATGGGCACAAGAAAGTGGGTAGAAAGTCATTATGCTTAAGATTAACTTTGACAAAGCCTATGATCAGGTGGATTGATCATTTATTTTTAGTATGATGGAATGGCTTGGCTTCAAAAAATGAGTAGTGGATAAAATCAAGGTCTTATTCACATGTGCCTTTGCTCAAGTTGTAGTTAATGGTAAGCTCACTAATCAAATAAGTCTTTTCAAGTCCATTAGACAAGGGTGCCCTCTTGCTCCCCTTCTGTTTGTTATCACTGTTGATGCTCTGGGTTATATGTTGGAATCAAAGATAGGTGTGGGTTTAATCAAAGGGATTTATACTCCTAGAGATCTTGTTCTGAATAATAATTTTACAGATGATTCCCTTCTTTCTTTTTAGTTGGATGCCTTATCACTGCAGAATGTCAAAGGTGTCTTGGAGAAGTTTTGCAAAGCCTATGAAGCCATCATTAGTGAAGAAAAATCAGACTATTGTTTGATTGGCAGTGACACTCTTCCAAATTATTTCTCTCCTAGTTGGAAGCGGGTGAAAGATGGCAAAATTGTTAGATATATTGGAATCCTGTTTGACAAGGCCCTTTCTTTGAATGGTATGTGGGATTGGTTTCTTGAGATATTTGCAAAGAAAATTCAGTTCTGGAAAAATAAGCTCATATCCTTTGCTGGTAGAATAATTATTTTTGGAAAAATATTACAAGCTTGTCATATTTATTATTCTTCATGTTGGTTGCCCAATGCTTCTCATTTTGGAATATTGAAAAGGCTTATTAGAGGCTTTCTTTGGTCTAATTTTTATGGATCCAAGATAATGCCTTCTATCTCTTGAAACTATTGCATTATTGCTAAGGAGGATGGTGGTCTTGGTCTTTTGGGCATTCAGATGCAGGGTAAGGTGTTGGCAGCCAAATGGGTAGTCAGAGCATTGGAAGGTGTTGATCCTTGGAAAAAACTCTTGATATATAGAATTTAAAATTATCTTCATGTTGATGGTGTTAAGGGGGATTTTTATATTGAGGATATTTTGGGTCATCCTGTTCAATTTAAAATACAAAGTTGCATAGGATCTGGGAGGCATGGAAGATGGTTAGCTCTACGGTTTATTGGGCCTATATGGAAGAGCGTAGAGGATGGGTGCTTACATATAGGTCTATTTGGATATGGAAATACAATGGGGTGTATGCATCAAACCTTCCTCATATTAGATGCAAGAGTTTGGTTAAGAGGGAAATTAAGACATGGGCAGATCTATGGGATTCAAGAGTCGCTAATTGGATTAAGTGGGAGGATCTTTGTAATAATTTTAAGTTGAAAGCTTCTGACAAGGATGCTATTTTTCATATTCATTCTCTTCTTCCCTTTGAACAATAGTATAAGTTAAATGGTGGTTTTCCTGGCCCTATCTGGCGTGACTAGAGGTGGAACTTTCAGAGGAGCATCATTTCTTACAAATCCACTAAGATTTACAAAACTTTATTGCCTAATACTTTTTTGCATATCCTGTTAAATAGATGTTGGGAATTGTATGTCTAGAGAAGAAGTGAAAGAAGAGGCTAAAGCATATTTGGAAATTTCGATTATCTGCTCAGCTCAAGGTTTTTCTTTGGTTGCTTATTTTCCAAGGTATCCATTGCAAGGTAAGGTTGGCAAGGTGGATGAATATCTCAGATCTCTGCAGTAGTTGTGGCGGAAAAGAAATTGTTAAACATATCTTTTGGGATTGTATTGTAGCAAGGAATGTTTGGAAAATATTGAAGTGGACCTATTATCCTATCCTAGGTGATAGGTGGATTTGGAAATTGGTTCTTTTGGAGATGCCTTTGGCTGCCCTCAGCATCTTAAGGGGGTGTGGACTGTTATCAGAGCAATGACTTTGTATGCTATCTGGAAGGCGAGATGCAATTTAGTTTTTCAATATGAAGTTATTTATGTTTTTGAGATTGTGTCCAATGTTGTTATTGATATTCAGTTCCAATGTAGAACCTTTAAGAGGCTTATAATCAAAGATCTTAAAGACTACTCTTCTGAGGACAAGTCAGATGGTTGGATGTCCTTGAGCAGATTTTTGTAATCTGTTGTGATGTCTTGTATTTTGATTTTTGTATTAATATAAGCAATATTTTTTCAAAAAAAATATACAATATATTACATTAAACAATCAATTGTATATTTCAATATATATATATATATATATATATATATATATATTTTTTTTTGATTTGGTTATTGTAAGAAACCTTTATGACTAACGCACAGGATTGAGCAATATCCTCCCAACCATGACCCCTCGTAAATTCGAGAGCTATACTTATCAATAGAGAATTTAACGCAAAGCCACCACACACCCACCCCCTCACACACTCACCCACACTGCGGTTTAAACCTTGAACCTTCCAAAAAAAAATACAAAACCCAAACCATTGCCTTGTACCCCAAATCCTATTTAAATATTATTTTTATTAATAACTTATTCTTATTTTTAAATTGTTTAGTTTGATAATAGTTTACTCTAATTAAATAGTTTACGAAAATTATAAAATCATAATTAAATAAATAATCTTGAAACTTAAGATTTTACTCAAAATTCAATAAACTTATGCTTGTCTCTTCCATAATGGTTATTTCTTTTTTATACCACTTTAACATGAACAATATGTTGTATAATATTTAAGAATATTTGTAAAAAAGTCCACTAAAGTTTAGTTTCCACTAAAATCATAATAATACGATTTGCTTAAATATTATATAACATGGTCATTAATTAAATATAAATAAAATATATTCATTTTATTTTCAAATTTTAGGTGGATTGGTAATTGTTTATCCGATTAGACACTTACCAAGAAGAGATTTAGGTTCAAATCATGGGGGTATGCCTATTGTAAATGTAGTATTTTGATATAAATTCTCTAAATGCACATAATACTGATGATGACGATAATATGGGTATGCCTATTTTAAAGGTAATAGCCTGATATAAATTCTCTAAATGCACGTCAAACTAATGATGACGATACGAATCCCGAGCGCCCGATGGTCTCGCCCACGTCAGGGTGGTTTGAACCTTACACTTGATAGTTACTAAAAATAGTGTGAATGTAACAAACTCTCTTATATATAAAAATAAAAAAATTATATATATATTCATTTTCATATTAACTATATATCTTTTATTAGTAGAAAAATAAAGTCGTTATAGATAAAGATTCACTAGAGGGTTAGAGATTCTCTCACCGAGGGATAAATATTGCACTAGAAGGATAAATATTATCCCACCCAACATTTGAAGGAAGAAAGTGGTGTGACTACCTTTCAAAAAAATTGACAAGAACTTTTTATATATGACAAATAACTTTTTTAGATTTGGTTAGTGTGAGAAAATTTTACAATTGATTCTCAAAGTTGGGCATCCTCATCCCACCATGACCTCTCATAAGGAAGAGAGCTGATCTTATAATAAATAATTTAACACACAGTCCCATACACGTTGTGGTTTGAACTTTAGACCTTAAAAAAAAAATCAAAATCTAAACCGTTGTACTATCCCACCAATAAACGATAATATTTTATAATGTATCTAGATATCATCTCATTGTCAATCAATTTCATTGTACCATTAATCGATCGTTACTTGAATGCATAACAAAGTGATTTTTGAAAATCAAATCAGGGTAGTAATGACATGCTTGTTTGGTAAAAAATGATCATTGAGAAAGTATGCCTTTGTTGTGTTTGATATTAGTGTATGGTTAGATAAATGTAAAGCAAAATGAGCATCATTTTCTATATGTTGGGGTCTTTAAATATCATATGCTCACATTTTATATAAAATTATAATAAAGTTTCATTGATACAACTTTAACATTTTTTAAATAAAAAGTTAGATTATAATAATTCATTAATTGAAACATTACAAACCGTTGTAGTGTCCCACCAATAGACAATAATATTTTATAATGTATCTAGATATCATCTCATTGTCAATTAATTTTATTACTTGAATGCATAACAAAGTAATTTTGAAAATCAAATCAAGGTAGTAATGACATGGTTGTTTGGTAAAAATTGATCATTGTGAAAGTATGCATTTGTTGTGTTTGATATTATTGTATGGTTAGATAAATGCAAAGCAAAATGAGCATTCTATATTATGGGACCTTTAAATGTCATTTGCTGACATTTTATATAAAAATTATAATAAAGTTTATATGATACAACTTTAACATTTGTTTAAGAAAAAGTTAAATTATATTAATTCATTAATTGGAACATTACAATATTATGGTACTAATTATGTCCACCAGCCAAAAAACAAAATGAGTAAAGCATCCATAACTGAATATACATAAGAAGCTCTTAGCAACAAAAAGACTATAGCTTGTTGCAATACATCAGATATCAGCATTCATTTGTGGGAGAGTATTATATGGGAAAATTTTGGGTGCGTCTTCCATGATATCTTTAGAAGTCTTCAAAGAAGAAATAGAAGTAATCAAAACCTGAATCTGTTTACCATTGTTAATTGCCTTCTTTTTAGTTTCTTGATAGATCTTCTGAAGATCTTGAACCATATGAGAAAGTTGATGAAGTCTATCAATAACATCTCGTGGTGTGTTAGAAGTTATTGAACAAAATATCAAAGGTCAAGTCCACTAAAACTATATCCCATAAGGAGCAAATATTGGAAGCTCTTTTCTTTTTTCCTTTCACTAGATATTGGAAGCTCTCTCCTTGGTTTTTTTCAGTTGGATCAGTGCCCCAAAATTTAGGATGTTTGTAGACTCATCATTCTCAACTCATAACATATTGTGATCATTTACCATGTTTTTTATGTAACGTATTATAAATAAAATAAAATGATGTTGTATTTCTACCTACCCTGCTTAAAACATGTATTCACAGATAAAGTGAGATAATGAATACAATCATTGATAATGATAAATTAAATATTATTTAATAGTTATTTAAAATTATATTTTATATTTTATTTATTTTTATTTAAAGTATCTTCTTTAAAAATATATATAGTTGTTTTTTTAAACACTTGAGTTAGTAAGTTTTGAGTTTTTATTAAAGAGACTAGTTCGAATCACAAACAAGATGGTCCTATCCTTAATTATACTTCATGTTTTACTTCAACAAAAAAATATAGTTATAAAGTATATTACTTTCATATTATGATATATACAATATAAAAAATTACATCTTAGCTGTAAGCTTAACACAATGGTAAGGAATTTCGTCTTTCCTTGAGAGATCCAAGGTTCAAACACCACTTGGTATCATAAAAACCTGTCTAAACTTATTAAAAAAAATTACATCTTAAAAAAATGTAAAAAATAATTAGAAGATATCTCACCTAGTGGGCTTAGCATTGAAATATTTAAAACTCTAAATAGGAGGTTTAAGTTTCAAATTTTATGAATGGTAGAGTTGTACACCATACTTCTATAACCAAAACATGCTATAATCATTTATTGGATAAAACAACATCCTCTAAAAGATCATTCCATATGACTCATATACTTTACCTTTATATTTTTTTATTGTTTTATTTTTATTTTCTTATTTCTATAAGATAATAAAATATAATATTTCTTAAATATGATAATTTTAATTAATATTTTGTATATTTAATCTAATTTTGAAATTTAAAATGCTTATAAATTTACTGACCAGCAAATGCAAGATAAAAATATTATTTGTAATGCTATACAAATGGGAATGAAGGGAAAATTTATACAATTTGTCGATCTTCTACAATGCCAACAATACTACTATATATAGGTTTTAATTAAAGAGAGTTTCTTTTCAAAATTTATAGGATGATTTGACAACCTCAATTACTCCTTTTTAATTTTTTGATACATAGGGGAATCGATTACATCCCAATCATTTTTTACTACCAACCAAGGTTCAAATCCTGGAGCTTCCACCTATAACCCCCATGCCACCTTGTTGTTAATGACCCGACGTGAGGGAGACCACCCATGGCTCGGGTTTGGTGTCGTCATTGGGTTGGTGCGCACTCAACGAAGTTAGGTCAAACTACTACCTTTGCCCCAACAAGGCTTACCTCCAAGGTTTGAACCTGGGTCTCTTCTTGGTAAGCACCCAAAACTTACCAATCCACCCAGCCCTTGGGACTCCTCAACTACTCCTTTTGTAGATGTGAAATATCTTTTCACTTTGCAGACTGTTGCACTTCGAAATGTTTTAGTTTTATGGGTTGTCTTGTTTGTGATGTTTCTTTTGAGATTGTTAGTAGTTTTGTAGGTGTTTTTTGTAAAAATTTTAGGACCCCTTTTAAAACCCCTTCTTCCACCCTAATCAAAATAAAAAACTATTTTTGGAAGATGTAGGACCAAAACTACCATGCTCGTTTTTAATATTTGTCTTGGAATACCAAACCGAGATGATATTGGTAAGTGATGCTTATATTTCTTAATTCTTAATTCATGACATATCACTCTATTTCACCTACTTTCTCTAGGAGTTTGTGCAACATCACTTTTCCTCTGCAACCAAATCTGATCTTCCTTGGAAGTTGGCAGCTCATCATACTAGTCTTTAAGTTCAAGCATAATCTCATTTATTTTAGATTCTTTATTTAGGGTACTGGTTATCTATCGAAACTTTTCCTTGTTAACTTATATCGGGATTTTTTTAAAAATTGAGATCATATTGAGTCTCTCATCGGGAAAAATTTAGCAAAAAGCTCCTTTTAACTTTTCATTAGACTTTTAATGTTTCACCCTTTGAGGCTTTTCTTATCATATATTTCGCTTTTGAAAATTTTTATATTCCTATTTCTTCACATCTTACCAAAATATTTGGATATTCCTTGTACTTACTCCAATCAGTCCTTTCTTCATTTGTTACTCCTCAAGAGAATCTACGAATAAAAAAATGGAACTCCTACATTCATTTTTGCTCAAATATTTTACTAAATTGCAATCTCCTCTTTCCATCGTTAGAATCCTAGTTGGCAAATATTTGCAATTTCATTTTTCGTGACTTAAAAATTCGTCACTACCCTTGTTTCAAATGGTTGACTTCACAGAGTTGTCTCTCCCTCAATATTACTCATATTTTTGCATATGACCACTCACTTTAAAGCTATTCAAATTCTGCACAAGTTGGTCCAAGAATCGGTTGAATTGGATAATTCTTCGCGAAGATATGACTCCTAAAAATGAGATATTTTTCGAGAAAAAACCCTAATCCTTTGCACTTTGTAATTTTGTTTTTCTCATTGTAAGTAGCCTTCCACGCTCCTTCAGCCTTCCTAGCCTTCCACTCAACATCCCAACCTTTCGTTGTAGCTCCTTTAGTTGACCTAGCCTTCCACGCTCCTTCAACATTATCAGCCTTTCGCGTTCTTTTAGCCATCCCAGTATTTCGTTGTAGCTCATTTAGCTAGTCCGGCCTTCCACGCTCCTTCAGCCAACCCAGTATTCCACGTCCCTTTAGCCTTGACACTCTAAGATCAACTCACCATTCAAATTTCTACGCTCCTTCAACCTCTAGCCTTCCACGCTCTTTCAACCTTCATATTTGTTGATCGTTAAAGCACCAAAACATTTATCAGGTCTCTTAATGACAACCCCCTAAGAAACAACCCCCTAAGATCAGATATATTCAAACTTTATTACACTACTTGGTAATGATATAATATACTACATGTGATAATGATATAGTACACTACATAATAATAATATAATATAAATGTTATCCAATTTCAATCTATATAACCAATTAAAAATATATATAATAAATAAATAAATAAATATATATATATATATATATATATATATATATATATATATATTTATTTATTTATTTATTTAATATATATATATATATATATATATATATATATATATATATATATATATATATATATATATATTATTGAAGATTACATTTTATAGTAAATAATTTGAATATTCCTATAGAAGGAGCATTAGTCAACTATTTTTCTAGACCACAGTTTGAATATTCCTATAGAAGGATCATTAGTCAACTATTTTTCTAGACCACTTGCATCTGAGAGTGCATGAATTTCAATAATATAAAACAAAATCAAAATAGTGATCATTTTGGTTATGAATATTTAAACAAAAGAAAAGCACTTTTGTGAGCTCAATAAAAAGATAATTAACATTCTTATGAAATAAGAAATGTGATTTTATATATTAAATTGTATCGTTCCAAAATTTTCACACCCTTACCTTCAGGCTATAGGATCCGTGCCCGAAAGGGGGATGTGAAAAGGATGGGACAATACCTCGGACTGAGAGGCCTTACGAAGGTCCCGCCTCTCGGGGGAGGTGTATTATGGTGATTTTTCGACGGATGGTGGGGTTCACCAAGAAATGTTTAGTGGCAGTTTCCACGCCTAGGTTGGGAATGTGTTTTATGTGTTTAATTTTATCTTTAAACATCCAAAGCCTAGGTTTGGCCAAATGAATCTAAGTTGTTCTATATGAAATGCAGATTTAAATGAATACAGAAAGCAGAATTAATATAAAACACAGAGAATAAATTAAGTGAAGAAATCCATACCTGGTTCCGGATGTCTGATGGAGGTTCTGATTTTTGAAGCAGTCCAGATCATCTGGAATTTGATAGGATCGTCTCCTATCTGACAGGATCGTCTGAGATCTGACGAATTCGTCAAACGAATTCATCAGAGACTTGCAAACAGAGAAATAGATACAAAATACCAAAATTGCAACTATTCTGATAAAGGAAAATGATATGAAATAATAATAAGGATGTTAATAAGATAATCCTGAATAGAAATGCAAGTGAATTGCAACACTTTAATAGCTAATCATGATTTGATTATGCAATTAAACTACATGGGTGAACTCCAAGATGCAGGATAACAAGAAATAATAATAAAACTGACTAAATGCAGAATAAAATAGCAGCAAAGTATAGGAAAAGTGCAAACTCTGGGCACTGATTGCCCCCAATGCAAACTGCAATCGAAATCATCTCGGATTGGTACGAAATCATCTCGAATTGGACAGGATCGTCTACGATGATCTGAGCTTGCTCCAGCTGAAGAATGACAAGGTTCCTGCAAGAAAATTTGGAAAGCACAAATGCAAATGGTAATCCAGGGTATTCTAATGCATGTAAAAGTCAAGTTACAAGAAAATTCAGCCATGGGAATGTCAAGGGGGGTCCTAAGGTTTAAATAGGCTTAGGAGGGAAGTTGGGAGGTTGGAGATCATCCTAATTTGGAAGATCTCCAACGAGGGAGGTCTCTAATGGCGTGAGACACGCTTCTGCCCAACTTAGAGACACCGTTGAAACAGAAGCTAATTATGAAAAATTAGTTTTGGGACGAAATCATCTGGACGTCCTAGTCCAGACGAAATCATCCGATCTGAGGCGATATCGTCTGATCGGCGACGATATCGTCCAACGGTCACAACAACTCCTAAAAATGGCACGAAAAATGAGGAAATGGGTAGCAAGCGATTTTGGAGCGGTTTTGGGGTTGAATTTTGAATTTGAATTATTACTAAGGTAATTTTAAATTATTGCTAAGTTTTACTGCGCCAATTTTAGGGTGCTACATTTTGCCCCCTCTTTAGCGAATTTTCCGAATAAAATGCGTTAAAGATGAGTTCTTCTCGATCTACGAGAAAGCAAAAATTATTCCCATTTTTAGGCGACGATTCTAGGTCGAATCGTACGACAACTTACTATGGTGCCCCCTCCGTGTTTTTACCCAAATCGAACGTTTGAGGTAAAAACGCGGAAAAGCAAAATTTTAAAAATATTGTTAATTGTTTTGAATAAAATTAAGAAAAATAGGGTAAAACCCTAATTCATTGTTACTGTTCATTTTTACTGGTTTTTAGAGCTCTGGAGACAAGATGGTTGAGACAGCACACCGATCGACAGAGGTCCGACGCGGGCTATGGGTAAGGGTCTAAACTTAGTTTAGAATGCTTTAATTTAGAATTTCATGCTTTTTAGATTAGATTTGACTAATTTTTTAGCATCGCGGCCATTTTTGGGCCGTCGACGTCGTCGAGACGAAATCGTCTCGATTTCGCCGAAATCGTCTCGATATCGCCGATTTCGTCCAAGGGCGAAATCGACGATATGGGGACGATTTCGTCCAATAAGGGACGATTCCCTCATGCGAAATCGGAGACAAATTTGCTCAAATTTGGGATGATATCGTCCAATTGTGGGCGATATCATCATTTATATGAAATTGAACTGATTTAACTTGTATTTTTATTAATGATTGATTAATGATTGTTATTGATGATTTTTTATTGTTTTGTTGTTTATGTTGCAGAGAGGATTACTAAAGAGCCGAGAATGGAAATACGATGGACTAAGGGATGACTTGGCCACTCTGTCTCAGGAAGAGCGAGATCAACTGGCTCAGGTCGGCTTGCAGCACGTGGCAGATATGCCACAAGTGTCTACAGACATGGGGCTATTGACAGCCCTAGCAGAGAGGTGGTATCCGGGTTCTTCATGTTTCTGGTTACCGACAGGGGAGATGACTCCCACACTAGAGGATGTATGGAGGATTTTGAGGATCCCCATACAAGGACGACTAATCACTCTCGCGGCCAATCAGGGCCACGCGATGATGAGACTATGCAGAGACCCGAGCTTCACCTTGGAGAAGGGCGAGTGAACATCGAGTCTCTACGCTAGATGCCTGGGGCATCCAGACTGACACAGGTTTTGGCTGGGGTGGTAGGTGGTCTGCTGCTATGCCATCAGAGTGGATGCAGACTACCATGGCTACTGACAGATGTGGTCTACGACATGAGAGACCACGGATACAAGTTTTCTTGGGGGAGCTTTGTACTATGTCGATTGTATAGGATCCTACATGGGGTCATATACAAGGGTGGTCGATGTCTAGTCATGACATCACTACTGCAGGTTTGGTGCTGGGAGCACATCACGGTGCGGAGGCCGGTAGGGCTCCCACTGACAGGGATTGACGGGGAGAGGCCTCGAGTTTTCTACTAGTGGCTCTAGAGAGGGTCACAACGGTAGGAGAGAGCAGAGGAGACCACAGGCTCAGCAGAGGCCACGGCAGCGAGAGAGGAGGGAGGAGAGACCCCCTTCTCCATAGAGAGAGAGGCCACCATCGCCCGATAAGGGCAAGGGTGTCGAGGCAGGAGAGAGTAGCGAGATGGCTACTCTCCGGGCGGAGACTGTTCGTCTCCAGGCTCAGGTGCAGTCCTTGCAGGATGAGGCTGCACGACACTGAGAGGAGGCCACATAGCTCAGAGATGAGGTCGCACGCCTCAGAGCACAGAGCGGAGGGGCGAGCACTTGGGACCTAGCACGGGCTATTGCCCAGATCACATTCTACCAGATGCTATACTACCATATGGTGCCAGAGGGGCGAGAGGGTACCACTACCGGCCCATATTGTGGAGCTCTGTCGTGATGGGGTCATCGAGGACATCATCACGATCGGTGTCCAGGACTCATAGCACCACACGGACTGTGATGGGGCCACCTCATCCACCTCAGGGCGGGGGAGGAGATGAGGCTGAGAGCTCGAGGGGTTCTCGAGGCTAGCTGCTATAGATTACACTCGTAGAGATCTGGATATATGATTGAGAGGATTGAGTATGCCAAGATGTAGATTGTGGCATACCAATCTAGTTTTGAGATGATGTACATATTGTTGATATATATATAGATGAGATATTTTTGATCATATGACTTGTCTTATGTGTTTGTATGATGCTTTAATGTTTTTGATTGATTGATTTGATGATTCATGTAATTATGTCGTTTGGAAATATTATGGTTTGAATGTCATGCTTTTAAAATTTAAATGAAATAATCTGATGTAAACAAATTGGTTGTTTGTGGGATGATTTGATAAAAAATAAAAGGGACTTCTAACAATAATTTCAAAGGATATTGTCGCTATTATAGACCATTTCATGGAGTCGCCGCTCACTCGGTCGTCAAGCTAATCCCAGTATAGAAATATTGTTAAAAGTAAAAGAGTGCTTAAGAGACTGTCTTAAGACTTTGTTGTGATGATGCAAATGATGATGATGATGGTGATTTGTTTTCAGATTTTCATAAAAATAGTATGCATGAAATATTTTAAAATGATTTTTTGCTAGGCATAAATTCCTAAGTGTGATAAAATTTTGAATAATTCCTTAGAAATTATACCATGGTTGCAAAATTGAATTTGAACATAATGACATGAAATAGAATAAGTTGCATTGTTTGAAAGCATAATTGTGTAACATAATGATTTAAGTCATATGGTTTTTATGATTTGGAATAAATGGGAAAATAAAATTAAAACAATGGTTTGCGCTAGGCATAGAATATTTAGGTATAGACTTATACCATCATCGCGAAATCCAAAAGAAGAAAATAAATAGTTTTATTGCATGGTTGATTTTTAATTTTTGAAAATAAACAGAAAATATGAAGATGAGGACTTGTGCTAGGCATAAAATTCCACTTTTGGTTTTGGAACTATACCATCGTCGCAAAAGTCAAAAAGTTATATGTAACTTTATTGCATGTTTTTGAAAATGATTTTGATTTGTTGGTAATGCATGTGGTTGTCTTTATACTAAACAACTGTTCTCAGAGAAGAAAATGAAATTATTCCAGACAATTTGCAAAAATATTTCAAAGTATCTTAAAGACAAAAGTTAGATTTATAAGGAATCCCATGTGCGTATGTGAGTTCATTTCCAATCTTGATTTATCATAATGATACACAAAATCTCTCAAATACAAATGTGTGTGCGATTGTATTGTTCATTTACCGAGGTTTGAGCAAGATACTATGATACAAGTGATTTGAATTAACCAAATAAGTGTTCATTAACCATGATTTAGATGCATATAACCATACCGGACTACTATGTAAGTCGGGTTATCAAGAGCTAGCTAATCCATAAGCAGACATAGGTCTGTACAAAAGAAGGTCGCTAATGTGACGGACATATCACCACGCTAGGAGTTACCCAAGGCCAAGCGGGTTGGGCACAAACCACCTGTTATGGGGCTTACCTCACAGTTTTCGAATAATTGAGAATTCCAGGGATTCAAGCTCATCAACCCTTCTTTTCTTTTCAAGGGGTAGGGAAAGGGATTTTATTGCTTTTGCTTTTGCTCATTTTGCTTTCTTTTCTTTTTTTTTTTTTTTTGTATCTTTTGCTTTGATATTTGAGATAATGCTGAAATAGTGCTAAATGATTTTGCTTGATTTTTCTTGAACTTTTCTTTTGCTTCCTATTCTAGGGATACTTGCTCGGATTAGCTGTAGAGCAAGGGATTTTTATTTCGGGTAGGGGTGAGCTTGTCCTTTTGCCAATTCTCAAAGATTCTAGACCATGTGCATGATAGGATAGCAGGGGAAACTTTTCGCTCAAGAAACCACTTCTACTATGTAGCATAGCATGGACATTACAAATATAATCATTTTATTGTGAAAGGATATGCTTGGTTTAAGTAAATAACAAGATCAATTCTCTATGCTCAAACTTTATTTAATTGAATTTTGTGGACTTTGATATAAGAGAGATTAGTAATCATGCCAAATAAAATCAAGATATTTATTCATGTGAATGTGAAAGTGTGGGATTCCAAATAAATGCTAATTTATCCAAAATAATTTGAAAATATAACTGCAAATATGTCACAATTTGAGAAGTACAAAAAATAAAAGATGTTTTTGAAGATTTTGATGATTTTGAATGTTTTTGGTATTTTTATAAATTGAAAGAAATACAAGATAGTGTTTTTTGAAATATTTTAAACAAATATATACAATGATGAAATGACCAATTTTGTTATGCATAGTAACGTTTAAGATGCATAATGTTCATGGGTTCTTTAAGTTCTTTACCATCTAAGGTAGATAATTTGTATGCTCCCGATTCAAATTTAGCAGTGATAATATATGGTCCAAGCCAGTTGGGCTCAAATTTACCTTTAAGGTCTTTAGTTGCATTAGTATTCTTTTGATTTTCTTTTAAAACAAGATCGCCGACCTCAAAGGATCGATGACGAACTTTCTTAGCATATGATCTTTTAAGCTTGTTTTGGTAGGCACGAAGATGCTCCAAAGCATTGATGCGCTTTTCATCTAGGAGTTCCAGATGACTAAGTTCTTGTATAAAAATAACCTTCAACAGTTTTTCTAGTTCTCCTTTGACTAGTAAGGCCATTTTAGGATGCATTTTTCTAAGTTTTTGTTTAACAAGTTTAGCATCCGGATGGACTACTAGGTGATGCATGACTACAGAAGGGTCTAAACTTGGCATATCTTCATATGTCCAAGCGAAGACATCTTCATATTCTTTAAGGAATGCAATGTATTGCTCTTGTTTTTCTTGACTTAATTCTGATCCAATATTGATTATGTGGGGATTATCCTCGAGTTCCAATGTTAACTTTAATGACGTTTTCTACTTCCATGTGTAGATCTCTTTCAAAATTAGGTGGGGCGGGTGAAACGCCCAATTCTTGTAATTCTTTTAAGGTTAACTTGGATAATTCATCTTGAGGAGTCGTGGCCTCAAGCTGGGCTATAGTAGGTATAGAACCATCAAAATAAAAACCATTGTGTAACATCTCTTCAACGGAGACATCATGGAAAATATCTCCTTCCAACTCATCATCGGATTCAACAATCATTTCAGGATAAGCTATGGATAGCATATTGCATGTAAATGGCTGATTTTTTAGAGGCAAATCATCACGCCCATCCAAATAATCTTGATAACATATGAGTTGATCATCATCTTCAAAAGGGAAGGGTTGACCCTTACTAGGAAATAGGCCCACACCACATCGGGCGGGCCATGGTTCTACCTCGAAAGGTTCTTTCATACCATTTTGGAAAGGTCCCAAGCCTTTCCCTTTATATCCCATTTTAAGCATTATAGGTTTAGCTTTAATATACTCATTAGTAAAATAACATCGAGCATATCCATCATGATGAGTTTTGATGTTCCTGGGTATTCTTCCCTAGTCATATCCCTTATAAATGAAGGCACAACTCCCGACTTGGTAAGTACTTCCCATAGGTTGTGGGAGGCCCAAAGTACGAGGAGATGGCGGCAAATTACTTAAGATAATGGAATTTTGCATAGAAGCATTTGTTTTTTTTGATATAAGAATTTTAGATAAATCAGGTAAGAGTTCATCAGAAAGAGCATAAGATGTAGAAGGATCATTCCCTATATCTTTAGATGTGGAAGGTATGATAGATGTAGATAATGTGGAGGTGTTAATAGATGGGTCTATAGGTTTTGAAATTATAGGGATGGAACATGAAGGATTGGTTGTGGATTGAAGATCTTTTTGAGGTTCTAGAGTGGTTTGTTTAGAAGATTGTTGATCTATATATGAGGGTGAAATTAATGGAGGAGAAATAGATGAAGTTATGGGTGTGTGTTTCATAGTTTTAGATGAAAAATAAGAATTAGGATGTGTGGATGACAGAGCAGGGCAAAATTGAACTCCAACAGGTTCTGCCAAAGCACACATATCAAAGGGTCTAGGATCACCATGGATAGTGACCAACTGATTTTTAAATTCAAATTTAACACATTGGTGTAAAGTTGATGGGACAACCCGCATTGCATTGATCCAAGGACGACCCAAGAGTATATTGTATGATGCGGGGCAATGTACAATAAACACGGTCGTATCTAAGGTTCTAGGACCAACTTGCAATGGGATGGTAATAACTCCACACGTTTCTTGTGTTTCGTCATTGAAAGCTTTTATGATCATGTCGGTTTTCTTCATTTCATCACTTCTAAACCCAAATCTTTGGTAGAAGTCAAAAGTGCAAATATTTAGAGATGAACCATTATCAATCAAGACCCTTTTGACTGCTACATCTCCTATTAGGGCAGTAATATATAAGGGGTTATCCTTATGTAAACTATGTTGTGGTATATCTTTATCTCGAAAGTCAATACAATCAACTTCTCTAGTGATGATAGTATTGGCCATGGCTTCAAGTTGAATGTTTTGTGGTACCATCATTTGGCTTAATGTAAGCATTAATTCATCTCTATGTGTAGGAGAAGATCTTAATAAATCCAAAAGGGAAATTCTGGCTGTAGTATTGGATAATTGCTCATTAATATTGTAAGGGGGTTTAGGTTGAACATTAGGAGCATGATTCCCTTTATTGGGATTTTTCAAAACAAATGGAGTTGATCCATCGTTCTGATTTGGTTCTTGTTGAGAATTTTGAGCTTGTTGTCTGGTAACGGCTCCGATGGTACCTACAATGTTATATTGAGGATGCTGAATAGGTCTTGGTCTAGCATTTATAGCTTGTTCATTAGAAAGGAACTGATTAGAAGAGGGTCGAGTAGTAACTCTTCTAGGAAATGGTTCTTCTGGAACCATAGCATCTGTGATAGGTTGAATAGGATCTGATTCATTTTCAGAACTATTCGATTGGTTTGAGGTGATGTCTATTTCACTTTCAGTATCTGATTCTACATCACTGAGATCCGGTGTTTGAATATTATGTAGGGGCCTGGTCGTGACCATGGATAAAGTTGTGTCAAATTTTTGTAAATCATGATTAGGTAAATGTCCGCTAATAGTTCCTACATATCGGGTAGGAGGAGGGACATTATGATGCTCAATTTGATTGGCCACCTCTTTACCATGTCTTGGTAAAGGATGTTGAAATATGTCTAATGATTGATTAGCATTTTGATTTTGATTTTGGGGAATGTTCTTTTGAGCATTATTAGGAGCATTTTGTTTAGGTTGGAAGGCTTGCACCTCCATCTCATTATTATCAATCAGATCTTGTATTTTATGTTTTAACCTTTTACAAGAGTTGGTAGAGTGTCCAGGTCCTCTATGGAAATCACAGTGTAAATCTGCTCTGTATCCGGGTATGGTTGGATCAGGTTCCCGGATAGTTGGTAATTGAATCAAACCTCTTTCGAGTAATTGGGGTAGAATAGTTGATAATGGTTGATTCAATCTAGTAAACTCTCGAGGAGGTTTATCAGGAGGTTTCAATATAAATTTTTTTGTTGTCTTCGTTGTATTGATATTAGCAACATTTTTGTCGTCAGTGACTCCGTCACCCACAACTTGTTTGTTTTTATATTGATTTTTGGATGTTTTCTCATCATCTTTCTTCCTAAGTTGGCCTCTCCTAATGAGGGCATCTTCTACTCTTCGAGCTAAGTCTATAGCCTGATCGAAGGTAGTTAAGGTAGCGATTGATAACTCATAAGATATTTGTTCTTGCAAATTATTAATAAAAATGTCCAACATTTCCCTATAAGGTAGCACAAAGTGCAGTTTTCCTGTCAACTGCCTCCATCTAGCTAAGAAATCAGCAAAACATTCATCTTTGTCTTGTTTTAAGTTGTACAAATCTTTAATGGTTACATGCCTCTCGATATAGGCACTAAATTGATGCACAAAAGATTCAGCGGTCTCTTCAAAATTTCTCAAAGAATGAGTGGGCAATTGATAGTACCACTCTAATGCCATTCCTCCTAAACTTTTTGAGAACATTTTTAGTAATAACAAGTCATCATGTGATATATCATGACATGCTATCCTAAACATGCGAAGATGCTCTATGGGATCTTCAGTTCCTTTATATATAGGCAGGACGGGCATGGGAAAATGTTTAGGGTATGGTTGTGCTACAACCATAGGATCTAGAGGTTGACTACACATCTCTCGATAATTGTACGAGGGACGGTAGGGATCTATCTCGGTCCATGCGGGAAGCTAAGCTGTTTCACCATGGCTTCCAGATTACTGGTTTGCCCACCATATTGGTTCGGTAGGGCATTAATATGAGATTGGTGAGCATATGATGGAGGGACATGCATATTAGATGCTATATTGCTATTGTGTAAATTGTTGGTAGGAAGGGTGTTATGAAGAAGTTTTGAAGTTGTATTATGTTGTATCCCAGATTGTTGGAAATTGGTGTTTGGCTTCATTTTAGGTTTTTGTCGATTTGAAGCATATTGATCAATAGTTTGGCGAAATAAAGTAGTGAATGAAGGTCTCTTTTGTGTGGGCATGATTTTAGGCTCAATAACAGGTTCCTTAGGAGGTTGGGTAACCTGTTGTTTTTGCATATTCTGAATTATAGCGGCCATATCCATATTGGATGGTCCAGCTTTATCACTTTCTTGATCAATGAAAGACAAGGGATTAGTGTGTATGTCAAACATATGTTCCATGGCTGCTTGAGTGTCACTAATTTGTCCCCTATCAATACGAACTGCCATATTAAGAGCACCAATATTATTATTGAAGAATTTCTAGAAATGATCTAAGTTATCAAAAGCAATAGTTCCATCTGGAGCCATTCTAGGGGATGAGGATCCTTCCTCTCTAACATTTTCTTGTTGTTCATTTTCTTCAACCAGGTCATCTTCTAGTTGTTCTAGAGTTTCTTCTTCTGGAATTGAATCCTCAGGAAGGGTATTTAATTTTTTATTTTTCTTGCCTAACCAATCTTCTTCTTCTTCTTCTTCAGTTTGTTTACCATTCCTAAGTTTAGTCATTGTGCTTAAACTTAGATTTCAGCAAATATATATATATATATATATATATATATATATATATATATATATATATGCAACAAGCTTAAGAGGTATATATTTTAATTATATACCTACTATAATATTTAAAATAAAATGTTTTGGTTTTTGTTATGTTTTTTAGTTTTTCTTGTTTTTTTTTTATAACAATATTATAAAGATAACAAACAACACACAAAACGCAAGAAATAATAATAATGAAAGCAATGATCTAGTTTTCTATAAACAATTTATAAATATCATTAATGGGCTCAAGTTCTTCAGAAGTCATGAAATGTTCTTCTTCAAATTGAAAATTTTCTTTCAAGAATTTGACAAAAAGTGCTATAGTGATATTATCTATTTCAGACTCTGGTTGATAGAAGTAAATCTCGTGGCAATACTCTCGATATAACACAGCTCTAGGAACTCTATTCCATATTTTCCTAATCATAAGATCAGTTTCTTGGACTTCTATATGAACTAGAAATTGGCGTACCATAGCTGCGTTCTCGAGGTATTCCTCGAAGGTGAACAATTCTGAAGACACAAGAGCTCTCCTATAAGCTAACCACCTATGGCAAGCTCTCTGAAGTTCATGATAAAAAATGAGTTGATGAGGATCCAGGATTCTATCTAGGACAAGCCTCTTGATTTGTTTAAGTTCTGTTGACCTAGATGAAATGATACCTAGTCTTCTATCAAGTTCGTCCCACAAAAGTTGGTTTCTATCTGTTTCAGGCACACTAAGCACATAATTGATTTCTATGGCTGCTAATTGGTTTTCAACATTTATAGTAACTGCTAGTCTTTTCTTAGGAGCTACCATCTAAACATGATATGCAACTTAGTAGTTTTCTAATGATTTTAAATGCATCTATTTTTTTGTTTTTGTTTTTGTTTTCAAAAGGTTTTAGTTTCACGTCGGGTTCACCAAAATGTATCGTTCCAAATTTTTCGCACCCTTACCTTCAGGCTATAGGATCCGTGCCCGGAAGGGGGATGTGAAAAGGATGGGACAATACCTCGGAATGAGAGGCCTTGCGAAGGTCCCGCCTCTCGGGGGAGGTGTATTATGGTGATTTTTCGATGGATGGTGGGGTTCACCAGGAAATTTTTAGTGGCAGTTTCCATGCCTAGGTTGGGAATGTGTTTTATGTGTTCAATTTTATCTTTAAACATTCAAATCCTAGGTTTGGCCAAATGAATCTAAGTTGTTCTATATGAAATGCAGATTTAAATGAATACAAAAAACAGAATTAATAGAAAACACAAGAGAATAAATTAAGTGAAGAAATCCATACCTGGTTTCGGATGTCTGATGGAGGTTCTGATTTTTGAAGCAGTCAAGATCGTCTAGAATTTGACAGGATCGTCTCCTATCTGACAGGATCGTCTGAGATCTGACGAATTCGTCAGAGACCTACAAACAGAGAAATAGATACAAAATACCAAAAATGCAACTATTTTGATAAAGGAAAATGATGTGAAATAATAATAAGGATGTTAATAAGATAATCCCGAATGGAAATGCAAGTAAATTACAACACTTTAATAGCTAATCATGATTTTATTATGCAATTAAACTACATGGGTGAACTCCAAGATGCAGGATAACAGGAAATAATAATAAAACTGACTAAATGCAGAATAAAATAGCAGCAAAGTATAGGAAAAGCGCAAACTCTGGGCACTGATTGCCCCCAATGCAGACTGTAGTCGAAATCATCTCGGATTGGTACGAAATCATCTCGAATTGGACAGGATCGTCTACGATGATCTGAGCTTGCTCCGGCTGAAGAATGACAAGGTTCCTGCAACAAAATTTGGAAAGCACAAATGCAGATGGTAATCCAGGGTATTCTAATGCGTGTAAAGGTCAAGTTACAGGAAAATTCAGCCAAGGGAATGTCAAGGGGGGTCCTAAGGTTTAAATAGGCTTAGGAGGGAAGTTGGGAGGTTGGAGATCATCCTAATTTGGAAGATCTCCAATGGGGGAGGTCTCTAACGACGCAGACACGCTTCTGCCCAACTTAGAGACGCCGTTGAAACAGAAGCTAATTATGAAAAATTAGTTTTGGGACAAGATCGTCTGGACGTCCTAGTCCAGACGAAATCGTCCGATCTGAGGCGATATCGTCTGATCGGCGACGATATCGTCCAACGGTCACAACAAATCCTAAAAATGGCACGGAAAATGAGGAAACGGGTAGTAGGCGATTTTGGAGCGATTTTGGGGTTGAATTTGAATTTGAATTATTACTAAGGTAATTTTAATTATTGCTAAGTTTTACTGCGCCAATTTTAGGGTGCTACATAAATAAAAATTATATGATGGGAACTTTATAGTGACAATGTGTTTAGAAATCATCATCTCATTTTTTAATCAATTTTTTTCATAACATGTGCTTATATAGTGACATTTTAAAATCAATTTAAGCTAGTTGTTTAGATAAGTTTTTATAGAGTAAGCAAGATTTTATTGAGTTTGATAATATCTTAGTAGTGTAAAGAAAATGAATGTTATTTTTTTTAGTGTTAGTTTTAAAACATTTTTTATAATTGTTTACATTTTATTTAATGATTAGTATAGAGTTAAGTTTTTTTGTCACAAGTTTTATGGACATAAATACGCATATATATTTTATTATGGTTTAAACCTAGGTTTGCTGAAAAAACCCAAAGTTGTAACCATTATATTGTTCTATAAAGACATAGAACCAAGTTTTTGAGTGGATCTAAATTTCATAATATAATATTACCAACAACATTATAAGAACATTGCATCATAATTATCTAGTTAAAAAGTAAGAGGACAAACTATAATAAGGCAATTAGGTAACCTTAACATAACTTATAACACAGGGTCATCATTTTGTAATGATTGTTTTTGCCTAAATAGGAATATAACACTACAAACTTCAAAAGAACCTTGCATTATAATTATCTACTTAGAAAGCAAGAGGACCAACTACTATAAGGCAGTTAGATGAGGTAGATAGCCTTAACATAAGTATAACAAAGGGTCATCATTTTGCAATGTTATTTTGGTCTAATCTACTATGTTTTAGTGGTTTAAAAACTTGTGTTTATGATACAATCATTAATAATAATAAATTAAATATGATTTCTACGTATATTCTAATAGTTATTTGTTGGTATATTTTGTATCTCGTTTAATCTTTGTTCAATCCATCTTTTCAAATATATATATATATATATATATATATATATATATATATATATATATATATATATATATATATATATATATATATATTTTGTTATATAGGAGAGTTGGTCACAACCACACTATTTTTGGTAACTGACAAGTACAAGGTTCAAACCATATGGACTACTTCCACCAAACCTATTCCACCTCGTTATTGTTGACCCGACTTGAAGGGGATCATGATCGCTCAGGATTCGTACCGTCATTGTCGGTCTGGCACACATTCAGAGGATTTAAAATTAGACTACTACCTTTACAAACAGGTTACCTTGAGGTTTGAACCTAGGTATCTTCTTGATAAATGTTTGACTAGATAAACACTTACCAATTCACCTAACCCTCAAAGATATAAATAAAATATAAGTTATGGCTTTATAGACATGATATATAAATAATATGAAATAATACATTTCTTAAGAAAAATCTATAATTTAAATTAATGAAATGTTTTATATATTTTTTTATTTTTTAAAATTTTATTACTATAAAGTAATAAAAATAAAGATATAACCCAAATTCAAATTATTATAAAATGTATACTAAATAAACTTATTTAAAAAATAAAAATTTATAATTTCATCGAATAACATAAATTCTATGGATTAAATTCTAGGGAATCTTTGCTTAAAAGTCAAAGGAAACTAACCCTATTAGAAAAAGAAGAAACACATCGCTCTCCGACTTTGTAGTTGTGATAAGCTAGAGAAATTCTATTGGAACCTTCGCTTAAAGGTCAAAGGAACCTACTCAACTATTTTTCTAAACCAACTATTAGCCTATATAAGTTTCAATGATATAAATCAAAAGGAAAGTCAAAGGAAACGAACCCTATTAGAAAAAGAAGAAACACATCGCTCTCCGACTTTGTAGTTGTGATAAGCTAGAGAAATTCTATTGGAACCTTCGCTTAAAGGTCAAAGGAACCTACTCAACTATTTTTCTAAACCAAATATTAGCCTATATAAGTTTCAATGATATAAATCAAAAGGTTTTGCTATACAAACAAAACGCTATGCCTTTTGACTTTGAAGATTTCAACGAGATAAAACAACTTTTGTCAACTCATCGCATGCCTATAGTAACATAAATAAATATTCGTCTTGTATAGTTAAGATTTTTGTGTTATTAGAAAATTTGGCACCATGGGACCCTGCCATTAAGAGAACGTTTCCAAGTTGATATTCTACTTTCCTTTAATTAAATATTATTAGAACTTTAAAATTTAAGGAAAATGTTAGTTTATTATAATTTAAGAGATTTAATAATTAAGTTTTTCGAATTTTGAGTAAAAGTTTAAGATTTGAATTTTAAAAAAAATTATATAATTTTTTTTTAAATTCAAATCTTAAACCATGGATAAATTATTAAAACTAATGATCAAGAGGAGTCTTTTTATGGATAACTTTCTCAAGCAATAAATAATCAATTCAACCTAGCACCATAAGATATATAGTAGGTAGTCGCACATGCAATCCACATTGTTTAAGACGACAAGACAAATTTAAGGTCTTTGTGACTTCTTGTACGATGTCATTCAACCATACAATAATATCCTCCTTAACATAAGGCCACATTTATTGTACGATCCTTTCATTGTATGGTCACAATCATTGTACAACATGGCACATTATACACTCGAATCAAAAGATGGTTTGTATAGCATCGTTCAATTGTATGATATTAATTCTTGAACAACTATCATAATTGCATAGTCTTTGCACTTTGTTAGTATGGCACTTAGTAATGGGTTGTACGATAACGTCATATCATTTATTTGAATGACATCCTATATGAACGATGGTTCAAAGGTTTCGGCACGACTGCCTCCTTACTCAAACGACTCTACCATGCATCAATTAAATGGCTTTGCATTAACCCTTCTATTGAACAATGTTTGTGTTCACCACAAGAAAGTGTCATGCTCATTTTCCATGCCTGAATGATAGACTAATTGGACAGTAAAGGTACTCCCTCTAGAATGGCACTCACACTTTTGCTTAAACCATCTTGTCTTTCTTTTGCTCATAGCAATTCTTCTTTAACAACTTTATCCTTTTGAGTAACAAACATTCACGTGATCAATAATATTCACATGCACGTCAAAGATTCATAGAAACAACGCATTCTCTCTAACATTACTGAAGAAAACAAGCTTATATTGAGAGAGGGGTGAACAGTATAAGACCACTTTTTACGTTTCTTTCTCAATCAATATTATGTAATGTATAGATAGCAATATCAATAGCAGTAATCAAAGCAATGCATAAATCACCATACATAATAGAGACACCACAATTTACGTGGTTCACCCAATGTGGGCTACTCCACGGAGAAAATATTTCACTAAAATTTTCTCAATCAATCTCTTAAGAATCCTTTCCCTATTATAATTTTTATGGACCTTTGTCCAAAGGAGACACCAATATCCTAAATCAAGTTCATGGATCTCTATCCATAGGAGACACCAATCTCCTAATCTTTGCTCTATTTGGTGATCCTCTAGAAGACCTCTACCTCCACTACCCTTAGCAAATGGAACTCTATCCACAGAAGACACCTGTCTTCCCTGCGATGGATAGAGAACTCTATCCTCAACTTTGTCACCTCTAAAGTTTTGTATGAAATCTATACCAAACACAGTCCGTTGGTCTAGCATAAATATTGATGCAGGAGCATCCGACGACAGCAAGGCGATCTTGCATCAACAAAATTTTATAAGTATTTTGTATTTTGTTTTATTTTGTTACCAAGGCAAAATTTTTGTCGTGGAATCGTGGCATCTAAAGGAAATCAAGGCAAGTCAAAAGTTTTGTCGCGATATCGCGACGTCGTGATATCGTGAAATCATTTGGAAACTAAGGCAAGGCGGCAGTTTTGTCGTGATATCGCGACGTCGCGATATTGCGACATCGTTTGGAGGCGAAGGCGAAGGCGAAGGTTTTGTCGCGATATCGTGACATCGTTTGGAGGCGAAGGTGACGACGAGGTTTTTGTTGGGATATTGCGACGTCGCGATCTCGCGACGTCGCGATATCGCGATAACCAAAAGGCGAATGCGAAGGCGAAGGTTTTTGTCACGATATCACGACAACCAAAAGGCGAAGGCGAAAGTTGTACCAAGGCGAAGGCAAGAGCTATCACGATATCGCGACGTCGTGATATCGCGACACAAAACAAACCAAAGGGCTCAAAGGCAGGTTGGTCGCGATATCACGACCTGTTGCGATATCGCGGCTAGAAGAAGACAAATGTGAAATAAACACGCGGACGGCCATGCGCACGAGAAAAGAGGCAACAGTCACAGGTGGATAGTCTGACAAAACAACGGTTGTAGGTCAAGGGCCTATTAAATGCGTGCTTTCATGGCGGATCAGGGAGTTGGCCAATTACGAAAGGAAAATTTAAGACTCGACGGGGGAAGCCAATTTTGCAGGTTTTTGTTTAATGTTTTCATGCAGGTGGGTCATTAATGGCCTAGAGGGTCGAGACCTCGATAAAAACTCGATGTTTGTAATAGATCCGGGTGGTGGATCGGAGATTGCACGCAGAGTGTGGAAGTGAGAAGACCAAGCCGAGCACTGGTCATTGTAAAGCCTACGGGCTGTTTGTATGTATTTTCCAGATTTAATAGAAGAAAATTTTGGGAATTGCGTGAGTGTGAGCATGTGATTTTCTCGTCCCCCATCAGTGGTATCAGAGCCGAAAGTTCCTATGGGTGTAACAGATCGCCGGACGTGAGGCAGTTACACCAGGATCTGTGGAAAGGCTCGTGAGAAAGTGAGTAGAATGCCTCCAAGAAGAAACCCCGTTGGCGGTAGAGGCACGACATCAGCAGAAGATGTTCGAGTTTTGCAGAGGCAAATACAAGCCCTGCAAGAAGAGATGCATAGAAGATCGGAGCCAAGAAGAGATGATGGCAGTGAAGACGAAGTGGATGAAGAAGAAAACCAGTTTGAAGAAGAAGAGGTTGTAGATCCGGCACAAGCCAGACTGTACAAAGCCATATACCAGATTGGGAAGAGGCCGAAGATGGAGGTTTCCACGTATTTCAGGAACCTGGATCCGAAAGAATTGATCGACTGGATCAATGATCTGGAAGAATACTTTGAGTATGAAGAAGTTGAAGATCCCGAGAGGGTCATATTTGCCAAGACCAAGTTGAAGGGTCATGCCAACATATGGTGGAAGGGGGTACAGCTGGAGCGGAACAGAAGAGGAAAAGATAGAATAACAAAATGGGAATGGATGGTAGAAAAATTAAAAAGACAGTTTATTTCGACAGATTACGAGTTGGATCTGCTAAGGAAAATGCAGAGTTTGAGACAGATGAACAAAACTGTCCAAGAATACACGGAGGAGTTTTATAAGATCTCCATCAGAACTGGCCATTTAGAAGCAAGCAAGGAGAAGGTGGCCCGTTATATCAATGGGTTGAGACCTAGTATCCAGGAAGAGTTGAGCTTAGTTTGGGTGAGCACCATTGAAGATGCTTACCAGTTTGCTCTGAAGGTTGAAGAAAAACTAAACAAAAGGTTTGAGAGCAAGCAAAGAGGAAAAGGGCATGGAGGAAAGACTGGTGGAAGAAAAGAGGAAGGAAAAGAGGAGAAGAAAGAAGAGGTTAGTAGCAATCGGGATCAGAAGGAAGATGAGGAACCCAGACCCCAAGTTCAGAACAATGGCTACCCAAGAGGAAGAGGTGGATCTGGACGAGGAAACAGAGGAGTGTTTCGTGGAACCTGTTTCCACTGTGGAGAAGAGGGACATCGGGCATATGAGTGTCCCCAGCACCCCGAGAGGGTGAACAAGAGACATGTGGGTCCTGCCAGAGCTACTGTGGCAGAGGAAGATGCTAAATCAGAACATTCTGAGGAGGCTGAGAGAGGAGAAGTCATGGTCACAAGGAGAGCCATGCTGATTGAGGAAGACAAACCAGAGCAGAGGAGAAACCTGTTTTGCACGAGGTGCAAAAGTTCAGGTAAAGTCTGTAATGTTATTATAAACAATGGGAGTACTGATAACTTAGTCTCCAAAGAGATGGTTGCTAAGTTACAGCTGGAAAGGAGGAGACACCCGCATCCATACCGGATTACGTGGTTGCGGAAGGACCACAGAGCATGGGTCCGTGAACAGTGCTTAGTCACGTTCAATATTGGGAACTACCAGGACGAGGTCCTATGTGATGTTTTCCCCATGGATGCTTGCCATTTGCTGTTAGGGAGGCCATGGCAGTTTGATCGGAGTGCAGTGCATGATGGTCGTGCAAATACGTACTCCTTGACAAAATATGGAGTGCACCACAAGTTAAAGCCATTACAGGCAGTGGACGAGAAGGTGTGCAGCAGTGCCAGAATTTGTCTGGTAGAAGGCAAAAAAAAATTTTTCCAGGAGATGGGGTTTAAGCGGGCTACAGGGGCAGGTGCCCGTTTGGAGATGTTACAAAAACACGGACCGAACAACACAGAAGTGAAGGTCACTTCTCCATTTTACCCCGGGTGTCTGATGCAGGAGCATCCGACGACAACAAGGCAATCTTGCATCAACAAAATTTTCTAAGTATTTTGTATTTTGTTTTATTTTGTTACCAAGGCAAAAGTTTTGTCGTAGAATCGCGACATCTAAAGGAAATCAAGGCAAGTCAGAAGTTTTGTCGCGATATAGCGACGTCGCGATATCGCGACATCCTTTGGAAACTAAGGCAAGGCGACAGTTTTTTCATGATATCGCGACATCGTTTGGAGGCAAAGGTGAAGGTGAAGGTTTTGTCGTGATATCGTGACGTCACGATATCGCGACGTCATGATATCGCGACATCACGATATCGCGACATCGTTTGGAGGTGAAGGCGACGACGAGGTTTTTGTCATGATATCGTGACGTCGCGATCTCGTGACGTCGTGATCTCGTGACGTCGCGATATCGTGACAACCAAAAGGCGAAGGCGAAGGCGAAGGTTTTTGTCGTGATATTGCGACATCGCGATATAATGACAACCAAAAGGCAAAGGCAAAGTCGAAGGCGAAAGTTGTACCAAGGCGAAGGCAAGAGCTGTCGTGATATCGCGACGTCGTGATATCACGACACAAACCAAACCAAAGGGCTCGAAGGCGGGTTGCTCGCGATATCGCGACATGTTGCGATATCGTGACCTGTTGCGATATTGCGGCCAGAAGAAGACAAATGTGAAATAAACACGCGGATGGCCATGCACACAGGAAAAGAGGCAACAGTCATAGGTGGACAGTCTGACAAAACAACGGTTGTAGGTCAAGGGCCTATTAAATGCATGCTTTCATGGCGGATCAAGGAGTTGGCCAATTACGAAAGGAAAATTTAAGACTCGACGGGGGAAGCTTATTTTGTAGGTTTTTGTTTAATGTTTTTGTGCAGGTGGGTCATTAATGGCCTAGAGGGTCGAGACCTCAATAAAAACTCGGTGTTTGTAATAGATTCGGGTGGTGGATCGGAGATTGCACGCAGAGTGTGGAAGTGAGAAGACCAAGCCGAGCGCTGGTCATTGTAAAGCCTGCGGGCTGTTTGTATGTATTTTCTAGATTTAATAGAAGAAAAATTTGGGAATTGCGTGAGTGTGAGCGTGTGATTTTCCCGTCCCCCATCAAATATATCCTCAATATTTGTATCTGGTCTGGCATAAACCTGTCCTCAAATTTGTACCAAAAATCGTCCTCAAATTTGTACTAAACACAGTCCTTCAGTCTAGCATAAATTTGTCCTCAATATCTATCCTCAAGCCTTAACTCAATGATTGACTCAACTCTGTTGGATTTGCTCCAAACATTAACTCAAGGTTTGAACAATTCAATCAATTAATTCTGCTCTCAACCCTTCTCAAAGACTTGTCTCAAATCTGCCTTGTAAGCTTCCATAAAAGCTCACACCAATTTATCCACAAGTCCTCTCTAGAACTTTATCCAATCTGCTCAATAAGTCCTCTCAAGAACTTTGTCCAATCTGCTCAATAAGTCCTCTCAAGAACTTTGTCCAATCTTCTCAATAAGTCCTCTCAAGAACTTATCCAAATCTGCTCAATAAGTCCTCACAAGAACTTATCCAAATCTGCTCTCAATCTGTATTGTAAGCTTCCACAAAAGCTTACTCAAATTTGTCCACAAGTCTTCTCAAAGACTTACCTCAAATATTCCTAACAAGTCCACACTAGAACTTGTCTAATCTCATAGAAACATAAAGAGAATTGTTAGAGACTCAATATACCCTATACTCATCACAATGCTCAATCACTTTAGAAACATATAGATAATTGTTAGAGACTCAATATGCTTCACATTAATCTCAATTACTTTCTCAAATTAATTCATAATATAGAATATTTTGGAACTTGAACAATCACTTCACACACAACCACTTGACTAGGCTCATCCAAATCTACTCAATTAATTACTCAATGAAACAATCCTTGCTTGCAATCCCTAGTCCAAGTATATGATCACTCACTCAAAAAATTTCCAACAATGCTCAACAACAAATCTCACATAAAAATGATACTCATATTCTTTTCAACCCTAGTTCAATTTCTTCACTCAACAACTCACTTCAACAACAATGCTTATAAGATAATCTTCACATAACAATGATACTCATGTTCTTTACAAATCCTAGTTCAAATTCTTCACACAATCAATGGCTTCAACAACAATGCTTATAAAACAAGGTTTTAACAACAACTCTTTATTCCACAAAACCTTGAAGCATTAACTCAACACACTCAATAAGGAAGACCTAATCAAGTCCTTTTCACTCCAAACTTATTTTCCAGAAAACCAACCAATCAACTCAATTATGGAAGAATGTGCTCATACCTTTTTCTTGATGATGAAGGAACCTCAAATATCTATCACAACCATAAACATATTTTTGCCAATCTCAAGGAAGTTAGACAAACAATACAAATCATATAATCACTCACAAATACACCTTATTACTCCTTTCTTAAAATAATATCCAACACCACAATAGTTTGAATATTCACTTCTCAAAAACTCTAACTCATCACAAATTTATCTCAATCAGTCATATTTGAAATAAGCCACTTCATAATTGTATTCTTCAAAAATAAATCTAATTTCTACTTATGACTCCCTACTTTAACATTGAATTTTTAAAGATAATTCTTTTGAAAAATAATGCAACAACCAATCTTTCCTTTTCTAAGGTAAAAGAATTTTTACCCACAACTTAAATTTTCAGCAAACACTTTATAAAACCCACAAAACTTCCTTTTTAACTTAGGCAAAAATCTAAAATCATTTACCTCCTTATTTCTCCTAAGACTAACCTTAGCCTAAGTCAAAAATCAAAATATTTTAATTTAAAAGAGTGTTACCACTTTGCATTGCACGAATATTTTAACTGAGCGCTTCTCTCCACAAGCACTTTCACCATGACTCCCAATGTCGTGGAGCCATGTGCTCCATTTGGAACCTCCACTACCTTACGCCCTTTGACTTCCACTATTCGCATGAGCCATGAATTGGCTCCTTCACTCACACTGTCCAAAAACTTTGCATGAACTGTTGTCACAAGGGAATTACGTATAAAAATTGGCATTAATTATTTTCTATGGATGTGAGTGGATGTCTTACCTTTGATAAGGCTATGGTATTTATATATCATACGCCTTCATTGCTCCACGTCAACGGTAAGGACATCGTCTAGCAAGTAGTGACGTCGGCGAAAGGGGGGCAACTTTGCACGCGAACAAACCGATGCCCAAAATTTATCTTTGGCAATTTATTAAATATAATAAATTAAATTCTTTAAGAATTTAATTATTATAATTTAATAATTAACATGGTCTTTTGGCCTTAAACCAAACTTAAGGGCCTCTTTAGGTTTTTAGAAAAACCTTACAACTTGCTCACATGGTTTTAACAGAAAAACCTTTTATTTTCTGCCACCATCAGTTTTAATAAAAACCTTTTACTTGTGCCACCATTGGTTTTAAGGAAAAACATTTTATCTTTGCTTACACATGGTTTTAATAAAAAAAACCCTTCTAGATTATGCTTCCACATAATATTAAAAAATATTATGAAGCTCTTTGCCTTTAACTTGTGCATTGTTTCTCTTGACCTTTTGACATCAATGGAGCTTATTTCTCAATATCAATGACAACTTCATTTTTTGACATCAATGACAACTTTGACTCAAAATATCCAACAATGTCCCCCTTTGTCATTGATGGCAACCCAACTTCTTTTTGCCAGAAACTTAACATTTTCTTTGTTCTGCTCCCCCTGGGAGATTGCTCCCCCTGGCTCAATGCTCTTCTCAAATATCTCCTCTTTACTAAAATATCAAATCTCTCCCCCTTTGACATCAATGGGAAAGGGTCACCTTTGGGGCTCGGGGCTAATAATGAGCCTCTTAGCTTAGCACCTCCCCCACCTCCTCTTGAGGTGGTTAATTCTGGGGTGAGAGTATTTCTACTCCCATCAAGCATTGTTCTTTACCTTTATCCACTTTTCTTCTTATTTGATCCTTCTGATTTCTCTTACTATTCCTTTCCATATCCATTTTCCAGTCCATGTCCATATTTTTGTTCCTGTTTCTATTCTTGTTCTTGTTCATATCCATAGTTCTATTCCTGTTCATGTTCATGTTCTTGTTCCTGTTCCTATTCATGTCCATATCCCTTTTCTTGTTCCTGTTCATGCTTGATTTTGGAATATCCGCTCTACACCATTTTGTTGTCTATCCATCATTATTGTACTTATAACACTTAATGTTATTATTCCTTAGAGGTGCAAGTATCTTAGGACTTCTCCTAGTGAAGCCATATCCTTTTCTATCATGAACCCTGCAATTCATTGCCTTGTGACCAAACTGATTACATGAGTAGCAATACCCATGGAAAAGTTATATGTTCCCATATTCCTATATTTCATGTGTCCTGCATTGTGAAGCCATGTGCCCAAACCTATGACATGAAAAACATATTCCATTGAAGTTTCCTTGTCTTGATCTCATTGGTCTCTTAGTCTCTCTTGACCTATTCTAATTATTGTTCCATTTGTATCTTCTTTGTACATTGTTCCTATTATTGTTGAACTTTCTATTGTCCAAATCATCCTAAAATGTCTCACTTTCTCTTACACTATCTTCTTTTGAAGTTCCTTCAGAACTTGAGGTTGACCTCTCTTCTTATTTATTTTGAGTCTGCTCAAAACCAAGACCTGTTTTGCTTGTTGACCTTCTTTGTACCTTGATCATCTTATCCACAATATTTGAACTTTTTCCAAACTTTTGTCGCTTACTCTTCAAGTTTTATAAATATTCCTTTAGTAGAACAACTTCTTGTGCTAAATTTTCACATTCTAAGATCTTTGCTTCTAGCTTATCCTTGAACTTCTTTGTCGTAGCCTTTAGTTTGTCGAGATCCTCTATAAACATTATTCTCTCTTCATCACATTCTTGAAACTGAGATTCTAACTTAGAGTTTTGCTTTCTTACATTCTTTACTATTTCAAGAGCATAAATAAGTTCTCCCTTGAGATCATAACCTTCCTTATTTGATTCTTCCTCTATTTTTTTGCCTTTGTCCACATCTTCATTTTATTTTGCCTTGTCTTCTATAAAATCATCTTCTCCTTCTTCTAATGCCATTAGAAGATTTTCATCTGGTGCTTCAAGTGCATCCTCATATTCATCCTCAATAAGTCCTCACAAGAACTTATCCAAATCTGCTCTCAATCTATATTGTAAGATTCCATAAAATCTTACTCAAATCTATCCAAAAGTCTTCTCATAGACTTACCTCAAACATGCTCAAAAAGTCCACACTAGAACTTTTCCAATCTCATAGAAACATAAAGAGAATTTTTAGAGACTCAATATTTCCTATACTCATCACAATGCTCAATCACTTTCAATCACTCTTTAAGAAACATACATAGAATTGTTAGAGACTCAATATGCTTCACATTCATCTCAATTACTTTCTCAAATCAATTTAGAATATAGAATAGTTTGGAACTTGAACAATCACTTCACACACAACCACTTGACTAGGCTCAACCAACTCTACTCAACCAATTACTCAATGAAACAATCCTTGCTTGCAATCCCTAGTCCAAGTATATGATCACTCACTCAAAATGTTTCCAACAATGCTCAACAACAAATCTCACATAACAATGATACTCATGTTCTTTTCAACCCTAGTTCAAGTTCTTCACTCAAAAACTCACTTCAACAACAATGCTTATAAGACAATCTTCACATAACAATGATACTCATATTCTTTGGAAATCCTATTTCAAATTCTTCACACAATCAATGGCTTCAACAACAATGCTTATAAAACAAGGTTTTAACAACAACTCTTTCTTCTAGAAAACCTTGAAGCATTAACTCAACACACTCAATAAGGAAGACTTAATCAAGTCCTTTTCACTCCAAACTTATTTTCCAGAAAACCAACCAATCAACTCAATTATGGAAGAATGTGCTCATACCTTTTTCTTGATGATGAAGGAACCTCAAATATCTGTCACAACCATAAACATATTTTTTCCAATCTCAAGGAAGTTAGACAAACAATACAAATCATATAATCACTCACAAATATACCTGTAGACACCAAAATAGCACCAATCCGATTATGTGACAACAAGCATCAATCACATTGACACACACAGCCCCTAGGGTAGCCCCCAGAGGTTAAACAGTGGTCCTAACCACTCCCAAAAGTAGTTTGGAAGGTCAGAGGTCAATTTGGCACCTTTTGGCACTTTTCTCCCTACTCGTCCCACCCTGGGATGATTACAAACTACTATTCATCCCACCCAGGGACGATTAGCAACATTCGCCCTAGGGTGAAGCGAATAGAAGGTTTGACTGGAAAAAAGTCAAACCTTGACAGGTCCACCAGTTAACTGCAACTTCAGGACATGTAATTGTGAGGAACGACTTCAAATCAAGAAGAGAAACTTCAGTCATGCATATCTTTATTTTAGAGACCTCATGCAAGGAGACTCTAAATAGGACAATGAACTCAAGTGGCGCCCTCGCATGCGCATTCAAACAAAGAGACCCTAGGTCTATAAATTGGTGAGTCTTATCACCCTAAAAAATATATAAAGGAGGAGATTTTGGAGCAATGAAGTGCTGCTAAAATATATCCTCACCCATTATTTGTGCTTTCACATCCTTGATCTCTCTTTTGGAGGGAGGTTATTTGGTGATTATTGGAGGCGCATTCTAGACCCAAACCCAAACATTTGACCACAAAATTCCACCAAATTTGTTGAAAACAACCCATAATATGTTTTGGACCCATCCCAAGTGGATTGGTGCTAAAACAAAGTCCCAAACGGTGGGCGTCCTACCCCCGAGTGCCCCCCAAGCTGTCATAGTTCTAAACGCCCCACCCTGGAGCGATTAGAAATATGTGGTAGATTTCCTTTCTTTTATTTTTGCATCTTATTCTAGGTTATTTAAATAGGTTGTAGTTTAAATTTCACTTCATTTTGAGTATTTTTGACCATGTTTTTATCATTTCCCGCCTTTACTAACCTACATATGGCACCATCAAAATATGGATGATAGAGGTCAAATTGGAGAAATCTGACCTTCTGGGTCTTCCCAAAATACCCCCTTTTACCTAATACCAACTTTGCAGGTCATTTGGAGATTCTTGGATAGGACATTGAAGAGGGTGCTTTCTAACAATTTATTGTAGGTTTATTCGTCCCACCCCGGAGCAAATACAAATTTGTGAGGAATTTCCTGACTGTTACACTTGCAATGCCTTCCTAGTAACATATTCATGCTTATGTTAATTTTTCAAGTCGTTCTGATGTTATTTGGTTATCATTTTAATATTTTCATGCATACACTAACAGTAGGCCTTGGGAAACACATGTTCTATTCTATCTGCAGGTGCTACTGATCTTTTATATTTCCTTGAATGCAGGTCTTCGACATCAGAGGAGCAGTAAGGAGTCAACACTCATATACATAAGCAACGGCGATTTTTTGGTCCGCCCATCTTACATGTGGGCACTCGGAAGAAGGATTGCTATCCATGGATGTGACAAGAAACATATTTAACGCTCCCATCCCCTAAATGGGAAGGAGACGTATTGTAACATGACTTAAAAAGCATATCAATAAAGAGGGATGTATTCCATATTGATTTTATCTTGTGTCGATTCATTTATGTTCTTTCCTTTCATGCATTTTTTAATATATAGGCTTTAAGCGTTATCTTGTGTTTCGTTCGCATCGCATCTTGGCTTCTCTTTTTCGTTTTCGTATCCTTGTGCTTCAAGATATAGGCTTTAAGCGGTGGCGAAATTTTTCTTGATGATGAAGGAATCTCAAATATCTATCACAACCATAAACATATTTTTTCCAATCTCAAGGAATTTAGACAAACAATACAAATCATATAATCACTCACAAATATACCTTATTACTCCTTCCTTAAAATAATATCCAACACCACAATAGTTTGAATATTCACTTCTCAAAAACCCTAACTCATCACAAATTTATCTCAATTAATCATATTTGACATAAGCCACTTTAGAATTTTATTATTCAAAAATCAATCCAATTTCTACTTATGACTCCCTACTTTAACATTGTATTTTTAAAGATAATTATTTTGAAAAATAATGCAACAACTAATCTTTTCTTTTCTAAGGTAAAATAATATTTACCCACAACTTCAATTTTCAGCAAACACTTTATGAAACCCACAAAGCTTCCTTTTTAACTTAGGAAAAAATCCAAAATTATTTACCTCCTTATTTATCCTAAGACTAACCTTAGCCTAAGTCAAAAATCAAAATATTTTAGTTTAAAAGAGTGTTACCACTTTGCATTGCACAAATATTCGAACTGAGCGCTTCTCTCCACAAGCGCTTTCATCGTGGCTCTTAAATTTGTGGAGCCACATGCTCCCTTTGGAACCTCCACTACCTTACGCCCTTTTACTTCCACTATTCGCATGAGCCACGAATTGGCTCCTTCACTCACATTGTCCAAAAACTTCGCACGAACTGTTGTCATGAGGGAATCGCGCACAAAAACTAGCGTTAGTTATTTTCAACGGATGTGAGTGGATGCCTTACCTTTGAGAAGGCTATGGTATTTATATACCATACGCCTTCATTGCTCCACATCATCGGTGAGGATGTCATCTAGCAAGCGATGACGTCGGTGGAAGGGGATAACTTTGCACGCGAACAAACCGATGCCCAAAATTTATGAAATGTGCCCAAACTTTAGCTTTGGCAATTTATTAAATATAATAAATTAAATTCTTTAAGAACTTAATTATTATAATTTAATATTTAACATGGTCTTTTGGCCTTAAACCAAACTTAAGGGGCTATTTAGATTTTTAAAAAAGCCTTACAACTTGCTTACATTATTTTAATGGAAAAACCTTTTATTTTCTTCCACCATCGATTTTAAGAAAAACCTTTTACTTGTGCCACCATTGGTTTTAAGGAAAAACATTTTATTTTTGCTCACCCATGGTTTTAATAAAAAATCCTTCTAGCTTATGCTTCCACATAATATTAAAAAATATTATGAAGCTCTTTGCCTTTAACCTGTGCATTGTTCCTCTTGACCTTTTGACATCAACGAAGCTTATTCCTTGATATCAATGACAACTTCATTCCTTGACATCAATGACAAATTTGACTCAAAATATCCAACAATATCCCCCTTTGTCATTGATGGTAACCCAAAATATTTTTACCAGAAACTTAAACTTTTTTTTGTTCTGCTCCCCCTGGCTCAATGCTCTTTTTAAATCTCTCCTCTTTACTCAAATACCAAATCTCTTCCCCTTACTCAAATATCTCCCCCTTTGACATCAATGGCAAAGGGTCACCTTTGGGGCTCGGGGCTAAGAATGAGCCTCTTAGCTTAGCCCCTCCTCCACATCCTCTTGAGGTGGTTAATTCTGGTGTGGGAGTATTTCTACTCCCATCAAGCACTGATCTTTACCTTTATCCTCTTTTCTTCTTATCTGATCCTTCTGATTCCTTTGACTGTTCCTTTCCATGTCCATAACCATATTTTTGTTCATTTTCCTATTCTTGTTCTTGTTCATATCCATGTTCCTATTCCTGTTCATGTTCATGTTCCTATTCCTATTCTTATTTATGTCCATATCCCTTTTCCTGTTCCTATTCATGCTTGATTATGGAATGTCTACTCTACACCATTTTGTTGTATGTCCATCATTATTGCATTTATAACACTTAATTTTATTATTACTTGGAGGTGCAAATTTCTTAGGACTTCTCCTAGTGAAGCCATATCATTTTCTGTCATGAACCCTGCAATTCATTGCCTTGTGATCAAATTGATTACATGAGTAGCAATATCCATGGAAAAGTTGTATGTTCTCATATTCCTATCTTTCATGTGTCCTACACTATGAATCCATGTACCCAAACCTGTGACATGAAAAACATCTTCCATTGAAGTTTTCTTGTCTTGACCTCATTGGTCTCTTAGTCTCTCTTGACCTATTCTGATTGTTGTTCCATCTATATCTTCTTTGTGCATTATTCTTGTTCTTGTTGAAATTTTTGTTATCCAACTCATACTTAGATGTCTCACTTTATCTTACACTGTCTTCTTCTGAAGTTTCTTCTTCTAAAGTTCCTTCAAAACTTGAGATTGACCTCTCTTCTTGTTTCTTTTGAGCCTATTCAAAACCAAGACCAATTTTATTTGTTGACCTTCTTTGTACCTTGATCATCTTATCCACAATATTTTAACTCTTTCCAAACTTTTGTAGCTTACTCTTGGAGTTTTCTAAATCTTCCTTTAGTAGAACCACTTCTTGTGCTAACTTTTCACATTCTAAGACCTTTACTTCTAGCTTATCCTTGAACTTATTTGTCTTAGCCTTTGATTTGTCTAGATCCTCTATAAGCATTCTTCTCTCTTCATCACATTCTTGAAACTGATATTCTAACTTAGAGTTTTGCTTTCTTACCTTCTTTACTATTTCAAGAGCATAAATAAGTTCTCCCTTGAGATAATAACCTTCCTTATTTGATTCTTCCTCTATTTGTTTACCTTTTTCCACATCTTCATTTTCTTTTGACTTTTCTTCTATAAAATCATCTTCTCCTTCTTCTAATGCCATTATAATATTTTCATCTGGTCCTTCAAGTGCATCCTCATATTCATCATCACTGAAAATATAACCATTCCTTGTACAACTATCTTCAAGATATCCAAATTTACCACATCTAAAACACTTGAGAATCATTGGTGCCCTTTTTTAGACTTCTTTTTTTTCAATCATAAATAGGACTTCATCTCTATTATTATCTGAAAAACTAGCATCACTATCACTTGAGTACTTACTTTCCTTATTTGCATAGTAGCTCCTCTTTTGCCTTTGAAAGAACTTCTTTCCTTGTCTGCTTTTTCCATCCTTGCTTTTCTTTTGGTACCTGTATCTTTCTGATTCCCTATTTTTGTGATCCTATTTTTCTTCATCATTGTTATTCTTTGCTTCTTGACAATTAGTTGCATAATGACCATACTTTCCACAATTGAAATATCTAATAGATTTTGTATCTCTAGATCTTCTTGAATCCTTATTCCTTCTGCCATAATTAGCTTCTTCATCACTGGATGACTCATTGTTTGATTTTGACTTCTTACCCTTTGTCTTCTTGATTGCTTTAAAGGTTGCTTCCTTCTGGGGAATAGGATCTTTTGTTCTTAACTCAAAAGCTATAAGAATACCAAGCAACATATCTCTTGTCAAATAATCACCATCCTTTGACTCTTCTATAGCAAAAATATTTTCACTGAATATTTTTGGAAGAGATATTAAGACCTTATCACAAACATATGATTAATCAACCTTCATCCCAAGTCCTTGCATAGCATTAACAACCTTATCAATTCGAAGTAGATAAGTACTAATTTTTCCTCATCCTTCATTCTTAACTCTTCAAATTGTCCTTTGAGATTTTGTATATTTGCTTTCTTGACACCTTTATTTTTGTCATATATATTTTGCAATTTATCCCACATTCCTTTTGCATATTGATAGTGCATAAATTTTATGGACTATGTTCTATGCAAACCTCTCAAAATTGCATTCATTGCTTTTGAATTGTAATGTTGTAGAAGCTTACCATCCTTATCTGTAGGTGGATCAACTGGTGATATGTATATATTTTCAACTGCTTCCCAAATCTTATTTCCAAGTGCCTCAAAATCCAATATACATAGTCACTCCTATCAAATATTGGTGTTGTATTATCTGATGATCCATTCTTAGAATCCATCGTGTTCTTGTAAGCTTTTCCTTCAAGCTGTTAAACTCTTTTGAAGGAACCCACTCTAATACCAATTGAAGAACACAAGCTTATACTGAGAGGGGGTGAACAGTATAAGACCACTTTTTACTTTTATTTCCCAATCAATATTATGCAATGTATAGATAGAAATATCAATAGCAGTAATCAAAGCAATACACAAATCACCACAAACAATAGAGACACCATAATTTACATGGTTCACCCAATGTGAACTACTCCACAGAGAAAATATTTCACTAAAATTTTCTCAATCAATATCTTGGGAATCCTTTCCCTATTACAATATTTATGGACCTTTGTCCAAATGAGACACCAATCCCCTAAATCAAATTTGTGGATCTCTATCCATATGAGACACCAATATCCTAATCTTTGCTATGGTTGGTGATCATCTAGAAGACCTCTATCTCCATTGCCCTTAGAAACTGGAACTCTATCCACAAAAAATACTTGTCTTCCTTGCTCTGGCTAGAGATATTTGTCCTCAACTCTGTCACCTCCAAATATCTATCTAAATTATATACTAAACATAGTCCATCGGTCTAGCACAAATCTGTCCTTAATCTCTGCATCGGGTCTGGCACAAACCTGTCCTCAAATTTGTACTAAACACAATCCTTCGTTTTAGCACCAATTTGTCCTCAATCTCTGTCCTCAAGCCTTAACTCAAAGCTTGACTCAACTCTGGTGGATCTGCTCCAAACCTTAACTCAAGGTTTGAACAAATCAATCAATCAATTCTACTCTCAAGCCTTCTCAAAGACTTATCTCAAATTTGCCTTGTAAGCTTCCACAAATCCCACACCAATCTGTCCACAAGTCCCATCTAGAAATTTTTCCAATATGCTCAATAAGTCCTCTCAAGAACTTTTTCCAATCTACTCAATAATTCCTCTCAAGAACTTTGTCCAATCTACTCAATAATTCCTCTAAAGAACTTATCCAAATCTTCTCAATAAGTCCTCACAAGAAATTATCCAAATCCGGTCTCAATCTGTATTGTAAGCTTCCACAAAAGCTTACTCAAATGTGTCCACAAGTCTTCTCAAATACTTACCTCAAATCTTCTCAACAAGTCCACACTAGAACTTGTCCAAATATCATAGAAACATAAAGAGAATTGTTAGAGATTCAATATGTCCTATACTCATAACTATGCTCAATCACTTTCAATCTCTCTTTTAGAAACATATAGAGAATTGTTAGAGACTCAATATGCTTCACATTCACCTCAATTACTTTATCAAATAAATTCATAATATATAATAGTTTGGAACTTGAACAATCACTTCACACACAACCACTTGACTAGGCTCAACCAACTCTACTCAATTAATTAATCAATGAAACAATATTTGCTTGCAATCCCTAGTCCAAGTATATGATCACTCATTCAAAAAATTTCCAACAATGCTCAACAACAAATTTCACATAACAATGATACTCATGTTCTTTTCAACCCTAGTTCAAGTTCTTCACTCAAAAACTCACTTAAACAATAATGCTTATAATACAATATTCACATAACAATGATACTCATGTTCATTGCAAATCCTAGTTTAAATTCTTCACACAATCAATGGCTTCAACATCAATGCTTATAAATAAGGTTTTAACAACTCTTTATTCCAGAAAACCTTGAAGCATTAACTAAACACACTCAATAAGGAAGACCTAATCAAGTCCTTTTCACTCCAAACTTATTTTCCAGAAAACCAACCAATCAACTCAATTATGTAAGAATGTGCTCATACCTTTTTCTTGATGATGAAGGAACCTCAAATATTTGTCACAACCATAAACATATTTTTGCCAATCTCAAGGAATTTAGACAAACAATACAAATCATATAATCACTCACAAATACACCTTATTACTCTTTTCTTAAAATAATATCCAACACCATAATAGTTTGAATATTCACTTGTCAAAAATCCTAACTCATCACAAATTTATCTCAATCAGTCATATTTGAAATAAGCCACTTCAAAATTGTATTCTTCAAAAATCAATCCAATTTCTACTTATGACTCCCTACTTTAACATTGCATTTTTAAAGATAATTATGCAACAACTAATCTCTCCTTTTCTAAGGTAAAAGAATTTTTACCCACAACTTAAATTTTCAGCAAACACTTTATAAAACCCACAAAAATTCCTTTTTAACTTAGGCAAAAATCCAAAATTATTTACCTCCTTATTTCTCCTAAGACTAATCTTAGCCTAAGTCAAAAATCAAAATATTTTAATTTAAAAGAGTGTTACCACTGTGCATTGCACGAAGATTCGAACTGAGCGCTTCTCTCCATGAGCGCTTTCACCACGACTTCCAATTTTGTGGAGCCATGTGCTCCATTTGGAACCTCCACTACCTTACGCCCTTTGACTTCCACTATTCACACGAGCCACGAATTGACTCCTTCACTCACGATGTCCAAAAACTTTGTATGAACTGCTGTCACGAGGGAATTGCGCACGAAAACTAGCATTAATTATTTTTGGCAAGTTTTAGTGGATGCCTTGCCTTTGAGAATTCTATGGTATTTATTTACCATACACCTTCATTGCTCCACGTCGACGGTGAGGACGTTGTCTAGCAAGCGATGATGTTTGCGGAAGGGGGGCAACTTTGCATGTGAACAAACCGGTGCCCAAACTTTATGAAATGCGCCCAAAATTTAGCTTTGGCAATTTATTAAATATAATAAATTAAATTATTTAAGAATTTAATTATTATAATTTAAAAATTAACATGGTCTTTTGGCTTTAAACCAAACTTAAGGTCTTCTTTAGGTTTTTAGAAAAATATTACAACTTGCTCACATGGTTTTAATGGAAAAACCTTTTATTTTCTACCCCCATCGGTTTAATAAAAACCTTTTACTTGTGCCACCGTTGGTTTTAAGGAAAAACATTTTATTTTTTCTTACCCATGGTTTTAATAAAAAACCCTTCTAGCTTATGCTTCCACATAATGTTAAAAAATATTATGAAGCTCTTTGCCTTTAACTTGTGCATTGTTTCTCTTGACCTTTTGACATCAACTGAGCTTATTCCTTGATATCAATGACAACTTTATTCCTTGACATCAATGAAAACTTTGACTCAAAATATCCAACAATTACTCCTAGCAACAACACCTACAATGCTTCCCATTGAATGATAGTCATGCAACAATAGAAATCATGTGCTTTTAATTGTGACTTGCACACACAAAAATTCATTATATTCTACAAAATCACTACCACATATTCATCATTTGTACATAGCATGGTTCTAGAAAATATATAATTTTATTCATAAGCTTACACATTATTACAGTGAAAATATTGTCAACACAGGATACAACCCCATTATTTATTATTTGCCCTATATGTCTCTCTTGGACCTTTTTTTGGATCGACTTCTCTTATCTTGTTGCCTCAAATATCCTTTTTCTAGATCTGCCCATCATTGTTCTTTCTTGACTCCTATAAACATTTATTTATCTCTCTGACTGCATGTCTTTTCTAGGTCTCTCTTTCAAGTCGTTTCAAACATTTATCTTGCATATCCCTCTATTTTATCCTCTTCTTTTCCTATTTTTTCTCTTCTCTTTGTGCATTGTTGTCTCTTCCTCTTTGTTGCTCACTATTCCATATTCCCCTCTTTTCTTTACTTGCTAATTGATCAGTTACCTGAACGGTTCATCCCAACCATTTCTATTTGTTTCTCCTACATGGTAGATGCTCCTGCATCATTCTCATCAGATAAGAGTAAATGTTCCATGAGATCTAACTCATGAACATGAAATACTCTTCCAATTTATTACCATTTTAGCTTTGATTTCTTCATAAGGTCAACTTTGTTGTCTTGTCTTGGTCTTCCTCTAAGAACTAAAATTCCTCTTATATAATGCACTCAACATTCATTTCACTTTATCCCATTCCATCTCATCCATCCAACCACAATCAACAAGTATTTTGTTGACTACTTTCTCTTGGTTTCAACATATTCTTTTAGATATATTACGTCCTCCATAACTCTCACAAGGATGTCGATTCTAATACCTAGTTGTAATGTGTCCAAATATTTCACACTGACTGTAACAACTCATCCTAGGACTGCATCCCTCTCTCTTATCATAAATCTAGTCTCACTACTTCTTGTTTGATCTGTATACCCCAAGCCTTCATTCCTTGGCCTTATTTCTAGCATTATGGGTATTTTCACATATTGCCCATATCTTCCCAATCCCTTGCCATCATATTCCATTCTTCTCATAAAATTAGAATCAATACCTTTAGTGTTCCTTTCAAAGCACCCAAATTATTCATCGCCACTCTAATCTTTGTCATCATTATTCAAATACCACACACTATCACAATTTCCTTCACCACACTCTAAAGTACCATTGTTACTATCAAATTGAGCAATATGGCCTTTATCGCAACCATAAATGACCTGATGAGGTTCATCTTCCTCTACTATCTCTTTATCATTTCTTTTCTCTTTCTCTTTCCCCTTATCTACAACAAGAATTATTGCATCGTTGTCTTCATCATCACTACTACTAGTAATCCGGTTTATCTGTCTATTCCCCTTGTTAATTCTCTTGCTTGTTTATATATTTTCCTCCTCATTCTCCATTGGTGCCATCCTAAAAGTTAGCTTATTACAAAATCTCGACTAGGGACTGAAATCTATGTGATGACCAATGCTCCTCATGGGTGGCACTCCATATTTTGAAAGAAATTCTTCCAATAAATCCTTCACTTCATGTGGGATTTCATCCATCTTGTCCACTATCCCTTATTTTGTGGGTTTAGTGATGAAAGCAAAACATGCTTCCTTCTCCTTCAAAAAATATTTTTCCTTCTCCTTCTCTGTTATATGGGTTTAGGCACAATGTAGTACTATTTCCCACCTTTTATTCTTTGTCCTTCAATGGACTTAATGTGTACTCCTTACCATATATTTCAATAGTGTAGGTGTTCACCCTATCATCATGTACTGCCTTTCTATCAAACTACCATTGTCTTCCCAACAAGACATGACAAACATCCATAGGTATAACATCACATAATATATCATATTTGTAAGAACCAATTTGAAAGTTCATCATACATTGTTCGATTACCAAAATTTGATGCCCTTTTGTAACTATGAGACTATGTACGAGTTTTGGTGTTCAATCCCATTCAACCTAAGATTTTATACTATCTTTGTAGATGTTAGATTATCTGTAATACCACTATACATAATCACCTTGTAACATTTCCCTCTAGATTTACACATTGTCCTAAATAATTTCTTTCTTTGCTCAGTTTCATACATCTCCTTTTTTTATCTCAAAAATACTCTCTCCATAATAAGGGATTCTCTTTGTTCTGGTTTTTCCATGTGCTTTAGTGAAGCAATATTGTCATCTTCTTGTAAAATTTGATTATGGAATTCCTTCCCTCACCCGCTAATTTTTTATGTTGAAGGACATTCACAAGCCCTATGTCCTTCCAAGCATATATAGCACTTGCCAAAAAACCATGACCTCTACCTGTAACAAATCTACCTCGTCCTCTATTCAATTCATCATTTTCTTGGGTACTTTAGTTGAATCACCTTGAGAAGTACTAACATATCCTTTTTGAAAATGTTTGCCTCTAACACTATTTGATTTTTCTCTTCCTCTAGAATTTTTTTGTTGCTTGTGAGTCAACTTTTCTTTCATTTGAGTGCATATTGATACACTTCTTCAACTATCCTAATTGGAAGCATCCCAATTTCATCTTGTATCGATAATCTTAGTCCATTTATATATCTTGTCATCTTCTCCTCATTATCTTAAATATGACCAACTCTTATGGTCAATTATAAAATTATTCAATATATTATTTCACTCCCAACTCCTTTTGCTTGAGGTTTTGGAATCTTCTAAACAATCCAATCTTATAATCAATAGGTAAAAACTTAGACTTCAATTTGGTTAAAAATTGTCTCATATTTGTATTTTATCCTTTTCTTTTCGATGTCTCTCTATTTGGACATGGTCCCACCAAATTGAAGCATGTTCCTTTAGTTTCATATAGGTAAAATTCACCTTCTTGAGGTCTTCTATTGCTTAAAAATCAAAATATTTCTTTATATTTATAATATAGTCTGTGAGTTCCTCACGATTCAAACTTCTACTATATGATGGGATTTATATCTTTGGCTTCCTGCCCATGTTAAAAATTGCTTGGATTAATCCTTCCTCTAATCCATCCTCTCACTATTTATTTGGTCTTCTTGTTGACCAACTTCTTCTTTACTATCATTCACATATTCTAATTAAATTTCCCTCCTTTGGGTAATTCTGATTGCATCAAGTCAAGCAATAATTCCTCTCAGTATTTTTGTTATATTTGTAGGTTGGGGCCCAAATCACACGATCTTCCTCTTCCTTGTTGCACCATATTATTTCAGTACGTATCACAACTAGCTCTGATACCAAAATAATGTAGACAAGAGAAGGGAGTCCTCCTATGGATAACCTTCTCAAGTAGAAAATTATCAACTCAACCTACTACCACAATATGCATGGTAATCACATGTGCAATCCATAAGGTTCAAGAAAACAAGACAAATTTAAGGTCTTTGTGACTCCTTGTACGATGGTGTTCAATCGTACGATAATATCCTCCTTAACGTACGACCATGTTTATTGTATGGTCTCTTTTATTGTACAGTCATAGTCCTTGTATGACCTCTCTCTTTGTATGACCAAATCAAAAGATAGTTTGTATAGCATCATTCAATTGTACAGTATTATTCCTTGAACAACAACTATCACATTCACATACTCTTCGCACTTTGTGAATATGATACTTAGTAATGGCTTGTACAACAATACCACATCATTATTTGAATGATATCCTATATGAATGGTGGTTCAAAGGTTTCAACACAATTGTCTCCTTACTCGATTGCCTCTACCATGCATCAATTAAATGGCTTTGTATTAAATCTTCTATTGAATGGTGCTCATGTTCACCACATGAAGGCACTATGTTCATTTTTCCATGCTCGAATGATAGACTAATCGGATGGTAAAGGTACTCCCTTTGGAATAACACTTGCACTTATGCTTAAACCACCATGTTTTTCCTTCTCTCATAATAATTCTTCTTGAACATTATTAATAATTTTGAGCAACAAATATTCACCTGATCGACAATATTCAAATGCATGTTAGGGATCCATAAAAATAACGTATTCTCTCTAACATTACTCCTCATGACAACACCTTGGATGCTTCCCCTTGAACAACCAGTAGGCATCGATGAAAATCTTGTGAATCTAATTATGACCTACACACAAAACTTTGCACTATTCTACCCAATCACTACCACATATTCATCATTCGTACACATAGTATGGATTTAGAAAAAAATATAATTTTATTCAAAATCTTGTGCATTGTTATAGTGAAAATATTGTCAACATAGGATACAACCTGATTATTTATTATTTGCCCTATATGTCTCTCTTCGACCTCTTTGTTGGACCGAATTCTCTTATATTTATACCTTAGATCTCATTTTTTTAGATCTGACCATCATTGTTCTTGCCTAACTTCCATAGGAATTTCTTTCTCTCTGGTTTCATGTCTTTCCCAAGCCTCTCTTCTAGGTCGTTTTAGACATTTATCCTGCCTATCCCTCTATTTTGTCCTCTTATTTTTCCTATTTTTTCTCCTTTTCATATATTTTTGTCTCTTCCTCTTCCTCTTCCTTGCTCATCGTTCCATCTTTCCCTCTCTTTGCCTTACCTACCAATTGGTTGGTTATTTGAACTGTTCACCCCAATTGTTTCTATCTATTTTTCTTGCCTGAGGAATGCTCCTGCATCAACTAATACACATTAAATTTTAATTAAATTTACTTGATCGTAGTGGAGTCCAATATTAGAAAGAATGGAAATTATATAGTAACATATTGTTAAACTTGTAGACATCATTAATGTGTGAGACTAAAACATAATTAACCAATGATTCTACAACTTTTAATCAATATAGTTCAAGGTGACTTCTAGTAAGATTTATTAGTTCCTATATAAACATTTGAGGATGAAAATGGGTTTAAATATTAATAATAAAATATTATCTATTAGTTTTATTTATAAATATGTGATTTAACTAATATAAATTATAAATACACTTTTATTGATAGTTAGAAATTTGGAAAGTGGGTTTTAATGTGTACTAAAGTAGATGTCTTATGGGACAATCCTCATGAAACATGATGTCTATTTAATGTGTAATTATCCAAACATGTGCCACTTAACTCAAGGGCTAGGTGGATTGGTAAGTGCAGGTGTGGTTGGGCACTTACCAAGAAGAGACCTAGGTTCAAACCTTGGGAGGAATCCAACCCTTTGCAAAGGTAGTATTCTGTTTTAAATCCTCTGAGTGCGTCCTATATTGATGACAATGGTACAAACCTTGAGTGACCGGTGGTCCCCATATCACACCAGGTCAACAAGAACAAGATGGATAGGTTTATTGGGAGCAGTTCCTATGGTTTGAACCCTGCGTTGACCAATTACTAAAAATAGTGGTTGTAACCAACTCTCCTATGTAATCAATATATATATATATATATATATATATATATATATATATATATATATATAATTAGAACATGGTATACAACCTTGTTCCTTTTATCTAGAGTTCTAAAATCTTCGTTGTTAGAACTACTCGAAGTTGTATATACATCCACTTTCATATAAATATAATTTTTTTTGGTAATTTAAAATGCTTAGATACGGGTTTTGAATGGATTCCAAAACCAATTACATAAGTGAATAGAAAGACAGTAGTAGGAAATGAAACAAACCCACACAGGGGTTGGTGACAACCAAACAGAATGAACCATCACCAAGAAATGAGAGTCTAACTGGAGCAACTTAGGCACAAGGAATCAAAACATGCAATACCTACGTAGGGGTTGCAAAAGAAATGTCTAAGACAACTTACAAAAACCCATACCAAATACCCACACATGGGTTGCTGAAAAACTTACTAAAACTCCATACTAAAACCCATGTAGGGGTAGGAAGAAAACTGGTCGCAGGGTCCACTAGGGGCAATGGAGAAAACAAAAAAATAGACAAAATCCCATGCAGGGGATCAGTAGACTAAAAGCACAAAAGAAAATAAAATTAAAACATCCATTACACAACATAGCATCAGACCTAAACATTTGGATTGTCATCATTTGCAGGAACATTCTTGACGTGGTTCTTGAGAAACAATTTGAGGGTGTCACTGATGTCATCCATGGAATTGATAATGCTATTGATGATAGTGATGTGAATCTTGTTGTTGATGCCCATGCTAGGATCACCGCTATCATCATTCAATATGTGGAGAGGAGAGCTCTAACTCATTTCAAACTTGGGATTTTTAAACTAGGTAGACCTTCTTACCTTGGTTGAACTCTCTTCAATAGTGGTTTTACATTTTGAAGGCTTGCAAAGAGAGGGCTTGGGATCAGGGATCTCTTTCACCTTGGGGTCAGGGGATTGGTCTTGGAACCTGCCTCCATCATTGGTAGCTTAAGGAGGGGACTGGGAAGGGTTGAGGGCAGGTGAATTCGGGGGTAGATTGGATTGAAGAGGCGAGGTAGGAATGGAAGGCGATAGGGTGGCTTCAACATGGAAAAAAATAATGGCAAAGAGACCTTGATGGGTAGGAGGGATTTGAGACTTCATTTTCCTAGCATTATGGATGGAATATCTAATTGAGAAAAAAAGGAAGTCAGGGATGTTGACAGGGTTGAAACCCCTAAGGTGATTGACCAAAGCAATATGAAAACTATACAAAGTCTTAGAAGGATCATCAACCATAAGGTACTGGAGAATGGGAATCATTACCTTTGTCCAAGGGGTGGGCAAAGAATAGTGCTCTATAGCAACACCCTTCCACTTAGATATTTTGGTATGGTTCGAAAAGCCCTTAAGCTCAGGATCCCAGTTGTGACGATCTCTCTGCACCACCCACCTAGTAGTAGGTAATTCTATCACCTCATCCAACACGATAGTGACTCAAAAATGAATATTGTGAACAATAACATAGTTGTTATTCCATGAATTGATAAAATATTCCATGATATCCTACTCGGCCCCTTTGAATTTTCTGAGAAAAGGGATGAGACCTTGGGCTTCCAAGAAAGAGTGGGATAGGGGATCAAGCTACAGGGTGGATGGTTCAATCAGAGCCATGATGACAGGGATGGGGATTTAGAAAGGACAAACAATCCACAACACCCAGGCACAATACTCTCTATCACCTAGGGTACACGAGGACAGGCTATGCTCAAAGGAAATGATGAGTTTCAGGCCTGAATTAGATATATAGACTTTTTTTCTGCATAAGTCGATCTCTTCGATAGGTACAATTGCATAGGATGATAGGGCAATTGATAGGTTCCCATTGGGAAGAGACACTAGGGGATTCCAACACGACATGAGGATGAACCAAGCACAAAAAATTTAGACTGGGGAAAGAATGTATATGAGAAAACTAAGAGACATAGATAAAAATATGTTCCCTAGACTTAGAAAGATGCAAAATGTAGTAGACTTGGGAATTGACACACCTGACTATGGCCACCATAATCCATTTACATAGTAGAGACCAACTTTGGGACTTGACATGCTTAGAAATAACCAAACTAAGACAAGACCAACACAGGGACCAACTTTGGAAATTTACGTACTTCACATGAAGGAGCATAATGCAATAGATTAGAAAATTGCTAGCAAGGAAAGGAGTCACACTGGGAAGTCCAGACCCTTCATTTGGAAAGCTAGCCCACCATAACCTATGAACATAAATTTCAAACCATATCATTAGCAACAACATTTAAAACTTCTTGAGGAAAATTTTCCCACCAGATGGAGAGTGTTTTGTGGATAGCTCCCATGTTGGCAAGGATGTCAGTAGGCTTGTTGGCTTCACGATACACATGACTGATTGAAATATTGCTGAAATTTTGGATAAGATTTTTAGCTTCCTGAATGACAATCCTCACATTCCATGAAGGAATCTTGTTATTTTTAATAGCATTTGTAATATTCAATGAGTCTCCTTCAACCTGAATATTTCCTTTGTAGTCCTTGAGAATTTCTAACCCTCTCCAGAGGGCATGCCCTTCGACGAAATGATTGGTTTGAAACCCTAGATACTTAGCATAGGCTATAATAACTTGACCACTGTGATCTCTGACCAGGCCACCCACACCTACATCTCCCAGGTTTCCTTTGGAAGCTCCGTCAAAATTTAGTTTTAGCCACCCTATAGGGGGAGGAATCCAATGAGCTCCAACTTTGGGATGAGGAGATGAGGGACTGGAGCTGGGGTTGTAGGGGATTTTCAAAGATAGGAACAAAGCAGACTCTAGCCTAGAATCAAGGGGTTTGGGACAAGGGAAAAGTTGGAAGTTTTCAATAGCAAAGGAAATGGCTTTATTGGCAACTAAGAGAGGATCATTTGAAGAAGAAGAAAAAGCTTTGTTGTTTCTTTCGAGCCACAGTTGCCACAAAATGTGATGAAGGCACACTTTCCACATAGAGGATAGTCTGAGATTTTTGAAGGGAGTAGGCCATTGAAAGAAAAGATCGATCAAGGAATTTGGATGAACCCAAGAGATATGGAATGTGGACATAAGATGATCCATAGCAGTCTTGGAGAAAGAACATTCCAAAAAAATATGATTAATAGATTCCCAGGTAGCCATGCACAAATAGCATCTATTAGGGACCAACATGCCTTTTTTCATGAGGTTGTTAGTTGTGAGGATCTTATTTTGGATGGCTAACCAACTAAAAAAGGTAACCTTTAGAATGAGATGTTTGAGCCAGACTAGGTTGAATGGAATGTGGACACATTAAAAATTTATAGTCAGGCTATGAGTAGATCTGACTGAAAAAATCCTAGAATCAGTTTCTTTCCAAAAGGGAGAGTCAGGGGAATTACTAGTAGGGATGACAGTTGCATTCAACATGGTTTTAAGGATTTTTGTAGCTTCTTGGACTTGGACATTGGCATTAGCAATATGAAAGTATTTCCATATTTTTGGTTCAGTGGATGTATCAAAGAAATCTTCAACTTTGCTTCCAATTAAGGTATCCAAGAAAGGTTGAAGCACAAAAACCACATTGTTTTCCATGAGCGGTTGGTTTGTGATCCACCTGTCTATCCAAAAATTAATTTTACTTCCTATACCAAGTTGCCATCTGATCCCATTTTGAATGAGTGATCTGGTTTGAAGAATTGACTTCCAAAAAGTGGACCCATCTCTGGGATTATTTTCATCCATGAAACAATGATTTTGAATGTATTTCCTATTGATAATCAAAACCCATTCAAGGTTACAATTTGTGAACACCTTCCAAGATTGTTTGGCCAATAAATTTATGTTCATGTTGCTAATCCTTTGAAGTCCAAGGCCTCCCTAACTTTTAGGAGAGCACACCTTTTCCTAGCTAACCAAATGAAATATTTTCCTGTCCTCGGAACCAGCCCAAAGGAACCTCTTCTAGATTTGTTCAATTTTGAAGTAGACAATGGTTGGGGCTTTGAAAACCAACATGAAATAAACAAGAATGCTTTGGATACAAGCCATTGTCAGAGTGGCCTTAGCAGCTTGGGATAGGAGGGTCCCCTTCCAACCTGCAAGTTTTTTATTAATTCTCTCAATGACGTTGTTCCACATGGATTCCTTAGGATTACTGGTGAAGAGGGGGAGACCCAAATATTGAGTGGGTAACTGGGATATAACACATTGAAGAATACGAGCAATCTTGGCTTGTCTATCTAGGGGGGTATTGATGAAGAAAATTTTACTTTTGGCATAGTTAATTTTTTGCCCCATAGCCTCTTCATAGGTATCAAGAATACTTTTGATTGCCCTTGCTTCCCAGATAGAGGCATGAGTAGCGATGATGGTATCATCCATGAACTATTGATGAGAAAGGACCCTCAAGTTAGATGCAACTTTTATGCCTAAAATTATGCCCCTGGAACAAGCATTTTTAAGCACTCTTCCCAAATATTCAACAAGGATAATAAACAGAATAGGGGACAATGGATCACCCTACCTAAGGCCCCTACTACTTGGGAAATAGCCTGTTGTAGACCCATTGACCAAAACTGAGAACCATGGGTTAGAAATGCAGCCATGAACAAGGTCAACCCACTCCCTATGGAACCCAAATTTGAGGAGAACAACAACAAGAAAATCCCTATTAAATCTATCGAAATCTTTATTCATGTCAATATTGAAAAACAGAGCAACTTTTTTATTGAGGCTGGTAGAATGGAGGGCTTCATGCAACGTGATAATACCATCAGTAATATTTCTCCCTTTGACTAAACTACCTTGGCAAGGGTCTATGATCTGGGGAAGGATCTCTTTGATTCTTGTAGCCATGGCTTTGGTTAGAATTTTGTAAATCACATTGCATAGGCTAATTGGTCTGAAGTCCATGATGGATTTGCACACAGGCCCTTTGGGAACCAAAGCTATGAAAGTAGAGTTAATACCTCTAGGTATGGATTTAGACTGTTGGAGTTCTATGATGGCATTACAAATGTCTTGGCCAATGATATCCCAAAAAGTCTAGAAAAATCTAGGGGAGAACCCATCAGGTCCTGGGGCTTTGTCAGGGTGCATGGAAAAAAGAGCTTCTTTAATTTCATCAGTGGTAAGAGGCTTGATGAGCATCAAATTCATTTCAGGAGTGACCAAGTTAGGAATATGGTGGAGCAGTTCCCTATTGGCTTGGTCAAAATTTTGGGGGTTGGTCCCTAATAAAATTTCAAAATGGGAAGAAGCCTCATTCTAGATTTCAAAAATATCCCTAATAATGGATCCATCACTGTTGGTCAATTATCTAATTTTATTCGAACTTATGTGCCTGAGAGTGGAGGCATGAAATAATTTTGTGTTTGAGTCTCCCTCCTTGAGCCAAAGGGCTCTCGATTTCTACCTCCAAAAAAATTCTTCTTTAGCCAACACATTATGATAATCGGCAAGGAGTTGTCTCTCTTCATTTCTGAGTTGGTCACTCAATAGCCCATTCTGAATTTGATGTTCAATATTTTTTAACCTTTGCAAAATCTGCTCCTTGTTTTCGAAGATATTACCAAAAACTTCCCTATTCTAGATTTTGAGGTTTTCTTTGACAAACTTGAGCTTTTGGAAGATTCTGAAAGTAAAATATCCAAGATAGTCCTGCTACCACCAAACAGCAATTTGATCATGCAAATCAGGATGTTGTGTCCACATTGCCTTGAACCTGAATGGGGTTTTGAAAATAGGTCCTTTATAGGCTTCAAATAGCAGAGGAAAATGGTCTGAACCGACTCTAGGGAGGCAAATGAGAGTGGCATCACCCATCACAGGAATAGCTTCTTGGGACAAGAAGAACCTATCAAGTTTAACCTGAATGTGATGGTCCCCAATTCTCCTATTGCTCCAAGTATAGTTTACCCCTTTAATTTGAACATCCATTAGTTCACATTCAGTTACGAAATTATGGAAATATTCAATGCTTTTAGTGGGAATGATATTCCCCCTTGCTTGTCTAAGGGAAAAAGGGGAGAGTTGAAATCTCTAGCAATAATCCATGGGAAGTTTTTGAATGTATTTCTCATGTTACTCAAGGTATCCCACAAAACCCTTCTATTGTTTGGATTGTTGGGGGCATAGACATTGGATAGGACCCAAGAGAATTTATTGTCTCTACAAAAAACATCAAGTTGAGGACCCTATCAGAGGATGAAATTATTCTACCTTCTACTTTGCCCGGGTCCTAGATGCAAAGGAGTCCCCCCGAAGTGCCTTGAGCTAGGTAAAAAAGCAAAATCCCCATTCTTCCAGATAGTATTTGCAATTTTTTGAATTTTATTTTGGTCAATCTTTGTTTCCTGTAGAATCATGATAGTGGGTCTATGATATTTCCTCAGAGTGTGAGCAAGCCTTTGCTTGACTGCACTATTGAGGCCTCTCACATTCCATGAGAGGATCCTCATTTGGAATTTTTGGATATTTTCCACCCTCCCTTTGATTACTGTAAGGGAGGTTTGGGATTTTTGGGTCATCCTTCTCCTAACTGAACAAGTCCTGGAATAAGGTTTTTTGGATACCATTTGCAATGTCATTCTCCGTCTCCTTTTTATTTTGGTCATTTGTAGAAGGTCTCCCATTTTTTTCTCACTGCCAATATCCACAAAGCCTTTCTTGAAACTTCTGGTGTTGATGGGGCTGAAATTGGGTTTATCTATGTTAACTTCCTTCTCAACCTTATTCGAAATGGGACTACCAATTTCAATATGCCCCTCAAGGGTGGGCACAAATTTGGAAGGGGTATGAGAGGGCCCAGATCTGGATGGGGATTGGGGTTCCTCTTGGATAGAAGTAAGGGTTTAGGAACAACTGAGTTAAGGGTAATATCTTCCTCACCAATTTCAGATCCATGAATAAGATTTCCATTTAATGCATCAAAATGGTTATGGAAAGCAAAGAGGGAACTCACCTTTGATTGGTCATCCACTGACTCTTGGTTTGCAATCTGCTTTCCTTTGTGCACTGCAGACATTGAGTCTTTAAAAATAGCTGCTTTGAGTCTGCTTGCCTGGGAATCTACTGCGTTGTTGCTAGTCTGTGGCCTGTTTCGGGAAAATGTGTTGGAAAAGCTCATTATCTCCTTTAATATTTTGAGAGGAAGGCACTGAGACTTGAGATGGCCCTAGGCCTGATATTCAATACAAAAAGCAGACTTATTCTCATGTTCAATCACCTGACACTTGTGATAGGAGCCATATACCAGGTTTATATGAGTAGGAATTTGGGAATCCAAATTGGCATTAACACAAATTCAATATTTAAATATAAATTTTAAATCAAATACAAAAACAATATTTACTTGGATAATTTAAAATATATATTTTAATATATAATTGAACTTTTATTTAATTTATATTACTTAAAATCAGAATAGAAAAATCTTACTAGTTATATTTAAATAGATATATAAAAAGATATCATTAAAAGAATTGATGCATTACAATTAACAAAAATATTATCATTATCAGAGATAAAAGGTAAAGTAGTTTTTAATGTCTAAGGGACCATATGTCATATAAGATTACCATCATAGAGGATGTTACTTACCTAAATATTTATCTAACCAACTTTGGGTTAATGAAATATGGTGTACAACTCTACCCCAATTTGATTTGTATCTTAACATCCTATTCGAAGTTCCAAAGTCTTATTGTTAGGCTCATTCAAGTTGCAAAAGTACATGATGTAATTATTATTATGAGTTCCACCTTAAAAACCAAAATAATTACTATAAATTAATTTAACTTAAAGAAATTAAGATTAGTTTCCACTCATCAAGAAAGTTAATAATAGGTTAAGGTAAAGTAGTTTTTAACATACGTGAGATCGTAGGCCATATGAGATGACCCTCATGGAGGATGTTGTTTATCCAATATATGATTATTCAACCATACTTCAATTATCAAAGTATGGCGTACAACCCTAATCCCTATAGGATTTGAATCATAGTAGACCTCTATTCAAAGTTCCAAAGTCTTCACTGTTAAGCCCATCGGTATGCAATGTTGATAAATGAATGAAATTAGTCATTTTTCAAAAAGCTTTCTAAATCTTATGTAAACTTACAATTCTCTAACAAGATTTAATATCTTATGTAAATTGGCATTTTTATGGTGGAATCATTCTAAATCTTGTAAATTGATAGTATTCATAAGACATGGAGATCCATCAAACACACAAGTACATGAATCTATATCAATAGAGAAGAAAATAAGAATGTTGCACATCATCTCAAAAAGATCCATCCATTGTCTACTTTTGAAATGATGAAGTTTTTGTATATATAATATCTTATAGGCCTATTTATTAATTTTTTTTAGCAAGAATATTTAACTAAAAAACTCATCAACGACTTATTCCCTTTGAGAAAATTTGTTGTTGCTATTATATAGTTCATTGAAATAGTATGTAATAACACAATCATGATGTAATATGGACATATAATTTAATAAAAATATCAAGTTATCTTAAAGAAAAGCATAATCAAATGGTAGAAGATGATATGAGTTCAAGTAGTTAAAAGTATAGTCTTCCAATATAAAGTTCAAATCTTACTAGGTAAAATATGCATAATTGCAAGTTGTAATAGTAATATGTGGTTTGTTGAACTATCATGATAAGATGGTCATGATGTAATATTAGTGGGACCCATTTCAATTCATATAATCAATGAGGTCAAGTATAAAATGACATGAACTCAAATGGTTAAAAATATAGGCTTCTAATAGAGAGACTAGATTCAAATATTGTTAGGTGATGTTATACCACTATGTGGTTTGCTAAAATATCATGGTAACACGATGATGTTGTAGTAAGGAAAATGCACCATACAAATGAACAATAAAGATGTGATCTTTTATTATAATAAAAATTGATATTTGCTCTCCCTTTTACAAGGATACCCTTATAAGGTTTTACAACATTAATTTATTTTATGTCACAAATAATACAACTAATGGTGCTATCATAAAATTTATCTTGCTACAATCCAACGCAAAGGGGTTTTGATGAGCTAGAATATTCTTGGACCCTCCTTTTGATATTTTGTTACATGTGGGACGCATTCATTTCCAAGTATATAGAACTTCCAACACACCTCGAGATGTTATTGACAGACTTCATCAGCTTTCTCATATGGTTTAGGATCTTCAGAAGGTCCAACTGGAAACTAAAAGAAATGCAATTAACAATGATAAGCAAGTTCAGGTTTTGATTATTTTTATTTCTTCTTTGAAGACTTCAAAAGATATCACGGAAGACATGCCCAAAATTTCTCCTTATAACAAGCTCTCCCACATATGAGTGCTAATATATGGTGTATTGCAGCAAAATATATATAGCTATAGTCTTTTTGTTGCTATTAGCTGTTATTCTTATGTATATTCAGTTATTGATGGTTTACTCCTTATCCACCTCATTTTTTTTTTAGCTTAGCTGGTAAAGAGTGTTAACACCATAATATTGTAATAATATAAAACCAAAAATGCAAGTCAAAAAGGAATAAAATGTTGTTAAACAATAAAATTATGCCAATTTTATCTGTCTTCCTGATCTGTGGCTGAATTCTAAAGAGGATGGTTCGCGGGTTCGCGGGTTGTTAACTGTCGACACTAATATTGGCCATCTCATATGATGACAGTTGTTAATTGTCTCGTAGAGAGACGGTCGTGATGTGTGTTTCAAATGCAGCCAAAAGCTTTCGGAGAGCTTGCACGAGGTTACAACGGATCAAAGTGGTTCAAAATATAAACTTCCAGTGGAAAAATTCATATTCAAATCTTGAGTGAATTATACATAATTGTTATTTATGTATTAATGTTATTGTATATGGTCACGATGTAATACATGTAATACCCATTTCAATTCCATATAATTTAATAAAAAAACTTAGACCATAAAATATTTTAAAACCAATATTTCAAATCATTTTCTATAATCTATCATTCAACACGTTAAATTTTTTTCAATAAATTATAAAATTAAGAGTATTTATACTTTCGCTCTCATAACTTCCATAGTATAAGCTCTAAATTTAAGTTAAAAAAATTCTCCATTCAAAAACTATTACAACCGTCCTTTCAAAAATAAGAAAAAATCTGCAAGATCTAATATGAATGGTGGGTTTGGTGAAATAGGAGTCTCTTTGTAGACCTAAACAAGAGGGTGGTTTGGGTCTTCGTCTGAGTTTTCATTTTGGAATAGCTTTGGCTGCCAAACTTTATTGGCGTTGGTGTACTAATTATAACCAAACTTGGGCTAAAATTCTTTCTTATAAATATCTCTGTGGGGTGGAAGGTGATGAGCTTCCTCGTTATAGCTTGATTGGGAAAGGTTCTTTTGTTTGGAACACTCTGAAGAAGGGAGCTTCTCTTATCAAACAGGGGCTGTTTTGGATTTGTCATAAAGGCTCTAAGGTTATTTTTTGACACAATTCTTGGGATAGTTTTCCTGCTCTTTTATCTGAGTATCCTCATCTTCTTGGTCTTGCTCAACATTTTTTGGTTGTTGGTTGGTCTAGAGTGATGGATTTTAAAGTTGTTAAGAGAATTGGTCAGATGGAAATGTTCCAATGGAGAGATCCCAGTGAATGGCCTATTGGAGGCTCTATGGAGGATAGAGAGGAGTTGTCACGCATTATGGATTCTAGAGAATGCTCTTATTCACAAGATGATGATGTGTTGGCTTGGGGTCAGGACAATAGAGGGATTTTCTCAGTTGCCTCCGGATATCATGAATTAGATCGTCAGTGTTATGAACTGAAGAAGTTCCTTGGTGGAAGCAAGTGTGGAATAAATTTGTGTGGCCTAAGTGCAATTTTTACTTGTGGGTTGCCACTCGTAATCGATGTCTCACTTGGGATAACCTTCAAAAGAGAGGTTTTCATGGCCCTTATTTTTGTTTCCTATGTGAGAATAGTGAGGAATTTGTTGGTCATGTGCTTCTTCAATGTGGTTTTGCACGTCAACTTTGGTATTTGTGGTGGGGTGTGTGAAAACAGTCTTGTGTTCATTCTTCTTCTATTTTGGATTTCTGGAGGAGTTTGGGAAGGCCTCCGGTTAAGGTCTTATTTTTACAAGTTGCTTGGCATATTGGTCCCTCCTGCATCTTCTAGAAAATCTGGCTTGAAAGGAATCGAAGAATTTTTCAAGGGAGAAAGCTCTCTATTTTTCAAGTCTAGCAAAGAATTTTGAGAACAATCCAGGAAACTGTGTCTACTAAATGTCAGATTAATATTCCTGTGAACATAGTGGAGGTCCATATTATGCATGGTTTGGGTTTGATAGTGTCTGGTCCATGTGCTACTATTTCTTTTAGCATGAGGGGATTCAATAACAGAGTGCAAAGATATGGCAGATGGCAGCCCCCTCCTAGGGGGGTTCTTAAGATTAATACTAATGGGTCTTCAAGAGGTAATCCTGGAAATGCTAGTATTGGTGGAATGGGACGTGATTGCAATGGTGTGGTATGTTTCTTTTTCTCATGTTTTAAAGGAAGGCATACCAATAATTATATGGAAGCCCTTGTTATTTATGCATTGGAGCAAGGATATGCTTTGGGTTGGCGCAGGATAATTTGTGAATCAAATTCTCAAATTATCATTAATTTGTTGAATACTTGTAATCTTACCAATGTTAATTGGAGGTTGGCAGGGGTGGTTAGGCAGATTCTTCGTTTTCGTTGTCATATGGAGTTCATCGCTTTTACTCATATTCCAAGGGAGTGGAATGGTGTTGCTGACTATTTGGCTAAATGGGCCTCTGAATTTCAAGAAGGTTGGAGTGTTAGGGAGTGGCATCAGCTTCCTTCAGCGTGCTCTCAAACTCTTACTAGTTTATTGAAATATGATATGTCTAGATGAGGCAGTTTTGTTGTAGTCTGATTCTTGACTCTTGTATGTTTTTCTGATTTCAATAAAAAATTTACCCCTCTTTTTATCAAAAAATATGAATGGTGGGATTGAGTAATGTTAATTCACATGTTTAAAATACTATGTAGAAATTCGCAAGATGAAATCAACACACTACTTATATTAGCACATGGTATTGAGTAACGTTATTTTACACGTTTACAATACTATGTCGAATAAAAAATGAATGAAATCAACACACTACTTATATTACTACACAAAAACAATAAAAATAAACATAAAATATAGAAAATAAATTTAAATTATGTTCTTTAACAATAATAAAATGATTTGATGTTATTTAGTTTTTAGTTGTTGATAGTTTTAGATGTGGTTTGTTTTATTTTATTTTTGGTTTTATGAAGTTTTGTTGTGTTTGTCATCCTTGAATTTTTTTAGGTTGCTCTTTTGCTACTCCTATTTTTTGTTTCTGAAAGGTTGGCTGATCCACTTTTGTAAAAATTTTGGGGTACCTTTTAAAACCCTTTTGTCCATCTAATAAAAAAAGTGATTTTAAATGACATAATAAATGATTGGTGGTGGAATATAAACACTCTAATACAATAACACATATTCCAATAAATATTAGCTTAATATCACATAAATTAATTTAGATTTATTACATGAGCTAATAGAAATATATGATGTATTATAATATAGAATGTCACCTATGACCTAATACCAGCTAAAAAACTGAATATACATAAGAATATAAACTAATAGCAAAAAGAAGACTATAACTGCAATACACCAAATATCAACACTCATCTATGGGAGAGCCTATTATATGAGGAAATTATGGGTGTGTCTTTCCTGATATCTTCTAAATCTTCAAAGAAGAATTATTTTGGTTAATGAATTAATATAATCTAACTTTTTCTTAAAAAAAATATGACCTAATACAAAAAATTATATATTTCAATATTCTTTTTATCAATAACTTGCTCCTTATGTTTAGATTGTTTAGTTCAAAAATTACTTCAATTAAATCATGTGTTCAAGTTGTAAGATCATAATTAGATTAATATTATTTAAACATTAAGATTTTAGTTAAAATCTATTTATATATGTCTCTCCCTAAGGGTGTCAAAATTATTATCTCTCATTTATTTTTAAAAACCACTTTACTAACATTAATAATATGTTATATTCTCACCATGTAGTTAAATAGTTACATTAACTTAAGTGCAGCAGCTGTGAGTGTGAGCGCTAGCTAGGAGTAAATGCAGCAGCAAGTGTGAGCAGGAGTAAGTGCAGCAACAAGTGCGAGCAGGAGTAAGTGCAACAGCAAGTGCGAGCGGAAGTGCAGCAGCAAGTGCGAGCGAGGAGTAAGTGTAGCAACAAGTGTAAGTGAATGCAACCAAAAGTGAAGGTGAGTGAGTGCAACCAAAAGTAAGTGCAAATGCAAGCTGGGAGTAAATGCAACAATGAGTGTGAGCGCGAGCTAGGATTGAGTGTGCAAGTTGAGAGAGAATGAGATCAGAGAGGGAGTGTGAACCAAGAGGGAGTGCAAGCCGATATTCAGTCATGGCAGAAGAGTGATAGGTTCATCCAAGGTACATCAATGCTTCAAACCCTTACCATGAATGTGTGGAACATTTTTCCCAAAAAATTATTGAAGCCAAGGAACATTAAGAAAATTAAGAGACGAGAAATTGTGAGCCAAGAGGGAGTGCAAGCTGGGAGTGAGTGCGAGGCACGAGATATTGAGAGGGAGGAGAGAGTACGAACCAAAAGGGAGTGTAAACTAAAATGGAGTGCAAGTTGGGATTCAATCATGGAAAAAGAGCGGTAGGTTCATTTTCAGTGCATCAATGCTTCAAACCTTACCACGAATGTGAAACATTGTTTCCAAAAAATTGTTGAAGCGAAGGAACACCAAGCAAAAGAAGAAACACAACAAATTATGAGCTAGGAGGGAGTGCAAGTTGGGAGCAAGTGTGATGCAAGAGAGAGTGCAAGTTGGGAGCAAGAGTGAGTGCGAGGAGAGAGAGTGTGAACCAAGAGGGAGTGCAAACCAAGAGAAAACCCCATTAGCTATTGTGAAAGGAAAGTTATTTTTGAAAGCCCTAATGGGAAGTCAGGATGCCCTAGCTAGAAATCAATATGCCCTAGTTGGAAGTATGAAGGCCCAAGCTAGAGATAAGTAGAAGATAAAATACATGGCAAGTTCGATCCAGGTAGAAGATGGTACACCAGAAGTAAGTATCAAAGATGAGATGATTGAGCATGATATAATGGTTCTTAAAAGTAGAGGGCTAATATGTAAGTTCCATATATCATGGCAAATATTTTTGGAGATTCAAAAAAGTGGAAGGGGATGAATTCAAATTATTCTATGACTTTTCTTCCTAAAGGTTTTTTCCTCATCATCTTTTTTTAGTTTAAAAATTAGGGATAAAATAATGGTTGGTGGTCCATGGTTTAGGGGAAGAGATGCACTTTATTTGAGACCATGGAATAATATTTTTTTGTTGATTCAGAATCTATTAAGAAGCTTCCAGTGTGGATTAGGCTTTTTGGACTTCCATATTAGCTTATAAATAAGGATGTTTTGAAAAATATTGGAAATACCTTAGGGAAATTCATCAAGGAAGGATCAACAACTAAGGAGTGAAAGCATGTTATATATACTCGAATGTGTTACTAAAAATATTTAAAAACCCTTGCCCCAATCCATTAAGATTAAATTTGAATCAATAGAATGGGATCAACAAGTAGATTATGAAAATATTGCATTTTTTTGCCACAATTGTTTATATTGGACACATGACAAGAGTTTGCAAAGTAAAAAGTATGAAGAAAGAGACAAAAAATTCTAGCCATGAGATAAACTTCAAGATGAAGCAAGGAAATCATTCAATAATAGAAGCTAGATCAGATCAAGGATATTCCACTCCAAAATAAGAGGCAAATAAATCCTATCGACAATATCAATTGGCAAGTTTAGAAGGAATTAAAGGTGCAAAAGATGTGGAGATAAAACCCAAAACAAAGACAACAAAAAAGGTCAAGTTTATTCCAAGTAAATCATCTTCATTTTCCTCAAGTAGTATAGAATCCTCTTCAGGTAATAAAAGTGAAAGTGATGAAGATGTTATCCCTTGCACTTAAAGGTCTCAAGAGCAGGATAATATAGAAATGAGGTTGGAGGAAACCCATAACAATTTAGGATTTTTAGAGCAGAATAAGAAGGGAATTGCTACATAAGAGCATCCTTGCACTTTAGGGTCTCTTGGGAAATATAAGAAGGGAATTGCTACATAAGAGCATCCTTGCACTTTAGGGTCTCTTGGGAAATATAAATAAGATTGTGTTTTTGAGGTCATTCCTTGCACTTCAAATCCTTCAAAATAAGGCAACCCTAAATATTATAAGTCTTATTATGAGCAGTGTAAATGAAGGGTAAATGAAGAATATCTCCCATAAAAATATAAAGTTGGATATGCTTTAATTAACTTATTAAAAATATAATGAGAGCAATGTAATGTTTTGTTTTATTAATGGGAGTGGTCTCCAATAAAAGCCACACATAACTTATTTAAAAAACATGAATAAGCATAGCTCTCAACTTTACAAGGTCATGGTTGGGAGGAGACTGCTCAACCATGAGTGTTGGTCATATGGGCTTCTCACACTAACCAAAAAAAATATATTAATTAATTCTATTAATATCATAATAATATGATTTTCTAAAATACTATAATAATATAATTATAATAAAATATATTTCATTTTATAATAGTAAAATATAATTATAATATGTCTCAGTGGGGACAAAAGTTTGGTTGTGTGTTAATTCCCTATTGATAAGTGTAGCTCTCGACTTTACAAGGGTTCATGGCTGGGAGGAGACTACTCAACCCTATGTGTTGGTCATAGGGGTTTATCACACTAACCATTTAATTTTTGTCTCGGGAGGACAGTGCAAAATTTAGGCTTTGGCTCTTCTTCGGGAGGTCCAAGGTTCAAACTGCAGTGTGGGCAAGAGGTCATGGTTGGAATGGGGATGTCCAGCCCTGAGTGTCAGTCGTAGAGGTTTCTCACATCAATTTTAGAGGAATAATTTTTTTTTTCACCACACAAATTAAAGGAAGAAAGTATTGTACCCAACTTTCAAATAAATGAAGAAAATCATTTTAAGATATATATGTTTTATTATATTTAAATATTATTATTTAATTTTTTTTTTTTTAATTTATAATCTCAGAATTATTAAATAAAAATAAAACCCTTGTCTTAGACTTCTTTTTCCTCAAACTAAAAATAATAGACTTTTTTTTTATGAAAGGCCATTTTAACTATAAAAATAAAAGTCTTTTACAACCAAAAAAAGGGTGGGTGGAGAAAAAATCACACCCCAAATGCTACTAACTTATCCTAATAGCGGATAAAGAAAAACAAATTACACTATACGGGCACCACGGCCATCAACAACATACTAAAAATATTTTACAGCTAGAAATGTTTTTACAGAAGTGAACCTATGGCAGATAGGGCCTTATCCATTTGAAGTGGGTGGTTCCCCCCACCCATCACAATGCTCCTCACCCCAGCCTGAAGCATGAGTAATTGAAGAAGAACGATGGGACGAGCCATAAATATATCCATGGCTTCTTGAAGCCCCCCAACCATCATTAGGCATAGGCACAGATTGTGGAGTGATCACAAGCACAAAATACTGGGAGGTGTACTTATCCGGCTGCTGCAATGGGCCTCCATAGCTATGGGATCTGCTCTGAGGACACTAAAACTGTGCATGAAAATGGGCCTCCTTACTGAAAACACAAGGGGATTCACCCTAGTATTTCAGTAAAGCCTACAAATGGTCCAGCTCCATAGCCACCTTTTTAGCCTGGTCACAAATTTGAAACCACACATCATGAAAAACTTCGAGCTTGTTAGCAAATGAAAAATATTGATACGGATCAACCTACTTGAAAATAATCTTATTTCTAGATTTCCAAATATGAAATAAAAGGCTGACTTTGAATATTTGCCACACTTCCCTCAGCGGGAGAGAAAACTGAATGGGATCACCCAGAAGGACATGATGCCAGGAAAGCTATAGAGACATAAACTGGGCAAAGAAAGAACCCACCCAACTCCAAGCGAGACTGGCCCATCTACATGCCTAGAAAATATGCATACAAGACTCTGGTTCTTGACAAAATGGGCATCGAGGCTCAAACACCCCCATATAAGAAAGTCTACCGCCAAGGGGTAAACCTTGATACAATAAGCTCTAGGCAAAAAAATCTTTCTTTGGCTCCAAATAAGACGCTTACGCTGAATTAAATCTAATTTTCCACCTAGAGGGTGCTGAGAGAAGGTCCCATTTGATATTGATTTTGGGCACCATGGGTGCAGTTGGTGTAAGCCAGTCATAATCCTACCTGGCTCTATAGTTGAGCAAGGAAGTGCTTTTATACCAGGCCTAATCTTTCCACCAGGGTTTCTGGGATCTGATACCTAATTTTTGCCATAAGGAGAAAGGTGTATGGTCCAAAACAACATCATACATAACCTTGTCAGCATTGGACAAGCGGAACATCCTTTTAAAATTATTCTAAGGAATCCAGTCTCTGTTTTCCCTAGAGTAAAAATCCGCAATGGCAAAAATGCCTCGCTTAAAAAGGCCTTTATGTGAACGGACCCCCTTCCAAACAATCCAAGGGTTTCCCTTTTCTTCAAACTAAAAACTTAGAAAATAAACCATTGAAATAGGTTAGCTTTCCTCTCATCATGATAATACAATAAATATATATTAAAATTTGGGGGTTGTTCGTCAGCTAATACAATAAATATATATTGAATGGATGAATACTTGGATGGATACTTCACATGACATATTCAGTTAACACCATCATTATCAATGTGAGATTAAAACATAGTCTTATACATAAAATAATTTTAAATTAATTTTAGTTGAATTGTATTAGTTTTTATTATATAAAAAATTATAGTGGATTAAAAACATCATTGAAATATTATTTATAAATTTTAAAAAAATTATCGATAAATGAGTGATTTAAATACATTTATATTATCATTAATAATATAAAAATTAAGACATAGTTCCCTCGTGGTCACAGTCTGTTTACCCCTTGTGGCCACCACCAAAAAAATATATATATATAAAAATTAAGACATAGTTAGTTTTGAAAATATTACTTTAAGAAGATGTAATGTATAGGCATTTGAGGTAAAGTTGTGGTATTGTGAAGGTTGTTGTTGTAAGGAAAGGTTAAGAAAGATTTTGGATCTTAGAATATTTGTACTTGCAAGGAAAATTAAAGAGGATTCAAAAAATGGAAATCAAGATTTCAAGCTTTTTATAAAAGAATGTGGATATCTAGCTATAAAAACTCAATTGAGATAAGAATTAAATTTGTTTGTAGTTTACAAGAAGAGTTGTGATTTGTCAATGATAGAGGACTCGAGTGCAATCACTTTTTCTCCCTCCACAAATAAAAGAGAAAAAAACATAGTTAATTGATAACAAAATAATTTTAAATTATTTTAATTTTAATTGAACTTTATTAATTATTATAAAGACATCTTGCCATGGTAATGTATTCAAAGCATTTTAAAGTATTACCTATAAATTTATAATTTATAATGAATTTTATTGATAAACAAGTGACTTCACTTATATGAATTACATTTCTATTTATATAGTTATATTATAGACATGCACTTGCACAAAAATATAATATTTAATTTCAATTTAAATGTTAAATTAAAAATATTTTATATTAAACAAAATAAACATGGTTATTGTTAACTTATATAAATAATCAAAACTAAACTAAAAATATAAATGTGTTTTTTTAATAGGTTATATGTGGCCTCTATTGGGGGCCACTCCCATCAAAATACCAAAATATTACATTTGTTGTAGCAAACAACTTTATCACTGTTTTTTCTTTTCTTTTTTCTCTTTAATATGTTCTTCAACTTTCTCAAAGTGCTATGTTTCCACAATCAAATCCTTGACATCATTTTGATTAAGACCATGATACATCATTTTGGCCAGTTGTCTTCTAAAATTTGAATATCATGGGGATGTATATCAACACCATAATTCACTAATTTATTTGCTACTCGATTTCCTTCTTTATAAATATGCTCACACTGTCAGTAGATTGGCACTAGTAATAGATGACGAACATCAACAATAATATTATTTTTTTATCGAGTCTCCACATCCATTTTTGTTAATAACATTGATGATAATTTGTGAGTCCTCCTCAATTGAAATATATTTCCATCCTTTTTTTGCTGCAATTTTAATCCCATTAAGAAGTGCCCTAGCCTCTGCATAGTTGTTAGTTGAAGTTCCATATGATTCTAAATAAGTGAGGAGAATTTTACCTTCATTATTTCTAAAAACACCACCTCCACCAAATTTTCTTGGATTTCCTTTAGAAGCACCATCAAAATTAATTTTGATAAACCCAATTTCTAGACATTTCCATTTTACCATAGATCGAAGTAGATCCTTTGTTTTAATTCCTTTGTTGCATATGACTCTTCCATGTATGTTCAGATCCTATAGCCAGATTATTAGCACTTATTTTTTTGCAATTGAGACTTCCCATGATGAGCACCATATTTGTAGATATTCTGCAAGAGAGGCAATGATACGGTTCCAAAATGGGGCATGATTTTGATATTTATTATTAAAAATTCTATTATTCATTTCAAGACATAAATTCCAACAAATAATGGTAGGGTCAATCCTCTAAAGAATACATAATGCTTTAGCTTTGAAATAATTTATCCAATATTTTATCAACTCTTTCAATGTTGATGAAGATATCCAATATAATTTCATATTTTTTTAAAAGTAACCCTAAATGGTGTGAGAAAATGAACAATGAAGGAGTAGCTGATCAGATGTTTCTAAATCCTTCTCACACAAGGCACATCTGAAGGGTCCATAATATCCTCTTCTTTGTAGACTCTCTCCTAAAAGAATCTTACTTTGAACTATTAACCAAAGAAACATTGAGGCCTTAGGAAGAGCCTCTAATGACCAAATATTCTTCCAAGGAAAATATTTGGGAGAAGGAAATTTTGATTGTTCTAAATTCTCATATTCCAACTTTAAATGTGCTTTTAACATATAATTAAACTTGAAATTTAATTAAAACTTTATAATATTAGAACAAGGAGAAAATCTCTAATGATTATATTAGTTAAAGAAGAAATAAATAAAATCACTTATATATCAAGTATAATTGTCAATTGAGCACTCTTAACATAAAATGTAAATTCTATATTATATTATAAAATGTAAACATAAGTAGAATTTAAATTGTTATTCAAAATGTATTTAAGGTTTGGATTGTGACATGAGCATTTTTTTTATTATTTTTTTCTTTATTCTTTTCAAAGCTCTATTGAGTGTTAGACTAATAAGATGCTTGCTTTCTAGTTTGAAGTATCTTAACTTTCTCCGAAGATAATTATAAATAAGGTGATCAAGTTCTTATCAATCAAAAGAGATGTTGGGTTGATTTATGTACATTATTTTTCTACACATACTCAAAACGAGGGCTAACAATATGGATAATAAGATAGTTCTATTTTCTAAGTTCATTTCATACATGCCCTGCTAGGACCCCATCCTAATTATTTTTGTAATTCTCAATTGATTATGTAATGACCCACGTCCAACGTGGGGACCCCTTATAATGTTATTTTGTAGTACTTTTGTAATGGTATGTGGCAAGTAAGGAGCCTACACAAGTGGGGTCATTTCATGTAATCGTTATCAAGAATGTAACCGATGTTTGGTAGAAGATTCTAGTTGAGTGATATTTTGCATGTAAGCCAACTCTCGAGCTTAGGGTTAGGGTTGCATGAAGCTTTTCTTTAAAAGACATGGAGCCATGTATAAATGTATCTTTTGCAAGTTAATGAAATATTGAATGAGGTTGTTCCCTCGAAGAGGCCTATGATATTGAGTTATTTTGTGAGATTGTTTCAATTCTACAATTACTTTTTGCATAGTGTTATTCTGTTATTTGATGAATTTCTATTTATTTATAGTATTTTGTGTGAGCAAGTTTATTTTAATAGTAGGTTCCTAACAAGTGGTATTATAGTGCTTTCCAAGGTTGAGTTCTACTGTGACTATGATAATTCTTACCCATTTATTCCTTCTATCAGGTATAATTTTTCTATGTTTTTCATTTTTTGTTATCCTTTATTTAAAAAAAATAACAAAAAACTAGAAAAAAAAATTATCTTTTAGTTGAGTAGGTTAGAAACCTTGTGTCAAGAATTTTAAAATATCATGGAGAAGCTATCATTATTGGCTAAGCTAGATAGCCCATAAAAAATATAGTGAAATGATGGGTGATTAAGCTCTAATACCCAAGCCTTAGACAACACTCATGCACGGAATTGAACTCTTACATATCTTTGGGTATACAAGGAGACCATCTAGGGTTAAACAAAAAATTTAGCCATTAGGAAGTTTTTTGGCCTTGTATTATCCATAGTGCATAGGACATAGCATCCTAGAATATTACCCTCCCCGTACTGTCAAAGTGGCAGATAGTGTGCTCAAGGGTATGTGTGGAATTCTCCTTGGGTAGTGGCCAAAAATATTTTTCCAAGCACTATTGTTCGTCATTGTGGTATAAGAGAGGGCCTATGGGTATTACATATTTTTTTTCTTAGCATACCCTAGTTCCATCAAAAAAATCAACTTATAAAAACAAAGCCTTCTTGTTCTACTAAACTTGTAATTTTTCCTATAAGATTGAGCATACAAAGGAGAAATTTTTTCCATAAGATTGAGACTTCTCTATCAAGAAAAAATTACATGCACCAAACAATTAGAGCAAAGTTTGCAAATGTCTATTATAATCAAGAAATATTTAAATAATATTTGAGTTAGTAGTAGTAATAGTTGAGTTGATAGTGGCAATAACAATCATCTGTAATAGTCAATAAATACAATATAGTCAGTGACATAACAAAATAAACAGTATTAGTAACTGGATAGTACAAATAATTCTAGAGTTAGTGATTGAACAATGTTAATGGCTACAGTATAGGTGATAAGATAGTGTCAAGAGTGATTAGTAGTCAGAATAGACAGGGTAGAGTCGGTTGACACAGTACCCAAATTTTGAACACAACTTTTAGATGAAAAATTGACCTCACTAGTCGACTCATCAAAACAATAATAATAAAAAATTGGGATGCCCAAAACTACTGTTGTGGGATATAGCTCATTGTGACCATCTTTTTAAGCTGATCATTTTGATAAATAGCACCCAACCACTATGAGAAGATGTTTTATGAAGGATGGTGTTTGTCTAATATGTAACCATACTCTACTCAACTCATATACCCATTATTAGGGCATAGTGTACAACCTACCCTTTTTGGATTTAGATATGGAACCTTCTATAACTTATATGTGTTTATCCAACCATGCTCCACTAAACTCAAATAACCATCAGGAGCATGGTAGACATTCGTACCCCTTTCAAGTTCAAAACTATAAATTTTATCAACAAATGTTTGATTTAACTTATATAAATTATAAATACACTTTCATAATAAACGAAAAGTATTTTTCAATGTCAACTAGGCCAAATGTCATATGAAACTATCATCATCAAAGATGTTGTTTACTTAATATGTGCCTATACAATCAATGTTTTACTTAGCTCAAATACTTGTCACTAGAATATGGTGTACAACTCTACTCCTTTTGTATTCAAACCTTGAACCTCTAATTTATAGTTTCAAAATATTTATTATTAAGTCCAGCAAAGTTTTATAGATTGGTAATAAGCTTGTATACTTGTATATAAATATAAAATTTTAAATCATATAAAAAAATAATATAACTTGTTTAAATATTAAATTAAAAAACATAAATGCATTCTAGCATATAAGTAAACTTCAAATTTAATTAATTTTATCTATAGTAAAATAGAAAAAAATCTTAATAATTATATTATTTAAAATTTATATAAAAAGACATCATCAATAAAATTGATATTTGAAAAAGAACGAAGATATAAGAGGACAAGTACAAGATAATAATTTTTACATAATTCTACCCTTAAATAATAAAATAAATACTATAAATTAATTTAAACTAAAGAAATTAAAATTCATCTTTATTTGTCAAGGGAGTTTATAATGAAATTATTGCATACTATATTGGTAAGTGAATGAAATTAGTCATTTTTTAATAAATATTTCAAATCTTATGTAAATTTGAAATTCTCCAATGACCTTTCCTATCTCATATTATTTGGTAATTTTTATAAGAACCATTCTAAATCTATGTAAATTGATAAATATTCTTAATACATGCAAATCCATCAAACACACAAGCACATGAATCAATATTAGTATAGAATAAAATAAGAATGTTACATATCATCTCGAAAGCTTCCACCCATTGCCTACTTTTGAAATGATGAATATTTGTTATGTATAATGTCTTATAATCCCATTTATTAAGTTTAATCAGTGATAATATCACGCTAGCTAGAAAAAATATCACCAAAAACTAATACCTATGGAAATAGTGTGTTGTTGCTATTATATAGTTCATTGAAATACTGTGATAACAAAAGTATGATATAATATGGATATTATATCAGATAAAAGTATAGATCAACATCCATAATTAGTAGAATTAAATCAATAGAAGGGGTTTGGATTGAATATTAGAGTGAAATTAGAAAAGAGGTAAGGTATTTTTATCAAAATATTCTAGGATCAGATGTTCATTCATTTATAACGAATGAAGACACTAAGAAATTGGTGGAGCCTATTACTCTAGAAGAAATTCATTTAGCTCTTTTCTCTTTTAATAAGGATAAATCCCCAGGTCTAGATGGGCTCTCTGCAGCTTTTTACCAACATAATTATGATATAGTGAAGGATTCTTTATTGGTGGTAGTGGAATAGTCTAGGGTAAAACAATACATAGGTTGAAAAAACATCTTACCCTAATTCCAAAAAAAAATATGTTGAACTGTTTAATTCTTTTAGACCCATAAAGCCTATGTAATGTGGCATATAAGATTATCTCCAAAGTGATGGTGAATTGATTAAGGCCATTGTTAGACAAAATTATTTCAAAATAACAAGGAGGATTTTTGAAAGGGAGATAAAATTTTGGACGGGATCATAGTAGCTCATGAAGTTATTCGTTCAACAGCTTCAAGAAAAGAGAAAGTAATGGTCTTAAAAATTGTTATGAGTAAAGCCTATGATAGGGTAAAATGAATTTTTTTTTTTTGAAGTTTTAGAAAAGTTAAATTTTGGGAAGAAATAAGTTAGATGGATTAAAGCTTGTGTCTCTATATTTTTTATTCAATGTTGGTCAATGGGCTAGTAACTTAATCTTTTAAAGCCAAGAGAGACCTTAGACAAGAAAATCCTCTATCTCCTTATTTTTTAATTATTATGATAAAGGTTTTGAGTAGGAACTTAAAGAAGGCTTACAAATATTGGAATACAAGTGGACTTAAGGTTAGTAATAACATCGACAGGATCACCCATCAACAGTCTGTATATGATTCAACCCTTTTTGGAAGGACAAGGATAAATGAGGCCAGAGCTTTGAATAACTTTTTAAATAAATACAGAAGAGCATCAGGGCAAAAATTTAATAGGACAAAAGCCAATATTTACTTCCTTAACACTCCAATTAATATCAAAGCAATAATTTATAGGTTACTTCAAATTGAGGAGAAAAAATTACCAACAACCTATCTAGGGATGCCTTTATTTGATGGGAGAATGAGAATAAAATTATGGAATCCAATTATTAGTAAAGTTCATAATAAAATTTCAGCTTAGAAAGGTAGATGGCTATCATTAGTAGGAAGAGTGCAATCAATTAAGTCAATCTCACAGGCCATTCCAACATATTATATGTCATTGTATTCTATGCTAAAATTAGTTTAAAAAAATTTAATCTATATTATGCGGTCCTTTTCATGGTCAAGTTTACATGATAAAAGGAAATTTCCTTTGGTGAAATGGAGCAAGGTTTGTGATGATAAAACTACGGGAGGTTTTGGTTTAAGAGTTCTTACAAATATAAACTTTTAACTTAGCTCCTAGGGAAAAAGTAATATGGATATTTTACAAAGAGATTCAAATGCAATGGATCAAAATTCTTCTAAGTATGTTGAGCCCAATAACAAAAGTTTAATATTTACTGCTTTCTCTCTACCAAATGGTTCTACTCTTTGGAATGGTTTAAAAAAATCTATTGATATAATTATTAAAGGTTTAAGATGGGTGGTGGGAACTAGAGAAAAAATTCTATTTGGATGGATACTTGGTGTGATAAAAAAACCACTCAATTTAGATCTAATTTGGAAACTTTGGATGAGATTGATTCCAGATAAATATGGTGATAGAGTTTCAAATATTTTGTACAATAATTAAGAAGGAATATACAAATGGAAAGAAGACTTTTTACAAGTATACAATACATTGATGCTAGGAGGCCATTGAGTAGAAATATAACAATTTTTATTATTTTGAGGGGAGCCAAGCATAAATTGATTTGGGAGTTGAATAGCTTAGGAGAATATACAACAAGAAGTGGATATAATGTACAACACAAACAAAATACTAATATCACTAGAATATGAAGAGATATTTGGGATAGCCCAAGCATTTCTAAAGTCAAAATATTTGTTTCTCTAGTAGGTCATAGAAGAATTTTATCCTAGGATAACCTTATGAAAAGAGGTTTTCATGGCCCCTCTCAATGTGTTCTTTGTAAAAATGAGGAGGAGAGTATAAACCATCTCTTGGGATATTTCTCAATAGTCTGGAAACTATGGCAATAAATTCTTAATATGTTTGGTAAATGCATGATGATGAATAGTAGAATTGAATATTGGTTAAAGCAATAGTAGAGCACTTAAAAAGGTGAGGCTTTACAGACAATATGGGATAGATCAAAAGATACAATACTTTGGATTGTATAGCTAGAAAGGAATAGAAGAATATTTAAAGGAAAAGAAAGTAGTTTAGAGCTAATGAAAAGGAAGATATGTTTAGACATAGAGGAGTCTAAACCAACCCTATCAACTCACCTAGTCTCTAATCTGGAAGCAAAGAGCCTTTATAGATGGAGTAAAGTCATTATATGGAATTATGACATTGGGTACAAGAGAAGCAAAAAGAAGGCAAAGAATATAAAGTGGAAACCACTAGATGTGGATTGGGTTAAATTGAATTTTTATGGAGCATCTAAAGGAAATCTAAGACCGACAGGAGGAAGAGGAATAATTAGAAATAATAAAGGAGATATTTTTTCTCATTACGCTTTCAATAGTGGATTTAAGATCAATAATGAAGTTGAAGCTTATGCATGCTTTAGAATGGTTAAAAATATGTAAACAAATAAAATAGAACAAAGTTGAATGAAAGGTGATTCTCTCATAGTAATAAATACAATTTTGAGGAAAGCAAAGGCTCCATGGAACATACAAGAGATAATTATGAAAATTCACGATATTGCTAAAGAGTTTGTAGAAATCAGGTTTACACATACTTTAAGGGAAGGAAAAAATGTGCAGATAGGCTAGCCAATAGAGGGGTTTTAATTGGGGTCGTGAAGTTAAATTTCTCCTTTCTATGGTTAGAGAAAGTAGTAAGTTTAGCTAAAGCTGACAAGAAAATATTGATTTCCTGAATCAAATAATGATTAAGATTTACTTTAGTATTCTCCATTGGTAATATATGCTTTATTTTGTAACAATAATGTGTTTTCATATAAACTAATTACTATAATTTTTATGGTTGCACTTGTGTTTTAGGAAGGAAACTAGCAATCCAAATTTCATAAAGCGGACTATGATAGTGCAATGTTTTGGAAATATTACTCTACTAATATGTAATGCTTAGATAGCAGAGGTAAATTTTTGATATTGTTAAGGATGCTATAGAAAAATTTCAAGAAGGATGTTGAATTTTGGAATATTTGTATTCATACAAAAAATTGAAAAAGATCCAAAAAATGAAAATCAAGAATTTAGACATTTTATGTAAAATGATGTAGGTTTCTAGCTATAGCATATAAATTGAGATGAAAAGTGTATCTATTTTTAAACTCTCAAGCTCTAAATAATAGAGTTGTAATTTATCAAGGGTGGGGGACCCAAGTACAACCCCTTATTATTTAAAAAAATAAATATCAAATAAAAATATCAAGTTAAATAAAAGCATGATCAAATGGTATAAAATTATAAGAGTTTAAGTAATTTAAAACGTGGACTTCGATTGTTAAGACTTAGGCTTAGGTTCAAATCTTGTTAGGTAGTATATGCATAATTACAAGTTGTAATAATAGTAAGTTTTTTGTTGAAATACCATGATGGTAATGATGTTACACTAGGAGCCCATTTGAATCCCATCTAAAAAACTAAAAAACCTATAAATAAATTGTATGAGGTCAAGTATCAAATGGCATGAAATTAAGTGGTTAAAAATGTAGGCTCCTAATAGGAAGACTTAGATTCAAAAATTGCCAGGGGATACAATACCATTATGTAGTTTATTAAAATATCATGGTGACATGGTGGTGATGTTATATGGGTGGGGCCTATTTTAATCCTATATAACCGATTACAAAAAAATTCTATGAGGTCAAATGGTTAAAAATATGAACTTCTACTGCAAAAATTTAGGTTTAAACTCTTTTTAAGTGACTTATACATAATTACCAAATGTCATGTATTAATACCACAATATAGTTTGTAAAAGTTTTATGGTAACATGGTCATGATGTAATATGGGTACGTACAACCCATTTCAATTCCATATATTCCAATAAAAAACTTTAATTAAAACATAAAATATTCTAAAATAAATATTTCAAATCACTAATTTATCATCAATGTATTGCATTTAATGCATTAAAATTTTCTCAACTAAATTATAAAATTATCATTTCAAAATTATAAACCAAATTATAGAAATAAGGAGTATATTTATATGTTCACCCTCTTACAATTCCATAGTATAATCTTGAAAATATAAGTTTACAAATCTTCATTGAAAAATGTAATGGCTCTAATATATCCACATCAGTTATTGATATAGAACCCAAACAAAGCTGAGTATTTATTCGATGGTATGCAATATATAATAGAACAAAGAATGCAATCGTGAGAGAGTTATAACAACCTGTAACAAAGTGCTAAACAGGGATAACCACTCAATCACAATGAGAATACAAACAACTAAGAACTATTAGAAAACAAATCCAATCTAACAGTCTAACAACAGTAGCCTAAAATAAGCTAATGCAATCCTTACGTGAGGTATACTATACCTTCACGTATTACATCAATGCATGCAAATAATAAAATATGCAATACAATAATAATAACTTAGACTTAATAAATAAGCCTAAGTATCCTCAACACTCCTCCCAACCATAGAAGCATTGGATCCCAATGCTCTTAATAAATTTGGAAGGTCACGAGCCATCTGATGTTGAGAGAACTAGCATGCCTAGTGTGGAAACTGACCGTAGTGGGTGATAAGGTAGGAAGTGGTTGAACCTTGTTGATTATGATGAGTATTTATATCAAAAACTCTATCTGTATCAAGTGAAATCTGAAGTCAGGTATCATATCTATTGGATTGTTGACGATAGATGCAGTCTCCAAAGTTGAGTCTTAATAGGGTTTTAAAAGATCCACATTGACAACATCATGGATGCCAATATGTGAATGAAGGTCCAAATGGAATGCATTCTCAAATATCTATTGAATTATGGTGTATGGCCCATAGCAAAGAGGCTTGAGCTTGTTATGTGACCTCTTTGAAAAACATTGTTTGTCCAAGTGAAGACAAACTCTATCACCAACCTAAAAAGAATGAGGAATGTGATGCTTGTCCATTACTCTCTTCTGATGGTACTGAGTCTTCTACAAGATTTGTGTTACCTTTTATTGAAGGCTCTACAGATGCTAAATGAAAAATTTTGCCTTATCTTGCTCCTTCTCCATGTGTGCAGTGGATGGAGAGGGCAAGGCAAGAGGCAACTCATATGGTGTAAGTGGCTGAAATCCAAGATAAACCTCAAATGGTGAGTGTGTTGTGAAACTATGAACCACTCTATTATATGCATGCTCTATGTGAGTGAGGCTCAAATCCCACTTTTCCAGTCAGGTGTGGTGGTATATCCTCAAACTCTGCACTAGTGTACGATTCACAACTTTGGTCTGCCCATCTGACTGAGGATGGAAAGCCATGGAAAAATTAAGAGAAACTCCTAAAATTTTCCACAATTATATTCAAAAGTGCCCCACAAAACATGGATCTGTATCAGATACAATGCTATTAGGGATACCAAAGGATCACCACACTATCTCAAAGAAAATCTATGCCAATTCAGGTGTTGTACTAGTGTTCCTACATGGAATGAACTTGGCCATCTTACTGAATCGGTCCAAAACCACAAAAACACTATCATGTTGCCTTACTATCAAGGGAAATCCACTCACCAAGTCCATGGATATGCTCTCCCAATAACATAAAGGAATAGATAAAGGAACACTCAAGCTCAACTTCTTATTTTTTGATTTGGAGCGACAACATATGACACATTGTCTCAATAATCACAGGACATCTCTCTATATGTGAGGCCAGTAGAAGAACCACTATAAGTGGAGTGTTTTCTATTTCCCAGAGTGACCTCAAAAAAATGTTGAGTGGGCTTATTTCAGGATAGAAATCCCATTCTCTTGTGGTACACAAATTTTGTCTAACTTGTACAAAATTCCATCCTTCATGTGGTAGTTTTGAAAAGGAGTGAGTTTGTAAGATGAAGGGTGTACAATATGATGGTAAACCTTGCAGAAATTGGGATGTAGTATAATTTTTGTCAAATTTTTAGCCATGGGTGGATGACTCAAACAATCGACCATGGTATTAGTTGTTCCTTTCTTGTACTTGATGACCAAGTGGAACTGTTGCAAGTAAGTGGTCCACTTCATGGATCTAGCTTCCTTGATCTTGGTTTGTGACTGAAGAAACTTGAGAGGCATGTGATCTATGTGGATAATTATTTCTTTTCCAGGAAGATAATATCTCCAATATTTGATGTCTTGGAACAATGCATACAACTCTTTTTCATATGTGGAGTAATTTCTTTTGGTAGATGAGAAGGTCTCATAATGATATGCCATGGGGTACCCATTTTGCTTCAAAATAGCTCCCATGGCAAACTGTGATGCATCTATATCTATCTCAAATGGATGAGAAAGGTTCAGAAGGACAAGAATAGAGGTAGTGCATAGTTTGTGTTTCAAGATCTCAAAGGCTTGGTCATGTTCCTTGATCCAATGAAATATAACTTTGGCCTTCGTGAGATGGTGCAAGGGATGAGAAATGGTAGAGTAGCCACATATGAACTTACGATAGAAATTTCCAAGTCCAAGGAAACTCCTAAGATCAGTGACAGAGGAGGTAGTTGGCCAATTTTGGAGTGCTTCTACCTTTACGGGATCTACATGGATTCCTTGTTGATTTATTATGAAGCCAATATAGGAGATTGAAGTTTGGGCAAATGAACACTTAGGAAGGTTAGCAAAGAGTTGGTTCTTCTCAAGAGTGTGGAGAACCTAATCTAAGTGCTGCAAGTGTACCTTCCAAGTAGTAGAATATACAAGGATATCATCCAATTATATTATCACAAAGTTGTCTAGGCTATCCCTAAATACTTAATTCATCAACCTCATGAAGGTTATAGGTGCATTTTTAAGACCAAAGGGCATCACCAACCACTCAAAGAGCCCAAATTTAGTCTTAAATGTTGTTTTCCAAGTGTCTTCAGCTTGAACCCTTACTTTATGGTAACCACTCTTAAGATAAATTTTAGAGATTGAAGTTGATCTAGCAAGTCATCAATGTGAGGAAGAGGATATATGTTTTTTATTTCTATTTTTTTCAATGCATGAAAATCAATACAAATTCTCCATGAGTCATCCTTCTTTAGAACCAAAAGGATAGGGGAAGCACAAGGAGAAGTGCTATGTGTTAATGAATCCTTTTACCAACAAGTCCTCAATTTGGTGTTTGATTTCATCCATTTGTAGCACTGATTGTCTGTAAATGGGTGCATTTGGAAGTGATACACCTGGAATTATTTCGATTCTATGATTAATATCTCTCTTTGATGTTAGAGTGGTGGGTTCATTAATCACAATCTGATGTGACTGTATAATATTTGAAGTGAAGTATTCTTTGTGTGTAACTTAGAAGTTTGTGCTTGATCTTATTTTTGTGTGGGTCCAATGAATATGAGTGCCAACTCTTGTGTTTTATTTACTACCTTGTGAGCTTGCCTACAACTTAGCACTAGATTAGATGTGTCCTTAGTGCATTCCACTAGATATTGTTTGTTATCCAATTCCAATGTGTAGGTGTTCTTTTTAGCATGGTATACAACATTCCTATCATATTGATAGGGTTTACCCAACAACATTCCACAACAATCCATGTTTGTGACATCACACCTAACCTTATCCACAAATTTATCACCAAAGGCAAAAGACACAATGTAAGTGTGTGTGATGTCTGAAGTAGAGTCAACATCCTTCCACCCAAGTGCATAGGGTTGAGGATGTGGCTTTGTGGGAGCTTCAACTTATTGACAACGGATCTCGCAATCAGATTTTTTTACGATCCATTATCTATGATACAATCAATAGAAACATTATGTGTAAGGTGGGCCTTAGTGACAAACAAATGGTCATGACCCCCATGAGCAGAAATATTTATCATAAGTGTAACCTTGTTGATTTTACCATTTAAAGCAGGATATTCCTCCTCTCTCCCTTTAGCCACAATGGGACCATATTATGTGTTGTTATTTGAATTTACAAAAAAAAATACTTCTTCTTCATTCTCCCAAGTATAAAATAATTAGCTTTGGTATGACCATTATTTTTACAATAAGCACAATACAATGTAGAAGAAGAAGAATTTTTAGAGCTAGAAGAGGAAGAATGGGATTTATATGGATGGGGAGGAGTAGAAGAATTATGGGAAGAGGAGTTATTCACCTTTTATTGGTGCTAATTCTAACATTTGAAAGAGATTTCTTGTGATGACCATGACCTGTAAGAACCACCTGAAAGCTGAATGCAGAATGATGGCGTACCAGATATGATGCAAACAAAATAGATATGGTATAGATGTTAAGTCCTATGAATGCGATGAACAAATGCATGAAGGAAATGATGCAAAAATAAGATGTAATAAAAACAAAGTAGGGCCTATTTTATTAATGTTGCTTTTAATCTGGTTAAAATACGTCCCCCCTCTAGGGCTTAGAACATTTGATACAGTTCGTTACATCAATGGATGGTACGCTTCCAGTGTCTTTCGCATGCCCACATTCAAAATGGGCAGGCCAAAAGTTGTCGCCAATTGAATTCATGTGTTCATAGTTCCTTGATGCCCCTCTGGTGTTCCTGGCAGTGAGATCCTACACATATAAAAATAGCAAATAGTTAATAACATATGCGGATGTAGGAAAACATGCAATCCCCAAAGCCTCTGGTTAGTTTAATATATAAAGGAATGAAATGATTGTCAAAACATGTCATAATGAACCTAAACTTTGACAGAGGCATGGAGACATCATCAGGGACACATTGCAAAAAGAAAAGTCAGGAAATCATGCACATATTTCTAATCATTCCGGGGTGGGACGTTGGGGACTGTCATAAAACATGCAAGAGCGACCTTGCAAATGTCCTGCCTAGAGGCCTCCAAAACTCCTGTAAACTTAGGGTTAGACTAAAAGGGGTATTTTGAGATGACCCAAAAGGTTAGATTTGGCATATTCTATCCATATTGTCCTGCACCTTAAGGCACTACCTGTATGTTAGTAAACGCATAAAATGATAAAAATAAGGTCAAATCATGTCAGAAAGCAGTGAAACTTGGACAGCAGCACAAGTAAATAAAATACAACATAATGCAAAAATAACAGTAAATAAATAATTTACAGATTTCAAATCACTCCGAGGTGGGACGATTAGGACTACAGCAGTGCGGGGGCGCCCAGGGGCAGGACGCCCATCGTTTAGGGCTTAGTTTTGGCACCAATCCAAGTGGGATGGGTCCAAAACCTCATAGGGGGTTGTGTCGACAAGTTTAGTGTGGGATTGTGGCCGATTGCTTGGGTTTTGGGTCTATATTGCATTCCTAGTGTTCACCCGATAACCTCTCTTCCAAAAGAGAAATTAGGGATGTAGGAAGCACAAAGAGGAATGGGGATATAATTTGGCAGCACTCCATTGCTCCAAATGCTCTAGCTCTCTTACCCTCTTTGGGGTGAGGAGGCTCACCTTTTTATAGACCTTAGGGTCTCCTTTGCATGCACATGCGAGGGTGCCACTTGTCTCACCATGCCCTTTTAGGGGAGAGAAGATTCCTCCCTGATTTAGGACCTCCATCATCAGGGCATGCTTGACTGAAGTCCCTCTCTCTGATTTGAAACCATTCCTCACAATTGCATGCCTTGAAGGTGAAGTTGGGTGGCGAATCTGGGCTGTCATTTTTTAGGGCTTGACTTTTTTCCAGTTAAACCTGCTAATCGTCCCACCCTGGAGCGATTGCTGCTAATCATCCCGAGGTGGGAGAATAGGATTCTAATCATCCCAGGGTGGGACGAATAGGGAGCATAATGCTTAAAAGGTGCCAAATTGACCTTTGACATTCCAAAACTGATTTGGGAGTGGTTAGGACCACTGTTTAACCTCTAGAGTCTGCCCTAGGGGGTATGTATGCCAATTCATTTAGTGCTTGTAGTCACATAATCGGATTGGTGCTATTTTAGTGTCTACAGATGCCCCTTTTTGGGATGCGCTGTGTGTGGCGCAGTGCTGAGAAAAAATATATGACCAAAGCACCTAATGATTAGGTTTTCTTAGTAACCTAACCAACTTTTGATGCCCCAAGTATGGAAATGGCACGCATTTTTGAATCCTTGCTTCTGACAAGCTAAGGAGCTTAAGTCAAGTGTAACCTCTTTCAGTGAGGTGTATATTGGACATTGTTCAGTCATAAATAGGCAAAGGGCACAACATTTTGTCTAAGGAACCTTGTATTCATGCTTCTAGAATACCAAGTGTTTGTTTAGCTTGTGATTATTGCTTGTTTGCTGCCCCAAGCAGGAGCGTGATTGTATTTGTCAATGATTCTTTGAATGCATGCCATTTCCTTGATTGGGTGTGTATTCGTTTATTTTGTGACTAAGTGTGACTACCCCCTCAAGCGACGAATCGATGATGGAATGACCAAAATGAGAAAAGTGACGAGTCGCTTGACCCAAGATGATGTTTGTACGGGTGCCTTTAGTTGTTTTCGTTGAACGCGTATTGTAGTTTTCTAGCAATCGAGCCTCTTTTTGGTGGGTTTTGACCCTTTTTGCGATGTCGATTGGGGTAAAAATTATCAAAAATCCTCCTTCCCGTGGAGTGGTCCGGTTATGCGAGCCTTCTTAGGGAGTAGTATAGTGATCATTTGTGACACCGACGATGGTTTTTCATTCCATGAATGTCAGGTGCAGATGCACCTTTGTTCGGCAGATTTATTGCTATTTTTGGTGCATTTTTTGGATGCAGTTTTTGTTGCTTTATTTCTTGCTCTGTAATCGTCCCAGGGTGGGATGAATACCAATTTTGTAATCGTCCCATGGTGGTATGAGTGCTAACTAGAGTGCTCATCCCAGGGTGGAACCATTACAGGCATAACAGCCTATAAAAGGACCAAAACTAGGTTTTGGGCTCATTTGCAACATTTTTTTCTTAGCAATTTGGAGCAGTGAGGAGGAGGAGTGCGAGTGTGCATAGTGGAGCACTGCTAAAATTTTGTGGACATCATGAGTGTGATAACTAGATCTTCGAGTGGAGGAGTCGAGGTGAGACCGGTATGATGTTCCTTCTCCCTGCCTGTTATTCGTTTTTGTTTTATATGAAGTTAAAAACTTACATATAAATGTTTGTTTGCGGTATTTTGTTTTTATCCGTATATCAAGTTGAAAACCTAATATATGATTTGTTTTTATTATTTTTTTGTTTTGTTTTGCATTAATATTAAGGTTGAAACCCTAATATTAATTTTTATATTTTTATATTGTTTTTGTTTTATTTTGTTCCCATTAAGGCTGAAACCTTAGTACGATTTTTTGTTTTGGTTTGTTGACTGTTCGTAGATTAAGGTCAAAACCCTAATATGCAACTGTTATCTATATTTTGTTTGTGATTGTGTTTAGGTTTAAAACCCAACACGTTGTCATTTTATTTTGTAGTTTTTGTTCATGTTAAGGTCGAAACCCTAGTATGATTTTTTTGTTTTATTTTGTTTTTTGTTCACCTTAAGGTTGAAACCTTAGTATGATTTTTTTTGTTTTGTTTTGTTTTTGTTTTTGTACAGTTATTTTTATGTCTGCTATCATTGTTGTACAGTTTGTTGTTAATGTGTCTGTACTTTTTTTGTACTTTGTTTTTTTGTACTTTTTATGTTGTACTTTTGTTGTACAATTGTTTTCCTGTAATTTGGTGTTTTTTTGTACAGTTTTATTGTAATATTTTTGTTTATATTAAGTATGTGCTTAATATATTTTGCTTTTTATTGTTTTTTAGGTTGTGAAGAGTTGGTACTGCCAGCCGACTATTTTCTCTGATGCCCGGGATGTCTTGACAGTTGGGTATTGGGAGTGGCTTGATGCCCTTGGGCTCAAGCACATGATGCGTCTAGAGCCTGTGGTGGGGGATTGGGCATATTTTACTGCCCTGATCAATCTGTGGGATCCTTGCACCAACACTTTTCATCTTCTAACAGGGGAGATGACTGTGACTCTAGAGGATGTGTATCGGATTCTATGGATTCTGATAGATGGACTGCCTATCTGGATGACCCATCGGGACCAGCGGACAACAGTACTGACAAGGTGTTTTGGTTTCGCAGGGGAGAGGGGGGTGGAGAGGGCAGACGCTGACTGCCAGATAGGTGGTATTCTGGTGCGGTGGTGGCTGGAGAAGGGCATATTAGGGGTGAGGCATGCGTTGCTCATGGCCCTCATTTCCAATATGCTACTTCCTGACTCCTCAGGTGCGAGGTTCCCTTATAACCTACTGGAGTTGGTTTTCACTTTGGTGGTGTAGACACCAAAATAGCACCAATCTGATCAGGTGGCTACAAGCACTGATCGAATTGGCATACATAGCCCCTAGGGCAGCCCCCAGAGGTTAAACAGTGGTCCTAACCACTCCCAAAGCAGTTTTGGAAGGTCAGAGGTCAATTTGGCACCTTTCAAGCACCCTGCTCCTTACTCGTTCCACCCTGGGGTGATTAGAATGCTATTCGCCCCACCTCGGGATGATTAGCAACAATCGCTCCAGGGTGGGGTGAATAGCAGGTTTGACGGGAAAAAGGTCAAACCTTGACAAATGGTAGCTCAGATCCGCCACTCAACTCCACCTTCAATGCATGGGAGTGTGAGTGAGCATTTTTGAGCTCAAAGGGGCAGTCATAGAGGTAGTCATGGAGCCCTTAATCAGGGAGGAATCTTCTCTCCCCTGGGAAGGCATGATGGCCAAGTGGCGCCCCTGCATGCACATTCAAAGGAGACCTTCAGGTCTATAAAATGGTGAGTCTTCTCACCCCAAAAAAAATAGAGCAGGAGCATTTGGAGCAATGGAGTTCTATTGAATTACATCCTCACCCCTCACTTGTGCTTCTTACATCCTTGATCTCTCTTTTGGAAGGGAGGTTATTGGGTGAACATTGGAAGCGCAATCTGGACCTAGAACCCAAACATTTGGCCACAATACCCCACCCAATTTTTTGACACAACCCCCTAGGAGGTTTTGGACCCATCCCAAGTGGATTGGTGTCGAAACCAAGCCCCAAACGGTGGGCATCCTGCCCCCGGGCGCCCCCTGCACTGCAGTAGTCCTAATCGCCCCACCCCGGAGTGATTAGAAATTTGTAGTATATTTCTTTACTATTTATTTTGAATTTTATTTTATGTCATTCATATATGTTGCCATTCAAATTTCATGCCATTCTGATGAGTTTTGACGGTGTTTTCATTGTTTTTCGCCTTCACTAACATACAGGGAGCATCTTCGGATACAGGGTGATCGGGGCTGAATCTGCAGAATCCGACCTTCTGGGTCATCTCAAAATGCCCTATTTTTCCTAACCCCAACTTTGTAGGTGTTTTGGAGGCCTCTGGATGGGACATTTAGGAGGTTGCTTTTTGACATTTTATGACAGTCCTAATCGTCCCACCCCGGAGCGATTAGAAATCTATAGTAGATTTCTTGAATGTTCCTTTTGTAGTGTGTTCCTGATAGTGTTTGCATGCTTCTATCCAAATTTCATCTTATTCTGACATGTTTTGATTACCATTTTAATTATTTCATGCATGCATTAACCGGAGGCCTTGGGGATTGCATATTTCCCTCCATCCGTAGGTGCTATTAATCATTTGTTGTTTCTTTGAACATAGGATCTCGACACTAGAGGGGAAGAAAGGAACTACAGATGCATTCACGCAAGTGGCGGTGACGTTTGGCCCGCCCATTTCAAATGTGGGCACGTGGAAGATCCCGAAGGGAAGCGTACCATCCGTGGTGTAACAAAACTATATCTAACGCTCCTAGCTCCTAAAAAGGAAGGAGACGTATTGTAACCTGATCTCAAAGAAAAATTAATAAAAATAAGGGCTGCACTTTACATTTTCTTTATATCTCATTTCAGTTCGTTTGTTTTCCCTTTTTCATGCACTTTAGTCCTTTGTTCATTTGTAGGACTTAGCATTTCGTATGCTTTTGTTTGCACCGCACCCGGTATGCCTATGGGATTCCGTATCCTCGTGATTTCAGTGGCGATCATGGTGGGACTCTGTCCCCTAATTTTGGGATCAAAATTCTGATCAAAACTTTGTGTTTTTGCTTGCAGGTGTTAATCCTTCAAGCGCTGGACTGTTGCTCGTGCCACCCTGTGATGAATACAGACTAGAATTCGTGCCACCCCGGGATGAATAAGGCATTCATCCCACCCTATGATGAATACAGATCTGCTATTCATCCCACCCTAGGATGATTAGCTCTCTATGCATTTTCTGAGTAGAAACTCAGGGACATCCGGTTTGGGCAGAGAAGAGGTAGGTCTTCTGAACATCCTCTGTAATTTTTTGTCTCTGTTTCTATGATTTTTTTTGTTTCTTTGCTTGCATAGAAAAGTTTTACTGCATGTTTTCTTTCTTTGCGCAAGTAAAAATAACCCCACACACCATGAGATAATCTAAACATCAAGGCATTGGTCGTAAAACCCCAACACTTGATCAAGACCAACGGTGGATTTCATCACCACCTTGGCTTGAATTTTGCATACATAACCCCGATCGCTACTATTGCTAGACGTAAATCCCGATGAAAGCTGACCAAGTGTAGCTGGGGTGATTCCCAGTGCATGAGGATAAGTCTTCTATGGTAGGTGTCAAAAATAGAGTGATTCCCCTTCCGTACCGCCTATGTTCCACGTACTATTCTTCTCTCGCGTACCAATAGTTTCCCTCACGTAAGGGCGGGTATATTGAGAGGTTCGGTATAACGGCCTGGCAGTGGTATATTGAAGGGGCGACCATTTTGGGAGATATAAGAGCCCTCATATTGCATGTACAACAAAATTTTCTTTACAAGGCTTTCAAAACAAAAATCAAAACACACTGAACCAGATCTAGGGCACACCTTTAATCTATAAATGAGATAATCATTGCTTTGATTGGTCCCTTTTTGTTTAGTGTAGCATAAAAAATCGTAAAGAAGATAAAAACGTACACATATTTTAGAGAAACACCACCATGGTGTACACCCGTAGCCAAGCCCAATCACGGGCAGAAGCTGCAGAAAGTGTACAAGGGGGCACAAGTCGCCTCCGCTATAGCCCCAAGGACTTGGTCATACCACCTTGGTGGCCTGACCCACAAAATAGTCCACATCATACCATGACGGAACGGGACTATAGAGGCACCCCTTCGAGGGGCACTCCCATTCAACATAGACCCTTTCAGGAGGAGTCCATACACGTGGCACTCAACATAGATGGGAGGGCTCCCTTAGACACTCGTTATGAGTGGCCACCGTGTGATGAAGCGCTAGAACAACATAGGGTCCATAAGGAGGGGCCACATGATTACATCATCCCTCCTCTACCCCTTATTACTATCAAAAACAATAGGCCAAATCTAGAGCACAAGGCTCTTCAGACAGGGTGAGCCAACTCTGCCCGCCCCTTTCACATATACGAAAGGGAGCATGAGGAAAACCACTATATTCCTCAAGAGCAATACATAGTGCAAGGGAGCAATGCACCTCCACACCTACTATTTATTAGGATCACCCACTAAGGCCAGAGCCTCGGGTGAATGCCGCTAACCTCGATAGAGGGAAGTGACCTATAGAGATCTCGGATCACCATGACCGAGATAGATGTGTAGGGGAGGCATCTAGGCCTCCTAGACTCAAGACGATGAAACAAATCGACTTGGCATTCACCAAACATGCCGCCCATCGAGCACAAATCACGCAGCTTGAGCAAGACCAACAATAGTTAGAGCACCTGTACCACCTTAGCAAAGAGCGCATTCGACGTCAGACAGATGAGTTGCTCCAGAAAACTGTGCCTAAGAGGGTCCCAACCCCTCGCATGCATAGGACAGAGTTGTATGAGAGGCACAACCCCTTGGTGCGAGACAGGTCTCCATGACCTTATCAAATGTTACCTCCAAGACCTCCTAGACCTGAGCGGGAGACCACCCCTAGAGCCAATGATGAGGCACCAACCCCCCCCGGGCACCCACCCATGTTTATAGGTCACGCCCAGGAACTCCTCAAGAAGCCTATGAGGAATTCGAGCAAGAAGAAGAGCGGGCTGAAATGCCCTACCAAGGCAGGGGGGTGCTATCCGGCTACCCCTCCATAGGCCTCAAGTTCCCCGTAATTCACAACGGGAACAAACCAAGGAGGAAGAAATCAAATCTTTCGATGCATACAAAGCGCTGCTAGAGCGCTTAGAGTCTATGGAGACCAAGACTTCTGGGCCCCAAAAGCCCACTTTACGCCAGCTCCGTAGTCACCCTGTGCATCCTTCAGTGCCTGCACCCCCATACCTTGAACACTTTAAAATGCCTCAATTGGAAATATTTAGAGGGGATGAGGATGCCCAAGAGCACGTGACAAGATTCTTGAGCCAATGCTTTGGCATTCAGGACAATGATGCTTTGCTTCTACGAACATTTATAACCATGTTCGCAGGCCCTACCTCGGATTGGTTTACCCAGTTGCCGAAGCATAGCATCAACAACCTGGACCAGCTAGTGGACGCGTTCCTCGAATGTTTCACCTTCAATACCAAGAAGAAGGCATCGTTAAGTGACCTAGCTAGCCTCAGATAGTATGAGGAGGAGACCATGGTGGCTTATGGAAATCGGTGGAGGACGTTGCTTTCAAAGCTACCTTACCTCCCTCCCATGGCCGACTTGACCCAAATGTTCTCGAAGAGTTTTTTGAGGTCGATCTCCATGCTATTGTAGCTGTAGCAATATGCCACTCTCGAGGAAGCCCTGGCGCAAGCCAGAATCATAGAGGAGATCAAGATATAGGATGGCAAGATTGCCAAGCCACGCAAGAAAGAGTGGCCCAAAAATGCCAAAACTGGGTCAACGCAACCGAAACCCGCCATGGTCAATCAGGTTGCTATAAACATACCTAAGCCTGCACAAGCAACACAGCCCCCAAAGGCTAATTACCAGGAAGTTCCTCTTGACACCTATGAAAAGGAAAATCATAGGCAAGAGAAAAATCAGTAGCGTCGCCCTAGGCAACAATTCACACCCTTCACAGAGTCTAAAGACTCCTTGTTTTTGCCATCCATGGCAAACTTGATAAACCTGCCATAAAGTTGACCCGTAGACCCCAACGCGCCAAAACCCAAGGGCTATAGGGAAGACTTGTACTTGTAGATTTCATCGATAGAAAGGACATGACCTTTACGCGTGTTGGAAGTTCAAAAGCTTAGTGCAAGACCTAATAGACAACAAGATGCTAGCGGTGGATAATCCCATGGCGCCAAACAACCAATATATGGAGGTCTTCAAAGACCCCCTGCCTACCCATGATGCATAGGCAAAGACCCTTCAAGTCAATGAGGTGACATAGAACTGCCCCATGTAGGGGTATGTAGGGATGATAAGCATAGTGACTCGAAACAAGAGGTACCCAAGCATAGCTGCCCCGTGGCAGCTACAGGAGAGGTTCCATCAATGTCACAACCTCAACAGCACCCTACACAACCTCCCCCACCTAGACCAGTGGCCATGATTCGGACTAAACTTACCCAAAGTTTAAGGACCACGTCGGCTAGGCTCTCCATCTACGAGCTCATCCAACAATCACCGCCCCATCGGGAGGCTCTAATGGAGATATTAAAAGCCATCGAGTTGCAGCCCCACGAAGCAAACTCTTTCAACAACTTTGTGGGACATGTAAAATGATGTATAGAACTAGTCATCACCTTTAGAGAAGATGAACTAAAATCGGTGACTGGTGATATGGCGGATCCACCCCTGCACGTCATTGCACGGGTCAACGGGATTCCATTTAAGAGGGTGTTGGTGGACACTGGCTCGTCCAACAATATAATCACAACAGCGGCATTGAAGCACCTCAAGTTGCCAGCATCTCACATTGTGGCCTCCACCTATACTCTTCGAGCATTCAATGACGCGATATGCTCGACGGTTGGCACAATTGTCCTGCCCATCCAAGTGGGACAAAAGACTATTCCTACGTTGTGCCACATCCTGGAAGGTGAGATGGCCTACAATATTTTGTTGGGTCGGCCTTGGATCAGGGACATGAAGTGTGTCCCTTCGATAGCCCATCAATGCCTAAAGTACACATACGAAGGGCAAGTGCATGTGGTCCCAGCAGACTTAGAGCCCTTCAAGTATTGCAATGCGGTGCAACTGATGCCACAATCGACCCTTCCATCGACACATTTGGACTTTTAGTTGAATCCATCCAAATAGGGTCTGATTCCGCATACATCCCCATTGTTAAGTCCCTCAAATCCCCAGTCGGGTCCATCTTCATCATCTGGTCCTTCACCAACGATGCCACCTACGGTGGCCACACCGAAGGACAATGGGAAGAAACCCCTGGAAGAGGCACCACCATCAGTCTCAACCATCTCTACCGAAGAGGTGCCTAGCCGAATGGAAGTCGAGGCGCCTAGTTCACCCGACATGGAGTGGACTCAGGAAGAACTCCCATTCCCTCCCCCTCAACCACCAACGATCACCATTGAGATGGCCAATACGGGCCTGGGGGAGTATCTAGTGTGGAACATTGTAGCAACACCCATGCTTGAGTCCATGCAGGACATGGGGAGACCTCGCCTCCCCATCGGCACTATTGTCCCTTTGGGCTACCCACCAAACCAGACAAATTTTGTATATGGGGGCCTCGACAATGGCATTGAACCTTACCTGCAAGAGGAAGAGGATGAAGAGCCCTTTGCTGAGAATGTCAACTATCTGTCCAACCTGAATTTCGCTTTGAAATATCTTGGCCAATGTAATTGGCATGGATATGGGTTAGGCAGATATGAACAAGGGGTGCACGTTCTTTGTCAACCAAGATATCAGATGTCGTACGACAAATTAGGAGTAGGGTTCAACCACCCTCTACCCCTTGACATCTTGGTAGAGAACATGCAAGGCCTAGGGCTAAGCAACAAGGATGGGTTGGCACAAGATCCATATGCCAATCCTAACACAACATACACATTGGGAGATTATCTCCCATTATTAACAACCAACCTTGTGGGCCTCAACAATTCCTCCCCTTCGATCGAGAAAGGGGAAAGTTCAAGAACTTGCCTCCAAAAGGGATATAGACAAGTCCAAGAAGGATCTTCAGAAGATGAGTCAGAGTATGAGGTAGCACCTTGGGACCCTTTCGAGTCCGATAGCAATCACTCGCAAGTGATGCCCATAGATGATTATCAGGAGGACTTCATGGTGATGTTCCCCTTTGATGCTCCAATCGAGCAAATGCCACCTCAAGAGAATCAGGTCCTCCCGCAGAGAGTGGAACAACCCCGATGGGACCAAATTAACTTGCTCGAGCAGAACGAGCCTCACATGCCGCAAATAGTTATCGAAGCCAATGAAGGCCTATGGATATCTGATAGCGATTATGAATATGAGACTGAGATGGCATATCTCAATCATATGTGGTAGCAACAATACCCCATGGACATTGATGACATGTTTGAACAACTAAACATGGGGCCAAGGCATAGGTGGCATTTGAACCAGGCATAGTTGGACCAAGTGTTGCATCCACCACTTTAGGCATACAGAGAGCACCCTCCGCCCAGAGACCCTATAGAGCCATCAGTGCCAAGGGTAGACCCTATCCTTTTATCCACACATAGGGCCGATCCATTTGTGCCAATACCCACAGAGCCAGATCCGGAGCACAAATATCACCAAGGATGTCCGAGTCACCACCCATGCGGTAATGGAGACCAAATTCACTTCATCAACATGATCTCCATTGACTTAACCGCCCCCATCCACAATCCAACCGATCCAACATGACCATTGTATCTAAACCTAGATGCCATAGACTGGGATCATGCTAACTCGCCACCATCCCCATCAGAGTACTGGCCTTGCGGTGAGATGCTTCATTTCACCCCAAGACCAACTCAAGATATCTTCCATGCTGAAGAGGAACCCGACGTTCCAAACGTAGATCTAAATTTAGCAAATGATATCCACCTGATCCCAACTCCACACCAGTTGGAGGACGGGTCCCACATGTCAGTCGAAGAGATGACTGACGTAGACATCGGCTCTGATCCAATGAATCCGCAAATCATCAAGTCGGGGTAAGTCTATCCCCGAAGAGCAAGCCGATTACATTACCCTTCTCAAAGAGAAGGAGGTTTTTGCATGGTCCTACAAAGACATGTCGGGGCTAGACCCATAGCTAGTCACGCATAATCTAACGCTTGATCCGACAGTCAAGCCAATCAAGCAAAAACTACGTAAGATGCACCCAAAAGTAGCCTTAATGGTCAAATATGAGCTACAAAAGTTGTTGGATGCACAATTTGTCATCTGCATGGATTACCCACCATGGTTGTCCAACATGGTACCCGTCAAGAAGCCTGATGGGAGGATTCGCATATGCACCAATTTTTGAGATCTAAACAAAGCGAGTCCCAAGGATGATTTCCCCTTGCCTAGCATCGACGCATTGGTAGATGCTACAATAGGCCATGAAATGCTTTCCCTCATGGATGGTTTCTCGGGATACAACCAGATTCGTATCAATCCCGACGATCAACTCAAAATGGTGTTCACAATGCCTTGGGGGACATTTTGTTATAAGGTCATGCCCTTTGGCCTTAAAAATGTTGGCGCCACCTACCAACACGCTATGACATACATCTTCCATGATCACATGCATAAAACTTTGGAAGACTATATGGATGATCTGTTGGCCAAATCTCTTTTATGCCCAGATCATCTCGATGACCTAAGCAAGATCCTTGATCGCCTCATTGAACATAAAGTCAGACTAAACCCCAAGAAGTGCGTATTTGGCGTCACATCTAGAAAACTCTTGGGTTTCATAGTCTCAAAATGAGGAATCAAGGTAGATCCAAACAAAGTCAAGGCAATCCTTGAAATGCTTCCCCCAACCACCATCAAGCAGCTCAGAAGCTTGCAGGGAAAGGTCGCGTCAATCAAGCGCTTCATAGCACAACTATCTGACAAGTGTCGACCCATGAATAAATTATTACACAAGGGGGTAGCATTTCACTAGGATGACGAGTGCCAGTCAACCTTCGATGACATTAAACAATACTTGGCTTCATCGCTAGTATTGGCACCACCTAGACCAGGAGTGTCATTCTATTTATACATCTCAGCTACTGAGGTGGCACTGGGCGCCATGCTAGCCCAAAAAAATGAACTACATAAAGAACAAGCTACTTACTATCTTAGCCGCACCCTAGTTAGTTATGAACTTAACTATGCATACGTCGAAAAGCTATGCTTAGCAGTGGTATTTGCCACCAAAAAGCTATGCCACTACATGCTGAGCAATACGATGTATGTTGTGTCTAAGGAGAATCCATTGCGGTACATGATGAGTCATACTTATCATAGTAGCCGCACGATGAAATGGATCATGTTGTTGACGGAGTTTGACATCGAATTCATTGGACAGAAGTCCATCAAAGGTCAAGTCATCATCGATCAACTAGCAGAGGCTCCTCTCGAAGATGATCAGCCTATGACCATAGAACTACCCGATGATGGGGTCTTCCATGTCTCAGAATCGCCAGATTCTGATGAGCCTGAGTCCCAGGCCGACATAACCCTATTTTTTGATGGTTCTAAATGTGAGCAAGGGGGTGGCATGGGAATCATATTCTTCACACCGCAAGGGGCTCCAATGCCTCTATCATTTAAACTTGATTTCCCATGCACCAATAACAATGTTGAATATGAAGCCTTGCTCATAGGTCTTCAGACAACAATCACCATGAACATCAAATGCTTGAACATCTTTGGTGATTCGCTATTAATCGTCAACCAAGTGAAAGGGGTATTCCAATGTAAATGCCCAGTTATGTAGGCATACAAAGCCCTTGTGGATAAATTCCTGGCAAAGCTTGAATGGTACGACATCGAGGCACTCCCTCGATCATCGAATCATTTTGCAGACACTATGGCCTCCTTGGGGTCACTAATCCCACAAGACCCTTCCGGTGAGATGACAACCATTCAAGTCAAAACATTATCACAATCCGTGATGGAGCATGCAAGCTCTGACCTAACGCCAAGAATCCACCTGATCCAGATTGAACCATCTCAGGATAGATTCACTCAAATCCATGATAGTTTGAATCATGCCAACTAGGGGTCCTTGTTCTCCCCTATTCCCCTTGATAGCAACACAATGCTATTTTTACAAGTTCATTCCCACTCAACTTTTGCTAGGGACGAACTTCAAGAGGGATTGGCAGTTCATACCATCGAGGTTTCTGATCAGCAGGATTGGTACACACCCATAAGAGACTACCTCAAGCTAGGTAACCTCCCACTTGGATTGTCGCATGCCACAAAAATATCATTCAAATAGAAAGCGGCAAAACATGTCTTGCTAGGAGACATTTTGTACCATCGAAGCTACGAAGGGATCCTCCTCCATTGCTTGGACCAGCAAGAGTCCACTTGGGCAATCACCCAAGCGCACGATGGTACGTGCGGTGGCCACTTCAGCGGTATGGCCATCGCCAAGCGCATTCTTTGCATGGGCTATTATTGGCCATCTTTAGAGCGAGATTATTGCGCGTATGTAAGGAAGTGCATGAAATGTCAACACCATGCTAATTTGACACATGTACCTTCTCAAGCCTTGCAGTCGATCCAATCGGCTTGGCCATTTTTGCAATGGGGCTTAGATCTAATCGAAAATATCTCCCTTGCATCGTCAAGTCATCACACGTTTATCATAACGGCCATAGAGTACTTCACCAAGTGGGTGGAAGCAATTCCGCTTACCTCTACGACTGGGACCCGCATTGTGGAGTTTATTTTACATAACATCATATGTCATTTTGGTATTCCATCCAAGATCATCTCGGATAATGGGACGTCATTCAAGAACAAATATGTGCGTGCTTTGACAACAAAGTACAAAATTCAGCACAATTTTTCAACACCCTATTATCTGTAGGCAAATGGGCAAGTAGAGGCGTCAAACAAAATGCTAGTTGCCATCCTTAAAAATACGGTCATAGATAGTCATAAGGATTGGCACATTCAAATCCCGCTTGCCCTATGGGCTTATCGCACTAGCATTCGGATGCCCACTGGGGCAACTCCATTTTTGCTGGTGTATGGCTCCGAGGCAGTCATGCCTCTCGAGTTGGAAATACCTTCCCTACGCATATCAATGCAAGAGTTCATCGATGATGACACTGCACGGCAAGCCTCGGTTAGACCAGCTTACATTGCTCGACGAATGATGCATCAATGCTCTCGAGCATTTACGTATCTATCAAGAGCGACTTAAGAAAGCATACAACATGAAAGTTCACCTGAGGGACTTTCAGGTTGGTGACTTGGTCTTAAAAGAGAACCAACAAAATTCTAACTTGCCGCCCCATCTAAGGGACAAGTTCATGGCAAACTGGTTAGGTCCCTATGTAATTGATAGTAAAATAGGACCTAGAACATACCAGCTCACCTCTCTTGAAGGAATCAAGGAACTAGAACCCTTGAACATCAGTCATTTGAGGCCATTCCACATTTAGAGAGCCATAGCCCACCCCAAAATCTCCAAGGATTCCCACAATCGCTTGGTCAACCCAAAAAATACTCCAAGGATTCTCACAATCACTTGGTCAACCCAAAAACCCCAATCCCCCAACCACCCAAAACCCCAAAAAATTCTCCAAGGATTCTCACAATCACTTGGTCAACCCCAAAATGCCCCAAAGGTATCTATAAACCCTTTGGTCAAACCAAAAGCTCCAAGGATTCCCACAATCACTTGGTCAACCCCAAAATGCCCCAAAGGTATCTATAAACCCTTTGGTCAAACCAAAAGCTCCAAGGATTCCCACAATCGCTTGGTCAACCTAAAATGCCCCAAAGGTATCCATAAAATCTTTGGTCAAACCAAAAGCTCCAAGGGTTCCCACAATCGCTTGGTCAAAAACAAATATTAAAAAAAACAAAAACAAACGATAATCAAAAATAAAAAATTGCATCTCACTTCCATGCATACTCTTAAAAATCAAAACACAAAAAAATAATAAACTGCATTAGGCATCGCATACATACATTGCATATTTGTTGGTCACACATGTCACAAGCACCATAGACTGTAATTGCTTGGCAGTTCCATCATTTTCCACATTCAGTCCATTCTGTAAACAACACCCATCCAAAATAACGCCCTTCACATTTTTACCATATTATAATCAGTTGTCTGCTAAGGTCGTTAGGGTTTTTCATCATTCAACTATCTTTAGATTTCTAGTCAAAATATGTACAAAGTCAGACAGATTTTACAAAGGTAAAGTTTTACTTGGATCACACCTTGTTACGTAGCATCCCCACACAAGTTAAAACACATAAAAATTCCCAAGTTGTGTGAACGGAAGATGAAACCTACAAAGCAATTTAGGGTATCATAGGTGAAAGGTTAGCCTATTCATCCCCCTATGCGAATGGTTCGAGAATGCTGAGAATTGACAAAAGGACACGCTCTTCCCCATCCAATTCCCCATAATAAATAGTGGTTTTCACCACTAGCAAAAATCCCAAAACACCTTTGATCCCCAAGGTCATAAGGATTCGTACTACACATCCCTGAATAGGATGGGTAGTCATCCCCAAGGCCAAAAGGATCAATGCCATTACATAATAATATCCCCAATCACCTTTGGTCCCCCAAGTCATAAGGATTCATACTACACATCCCTGAACAGGATGGGTAGTCATCCCCAAGGCCAAAAGGATCAATGCCATTACATAATAATATCCCCAATCACCTTTGGTCCCCAAAGTCATAAGGATTCATACTACACGTCCCTGAACAGGATGGGTAGTCATCCCCAAAGCCAAAAGGGATCAATGCCATTCACAAGCCAACAACCTACGAGCTCACCTTTGAAATCCAAATGCAAAATCAAAAATCAAAATAATAACAGTGGTTATCACCACTACTCAAACCCCTTGCTCAACAAGAAAAACAAAAAAAAGCAAAACAAATAGTGATTTTCATCACTATGTAAGAGAGCAAGTATCCCAACAAGTTGAGCAACCAAAAGACGCTTGAGCTTGAATCCCTGGAATTCTCAGCATTCAAAAAACCATCTAGGTGATCCTCATTACGGGTTTGGTGGATAGCCTACCTGGCAATGGTGGTATCCTAAATGCATGACGATATGTCTATCACATTAGCTTTGCGTGTGTGTAGACCAATGTTTGCATGTGGATGAGCTAGCTTATGGTATCCTAGATTGCCCCATGGATTAATCTTACTAAATACAACAAAGGAGTTAGTGGAGCTAATTAGGTGATCCTCAGTATAGGTTTGGTTGATAGCCTATCTGGCACTAGCGGTATCTTGATGAATACCACATAAACGAACTCAATCGCACACACAGGGATGTGAAATAACTTGGTCAAACTCAAGTCTGATTCGTACCTTGTTCAAAAGTCTTGTGAGATAAATGTACAGTCTTGGCTAGTTAGTTAAAACATCTGAATCTCGAAAAAACCTTAACTACATTCTAAAACAAATGTTGTACATGTCCATTCTTGCATCACCATCGGAAAATACAAAAAAAATATTTTTCACACATGCAAAGTCATTCCACAAAGCAATCACATAGTACAGAAAGCCAATAAATCCTGTACAGTCTATGGTGCCGCCGCCAAGTTATCAACAAATCATTTCATCAATTCCATATGCATACATCATATAAATAGAAACATCGCATTCATAATAACCCATGCATACATCAACGTAAATAAATGTGCATAAAAGTAACAATAAATCATGACAAGTGTATAACCAAAAAGAAATTCATGTATATATATCGCCAAAAATGCCCGCAGGCTACAATAAGTCGGTCCTCTGACCTCACAACAAAAAGCAAAAACTCAAAAACCCCAAGCCTAGGGAGTCGACCACCATGATCACGCAGGATCGATGCGATTGGAACTACCCCCAGTGGTGTGGGTCCTATGGGACCTCTCAGGGTGGCTGCTGCCAGCCCCCGCATCATGCCCACTAGCGCTACCCTCACCCACCCACTTGCGACGAGAGGAAGCAGACTGCTTAGTCTCATTGTCTCTCATTCGGTGCGAAGAGCCACCTCTAGTGAGCTTAGGTAACTGCCCACCAAGGCGGATAATCTCGACCTCCAGCTCCACTCGAAACCGACCCCACTCCACATCCCATCGATGGTATGCAGCCAATGCTTCATCCCACTGCGCCAACTGAGCCCGCAGGAGATCCCTCTCGGCATTGTGCTCCTCATCCCGTCTTCTCAGTAGCTCCTCCAATCATGCTATCTCAGCATGATACCTAGCCTCCATATCCCCTGGCGACCTGGGGCATGGGCATCTCCGGGACGAGTAGGCTACTTAGGCACCCACTACTCTGGAACGTCCTGAACATCCGACCTCTCTGGAATCCCTACATCATCCCTAGTGAGGTCATCTACCTCCACCATATCCGCATCATCGCGCGGAGCCCCCCAACCCTCCCTCGGTGCCTTCGCAACCCCACCACCTACTATTGTTGCATCCGCACCTCCTAGAGGCCCCTCACCCCGCCATCGTCGCATCGTCCACCACTGGTCGTACTCTACAGTCACCCCGACATTGTCCACATCGGGGACATCAATCACTGCATCCGACTCCTCACCTAGCGGCTCAATGATCGGCCAAGCCAAAGTCCTCTCGTCGCCCTGACGTCGATAGATCAAGGGCTCACTAGGCAATCCTTGGCGCACCCCAAACTATCGAGTCACCCAAATGTATGGGAAGTACTCCTGCTCGGTCTCGTGCCGCCCGATCAGCCACCTCCCCCTACGTGCCCACCGGAGCCACTCCCCAGCCTTAGGCCAGGATGGACAGTCCCAGTATGGCCGCTAGAACACCTCTCCTAGAGCAAGATGCGAGAAGGCATCAGCATAGTGCCCCATGACACCTGCCCATCATCGACTCTACCCCTGCTCCTCGGACCTCCGCCATAGGGTAGCATAGCCAATCTCCCTATCCACCATCTCTCCCCGAGTGGTCCAAGGCAACCCCTATGGCCGCTCCACAACTATGTGTTGCCATCCCCAACACTGCAACAAGTAGCTGCACCCAATCCCCTTTGCCTCCGATAGCGGACCTCGTACAGCTCATCATATAACTATGCCAGTAGCGTCTGACCCCACCTCATAATCAGTGGTGCTATCGTCGGACACTCCACCAGTCGGAACACTACCTCAAGCAGGTTCCAAGGGAACCTCGCACCCGAGGAGTCGAGAAGCGGCATGTTGGAGATGAGGCACATAAGCAATGTATGCCTCACCCCCAACACGCCCTTCTCAAACCACCACCGCACCAGAATCCCGCCAATCAGGCAGTCCCCCTCTGCCCTCTCCACCACCCCATCCACCCCCATCTCCACGACATGCCCAAAGCACCATGTCAGCACCGTCGTCCGCTGATCCCGAGGAGTCATCCGAATGGGCAGCCCATCTATCGAAATCCGTAGAATCCGATAAACATCCTCTAGAGTCACTGTCATCTCCCCTATTGGGAGATGAAAGGTGTTGGTGCGGGGATCCCACAAATTGATCAGGGCAGTCAGATATGCCCGATCCCCCACCACAGGCTCTAACCGAGTCACCTGCTTGAGCCCAAGGGCATCAAGCCAATCCCAGTCCACCATAGTCAACGCATCCCATGCTTCAAAAAATATCGTCGGCTAACGGTACCGACTCTTCACCACCTGCAAAACAAAACAACAAAAAAAACATTAAAACATGACAACAAAAAAAAATTGTACAACACTAAAATAAATATACAACAATGTATACAAACAAAACCAAAAATAAAATAGCATAAAAAACAATTGTACCTACAACAAAATGAACAAAAAAATAAACACACATTAACAAAATGTACAACAAAAACATTCAAAAACAAACAAATACAAATAACAAATTTTAACCTAGGGTTTTTTAATCTTAGTTTAAACAAAAAAAACAAAAAACAAAAAAAACAAATTTTAACCTAGGGTTTTTAACTCTAGTTTAAAAAAAAAAAATGTACAACACTAAAACAAATATACAACAATGTATACAAACTGTACAACAAAAAATATTTCATAAACTGTACAGCAACATTAACAAAATGTACAGTACAAACATTCACAAAAAAAAAAAAAAAAATCAACAAAAACAAAAATAAAATTTTAACCTAGGGTTTTTAACTCTAGTTTAAACTAAAAGATCAAAAAAACAAAATTTCTAACCTAGGGTTTTTAACTCTAGTTTAAACTAAAAAATCAAAAAAACAAAATTTTAACCTAGGGTTTTTAACTCTAGTTTAAACAAAACAAATAAAAAAAACAAAATTTTAACCTAGGGTTTTTAACTCTAGTTTAAACTAAAAAAACAAAAAAAAACAAAATTTTAACCTAGGGTTTTTAACTCTAGTTTAAACAAAACAAAATAACAAAAAAACAAAGTTTTAACCTAGGGTTTTTAACTCTAGTTTAAACTAAAAAATCAAAAAAAAATATTAACCTAGGGTTTTTAACTCTAGTTTAAACAAAACAAATCACAAAAAACAAAATTTTAACCTAGGGTTTTTAACTCTAGTTTAAACTAAAAAATCAAACAACAAATTTTAAACTAGGGTTTTTAATATTAGTTTAAACAAAAACAAAATAACAACAAAATTTTAAAACTAGGGTTTTGATCTTAGTTTAAAACAACACCACACAAAATACAAATACAAAATAATTAAACTAGGGTTTTGATCTTAGTTTAAACAAAAAAATGAAATACAAAATAAATTAATTACGATTTTGAACTGTAAAATAAAAACAAAAAAAATAAAGAGGAGCACCTACCGGTCTTGCCTCGGCTCCACCACTCGACGATCCAATCCGTGCACTCATGGTATCCGTGAAATCTCGATAGCGCTCCGCTACGCAGACTCGAACTCCTCCTCCTCACAGCTCCAAATCACCAAAAAAAAAAAGTGTAAATGAGCCCAAAACCTAGTTTTGGCCCTTATATAGGCTCTTAGGCCTGTAATCGTTCCACCCTGGGATGAGCGCTCTAGTTAGTGCTCATCCCACCCTGGGATGATTACAAAATTGGTATTCGTCCCACCCTGGGATGATTACAGAGCAAGAAAATCAAAAACAACAAAAACTGCATCCAAAATGCACCAAAAATAGCAATAAAACGGCCGAACAAAGGCACCTTTGCGCCTGCTCTTCAAGGCATCCAAAACCGACGTTGGGGTCACAAATACTCACTATCCTACTCCCTAAGAAGGCTACCATAGTCGGAACGCTCCATGGGCGGAAGTATTTTTGAGAATTTCATCCCCAAAAGGCGTCACAAAAAGGGTCCAAACCCACCCAAAAATAGCAATAACATTGCCGAACAAAGGCGCCTTTGCACCTGAAATTCTTGGCATCCAAAACCGGCATTGGGGTCACAAATAATCACTATCCTACTCCCTAAGAAGGCTACCATATCCGGACCACTCCACAGGAGGAAGGATTTTCAAGAATTTCATCCCCAAAAGGCGTCACAAAAAGGGTCCAAACCCACCCAAAAATAGCAATAACATTGTCGAACAAAGGCGCCTTTGCGCCTGACATTATTGGCATCAAAAACTGACGTTGTTGTTGCATCCGCACCTCCTAGAGGTCCATCACCCCACCATCGTCGCATCATCCACCACTGGTCGTATACAGTCACCCCAACATTATCCACATCAGGGACATCAATCACTACATCTGACTCCTCACCTAGCGGCTCAATGATCGGCCAAGCCAAAGTCCTCTCGTCGCCCTAACATCGATAGATCAAGGGCTCACCAAGAAATCCCTGCCGCACCCTAAAATTTTGAGTCACCCAAATGTATGGGAAGTACTCCTACTCGGTCTTGTGCCGCCCGATTAGCCACCTCCCCCTACGTGCCCACCGAAGCCACTCCCCAGCCTCAGGCCAGGATAGACAGTCCTAGTATGGCCGCTAGAACACCTCTCCTAGAGCAATATGCGAGAAGGCATCAGCATAGTGCCCCATGACACTGACCATCGTCGACTCTACCCCTGCTCCTCGGACCTCTGCCATAGGGTAGCATAGCCAATATCCTTATCCACCATCTCTCCCTGAGTGGTCCAAGGCAACCCCTATAGCCTCTCCACAGCTATGTGATGCCATCCCCAGCACTACAATAGGTAGCTGCATCCAATCCCCTTCTGTATCTGACAACGGACCTCATACAGTTCATCATATAACTATGCTAGTAGCGTCTGACCCCACCTCATAATTATTGGTGCTATTGTCAGACACTCCACCAGTCAAAACACTACCGCAAGCAGGTTCCATAGAAACATCGCACCTGAGGAGTCAGGAAGCAGCATGTTGGAGATGAGGCACATAAGCAATGTATGCCTCACCCCCAACACGCCCTTCCCAAACCACCACCACACTAGAATCTTGCCAATCATGTAGTCCCCCTCTACCCTATCTACCACCCCATTCACCCCCATCTCCACTTCTTGCCCAAAGCACTGTGTCAGCACTGTCGTCCGTTGATCCCGAGGAGTCGTTCGAATGGGCAGCCTGTCTATCGAAATTCGTAGAATCCGATAAACATCCTCTAGAGTCACTATCATCTCCCCTATTAGGAGATGAAATGTGTTGGTGCGGGGATCCCACAAATTGATCAAGGCAGTCAGATATGCCTGATCCCCCACCATAGGCTCTAACTGAGTCACTTGCTTGAGCCCAAGGGCATCAAGCCAATTCCAGTCCACCACAGTCAACGCATCCCATGCGTCATAGAGTACTGTCGGCTAACGATACCGACTCTTCACCACCTGCAAAACCAAACAACAAAAAAAAAACATTAAAACATGACAACAAAAACAACTATACAACAACAAAATGAATGTACAGCAATGTATACAAACAAAACCAAAAATAAAATAGCAAATATAAACTGCAATTTAGGGTTTCTACCTTAACTTCAAAATGAACAACGAAAATAAACACACATTAACATAATGTACAGCAAAAACATTCGAAAAACAAACAAATACAAATAACAAATTTTAAATTAGGGTTTTTAAATCTTAGTCTAAACAAAAAAAAAAAAATACAAAAAAAACAAATTTTAAACTAGGGTTTTTAATCTTAGTCTAAAAAAAAAAATGTACAGCACTAAAACAAATATACAACAATGTATACAAACTGTACAACAAAAAATATTTCATAAACTGTACAGAAACATTAACAAAATGTACAGTACAAACATTCACAAAAAAAAAAAAATCAACAAAAACAAAAATAAAATTTTAACCTAGGGTTTTTAACTCTAGTTTAAACTAAAAGATCAAAAAAACAAAATTTTAACCTAGGGTTTTTAACTCTAGTTTAAACTAAAAGATCAAAAAAACAAAATTTTAACCTAGGGTTTTTAACTCTAGTTTAAAAAAAACAAATCACAAAAAAACAAAATTTTAACCTAGGGTTTTTAACTCTAGTTTAAACTAAAAGATAAAAAAAAAAAAAAAAAATTTTAACCTAGGGTTTTTAACTCTAGTTTAAACAAAACAAATCACAAAAAAACAAAGTTTTAACCTAGGGTTTTTAACTCTAGTTTAAACTAAAAAATCAAAAAAAAAAATATTACCCTGGGGTTTTTTAACTCTAGTTTAAACAAAACAAATCACAAAAAACAAAATTTTAACCTAGGGTTTTTAACTCTAGTTTAAACTAAAAAATCAAATAACAAATTTTAAACTAGGGTTTTTAATATTAGTCTAAACAAAAACAAAATAACAACAAAATTTTCAAACTAGGGTTTTGATCTTAGTTTAAACAACACCACACAAAACACAAATACAAAATAATTAAACTAGGGTTTTGATCTTAGTTTAAACAAAAAAATGAAATACAAAATAAATTAATTATGATTTTGAACTGTAAAATAAAAACAAAAAAAATAAAGAGGAGCACCTACCGGTCTTGCCTCAGCTCCACCACTCGACGATCCGGTCCGTGCACTCATGGTATCTGTGAAATCTCAATAGCACTCGGCTACGCAGACTCGAAGTCCTCCTCCTCACAGCTCCAAATCACCAGAAAAACAAAGTGTAAATGAGCCCAAAACCTAGTTTTGGCCCTTATATAGGCTCTTAGGCTTGTAATCATTCCACCCTGGGACGAGCGCTCTAGTTAGTGCTCATCCCACCCTAGTATGATTACAAAATTGGTATTCGTCACACCCTGGGACGATTACAGAGCAAGAAAATCAAAAACAACAAAAACTGCATCCAAAATGCACCAAAAATAGCAATAAAACGGCCGAACAAAGGCACATTTGCGCCTGCTCTTCAAGGCATCCAAAACTGACATTGGGGTCACAAATACTCACTATCCTACTCCCTAATAATGCTACCATAGTCGGAACGCTCCACGGGCAGAAGGATTTTTGAGAATTTCATCCCCAAAAGGCGTCACAAAAAGGGTCCAAACCCACCCAAAAATTACAATAACATTGCCGAACAAAGGCGCCTTTGCACCTAAAATTCTTGGCATCCAAAACCGACATTGGGGTCACAAATACTCACTATCCTACTCCCTAAGAAGGCTGCCATATCTGGACCACTCCACGGCGGAAGCATTTTCAATAATTTCATCCCCAAAAGGCGTCACAAAAAGGGTCCAAACCCACCCAAAAATAGCAATAACATTGTCGAACAAAGGCACCTTTGCGCCTGACATTATTGGCATCAAAAATTGACGTTGGGGTCACAAATCCTCACTATCCTACTCCCTAAGAAGGCTACCATAGCCGGACCACTCCACGAGAGGATGGATTTTTGAGAATTTCATCCCCAAAAGGCATCCCAAAAAGGGTTAAAACCCACCAAAAATAGGTCAGATTATTGGGAAACTGCATAAGAATTCGATGGAAAACAACTAAAGGCACCCTTACAAAAGTCATCTTGGGTCAAGCGACTCATCGCTTTTCTCATGTCGGTCATTCCCTCATTGATTCGTCGCTTGAGGGGGTAGTCACACTTAGTTACCAATCAACAAATACACACCCAATCAAGGCAATGGCATGCATTCAAAGAATCATTGACAAAAAAAATCATGCTCCTGCTTGGGGCAGAAAACAAGCAATAATCACAAGCTGATCAAACACTTGGTATTCTAGAATCATGAACTCAAGGTTCCCACAGAAAAAATATTGTGCCCTTTGCCTATTCATGACTGAACAATGTCCAAGATCAAGTAACACCTCACCAAAAAAGGTTAACACTTGACTTAAACTCCTTAGCTCATCAGAAGCAAGAATTCAAGAATGCATGCCCTTTCCATACTTGGGGCATCAAAATTTGGTTAGGTTACCAAGAAACCCTAATCATTAAGTGTTTCGGTTATCTATTTTTGCTCAGCACTACGCCACGCACAGTGCATCCCAAAAAGGGGCATCTATAGACACCAAAACAGCACCAATCTGATCAGGTGGCTACAAGCACTGACCAAATTGGCATACATAGCCCCTAGGGCAGCCTCTGGAGGTTAAAAAGTGGTCCTAACCACTCCCAAAGAAGTTTTTTAAGGTCAGAGGTCAATTTGGCACCTTTCAAGCACCCTGCTTCGTACTCGTTCCACCCTAGGGCGATTAGAATGCTATTCGCCCCACCCGGGGATGATTAGCAGCAATCGCTCTAGGGTGGGGTGAATAGCAGGTTTTATGGGAAAAAGGTCAAACCTTAACAAATGACAGCTCAGATCCACCACTCAACTCCACCTTCAATGCATGGGAGTGCGAGTGAGAGTTTTTGAGCTCAAAGGGGCAGTCATAGAGGCAGTCATGGAGCCCTTAATCAGGGAGGAATCTTCTCTCCCTTGGGAAGGCATGATGGCCAAGTGGTGCCCCTGCATGCACATCCAAAGTAGACCTTCAGGTCTATAAAATGGTGAGTCTTCTCACTCCAAAAAAAAAGTAGAGCAGGAGCATTTGGAGCAACGGAGTGCTTCTGAATTACATCCTCACCCCTCACTTTTGCTTCTTACATCCTTGATCTCTCTTTTGGAAGGGAGATTATTGGGTGAACATTGGAAGCACAATCCAGACCTAGAACCCAAAAATTTTGCCACAATACCCCACCCAATTTTTTGACACAACCCCCTAGGAGGTTTTGGACCCATCCCAAGTGGATTGGTGTCGAAACCAAGCCTCAAACGGTGGGCGCCCCCCGCACTGCAGTAGTCCTAATTGCCCCACCCCAAAGTGATTGAAAATCTATAGCAAATTTCTTTACTGTTTCTTTTGCTTTTTATTTTATGTCATTCATATATGCTGCCATTCAAATTTCATGCCATTTTGATGAGTTTTGACGGTGTTTTCATTGTTTTTCGCCTTCACTAACATACAGGGAGCATCTTTGGATACAGGGCGATCGGGGCCAAATCTGTAGAATCCAACCTTTTGGGTCGTCTCAAAATGCCCTATTTTTCCTAACCCAAAATTTGAAGGTGTTTTGTAGGCCTCTAGATGGGACATTTAGGAGGTTTTTTTTTGACATTTTATGACAATCCTAATCGTCCCACCCCAGAGCGATTAGAAATTTGTAGCAGATTTCTCGACTGTTCCTTTTGTAATGTGTTCTTGATAGTGTTTTCATGCTTCTATCCAAATTTTATCTTATTCTAACATGTTTTGATTACCGTTATAATTATTTAATGCATGCATTAACCGGAGGCCTTGGGGATTGCATATTTCCCTCCATCCGTAGGTGCTATTAATCATTTGTTGTTTCTTTGAACGTAGGATCTCGACACCGGAGGGGCATCAAGGAACTATAGATGCATTCATACAAGTGGCAGCGATGTTTGGCTCACCCATTTCAAATGTGGGCACGCGAAAGATCCCGAAGGGAAGCGTACCATCCATGGTGTAACAAAACTATATCTAACGCTCCTAGCTCCTAAAAAGTAAGGAGACGTATTGTAACCTGACCTCAAAGAAAAATTAATAAAAAGAAGGGTTACACTTTACATTTGCTTTATATCTCATTTCAGTTCGTTTGTTTTCCCTTTTTCATGCACATTAGTCTTTTTTTCATTTGTAGGACTTAGCATTTCGTATGCTTTTTTTTGCACCGCACCCGGTACGCCTATGGGGTTTTGTATCCTCGTTCTTTCAGGTGGAGTGTCCTACATCAGCTCCACTTATTATGAGTGGGTTTATACTTTGTTGGCTTAGTTGTATGATGAGTTGTACGAGGTCCACTGTTGGAGGCGAAAGGGGATCGGGTGCAGCTATCTCTTGTAGTGCTGGGGGTGGCAGCACATAGCTATGGAGCTGTTGTAGGGTTTGCCTTGGACCACCCGAGGTGAGATGGTGGATCGAGATATTGGGTATGCAAATTTATGGCAATGATCAGAAGAGCATGGATAGAGTCGACGGTGGGCAGGTGATGTAGGTCACTATACTGATGCCTTCTCTTGTCTAATGTCGGGGCAGGTGTTCTGGTTGCCGTATCGGGACTGTCCAGCCTGGCCTGAGGCTAGAGAGTGGCTTCAGAGTGTGTGCATGGGTAGGTGGTTGATTGGGCGGCACGATACAGAGTATGAGTACTTCTCGTATGTTCGGGTGACATAGCAATTTGGGGTGTGCCAAGGATGGTCTGGTGATCCCTTGATCTATCGATGTCGCGGTGACGACAGGACCCTAGTCTAGCCTATCATTGAGCCGCTGGGCAAGGGGTCTGATGAAGTTATTGATGTACCCAATGTGGATGATGTCGGGGTAACTGTAGAGTATGAACATTGGTGGATTATGCGGCGATGGTAGGGTGAGGGGCCTCTAGGAGGTGCGAATATGGCAGCAGCAGGAGGTGATGATGCAGAGGCATTGGGGGAGGGTTGGGGGGCTCTGCTCGATGATGTGGACATGGTGGAGGTTGATGAATTCACTATCGATGGAGACAATTTGGGGGTTCTAGAGCAGCTAGATGCACAGGATGTCCCAGGCTAGTGGGTGCCAGAGTAGCAGGTTGTCTCGGAGGTGCCCATGCCTCAGGCTATCTCAGGGGATGTGGAGGCTGGGTTTCGTGCTGAGATAGCACAATTGGAGTTTCTCTTATGGAGACGGGAGGAGGAGCATAGAGACATTTTGTAGGAGAGAGATCTCCTACTGACTCAGTTGGTACAGCGGGACAATTCATTGGTTGTGTATCATCAACGAGATGTGGAGTGGGGGCGATATCGGGTAGAGTTAGAGACAGAGGTTGTCCACCTTGGTGGACAGTTGCTTGAGCTCGATGGATGGGGCTCATCGCATCGTATAATAGGCAATGAGACTAAGCAGTCTACATCATCTCATCGTATGTGGCTAGGTGAGGGTAGTGTTGGTGGGCAGGATGCGATGGCTAGCAGCAGCCACCCTGAGAGGTCCCATAGGACCCATACTACTAGGGGTAGTTCCAATCGCACCGATCCTGCATGATCATGGTGGCCGACTCCCTAGGCTTTGGGGATTTTGAATTTTTGGTTTTTGTGAGGTCAGAGGACCTGCTTATTGTAGCCTAAGGGTATTTTGACTTGATATATATACATGACTCATTTTTGGTTTGATGATATGTTTGTCATGGTTTATTGTTCTTTATGCACATTTATTTATGTTGATGTATGCATATGCTATTATGACTGTGGATGATTTTAACTATATGATATAGATGTATGCATATGGAATGGATGGAATGATTTGCTGGTATGCAGGCGGTGGCACCGTAGACTATACAAAATTTATTGGCTTTCTGTACTATGTGATTGCTTTATGGAAGAACTTTGCATTTGTAATTTTTGTTTTGTATTTTCTGATGGTGATGTAAGTAATGAAATATACAACAATTGTTTTAGAATGTAGTTAAGGTTTTTTTGAGACTTAGATGCTTTAACTAACTAGTCAAGACTGTACATTATATTACGAGACTTTTGAACAAGGTACGAATCAGACTTGATTTTGACCAAGTTATTTCACATCCCTGTGTGTGCAATTGAGTTTTTTTATGTGGTATTCGTAAGGATACCGTTAGTGTTAGGTAGGTTGTCCACCAAACTTGTACTAAAGATCACCTAATTAGCTCCACTAACTCCTTTGTTGTATTTAGTAAGATAAATCTACGGCGTAGTCTAGGATACCATAAGCTAGCTTGTCCACATGCAAACATTGGTCTACACACATGCAAAGCTAATGTGATAGACATATCCTCATGTGTTTAGGATACCACCATTGCCAGGTAGGCTATCCACCAAACCCGTAATGAGGATCACCTAAATGGTTTTTTGAATGCTGAGAATTCTAGGGATTCAAGCTCAGGTGTCTTTCGGTTGTTCAATTTGTTGAGATACTTGCCCTCATACATAGTGATGAAAATCACTATTTATTTTTCTCTCTTTTTTTTTCTTGAGCAAGGGGTTTGAGTAGTGGTGATAACCACTGTTATTTTTTATTGTTGCCTTTTGAGGATTTAGATTTTGAATTTTGATTTCAAAGTTGAGCTTGTGGGTTTTTTGCTTGTGAATGGCATTGATCCTTTTGGCCTTGGGGATGACTACCCATCCTTCTTAGGGTCGTGCAGTACGAATCCTTACGACTTTAGGGATAAAAGGTGGTTGGGAATTTTGCTTTGGAATGGCATTGATCTTTTAGGCCTTGGGGATGACTATCCATCCTTATCAAGGGCGTGTAGTACGAATCCTTATGACTTTGGGGATCAAAGGTGTTTGGGATTTTTGATAGTGAACTTTTAGGATTTTTCTTCGTGAATGGAATTGATCCTTTAGGCCTTGGAGATGACTACCCATCCTTCTCAGGGACGTGTAGTATGAATCCTTACGACTTTGGGAATCAAGGGTGTTTGGGATTTTTGATAGTGGTGAAAACCACTATTTATTGTGGGGAATTGGATGGGGAAGAGCTTGTCCTTTTGTCAATTCTCAGCATTCTTGAACCATTCATACAGAAGGATGATCAGGATAACATTTCACCTATGGTACACTGGATCGCTTTGCAGGTTTCATATTTCGTTCACACAACTTGGAAATTTTTATGTGTTTTAAGCTTGTGTTGGGATGCTATGTAACAAGGCGTGATCCAAGTAAAACTCTACCTTGTAAAAATCGGTCTGACTTTGTACAACATTTGACTAGAAATCTAAAGATAGCTGAATGATGAAAACCCTAAAGACATTAGCAGACAACTGACTATGATATGGCAAAAATGCGAAGGGCATTATTCTTGATAGATCTTTTACAAAATGGACTGAATGTGGAAAATGGTGGAATTATCGAGTAATTATAGTCTATGGTGTGTTTGACATGTATGACCAGCAAATATGCAATGTATGTATTCGATGCCTAATGCAGCTTTTCTTTTATTTTTTGTGTTTTGATTTTTAAGAACATGCATGAAAGTGAGATGCAATTTTTAGTTATTTTTGATTATCTGTTGTTTTTGAATATTCGTTATGGTGGTTTAACCCGAATGGGTGGGGACCAAGTGATTCTTATGGATCCTTGGAGGTTTTGACCAAAGGGATTATAGATACCTTTGGAGCTTTTTTTGGTTGACCAAGTGATTGTGGGAACCCTTGGAGCTTTTGGTTTAACCAAAGGGATTATGGATACCTTTGGGGCGTTTTTGGGTGACCAAGCGATTGTGGGAACCCTTAGAGCTTTTGGTTTGACCAAAGGGATTATGGATACCTTTGGGGTGTTTGGTTGACCAAGCGATTGTGGGAATCCTTGGGGCTTTTGGTTTGACCAAAAGTATTATGGATACCTTTGGGGCATTTTTGGGTGACCAAGCGATTACGAGAACTCTTGGAGCTTTTGGTGTGGGCAATGGCTCTCTAAATGTTGAATGGCCTCAAGTGACTAATGTTCAAGGGTTCTATTTCCTTGATTCCTTCAAGAGAGGCGAGCCGGTATGTTCCAGGTCCTATTTTATTGTCGATTACATAGGGACCTAACCAATTTGCAGTGAACTTGTCCCTTAAATGGGGCGGCAAGTTAGAATTTTTTTGGTTCTCTTTTAAGACCAAGTCACCAACCTGAAAGTCCTTTAGGTGAACTTTCATGTTGTATGCTTTCTTAAGTCACTCTTGATAGATACATAAATGCTCAATATCGAGTAACATAAGATGGTCTAACTAGGCCTGACATATAGTGTCATCATCGATGAACTCTTGCATTGATATGCACAGGGAGGGTATTTCCAAATCGAGAGGCATAACTGCCTTGAAGCCATACACTAGTGAAAATGGAGTTACCCTAGTGGGTGTCCGGATGCTAGTGTGATAAGCCCATAGTTCAAGTGGTATTTGGATGTGCAAATCCTTATGATTATCTACGACCATATTTTTAAGGATGGCAACTAACATTTTTTTTTTACGCCTCTGCTTGCCCATTTGCTTGCGGATAATAAGGTGTCAAAAAAATGTGCTGAATTTTGTACTTTATTGTCAAAGCATGCACATCTTTGTTCTTAAACGACGTCCCATTATCCGAGATGATCTTGGATGGAATACCAAAATGACATATGATTTTATGTAAAATAAACTCCGTAATGCGAGGCCCAGTCGTAGAGGTAAGCGGAATTGCTTCCACCCACTTAGTGAAGTACTCTGTGGCTGTTATGATAAACATGTGACAACCTGATGACATAGGGGAGATCTTTTCGATGAGATCTAAGCCCCACTATAAAAATAGCCAAGCCGATTGGATCAGCTACAAGGCTTGAGAAGGTACGTGTGTCAAGTTAGCATGGTGTTGACATTTCATGCACTTTTGCACATATGTGCAACAATCTCATTCTAAAGATGGCTAATAATATCCCATATGAAGAATGCACTTGGCGATGGCCATACCGCTGAAGTGGCCACCGCACATACCATCGTGCGCTTGGGTGATCGCCCAAGTGGACTTCTGCTGGTCCAAGCAATGAAGGAGGATCCCTTCGTAGCTTCGATGGTACAAAATATCTCCTAGCAAGACATGTTTTACTGCTTTCTGTTTGAATGATCTTTTTGTGGCGTACGACAATCCACGTGGGAGGCTACCTAACTTGATATAGTCTCTTATGGGTGTATACTAATCTTGCTGATCAGAAACCTCGATGGTATGAATGGTCGATCCCTCATGAAGTTCGTCCCTAGCAAAAGCTGAGTGGGAAAGAACTTGTAGAAATAGCATTGTGTTGCTATTAAGAGGCGTTGGAGAGAACAAAGACCCCCAGTTGGCATGATTCAGACTATCATGGATTCGAGAGAACCTATCTTGAGATGGTTTAACCTAGATCAGGTGGATTCTTGGTGTTATGTCAGAGCTTACATGCTCCATCATGGATTACGATAATGTTTTAACTTGAATGGTTGTCATCTTACCGGAAGGGTCTTGCGGGATTAGTGACCCCAAGGAGGCCATAGTGTTCGCAAAATGATTCGATGATCGAGGGAATGCCTCAATGTCGTACCATTCAAGTTTTGCCAAGAATTTATCTACAAGGGCCTTGTAGGCCTACAGAACTGGGCATTTGCATTGGAATACCCCTTTCACTTGGTTGACAATTAACAACGAATCACCAAAGGTATTCAAGTATTTGATGTTCATGGTTATGGTTGTCTGAAGACCTATGAGCAAGGCTTCATATTCAGCATTGTTATTGGTGCATGGGAAATCAAGTTTAAATGATAAATGCATTGGAGCCCCTTGTGGTATGAAAAACATGATTCTCGTGCCACCCCCTTGCTCACATTTAGAACCATCAAAAAATAAGGTTATGTCGACCTGTGACTCAGGCTCATCAGAATCTGGCCATTCTGAGACATGGAAGACCCCATCATCGAGTAGCTCTATTGTCAGAGGTTGATCGTCTTCGAGAGGAGCCTCTGCTAGTTGATTGGCAATGACTTGGCCTTTTATGGAATTGTATCCAATGAATTCGATGTCAAACTCTGTCAACAACATGATCCATTTTGCCATGTGAATACTGTGATAAGTGTGACTCATCATGTACCACAATGGATTGTCCTTAGACACAACATACGTTGTATTGCTCAGCATGTAATGGCATAGCTTTTTGGTGGCAAATACCACTGCCAAGCATAGCTTCTCAACGTATGCATAGTTAAGTTCATAACTGACTAGGGTGCGGCTAAGATAATAATTAGTCTGTTCTTTATGTAATTCATTTTTTTGGGCTAGCATGGCGCCCAGTGCCACCTCAGTAGCTGAGATGTATAAGTAGAACGACACTCTTGGTCTAGGTGGTGCCAATACTAGTGGCGAAGCCAAGTATTGTTTGATGTCATCGAAGGCTGACTGACACTCATCATCCCAATGAAATGCTACCCCCTTGTGCAATAATTTATTCATGGATCGGCACTTGTCAGATAACTGTGCTATGAAGTGCTTGATCGACACGACCTTACCCTGCAAGCTTCTGAGCTGCCTGATGGTGGTTGGTGGAAGCATTTCAAGTATTGCCTTGAATTTATTTGGATCTACCTCGATGCCTCGTTTTGAGACTATGAAACCTAAGAGTTTTCTAGATGTGACGCCAAATACGCACTTCTTGGGGTTTAGCCTAACCTTGTGTTTGATGAGGCGATTAAGGATCTTGCGTAGGTCATCGAGATGATTTTGGCACAAAAGAGATTTGGCCAACAAATCAACCATATAATCTTCCAAATTTTTATGCATGTGATCATGGAAGATGTATGTCATAGTGCGTTGGTAAGTGGCGCCAATGTTTTTAAGGCCAAATGGCATGACCTTATAACAAAATGTCCCCCAAGGCATCGTGAATGCCGTTTTTAGTTGATCATCGAGATTGATACGAATATGGTTGTATCCCGAGAAACCATCCATGAGGGAAAGCATTTCATGGCCTGTTGTAGCATCTACCAATGTTTTGATGCTAGGCAAGGGGAAATCATCCTTGGGACTCGCTTTGTTTAAGTCTTGAAAATTGGTGCATATGCAAATCCTCCCATCAAGATTTTTGACGGGTACCATGTTGGATAGCCATGGTGGGTAATCTACGCAGAATACAAATTGTGCATCCAACAACTTTTGTAGCTCGTCTTTAACCAGTAAGGCCACTGTTGGGTGCATCTTATGTAGCTTTTTCTTTACTGGCTTGACTGTCGAATCAAGTGTTAGATTATGCGTGACTAGCTGCGGGTCTAGCCTTGGTATGTCTTTGTAGGTCCATGCAAAAACATCCTTCTTCTCTTTGAGAAGGGCAATGTAATAAGCTTGCTCTTTGGGGGATAGACTTACCCCTAGCTTGATGATTTGTGGATTCATTGGATCAAAACCAATGTCTACATCAATCATTTCTTCTACTCACATCTGGGATCCGTCCTCCAACTGGTGTGGAGTCAGGATCTGGTGGATATCGTTCACTGAATTTATATCTGCGTTGGGAACGTCAGGTTTCTCTTTAACATACAAGATATCCTGAGTCTGTCCTGGGGTGAAATGGAACATCTTGTCGTAAGGCCAGTACTCTAATGGAGATGGTGGTGAGTCAGCGCGATCCTAATCTATGGCATCTAGGTCTAGATACAATGGTCATGTTGGATCGATTGGATTGCGGATGGGGGTGGTTAAATCAATGGAGATCATGTTGATGGACTGAGTTTGGTCTCCATTACCATGTGGGTGTTGATTCGGACATTCTTGGTGATCCTTGTGCCTCGGATCTAGCTCTGTGGGCACTAGAACAAAAGGATCGGCCCTATGTGTAGACAGAATGACAAGGTTTGCCCTTGGCACTGGTGGCCCTATAGGGTCTCTAGGTGGGGGGTGCTCTCTGTATGCCTGAAGTGGTGGATGAATCACTTAGTTTAACTGTATTTGGTTTAAATGCCACCTATGCCTTGGTCCCATATTCAGATGTTAAAACATACCATCGATGTCTATGGTGTATTCCTATTGCCTTATATGGTTGAGATATGCCATCTCAGCCTCATCCTCATAGTCACTATCGAAGATCCATAGGCCTTCATTGGCTTCGACAACTGTGTGCCCCTCTAGCTGGTATAGCCTCCCACTAGGCATTTCTTGATCACTTGACCTTATGGCTGGCATGGGAGGCTCATTTTTTTTTAGCATGTTGATTTGGTCCCTTCTAGGTTGTTCTGCTCTCTGCAGGAGGGCTGGATTCTCTGGAGGTGGCAATTTCTCGATTGGAACATTAAAGGGGAACATTTCCACGAAGTCCTCCTGATGATCGTCAATGGTTGTCACTTGTGAGTGATTGTTATCGGACTCAAACGGGTCCCAAGGTGCTACGTCATAATCCGACTCATCTTCTGAAGACCCCCCTTGATTTTTTTTATATCCCTCTTGGAGGTCACTTCTTAAACTTTGCCCTTCCTCGATCAAATGGGAGGGGCTGTTGAGGTCAACAAGGTTTTTTGTTAACAATGGAAAATAATTCCCCAATGTGTATGTAGTGTTGGGATTGGCATATGGATCTTGTGCCAACCCATCCCTATTGCTTAGACCTAAGCCTTGCATGGTTTCTACCAATATGTCAAGGGGCAAAGGGTGGTTGAACCCTACTCCTGATTTATCATATGGAATCTGGTATCTTGGTTGACAAAGAATGTGCATTCCTTGTTCATATCTGCCCAATCCATATCCATGCCAATTACATTGGTCTAGGTATTTCAAGGCAAATTTTAGGTTGGACAGATAGTCAATATTCTCAGCAAATGGCTCTTCATCCTCTTCCTCTTGTAGGTAGGGTTCAAGTCCGTTCTCGAGGCCCCCATAGACAAATTTGGTCTGATTTGGCAGGTAGTCTAAAGGAACGATAGTGCCTATGGGGAGGCGAGGTCTCCCCATGTATTGCATGGATTCAAGCGTGGGTGTTGCCACAATTTTTTGCACTAGGTACTCCCCCAGGCCCGTATTGGCCATCTCAACAATAATCGTTGATGGTTGAGGAGGAGGGAATGGGAGTTCTCCTTGAGTCCACTCCATGTTGGGTGAACCAGGTGTCTCGACTTCCATTTGGTTGGGCACCTATTCAATAGATATGGTTGATACTAATGGTGGTTCCTCCTCTAGGGGCTTCTTCCCATTGTCCTTCAGTGTGGCCACCACAGGTGGCATCATTGGTGAAGGAACAACCGATGAAGATGGGCCAGGTTGGTGAGTTGAGGGACTCAACAGTGAGGATGTAGGCAAAATCAGACCCTGAGTGGACGGATTCAATTGAAAGTCCAAATGTATCGATGGGAGGGTTGATTATGGCATCATCTGCATCACATTACAAAACTTAAAGGGCTCTAAGTTCGCTGGGACTACATGCACTTGCCCTTCATATGTGTATTTGAGGAATTGATGGGCTATCGAAGGGACACACTTCATGTCCCTGATCCAAGGTTGGCCTAGCAAGATATTGTAGGTCATATCACCCTCAAGGATGTGACACAATGTAGGAATGGTCTTTTGCCCTACTTGTATGGGTTGGACAATTGTGCCAACCGTCGAGCATAACGCATCGTTGAATGCTCAAAGGATGTAAGGGGATGCCACAATGTGGGATTCTGGAAACTTAAGATGTTTTAATTTCGATGTTGTGATTATGTTGCTGGACGAGCCATTGTCCAACAACACCCTCTTGAATGGAATCTCGTTGACCTGCGCAATGACGTGTAGGGGTGGATCCACCATATCATCGGTCACCAATTTTAGTTCGTCTTCCCTGAAGGTTATGACTAGTTTTGTGCATCATCTCACATGTCCCACAAATTTATTGAAATAATTGGGTTCATGGGGCTATAGCTCAATGGCTTTGAGTATCTCCATCAGAGCCTCCCGATGGGGCGGTGATTGTTGGATGAGCTCGTAAATAAAGAGCCTAGCTGACGTGATCCTTAAACTTTGAGTACGTTTAGTCTAAATCATGGCCACTGGTCTAGGCAAGGGAGGTTGTGTAGGATGTTGTGGAGGTTGTGACATTGATGGAACATCTCCTGTAGTTTCAGTGGGTGCAGTCGTGTTCAGGTATCTTTTGTTTCACATCACGATGCTTATCATACCTACGTATCCTTGCATGGGGAAGTTTTATGTTACATCGTTCACTTGTAAAGTCTTTGCCTATGTGTCATGGGTAGGTAGGGGGTCTTTGAAGACTTCCATCTATTGGTTGCTCAGCACTACGGGATTATCTACCATGAGCATTTTGTTTTCTATCAAGTCTTGGACTAAGTTTTTGAATTTCCAACAAGTGAAGATGTCATGTCCTTTCTGTCGATGGAATCTACAATATAAGTCTTCCCTATAGCCCTTGGATTTTGGTGCGTTGGGGTCTATGGGTCGACTTTTTGGCAATTTTATCATGTTTACCGCAAACAAGCGGTCAAACAAGGAGTCTCGAGACTTCGTGAATTGTGTGAATTGTCGCTTAGGGCGACGCTGCTGATTTTTCTCTTGTTTATGATTTTCCTTTTCATAGTTATCAAGAGGAACTACCTGATAATTAGCCTTTAGGGGTTGTGTCATTTGTGCAGGATTTGGTATAGTTATGGCAACCTGATTGATCATGGCAGGTTTCGGTTGTGTGGGCCCGGTTTTAGCATTTTTGGTCCACTCTTTCTTGCGTGGCTTGGCAATCTTGTCGTCTTGAATTTTGATCTCCTCAATTATCCTAGCTTGCGCTAGGGCTTCTTTGAGGGTGGCATATTACTGCAGCTATAATAGCACAAAGATCGACCTTATGCAACTCTTTGAAAACATTTGAGTCATGTCGACCATGGGAGGGAGGTAAGGTAGCTTTGAAAGCAATGTCCTCCACCGATTCCCATAAGCAGCTATGGTCTCATCATCATACTACTTAAGGCCAGCTAGGTCGCTTCAGGACGCCTTCTTCTTGGTGTTGAAGGCAAAACGTTCAAGGAACGTGTCCACTAGCTGGTCTAGAATGTTGATGCTATGCTTCGGCAACTAGGTAAACCAATTCGAGGTAGGGCCTACGAACGTGGTTATAAACATTCTCAGAAGCAATGCATCATTGTCTTGAATTCCAAAGCATTGACTCAGGAACCTTTTTACGTGCTCTTAGGCATCCTCGTCCCCTCTAAAAATTACCAATTGAGTCATTTTGAAGTGGTCGAGATATGGGGGTGCCGACACTAAAGGATGTACAGGGTGACTGCGGAGCTGGCGTAAGGTGGGCTTTTGGGGCCCTGACATCTTAGTCTCCACAAACTCTAAGCATTCTAACAGTCCTTTGTATGCATCAGAGGATTTGATTTCCTCTTCTTTGGTTTGTTCTTGTTCTGAATTACGAGGAACTTGAGGCTTATAGAGGGGTAGCTGGGTAGCGCCCCCTACCTTGGTAGGGTGTTTCATCCTACTCTTCTTCTCGCTCAAATTCCTCATAGGCTTCTTGAGGAATTTTTGGGCATGATCTATAAACATTGACGGGTGCCCGAGGAAGACATCCATCATTGGTTCTAGGAGTGGCCTCCCGCTCAGGTATAGGAGGTATTAGAGGTAACGCTTGATAAGGTCATGGAGACCTATCCCGTATTAAGGGGTTATGTCTCTCATAAATTTTTTTTCTATGCGTGCGAGGGGTTGGAATCCTCCCGTGCATAGTTTTCTAGAGTAATTCATCTATCTGGTGCTGAATGCGCTCTTTTTTAAGATGATATAGTTGTTCTAACTACTGCTGATCTTGCCTAAGTTGTGTGATTTGCGCTTGGTTGGCAGCTTGTTTGGAAAATGCCAAATTGATTTGTTTCGTCACCCTAGGTCTAGGAGGCATAGATGCCTCCCCTACACATCTATCTCAGTCGTGGTGATCTAATATCTCTATGGGTCACTTTCCTCTATCAAGGTTAGTGGTATTCACCTGAGGCTCTGGCCTCAATAGATGATCTTGATAATTAGCAGGTGCAGAGGCGCATTGCTCCCACGCGATGTATTACTCTTGAGGAATATACTGGTTTTCCTTGTGCTCCCTTTTGTACATGTGAAGGGCAGGCAGAGTTAGCTCGCCCTTTCTGAAGAGCCTTGCGCTCTAATTTTGGCCTATTAGTTCTAACAGCAATGAGGGGTGGAGGGGAAATGATATAATCGTGTGGGCCCTCCTTATGAACCCTATGCTGCTCTAGCGCTTCATCGCGTAGTGGCCGCTCATAATGAGTGTCTAAGGGAGCCTCTATAGTCCTTTTCTATAGTGGCATAGTGTGGACTACATTGTGGGTCAGGCTGCCAAGGTGGTATAACCAAGTCCTTGGGGCTGTAATGGAGGCGACTTGTGCCTCCTTGTATACTTTCTACAACTTTTTCCCATGATTGGGCTTGGCTACGAGTATACACCATGGTGGTGGTTTTTCTAAAATATACGTATATTTTTATCTCCTTTACAATTTGTATGCTATACCAAACAAAAGGGGACCACACAAACAAAGAAATGATTATCTCGTTTATAGATTAAATGTGTGTCCTAGACCTGGTTCAGTGTGTTTGATTTTTGTTGTGCGAATCTTGCAAAGGAAAATTTGTTATACATGCATAATGAGGGATCTTGTATCTCCAAAATATTCACCCCTTCAATATACCATTGCCAGGCCGTTATATCAAACCTCTCAATATACCCGCCCTTATGTGATGGAAACTATTGGTACGCGAGAGCATAATAGTACATGGAACATAGGCGATACGTAAGAGGGATCGCTCTATTTTTGACACTTACCATAGAAGACTTATGATTTCCCTTACGGCACAAGGAATCACCCCCATTACACTTGGTTAGCTTTCGTCAGGATTTACGTCTAGCAACAGTCGTGATCAGGGTATATGTATGCAAAATCCAAGCCAAGGTGGTGATGAAATCCATCGTTGGTCTTGATCAAGTGTTGGGGTATTAATACCAACTCCTTGATGTTAATTTTATTAGGTGGTGTGTGTGTAGTAGAAAGAAAACATACAGCAAAAGATTATTTTCACTAATGCATTGCTTTAAAGTACGTTTTATCTTTCAGAAACAATTAGTAGCAAAATAAAATCACCAATCCTAACTAGAACTGAAACCTATGATGAGGACTTGCCACTTGTGCAAGTATCATGCAAGCAAACCAGAGAAGAATGCATTCCTAATAAATTTCCTTCCATTTAATTTTACTCTATGTTTTTTATTTTTATTGCAAGAAAGGAAAACAAACTACTTGACCTTTTTATGCAAGTGTCTAAAAATAAAGCAAAGAAAGCAAAAATTTGCAGAAACATAAAGTATAAAAACATAGAGGATGTTCAGAAGGCCTACCTCTTCTCTGTCTGTAGACACCAAAATAGCACCAATCCGATTATGTGACTACAAACACTGATCGCATTAACACACACAGCCCCAAGGGCAGCCCCAGAGGTTAAAACAGTGGTTCTAACCACTCACATAGCAGTTTTAAAAGTCAAAGATCAATTTGGCACCTTTTAGGCACTCTGCTACTTATTCGCTCCACCCAAGGACGAGTGCAGACTGGTACTCGTTCCACCCAGGGACGATTACCAGCGCTCACTCCTGGGTGGGACGAATGTCGGGTTTGACCTACAAAAAGTCAAACCTCGGCACATGACAACTCAGAACTGCCACTTAGCTCTTCCTTCATGGCATAGGAGTGCGAGGGAGTTCTTTTGACAACTCATATCTGCCAATTGACTCTCCATTCACTGCATGGGAATGAGAGTGAGATTTTTAGGACAACTCAGATCTGCCACTTGACTCTCCCTTCATTGCATGGGAGTGAGAGTGGGATTTTTCATGACAACTCAAATTAGCTACTTAACTCTCCCTTCATTGCATGGGAGTGCGAGTGAGTTCTTTTGGGCATGCAAAAGCAGTTACAAAAGCAGTTATGGAGCCCTTAATCAGGGAGAAGTCTTCTCTTCCCTAAAAAAGCATTCATGCTAAGTAGCACTTCTGCATGCTAATTCAAAGAGACCCCTTGGGTCTATAAAATGGTGAGTTTCCTCACCCAAAAATATACAGATAAGGAGCATTTTGAGCAACGAAGTGCTGCCAGTTTACTTACTTATGATTTGTGCTTTTACATCCATAATCTCTTAATCGAAAGGGAGGTTATTGGGTGACTTTTGGAGGCACGAATCAAGACCTAAAACCCGATCTTCTGACCACAATATCCTACCAATTTTTCGACAACACAACATAACAGGTTTTGGACTCATCCCAAGTGGATTGGTGTCGAAACAAAGTCTCAACCAGCGGGTGGTTTGCCTTCGGGCACCCCCTGCCTTATTGCAGGTTTACTCGTCTCACCCCGGAACGAGTACCAAACTATTGCAGGTTTACTCGTCCTACCCCAAGATGAATACGGATCTGTATCAAATTTGGTGATTGTTTCTTTTGTAGTATTTTGCTAGTTACATGATTACGCTTCTATCAAATTTTTAGTCTATTTAGATGCATTTTAATCATCGTTATATTTATCTTTTATATTCATTAACAATACTCTTTCAGATTTGCGAGTTTCATTATCATACACAGGTGCTACTGACGATTTGTTGTTTCTTTGAACGTAGGAGGAGCAGTAAGGATTAAAGATTCATCAATACCAGCGGCGGCAACACTTTGGCTCACCCATTTCACATGTGGGCATGCGAAAGGAGGAACACTAAATCCATGATTGTAATTGAAACTATGTTAACGCTCCTACCCCCTAAAAGGGAGGAGACGTCTTTGTAACCGAATTGGAAGAGTATAAATAAAAAGGTTTGTGCTTTCTATACTTACTTTTACCTCATTTAAATTTGTCTCTTTTCTTTCATTTCATGCATTTCACTTTATAGGACCTTAAGCGTTAACTTTGGGTTTTGAATACATCGCATTAGTTTTCCTTTCAATCTTCTGGAATCTCGTGCTTTCAATGGCGATCACGGTGGGACCTCTGTCCTCTATTTTTTTTTTAGGTTAGATTTCTGATCTGAAATTGCTTGTTTTGATTATAGGTACCTATTTTTCAGTCATTAGACTATTATTCGTTTTGGTCAGTGACGATTATAGAATTGGGATTCGTCTCACCCAGGGACGAATAGGCATTCGTCTTACCCTAGAATGAATATTGTTCTGATATTCATCTCACCCAGGGACGAATAGCGTTCTGTGCATTTTTCAGAGCAGCAAATCAGAAACATCCTTTTGGGCAGAGAAGAGGTAGGGGTTTTTAACAAGCCTCTGTCAAATTTCTATTTTTTGTTTTCTGATTTTTAGTTTTTGTATGGCTTAGGGAAAGTTTCCTTTTTGTTTGCCTGTTTCAATTTTTGCAAATTAAAATGAACCCCACACATCACGTGGTTACTTAAACCAAGGAGCTGGTCGTAAAACCCTAGCCCTTGAGCAAGACCAACGGTGGATTTCATCACCACGTTGGCTTGGATATTTGCATCCATTACCCCGATCGCGATTGTTGCTAGACGTAAATCCTGATGAAAGCTGACCAAGTGTAGCTTGGGGTGATTCCCAACACATGAGGATAAGTCTTCTATGGTAGGTGTCATAAACAAGGTGATTCCCCTTCCGTACCACCTATGTTCCACGTATCATCTGCTCTCACATACCTATAGTCTCCCTCACGTAAGGGCGGGTATATAGAGAGGTTGGTATATCGGTCCGGCAATGGTATATTGAAGGGGCAACCATTTTGGGAGTCATAAGAGCCTTCATACTGCATTTAAACGTCCTTCAAAAAAATTCTTCCAAAAACAAACATTAAAACACATGAAACCAGATTTAGGGCACACTTTTAATCCTTAAAAGAGATAATCATCGCTTGCATGTGTGTGATCTTTTTTGTTTTGTGTAGCATAAAAAAAAAAAATCAAAAAATCATAAACAAAAGATAAAAATCTACGTAGTTTGTAGAGAGTTATCACCATGGTGTTCACCCGCAGCCAAGCCTACTCACGGGCAGACGCTACGGAGAATGTCCAAAGAGGCACGAGTCGCCTCCATTATAGTTCCAAGGATTTGGTCATACCACCTTGGCGACTTGACACACAAGGCAGTCCCCTCCACACCTTAACGAAAAGGGACTATAGGGGCACCCCTTCTAGGGGCACTCCCGTCCAGCATAGCACCCAACACACACCCTTCCATGAGGGGTACATCCGTAGGAGAGCTCCCTTAGATGCTCGCTATGAGTGGTCACCGTGCGATGAAGCGCTAAGTCAACATAGGGTTCGACGGGAGGAACCACATGATTACACTATCCCTCCTTCACCCCCTCTAGTTGTCAGGACTACAAGGACAAATCCAGAGCGCAAGGTTCCTCCAGAGCACAAGGCTCTTCAGGCGGGGCGAGCCAACGCCGCCCATCCCTCTTTCACTTACGAAATGGGGTATGAGGAAGACCACTACATTCCTCAAGAGCAATACATAGCATGGGAGCAATGCGCCCCCACACCTGCTAGCTATCAGGATCACCTATTGAGGCCAAAGCCTCGGGGGAATGCCGCTATCCCCAACAGAGGGATGCGGCCTATAGGGATCTCGGATCACCATGACCGAGATAGATATCTAGGAGAGGCATCTAGGCCTTCTAGACATGAGACAGCAGAACCAACTACCTTAGAATCTGCCAAGCATATCACACGCCGGATGCACCTCACGCTACTTAAGCTAGAATGACAGCAGTTTGAGCGACGGTATATCCTAAATAAAGAGCGCATTCAGCGCCAGAATGATGAGTTGTTCCAATGCACTATACAGGCGAGGACTCCAACCCCTCACACGCATAAGACAAAACATTCTGAGGGGCACAACCCCTGGGGGCGAGACAGGTCACCATGACCTTATCAAGCACTACCCCCAACGCCTTCTAGATAGGAGCGGGAGGCTACTCCCCCGATTCCCCAAGCACCCACCCAGGCTCATGAGCCACCCTCAGAAGTTCCTCAAGAAGCCTCTGAGGAACCTGAGCGAGAAGAAGAGCGGGATGAAATGCCATACCAAGGCATGGGGGGTGCTATCCAGCCGCCCCTCCCAAGGCCCCAAGTTCCCTCCAACCTGCAATGGGAACAAACCACAGAGGAGGAGCTCAAATCCCCCGATACATGCACTGTGCTACTAGAGCGCTCAAAGTCTATAGAGACCAAGATTTTAGGGCCCCAAAATCCCAACATACGCGAGGCTCCTCTCAAAGAGGATCAGCCTTTGATCATAGAGCTACCTGATGACGGGGCCTTCCATATCTCAGAATCGCTAGATTCTGATGAGCTTGACTCACTGGTCGAAGATGAGTTAGCATGTGAAATAGCACCATGGGACCCTTTAGAGTTAGTTAGCAATCATCCATAGGGGGTCCCCATGGATAATTTTCAAGAAAGTCTCTTGCAACTAATCCCTCTAGAGGCGTCAGCCGAGCCAACGCCCCTGCAAGGAAATTAGGTCCCCCCATAAAGAGCGAAACAACCCCATGGGGACCACATCAACCTGCTCGAACAAGAGGAACCGCATATGTCGCAAGTAGTCATCGGAGCCAATGAAGGTTTTTGGATCTCCGACAGTGCTTATGAGGATGAAACCGAGATGGAATATCTCAATCATGCATGATATCATCATCACCCCGTAAACATCGAAGAACCATTTGGACAACTAGGCATAAGGCTAGGCATAAGGCTAGGGCATGAGCGGCGTGTTAACCCAGCACAGTGGAACCAAGTGCTGCATCCGCTACTTTGGGCATACGGAGAGCTAATTCCGCCCAGTGACCCCATAGAGTTATCAGTTCCAAGGGCAGACCCCATCCTTTTATCCGTGCATAGGGCCGATCCATTTGTGCCCATACCTCTAGAGCCAGATCCGGAGCACAAATATCATCAAGCTGGGGGTACCTCTATCCCCTGAAGAGCCATAGTTCAACACAAAAAGCTCCAAGGATTACCGCAATCGCTTGGTCAACCCAAAAAGCTCCAAGGATTCCCGTAATTGCTTGGTCAACCCAAAAGCTCCAAGGATTCTCATAATCACTTGGTCATCCCCAAAATGCCCCAAAGGTGTCCATAAACCCTTTGGTCAACCCAGAAGCACCCCAACGGTGCCCATAAATGATGCAGGAGCATCCAATGACATTTGGGAAATTTTATTTTTTTTTCTAAATTTTAGTGCATTTTGTCGGGGCCATAACTTCTCAACCGTAGCTCCGATTGACGTGAAATTTGACAAGGAGCTAGTTGGGAGAATTTTAAACAAATATGACTCCCTAGAGTCCTATTTTCCAAAAAAAACTAGTTTTCAGGGCCAAATTCCATCATCTAGTGCCCCGAAATTAGGTTTTAAAATTACTCACCTAATTTTTTATGCTTTTTGAGCTGTTCGGAGGTTAATATCTCCTAATGTATTTAGAGTTAGGACTTGAAACTTTATTTTTGGCTTGTCTATTATAAGAGGGATGTGCACCCCAATTTTGGACCCCATCCGACTCATTTTAATTTTTAGGTTTTTTTGGCTATATAGCCACAAAATGAGGGTTTATTGATGGAGAGCCAAGCTTGCTCAAACCAGTTCTCATTCAAAACTTGGAAAATATTACCTCACAAAGATAGCACTTCATTGCACAAAAGCCCCAAAGGTGCCCACAAACCCTTTGGTTAAACCCAAAAGCTCCAAGGATTATCGCAATCGCTTGGTCATCCCAAAAAGCTCCAAGGATTATCGCAATATTTTGGTCCATCCCAAAAGGCCCCAAAGGTGCTCACAAACCCTTTGGTCAAACCCAAAAGCTCCAAGGATTATCGCAATCACTTGGTCATCCCAAAAAGCTCCAAGGATTATCGCAATCTTTTGGTCCATCCCAAAAGGCCCCAAAGGTGCTCACAAACCCTTTGGTCAAACCAAAAGCTCCAAGGATTATCGCAATCGCTTGGTCATCCCAAAAAGCTCCAAGGATTATCGCAATCTTTGGGTCCATCCCAAAAGGCCCCAAAGGTGCTCACAAACCCTTTGGTCAAACCCAAAAGCTCCACGGATTATCGTAATCGCTTGGTCATCCCAAAAATCTCCAAGGATTATCGCAATCCTTTTGGTCCATCCCAAAAGCAAAGGTGCTCCAAATTGGCAAACCAAAAGCTCCAAGATTATCCCAATCCTTTGGTCAAACCCAAAAGCTCAAGGATTATCGCAATCCTTTGGTCAAACCAAAAGCTCCAAGGATTATCACAATCTCTTGGTCAACCCCAAAAGCTCCAAGGGTTATCGCAATCCCTTGGTCACCCCAAAAGCTCCAAGGATTATCGTAATCGCTTGGTCAAGAAAATCCAAAAACAAACAAAATCATCAAAAACAAACAAAATCTGCATCTCAAATTCATGCATACTTCAAAATTCAAAATACATATAGCTGCATAAACATTGCATCCATCCATTGCATATTGTTGATCACACAAGGCAAAGGCACCATAGACTGTCATTACTTGGCAAATCCACCACCTTTCACATTTTCCATTTTGAAAACAATACAGCAAAAATAAACGACAATCACCATTTCGCCATATCATAAATCAGTTGTCATCCAATGTATCTAGAGTTTTCGTCATTCAGTTGTCATTAGATCTCTAGCCAAGAATTGTACAAAGTCAAATGGATGTTACAACGGTAGAGTTTTACTTGAAATACACCTTGTTACGTAGCATCCCATCACAAGTTCAAAAACACATAAAAACAAATTCCCAAGTTGTGTCAATGAAAGATGAAACCTGTAAAGCAATTCAGGATACCAAACAGCGAAAAAGTTATCTCACTCATCCCCCTGTGCGAATGACCCCAAGAATGTTGAGAGTTGGCAAAAGGACAAGAATCTTCCCTACCCAATTCCCCAAGAATACCAAGTTCTCAAAACGTTGCAAAACCTCACAAAAATTTGCAAAAAGTCAATACTCCAAAACATCGACATCAAATCCCATAAAGTGCATACACAAAAGGCACAAGCAATAGTGATTCTCATCACTCCCAAATTCAAATCCCTTGCTCAAAAGAAAAATATATAAAAATAAACAGTGATTTTTATCACTACAAATGAGCAAGTATCCCAATACAATTGAAGAAAATAAGGGAGTCGAACTTGAATCCCTGGAACTCTCAGCATTCTGATAGGTCATGAGGCAAACCTCAGTACTAGTTTGGTGGATAGCCTATCGATCACTGGCGATAAACCTCTCACATGATTATATATCTGTCACATTAACTTGTGTGCAGATCAATGTTTGCATGTGGATGAGCTAGCTTATGGTATCCTAGAATGCAAAACAGATTAATCTGACTAAATACAACAAAGGAGTTAGTGGAACTAATCAGGTGATCCTCAGTACAGGTTCGGTTGAAAGCCCATCTGGCATTGGCGGTATCCTGACAAATACCATAAAAACAAATTCAATTGCACACATAGGGATGTGAAATAACTTGGTTAAAGACAAGTCCGATTCATACCCCCTCACTAATGCATTACTTTAAAGTACGTTTTATCTTTCAGAAACAATTAGTAGCAAAAGAAAATCACCAATCCTAACTATAACTTAAACCTATGATGAGGACTTGCCACTTGTGTAAGTATCATGCAAGCAAACCAGAGAAGAATGCATTCCTAATAAATTTCCTTCCATTTAATTTTACTCTATGTTTTTTATTTTTATTGCAATAAAGGAAAACAAACTACTTAACCTTTTTATGCAAGTGTCTAAAAATAAAGCAAAGAAAGCAGAAATTTGCAGAAACATAAAGTCGAAAAACACAGAGGATGTTTAGAAGGCCTACCTCTTCTCTATCCAAACTAGATGCCTCTAAGTTTCTACTTAGAAAATGCATAGAGTTCTAATCGTCCCGAGGTGGGATGAATAGCAGGTCTGTATTCGTCACAGGGTGAGACAAATACGTATTCGTCCCAGGGTGGCACGAGTGGTAGTCCAGTGCCCGAATGCGTAACACATCTACAAAGAAGCCACAAAATTTAGATCAAAAACTTGATCCTAACAGTAGGGGACAGGGTCCCATCATGATTGCCACTAAAATCCTAATGCAGAATGACGACATACCAGATATGATGCAAACAAAATAGATATGGTATAGATGTTAAGTCCTACGAATGCGATGAACAAATGCATGAAGGAAATGACGCAGAAATGAGATGTAAGAAAAACAAAGTGGGGCCTCTTTTATTAATTTTTCTTTTAATATGGTTACAATACGTCCCCCCATCTAGGGCTCATAACGTTTGATACAGTTCGTTACATCAATGGATGGTATGCTTCCAGTGTCTTTCGCATGCCCACATTCGAAATTGGCGGGCCAAAAGTTGTCACTGCTTGCATATGTGTGTTCTTAATTCCTTGTTGCTCCTCTGGTGTTCCTTGTGGTGAGATCCTATGCATATAAAAATAACAAATATTTAATAGCATATGCGGATGTAGGAAAACATGCAATCCCTAAAGCCTCCAGCTAGTTTAATATATAAAAGAATGAAACGATGGTCAAAACATGTCATAATGAACCTAAAATTTGACAGAGGTATGGAGACATCATCAAGGATACATTTCAAAAAGAACAGTCAAGAAATCATGCACATATTTCTAATCGCTCCGAGGTCGGATGCTGGGGATTGTCACAAAATGTGCAAGAGTGACCTTGCAAATGTCCTTCCCATAGCCCTCAAAAACTCCTGCAAACTTGGGGTTAGACTAAAAGGAGCATTTTGTGATGACCCAGAAGGTCATATTTGGTAGATTCTTCCTAGATTTTCCTGTATCTGAAGGCGCTTCCTTTATGATAGTAAACGCATAAAATGATAAAAACAAGTTCAAATCATGTCATAAAGTAGTGAAACTTGGACAGCAGCACAAGTACATCAAATAAAACATAATGCAAAAAGAACAGTAAAAAAATCATTTACAGATTTCTAATCACTCTGGGGTGGGACGATTAGGATTGCAGTAGTGCGGGGGGCACCCGGGGGCAGAACGTCGATCATTTGGGCTTAGTTTTGGCACCAATCTAAGTGGTAAGGGTCAAAAACTTCCTAGGGGGTTGTGTCAACGAGTTTTGTGTGGGATTGTAGCCGATTGCTTGGGTTTTGGGTCTATATTGCGTTCCTAGTGTTCACCTGATAACCTCTCTTCCAAAAGAGAAATTAGGGATGTAGGAAGCACAAAGAGAAATGGGGATATAATTTGGCAGCACTCCATTGCTCCAAATGCTCCAACTCTCTTCCCCTCTTTGGGGTGAGGAGGCTCACCTTTTTACAGACCTCAGGGTCTCCTTTGCATGTGCATGCAAGGGTGCCACTTGGCTCACCATGCCCTTTCAGGGGAGAGAAGATTCCTCCTTGATTTAGGACCTCCATGATCAGGGAATGCTTGACTGAAGTCCCTCTCTCTAATTTGAAATCATTCCTCGTAATTGCATGCCTTGAAGGTGAAGTTTGGTGGCGAATCTGGGCTGCCATTTGTCAGGGCTTGACATTTTTCCAGTCAAACCTGCTAATCATCCCACCCTGAAGCGATTGTTGCTAATCATCCAAGGGTGGGAGGAATAGGATTATAATCGTCCCAGTGTGGGACGAATAGGGATCAGAATTCTTAAAAGGTGCCAAATTGACCTCTGACCTTCCAAAAGTAATTTGGGAGTGGTTAGGACCACTGTTTAACCTCTGGAGGCTGCCCTAGGGGTTATGTATGCCAATTCGGTTAGTGCTTGTAGTCACATAATCGGATTGGTGCTGTTTTGGTGTCTACACCACCAAATTTCTCCTTCGCTAGGATGGCATACTTGAATTTCGAAGACAATGAGACAAATGGAATGAATTTCATCTCTCTCATTATAGGATCATGCAAACCACTTACAAATTTTTCAATAAGCTCTTGATCTGAAGAAGTGATTCCAAAAAGAACTCTAAGCTTATTGAACTGAAAAATGTAATAAAAAATTGGCATATTAAAACCTTGTTTTAACCTATACCATTTGATCCTTAGATATGCCTGGTAGTTAGGTGGAAAAAATATTTCTTTCAAAAGTACCACTAATTCTTTCCAATTATTGACCTTAGTTGTGCCATCAGAAACCAACATTTGTGCTAAACCTATAAGTCTTACCCTTGCCAAAGGTAATTGATCCTCTTCTTGGAGCTCAGCATATGAGAACCAAGTCTCCATATCCAATATCTAGGTAGACAACACATCAGGATTACGGGATCCATCATAAGGTTTAACATCACATTTGATTTTTTTGGTAAATTTGTTGTAAATTTTGACATCTCCTTGAGGAGAGGTAGCCACAGCAATACCCTTCACTTTCTCCATTAAATCACCAACAATAGTGGTAATGTTGGCTACTTGTTGTGCAAGATCATTTACCATTTATTTTCTAGTGTATGCCAGTATAGGTTTGCAAAATAATGACCCAAATCACAAAATTTTCCTCTTGAAATTTGCAAAAATAGGGTGAGTTTAGTGCTAAAAATTCAACAAAAAATGGTTTGCTACAACAATATTTTGTGGATCCAAGGTGGTCAACTGCACAACCAGAATTCAATGATCGCACAATCAATTTACCACATTTTTCATCGAACAAAAATCATGATGATATTGGAAGAGCGCACTGGAATCTACTGTGCACCAACTGATCAGTCAAAAACAATCACCTACTTTTTACAACTTTCTCATCGAGGATTCGAGTGAAATTTGACTTCGTGTATACTACCAAATATGGGGTAGATAAAAAAGGATCCGGGATTCCCCTTTAAAAAAAAAAATTCTCGTGCGCATTATTCTTCTACACACTATGATCGCTCTTGATCGTCCTATGATGCACATGTTGCTTCTGATGTCACACAAAGATACGGACGTCTGCATGGGGATGGTCCTCTATTACATAATCTCTTCCTTCTACGTGTGGTGGATAAATCTCTATGGAGTCGGTAGGCTATTTAGGAATGTCGTTCTTGCTGAGCAATCGATCTAGGATGGGGGGTTCACAGTGGTGGATGTTTGTACTACTGTGCAACGGGGAGCGATTTCTCTATGAGGGAGCATCACCTTAGTAGTAGTGGTGTATGATATCAGTGCTATGCGAAGGATGATGTAAAAATTACTGCAACATTGTGTGCATCATTGAGCAGTGAGCAACGATGAGAAGGGAACAAGTATAAGAACCAAAAACTAATACAGTATGGATCTGAAATTTTCACTCATATCACAACATAAATTTGCCTACAATGACGTAATGGAGGTCACCCATTTTAGGGTAACGCTCTAAAAAAAAAATTAGGAAAAATTTTATAGGAGAAAAATTCTGCTTGTCACCTCGAGAGCTTCTCAAACGATGCGACTGGCAATGAAGCCAATTTCATGCAATTTTCAACAGGATCTATTGTCTTGTCTCTGAATACCAGTGATATAGAACCTAAAATATAGCTGAGTCTTTATTTGATGGTATGCAATATATAATGAAACAAATAATGCAATCGTGAGAGGGTTATAACAACCTGTTAAAAAGTGCTAAACAGGGATAACCGCTCAATCACAATTAGAATGCGCATAACTAAGAACTGTTAGAAAACAAATGTAATCTAACATTCTACCAATAACAGCCTAAAACAAGCTAATGTAATCCTTACGTGAGGTATACTATACCTTCATGTATTACATCAATGCATGCAAAAAATAAAATATGCAATACAATAATAATAATTTAGACTTAATAAATAAGCCTAAGTATCCTCAATACTTATATTTATTATTATTACCTCAGGTCTTAGGTTAATGTAGTTAACCTTTGGGCATTATATTTAGGGTTAATCTTGATTTAGTCTATAAATAGGAGGTATTATATTATAGTTGGGATCATCATTCATATTTGAATATTAATCACCTCTATTGTACATATGATACTTTTCCCTCTCTAAGTGGTTAAGAAACTATGCCCTCTCTAAGTGACTAGGATTTGTATTGATTTGAAATCTGAGTTGGAATTCAAAATATTTTTTAGAAACAAACATGAGCAATCCATCCAGTCAAATATTATATAGAAAGTACAAAAGGACAAAAAAAAGAAAAAAAGACAGAAACTAGTGGGCACCCATAGTCATCATAAATAATCGTTGTATTATACATGGATAAGAATCACTACACTCTAATACAATAGATGGATTTATGGGGGTATTTATACCAATACCTAATCCTCAAATTACATTAATAAGTTAAACCTATGTCAACATAATAAGAGGGCATTAATATTAATTACAAGTTATAAGGTGGGTTAACCATAACAAGGTTAATTGTGACCTATAGGGCTTACGTAATAAAATATTATAATAAATTAAATACATTGTACAATGATTGCCCTTAGGCCTATACATTATTAAATTATGCATTATTGGTTTTGGCCATGAATCAAATTACACTTTTAATGTCTTCTCATAATCTAAACTAAGGGTCTAAGGAGAGATGGTTGTTGAGCAAGGTGCAGCGACAGTATTGTCATTGTTGTCAACACAGTCAGATAGATCGGTTGATGCAGTGGACAGGAGTTTAGAGGTTATTCAGAGTATGTACAGTGATGTTAAATGCTTATGAGGATGTTTACCCACCTTTTTGCATATTTTCCAAGAAGACCGAAGTGGCCCATATGCTAAAGATCAAAGAAAAAGCAAAACACCGCAAAGAAAAAAGTGTCACGATATCGCGACATGTTGCATTTTCGCGGCCAAAAGAGAAGAGAGAAAAAGTGTCGCGATATCGCGACATGTTGCATTTTCAGGCCGAAAGAGCAAAGAGAAAAAAGTGTCGCGATATCGCGACATGTTGCATTTTCACGACCGAAAGAGCAAAGAGAAAAAAGTGTCGCGATATCGCGACATGTTGCATTTTCACGGCCGAAAGAGCAAAGAGAAAAAAGTGTCGCGATATCGCGACATGTTGCATTTTCGCGGTCCAAAGCAAAGAGAAAATGCAAGGAGAAAAAAGTGTCGCGATATCGCGACATGTTGCATTTTTGCGGTCCAAAGCAAAGAGAAAATGCAAGGAGAAAAAGTGTCACGATATCGTGACATGTTGCATTTTCGCGGTCCAAAGCAAAGAGAAAATGCAAGGAGGAAAAAGTGTCGCGATATCGCGACATGTTGCATTTTCGCGGTCCAAAGCAAAGAGAAAGAGCAAGAAGGAAAAAGTGTCGCGATATCGCGACATGTTGCATTTTCATGAGCCAAAGCAAAGAGAAAGAGCAAGAAGGAAAAAGTGTCGCGATATCGCGACATGTCACATTTTTGTGACTCAAAAAGGGCAAGCAGCAGAGAAACAAAAGTGTCGCGATATCGCGACATGTCGCATTTTAACGACTCAAAAGGGTAGGCGGGCAGAGAAACAAAAGTGTCGCGATATCATGACATGTTGCATTTTTGCCAAAGGAACAGAGTAGTTGACAATGCGTCTGATATTAGTGATGAACACTAGGATGGTGAAACTGAAGACTGCATAGTGACGTGGACCCATAAGGAATATTTAATGATTTGAAATCATTTAAGATGGTCGTTACACATGGAAAGAAGCGGACGCATGCCCATGTGGAGAAAAGGAAACGAAGGGCCTCAAAATAGAAATGAAAAGCCTTTTTGAAAACCAAAACAAATGCATGCACAAGGGAAAAGAAAATGAACAGTCATGAAGGAGAAAACGAATAGTCATCGAAGGAGAAAATGAACAGTCATGAAGGAGAAAATGAATAGTCATCGAAGGAGAAAACGAACAGTCATCGAAGGAGAAAACGAACAGTCATGAAGGAGAAAACGAACAGTCATGGTAGGAGAATATGGTGTCAATTATTTGCATGTGATGTGTTTGATGAAATGCCTTCTCAATATATACAAAAGGAGTTACATAAAGAAGGTGTTACAATTGACAAGTGGCAGATGAGAATATGAAAGAAGGTGTTACAATTGACAAGTGGCGTATGAGAATATGAAAGGAGGAGTTACACTTGGAGTTACAAAGAGAAAGGATAGTTATAAAAGGAGTGTTGCTTGGAGAATTTTTAAAGGGGGATTTTATTTTGTGAAGCGTGATAAGCGTGTGTGTTTTGTGAATTGTGGTAGACGTTGGGTAAGCAATAGACCAGTCAGGGTCTTGTAAAAGTGAAGGCATTTTTATGTCAATCTTCTAGTTTCAAAATTGAAGTCCAAGTTGGTGCTTGGCATTAGGGGTTGGTGCTCCTTCCAGTTGGTGCTGGTAAATCAGGGGTTGGTGCTCCTTTCAGTTGGTGTAGATAAATCAGGGGTTGATGCTCCTTCTAGTGGGTGTTGGTAAATTGATTGTAAAGTTGGTGCTTTGCAAAGGCTGGATTTGGATGGGAGTCCAAACAATCATTTTGAGGAGTAGCCAAATCGGTGAACCTCGGTACATCTTATGTTGTGTGATGTTATCTTGTTATATTTGCTTTATTTGGTTTTAAGTTTTCATTGTTTCGGCTTTAAGAGTTGAAGATTTAAAGTAACAAGAGATACACTGATTCACCCCCCTCTCAGTGTCATTGTGATACTAACAATTGGTATCAGAGCCAGTTTCCCTTGTTAGGCTAAATCAGCTAGGGTTGATCTTGGATTAGTACGCAATGGGTAAGAAGAATAGATCCTCCTCCAATAAGGCATCTCAGTCAGTTTCAGTTCCTGTGGAAGAGAAAATTGAACTAGAAAAGGTTGAAGGAGTGAATTCTAAAGTATGTGATGAAAACCTTGAGGTTGAAGTAGATCTAGAAGGTGAGTTGATCGCTGCACTTGAAGAGTTGAATATAGAAAGGAAAAAGAACAAAATACTGTCCAAGAAGTTGGAAGAATATGGGGATAAGATTGAAGATCTCTTCTTACAAATTCATAAAGCCAAGAAAATAGAAGAAGCCTTGAAGTCACACCTGGATGATAAAGTCGATGTATGTAGCAAACGTGAAGAGGAATCTAACAAAGTTATTAGTGATCTAAAGCTGCAAGTAGAAGAGTCCAAAAGGATTGAAGAAACTCTCAGGTCACAGATCAATGAGAAAGAGATTGTTTGCTGCAAACAAGAAGAAGAGATTATTTTTTTGAAGAAACAACTAGAAGAGGCCAATACAAATCTCAAATTTGAGAAGAGCACAGAGTTGCTAGATGAAATGATAAGGCAACAAAGAAGCTCCATGGCTAAGCTTGGTCTTGGATATGAAGCTGAACAACCTTCATCTTCCAAATATGCAGAGAAGAAGAAGTTCACTGTTGAAGGATCGAAGCAAGAAAAGTTTGAAGCTGAATCTTCAAAAGGAAGAAAATATCAAAGGAGATCTACAGCAAAGCAACCACAACAAAAGAGGTTCTATCACTCTCACTCTATTCATAATAATGCTTTTAATGGCTATTGTTTTAGATGCAACCATTATGGTCACAAGGCAATTTATTGTGGATTGAATAATAGATCAAAGAGTTATGATGGTAGAAATACATCCGCTTTTCCGATTGAACACCATATGCAATGTTTTAAATGTAATGGTCATGGGCACATAGCAAGGTTTTGTCCAAGCACTTTTGTATCTAATCTAAGGCAAGACAAGTAGATTTCATCAGACACAAAGAATGCAACACAGACAGGGAATAAATCATGTGCATAAAAGAAAGGAAAATAATCATCCATCAAGGATGCACAAGAGACAACCACCCAAGAGAAATGTTCAAGTTCACGAAAAGGTTCAAAATAGGGATGTAGTTGAAAAACTCAAGCCCAAGTTCAAGAAAGTTTGGAGAAAGAAAGAAGAAAGGAAATCGTGTCTCCTTGGACTGAAGGAGACTACTCCTCTATTGCACTAAGCAACTCCGGGTAGCACATCCTCGGGGGGAGCAATCTTAAAGTTTTATTTTAATGCTCCTATGTATTTGTTTGGTTATCCGAGGATGAAAGGCAAGTAGTCGGGGGGAGTTGTCGTATAGTTGTCAAAGTGTGTTTCAGTTCATGTAGTTGTTTGTGGAGGTACCGTGAAGGGTGGTGATTAAATTGAGAGTTGTCACCATTGGTAGTATTGCTATATGTCAGTGTTGTACTTTTGATGGTTCTTACTGCCATTGTTCAAAGTTATGGATTATAACGAGTTCGATAATTTGGTTTAGTGAAAGAATGTTGCCCTAGTCTGCATATATGTGTTTCGATAAAAGCAGTGTGTATTTGTACTACACATTGATGTGAAGATTGTTAGATCTATTATGACGCTTTGGTGAAAATATTTAATTCGCGTGCAAAATCAGAAAGCTCACATTTTATTATTGCATTCAAAGCGGCTACATGAGTAGGAAGTTACATCAATACAAATTGAGTATGAAAAATATGGTATTAGGAGACAATTTTCAGCAGCCAGGACACCTCAACAGAATGGTGTGGTAGAAAGAAAGAACAGGACAGTGTAGGAAATGGCACGGACTATGTTGATTGAGAGCAAAGTAGCAAATTTATTTTGGAAAGAGGCAGTCCATACTACGGTATACATCCAAAATAGGTGCATGTTGAGGATGCATGAAAGCAAAACTCCTTATGAGTTGTGGTTCGGTAAAAAGGCAATAGTAAGATACTTTAAAGTTTTTGGCAGCAAGTGTTACATCAAAAGAACTAAAGAAAACCTTGGTAAGTTTGAAGATAGAGAGGATGAAGGTATTTTTCTTGGCTATTCGTCAAAAAGCAAAGCTTACAAATGCTACAACAAGAAGCTAAGGAAAATTGTGGATAGTGTCGATGTTAAAGTTGATGAAGGTAGGGAACGAGTAATTAGCTATGAAGAGAACTACCCAATTTATGAAGAGGTTATTGAAGGAGATGAGGAAAAGGAAATGGAAAAGAAACAAAAAATTGACTCAGATGATTCAAACAATGATTCAAAAGTGGAAGAAAATAAGAAATTCAAAACAGGCAAGTGGCAGAAAGATCATCCTAGAGAGCAAATAATTGGAGACCCCATAGTTGGTGTTCGGACAAGAAGAAGAGTAGTAAGTAACTACTCTCTATTATCCAACATTGAGCCCAAAAATGTTGCTGATGCAAGCAAAGATGAAAGTTGGATGAAGGCAATAAATGAAGAATTAGATCAGATCGAGAAAAACAAAACTTGGGAGTTAGTACCAAGACCTGCAAATAAAAATATAATCGATACTAAATGGGTCTTTCGAAACAAATTGAATGAAGACGGATAGGTAGTCAGGAATAAAGCAAGATTGGTATGTAAAGGCTATGCACAAGTTGAAGGTATTGACTTTGAGGAAACCTTTGCACCTGTGGCTAGACTAGAGGCAATTAGAATGTTTCTGGCTTTAGCAGTTTACAAGAATTTCAAAGTTTATCAAATGGATGTGAAATCAGCATTTTTGAATGGGAAACTTGAAGAAGAGGTTTATATTGAGCATCCAGATGGTTTCCAACTTGGTGATGATCCCAACTTGGTTTGCAAGTTGAAGAAAGCATTATATGGCTTAAAACAGGCACCCAGAGCATGGTATGCAAGGCTAGACAACTATCTTACTCAACAAGGGTTCAAGAAAGGTATGGTGGATAGTAATTTGTATGTCAAAATAGAAAATGGCCATCTTATTGTTCTTGTTGTATACGTAGATGATATCATATTTGGCAGCAACAAAGATGAGTCGTGTAAAGATTTAGCAAATAAGATGCAGAAAGAATTTGAAATGTCAATGATTGGTGAACTTTCGTATTTCCTCGGGTTGCAAGTTAATCAAAATGAGAAGGGCATATTTATTTCTCAAATTAAATATGTGAAAGAGATGCTAAAAAAGTTCACAATGGAGGATTGTAAGCCAGTTAGCACTCCCATGACGACGAGTTGCAAGTTGAGCAAGGATGACAAATCTCCACATGTTGATCAAACCATGTACAGATCTATGATTGGGAGCTTATTGTACTTGACAGCTACCAGACCAGATATTTTGCAGGCAGTATGCATGGTAGCACGATTTCAGGCTAGTCCCAAGGAGACTCATGTGACAACCATGAAGAGGATTCTTCGGTACCTCAAGGGTACTATGGAGTATGGGTTATGGTATCCGAAAGGTAAGGACTTCACCCTTATTGCGTATTCGGATGCAGATTGGGCAGGATGTGTAGATGACAAAAAGAGTACCGGTGGAGGTGCATTCTATCTTGGAGACGAGGTTGATCGCATGGCACGAGTAAGAAACAAGAGTCGGTCTCCTTATCCACAGCAGAGGCAGAATATATTGCGACGACAACGTGTTGTACGTAGGTATTATGGATGAAACAAACCCTGAAATATCTTGGTATTAACTTCAGTGAGCCAATTTTAGTTAAGTGTGATAACACCGAGTGCCATTAACATCTCAAAGAATCCGGTTATGCATTCTCGCACAAAACATATTGCTATCCGGTATCACTTTTTGAAGGAGAAAGTTGCGGAAGGTGAGGTTAAGTTGGATTTTGTTCCAACAACAGAGCAAGTAGCGGATATCTTCACAAAACCATTGCCCAAGGAAGTCTTTGAGTACCTTCGCAATAAATTGGGAGTGGTCACGCTTCCCAAGAATTGACTAGCTATCGGGACCACATTCTCAGGGGGAGCATTTGTGTATTTGTTTATCTTTTTGCTCATGTTTGTGATTTTTGCTAAGTGTAATAATTTTTGCCTGAGAATGTTGTGCATGGACTCAGGGGGAGTTTGTAGCAACCCTTTGGTATTGTTGTCAAAGGGGGAGAAGAGTTACAGGAAATTGCACGTGTGTTGCCAACAATTCCAAAGGGGGAGATTGTTGAGCAAGGTGCAACAACAGTATTGTCAAAAAGGGTAGGCAGGCAAAGAAAAAAAAGTGTCGCGATATCGCGACATGTTGCATTTTTTTCAAAGGAACAGAGTAGTTGACAGTGCATATGATATTAGTGATGAACACCAGGATGGTGAAACTGAATACTGCATAGTGACATGGACCCATAAGGAATCTTTAATGATTTGAAATCATTTAAGATGGTCGTTACACATGGAAAGAAGTGGACGCATGCCCATGTGGAGAAAAGGAAACGAAGGGCCTCAAAATAGAAATGAAAAGCCTTTTCAAAAACCAAAACAAATGCATGCACAAGGGAAAAGAAAACGAATAGTCATGAAGGAGAAAATGAACAGTCATCGAAGGAGAAAATGAACAATCATGAAGGAGAAAATGAACAGTCATCGAAGGAGAAAATGAACAGTCATCGAAGGAGAAAACGAACAGTCATGAAGGAGAAAACGAACAGTCATGGTAGGAGAATATGGTGTCAATTCTTTGCATGTGACGTGTTTGACGAAATGCCTTCTCAATATATACAAAAGGAGTTACATAAAGAAGGTGTTACAATTGACAAGTGGCAGATGAGAATATGAAAGAAGGTGTTACAATTGACAAGTGGTGTATGAGAATATGAAAGGAGTTACAATTGGAGTTACAAAGAGAAAGGATAGTTATAAAAGGAGTGTTGCTTGGAGAATTTTTAAATGGGGGATTTTATTTTGTGAAGCGTGATGAGTGTGTGTGTTTTGTGAATTGTGGTAGACGTTGGGTAAGCAATAGACCAGTCAGGGTCTTGTAAAAGTGAAGGCATTTTTATGTCAATCCTCTAGTTTCAAAATTGAAGTCCAAGTTGGTGCTTGGCATCAGGGGTTGGTGCTCCTTCCAGTTGGTGCTGGTAAATAAGGGGTTGGTGCTCCTTTCTGTTGGTGCAGATAAATCAAGGGTTGGTGCTCCTTCTAGTGGGTGCTAGTAAATTGATTGTAAAGTTGGTGCTTTGTAAAGGCTAGATTTGGATAGGAGTCCAAACAGTCATTTTGAGGAGTAGCCAAATCGATGAACCTTGGTACATCTTATGTTATGTGATGTTATCTTGTTATATTTTATTTATTTGGTTTTAAGTTTTCATTATTTCGGCTTTAATAGTTGAAGATTTAAAATAACAAGAGATACACTGATTCACCCCCCCTCTCAATGTCATTGTGATACTAACAATGGTATCAGTGATAATAATATTTTCCTTTCACAATGGATGCTCTAATGGACCTCTATTATTGAAATAGATCCTTCTTAATTCCTCTCATCATTTAGAATGCGTTCTTCAAACACTCAACTTCATTCCTTTGCAATTTTAACAAGCAATTCTTCTTTGGATGTCCTTTTGTCTTGTAGTATTCGTAAATGGTATTTGACTTCTTTGAATACTTAGCATGTCCCTTAGACCCCTAGGTCTTAGCCTCCTTAGATTTGAATTCCTTTGCATGAGCCTATACTTGTGAGGTACCACCACAATTCCTCATTGCCACCTAAAAATATATTAGGATAGAGAAAAGTTGATCAATAATAAGAGTTTTACATAGAAAATGTATGAACCATGCTATTCAAAATCTGAAAAGATGAGAGATTAACAAGTACAATCTTCACATATTCTACATCATATTTATTTTTACCTCTAAAAGATGCAATATATGCTCCCAATACCTCAAAAATATCATAATATAGTCCTCAATGTTATCAAACTCAACTAGTTTGAGAGAGGAAAGTTGGAATTCCAAGTGACTTACTTCAGTTGTATTTTTAAATAAATCATGCAATTTTGATGATACCTTGATAGTTTCACTTTCTTATTTGATATAGAAAATTAATTATCGTTCAATCGATAAGGATAATAGGCCAAGAAATTATTCTTCCTTAGCTGGTGAATTTTTCCATCAAGGGTTTCTTCTTTATCTTCTTGAAAGATGCACCATAGGTTTTTATTGCATAATAAGACAATCAGTTGGGTTAACCAAATACTGTAATTTCACCCATTAAGGTGATTAATTAGGTCTTGATGATCCATCTTATATAATTTGACCCTTAATACTATAGTAAGTCCTTAATTTGATGCCACCAATGCATAGACCTCAAAAAATTATGCAATTTGAAAAAATGGGCTCAAAACGCTTTTGTATGCAAAAGTTATAGCTTATGGAAGTTTTACCATAATGGACCTCAAAAAATAAATAATTAAAGCCCCAAACCTTAGAAAATATAAATATAATTATCTATTTCCACTTGGTGTTCTATGATTTGCTAGTGTCCTCCACTTATATCTTATCACTTTAGCATCTATAAACTTATGCAATTACAATAATTGCTCTTTCATGATCCGTTGACTATATTTATAATATTTATTTATGTGGTGAATAAAAGCACCACATTGGCTGCTACATTGTCCAAATCTTCATTGCATCCATTAAAATTTTGATTTTTCATAGTAATAATTAAACCTAGGTCTCCCAAATGTTGGGCACTTTGGGCTAACCGAGGCACCCAATGCGCCTTTGCAATTTAATTTTCCCCCCTCATGCATAAGGCTTCCACTCTCACATTGAGACAAATGAAAGCACTTGCAAAAAATGATTCAACATTGGGTCTCTGGAGGCGCAAACACCTTGGCTAAGGTGGGATGACCAATTGGGCTACATGCCTTGTCAAAGAATTTTTTATAACATCTTCATAAAGAATATCATTTGCACCAATGAAGGAGCCTTGTGTTGAACAAAAGTATGGTTTGAACCTTTAACCATATAGCATTGAAGCCTAATATTCCATTCAGTTATCCTATCAACCATAATGCTTGATCACAACATACCTTTAAAGCCCTTTATTTTGATTGAGGAGTGTCCTATCTCAACAAGGAAAAGTGATGAGACCTATAATTAATCCCCAAACCTTTTATTTTCCACACCCTAATATCCCTTCTACTAGTTGTTCTAACATCAATAAGACATTATTTAGAATACACCTATTTCCATGAAGAACAATGCAAGCTTTTGGTTTCATGCCAATGACTATTTTAGTCAAAGCACACTCTAAATTGTGGTACCAAAACTAATTTCAAAATGCAAAAAATGGCCACCTTCCTTTTTCATGTGATAGAGCTCCTACAGAGATTTTGAAGGAAATTTAAGAAATAAAATTGAATTTTTTGTATGCAAGATTGAAAATATCTCAATAATAGTGAAGTAAACATAACACTCCAATTTTTTTAAAGGATGAATGAAGAATTGTTGAAATAAATTTTCTTTCCCACTTCTTACTCCAAAAATGCTTATGAAACTTCAAAAAGTAATTGTCCAAAGAATCAAAAGAAGGATTAGAGGCTTTGAACATACTTTCTACGTGACCAAGCAATGTTGCTCCATACTTGCTCTAATACCAATTTGGAATTCACAATATTTCTAGGAATAAATAAAAGCAATCCATCCACTCAAATATTATATAGAAAACATAAAAAGGATGAAAGAAAGGAAAAGAGACATAGAAATTGGTGGTCGCCTATAGGCACCATAAATAATCATCATATTATCCATGGATAATAATCACTACGCTCTGATACAATGGATGGAGTGGTTAGGGTATTTATAACAACACCTAATCCCAAAATTACATCAAAAATTTTAACCTAAGTTGACATAATAAGAGGGCTTTAAGGTTAATAGAAGTTATAATATGGGTTTAACCATGATAAGGTTAACCTCGACCAATAGGGATTATATAATAAAATATTATAATAAATTAAATATATTTTACAATAATTTCTCTTGGGCCTATGCATTATTATATCATACAAGATCGGCCTGGACCATGAATCAGATTATATTTTCAATAATCTGGCACCTAATTGATTGTGTTTTTTATTTTGTAGCATTGAATCTAAATTTACAGTTCTCAATAGAATGTTTACTATTGCACATTATTGAACTGTTATTACTTTTACTATAGTTTTAGAAGTTGTTTCATTATAAGTGGTATCAAGGTATTGCTCTTGGCTCATTGTAGCAATGCAAATTATGGAAGAAGGATGTTTAAAAATTTCTAAAACCTCTCATGAATAGTTTTATTTCGTGTTGCCTTATAAGTTTTTGTCAACTTTTTGGCTTAATATTTTGACGCATTTTTCTATAAAATTACATGTTTGTTAATTTTTAGAACTTGATTAAAAAGAGAGTATCAGGTATGCCAAGACCCTTGCAAGAGACATCTTCCATTATGATCATTTCTCTAAGATGATCAAGATAAAGGGTATATCCAACAATACTTTTTCAAGAATTAGGTGTGATAGGGCCCTTGTAGGAGATATATCTCATTGTATCCATCTCTTCATTTTGGTTAAAGTAAGAGATATTTAAAAAATATATATATGTGCTTCAATGAACCTGTTAGGTTTTTTATTTGGTGTATGAATGAACTTGCTAGTTTTATTGGTTGGTTGTGAATCAATGGTTGATTGTAGTGCATTGGTCATTTAGAAGATGTGTGCATAAGCAGAAAGAAGCATCAATCCAAAAATCTAGTACAAATCACAACATCCCTCCAAATATCAATAGTTTTGACCACTATCTTCTTTCTTCCTTAAACACCATGGCTTTGACTCCTCCTAATAACTCTTCTATCACTCCCAATGTTACCACTCCAATTTATAATACTATTGTCAATACAATTGGCTCCAATCTGCGTTCCTATATTGATAAATAAGAAATAGTGGTTAACTCCATTTTGGTTTCTTAAACCAACATCAAGATTACCTTAGAAAACATCCAAAGATTTTTTAATACTCCCCCTACTACACATTCCCTTGACTAAGAGTTTCAACAAATCATTGGGTAGTAGCCCTTGGGCATGCAATAGGCACCAAATCCAAAGAAAACAAGTATTCATCAACAAACATTTTTTGGTCATAGACCTCTAGTTTTCTATAGTAGTCACATGACTCCATATGCTATCGAAGGTACTCTTCCAGGGATGGTGGTTATACCTCTAACTTTGCTTTTGATCTTGATCCCTTTGTAGGAGGTGCTTCTAATTTCCTTTATTGACCTCATGATGTTCCTATTACATGCATTGATATGCCAAAATTTGAGGGTGTTAATCCATGTTTATGGTTGGCCAAGATGGTAACACCATCCATCTCCACCATGTGAATAAGGTCATCTTATGTTAGTTGCTACTAATTTAGAAACCCATGCTTGATAGTGATTATTGTGGAAACTCTGTCAATAAGGGACCTCTCTTATGTGGTCTAATGTCAAAGCATGATTGATTCGTAAGTATGATAAATAATCTTCCACATCATATGTGGTTCATTTGATGCAAACCAAGCAAACAAGATCAATTGAGGAGTATTGCATAGAGTTCACAAGTCTTCTCACCTACACCTACCAATAGTAGTGGTGGTCTTAGCATTTCTTTATGGTATTATGAATGAAATTTGATGGGAAGTCAATATGCTCAATCCCAACACCCTTGAGGATGCTAAATGTGTAGATTTGGTAGGAGAACAAAAGCTTCAAGTATCTCATCCCCAAAATCAATGTGACTACAAGTCTCGATAGCCTTACTTCAATAAACACAATAAGGAGCACCCCTATAGATTCATCTATTTTAAATATCATTCACATCATCCATGACATCATGCATGTGAAGAATGTCATAACTTATAAGTGGAATACAAAAAAGCAGTAGTATCAAAAGATGAATACTCATTGCAACATGATCAACTAGCTAAAGTATCCAATGTTGAGCACTCGATAAAGAAGGTCAAATCACTATACAATCAGAAGTAGTGTTTTAGTCTAGAGTTCGTCTTCTACAGTCTTATCATATTTAGGAATTTATCATCAAATGGTAAGATCTTCTAAAAGAAGATACAACATGGGAGCCTAAGATCATTTTTTAGTCCTTTCTAGTTTTGAGGATAAACCTTCCTGAGGGGGAACCATGTAATGACTGCAATATAGCCATATCAACAATCTTTATTATTAGTAGCATAGGACCTAGGTTAAGTTGGTCAGCCCTTGAGCATCAGGGTTAGGGTTAATATTGATATTATCTATAAATACAAAGAGTTATATTGCAAGTGGGATCATCATTCATATTCAAATCTTAGTAGCCTCTATTATGCATATGAGACTTTATCCTCTCCAAGTGGCTAAGAGGCTACACCCTCTCTAAGTGGTTTAGATTTATATTGATTTGGAATATGGAATCTAATTGTTTGCATTTCTGATTAGTGGCATTGAATCTGAATTTATTGTTCTTAATGAAATGTTTATTGTGTGTTTCATTACAAAAAACTATTATAACCACACTTTCAAAAAAAATATTTGTAATCTCTATTACAAGAATATCAAATGCTAATGGTGAGATTGAATAATGATAATTCACACTTGCTATAATACTATATAGAAAATCGAACAAATGAAGTCAACACAATACACATGTTACAACACAAAAGAAATGAAATAGAAAGATAAACATAAAGTGGGAAAGATGTCTAAATTATATTCTTTAACAATAATAAAATGATCTTCAAGATGATTGGCAGTGAACTACAAAGACTCATTTCATACAACAGCACATATCCCTTAAGGATATTAGTAACAATTAGTATAAATATATTTTGATAAGAATACAACCCTGATCTTGAACTTGTCAGGATGACCAACAATATCCTCCAAAGTAAAAGGGCTGCAGAAACCATCAATATGTTGGGAGGTAAGAATACGTTGTCTAAGAAGACGTTGCCAAGAAAGATTCCCATCCAAACATCGAACCACCCACATAGAGGTCAACACCTTACCCTGAGTAAGAATATCCAGCAATCCCAAACCACCCTGAGATCTAGGAGAAGAACAATAACTAAAGGGACCCTCCTAGAACCATCAACATTAGACCACAAAAAAACTTCTGAATCAAGTCTCCAAACGCCTAAAATGGGAAGTATTAGGCAACTGGCACAAAGAATAATACATGTGACAGGCTTGGAGGATCTTACTAACAACCGTAAGCTTTCCAGAAAATGAGATGAATTTGCTTCTCCAACTTTAAATCTTTCTTTCAAATTTTTCCATGCACCAATCCCACGTGGTCTTCAAGGAGACATTCCTGCCAAAAGGAATCCCAAGATATCGAAAAATTCCCCATCCTGAATTTTCCTCCACTCAACATGAATATCAACAGGAAGAGATGGGGACCCCACTAACCAATAATCAGACTTAGACTCACTAATCATAGCTCCAGAGGTAGCACAAAACTAAACAGAGAGAAAGGAATCATCAGCAAAGTGATTAGTAAGCAAAGAACCATCAGGAATAGAAACTCCCTGGATTAGGCCCTCTCGCATATTATCCTCCAGTAAAAAACCAAGAGCATCTGTAGACAACACAAACAAGAGAGGGGCCACTGGACAACCCTAACGAATGGATCTAAAGAGCTGGATAGAGTCTGAAAGTCGACCATTAACCATGACCTTAGCAGATGCCACAAAAAACCAAGATAACCCAACATCTAAATAACAAAAGCCCAATCAACACGATCATAGGCCTTATCGAAATCAATTTCAAAAAGAGAGCATGTTACCCAGTCTCCTCCGCCCACTCCATAGCCTCCCAGATAGAAAGGACAGTATCTAAAATGAACCTTCCCTTGATAAAACCAGTCTGCTCCTCATGCACAATCCTGGAAGTGATTTGTTGAAGTCTCAAGGCAAGGACTTTAGCAACAATCTTATAAGCAACATTCAGCAGGGTAATCGGCCTCCAACATCCAATCTTGTCTTTGTTGCTACCTTTGGGAATGAGTAGTAATTCATCCATTCAGAAAAACCGGCACCATCGAACACCTCCTTGATCATGTGATAGTAATCATCACCAATGACCTCCCACATTACCTTGTAGAACTCAAGTAGTAAGCCATCCGAGTCAGGGGCTCTGTCGTTCCTCATCCTTAATAAAGCACATAAGAGCTCATATTTAGTAAAATTAGCCGCAAGACAATCACTCTCATAACAACTGATTTTCTTAGGGACACAAGATTGGATTCTCTTTCTAGCTTGTTGGACTTCCGGAGTATGCTCATAAGCAGAGAAAGTTGTATGGAAATGGCCTTCAAACAGACCTCTAATATCCTCCTCATCTTCAGTATGAGAGAAATCAGTCCTTTGAAGAGACAAGATCCTTTCCGAATATGTGGTGGAAGTATCTTGACAATAGAAGAGGCTGGAATTTAGCTTCTAGAGCTATTTGCTTATGGAAGGAAGATGGTATCTATGTCTCTGATATTCCTGTTTTTCAGTGTCACCGACTATCAAAAAAAGGTATTTTTTGTTGGGCTGATTTGTGGGATGGGAATTTGGGATAGTGGATTCCTTGGCAACATTTATTGGCTAAATTTAAACTCAAGGCTTCAGACAGATTTGCTATCCAACAAATTCAGGGACTTCTCCCTGATGAGCAGTGCTACAAGTTGACCAATGGTCTTCCAGGGCCTGTTTGGAAGGATTGGAGGTGGACTTATGACAAACCAATTTGGTGTTTTAAGTCCTCTAAGATTTATCAGCATTTGATCCCTTATGTTCCTTTTGGGGATGTTCTGAATGCTAGATGGGGCACCAATTATTCTGTTGGAAAATGGCGAAAAATGCTTGGTAGAGTATGGCAGCTTCGGATTTCCATGCAACTAAAATTTTTTGCGTGGCTAGGCTTGATGCAGGGTCTTCCGAGCAAGGCACGGCTTGCTAAATGGATGTTGGCTTTGGATAGTTGCTCGGTGTGTGTTAGGACTGAGACCATCAAGCATATATTTTGGGACTATCCAAGAGCCAGGAATGTTTGGAAGTCTATCAGAACCTTTTATTCTACTATTATTTCAAGCCCCCTTTGGTGGCAACTTGTTTTGTTGGGCGATTCTCCCAAGGACCCGTGTCATATGTTGATTTTTTGGCATGTTATTAGAATTAGTGTATTGTTTGCTCTATGGAAAGATATATGTTATATTGTTTTCAACAAGACGGTATTGGGGTTGACCATACTATCAGTTTTGCTTATAAGCTGGTCTCAGATCAGCTAAGAGTCTTTAGAAATAGTATTCTTAAAAATTGCATTAAAATAGACAAATCTTTGAGATCGTACTACTTGTTGTTGTTGCGCAAGCTTATATAATGATTTCGTTGTATTTTTTTTTTTATGAATAAAAAGTATTTAAAATATATATATATATCACATGTATTAGTTTACAACGTATTAAATGGGCATATACAATATATTGCATTACACAATTTCGACTATGGCCCGATAAACAAAAGATTATTTATTTCAATTATTTTTTAAACAATAACTTTTGTTTAGTTCAACAATGACTTGCTTCGGTTAAATCGTATATGCAGGTCGTAAGATCATAATTAGATCAATAATCTGTAATTGTTAGGATTTTACTCAAAATCCTTTAAACTGATGTCCATCTCTTCCATAATGGTGCCTAAATTATTATTTATATTAATAAAGTGATTATAATTGATATAGTTTACTTAGAACAACAGAGTGGTAAAGGCTTTGGCTTTTCTTTGGGGAGGTCTAAGGTTCAAACCATGATAGACCTTGGAGGGGATAGGTTGGATGGTAGAGTTTTTGCTAGTTTCTTTCGTTCTTACCCAACGAAATAGGGTTTATAGAGGTAGCATCTAATGGTGTTACCGATTTTTCTATATATATATATATACAAACAATTGATGTATGTATACATGTGTATGTATCCTCTCCTTTCTCTTATATCAAATGCCATGACTTCCGTCTTACCCAACGAAATAGGGTTTATAGAGGTAGCATCTAATGGTGTTACCGATTTTTCTATATATATATATATATATATATATATATATATATAATTGATGTATGTATACATGTGTATGTATCCTCTCCTCTATCTTATATCAAATGTCATGACTTCCGTCTTACCCAACGAAATAGGGTTTATAGAGGTAGCATCTAATGCCATGATATATATATATATCATCGCATTTAATATTTCAGAGTGTGTTTAAATATCATATCTCACTCTCAATAAATTTTTTAGTATGTTCATTAATCAATTGTTACTTGCATACATAAATAAGAGATATTTGAAAATCAAATCAATAATGACCTAATTGTTTAGTAGGAAGGATCAATGAAGAAGTAGGTATTTATTATGTTTGATTTTATTGTATCATCACTAAAAATAAATGAATATTATGTTCTAAATACTGAAGCCTTCAAATATCTATTAAATATACTCACATCTAATATAAAAACTATGATGAGATTAGGCAACCTTGATACAATATGTTCATTAATCAATTGTACTTGAATGCATAACTAAGTGATATTTGAAAATCAAATCAATAATGACCTAATTGTTTAGTAGGAAGGATCATTGAAGAAGTAGGTCTTTGTTGTGTTTGATATTATTGTATCATCACTAAAAATAAATGAATATCATGTTCTAATGACTGAAGCTTTCAAATATCTATTTAATGCATTCACATTTAATATAAAAATTAAGATAAGATTAGGTGACCTTGATACAATATGTTCATTAATCAATTTTGCTTGAATGCATAACTAAGTGATAGTTGAAAATCAAATCAATAATGACCTAATTGTTTGGTAGGAAGGATCATTGAAAAAATAGGTCTTTGTTGTGTTTGATATTATTGTATCATCACTAAAAATAAATGAAAATATTGTTCTAAAGAAGCATTCAAATATCTATTTAATACACTCATGTTTAATATAAAAATTATGATGAGATTAAGTGACCTTGACACAATATGTTCATTAATCAGTTGTTACTTGAATGCATAAATAAATGATATTTGAAAATCAAATCAATAATGACCTAATTGTTTAATAGGAAGGATCATTGAAGAAGTAGGTCTTTATTATGTTTGATATTATTGTATCATCAATTAAAATAGATAAAAATCATGTTCTAAAGACTGAAGTTTTTCCCTTTCCTGGTGCTTTCAACGGCGTAAAAGGTTTAAAATGATTGTGGCCTGGTGGTTATAGGGACGGACTGTGCGAAGATCTGTGTGATGGCTTCTGGGGCGGACGACACGTAATACTCGTGGCGGCCATAAAAAGCTGGACAGTCTGCTCGGATTCGTGGCGACTACCGATTCCACCATGTAAATTCAAAAAATCAAAAAAAAAAAAAGACTGAAGCCTTCAAATATCTATGTAATACACTTACATTTAATATAAAAATTATGATGAGATTAGGTGACCTTATACAATATGTTCATTACTCAATTGTTTTTTGGTTACATAGGAGAGTTGGTTACAACCACACTATTTTTAAAAGGGTTTATGGTAAACCAGTGTGATTTGATGGATACGTTCCTCAACTGGTCGTCTCACACCAACTCGGCTACACGTTCATCCTTTCTATTAATCAATTGAAAGACTGAAAGCTTTCAAATATCTATTTAATACACTCAAGTTTAATATAAAAATTATGATGAGATTAGGTGATATTGATAATATAGGTTCATTAATCAATTGTTACTTGATTGCATAAATAAGTGATATTTGAAAATCAAATCAATAATTATCTAATTGTTTAGTAGGAATGGTCATGGAAGAAGTAGGTCTTTATATTGTTTAAAATTATTGTATTATCACTATAAATAAATAAATATCATATTCTAAAGATTGAAGCCTTCAAATTTCTATTTAATACGTTCATATTTAATATAAAAATTATGATGATATTAAGTAACTTGATACAACTTTTGGTATAAGTCATCATTTTTACAGTTTTTTTTAATTTATTTATATAAAACTTGTGTTCATATACAAAATGAGATGAAAGATACATATAACAATAAATTAAATATAAATTTGTATATATCTTTCAATAATTACTTAGAAGTATGTCTTACACCTCACTTAATCTTTTTCAAACTATTCTCTTTTAAAAAATAATAAGGAAAGATGTAATCTATTTTAGCTCTTGATAACAAATAATTAGTTTAATCATGAGGGACAACGCAACAGTTTGGGCTTTGCTCTTCTTCGGGAGGTTCAAGGTTCTGTGACTGTTTTAAATTCTTTATTAATAAGCTCAGCTCTCCCCCTTGAGAGGTCATGACAGGATAAAAATACCTAATATTAAGCATGTCTTACAAATTTTTTACACTTAAAAACAAAAAATAATTAATTTTAACAATTCAATACAAACTTAGCTTGAAAGTCAAGCAAAGAATATTAGCAACTATTTTCCCTACACCTAGGTATAATACACCTAGGTATAATAATGCAAAAATTTCAATGATATAAATAAGGTTAATTTTATTTTTAAAAACATTTTGCATTTTGACTTTGAAGATTTCAACAAGAGAAAACCACTTTTGTCAACTCATCACATGTCTATATAATAAATAAAATATACTCTTATAGTTTAGCCACCATGCTTAACTTAAACCTCTTTTTACCAACTCATCACATGCCTATAATAATTAAAAATAATAAATATTCCTATTGTTTAGTTTAACATTATCATGCCATAAGCACCTTGGCACCGTGGACTCCTCTCATCTAGGAGAATGACTGCAAGTTGGTACTACACTCCTTTTCTTCAAACTAAAATAAGTAAACAATAAACCTTTGAATGAGGTTTGCGTTCTTCCCAACATGTTAAGAGGATATTCACATATGATAAAAGAGGAAATTGATGATGTAATTTAACTTTGTATATTTAATTTTTAATTACATCTAATTGATTGGGTTGCCTCTAATAGTCCATAAAATACATAAACAATTTTTGTTTGTTGTTAGAGCCATTTAATAGCAGTAAAAAGTTAAAACATTTTATTAGAAACTATTTTTTTAATTGAACTTGGAAAAAACATTTTTTTTTAATTTTATTTTTATACATGCACATATATCTCAACGGAATCTAAAAAACCAAAACCAAAGCTCAAACTAATATGATATCCACATTTAAAACAATTTTGAATCACCATAAGTGAATTGTATGGCAATGGATTGAAATTAAAGTATTATTAAAATATTGCTCTTAAATTTATAATTATTTATAAATTTTATTTATATTGGAGTGATTTTATTTACATGTATTATGCATATACTTTACTATTTTTGATAATGCGAGATTAAAATATAGTTAAGTAATGATGAGACAATTTTTTTGAATGAAAAAGTTATTATATTAATAAAATAATGTCTAATCATATAAAAAAGGACGGGTGGGATTAACACACTAACCACAGTGGTTAGGAGTACACAAGAGTCTCAAAAACTATCCACAAAAAGTCAGATAACAATCGCTAAAATAGTGTCAAATATGCATTCAGAAAGAAAAGAGCCGAGAAATCACTACAAAGTGGAATGCCTAAATTTTTCCTCCGTGTCATAAGTCCATCCAATGGTTGAAGAAGCCGAAGCCTTCCAGCCATCAACAGTAGTACCACTAACAATACAAGTTTGTGCATTTAGGACAATTTCACCTCAACCAAGGGCATCATCTTGCTCAGGAGGTCAAACATCCCAACTAGACGTCGGGCGAGACGGTCCTCTAGTTCCAAATTCTCCACATTTGCGTTGCATGGGGGGTTGGGACCAATGTTTGTTAGCAAAGGGTTGTGACCGGTGACAAGTAGACAATTTTAAGTGAGTTGTATAAAATTTTATTAATGTTATAAAAGTTTGTGTATAAATTTTAAGGGGATACATTTAGAATAAATTCAATATTTATAAAAATTGGGAATAAAATTCTACATAATTCTTTTTTTTTTGAAGGAAAGTGAAGTATAACAAGTGGTACAACTGGGATTACACTCCTTGAGTCCTTGAGGATACAACGAGGGTCTCTTTTCCCGTGATTTGAACCTTGGTAGTCTGGATAATAATACAACCACATACTACTAAAGTGTTCCTATATGACAAATTTTATATAATTTTTTTGTTGTTGAAAGTGATAATCTTATAAATAAAATAAGAGTACAAATTCAAAAAAAAATGGATGGTATGGAAGCACGCCTCAAAGCCTATGTAAGAAAATAAACCATGATCAAAAGGGCATAAGAAAACGATAAAAATGACGAACAAATTACCAAGATATTTGTCGCTTACACTACAGAACTGAGAAACTCAAAATAAATTAGAGCAAAAAAACCTTAAACTATAAAACTATAACTCTGGAGAGATCTAACTCGCAAAGTGGTTGGGTCCGTGTAAGTAAATCATTCCAAGTAGACTTATGACCCCCAATATCAAATGTAAAGACTGATTGCTTCGTTGAGACTCCATCGTCTTGCTTCTATTCAAGCAATGCCAACGCCTTGTTGGATCCTCAAAATCCAACTTGAAAACTACCCCTATTTTTTAATTATGAAATGTTTATGGAGTCTTAGTTTTAGGCTAAGTTCAATTTTTTCCCTTTCAATGGTCTTCATATTTTTTTATCGTCAAATTTTTATTTATGTTGTCAATTACTTTTTACAAATATTAATCACGGTTGAGAGCAAATCTCTTATTAAAAGTCCTCAAGAGTTTTTGTAAGGTCATAATCCTGTAAGTCTTAACCTCTCAAATTTATTTATGGTTCCTAAGGTTCACTTTTGAAAAACCTACTAGTCGTTGACCCCCTTTTTATTTTTTCCCTCATAAATCCCTAAGTCTAAGTTTCATCAGTTATTATTTCAAAATCCTAATCTTTAGGTCATTCATACATCTTTTCTCCCCTTCGCATTTCTTATTACTAAGTAAAGCCCACAGACTTGGAGGTCCCCCCGAAATAATACTTTCCATCGTCTAAGGTTTATAAGTCACTGGCACATAAGATAAATTCTTCCCTTCTTTTTTGCCTTAGCTTCTAGTCCAAAATAATAGATCTACAAAGCCAAATATTTCTATCATTTACCAAGGTCTAAGATCATAGCCTCTACTAAAAAATGTTTTGAATAGTTAAAGTTTTGTCTAAGCTTTTATAAAAAAGAAATGAGTGGTGTGGATTGCATTGAAGAAGTTTGAGCGCAGCCTTCTGATTGGGTGTAGAAATATATGGTGCATATTTAAACAGGGAAATTGAGTGCCCTATTTCGATTGGCTGGGAAATAAGCGGTCTAGATTGAAGCGAAGGAATTAGAACGTCGTGTTTTGATTGGATAGGAAATGTGTGGTGCGGATTTGAGCAGGAAAAATTAAGCGCTTCATTTTGATTGACCTAAAATTAATTTCCCCAATTTGATTGCATATGAACCGTCTATCAAATCATTTCATTTTCTAAGGACTGAGGGTCCCAATCACATAGAATAAATATTCCCCCTTTGGCCTTAATTAATAAGTGCTCTGTAAGGTTTTCACCTTAGGAAAATCCACCTTTCACAATGTTAAGGGTCAATAATTCATGGACCAAAATTTCCCTTTGGAGCTTAGGTTACAATGATAAGTCTAGGATCCATTTAATATTTCTCCAAAGGTCCTAAGTCATGCATAATTTTCTTTTATGATGGTCAAAACCCAAATTAATCATTCATATCTCCCCTAAAGTCATATCAATTCCTAAGGTTAAAAGCCTAAGTCATGCGAAATAAAAATCATAAATCCCTAAGTCTAAGCCCATCGATTATTTTTTCCTAACCCTTAGGTCTTTCATACATCTTCCTTTCCCTACACATTTCATAATATCCATCCCTTGGAAGTTCTCTAAAAAACAATATTTCCCCTCATCTAGGTTCAAGAGTCGACAACACATAGACTTAAATTCTCCCCTTTCACCTTCACCTTACGTCTGAATAATAAATCCATACTTCAAATCATTTAGTAAGGTCTAAGGTTATAGTTGCAATGGATAAATATTTCTAATAAATAAAAAAACCCAACAAAGATCCCCATGGAAAATGGATGGTTCGAAGCGACTCACTAGAACATTACCGCTCACACCCGTTTGGTCAAGAAAATGGACGATTCAAAGCAACTCGTTGGAGCATCAATGCACGCACCCATTTGGCTAGAAAATAAGTCATTCATAACAAAACAAACAGGTTTAAGCATCAAAATTTGATTGGCTGGGAAATGTACGGCTCGTATTTGAGCTAAGAAATTGGCTAAAAGGTTAATGGCTAAAATTTGAATTATTAATTGTGTAAGTCTTAAGGTTATGTCCATATAAAGTAAATTTTCCCCCTTTTTTATTTAAATGATAATTTTTTGTAAAGGTTTTTACCTTAGGTCATCATTATAAGATTATTCCCTAGGGTCTAAAAGTCTCACACAATGTCTAAGTCTCCCCACTATGGTCACTTTAATATTTCCCAAGGTTGGCAAGTTGATCCCCTAAGTCATACACCTAAGCCCCCATGGTTCATTTTCTTTTTATGAGGGTTAGAAACATATATACTTAGCTCCCCCTTACCCGCTTTAATATCATGTCCGCAATATTAATTCTACCTTTGGAAATTATTGTCGTTTATAATATCAAAGAGACACCCTCATGAAATTATCGCATCTTAATAAGGTCCAAAGTTCTCCTCGTGTATGTGCACCCCATTTTTTAATAAAATTTGCACACCTTCCCCATATCACATGACTCGTAATTGCGCACTTTTCATTGAAGAATCCTATTCATATATAATCATCAGAAGATACTCCTGCCAAAGGACCTCAACTTTCAACATGCTTTTGACTTTTCACTTGAACCATGTGGTACCATTGAATTGGTTTGGGTGAAGTATAGCATCGAAGTCCGATTAGTCTAAAAATGAATGATGCAAACAACATCATTGAAAGAGGAGTTGATGCAGGAGCATCCGGTGGCAGCAGAGCAATCTTGCATCAACAAAAAAATTTCTAAGTGTTTGCCTTGATGTTGCGATATCGCGACAGAGAAAAGTGTCGCGATATCGCAACATGTCGCGTTTTCGCGACTCAAGAAGGAGAGAGAAGGCGTGGAGCAAAAATATCACGATTTCGCGACATGTCATGAAATCGTGACCGAAAGAAGACAGGAAAGGCGTGGAGCAAAAATGTCATGATTTCATGACATGTCGCAAAATCGTGATCGAAAGAAGACAGGAAATGCGCGGAGCAAAAATGTCACGATTTCACGACATGTCGCGAAATCGCGACCGAAAGAAGACAGGAAAGGCCAAAGAAGAAAATGTCGTGATTTCGCGACATGTCGCGAAATCGTGACCAAAGGAGCAGAAAGAAAGCAAGGAAGGAAACTGTCGCGATATTGCGACATGTCGCAATTTCACGACCCGAAACGGAGAGAGAGAAAGCAGAGAGCAAAACTATCGCGATATCGTGGCATGTCACGATTTTGCGACCCGAGAGGCAAGGAGAAGGCAGAAAGGAAAGATGTCGCGATATCGCGACATGTCACGATTTCACGATCGAAAAGGAGAAAGAAGAGCCGAAAAGGAAAGATGTCATGATATCGCGACATGTCGCATTTTCGTGACCCAAGGACGAGAGAAGGCGCAAAGGAGAAAAAGTGTTGCGATATCGCGACATGTCACATTTTCGCGACCCAAGGATGAGAGAAGGCGCAAAGGAGAAAAAGTGTCGCGATATCGCGATATGTCGCATTTTCGCGACCCAAGGATGAGAGAAGGCGCAAGGGAGAAAAAATGTCGTGATATCGTGACATGTCACATTTTTGCAACCAAAAGACAAGAGAAGGCGCAAGAGAGAAAAGTGTCGCGATATCACGACATGTCGCATTTTCGTGACCCAAGGACGAGAAAAGGCGCAAGGGAGAAAAAGTGTCGCAATATCATGACATGTCAGACTAAAAGACAAGAGAAGGCGCAAGAGAGAAAAGTGTCACGATATCACGACATGTCGCATTTTCATGACCAAAGGACGAAAGGAGGCGCAAGAGAGAGAAGTGTCGCGATATCGCGACATGTCGCATTTGCACGACCAGAAGACGAGGGGAGGCGTAAGAGAGAAAAGTGTCGCGATATCACGACATGTCGCATTTTCATGACTCGAGAAAGGTAGGAAGGCAAAAAAGCAAAAGTGTCATGATATCGCGACATGTCGCATTTTCGTGACTCGAAAAGGGCAGGAAGGTAGAGAAGCCAAAAGTGTCGCGATATCGCGACATGTCGCATTTTTGCGACTCGAAGAGGGCAGGAAGGTAGAGAAGCCAAAAGTGTCGCAATATCGCGACATGTCGCATTTTTGCGACTCGAAGAGGGCAGGAAGGCAGAGAAGCCAAAAGTGTCGCGATATTGCGACATGTCGCATTTTCGCGGCTCGAAGAGGGCAGGAAGGCAAAGAAGCAAAAAGTGTTGCGATATCGTGAAATGTCGCATTTTTGTGACCAAACAAAAGAAAAGAAAGGGCAAGCGATTAGAGGAGCTGTTACAGAGAAATTGTCAAGCAGTGGGTATACTGAACGTCATCATTGGTTGACAGGCAGACAAAGTCTACAGTGGCAGCACTGAACAACACATGGCACCAAGGTATATTAGAAGCAGACGAAGATCAAGAGTCGAAAAGAAAGACGTTCGAAAGACAAGACAACGAAGAGGCACGAGAAATGAAATGAAGGGTCAGAAAAGGGAAATGGAGAGTCACGCCAGAGACTTTAAAAAGGGGAAGCGAAGGCATGCACAAGGGTCAAAAAATGGTCGAGACAGTGTTGTAGACGTGAAGGCAAGAGGGCCATTCTAGACCTGTTTGGGCTGTTTTTCTTTCAGAGTTGGAAATGCTATAATGTAATCAAGTAAAAATGAAAAATAAACTACCTTTCGGGACAAAGGAGTTTATTTGGCAGATCGCTGCCATTATTGTAAATTTTTCCAATTTTAATGAATGAGAATTTGAGAATTTGGGGTGAGCGATTTTGGCTTCCCATCAAGTGGTATCAGAACAGGAGTTCCTGAGCGTATAAATAGATCGTCGAAAGTGAGGTAGTTTGCACCAGGATCTGTGGAAGAGTGGGAGTTCCTGAGCATGTAAACAGATCACCGAAAGTGATGCAATTTACACCAGGATCTGTGGAAGAGCGAAAGTTCCTGAGTGTGTAAACAGATCACTAAAAGTGAGGCAGTTTACACCAGGATCTGTGGAAGAGCTTAGGGTTCTTGAGTGTGTGAGCAGATCACCGACAATGAGGCAGTTTGCACTAGGATCTATGGAAGAGCGTAGGGTTCCTGAGTGTGTAAACAGATCGTCGGACGTGAGGTAGTTTACACCAGGATCTATGGAAAGGTTGTGAGAAGAGAGCGAGGAAGAATGCCTCCACGAAGAAACCGTGGTGGTGGGATAAATGTGGTACCTGAAGAAGATTTTAAATATTTGTAGAGGCAAGTGCAAGCCCTGCAAGAGGAGTTGTGAAGAGAGATTGAGCCAAGGAGAAAAGAGTCGTGCTGAGGTTGAAGATTTTGCAAGATTTGAGATGTTGAAAAAGAAGGTGACAGAATAGTACAGAAGTGAAGGTCACTTCTCAATCCACCCTGGTTGTCTGATGCAGGAGCATCCGGTGGTAGCAGAGCAATCTTGCATCAACAAAAAAATTTCTAAGTGTTTGCCTTGATGTCGCGATATCGCGACAGAGAAAAGTGTCACGATATCACGACATGTCACGTTTTCGTGACTCAGGAAGGAGAGAGAATGCACGGAGCAAAAATGTCACAATTTCATGACATGTCGCAAAATCGTGACCGAAAGAAGACAGGAAAGGCACAGAGCAAAAATGTCACGATTTCGTGACATGTCACAAAATCACGACCGAAAGAAGACAGGAAAGGCGCGGAGCAAAAATGTCGTGATTTTGCGACATGTCGCGAAATCGCGACCGAAAGAAGACAGGAAAGGCCAGAGAAGAAAATGTCACGATTTCACGACATGTCATGAAATCGCAACCAAAGGATCAAAAATAAAGCAAGGAAGGAAACTGTCACGATATCGCGACATGTCACGATTTTGCGACCCGAAATAGAGAGAGAGAAAGCAGAGAGCAAAGCTATCGCAATATTGCGACATGTCACGATTTCGTGACCTGAGAGGCAAGGAGAAGGCAGAAAGGAAAGATGTCACAATATCGCAACATGTCGTGATTTCATGACCGAAAAGGAGAAAGAAGAGCCGAAAAGGAAAGATGTCGCGATATCACGACATGTTGCATTATCGCAACCAAAGGACGAGAGAAGGCGCAAAGGAGAAAAAGTGTCGCGATATCGCGACATGTCGCATTTTCGTGACCCAAGGATGAGAGAAGGCGCAAAGGAGAAAAAGTGTCACGATATCGCGACATGTCGCATTTTCGTGACCCAAGGACGAGAGAAGGCGCAAAGGAGAAAAAGTGTCGTGATATTGCGACATGTCACATTTTCGCGACCCAAGGACGAGAGAAGGCGCAAGGGAGAAAAAGTGTCACAATATCCTGACATGTCGCATTTTTGTGACTAAAATACAAGAGAAGGCGCAAGAGAGAAAAGTGTCACGATATCGCGACATGTCGCATTTTCACGACCAAAGGACGAGAGGAGGCGCAAGAGAGAAAAGTGTCGCGATATCGTGACATGTCGCATTTGCGCGACCAGAAGACGAGGGGAGGTGCAAGAGAGAAAAGTGTCGCGATATCGTGACATGTCGCATTTTCGCGACTCGAGAAAGGTAGGAAGGTAGAAAAGCAAAAGTGTCATGATATCGCGACATGTTGCATTTTTGCGACTCGAAAAGGGCAGGAAGGCAGAGAAGCCAAAAGTGTCGCGATATCGTGACATGTCGCATTTTCATGACTCGAAGAGGGCAGGAAGGCAGAGAATCCAAAAGTGTCGCGATATCGCGACATGTCGCATTTTCATGACTCGAAGAGGGCAGGAAGGCAGAGAAGCCAAAAGTGTCGTGATATTGCGACATGTCGCATTGTCATGACTCGAAGAGGGCAGGAAGGCAGAGAAGCAAAAAGTGTTGCGATATCGCGACATGTCGCATTTTTATGACCAAAAAAAAGAAAAGAAAGGGCAGGCGATTACAAGATTCATTACAGAGGAAATTTTCGAGCGGTGGGTATACCGAACGTCATCATTGGTTGACAGGAGAACAGAGTCTACAGTGGCAGCACTGAACAACACGTGGCACCAAGGTGCAGTGGAAGTAGACGAAGATCAAGAGTCAAAAAGAAAGACGTTTCGAAAGCCAAGACAATGAAGAGGCATGGGAAATGAAACGAAGGGTCAGAAAAGGGAAACAAAGGGTCACGCCAGAGACTTTAAAAAGGGGAAGCGAAGGCATGCACAAGGGTCCAAAAAATGCTGAGACAGTGTTGCAGACGTGAAGGCAAGAGGGCCATTCTGGACCTGTTTGGGCTATTTTTCTTCCAGAGTTGGAAATGCTGTAATGTAATCAAGTAAAAAAATAAAATAAACTACCTTTCGGGATAAAGGAGTTTATTTGGCAGACTGCTGCCATTATTGTAAATTTTTCCAAGTTTAATGAATGAGAATTTGAGAATTTGGGGTGAGCGATTTTGGCTCCCCATCAAGAGTGCACAACCCATATTTGGTCACCCAAAATAGAGCACGGGATTTGATTGGTTGAAAAATAAATGACTCAGATGGCAATGCTAATGAAGAACCGAACAACCCAGTTTCATCCATAGATCGAGACAAAATACTTGTATCCTGATAGAATTGTAAGTCCATTTAATGGGATTACTTTGTTTTAACTAATGTCTCTCTTGTGATGAATGACTAAGATCATTTCTAAACAATATTATGACATGCATTCAATCAGGATGCCAAGAATGTTGTATTATGATTAGCCTAAATAACATAAAATATGCTAAGTGAGGACAAATGGGGTGGACCTTGATGATAAAAAGACTTTTCTATAAAAGAGAAAAACTCAAAATCTTTCGATGCACATGCCTAAAATCTTATAGATAGCTCAGACTCGATCTTCAAGAAACCAACGATCATAATTTAAATAGAATACAACACACTAGCCAATTATAGAATGTGAATGTCATGCCATGACTGTTAATGTTGTTATCAGGTAAAATGTGGTAGAGCTTAATTTGTAGATAAAAGGAGTGTAGTTGGAGGTAATAAAATCTAGTGCATACAGAATTTGATATTAAAATTTTGCATGAAGTGTTCGAGCTTCACTTACAGTAAGAACTTACAGTTATAAAGCCAAAAGTACAGTGGAGAAATAGAGAACACACCAAATTTATGGAGCCTAGGGTTGGTCACAGAATTGAGAAATTACAAAAACAACATCATCATGGCATCCTCAAGTGTTGCCCCAAAAATTCTCCTTCCAATTTTTGTAGCTATAATATAAAACCTCACTAATGACATATCGTACCAAGAGTTCAAAGGAAAATTTATCACTACAAATGGAAAGGAATTTTCCAAGTTATCAGGGCTAAATCTAGAAATCACTCCTACTTAGTAGTGGGAAGTCAAACAAAAAGCCATATTCAGCTATGAGCCGACACAAGAAGATTATCAGCACCACCCATGCCTACTCAGGACTTTTCAAAAGGGTATGGAGAGCTCGACACCAATCCAATCCTTACTGCAATAAGTGCACTTGCAACCTGGGCAAGCTGATATAACCCAAGGCATATTATTATTCAAACCTCTTGTTGTGGTTGGTGATCGTCTATAAACCAGAGCAATCAAGGATTATGCAAATTGACTAACATTTAAAATCACCCCTAAAAAGATCAAAAAATTATTTGGGTTAAACGAGGCCATGTTGATATTGGACAAAAAAGTAATACCTTCTCAATCCTGGTACATGCTTAGCACTTAATTTTATACAAAAAAAATTTATCGTAATGTATCTATATCATATAATTTCCTTATCCATAAATTTGACCTCCATCCCTAGGTTAGATATTATGTGAACATGATCAATATAGTATTGGAGAAAAAAGAATTAAATTGGGTTAATAGAGAAGTTCTATACCTAATAGTTCAGTGTAATAGAAGAGGACAACCCACCATGTATAGATGGGAGAATGCCATTAGTAACACAATAGAGAATTCAAGGAGTTACAAAAGCCATCACAAAGCAAAGAGAAGTGATGCCCCCATTTTCATATTACTCTTTCCTTATACACCTGATAGTGGGACATATGACCAAGTAGTTGATTGAAGAATGGGGAGGGGTATATGATGAACTCATCCAAGAAAGACTCCCTTGGATACATGAAGGTTGGTCCAACCATTCCCAATTTTTTGGTAGGTTTCTCCTAGAGATTCATTACAGGCTCTGTAACCATAATCTTCACATAACTGGTATAGGGATAGCCACATTTTACATGAAAGGAAGATAGGGGACTTTTTCTTCATTGAAGAATTTACCTACATAAGAATATATGGGTCTAATATTCCCCCAAAAGTGCTACCCAAGTTTTATCCTATGTCCATTGCAACACTAGAAATCATGAGGCAAGTGGCTAAGGAATCTAAAATGAGAGTTGCGAAGAAGAAGGCCAAAGTCCCATGGCTAGTGTTTCCTTGTAGAATGGGACATTACATATATAAAGGGCACTATAGTCTATTAGGGGCCTTGTGGAAAATGGATTCATATGGTTTCTCTGAGATCACTTGGTGACCTTATGATCCTTTCAACTATTATAGGGATAATGTTGTTGATAAGTTACCAAATACCTTGGTTGTTCACCGAGGAGATAAGTTTGAAGATGAAATACAACTAGCTATAATAAAAGGAGAATCCTTGGATCCCATATGGAAAGAATATTTGGGCAATAGACCTCACACTCAAATAGATATGATGGGTAACTACCCATATGAGTTAAGAGTGTTGAGAAGGGTCTCAATAGAAGTCATTGCTCCACTAATTCGCTCCATACGTCTCAAAGAGTTGTAGGATCTAATCCTAAATGTTATAAATCAAGATCCCAAACAAATGGAGGTAGCCATGGAAGTTATTGATTCAATTGAAGTAGGGAAAATATATTATTTAGTTGTTCGTCCTGTTCCCAACACTAGAGAAGAGATAGGGAAAGGTAAATAATTTGTTATCTTTTCTTCTACACTAGCTCAGCTAACCATTTTGGATCTTGCACAAATTACAATGACTCCTAAACATAAACTCTAGTTGGTAGTAAGTTTTCCTAAAGTCATATCCAAATCTATAGTGGTGAACAAGGAAGAAATTAAAATCTCCTCAATTATGCTCAAGAAGATCCAAGAGACTAGAGGATTGTCCAATCTACTATGAGAACACCAAGTAAAATCCAAAAGTATATCAAGTTCCTCAAAGCATAAAAGGGTCAAACATGAAAGCACTCCTATCAAGCCCAAAATATTTATTCTCACTAGGATGGAAGAAGCTATACTTTTTTATCCCAATGAAGAGAGGTAGATTCAAGATATAGAAGAAGGAAAAATTTAAGTAAGATGTAGTATATAGGAGAAGAATAACATGACCAAATCTCTCAAATTTTTATAGTACCTCTTGTGATAGTGGAAGCAACAATACCAATGGCCAAGGTCACATCCCTTCAAATGGATAAAGCTACAAGACAAGCAATAGTTTAGTATCAGGAGGATCCTCTAACATTAGCCAAGTCACAAGCCCAAACTCATGTAGCCAAAATAGAAAACCTCTATAAAAGTAATCAAGCTTTGATAGCCAGAGTAAATCAATTGTAGGCCAAGAATGAGAAATTACAAGTAAAAGTTAGCAGGCTTCAAGGGCAGGCATCATAGGTACAAGAAGAAGAACAATTTGATAGCACCATTTTTGTTAAAAAGTACAAAGAAGAACTGATATCAAAATTAAAAACAAAGATGAAATCATTGGCCAATATTCTTAAAGACCTTGCTGATATCATGAATATATATCAAATTGAGAAGGCACTATTGCAAGATGCAGATCAAAGAGTAGTGACTCTAAATCCTATATTCAAAAAATGCAAGGAGGAATATATCCAGATAAATAGCAAACAAGTTACTATCTTAGATGGCAGAAGCTATGAATGTTAAGTAGAATTCCATAAATTGAATACCTATCTCCATGAAAAGCCATACTGGGAAAACTTTCTCCAAGACATGGAGGCTTGGGCAGGTGAAATGAATGAAAAAATAAAATAAGTTGGCATCTTACTCAAAGAGCTCTTGGCAGCAAAAAATGTTGATAAGTTGATATCCAAGAGGATATAGGAATTTAAATGTGATGAGAAGGATGAACAAAAATTAGCACAACAACTTAATGACTTATCAAGAATAATTCAGCCAATAGTTAGATTCTCCAAAGAGAATAATTTTTCAACAAAAGACTATGTGAATAAGTCACTAAACATGAAATACACAATTACATCTGCAACCTCCTTTTATGATGAGGCATGGGGGCAAATTGCTAACCTACTAGGAATAAGTCAACCAAGAAAAGACAAGGCTGAAGCGGATCCTAGTGCAAAAAAGAGAAAACTCTAGGGGAATAGAATAAGAGGCTACAAATAAATCCTATGAAGGACCATGTCTAACATAGTTGTACTCCGGATTCTCAACATTATTCAAAACTAGGAGACCAGAAACGGAGAGGCTCGGATTTTTCGGCTCTGGCGATTTGGCTTTTGGCAGGAAATTTTTTGTGACGGCGTCTGGTGTTGCTCGAGGGACTCTGGCCCGAAGATCTTGCCTAGGGCTTTGGGGGGTTGTTTCTGCTTTCGCCTGAAGGTTCTTTAGTGGTCCCGGAGGGCCCGATGGGGTCTCCTCCCCGTTTCTCCCGCTCGGGAGAAAGACCTCATATGCCGAGAAGTTGAAAGATTTTCCCTCGCCTTCCACGGATGGAGCTCAACGGAATGCTTTTCAATCGATACTCAAGACTGCTGCCAATGGCCCAAATGCTCACCGCGTTAATGGATGCCTCCCACAATCTTCCTCCAAGCCTAAGATTGTAATAGAACCAATGCTGGTCGAAGATACAATCGTCTACCGAGCTAATCACGACTTGATCTGCAAATTCATGGGCATCCGGCCCATACTGAATTTTCTGCATACCTGGGTTCGTCAAAAATGGGAGCCACACGGTGAGTACTCTCTATGGCCTATAAGCAATGGGTATTTCATCATAAGTTTCTCTTCTTTAGCGAGATAGAAACAGAGCATTTGAATCGAAAAGAGAAACCATGGACCAAACAGGGTTATTTGTCCAACCCCGGAGAGTGGGTTTCGACCCCCGCATCGAACCCACGGCCGTCCCGGTCCGGATCCGGCCGTACGCTCTCCCGATGGAGTTTTGGGGTGAGCAGGTGTTGGAATTAATAGGTAATTCCCTAGGCAGATTTCTGGGAGTCTCCAAAGATACCATAGAGGGCACATCGCTGTCTTTGCTAGAATATGTGTAGAGATGGACATTAGTCGACCTCTACCACCGAGGTGGAACTTGAGCTTGCAGGAGTACCCCGGATCCAAGCAGCTAGACTATGAGGCCCTACCTTTCGAGTGCCGAGTATGCCATAAGCATGGACATTTGGCAAGGTTCTCGCCCAAACGTAGTGAGCACAAAAACGGAGGCTCCGAGTGGAATGTCAAACCGCCCTAGAGAGGGTAAGTCCAATCCGGTCAATGAACCCTCTAGCAATTCTCCAGTCCCGATGCTCAACAGGATGGCTTTGAACAGTGAAACGAAAGAGAAACAAAAAGAAAAATGGCAAGGAGCAGGCACAGCTCAAGCCAAACAATCGGTATGAAATTTTTAAGTCATTAGTGGATCTGGAGGACCAATCTATGGAAGGAGTGGTTGGGAATGGTGAGAATGTCAACACTCCACCTCTTGTTTCTCCTTCCTTCACTCCCGTAGTAGAACAGTGATCTGTGCGCACCGAGTACCTGCAATCGGAGAATCCAGGGGCTTTGGTTATACACTCCCAAAGACAACTCGGCTATAAAAGATGTTACCATGGGAAATGCAGATAAAAACAGAGAAAGGCCTCGCTTTAGGGATTTCCTGTGGAAAAGAGATCAAGAAACAATAACTCTCAAGGAGCGGGAAGAAAATCCAATAAGGAACTACTAACAGCCCAAGGAGATAAGCTAATCAATGGAGGATTGGTGAGGACCATTGATTCTTACTGCTCTCAAGGTTTTCAATGATTATTCAATCTTGGAATATTAGGGGTTTAAACAGTAGAACCCATCAATCTACTGTTCAAAGACTCTTAGAAAACCGTAAAACAGATTTTTTGCTTCTTCAGGAGACCAAAATGTCTTTAGATATTATGAGTAAAACTGCTACTAAAATCTGGCGGGGAGCTGGGTATATGGACGTGGCTGCCCAAGGAGCTTCAGGTGGAATTGTTACCCTTTGGAACCCTCTGGTCTGGACTGCTTTAGAACATGTAGCTTGTAGGGGTGTACTTACTTCTCTCTTCAGAAATAACTTCAATTCTGAGCTGGTCCTTATAACCAACTTTTATGGGGCCCAAGATCTTGATGGCCATAGGCTCCAATGGGACGCTGTTCACAACATGAGAGCATACAGGGAGTGTTATGACCGGATTATTGCAGGGGATTTTAATGCAAAATTATCTCGTTCGGGGACCAGGAAGGTGGCTCCCCTATTTTGGATCCAGGGGATCGGCTTCGATTGCCCAAGTTCAGTGCCTTTAATCTAGTGGACGTTCAAGGCCCTAGTGTTTTTTTCACTTGGACAAACAAGAGAAAGGAGCCACATAGCAGGAAGGTCAAGTTAGATCGCTTTTTGGTCTCGGAGGAGGCTTTTGTTAAATGGACTTTTAAGTTCCGGATTTTGGAGGGCCCCTATTTCGGATCATTTTCCCATTTTGCTTGAGGGAGGGACTTCGAGAGGACAGCACCATAGGCCTTTTAAATTTGAGAATTTTTGGTTACAAAAGGAGGACCTTCGACAGAAAATTTCTCATTGGTGGGACGAAGGCCGTCCACCTTTTGGGACAAGCAATGTTCAAATTTCATAAACAGACTTCAATTTGTCAAATTTCAATTGAAACAAGTGGAGGAAAGGAAACAAGTCGGATTTCCGGCCCCAAAGGGCCCCCTTGGTGGCTAGATGGGAGGAGGTTCAGAAACTTTTTAGGGAAGGATCAATTATTGAGCAACTCAAATCTGAAGATGACGAACTGCGTAAAGCGGTTGAGGACATTGACAACCAAGAGGAGTTATACTGGAAACAGAGGGCTAGAAATACTTGGTTATTAGAGGGGGACAGAAATACCAAATTTTTTCATCGGTCAGCTTGTGCTAGGAGACAGATGAACAATATGGAAGTTCTCAAAGATGAACATGGAAATGTCTTCGATACTATTCCTCGGTATGCACTCCCATGCTATCGATTACTTTTCTAAACTTTTTAAGGAAAGTATGCAAGCAAGATATTGAGGCTCGTAACGAAGTTCTTAATGTTATTCCTCCTATTATCTCTGAAGAGGACAATCAGACCCTGCTTAGACCCATTGAAAGGGATGAACTGAGAAATGTGGTCTTTGGTATGAGTACTGGAAAATCTCCTGGTCCGGATGGCTTTCCTATTGAATTTTTTCAGGCTTTCTGGGATACCTTGGAGGAGGATGTTCTGGCTGTTACATCGAGGAATCCAGATCCAATCGAAGAATGCTCAGTGCGATCAATCACACCTTCATTGCTTTAATTCCAAAAGGGGAAGCGGGGACTCATATCTCTGATTTCAGGCCTATTGCTTTATGCAATGTGATTTACAAAATCATCACTAAGATAATGGCTGAGAGGCTTAAACCCCTTCTTCATAGCATCATTTCTCCTGAACAGGGGGGCTTTGTTGAGGGAAGACAAATATTGGATGGGGTGGTTTTGGCCCAGGAGGCCATCCATTCAATGCAAACTTCGGGCAACAAAGGCATGTTCATTAAACTCGGATATGTCCAAGGCTTATGACCGGGTGGAGTGGTGCTTCTTGTCGAAAATGTCGGCTGCCTTTGGCTTCTCTCGAGAATGGATTGATTGGGTTATGAGTTGTGTTTCTTCTCCCTCTTTTTCTCGTTCTCATTAAGGGCCTTCCCTCGCTTCCTTTCGGCGCCTCCCGTGGGCTCCGCCAGGGAGACCCTTGTTCTCCCTATCTCTTCCTTCTCTTGGTCGAAGGTTTGGGCAGACCGTTTTTGAGGAGAAGGCAACAAGGTCTCGCTTTCCGGTATCAAGGTTGGGGAGGAAACTCTGACTCACTTGCAATTTGTGGACGATACGGGTCTGGTTGGTGCGGCCACTCTTCGGGAAGCTAGAGGAATCAGAGATACTTTGAATTTCTACCTAAGGGCTTCTAATCAGGTTCTAAATGTCAGGAAGTCCAAAGTGGTCTTTTTCAATCTCGACCAACGGCTTCAGGAGCGCGTTATTGAGATCCTGGGCTTCACAAGGACTTCTCTTCCAATTGTTTACCTGGGCGTTCCCCTTCATTTCAAAAAGTTAAATATTGATATTTGGAAGAACCTGTTAGCAAGCATCAAAGACAGAATGAATCATTGGGCACATAAATGGCTAAGCTACGGGGTAGATTAACCTTCCTGAAATCGCTTATTCAAGCTTTGCCGATCTATAAATTCTCAATACCGGCTGCCCCTCATACCATCTCGGAAAGAGCCGGACAAAATGGCTAGAAGATTTTTATGGGAAGGCGCAAAAGGGAAGAAAAAATGGGCCTTGGTTGGGTGGGGACAAAGTTACCCACCCTAAGGATAAAGGAGGGTCGGGCTTGAGAAGTTCTATGCTTAATAACGTAGCTTTGGCCGGAAAACTCGTATTGGAGGTGGATTTCTCACCCATCCTCTCTCTTCAGCAGAATTCTTTCCAAGAAATATTTGGGGCATGTTCATCCCAATGAGGTGGGTCGCTTTCCCTTGGAAGGTCCCGGTTCCTTAGTGTGGCGGACTCTCAAGCTTGGGTCCCGGATTATCAAAGATCAATTATTCTGGAAAGTGGGGAAAGGAGACAAGGCTCGTTTCTCGGATCGACTCTTGGGACCAAGGATCCGCCCATTATTGTTATGTTCCCCGAGCTACAACCTATCATGACCGCCTTAGAAGCCTATGGTTGGATCCTTATTGATAATTATCTTCTTACCACCATTTGGGGGGGGTATACTTTTAAAAAGTTTAAGCGATGGGAGGAGTGGCCAATCATCGTCTCTCCGGAGTTGGCGCCTATCCCGCAAAAAAATCTTGTCGTAAAGGTTCCTCACGGGGAAGGATGAGGAAGATGAATTAGCCTCGGGGCTATGGAAGCCTTGGGGTCTACTCGCTTAAGGCCGGATATGAAGAGATCCTCCCCGAGCCTCCCCCACACTCTTTTCCGGTTCAAGCATTGGAGAAGGATTTGGCATTCAAAGGGTTGGCCGAAAGTGAATTTCTTCGCTTGGCAACTTATGCATAATGGTCTTCTCACCTTTGACAATCTCAGACGTAGGGGTTTCAATGGCCCCTCTCAATGTGCTTTATGCCTCCAACATGAGGAAACTGCAGACCATTTGTTTTTTGAGTGTCCTTTTACTCATCAGATTTGGGAACGCTGGTTCTCTCAATTTAAACTCCGTGCTAATGGTGTTCTCAACCGTACCAATATTTGGGAAAAATGGAAATGGGGCAGGTTCAATTCCATAGCTCTCCGAACTGGCTGGCAGTTAGGCTTTCTCTTCATTTGGTGGCAAGTTTGGTTGGAGAGAAACGCCCGGATCTTTAGAAACACTTTCTCCTCGATTGACGGCGTTTGGCATGTCATCTGGAGCAAAGTCACAGAAACTGTTGCTACTTTTGTCAATGAAAAGAATCAGGCTACTCTTGGGCATCCTGAAGAGGGGGTTGAGGGTCATGAGAGGCAAGACAGATCATGCTGGAAACCTCCCCCTGAAGGCTGGATCAAGATCAATACTGATGGGGCTGCAAAAGGCAACCCGGGCAACGCAGGATTTGGTGTTGTTTGTCGGGATCACTCGAGTGCGGTTCTTTACTGGGAATTGCAGTGATTGGGCAGAGCCACGAACAATGAAGCCGAAGCCTTGGCCATTAAGTCGGCGTCTATCCGGGTCGTTAGCTGGGGTTACCGGAGGATAATTCTTGAATCTGATTCTCAAGTCCTGATCGGCGCTCTAGATTGCTTGCGGAATTTCTCTTTAAAAGCCTGGAGACTGCGGATGTTGATATCTCAAATCAAGGAGTTATGGAGGGAGTTAGATGATGTCATCCCTGTGTATGTGAGTAGAAATCTGAACACGGTAGCTGACTTCCTTGCGAAGATGGGTGCCGAGAAAGAGGTAGGTGTTCAGCTGCACAGTGATATGCCTATGATAGATGAAGAGATTCGGAGTGGTCTGGAACGATCCCTGCATCCATGAGCTCAAAAATGACTAAGGTTAGTTTCTGTCGCGATATCGCGACATATTGCGCCGTCGCGACCCTGTTTGGTATTCTGTCGCGATTTCGCGACATGTTGCTCTGTCGCGACATGTTGCTCGTCGCGACATGTTGCTCTGTCACGACATGTTGCTCGTCGCGACCTATCCTGGATAACTGTAGCGATTTCGCTACCCTTTTGGTTGCTGCGGCTTTGGGAGGAAAATTGTAGCGATTTCGCGACATGTTGCGCCGTCGCGGTCGTTGATGAGAAGGTGTCGCGATGTCGCGACCTTTTGGTTGGTTTTGTCGCTGGAGGAAAAGTGTCGCGATATCGCGACGCTTTGAGAAAAATTGCATGAAAGGGAAAAACCGTCGCGATATCGCGACAATTTGTGTGAAAAGCTACTCTAAGGAAAATTCGTCGCGATTTCGTGCCTTTTTTGAGGAAAGGACACAAAGGGGCATACTTGTTGCGATTTTGAGATGTTTTGAGCAAAATTTAGTTAAGGGGAAAAACCGTCGCGATATCGCGACCTTTTTGAGAAAAGCCTCCCAATGGATAACCTGTCGCGATTTCGCGACATGTTTATGGAAAGGAAGCACAGGGGCAAACCTGTAGCGATTTCGCTACAGTTCTGGAGAAAAACTGCTTGTAGGAAAACGTCGCGATTTCGCGACTAGTTTTGGTAATGGGCACCTCGGGGGTGAACATGTCGCGATTTCGCGACACTTTTGCGGATGGGGCGCCCATTGGTTTTCTTGTCGCGATTTCGCTACACTTCCGCCAAGTGGGGCTCCAAGGAAAAGCCGTCGCGATGTCGCGACACTTTCTCAAAGTTGCTGATCAAAGGGGTCCTCGTCGCGATTTCGCGACAGTTTCGGGGAGCAGGTGCCTTCAGGCTTTCTCATCGCGATTTCGCGACGCTTTTGGCGTTTGGGTGATTTGGTGCTGTGCTGTCGCGATTTCGCGACTTTTTCCGTGTGTTGTGGTTCTGGCGCTTTTTGTCGCGATATCGCGACATGTCGCGATTTCGCGACTTGTCGCGTTATCGCGACTGGTTGTTGTGGCGCGGCGGTTGTTTGGTTTGGTGTCGCGATTTCGCGACATGTCGCGTTTCGCGACATGTCGCGCTTCGCGCCTTTGTACTTCTGGTCTCTTTGCGCTTGGTTGGGATGCCCTTTCTCCCTCTTGTAACTGTCTTTTGTTTTAATACAAGTTTTTTTCATTTTTTTCAAAAAACATAGTTGTACTCCACAAAAGAAAATTAAGGTGTTGGAGCAGTCAAGTGACAATAAAACAACTCAAGACAGCTGTAATTTTGTTGTGGTGCACTCAAAAGATCAAGGGTAGAGATGGTGCCACATGGAGGAATCTTATGAGCACAACTGTAATAGAAATATGGCACCCAAAGACTATAAGAAGGATTATTGTGACCAAGAAAAGGAAGAATTTTTGTAGAATCATATTTTTCTAGAGATATACTAAGAGTGCCCTTGCCTTGTTAATTGTATCTCCTCTTGTGTCTTGTTTTCCACCCCACATTCCTCCCCTTGATTGTGCAAGTTTTGTTCAGGATATACCTAGGTAGCTGAGATCATTTTTAGCGATTGGATCGAAAATTTGGAGACTCTTTATCACTACTTTTAATATGAATATTAGATTTTCTCTTTTACATCATTTGAATAGAGAGAACCCTTTGTATTTGTCCAATGAGATCCGAGCACTTGTCTAACTCTGAATTGTAATATTTTTCTAGAAATTAATACAAATTCAGCTTCCTCCTAGACAATTATTTGGCTCAATTGTGTATATGTGGTCACATTTGTATGTTACATCATTTGAATGTATGAATGTTGCTTTCTTTCATTGTGTGTTTTAATTACATTATTTGAATAAATCTAATTAACCCAGTTACTCCTTTCTCCTTCTTCCTTTCTCATTAACATTGTAAAGCTGTGCTATAATTAATAATGGATAAGGCATTGGTCGCTATTAAGGCATACTTTGAGGGTTCTTGTTAATTTTGGTTAAATCTTTAAATAATTATATTTCATATAATCTGGATAAGCATGGGCGTGTAAAGAAACATTATAAGTTCACTTCAGGGGTATCCTTACCATACTTAGTTTGTCTAGAGTCATTTTTTATAATAGTTTCCTGAGTTAAAGAGGTAAATTGGACAAAGTTTGTAATACTGCTTGTGATTCATAAAATCTTGTGGCGTGACAAAACCATAAGGCACATAAGAATTTTCCACAATACGCCTCAAAGTTGTTAAAATTGTTGGGTTTGGCATTCGCCCATCGAGGTCCAGATGGATAAAATTATTTTTCAAGTAGACTGTCCCCATCTGTTTTTCCTTGTCGAGGACTATCAGAAAGTTGAAATCGAAAGTACTAGTCTAGATGGAGTTCCTTGGTCTTCCCCTCCCTTTGTGGGCTAGTTTAGACCAAATCATCGGTGTGCTTGGACGTATGGTTCTCATTGAACCTAAAAATTTTAAATGCCTATCCGACCCAATGGGTATGTGTAGAGGTAGATTTTTCAAAGGATCTACTCGATTCCATCACCATTCAAGTGGGGGAGGCCACCATTTCTTAGTGGGTGGTTTACATTAATCTCTCGAACACCTATTTTCATTGCCAAGCACCCGATCATAAGGTGAATAACTATCCGCATACGTCACATCCCAAGCCAAAGTTAACTTTTGTGCCCACCCCTAGAGCAACCACTCAACCTAAGATGGATGGTTGAACCACTGTGGGTCATCGCAAAAATCTACGTTCTCATGTTGTTCCCACTCTATAGGCAACGATTTTTTCTTGATCCATAAATGATGGTTGTCACACGCTTGCAGCCTTCATATCTACAACTGGTGGTTGTCAATTTCATATAAATTTGAATTAGTAGGTGCAAAATGATGTGAGGCAACAACTAAAAATAATATTATTGTCCCTACGGAAACACCCCAATGATATACCATTGGTGTTTCATCTTAGAGATATGAGTTCAAATCACGAGGAGGGAAGCCTTTTGTTGCTATGCCCTCAAGGAGTGTGGCCCCAGTCGTGCCACCCATTGTATTTTTCATTACTTTAAAAATATATATTATTTTAATCAATCTGATTTTTGTTGATTTCAATAAATATTTGATATGAGTTGTTTTGACTAGATTTATAACCAAAATTTAACAATTAAGTTCATTAAATGTTAAAATTTAATACATTTCAAATGTCAAAATTTATTGAAATAGGTTATTATAAATACATATATATTATTTTAATCAATATTATTTGATTTTTGTGGATTTCTATAAATATTTAATATGGGTTGTTTTGACTAACTTTATTACCAAAATTGAACAATTAAATTCATTGCATGTTAAAATTTATTGAAATGGGTTATTATAAAAATATACAAGGATGATAATAGATTGAAAGCATTATTAAAATATTACCTACAGATTTATAAGTTTGTATGCTTTTTATTGATAAATGAATGGTTTAACATAGATGAGTTATATATATATACACCAACATACATGTGTTTTTATATAAATTTAAAATTTTTTATTTTTAAATTATAGTTTAAATCATTTTAGTTTATTTGGTTAAATTCTTTATTTTTTAAGGAGAAGATTAAATTTTGAATCTTGTCAAGCGATATATGCATAATTGTTAAATTGTTATAACAATATTATGTGATGGAATAGAATATGTTTCAATCCCATTGTTAAAAAAATAAAAAATATATATTTAACTAAAATTTATATATTAAACCAAAAAATGCATTTCAATTAGGGGAAACGCATAAATTGGCCCAAACTTTTGAAATTGTCCAGTACCAGCATGTGTTTAGGGAGGGCAACAATTCGACCAATTTTTTGGCTAACCTAGGCACTTCTCAAAATGGCATCGCAGTTTGAAACAAGGGGTTTTCTAAAGGCTTAATCCAACTAGCTAATGATGTTAGAAGAAGGTAATCTGCTTGCTACTTATTTGGGGGAAGAGTTAAGCTCTATTTATTTCCTCAGGTTTCGAATCTGATGGACTTAGTTATTGGGTCTAAAATCCTCCTGAGTTTTGATGGAGCTCTGGATTTTCATTGTCGGATCATCTTTCCAAATGATGGTCTGGTCTTTGAGTAGCTTGTGATTTTTGAACTATTTTACCAGGCTCTAAACCAAGCTGAAATTTTGGTTTCATTTTGGTGGTTTTCCATTTTCAAATTTTGGCACTTGTTTCTAGATCGACTGGGCGGGAATCCCATTTAAATTTGTAGTTTTAATTTTTTGATGGTCATTTTATTTTTAAATTGCTTCACTTTGTATGTCGGACTCTTTCTCGGTTGGATGACATTTTGATTTTTAAATTTTAAATTATGTTGATGTAAGTGTCACCCGGGTCTACCTAGGTGTAGCCCTTTTTATGTTGATGTTCACTGTCACTCTTTTTGTGACTAGTTTATCTTTGTAAAAGGTTTGGAGATCCTTTCAAAACTCCTTCATCCGCCTAATAAAAAAAATGTATTTCAATGTTAAACGCGCACACGCGTGCGCGCGCGCGCACACACACACACACACACACATATACATATATATACTACCAACTCACACTTGTTCCCAGTTCACACTCATTTTTTATCAGTTTAAATTATATGTTAAGGTATACAAGTGTGAACAGGAACAAGTGTGAGTTGGGATCAATCATATATATATATATATGCTTGCTCCCAAATCATACTTGTTTCCCATTCACACTCATTTTTTATCATTTTAAATTATATGTTAAATTATATATACCTTAAAATATAATTTAAACTGATAAAAAATAAGTGTGAACGGGAAACAAGTGTGAGTTGGGAGCAAGCATAAGCCATGAGCAAGTAGGAAGCATGAGCAAGAAGTAGAAAGTAAAGTGTAATCAAGGAGAAAGTACCACTTCTTATTATAGATATTAGGAGAAACTCAAAAACTAAAGGACTAGTGTGAAGAAAATCTAGGTAACATGGTAAGAAATTTGTTAATTAAAGTACTTACTAAAAGTAAGGATGCCCTAGTTAGCGATAAGAGGAAGACCAAATCTATGACAAACCTTGCTCAGGTAACAAATGTTGCACCAAAAGTGATTATCAACGATGAGATGACTGAGCATAGTATAATAGTTCTTAAAACCAAAGGGTTAATATGTAAGTTTGATGGATACTAGCCAAGTTTTTCTAAGATTCAAAATTGAATCAATTGGAAGTGGGGATTGAATTCAAATCACTCCATGATTTTTTTTTTTAAGGATTTTTCCTCATTATCTTCTTCTCCACTTCAAAAATAAGGGATAAAATAATGGATGGAGTTCCTTGGCTTAGGGGAAAGATGCATTATATTTAAAACCATGGAGTGAAAATTTTTTTCGAGATAGAGACTATTAAAAATATTTTGGTGTGGATTAGGATTTTTGGACTTCCTTATTAAATCATTGGTGAGGGGGTTTTAAAGAATATTTACAATACTTTAGGCAAGTTCATCCAAGAGAAACAAACTAATAAGGAGAGAAGGCATGTTGTATACACTCAAATAGGTGTTGCCATGGATATTTTAAAATCTTTGTTACTATCTTTTAGGATTAAAATAGAATCAAGAGAATATGATTAGTAAGTGGATTGTGAAAACATTGTAATTTGATTACATAAATATTATGAAACTAGACACAAGGCAAGAGATTACAAAGTGAAAATAATTGAGAAAGAGATGAATGTTTTTGGGCATGAGGGTAACTTCAATATGAAACAATGATATCATATCATTGGAGAAGCTAGGTCAAATCAAAGATTTTTCACTCCTCAGAAACTGGCAAGAAAACCCCTCTACATCATCAGATGACAAAGGCCATTATAGTTTACATGAATCAACAATTAGAAGAAAAAATGACACAAGGGATGAGGAAGTATAATGCATAAGTTCAAATACAAGAGTTAGTGTGAAATAATATTGGGAGGAAAATTTAAAGCGAATGAGGTGAAGGAGGTCAAGCTTAATCTAGGTAAATTGTCTTCATTTTTCTTAAGTAGCATAAAGTCATATCCTTGCAAAAAAAATGAAAGTAGTACAAGTGTATTCATTGCACTTTAGGGTTTTAAAAGCAATAAAATAGTAATAGTAAAAAATATATGGAGGATATCCAAGGAAATTTAGGGTTTCCAAGGAAACATAAAAAAAGTGTTAATGAGGATATTCCTTGCATTTAAGATTCTTAATGGCACCATAAATCATTAGAAAATAAGTCTCAGTATAAATAATATGAGAAAATAGAAGAGATTGATGAAGATGAGAGTGTTGGTAGGAAAGGAAAAAGGAGAGGAGGGTCATAAAAGCATGAACAAAGAGAAAAAGAAACTCAAAGGGATATCGGTTTGGGAAGCCAAATAAAAATATCACAAGTGTTTACAAGAAGTGGGGCTAAGCCTACTACTAAAAAAAAAGTGACGATGATGAAAATGATATCATGGAATATGAGGGGTATGAATAAGACCCTTAAACAAGAGTTATAAGGAATTAATAGGTTGTTATAGGACTGAGTTTAATTTAATACAAGAAACAAAACTAAGTAGCGAGGAATGTAAGGATGGTTTTAAAAAAAAATAGAAGATGGGTGATTTTCTAGCAATTTTTTTTACATAGATTTTTAGGTAGTATTGCAAAAATATGGGACCAATGCAAATGTGATGGGCAATTGTTAGAAGTAAAAAGTAATTAGGTCCCTAGATTATTTTTTAGGAAAGAGAAAAACATCAAAGTTGGGGTCATAAATGTATATGCTTCAACTATAGTTACATTTTTGAAAGATGTTGAAGGAACTTAACATATTTTTTCAAACATAATGATGATTCATAATTGTGATCTATGCATTTTTGGGGATGATTTGAGCACTTTTCTAACTCCTTTGAAAAATAAGGATGGTACTCTAAGATGGTTTAAATCATTACAAGATTTTGCTTCCTTTGTCAATTCAAATGACCTTTGGGATGCTAGTTCTTCATGTTTTCAGTATACATGGGATAATATAAGCATTAAGTAAAATCATATAGCAAAAATATTGGATAGATTTTTATTATCCAATATATGGTTGCAAATAGAGTATACAATCAATCTTCACATTAAAACCCCATATTTTAGGGTTTCAAAAGTTTGGAGGTGCTTGAGAAAATATATGAGGAATCGAACTGGGGTTTCAGAATATAGGGTAGAGGTTTGTCAATAGTAAGGATCATGATCAAGAATGGATGATATAGGTACCAAACAAAGGAATCTCATTTTGGGATAAGCTATGTGGAACCCAAGATATTCAAACAACTAGAAAACTTAGAAATAGAAGAGGATTTTCAAATGGAAGTATTAGAGGAGGATACTCATCAAGTCATACCCGTTGATCAGGAATAATATTCCAATATAGTGTCAGGAAATAAGAAAGGAGCAGAACCAGACACAACCTCTCTCATGGAAGAGGAGATTCAATCCACGAGGGAGACCATAGGAGGGGAAATAGGGCATAGGATAATTTTGACATAGGAAATAGATATGAAAGAAGGAAATAAGAAAAAAGAAAGCCCTAATCTAGGGATTCATCAAGTGTAGAATAAAAAAAATCGAACCAATCTATAGGAAGGAAGTCAAACAAGGAAAAGATGGAGGAACGGGGAAGAGATTTGAGCAAGAACAAAAAAGGTAAAATCAATGGCTTATTTTTTCTCTCCTAATTCTCAATGATATTAATCACTTGGAATGTGAGGGGTTTAGGCAATCACCCTAGACAAAAGGCAGTCAAAAATATTATCATAGATATGAGTCCAGATATAATTTTATTACAGGAAACCAAATTGAAAGGAGAAGACTTACAAAAAATAAACAAGAGGATATGGCAAAAATAAGACATCCTTACTCAATCAGCAGAGGGGAAATCAGGTGGATTGACCACTATGTGGAATCACCAACTATTCCTAGAGATAGGGGGAGCCTCTACGAGGGGTGTTGATGGTCCGATTACAAAATAGGGAAACTAGGAAAATTTAAACTATAGTTAATTTTTATGGAGCATAGATAGTTAGATTACAGACAGATCAATGGGCAGCCATCCTGACTTTCTGATATGACTACCCAGAGTACCAATGGATTGTGGGAGGATATTTCAATGCAAATCTTAGAATAGAGGAACAACAAGGAGGTAAAGCCATGCTGGAGAAAAGGACAATTTTTTTCCAACAATAACATGTCAAATGAATCTAATAGATATCCCAACTGTGGATAGCTCCATGACCTAGACAAACAGAAGAAAGGAAAGACAGACGGTCAAATATTTCTTGGATCATTTCTTCATGGGGGTGGAATTATATTTGCATACCAAGAATCAAGCAAGGGTCGTGGATAGGCTCTCTTCAGATAATTTTCTAGTAAGCTTAACCATAGAAGAAGATAATCATAAATTTATGGGAACTTTTAATTTTGAGCTATGGTGGCAAAAATATGAGGAGTTGGGGGACTGCATAATGGAATGGTGGAAATTATGGAAACTAAGATTTGGGACAACCCAATTCAAACTCTAGAAACAATTTAAATATGTAAGGACACAACTAAAGGAGTGGAGTAAACAGAAGAAGGAAATAACTAGAATTCAAAAGAACTAAATCAAGGATCAAAAGGAGAATATTGCTCAGGATATAAGACAAGGAACTATTATGAAATAAATGTTGCAACGTGAGGCATACATAAATTATTAGGAGAGAGGACGATTTGTAGGAACAAGAAGAGATCTATTGGAAGAAAGGTTAAAACATTTTTTACCAAATCTGATTTCAAGTGAGTAAGGTGGTTTTGTTGAAGGAAGACTAATTCTAGATGGAATAGTAGTGGCCCAGGAGGTGATACACACAATATCAAAACAAAAAACCCAGGTATGTTTATTAAATTATATCTTTCTAAATCCTGTGATAGAGTAGATTGGTCCTTTATGCAAAGGATTTTAGAAAAATGGGCTTTGTAGAGGGGCAAAGAGATTAGGTAAATTCATGTACACAAACTACATCATTCTTAGTTTTATTAAATGGTAGTCCCTCTCCCATGTTCACAAAAGGAATGGGTTGAGGCAAGGGGACCCTCTCTCCCCTTACCTTTTTATCCTTTATGAAGAGGGTCTCGAAAAATTGTTAAAAAAAGGGAGACAAGAGGGGAGGCTAAGGGGCCTGAAAATAAGTTCTCAAATTGAGATAAATCACCTCCAGTTTATGGATGATACTGCTATTATTAGTAAATCCAATCTCATAGTAGAAATAAACATAAAAGAATTTTTAGATGGGTATACTCAAGATACTGGGAAAACTTTTAATGAAAAAAAAATCTCAAATTGTTTTTTCAATACAACAAAGAGGGTGAGAGATAAAATTATACAATTGTTGAAATTCATGGAAACTCCTTTACCCATGCAGTATTTAGGAGTACCTTTATCTACAAATAAAATAAAAGGCAAGAAGTGGAAAGGGTTTATGGATAGACTTCAAGCTAAGCTGAGTAACTGGACTCACAAATGGCTAAGATTTGGATGAATGCTGACAATGATTAAAGTTGTGCTACAAGCACTCCCAATTTATAAATTTTCCATACTTTAGGCTCCAAAGATAATTTTAAAATATATTAGCAAACATACAAGAATTTTTTTGTGGTCGGGTGCAAGGGAAGAACAAAAAATAATACTAGTGGGTTGGGAGAAGGTATGCCAACCAAAAAAATAAGGAGGATTGGGGATAAGATCAACATCCCACAAAAACAAGGTGCTAGTTGGGAAGCTATATTGGAGATGGATTACAGCTATCAGGGGTTTATGGAGTAGACTCTTACAAACCAAATATTACCCAGAAGTGGCTAAAAAAACATTCCAAGATACAAAGTTAAAGTAGATGGATCTCCAGTATGGAGGATAATGTTAACATGCTAGGAGTTAATAAAGCCATACCTATATTGGAATTTAGGGAATAGAAAGGATGCTCTATTTTGGGAGGATTCATGGAATCAATCTCAACCAATTATTTAGACATTCTCAAATATGGAGAGTTGGAAAGTAGAGCTCCAAAAAATAGGGTGGTGGAAAGCCTCTTACTATATGAAATCATGGAATCAACATGTGCTAGACTTACTATAGTGGAAAAATCCCCGAGAATGGCCAATGAGGGGGACAGAGGAACTAATGGAAAAACTGTGGATACATCTCCAAAGACACCCAATTTAGGATGGTTCTAAGAGGGATATACTTGGATGGGGAGGAAGTAAGTTGGGAATTTATAAGGAAAAGGAGGGATACAAGGTAGTTTGTGGATATGAGATTACCCCAACACGACTTCCATGAACATTTGTTTGGAAAAAGGAAGGATGGTAAAAAATTAATATTTTTTCATGGCTGATTAATCACAGAAAGTGCTTGACATTTGATAATTTGAGAAAAAGAGTTTTCATTAGGCCTTCCAAATGTGTTTTGTGTTGAAATACAGAGGATACCTTGAATCACCTCTTTTTTGGGTGTTATTTTGCTAAAGACATATGGATCAGTTGGTGGAGGCAGATGAGACAACATTGGGAAGTTTTTGAGAGCCAAGAAAGCTTTATGAGAAATGGAAATAGTGCATATTTAAGACTAAAACAATGAAAATGGTATAGAAACTGGGACCTAGTTTCATATGGTGGCAGTTATGGCTAGAACGAAATGCACACATATTTAGATCAGAGCACAGAACAAAGGAGAAATTATGTGAGAGGATTATGAGCAAGGTAATAGAAACACTATCTATAAAATTATAGGAGAAAACAAACCTAAAAATAGAGGAAGGGATTATTTTATGGAGCCTTAGAATAACTGTAATAGAGAAACAACTTAGGGATGGATACACAGGTGAGATCCCCTTGAATAACATAGAGTGGAGGTCACCTTACAGAGAATGGGTAAAGGCAAACATAGATGGGGCTTCTACTAAAAACCCTAGGAAAGTTTATTTTGATATTATCACGTGAAATTGGAAAGGAGAACAGGTGTAGTGGAGAGCAGAAGGCATGGGGGAGGCAACACATAATGAAGCAAAAGGACATGCGATCTTATCAACATCAGTGATAGCTGCAAATATACAGTTACACAAGCTGTGGATAGAGATAGACTCTCAGGTATGAGCTAGAATCTTAGATTCAATAAGGCCCTTTTAGGTGTTGGGAATTGGAGAGAGAAGGAAGGTGGAAGAAGTTCAGAAGATCTGGCAGGTTTTTCAAGATGTTTTTATTACACATATCAAGTGAGAGAGAAATAGGGTGGCAGACTATTTAGAAAAATGGGGAATAGATCTAGAGGAAGGGCAATATGTGGACTATCAGATGGAAAATTGGATAAGCTGGTGCCAAAGAATCCAAGGGATGCGGGAGGTGATACAAGTAGATAGCTGAACAGGAAGAGCAGACAATGATTCTAATGAATCTATCATAGTTAGACCATAGAGCAACACAACATGAAGATAAATGGATGGTTTACGAAATTCAGATAAATTGGAATTCAACTATGGTAGTGTTGAGGTGTATGGATATTTGCATTATGTATGATAATGTTTTATGGGTAATTTTTGAGCCATGAGGGATTGGAGGAGGATTTTATTTCTCCCTTGATGTCTTTCCAACTCATTTTACCTTGTAATACAACTTTTATAAATATAACATTTTTTTCATTTTTTTCAAAAAAAACTGAGTATATAATCTCTTCCATTATTTTATTGTGAGTAAGGTCAAACCATAGACCCATTCCTTTGACTTGTGATTTATCTAATAGTGGTCATCCATAGCCATTTTGCTTCTAGTTTGTGGTTCTAAGACTCTAATTTCTTCCATATGGTTATTTTATGGTGGGATGAATCAAAATTTAAAGGATCATATATGTATAGGTTTGTTCAAAAGAAGAAATATTTAAAGGAGCAAATGAAGATTTTGAATGCCAAATCTCTTGGTAACATTTTCACAAAAAAAAAAATATTGAATCCAAGCTTAAAATTTTACAAGAGAGTAGAAACTAATGGAATATATCATGATTCTTATGTGAAAAAAAAACAATTACTTCTTGATTAGCATAATGCATTGAAAAATGAGTCATATTGGTTAAAAAATCTAGGCAAAAATGGCTCAAGGAAGGAGATAAAAATATTAAAAAAAAATCATGCTGCAAAAAGCAATTTTTATTTTCATCACATCAAAACTATTTTAACTCCAAATAGAAAAAATATTGAGTAAGAAGAAGATATAAGGAAGGAAGCAATTAATTATTTCAAAAATATTTTAGTAGATATTAGGCAAGGTAAGGAGGCACAAGATAAGCAAATGTAAAATATTCTATCAATTATCACACAGGAATAAAATGAAAGCTTGATGAAGAAGATATCTATAGAGGAGCTACATGAAACAATTTTCTCTTTCCATCCTAACAAGGCATCTAGCCCTAATGAAGTTCTTGCAATTTTCTTTCAAATTTTTTGGGATTTATCAAAGAGTGTTATGTTAGTTGTGGTTGAAGAGGCACATAAAATGAAGGCTATAATAAGTGAGATCAATGCCACTTTTATTATGCTAGTTTCCAAGAAAGAAGAGAAGATATTTTGATCATTTTCATTCAATAACTTTGTAATATGATTTATAAGATCATTTATAAATTATGGCAAATAGGCTTAAAGATATTCTAGATTGTGTTATCTTAGAGGAATAGGGTGGTTCATGGTAAAGAAATTTTTGATGGTATAATTATTGCACAAAAGGTCATACATTCTCTTCATTCCATGAAAAAACCAAGTGTGATTATAAAATTAGATATAAACAAAGCATTCGAAAAGGCTTCCTAGAATTTTCTACATGATATTCTTAAAAAGTTTGGTTTTTATTATAGTTGGTGTAAATAGATTAAATATTGTTAACACTATGAAATATTCTATTTTGATCAATGGTTCTCCTATTGATTACTTCAAGTCATCTTGTGGACTCCATCAAGGTAATATACTATCTCTTTATCTATTAATTATTCTTGTAGAGGCATTAGGGATAGATTTCTCAAAGGCAAAAATGGAAGGAAAACTCAAAGGTATTCAAGTTGTAAAAAATGTCCCTTTAAATATCATCTCCAATTTGTTGATGATAATTTTTTTTTGGTCCATCCCTCGGTAAGTGATGCCATGGAGTTTAAATCAATATTATCACGCTATGATAAGGCTACTTGACATTTGGTCAATACTACAAAATCTAGGTTTTTTTCATTAATGCTACCCTAGATTTACAACAAATTGTTATGAATATCTTAGGGTTTAACATTAAAAAAATCATCAACCTATTTGGGTATTCCCTTGTCTCATGAAGGAAATAAGAAATCTATTTGGGTCTCTTGTTTGGATAGAATGAAAGCTTATTTGGTAGGTTGGAAAGGTAAGTTCTTAACCATGATGGGAAGACTACAACTCATAAAGACCACATTGTAATCCATCCCTATTTATATGATGTCACTTTCAAGATAACGAGTAGGTATAGCATCAAAATTTGATAAAATTCAAAGAGACTTTCTTTGGAAAGGTTATGAGGAAAAATAAAGGTTTCTTCCTTGTAAGTGGGATAGGGTTTGTAAAGGAAAGAATATTAGAGAAGCAGGCTTATAGAATTGTAGACTTATGAGTTTGACATTAGAGGAAAAGTTTAGGTGGAGATTATTCAAATATTAAGGAAAGAATTGGGCAAAAATATTACTTCAAAAATATGTAAGTTCTCTTGATGCAATGGAATTATTTAGAAAAGAACCCTATCCAAAGGAGCACCAACATGAAATTTTATATTGGACAGTTTGCAATTGATAAAGAAACATGGTAGATTGTTTATCAATAAGAGAAATTATGCATATTTTTGGTTTGATGCTTGGTTGAAGCCTTATGCTCTTATCTCTGACTCAAAATGACAACCATTTGCTCAAGCATACCTAGCTTATAAAATCTCAAATGTTAAAAATTATATTAATATGAGCAACAACTCTAGATCATGGATTTCTATTAGTAACCTAGTTGAAGGAGAGGAACAAAAATAAATTGCAGATAAACTTCAAAATATGCTTCAAAAATTTTATTTGTTGATTTTTATATGAAAGAATGATTTGGAATAGAATCTATCAAAGGATGGTGGATATTCAGTCAAGTTGAGATATAAGGATTTAGAGCAATAAAAAAATCCTACTCCTAAATATTTTCCTTGGAAGAATGTTTGGCCACTAGAGGCTCCTCCAAAGGCCTGAATGTTCCTTTGGTTAGTAGTTCAAAATACGATTCTTAAAAAAGAGAGTTTAGAAAGAAGAGGATATCATGGGCCTTTTAGATGTGCCTTGTGTGAGAAGGATTTAGAAACATCAAACCATTTAATTTTTCATTGTCCCTTTGCTCACACCATTTGGGGTTACTTGTTTTAAAATATGAAAATATATTGGGTAGCTATATCAAAATTGAAAGAGTTAATGAAACGTTGGATTAATTATGTCAAAGCTAAAGAATTATTTATTATGTCGATGCTTGGTCCTATAATTTATGGCCTGAAAGGAATAATACATTTTTTAAAAGGAAATCTTAAAATCATGTCCAAGCTTAAAACCGTATTATTGTCATTCTTGCAAGATGTCTACAAATATGGTGTTCATTATGGGAAGTCACAAGTGCAGAAAATTGTGGTAAAAACTTGGTTACAGGATTTGAACATACATGGAAGAGTCATTTGTGATAAGGGACTTAAAACAAGAATCTACTTCAATATAGGGTAAAATGAAAATATCCAAAAATTGGGTTTATGAAAATTAATTTTGATGGTGTTTGTAAAGTAAATATCAAAAATTGGGTTTATCAAAATTAATTTTGATGGTGTTTGTAAATTAGATTTCAAAAATTGGGTTTATCAATATTAATCTTTGAGAAAAATGAAAAAAATTTATTAAAAAAACTCAAGATATACATTTACTTTTGATAATATGCCTTTCTTGGCAAGGCTTAAATACGGCTCAACTATGAATATTTTACTATTCAACTTCTAGATGTTACAATTCCTACCATATGACCCCTTAAAGTGTCCCATTCACCCTCTCCTTTGTAATCCTTGGACTCCATACTAAAATGTTACAAATCCCTGTTTCTATTCTTATCCTCCTTTTTTTAGTTCTCATATTGCAGTTGCTTCTGGAGTTTTGTCCATATATCTACTTCATCCTCTGCCATCTAAGAGTCCTCCTGAGTTCTAGCCTGCACTACCTCTAAAATTTTCCTAATTAGAGTTCCCAAATTCTTTCCTCTGGTCTAAACTCTTTTCTAAAAATTGTGTTATTACGTTCCAACCAAAATTTTCAGTAGATGAAACCCAAACCCAAATCCCAAGCTATCTTCAAGGTCTTTGATATGAATATATTGGTCTTCCAATAGTCCTAGAAGTTGTTCTCAATGATAAAGGATCTTTCTAATTGAAAAAAAATGTTATACCACAAAATCCATACTATTTAGGCATAGAGGCACACAAAAAGGAGGTGACCCATTGTTTCCTCCTCTTGGTGATACATTACACACCTATTGGATCCAATAAATCCATGTCTCCTCAAGTTTTCATGAGTCAAAATACTCTTATGTGCAACCAACCACACAAATTAGTTTATCATTGGCCATCCTTTGGGTTTCCATAATTTCAACCAGGGTGATTGTGGATCAATTTGAGTGTTGTGGATAATCTTTCTGTAACCTTCTTTGATAATGTAAATTCCTAATTGGCTATACCCCAAACCTAGGTGATCAGGTCCATTCCTCCTTGACTAATTCCTTTTGTCCAAGATTTATTTTTGTTCTCTTTTCTCCTTAGTCCATTCTTCCATTAGCCCCTCCTCTAGGAATTACCACTGACAAATATTGGCTTGCAGTTGATCCGGTGGTTTAAAATAGGCCTATGAGATACCACCCATTCCTTTGAAAGTTTTCTTTGAGACCTATTAAGTGGGGGTATTTATAAATTATGGGGGGGAATATTCTCAATAATATTCCCATAGTCTAGTAGTCTTGCCATCCCCCACCTTCCAGTATAGCCCTTCTTTGATAAGTGATACCCCTTTCTTTATAGTTTTCCATGTCTTTGATCACTCTCTTATTATTAGAAGATGCAAAAGGTCTTCTCTATTTTATGAGGGATAGTATTTAGCTTTCAATACTTGGATTCAAAGTTGGTCTTGATGAGTTAGCCATCTCTAATACAACTTGGTCGTTAGAGCTTGGTTGTTTGTTTTTGTTGCTCTAATTCCTATACCTCCAACATCCTTTGGCTTACAAAACTTATTCCAACTAACTAGTACCCTTGTATGATTACCCTGCACTCCAGACCAAAGAAAATGTCTCATAAACTTATCCAAATCTTTTAGGGTGCTCTTTGGGGCTACAAGAATGGAGAATTTGTACACTGGAATTGCTTATAAAATTATTTTCAGCAATGTTACTCTTCCTCCAAAACTTAGCCACATGTAGGTCCAATGCAAAATTTTCAAGTGGATTTTATCTCTTATTGATTTCCAATATTTATTTTTAAGGCCCTTCTCTATTAGGGGGATACCCAAATATTCTAAAGGTAGTGATGCCTCTAAGAATTTGAGGATGTGGGTAATATGTTCCCTTAATATTTTTGTCACATTAAAAAACTACTTTTGACTTTTCTTCATTTAGTAGTTGTCTAATAGTTGCTATGTAATTGTCCAACACTTCTCTAATATTGGTCACTTCTATTATTAATTCTTCCCCCCACATTCCTATGTCATCTACAAACTAGAGATGAGTAAGCTTTATATTCTTGGTTATCCTTACCCCTGCAATGGTGTTCTCTACTCTCCTCTTTTGTATGAGTCTTCCCAAACTCTATGAAAAAATGATGAACAAAAAAGGTGAAAGCATGTCCACTTGTTAGATGCCTCTAGAAGATTTGAATAGTTGGGATGGACTACCATTAATGAGCACTGATAAAGAGATTGTAGATATGCATTCCATAACCTATTTTATCTATTATTTGATAAAACCAAATTTCTTTAGTATTTGGGCTAAAAAATTTCAACTTACTCTGTCACAAGCCTTGGATAAATCTATCTTAAGGAGCATACCTTTGTTCCCCTTTTTTCAAAGCTTGTGAATAGTTTCTTGTGCTATCATAATCCCATCCAAAATTTGTAACCCTACACAAATCCCCCTTGTTCTATAGAGATTAACCCTGGTGAGATTTGTTTTAGCCTATTTGCCATCAATTTGGTTATGATCTTATAAACCACATTGTAAAGAGCAATTGGTCTATAGTTAGTAATATTCTCCATAGATTAGAGCCAAAAATGTGTGATTCAAGTCTTTAAGGATTCTTCCATTAGTTTTGACTTCTTCTACTTCTTGGATTAAATCCTTTGCTATTATATCCCAATAGGCTCTATAGAACTCTACTAGAAATCCATCTGGACCTAGGGCCTTCCTTGTTGGCATATCAAAAATTATTTTTTTAACTTCCTCCTCTCTAATATATCTTAAGAGCTTCTCATTTTGATTATGTGATATTAACACTAGTATGCCTCCTAAAGTTTCCTCTTGGTTGTTAGTGGAAAGGTGTGGTGCTACAGTAAATAAAGTTGAAAAGTATTAATTCGTAGTTTCTTGCATACCTAGGGTAGTGGCTTCCCTATTTTTGTCCCCTGTGGTTGTGGCTAAGTGATGGAAGAAATTTATGTTCCTTTTGAAACCAAATTATTCTTGCTTTTTGTCTCCAAAAGGCTTCCTCTTTCTTGTCTAACTATTCTTCCTCTTACATAAAAATACTTTCTTTGTAGAGAAGCTCTTCAGAGATAGGTTTTGAGCATATTCATTTTGTTATTTCTTGCATTTGAATGGGATATTTGCTCTTTGTTGTTGGAAATATGATTGATGAAATTTACTCCATATTTTAAATTTGATTTTAATAAACTTTAATCTAGAGTGAAGTTGAAATTGTGTTGTCCCATGTTTTGGTTTTCCTTGCTACCACCACTATTTCATTAGTTCCGACAAGTCATTATTTTGGAGCTAAAAAGTCTCAAATTTGAAAGGATGATTGACTTGAGGTATTTTTCCTATGTAGATAGTTACCAAAAAATTATCAGATGGTAATTGGTTTAATATATGTGATTGACAGTGTCAAAGGGTGGAGACTCTCTCCCCCATAAGAAACGTAATCTAGATTTGATTATATATTCCCCTTTTCTTTTATTAATCCATGTGTTGTTGCATCTCGACGAGGGTATGTCAATCAAATCTATGTACTATGATTGAGCCATCAGAAGCCTATCCTTCTCATTTAGTTGGGTCAAACCTCCTTCTTGATCCTGCATTGAAATTTTAACATTGATATTCTCTCCCACTATCCAAAAGTCTTCTTGATGGGTTTCCCTCATATGTTGTACTACCTTCCATTGAATTTTTTGATCTCACACCTTTGTCATACCATAATGTTAGGATTTAATAATAAAACACAAGCAATAAATAAATGCGAAAATAAAATGTAGAAGAATACACAAATACAAGAGATAGATTTACGTGGTTCATCTAATATGGGCTACGTCCACAGAGAAAATAACCAAGTGATATGGGAGTAAATTACAACAAACAAATACAAGATATGACAATCCAAAAACTGAGTTTTCATTGACAACACAGGCCTATAAATAGGCAATACATCACATATTTTGGATAAGGTTGCATTCAATGTTTTCAGTGCACCTTATTCGTTACAACAACCACAATTAAAAATAGATGATCGTTAAAAGATAAGAGTTTATTACATAAAATATACCACACCTAACACACCTAATCCCTATAATTCATCTCCACCATAGAAGCATTAGCTTCCAATGCATACAAAAGGGAATAAAATTGGTGTGAATCCTGAAGGCTATAAAGATGCTCCAAAATGAGGCACCATGTAGATGCAATGTGGACTGCCAATATGAGTGTGTATGAATGGTAGTGTTCGATATACCATCGAATGTTGAAAGTACTGCAATGTGAAGGAGGTAAGATACGAAATGGTGGGAAACAAATGAAGATCTAGAGAAGAAGCTACAATTGGATCAAGAGCAGGAGTAGGATCAATACAAAGAGATGTTGGCGCAACAATGGAAGCAGGTGTAGGAACCACAAGAAAAATTGCTGGAACAGGAACACTTGTAGGTATAATAGGAGCAACGATTAGTACAACAAGAACTATAGGGGCAACAAAAACAAGAGCCCAATGTAGGTGCTGTGAAGTGGATAAAATAAATCGTGGTTGAACGTCCTTCTACTGTGGTGTTCTGAAAATCAAAGCAATGGGTCATACCATCCTAAAAGTAGTGTAAGCTTGGTGTGTAGTGGGTGGGTTACTACAGACAATAAATTATTTGTTCTCATGCTGTAAAGTTTCTTGCCCAATAATAACCCACAACAATCCATCAGTGTCACATCATAAGTGACCCTATCTTGGAAGTTAGGGCCAAAAGCAAAGGCAATTGAGCACGTGTGTGTGATCTGTGAAGTGTTGTTATCATCCTTCCATCCAAAAGTGTAAGAAAATGAATGAGGTTTGGTGGGCAGCTTAAGCCTATCAACAATGGACTGCGTAATAAAATTTTTCTGTGAGCCATTATCAATGATACAATCTACAACAAAATTATGCAGCAAATGTGCACATGTTACAAATAAATTATCATGATCACGGGTTGTGGAATGATGATGCATCAAGGTGACATCATTCAATTTTCCCCTCAACTCCTCATATATCTCTACCTCACCAGTAGCCTTGATGGGGTTATCAAATGTTCCCTCATCAAAATTTACAATGAGATTCTTCTTGTTAGAATTCTATAACTTGGGACATGCAGATTTGTCATGCCCTGGTCTTTTACAATAGCGACAAAATTGTTGAGAAGTAGAAGAAGAATGAAATGTTTTCTTAGAAGCATGGGAGTTATGAGAAGTAGGATTATTAGAAGAAGGGGAGAAATAAGAAGAGTGTCTTGGTGCTTGGTGTTGTTGATGAGACTCGTTTGTGGATCCACCAGATGAGTATCAAGGACCTCGATGTTGTGCAATGAACTTCTCCTCCGCAAGCTGAGCATGGTTGAACACATCATCAAGTGTGCTGCACGGAGTATATTTCAACTCATGAAACAAATGTGCAAGAAGCCCACTCTTAAAATTTAGAATCATGGAATCTATAAGATCAACAATGCATAGCAAAACACGCAACCTGTTGAACTGATACACATAATCCTGAACTGATTGATTATGTCCCTGGTGAAGATGAAGTCGACGAATCTGCAAATTGGTATCATAATGAGATGGATAAAATGTGGCCTTCAAAGCTTTCACCAAGTCATCCCATGTGATAATGTGGCGTTTAGTTACCAGGACTTTAGCCATGCTAGAAATTTTTAGCTTGGCAAATGGAACTTTATCATCCTTCGTTGTTTGACTATAGTCAAACCAGGTCTCCATATCGAGGATCCAAGTATTTAGAACATGAGGATCTCAAGAACCTTCATAAATATGGACTTCACATTTGGCATGAGATGAGGAGGACTTGAGTGTGACATCCTGAAGTTTGTCTATCAAATAATTGACTACGACGACCAATGCAGTGGACTAATTGGCAGAAATTTTAGCCAATTTTTTGGCTAAGGCCATGTTGGTGGCCATATGTCTAGTGCGATCCAGGAAGAAAAATCAAAAAATGAAGAAATGGCAATCAGAATGCAAAGATGCAGGCCCAAGAAGAATCTATGCTTTGGGACACGATTCGAGAGATAAAATAGGGGTAAATGGAAAAATGACCATGACAGATGGGTAGACCTGGAAATGAGCTTCCAACGAGTATATGCAAGGGTATACTCGGACAAATAATGGCCCTATAAAAATGAAAAATTGCAAGAGGACTCCCGGAATAAGAAACCGATAAAAATGCAGTTTTCAATGGTCAATTGAATTGGCAAGTATCCACGACATTAAATAATTGCAATTGGGCAACCTTCAAGGACAACGACATTAAATGTTTTTCAATGGCTATCGGTGGGCAACAACATCCAATGGCTATTTTTGAATGGCATTAATTATTGGTAAGGACAACAACTTCCAATGACTATTTTTGAATGGCATTAATTATTGGTAAGGACAACTTCCAATGACTATTTTTGAATGGCATTAATTATTGGCAAGGACAACAACATCCAACGACTATTCAATAAAGGAGGGTGGCATTGATTACGAAGCGACAACTCGACGATGGATGGAAAGCTAACCAAGATGCGATTTGGGTGGACCGACGATGAACAAAAGTTGCCACAAAAACAAATGTTGCCTAAAAATAAGCACCAAAAAATGTTTAATTTTTTTATGAAACCTTAGAAAGCAAAATATCGCTCATTGGTAATTATTTGAGGCTGAAAATTATCAAGGAAGGTCATAAAGCATGCGCTGGAGCTCCCAAGAGAGAGATGTGAGGCTGAGGAGCTTGCAGATCATCACAGAGAAGCCGAAAATCCTGATCGGAAGAGTTAAACCACTGAAAACACATGCCAAGAATTTGCGTGGGTGTGTGAGACAATAAAGTGGTGCTGAAAATGGATGATCACCGCCAAAAAATTACCAAATTATCCCTAAAAATTGTAGCAACGAACCAGAAATGGCAGATCTGGCCAAACAATGAGAGGCACAAACATCGTAAATCATATGGAGGCCTGAAAAATTTGGATCAATGCTCCAAACAACACGTCATAAACGAGTAGCTCCAAATCATGAACTTGTACGAAAATGACAACGGAGATAAATGGAGTTTGGTGATTGTCAAAAATTGTCAAGCAAAGTGGGACAAAACCGCAAAATAGAATCAACAATTCCGTAAAAAGCCTACAATGAAAAAATGTTTAAAACAGAATGTAACTTCTCCCAATGGATCTGACTACGTAGGTGTTCTCATTTCCCATTTGAACCGATCTTGGCCTAGGGGAAGAGGATACTAGCCTTGTTTTCGCAACCTAGCTCTGATACCAATGATATGGGAGAAAATTACAACAGATAAATACAAGATATGACAATCCAAAAACTTAGTTTTCATTGACAACATAGGCCTATAAATAGGCAATACATCACATATTTTGGATAAGGTTGCATTCAATGTTTTCGGTGCACCTTATCCATTACAACAACCACAATTAAAAATAGATGATCATTAAAATATAATGGTTTATTACATAAAATATACCACAACTAACACACCTAATCCCTATCACCAAGCCTTTTATTTCATCCAGAAAAATGAAGGGATACAACCTACAACATATCTGTTGTAACTTCCTCTTCGCTCTATCATCATCAATTACAATTACGCACATCGTGCATTACCATACCATACATTATAGTCACCATACATCGTCCTATTATAAAAGTGCGTTATAATTTAGGGCAAAAATGCTCGCCTAAAATCCATCGTCTAGATTTACATAGAGAAAAATACATCTATTTTTGGCTTCGAGGGTGCTGCCCCCAAAATTTCTCTAGGTGGGGGCTCCATAAAGTGTTGTTGCCCCCCCTAGACCCCCCTAGAGGACACAAGTAGAGGGTGTTTCCCCCCTACACCCCCTTTCATGGAGTGGGTCCAAGTGTGACTGAAAATAAGACCTCTGAATTATTCATGCTCCATAACCAACACATAAAAATTGATTATCATCCAAACTGCCTTAGAGTCCCTCTCCTAGAGTTTGGTCATGAGGATTTTGTTAGGATAATATTTCCTTATTTTGGAAATGTCATCTAACCCACGTAGCGGATCGTTATTTTGTTATAACAATTTGTCTATTGTGTAGGTTAGTGATATGGCTAAACATAGCCTATAATTTATATATTTATATGTGCATAATGAAATGGGTTTATTATCGCCTATTCTAACAATGGTATCAGAGCAGGACTCCTTCTTACCTGAACCTTGAGGGGGTAATTGCCTCTTTGGCAATTCTCCCCTCCCCATGGTGGTGAAGTCTTTGAGAATGCGATGGTGGCTTCGTGAAAGCAAGGGGAAATCCTTCGAAAGAAGTAGTCTCGTGACCAGATGATCTAACTAATCCAACACCAGATCTAAATGTGATCAAATAGTAGGGAGATTCACGTGGACAATCCATTGTGGTCTGTTTATTGTATCTTCGCATGAATGCAGAACTCTGCATGATTGCCTATATCGAAGCTTAGCAAGCTTGATATGTGGAGGAATGCCTAATTTATTTGATTCGGCTCGTGGCTAATCCCTTACTTTCCTTTAACAACAATGAATGTCCTTATTGTAATCTTCTCATCCTATCGGATTGCATGGGTAACCAGTCACTGCAATCATTAGGTGTACTATAGTAGACCACTTCATACGAGGTTCAAATAAGGGAATATTATCCTAACATCCCTCCCTTATTACATTATTTGGGACAATGTCTTAGGCTCTTACTCTTTTGTGCTTTGGCTCTTGGTTCTTTATTTATGGTTGAGCTGCTCTGGCTCGTGGCTCTGGCTGCTCTTGCTTAGGTAGATACCTCTAGGTCCACCTCTATGTCTGTCACCTTTGGGTCTGTCATCTATGAGTCTACCTCTAGATCATTTTACCCCTAGGTTTGCCTCTAGATCGTTTTACCTCTTTGTCTGCCTCTTAGTCATTTTGCCTCTAGATCTTCCTCTCAATCGTTTGCCTCTAGGTCATCCTTTGGATCTAAGCAAAATAAGTACTTATAGAGTACTTAAGAAAAAGTGGGTCATCCCTCACTTTGCTTTAACAACAACGAATATCCTTATTGTAATCTTCTCATCCTACTAGATTGCATGGGTAACCAACCACTACAACCGCTAGGTGTACTAGAGTAGACCACTTCATACGAGGTTCACTCTATTGTTAGGTATGTTCCCCCCTCAAGGTGAAACTCGTCTCATGATGATGGTGTTGGTCTACACCAAAAATACACCTTTACAAGAATTTTTGAGCCATTACAAGTGTGTTTATGAGGTACACTTATAGTGTTGAGAAGTGTCAAGATCTGTCGAAAATGCACTCCATACAATGAGTTTGAGAAAAAATTGAGCCATTACAATCCCAAAATGGAGGATGGGAAAGAAAGAATAAGAAGAAGAAGAAGCTTCTGAAGTGTCTTCGTTTGTAGTCTTTAGATGAAATCTAGGGTGTCTAGATTCTATAGTCCCTAGATGTTGGTTAACGTGGTTCGAATCATGATATATTTGGAACATTGGTTGAGCACTAAGTCACAATAGACTTTGTCAAATGTGGAATTTGATGCTTCCATTGAAATGTTCTAAAAAATGCTTTCCAACGAGTATAAACACTGCTATACTTGGGAAGCATGAATTTTAGCCTCGATTTTTGAGAAATAGTGTCTCATCAGGCAAAATGAGGAAGATAAATTTCCTCCTTGCGGAATTACATGTGTGTCCCTCACAGGGGAATATTATGTCTTTTAGAATGATTTAAAAATCATTTGATGAGCAATTTATGTTTTGTTATTCCCACCACATTCATGGGACATTAATGCATGGCCCCCTCCTTTGTTTCATCTAAAAAATGAATACAATATGATTTTTAAAGGCTATGCCAACCTTCCCACTTTCAATGTAGGAGAAAGAAATACATTTTAAAATGCATATAGGTGGAGGATTTAAAAAAAAAGCATTTTAATATGCATTATGAGGGCATGATGGTTTGTCGGCCATTAAATTAAAGGTTTTAAAGCTTAGCCTTTCACATGGGTGGAGTGGCCAACTATCGACCACTGGATTGTAAATTCCATGTGTCAACCCACACGCAATGTGGGATAAACATCCCAAACAAAACCTGTCCAGGTGCCCCTCCTCCATCACTGCAATGCGTGAAAAAAAACTCTGCCACCAACTGGATCTGACTAGATCTCGACATATCTGTGTCGCGTCAACAATATTAGATCAGTAGTCTCTAGACCTTGTGTAGGTTTGAGGGTGAAGCCTGGTTGCATGTTCAGGAATTTCATACATGTGTTTACGGATAGTTTGGTCTACAATCGGGTGAAAATCAACCCCAACCGATATGGGACCCCATTGGGATCCCAATCTACCATTGATGCCATGTAGGCAACTTCTGTGAGTTTCTTGAATTATCTCCACCTCCATCACTGCATCAGCAACGTTGTTTCTAGCATCGGTCTACTGTAGCTGCAACGAGCAACACATGTGACCACTGTGGGATGCTAACCACTACAACTTTGATGGTCTCCTAGTACAATTCTCGCTGTTGTTTCCACACCAACAAGCACTTTTACTGATCGTCGGATTCATTACTACCAAACAAACATTCACCATATGGAGATTTCATAGGAAATCAAAGGCGAAGAACTTCTTTAATTGGGTCATCATCTATGGCCACAAAAGATCTCAAACATATCTCAAACGAAGCCCGTAGATCTCATAATTTACTTCTCCAACCATACACATAAATGGCTCCATCAAACTGGTGATGCAAACCATTTATTCTCTTTGATGTCTTCGAATCACCTCTGGCTAGCCACCGTACTGTGCTAAAAATGTGTGGAAAAATGCAGTTTCTCCACTGGATACCTTTAGGTTTGTCAAGCCTGGTATGTATTATGAGGGCAACATCCATCGTCTTCTTAGATTGGCAGGAAAACACAACTTTAACACTTCTTAGCCTATTTCATTCTTCCTCGTGTTGGACGATTTCCTCACACACATTTATGAGGGTCCTACACATATTGTGCACTACTAAAACTGCTCCAGATACGGTCATTGTTCTCCTCAGGCTGGGACTCGACCTCTGGTTCACTGATAGCATCGAAAGCATTAGACTTCGCACGGACTTTGCCCTCATATTCCTTATCATGCTAAAGGTTGAAAACTACGATCAACCCAACAATTTTCCATTTGCAATCCCTAATAGGTCCACATGGAGAGATCTATTCTGTGATGGGCTAGTCCGGTTGTGGTTGCTTTTGTCATCTGAAAACATCTTTCCCCAATCAATGGAAACTTCTACATGTGAAATCCATGTTCAGCACAACAGATCTGTACTGCTACGACGCAGTGCATGCTTTCTGGATCCATATTTTAGATGGATAAAATTTCATTGCAGTTCACGATGCGCTCTATAGATATGAGCATCAATCACAACGTCAATCAATCATTCCCCCACATATTGAGCTTGTTAAGCTTTGATGTAGGCAATGATGCAGAGTGATGCATTCATGTGGAGAGACAATAAACATACCACGATGTATTGTACACGTAAATCTCCCCACTATTTGACCACATTCAGATCTGGTGTTGGATCAATTAGATCATCTAGCCATGGGACTACTTCTTTCAAAGGATTTTCCCTTGCTTTCACGAAGCCACCATCGTATTCTCAGAAACTTCACCGCCATGGGGAGGGGAGAATTTCCAAAGAGGCAATTACCCCCTCAAGATTAAGGTAGGAAGGAGCCCTGCTCTGATACCACTGTTAGAATAGGCGATAGTAAACTCATTTCATTATGCACATGTAAATATACAAACGATATTCAAGGAATTGCCAAAGTGGTATCATAGGAAGGTGGCTCTTGAGCTGCTCTGATATAAATGTCTCCATACATATCCTTGCATATACCGTTGATCCTCCTTCTATCGATTCTCATGATCTTCATATGTACATTCTTAGAAGGATACCAATCATCCCAATGATATCCTTCTCTAAAATTCAAGCGAGAGAACAAAGAGCTTTAGCCATATTGAGGTTGTAGATGGCTCCACACAAGGATCAAATGCGGGTCGCTAGGGTTGCATGAATAAACCTTTCAGTCCAATATTGTATGAACACCTTTCAAAAGCCTTGTTCTTATCTGATACCATTATGAAATCTACAACAAACTACCCATTTGAAAGAAATAGGATATTAACTTCTCCTTGTGGATCCCAATGTTTCCTTGTCTAGTTGTACAAGAATGGTGGGATGACCTCAACCCCATAAATTTGCATATCAAAGTATGGGTGGATTTGTACACAATATCTTCTATAATTAATTCTTCTGCTATCTCAAGGGCAGGAATTGAGTCTACTTGAGGAAAACACCCATTTCTCCATGTCTGCTCTGCTTCAGTGTCTTTTCTTTTTTTAACTTCTTGCATTTGTTTTCTAGGTTGTGCCTCTGTATGAACCTCTCTCATGCTACTACCCTTAACTGTTTCTGCAAAATATTGTTGGTTGAAGGACACATCTCCCTTATTGACTCGTGAATCATCGACAGTAAATTTTTTTGGGATGTTGGATGGGTTTGATTATGTTTTTACCTAGCAAGCTAAGGTTTATAGAAGTTCTCTATGCAAATATAACTTTTATTTGATGATTTTGATGGTTATCTTCTTCATAAGGCTCATTCTAATGGCCTCATTCGGGGTATTAAGCTTCCTGAGAATAAGCATGTTCTTAACTCACATTTTGTTGATGATTCCCTTCTTTTTCTTTAAAATATCCAACAAGAGGTGAAAACGGCTAAAGAGATTGTTCAGCTGTTTTGTGATTTCTTTAGCGCTTGTACCAACAACTCTAAAACTGAAGTCTTCTATACCTCTTCCTCTCCTCATGGATGCAACTCCTCAAATCTAGAATTGTGCTAAAACTATATCCCATGGAGGAGTAGAACCAATAAACACCTTTTTGCATCTGCACTTCCAAATGTGCTTGAGAAGGATGAGTCTACAAACATCCTAGAGATTGGGGCATCAATCTAGTTGAGAAAACCAAGCAGAGAAATCTTTTAAGATCTAGTGAAAGAGGGAAAAAGAAAAGTGTAGAAGAAATCCCACATATGAGTGTTGATATTTGGTATATTATAGTAAAATGTAGCTAGTCTTTTTGTTGATATTAGCTTCTATTCTTATGTATATTCAATTATGGATGCTTTACTCCTTATCCATCTCATTTTGTTTTTAGTTGGTGGACAATGTTAGCACCATAATATTGTAATGTTTTGGTTAATGAATTAATATAATCTAGCTTTTTCAAAAAAAATTATAAAATAAGATAAGGTAATATAAAGAATTAATGCACCAACAATAAGACGTGTTAAAATAATAATAAATAAATTAAGTTTTTTTTTTTTTGTTACATAGCAGAGTTGGTCACAACCACACTATTTTTAGTAACTAACAAGTGTAGGGTTCAAACCACATAAGTTGCTTCCATCAAACTTATTCTACCTCGTTATTGTTAACCTGGTTTTAAGGGGACCACTGGTTGCTCGGGATTTGTATTATCATCATTGGTTTGACACGTACTCAAAGAATTCAGATCAAACTACTACCTTTGCAAACATACTACCCCCAAGGTTTGAACCTAAGTGTCTTCTTGATAAGTGCTTCGCCAGACAAGCATTTACCAATCCACTAACCTTTAGGGACAATAAATAAATTAAGTTAATAATTGATATTTAGACTTATTGATATATGTGAAAATAATAATAAATAAATAAATAAAGTTAATTATTGAAATTTAGATATGTTATATTTCCTATTAATGAAAAAAATTATACAATAAAGCAAGGTAATATAAGTAATTTAATGCACCAACAATAAGACATATGTAAAAAATATAATAAGTAAATTTATTGATTGGCCATTGTCAACAGATATGAACGGTATCTAAATATAAATAAATTAATTTAATTTATTATTTAATATCATTAAAGACTAATGGTCTTCAAATATAATATAATTAAAATTTATTTATTATTTTTAATTAATTTAAAAAAAGTTAATAATTGAAATTTATTAATTGTACATTGAATGGTCTCTAAATATAAATTAATTACTCTTATTTATTATTGAATATTATTAAAGATTAATGGTCTTTAAATTTGATTAATATTTATTTAATAAATTTTTCTTATTTTATTTTTTCATGTATTAAGCACTCCCGTTGTTTTGTATATGTCCTACTTTATAGTCTTATTAACTTTTTTTTGGTCACCGATGGACATTAATACAAATTCATATTCACAATTTAATTTTAATTGTTTTTATTATAACTTCTAATTTTTTTTGAATAAATGTAATAACTGACATTTACCAAGAGTTTTTAATTATTATTAAAAATTAACTCGTTTATTAATATAACTTTTATTTGATGATTTTGGTAACATCTTTTATTTTGATGGCCTAATATGTTTTCTAATATTTTTATTAAGAATAGTTTGTTTATTTCATAAGTTGTTTGTTAAACTTTCAATTTTTTATTATTATTAAAATTAAGTTAGAACAATGTTTCAATGAGAATTGTAGGATTTGAATAAGGTCACAGATAAATGAAATAAAAATTTTAGTTGTTAAATTTGTTTTTATCAAATTTGTTTTTATTTAGGCGACAAGACAAGATTATAAGAGGATAATCATAAAATCATATTTTCAAATTTTGGTAGGAGCTCTAATTGCATAAAGAACTTTGTTTTGGTGACGTGGAGGTCGAGGATTCTTGTCACTCAAATCAAGAAATTATACAGGAAATTGGATGATGTGATTTCGATTTATGTGGTAGAACTTTAAATAAAGTGATAAATTTCCTGACTAAGACTTGAGCTCTAATTGTATAAAGAAATTTGCTTTGGTGACATGGAGGTTGAGGATTCTTGTCACTCAAACTAAGGAGTTATAAAGGAAATTGGATGGTGTGAGGTTATTTGTCACTCAAATTAAGGAGTTATGATTTATGTGGGTAGAGCTATGAATAAAGTGACAAATTTCCTGACTAAGACTGGTACAGACTGGTATCGGGAGAAGGAGATACAGGTTCAATGACACAATGATATGGCTATTGAGGATGAGAGGATTAGGCAAGTTGGTGAGCAAATCCAACGTTTGGTTAATTTGAACACCATTGAAAACATATAATTTAGGAGATTTGACTCCAATGCAAATCTCCTTTTAATGTTGTAACCAAAAGTGATTAGTTCTTAGGATCTTGGGTTTTAGAGTTATGGAAGTTTGTTTTTATTTTATTTATTTATTTATTGGAACCAACAATTATATTCAATAAAAATAAAAGAGGTTACAATAAAAAAGGAGCTGGAAAGATCACAACTTGGGGCGCAAGGCCATCCATACAATCAAAACTAGAACCAACCCTTAAAAAGGCGAATAAAAAACATGAATACACAACATAAATAAGCATAGAAAAATAAACTAGAGCAACAAAAAAACATTAAATTGTAGAACTATAGCTCTAGGTACTAAGTAGACTTATTGTTTCGTCATTTTGTGTCGTTTCCAATACCGCAAAGTTATTGGAATTTTTTAGTTGAAAGGCGAAAACCCTTTTTCGGGTAGATTGTCTCCATCTTCTTTCCCCTGTTGAGGACTATGAGAACGTTGAAACCGCATAGAAGGGGAAGGAACTTTAGATTTTGCTTCCTCCGTAGGAACCGCCAATTCCATCGATGATGGCTCTGCATCCAATGACATATTCTCACCGTCGCTAAGATACTCCAACACACTGTAGTTGTTGGATGAATCAGGAACATAACTAACACACTGTAGATGTTGGATGAATTAGGAACATAATTGCCTAACCAAACACTTTTCATATGAAGTCGCTTCTTTGGAGCGACATCTTCTTCTGCAGATCCCCTTCTCGGGCTATGGGAGCGCCTTGCATTAGCTGAGGGAAAATGTACTAGAGGACTGGCCGATTGGGTAGACTGTGAAGCAACCTCTATTGCATCCCTTGGGGTATGAATTTGTTGAGACTGAGGAGCCTCATTGTTGGTAGTTTTAGTTGGGGGACCAAATTTTTCCTTTTCATACCCTTTTTTTACCGGTTGTGAGACATGTGTCGACTTGGACTGTGTACCTTTAAAAGTAGCAAAATATGGGTTTTTACACCCTCCCACAGTTGTTCAACCATCCTCCTGAGATTGGGAAGTGGGTGCACTCAGTGTGGTGGGGCTCTGCTTATCCCTGTAATGTGGCTTCAAGGGATAATAATTGATCTCATGTGCTGAGGAATGACACCGAAAACATGTGTTGGGCAAATTAATGTAGAGGACCTATTGGGATACCACAATATCACCAACTTGTATGTCAATGGACTCCTTGAGATCTCGAGAAATATCAATCTCGATGCAAACACATTTTTGAGGGTGTGCATGGAAATATTTGTTCCGCCTCCACAAAAATGACATGCCCTAAAGGGGCTGCTATGCGATTGAGAAAGGGTCACAAAGGTAGAGGAAGTCTTGGGAATTCCACCCACATAGGGACTTAGAAACAGAAAAATCACGGGTCCAAGGAGAAAAAACAAGAAGAGACCTTCTCATGTACCAGGGGCCACGTTCATAAATCACCTTAACATGGATTATTTTTGCAAAGCGAAACAAAAAAAAACCCTTTGTAAGAATATGAATCATTGTTAGCTTGACTCCATAAGGAGTCTAAGATGCATTAACTTAGGCCCTAAGAGAAGACTCATTAGGGATGCAGCCAACGAAATACCCGACAAGGGTGAGTGATTCTAAACTATGACATGCAAAATCAACTTCAAGCAATGGAAGAATTACATCAACAAAATGAGGGTTACCTTGTGGACCATTCTCAGCACAAACCTGCACAATCGGTTGAGAGGAGCCATTATCGCATGCATTCCCTTCTGCAGCACCAATGCTATGCATTGGTCCGCCAGGGTTGAGGACCATAATGATACTCAAAACCCTAGCCCAATCTCCATCACTTCTTGTTATGGAAGTTTGTTGGAAAGTTAAAAGGAGGAAAAAAGTGCTCTTGCTAGGTAAAGGCTAGGAGTTTCATCCAACTTGTAAAATAATTTTGTTTTAATAAAATATTTTAAATTCTAAAAAAATTAAATTAAGTTGAAATAAATTTACACTTAACCTAAGGGTGAGTGAGTAACCGAGTTGGTGTAAGGCTACCAGTTGAGGTCTACGATCCATACTGTGAATCCATTCAACTCCGGTTCAAATCACATTGGCTACCACAAGAATCCGCATCAGGTACGTTACTGACAAGTTCCCTTAATCCTCTAAAGGAGGTTCGGGATTCAACTCTAGTAACCTACGTCGAATACAAAACTCCCACTCGGGTAGCCTGAGGAGTATACCTGAATGAAACAGACCTTGTGGAACGGAAAGTCCAGGCCCCTAGGGGATACGGGGAACAATTTTCTTTAATTAAGGTTTTGTTCCAAGGGAACAACGCAACGTTTAAGGCTTTGACTCTTCTTCAGGAGGTCCAAGGTTCAAACCGTAGCATGGGCGAGTGTGTGAGGGGGTGGGTGTGTGGTGGTTGTGTGTTAAATTCCCTATTAATAAGCATAGCTCTCGATTTTACGAGGGGTTATGGTTGGGAGGAGACTTCTCAACCCCGTGCGTTGATCGTAGGGGTTTTTCACACTAACCAAATAAATAAAATAATTACACTTAACCTTTATTTGTAATATTAATTTAATTAATTAATTTTAATATATATTTTTGGTTGAGATTAGTGTGAGAAACCCCTACGATCAACGCTTAGGGCTAGACATCTCCATCCCAACCATGAACTCTGATAAGAGTGAAAGTTGGACTTATCAATAGAGACCAAACACAGAGCCATACACACCCACCCCCTCATACACTCGCCTATGTCACGGTTTGAACTTTGAACTTCCCGAAAAAGAACCAAAGCCCGAAATGTTACATGTTCCCCAAGACAATTAATTTTAATATTAATAAATTATTTTTATATAACTTAAAAAATGTGTTGGTCGTATGAGTTTCAACACTAACAAAAGAAAATATTTTTATTTAATATGTTAAGTCTCTTCCTTAAATTAAGGAAATTAAGGAGTCTAATTAGTTGATTTAATACCTTTTATTAGGGGTTTCTTACAATAACCAAATTAAAAAAAAATTGTTAATATCATAATAATATATTTATATATATTATAAGCACCTGGAGGTGTAGCGCAACGGTTTGGGCTTTGGCTCTTCTTTGAGAGGTTAAGGTTCAAACCGTGGCATGGGCGAGTGTGTGAGGGTGGGTGTGTGATGACTTTGTGCTAAATTCCCTATTGATAAGTATAGCTCACCCTGTACGTTGATCATAGGGTTTCTCACAATAACCTAGCCTATATATATATATATATTTGAATTTAGCAAAACAAACCTTGTGGGGCTGTTGTGTGTTAAATTCCCTATTGATAAGTATAGCTCACCCTGTATGTACGTCGGTCATAGGGGTTTTTCACAATAACCTAATATATATATATTTGAATTTAACAAAAAAACCCTTGTGGGGTCGTTTTGGTTTGAGAAACTATGATCAAGAGGTTCTATACCATCAAAATCACCCGAAGTCGCACCCTTGACCACACCAGCATAATCAACTAGATTTTGAGTATCGATGTACGTTTGGTAGGGTGGAGATTTAAACCAGGGACCTAGATTGCCCTACCCTCTCCAACTTATCTACATCACTTATATATATATAAGTGATGTAGATGAGTTGGAGAGGGTAGGGCAATCTTTCAAGGAAGGTCCCTGGTTTGAGAAACTATGATTAGGAGGTTCTATATCGTCAAAATCACCCAAAGTCGCACCCTTGACCACACCAGCATAATCAAATGGATTTTGTATTTTATATATATATATATATATATATATATATATATATATAAGTGATGTAGATAAGTTGGAGAGGGTAGGGCAATCCTTCAAGGAAGGTCCCTGGTTTGAGAAACTATGATCAAGAGGTTCTATACCGTCAAAATCACCCGAAGTCGCGCCCTTGACCACACCAACATAATCAACTGGATTTTGGGTGCTGGTAGGATGAAGATTCAAACCAAGAACCTTTCTTTTATATATATATATATATAGAAGTGCCCTTAACCACACCAGCATAATCAACTGAATTTTGGGTACTGGCAGGATGAAGATTCAAACCAGGAACCTTCCTTTTATATATATATATATATATATATATTTAAAAGTGATGCAAATCACCCGAAGTCGCGCCTATATATATAAAAGTGATGCAAATCACCCGAAGTTGCGCCCTTGACCACACCAGACATAATCAACTAGATTTTGGGTGCGATAGGATGAAGATTCAAACCGGGAACCTTCCTCTTATATATATATATATATATATATATATATATATATATATAAGTGCCCTTGACCACACCAAGCATAATCAAGCTGGATTTTGGAGTCTTGGTAGGATGAAGATTCAAATCAGGAACCTTCCTCTTATATATATATATATATAGTGCCCTTGACCACACCAGACATAATCAAGCTGGATTTTGGGTACTTGGTAGGATGAAGATTCAAACCGGGAACCTTCCTTTTTATATATATATATATATATATATATATATATATATATATATATATATATATATATATATATATATATATAAAAGTGATGTAGGTAAGTTGGAGAGGGTAAGGCAATCTTTCAAGGAAGGTTCCTGGTTTGAATCTCCATCCTACCAAACATATATTTTAATATATATATTTTGTGTTAAAATATGAAAATATTTAACTTATGAAAAAGTTTAAACTTTAATTTCTATAAATATGTTCATTTGATATCGAATCTTCTAATCATTAAAAATAATGGTTTTTTATCATGACATAAATATAATTATAACAAGTTTAACCATGAAATTTTACTTATTTTAAAGATGATATCCAACCCTAAGAAAGATACAAGGTTACAATTTGAAGCAAATAAGGTATATGCCTTGATAAAAGGATATAAGTTATCTATATACTTAATATTTATAAAAAATTAAATGATAGTTTGTTGATAAAAGTCGAAAGGTAAGTTTTATTAATTTATTTTAACTTAATAAAATTAAAATTAAAATCCTTAAACTTAAAAATAACCATCTTCAACCTAATTATACTAAATATTCTATTATATAAAAATAATAATTAAAATTAAAATCACCCACCTTCAACCTAATTATACTTCATATCCTACTATATAAAAATAATAATAAAAATTAAATAAAACTCCTTATATAAAAATAATAATAAAAATTAAATAAAACTCCTTATGATATAACATTTAACACGTTAAGTTGAATTTCAGACCAAAGGATTTGGTTGAATTATAAACCAAATTCACATTTATCCTTTTAATCTCGTACCCTTCGACGGTATGGCTTGAAAATCTAAGTTTACAAAACAAAAATTCAAGCTCATAACTAAGTGGATCCACCTACCATCAAATCACAAATTTCAAAATATAATATTAAAGATCTAACCACAGTAATTAAAAGGAAAGGTAATCACTTCCAAATTCTAAAAAGTGCAAACAAATACCCCTTTCATAAAATAAGAAATTCATGGAAATTTTAATCATTCCGAATGGGACATATGAGAGAAGAATCCAACATTGGTAGGGAAGTTATTTGCCATCTCAAATTATAAAATCCCCTTCAAAACAAACGCGTGGAGATCATTGGTTACGCACAAGAGAACATTACATTCATATGGAAAGATCTGCAGAGTAAAAAAATAGAATTGAATTGGGTCTGTTCAAGGTTTCTCTGATTGAGTTCAGAGGCCTCAACATCACCCAAGTTAGTGCATATAATTCCTTACATACCCACCGGATTTTTGGGGCCAGATATTATTGGGGAACATAGATTGTCTACGATGGCTACAGAGAAAAAAGCAGCAGTATCAGATGTGGGAGCATGGGCCATGAATGTTGTGAGCTCAGTGGGCATCATCATGGCCAACAAGCAAGTTATGTCCAAGGATGGTTATGACTTCAGATTTGGTAAGGAAGAATACCACTTCATTTTAAATGACACCCATTTGAATGTAATGAAACCCGTTTGATTTTTCAATGGTTCTAGGTTCAGATCTACATTTATTTCAATGTGACCCGTGTCTAATGTTTTTGCATCCGATGGATATTAGACATGTGGATAATGTGATTTTTTTTGTTTTTTCTTTTTGTGTGGATGCAGCTACCACATTGACTGCATTCCACTTCATAGTGACTGCAATGGTGGGGTTTGTGTCCAATGCAACTGGGTTCTCCACTGCCAAGGACGTGCCCCTGTGGGAGCTCCTTTGGTTCTCCATTGTGGCCAACATGTCCATTGTGGGAATGAACCTCAGTCTCATGTTGAACTCTGTAGGTTTTTATCAGGTGAGTGCTTTTTTGCATTGTGGATATCAGATCTGTGGGATGTTCTGCTTGTTGGATTTTCATTTGTTCCTGTGGGTGTTTTTCTTTTGTATTCTTGGCACAGATTTCAAAGTTGAGCATGATTCCTGTGGTCTGTGTCATGGAATGGATTCTTCATAACAAGAATTATACAAGAGAGGTCAAAGCTGCAGTCTTTGTTGTGGTCATAGGGGTGGGTGTTTGCACTGTCACAGATGTCCATGTTAATCTCAAGGGGTTTCTTTGTGCTGCAGTGGCTGTGTTGTGCACTTCTTTACAACAAATTGTAAGTGTTCTTGTCATTTTTGCTTTCTTAGTCTGGAATCGCTATACAATTTCTCTGGCTTTGATTCAGGTCTAGTTAGATGTTTATGGTTAGATGCTAGATCTCGAAGAGTAATAATCTATTGTTTATGGCTTCTACACATTTAACTCACCATGAAACAGATGTGATCTCTATAGAATAATGGTCATAACCTGGTACTTTGAATCTTTACGCAAACGTGGGTTTGGTAATTCTGCACCATAGAGAAGAATTGGGTTGTAATGTATTTAGCCATCCATTGCCTGGTATGACCATCATTTTAGCTATACTCCAAAAGGTCTTTGGAAACTGTTATGCATCTAGCTGCAGAAATAATCAAGGAATATTAGATCTTGCACAAGAATAATGGTGAATTATAGATTTTTTTACAACTCAAGTTGGCTTAATGGTTAAGACTTTGGATCTCCAAGTAGGAGGTCCAAGGTTCACATCTGATAGGAGTAGGGTTGTACACCATGCTCAAGTGACAGGAATCCAAACCGAAAGGCATTGTCCCATATGGCCCACGGCCTCGTGGTCTTTCAAAACCTACTTTACTTTTTATTATGATAACTGAATATGGTAAAGATGAGTTCTGCAGCAATAGAAGGTGAGAAACATGGCTTCTCACTAAAAGTGTGAAGCACTAAGCTTATCCTCTAGAAATAAGTGATAAGGGCTTTAGAAGCAGCCTGTGAAATCCATCAATATACCATCATAGTCAATGACTAAATATTACATATTAACACTTGTAGCCAATATTACACTTTGATGCTTGTGGTAGGTTTGTGATCTTGTATTTTATGCTGATTGGCATTGTGCTTCAAACATGACAGGAATTCCTGCATTCTGTAGTTGTATTGGATTACACTTGATTTGGACAGAATCAGTTTGCAGCAATGTGTTGCCCACAATGACCATCATGGAATGATGCCGAATTACTTGTGCAGATAAATTGTGCAATGTGTATTTTCCCTTCTACCTGATTTATAATATAGATCTTTGCATTTGAAGCTTTGCAAATCCATGCTTCTATGAGAGCTCAAGTAGAATTTAACTGATTTCTATTTTCCATTAAGACAATGTTCACAAAACTTGAAATAAAAGGAAACATCATTTATCCCTTAGTGATATTTTTACTCACCAAGTTTTTAAGGCCTTTGTCACCAATGTGACCAAGCCTTAATGTCACAACATAGTCTTATCTACCGGTAAGCTGCTATCTGGAACTGATGTATTGTTGTATGCAATCGTCTTAGAGTCAAGATGAAATAGTATCCCATCACGTACTCCTTTAGCAAGCACTATTGATCTGTGAGCCATAGTGACTCCTTTGTTAAAGATCACTTGCACACCCAAGTCATTCAGGCTACTCACGGAAATGAGGTTTCGTGCCAAACAAGGAATATGCAAGACATTGGTCAAGGTCTTGGTCATGCCATTTGAGAGTTGTAAAGAAACTCTCCCTCTACCAACAACCTTAAGGGACGAGTTGTCCCCCAAGTACACACTCCCACTATCACCGTCCTGGTACTCCGTGAAGTACGCTCGATGTGGAGTCATATGGTATGATGCTCCTGAATCAATTAGCCAAATGCCATCCCTAATGTGAGTGGAAAAGGCAGCCATTGAATGCATCTCCTGCATCCTCTCGAGATGACTTAGAATTGGAATCCTTATCGGAATCATGTTTGTTCTTATGCTTATATTCCTCGCAATCTTTCTTCACATGCCCCTTCTTTCCACAACTCCAACATTTGATCTTTGTTAGAGTGGGAATCTTTGATCTTCCCTTGGACTTGGACCGACCAACTTTCTTCTTCCCCTTGTTCCTTTCTTTGGATCTGCTACGAACAACCAACACATCCTTGATGCCTTTCGTGGTTTTCCTCCGCATCTGCTCTGAAAGCAAGGTAGAGACTATCTCCTCCATCTTCAACTGGGTACTAGTGGAGCTGATAACCATTACTATGTTGTCCCAAGAATTGGGTAACTAATGTAGTAAAGTGATACACTGGTCCTCCTTGTCCATTTTTATTTTGATGGATCTTAGCTGCAAAATGATAATGTTGAATTTGCTCAAGTGTGCTGCTACAAAATCTCCATCCCCCATCCTTACGGAATACAATTTCTTCCTTAGGAACAATTGGTTCACAAGGATTTGGCTTGGTAGATTGAAGCCAATCTATCCCACAAGATTTTTGTAGTAGATCACTCACTTACATTTAAGAGCACAAAGTCAGCCAAGCATAACCGAATGAGGCTCTGTGCCTTCCACTCCATCAACTTCCAGTCTTTATCCTTCATAGACGCAGGTTGCCTTATAGAAACAACAGCCCATAGATCTCTGTCTATGGGCAAATCCTCCATTTTAAGCTTCCATGGCTCAAAATTTGTACTGTTGAATTCGTCTATCTCCAATTATGATGTACTTGCTATTTGGAAATAAAATCACTTCCCCTGTGCACAGCTCCCACTCAAACCAAGATTAATAGCAAAAATCATTTTTCCTAACTAAGGATCTCAAAAGCTAGCCAAACTTTAATAACAAATGAAAGAAAGCTAGACAAGTGTGGAACAACTTTCTACTTAATCTTGAGTGCAAAACAGGCTTAGACTTTCAACTACAGCAAGCAAAATCACATATACCTCACACAAGAAAGAACATATACCCTAGGAAAACCCTTTTGGGAAAAACCCAGCAATCAAGGAGCACTCAAAAATGTATTATTCAGTAATCAGCAATCTGCTTTTTACAATACAATTACAGAGTATCCACTTCTTCAGTCCCTTTTATCAGCAAGGCTGGAAATAGACCTGCAGTAACACAACTGTCTTGCAGTAACACAGTGCTGGAAATAGACTTGCAGTAACACAGCTGTTCTACAGGAATGCTATTGGAAATAGACCTGCAGTAATACAGCTGTCCTACAGAATGCTCTTAGAAATAGACCTGCAGTAACACTGCTGAAATACCAGAGACTGCTTAGTGCCTTTTTCTTTCTTTTATATATGCTCTTAACATAAGACATGAGACAATTAGGATTTGCAAGGTGTATGACACCTATTCCCAACAGAGAGATCTTGGAGTGAATCCATCCCGTCTCCTTTCACTCTACCATTTCATTTATATAAGAAGTAGGAAGCTGAACAGTCATTGTGACTTTCATTTCCATAACAGGTTTATTAAGCATCTTTTATTATTATTCAGCTGGCACATGGATCATTGAGGGATTTTGCAATATTCACATGGAAATATGTAAAAATATCTGATTGTCCTAACCGTGGTTTCATAGAGTTGATATTAAGATCCTTATATTCTCTATTGCCAATAAGTCGTCTGAACTCTTTATCTGGTTTATTATGTTATACTTTCCATACAAAACCATCTTTGTAATACTGTTCAAATTATTTATAAACTTTCATGGATCTACTAATCCTCTGCATTTTTAACATTTATACGGTTTATGTTGAAAGAAAATTGAATTATGGGGAATCCCTGTGATGCAGACTTTTCTGCATATACCATAACTATTCTATACGTGCTCTCATTTTTATCCCCAGATTATCTGCTTAAACATTACATCAACAGACCCTTACATTGACCAACCTTACAGATCTTGGTCATCATAGAGAATGAGCAGGAAAAAGGTTTCTATTTTTGTATAACAAACAGAACACATGACCAAAATTTCTTATTTATTGAGATAGGAGTATTGCTGTCAATATGTATTAGAAGTTATTAATTGAAATCTTCATTTACTTTTTAATTATACTTCATTTGATGTTCATGTTTTCTTGTTATATGCTTAATTCTAGTGCTGGTAATCCTGAGAGGTTGTTGAGAATTGTATGGCTAATGAATGTTTTTTTCATAATGTTAATATGGGTGAGATCTAGACTTGATATCTAAATCTTTTAAATTATATTCAGGCAGAAGTATGTTAAATTTCTTGATTATATTGTTTGATTATAAATTCTATGTTCCCTATAGACGTGTTTTTCTTTGAATGCTAATTTGCTTGACGTCTTTACTTTTTCTTGCAGTCAATTGGTTCTTTACAAAAGAAGTACAGTATTGGCTCTTTTGATCTTCTAAGCAAGACCGCTCCTATACAGGCTGCTTCTCTTCTATTGTTTGGTCCTTTTATAGATTATTATTTAAATGGGCGCAACTTGTTAAAGTATCACTTCACATATGGTGCAATTGTGAGTCTCTTACATTACTACTCAACATTTGACCATTTTCTGATGCTAATTGCAAATAGTTTCAAGTAGTATTCACATGAGATGTGAAACATTATATCTAAGTATATTTACTGTCGAACTGTGTGCAGTTCTTTATATTACTTTCATGCACATTAGCGGTGTTCTGCAACCTGAGCCAGTATCTCTGCATTGGGCGTTTTTCAGCAGTTTCTTTCCAGGTTTTGGGTCACATGAAAACTGTTTGTGTTCTTATCCTGGGTTGGCTGCTTTTTGATTCAGCATTGACTGCTAAAAATATAATGGGGATGTCAGTTGCTGTTGTCGGCATGATAATCTACAGTTGGGCAGTTGAGGCAGCAAAACAAGCAAGTGCAAAAAGCATATCCATTACACCTGTGAAAGAGAGCAATTTCACAGAAGAGGACGTTAGTCTGTTGAAGAGTGGATTTGAGACTAATGCTACTAGAGATATTGAGCTTGGTGGGGCAACAAAAGAGTAGTTTAGTCTATTCTTAATGGGCTAGGTGAGATTGATGGATTGACTCCTTAGCTGTTGCCAATTATTTCCCCTATCGACAATCCTAGCAGTGGGAGATTGTGGTAGAAGAATGATTATACAGGTTATTTACAAGATGACTTGATAGTGTTTTTTGGTTTCGTACAGGTTATAAAATTGAGTTGAAGAATGATACTAAGCTTCATTCAGAGCAGGTTCTGGATCTTGGTTCCTTATTTCACACTACACATAGAAAGGCCTTCCTCTGCATGTGTTTGAGAGGTTCAATGTTACTTACGAAGGGCTCTATCAATATTTTAGGGGTATTGCTGCTCTTTTATGCCCAAGAGAAACTAGATCCCCATGTTTTAATATTTTTTGTTCCACCACATAACCCTGAGTCTATGTAATTCATCATGTTATCTGGCGTTACGTAGTGTCTAAATGGGAATTCTGTAGGCTCACCCATTTTCATCATTATTGTTATTTTTAATTGAAGCAAGATCCAGTATGTCATATTCTTTTCCTTGCAAAAGGTATGTTTGCAAGAATCACTGTATTATTTATTTCAGGAATTAGCATAGTGAATTGTATTTTCTGGTCATTCAGTTGTAAAAGAATGGTTTCTAATTTATTATTTTATGGTTTATGTTCCTTGTACCTAATTGTAGCTTTTTGGATAACCACGTCAAGAATCCCTTTGTTGAAGGGTTCTTAGATAGTTTTTTGTTATAGTGCCTTTCCTCTTTTTGAATGTCGATTTATATATTTCTATGAATGCCTGCAGTTTTATAAACTAACAAAAATGAAAAGAGAGAGAGAATGAGAAACTTGAAATATGTATTTATAAGAAGTGCATGAAAGAGTGAACAACTAAGAATTGATTTTTGAAGATTGTATGTCATTGCAGGGAAATGGATGACCAGAGAAGTTGCAGTATGCTGTATTTTGTAAAATAGTTATTGAGAAGCAAGGCTAGAAAGATTATCTGTAGTTAAGGGTGGAATATAGTTATACTGACCATTGTATGGTATATGGTAGAGTGGTGCAAGCTTGAATTCTTAGACTCGTTGAAATATCTTTATTATTGTTTGCAAGATGAATTTCAAAAGAAAGAAATGTTGATAAAGTTCCTATTCTATAGTTGATAAATTATAGAACAAATATGCAGAAACTTTATGTGCCATTTTGATGCATAGTCATGAGATACAACTAATATTAGGGAGAAAAAATGTGCTCTCTTTATTGGATGTTTATTCAATCATCTGCGAAGATAAGTAAAGTTTTTGGTTAAGTTTGTGTCCTAATTCTTTTCAAAGTGGTTGTTGACTTCACAGTCTATTCTGTTCAATTAATTTTAACATAGATATGAATATCTATCCTAAATATCTGGCCCAACATTACCTTTCTGCAAGTAAGGAGAGTGATAGATATCTGAGGAGCATAATTGGCCAGTTAGAATGTATAATAGGGATAAAGGAGTGGAACAATGTAAAAATGCAAGGCAAATGGCAAGGTCTCAGAAATTTGTCGAGTTTCTTGCAATGGGTTATTAATGAACAACAATGGTCATGTGATTACAGAACGGACAAAAGTCTGAGATTCAAACAAAGGAATCAAAGACCAAGAAAGTTCAGTATGTGCAAGGAGGGTAGGCATTGGCAGCAGATAGACACTACAAATTCAGATGCATTTTTCTGCTCATATTTTTTGAAGTTTTCTTTCTACTTCTGTTGTAAATTGTGCTCAGGACACTACCATAATGTTTTACATGTTTCTTTGTGCCAGTTATACTTTTACCGTATTTTAATTTGATGTAGGTCCTGTTAAATATCTATTACTACAGAGAACAGAGTGGTGCACCTTTAGGGCTTGTATGAGACTTCAGGAACAATCAGGTTCCCAACAGGGCATACATGTTTCTTTTGATCGTATGCAGGTCACATATTTTTTTTTAATTGGTTATACGGGGATTAAAATGGGCCCTGCCTATATTACATCATCATCATTTAGTGTTATTACAACAGCCTGGATATTATCCATGTATTGCTTGGCAAGATTCGAACCTGGGTCTCCTCTTTGACTATTGAAGAATCTAACCGGTTGAGTTAATGCCATTTGATATATGCAGGTCACATATTAGTCTTTTGGAAATGGATTTTCATAATTCTGGACATATTACAATTGGCATTATCTAAAAATTGGATATTAAAGTTAATGAAAGCAAGGTACTGTGGTAACATAAAATGGACATCTACAACTGACATTTATGAAAAAGAAACGAAAAAGAAAAAGGATATCAAATTTAATGAATATAAGATATTATGATAAAACATGGCCAGTTTAAATGGATTTTTGATTTAAGAAATGCATGAATCCAAAATAAATTCACAAAGAAACCGAAAAGAAAAATAATTAAAAAAAAAGACATGGTGGAAACAGAAAAATAAATAATTAAAAAGAAAAATACTGCTTTCACTACCCATAACAGATAGATGAATGTTTAGAGACCTATTACACAGTCAAAGAATGAGAATTACAAACCAGAGATCTTTAGGGATAACTACAGCAGTGCAATGAGATATTTTTATGCTGCCAATCCATTGAGTGCACAATATGTACCAGCTGGGCACCCTTGCAAAGCATTAAATAATAATCAATATTAAAGAGGTCTTCAATAAAAGTCTCAAATACAATCTCTTAAAAGTACAGTACTAAGCCTCAAGCACCAAATATGATTCTTAATAAAAATAATGAGAACCGCCTTTGATAGTTATCATTACTACTAACAATTAGAGGTCTCCAAGAGCTAAGATCTGCTTCATTATTTCTATTAAGATTCTCTGGGTGCTAAACATTTTGTGTGGCTTTTCTGAAGTTTCTATTCATCAAATAATTTCTACTGACTTTGACATCTTTCATCTTAATGTGGTGGCCGAATACTCTGTCAATTTCAAACTGCTCATGCTGTTTAGTTGTAGATCCCTACAATGTTCAATGGTTCGTCTGTGGATAGACAGGCCTGTTTCTCCCGTATAAACCTTTGTTACAACTTACACAAGGGATTAGGTAAACCCCACTTCTGTATTTGAAGTAAAGCTTGTCCTCAACTGTATTAAGCATGCTTTTGATTTTTTTGTAAGGTCAAAAGACAGCATAGGTGTTATGCGTCCACAATTTAGTTGTTAGTCTATTTGATATTTCATCCAATATGTTAAGATTGCTCTTCGAAGGGTTTTTCTTTTATTCTCTTTCTTAACCTTTCTTGTTCTAGCTTCTTACATCATTCTTTGAGATTTGCTTCCTTTTGTATCCATTATATTGAAGATCTTCTTGAGATGTTTTCCATGTTCCATTTCCCCAAGGGCCTTTCCAGGGTTGTCAAAAGCTTGTGTGAGTTGCAATAGAGGTGTTGTCTGTGGGGCTAGCAGCATGTGGGAAGGCCTTGAGGGGTAGAGGCTAATTGTTAATATGTTGTAGTGATGGAAGGAAATATGGGGGTGGTGATGATCAGTACTGTAGGGGAGAGAAGAAAGGTAAATTTGAAAAAGATGTTTGTTTGACAAGCAATGGACTCCAACAATACCAAATATTCATTTCGAGAGATTACTTGAAAATTCATGAGGCGAGTTGCATCGTATTCAAGGTTTTACAAAAATGATTATAGACATATATAGATATTTAGAAGACTGAAAAATGTGTAGTGTTAGCTTTCGTGGGGGTGCCATCATATCTAGTTTGTTGTGAACTGAGTTCTATAAACTTTTAGTTTTGTTATTTTTACGAAAGGAAGCTTAGAGGGATGAAGGGAAATCTTCTTATGCTCACAAAGTTATGGAGAGATGGAGCCATGTGTGAGCCATTGTTGGACATGGAGTGGAAAGGAATGTAAGCATTTAACTTAGGAGCGAGGCTTCTCAAAATGGTGTATGTAGATGGTCATAGCTCTTTCCTAGCTGTGGTATTGCCTCAAGAATGGTGATCAGTTACATAACCTTAATGTATTTATCGGATTGCATTACGTAACTTTTTTGTTCCATGAGGACTCATTCTGGGATTTGGGGGTTGTCCCAGAAGTGAGATTCAATTTTCTGAAAAGGTATTTTGCCATTTGAGGGCTGTTCCAAAATTATGTCCAGACTCAATACTATCTAAAATGGTGTTCTGCCATCCAAAAAATGTATCCCATCGTCCCTGTCCCAAAATTTCATGAAACATAAAACTTGCCTTTATCTCTAATTTCACAACATTTTATGTCATCTCTATCTATTATGAGGGCCCCACAGTTGTGCTTTTCCATTATGGAAGGTGGGCTGCTCTTACAATGCACTCTTCAGGTTCACAGAATAGGGTTCTTCACAAAGCTATTCCTAAGGCCGTGATTAGACCTATTTACAAATTCATATGAGTATGTTTCTTTAATCTGCTAAATGTTGTAACAGGACCTTTGTCCATTTTGAGCTTAACTTAGAGGTTTTTGGATTCAACGTGTGTTTGTTTGATAGTTCAGCTCCAATCAGAAAGTATGGAGTGCATCCTCTCTAGTTGGGGGAATCTTAATTTTACATCCTTATCGGGATCTTTTGTTTTCTTGATTTTTAGATGTACATTTGCCAGTACTTTGGGCTGTTTCTTAAAAAGATGTGATCCCTCAAAGCCGAGACTTATTTGATTTTCGTCTTCTTCCCATTACTTGCTAACCATGCTTGATTGCTAGTTGTTTTATCTGGTTCCATACTATCTCTACATGTTCTCCTTTGTCTCCCGACTGATTGCCCAATATCTCTTCAAAATTTCACTCTATTTCCTCACATAAATATAGATGCTTTTTCTTATCTTCCTTAACCTTTATTCTCCTAATATTACCAAGAGATATGACCTTTTAGCTTGTATTTTTTCTTAAGCAAAATGGGATTTCTTTCCCAGCATCCACTACACTAAGTCCACTTGTCTAATTGGCTAGTGTCCCACAAAAAGATGCTATGGCGATCAATGGAAGGCTTCACACATGCAATAAACAACTCAAGATTGATCTCAACTCTCACCATGATGTTGTGCTGGACAATTAAAAAGGTTAACAAATATGATGTTAGATACAACAAACATGCTCTTCTTAAGTCAGAAGGAAATGATCTTTTACTTGCTCTCCATTTTTTCCCCAAAGGCTTCTTACCAATCCCCTTCTAATGAGTTTTATAATGTTCTCCATTCACTTCCTTTCTCGTATCCATATTGTAATCCCATTTTGTACATTTAGAGTAGTGAGCTGGTCTTAGATTCTTTGTCGAGTTCATTTCTGTTGGACTAAATGAAATGTTAATGCACAGATACAGTTCACTAACTGCATTTGACAGTCTGGTACAATGCAGTTGCTTGGCTAAACTTTTTAAATGAGGCACCACTAAGAAGCTCATGGGAGCATATGGTAGAAATTTGGTCCCTTGAAAATAGTTTCAAATATTGCTTGTCATAAATTTATATAAGTATCATGAGTTTTGCGAAAATTCTTACCAGTCATATGTTATCAGCATATTAAGAAGTGTTTTAAGCGGTTGTTTTAAGCATTATTTATTTATTTTTTATTTGAAAAAGTTGAAAAGGGAGGCGTGTGGGACCCACCCTCGTGAATAAAACATAGGTTTCTTTGAGACATTTATTTGTTTAAATATATTTCCGAATTTGTTTTACAATAGTAAAAATTTGCACATTTTAATAAAATTGGCAATGATGTGATATGTAGTGGCTTCATTCTATGAACTAGTTTAGATGGTTGGTTAGTGTAATGATATTCATTGGTCTTCAAATAATACTCTCTTGCGTGGTTAGTTGACAATTTTTGTCTATAGACAAACAATTGTTTTTGTCTTTCAATAATTTCACATAGTAATATGTATAGCAGTGAATTATTGTGAGTTTGCGAATATTAGGATTTTCGAATTGAAAATTGATGAATATGAGGATCCTTGATGGGGCCCACTAGCCAAAAATTTTCGAGTCTAAATTTTTTTGGGGGTCGGCTTGCCCCACGTTGATAATAATTTCACCGTTTTTATTTTAAATTGCCAACACTCCCGCCTAAATCGTGGATCTTTTTCGTCTTAAAATTATAAAAACTTTTATTTATTTCGCAAAATTCGCCTCTTATACCACCAATATATATATCTAACATGACAACAATAAACATACATCTAAAACATTCAAAGTCCTCGAAAATAGACCTGAAGCAACGAAAACCCTGCAACAGAGAAACATGACCTGAAGTAGCAAAAAAAAATCAAAGATCGGTTGTAGAGGATTATCTGTCGATAAAAAAACCGATCAGTTGTAGAGGACTGCAATTGACATATTTGTTGATTGGTTGCAGAGAAGCGTGACAGAGTGACGATCGATTGCAGAGAATTGTCTATCGAAAAAAAAACTGGTTGGTTGCAGAGAACTATAACGATCGATTACAATGGACTGTGACGAGTGTGATAATTGGTTGCAGAGGACTGTGCCAAGTGTGACGATCGGTTGCAGAGGACTATGACGATCGATTGTAGTGGACTGTGACGAGTGTGACGATCGGTTGCAGAAAGGTGTGACGACTATGACGATCGATTGCAAAGGACTATCTATTGACATAACTACTAATCGGTTGCAAAAAATTGTGATAAGGGTGATGATTGGTTGCAAAAAAAGGCTTTGGAGGAGGGTGACATCGTAGCAAAGCAAGTTTTTGGAAGCGCTCCTAGGTAAAGTGCAAGCTTCCAAATAGCTGAGTATGGTTGTTTTGCTTTGGATCGTCTCTCGCAATAGCTTTTTTACTTTATGCCTGCTTGTTGCTGTAGCACTCTGGTTTGGAGCTATGCTTGTAGGGAAGACCTGTTCCATACCCTGTGTAGTAGAAGTTTAGATGCCTTAGCTTGTGTGTTGGTTGGCTTGCTTAAGACCAATTTTTTGGGTTGTTTTGTAACCTTTGTTGGTGTGCTACTATAGAGTTTCTTTAGAATTGAGCTATAGAATTATTTTTTTAGTTTGGAGACTATGGTAGTTGCAATGACATTAGACGTCAAGGTTTCTTTAGAATTGAGCGAAGGTTAGTCTTGGTGGAGTGCAAGGTCTTCTGTTAGTGTTGGGTTTGGAATGTTATCTTGGATTGTTGTCTTCTTTTGTTGTTTTGTTGTCCAAAGCTTGTTCCTTTAGTTTCATAGGCATCATAGATGCACTATCTGCAACTGTGAGATCCAAGTATCCATGTCATCTTGTAGTGTTTTAGGAGCATTTCTTGTTGTTAGAGCCTGCTTCGTGTGTTAGAGTAAGTTTTCATAGCATTGCATTGTTTTGTTGTTCCTCAGCGCGTAGGAAGAGGTCACTGCAAAGGGTAGTGTAGATTCTTCCTCATAGATGCTTAATGCCATGATAGTTTAACTTTGGTTTCTTTGAAAGAAGGCTGATTGGCTTTCTAAGAATTGTTACTTGTTGCTTATATTATGAAATCGAATAATGTAGAATGCAAATGTTAGTGTTATTTGGTTTTGTAAGGAAAAGAAATGCATGAGTTATTTTGTTTTGTTAAAGGAAGTAATGGATAATAGTAATGGTTCCCTAACCCTTGAGTAAATATGAAAACCATTATCGAGGGAAATATGGTTTCAAAAATCATGATAATGACTAAGTGGTGCAACATCAAAAATAATAATTGTAGATTTTTCTCAATTTTGTTCAACATCATATTCATTTTCTAACATCAAAAACTTTTTCTTTACAAGTAGAATGACACCTACTGGTGATGAAAAGAAGGGAGACCAATATTTTGGTAAAAAGAGTATCTTGAAATATTTTAAACATATATAAACATGCAATGAGACATCCGCATCTACACAAATTCAAGGTACAAACACCTTTTACCAACTAAACAATTAATTTTGTATTATGCTATTCTTAAATATAAAGCCTTTCTTTATAAAAAAATGATGGTTTGTTTGTTGATGGCTTTGGCCAAGTGGCGTGTTTATTTGCTCTTTTTTAATGCTTGTAAAAATGTATCATGTTAATTATTTAATATAATACCTTTTTACATCAAAAAAAGATATAGAACACTATTGTATGCAAAAAACACTGTCGACCTTGATATGCCTCCACTTGAAGATATTTTTGGAGATGATGCCTCCACATGTTTTTTTAAACAATGACATGCAACAACCACTTGACGAGATACCTCATATAGACATGCCAATCGAAAAAGAATATGATAATTCAAGGAGAATACTGACTTTTGGGGAATCTTCTAGTCAAAAACCTAAACGTAGAAAGTTAACCAGGTGGTCTATTGGAATGATATTTTATCTTGAATGGTCATCAAGATATCCATATATTGAACCAGTACAACTAGAGAGCAACAATGACATACCAACATAATATAGATGCATAATTTGTAGTTGAAAACTAAGAAAGGATCATAAGATGCAACTTAAATTAGACATAATATAAAAACATTGTGGAAAAGTTTATTAGATAGTAAAAGAAAGTGATAGAACATTACGAAAATAATTAGATGGAAGGATGCATCAGAACACATTCATGTTAGATATGCATAGGAATATGAAAAAAATAAAACAACAAACTCTTGTTGAGAAGGGTGGAACAATCCAAACCCAATTTCAAAAAAATTATAAAACCACACGCGCTTCAAAAAGTTTGTAGTTTGCTTGTATATAGTATTCTTAAAAAAGGTAGACCCATGTCTGATTTTATTGATTATAAACACCTATTTCAAATAGTTGATGTGCAAAACCTTCCTAGTTCTCATTGGTAAGATCGAAGTGGCTGGAAAATAATAAAATGTCTATCATTGGTTGAGAAGGACCTGAGAGAAAGTAAAACATGTCAAATTCATTTTACTTTTAATTGATGAGGTAACAATTGTTGACAACACATCTTGGATTTGCATGCATGTTTACACATTCCAAAATCATTTAAGGCAACCTCATTTACTAGCACTACATAAGATGGTAGAAAATTGTAATGCTAAAAATATTTACAATGTTGTTACAACCAATTTAAAGAATATTGCGGGAATGGATGATATATAAATAGTCACAAAGTTAATGTGTTGGAGCTGATGGTGTTGCTACAATGCAAAGACACAAGAACAATATTTGTGTTCGACTGTAAAATTAATTACCCCATATTTGATACCCATTCATTATATGACTCATAGAATGAATCTTGCATATAAAATTGTGAGCATATTTGAAAATGTTGTGAGAGTGGAAGAACTTGTCCGTGAAATACATGCTTACTTTTTGTGTAGTCCAAATTTTTTTTGCAGATTTTTAACAGTTTTCACTAGGTGTTATTGAAGCTAAAAATTGTTAAAAGATGTAGATATTAGGTGGATTTCATTGTTCCATCTTGCATATAGAATTTTTACAAAATATAAATCCTTAATAGGGTTTATGTATGTAAATTGTAGGGAATTTGATAAGGTAAAAAAATTGCGATACCGTATGATTGACTTGGAAACACTTCTCATATTATGTGGTATTCTTCTATTGTTTCAAGAAATGAATACTTTGATTAAACTTGCACAAGAAAAATCCATTTATATTATCGATTTAATTAAGATGAGAAAACAAAAATGTATGCATATTGATAAGATATACTTCTTTGGAAATTTTTTTATAGATCCTTTGTTTGATAGTTGGAAAACTTTAACTAATGTCAATGATCCAAAAGCTTTTTGAAATTCAACATCAATGATCATCTTTGTATTAATATTCATAGAAAAATGATATCTTTATATTGTTTTGAAAATGGATTATATATAGTTACAGAGGATGTTGAACAAATGCCCATAACACAGTGGATTTGATATAGTTTTAGACAATACTAAGATTGAATTGATAAAAATAGCAGAATCATTGGTAAGGAAAATAAGAGATCATTTTTAAAAATATGAGTTTCTTGAGGTGATGGGTGTGGTTAACCCAATGTTCTGAGATCCTTGTACTAACTACAATACTACAAGTGAGTTGTTTATAAGATATGTGGGCACTCTTGTGAAATATTTTACTAAAAGTGTGGAAGTCAATGGTATTCTCAACAAATAACTTTTGAGACAACAATTAACCCATTTTGGATTGACATTGGTTAGTCAAATGTCACGTTTGAGTAACCCTCATGAGTTTGGTTTTATTACACGTTTGTGAAAAAAATTGTATCCAAGTAGTGTCTTACAAGATACGATCAATGAATATTTTTGTTTATATGAATTATGTCAAAAAATTATTTTGGGATATGTGAAAGACGAAAGGATTTTTAGTGCACTATATTTTGTGAAATCTAAAGTTCGTAACAGGTTGAATAAAAATTGAGCTAGATAAGTATCCCTATGATAGAGCTTGGCATATTGGAAATCCCTAATAGACAAAGATATATCACTAATATTCATGATAATGAGAATAATGACACTAGTAGTGATTAGATTGTGGAGACACAAAGATCTAATATGCTTACAAGTAATTTTGGACAAGCTGAAGTGTTTGCTTCAACTTCCTCCATAAAAAAATGATATATTTAACAATATTTGTTATTATCTATTTTCTACCAGGATATCAAAATTGGCTTTCTAGTTTAATAAAATATTATGTTTTATATCATAGCCTTGTTACTTTATTAACAATATTTGCTGATAAAATTTTATTATTTATATCATAGCCTTGTTACTGTTTTAATTTTCTATGTTGATAAAATTTTATGTTTTATGCTTTGGATTTGAATAAATTTAAATCCATGCATGCATGTATCCTTCGTAAATATTTTTATTATTATTATAAGTGTTGTATGTAGTTTAGAAAGTGCTATATGGCCAAACAAAGTTCATTGTTATTTGTCTAATAAATATTTAATGTCCTCAAGTTCTTATATTATGTAAAGAACTATACTATATAAGGTAGTCAACTTTAAACCAATAGTAAATATATTTTTTGTAAACTGAAAGTGCAATAGTAAACATAATTGAATTATCATAAATTTTAAACAAGCACAAGAATATACATGAAAATAGTATATACTCAAGTTATGAAAATGTCTTTTTTGTTAATTAGAAAAGATATCATTGCATTGTACAAAATTGTTGACTGCAATACAACAAAATTTGTAGTCAACAAGTGAATTGTATTCACTGTTTCATTCTTGATATTGGGGCCTGAGGTAGTTTTGGACTCTCCTTGAGTTTGAGGTTCTTTTCCCTTGTGTGTTGCATCTAAAGTCTGCACTTCCAGTGCTCTAGGTACTTCCTCTATAGTTTGCACTTCTAGTGCTTCGGTTATGACTAGGCCTTCCTCTACTATCTCTAAACCCTCCAACAACGCCCTTTCTTCTTTCGTAATATCCTCTTGTATTGTTGAAAGTACTTCTTTACCCTTTTGCTTAAGCAAAATATCAAGATCCAAACTTTTTAGGATTATGTTCCTTTTGAAAGCGTTTTTCTTTTTAATTGTTGCTTGTAATCTTTCTTTCATTTTTATAGCAGCTTGCAGGTTTGCCTTTGCCATTTTAAATAAACTTGCAGAATTTTCATCAATTTCTTTAAATTATCAAAATTAGTTTGCAAAAGAGAGAAAAAAAGCCAGTTGATAACTATACAAAAAAAAGAGAACAAACCAACTTTAAACGACTTACCTCGGCTACATCCTTTGTAGCCTCAACAACTACAACTTTTTTCTTGTCACATACCCATTGGTTAATGATGTAAATCTAGCTGCAAGAGGTCAAAACAAAATACCTCGCATTACATAAAAACTGCGGTAAATGAAAATAATATGTAAAACCCTCAATTTACATAAAAACTGCAATAAATAGAAATAATCAGTAAAACCCTCCATTTACATAAAAAAATACAGTACATGGAAATAAACTAATAAATAATTTCTTTTTTTTAATTCTTGGATTCACTTCCCCTTTTACAATGCAATAACAAGGGAATATTTATCCCCAAATAAACCCTAAAATTTGAAGCCCTAAAAGAAACTCTAAAAGAAAACCCTAAAGCTTAAAACCCTAAAAATAAAAAAATTACTATTTTCGGTAAATTGATTTTTACATCAAAAAATGCCTTTTTAAGTAATTACATTTTTTGGCAAATTATTTTTTCATAAAATTTACCTTTTTTAATAATTTCCATTTTCGAAAAATTATATTTTGTGTCAAATAATTCCATTTTGAATAATAAAAAAAATATTTTAAAACTTCTTTTAAAAAAACCCTCTAAAGATAGGCTCCTGCATCATTCTCCTTTGGTTGAAAAGAACTTTGCTGTTGCGAGTTCCTCCGATCAAACTCATAATCGCTCTCTATAGAGTGCCACACATTTGCAAGTACTCTTCAAAGTACCAATCTCCTTCTGAGGTTTTATATCTCAAACCTCCTGCAAGCACTACACATAGTGCCAATTTATTCCTTCGAGGTTTTAAAATAGAAAACCTCCTACAAACACTACACAAAGTGTCAATTCTTCCCTTTGAGATTTTTAATGAAAAAACCTCCTGCAAGCACTACACAGAGTGCTAATTTATTTCTTTAAGGTTTTACAAACTTGCTGCAAACACTACACAAAGTGCCAATTCCTTCTTCTGAGGTTTTATATAAAAAAACCTCCTATAAGCACTTACACAGTGCCAATTTCTTTCTCTAAGGTTTTACAAACCTTCTGCAAGCACTACACAAAGTACTAATCTCTTTCTTTGAGGCTTTTACATTAAAAAACCTCCTGCAAGAACTTACACAGAGTGCCAATTTCTGTCTCCAAGGTTTTACAAACCTTTTGCAAGCACTGCACAGAGTGTCATTTTTTTTTGAAGCCTCTTTGCTCTCATCTTTTTTTCTCTTTTCTTCGCTTTTCTTTTCTCCTCCCAACAAGATCCAACTTGCTCTGATACCAAATGATATAAATCTAGTTGCAAGAGGTCAAAACAAAATACCTCCCATTACATAAAAATTGCGGTAAATGAAAATAATATGTAAAACCCTCTATTTACAAAAAAACTACAATAAATGAAAATAATCAGTAAAACCCTCAATTCACATAAAAACTACAGTACATGGAAATAAACCAATAAATAATTTCTTTTTTATTCCTGGATTCACTTCCCCTTTTACAATGCAATACTAAGGCAATATTTATCCCCAAATAAACCCTAAAAGAAAACCCTAAAATTTGAAGCCCTAAAAGAAACCCTAAAAGAAAACCCTAAAGCTTAAAACCTTAAAAATAAAAAAATTACTATTTTAGGCAAATTGATTTTCCCACCAAAAAATGCATTTTTAAGTAATTACTATTTTCAGCAAATTATTTTTTGCATCAAATAATTCCATTTTTAGTAATAAAAAAATTACTTTAAAACTTCTTTTAAAAAAATCCTCTAAAGATAGGCTCCTGCATCCGTTAAAATAAGCATGGACTTTAGCATTAATGTTCTCCAACCTATTCAACATAATATCTAAAATTTCAATATTGTAAATTTCAGTAGCCTTCATTATACCAAATTTCGCTTGATGTAGTAGAGCATCAAGCTTTTCTGGTTCGTTTTCAACAAATGAAAAAATGTCTTCCCTTTTTGAAAAAAATGTATCAAACATTTATTTGCATTATTAAAAATTTGGTCTGATACTCCCAATATTTTATTAATTTTAAATCTTGAAGCAATGTAGCTTTGATGGTTATCAAGTGGCATTATCTCAACTGGTTAGATTCCTCAACATTGGAGGAGACCAAGATTCAAATATTGCCAAACAATACATGATAATATCCAAACTTTGTTGTAATACCACTATGTGGTGATGATGTAATATGGGTGGGTCCCGTTTCAATCTCATATAACCAACTGGAAAAAATGTATATTCGATGGTTGCTTCGCAATTTTCTGACATTAAAATATCTTCAAAAAAATTTACTTTCTCATCCTCAGTTAGAGGATGAGGGTCGCTGGTTTTAGGAGGAGGCGATGAGGTTTGGAGAGATGCAGGTGAATCTTCTACTTGTGCTTCTTTTTGAGGATCTTGAAGCACATCCGTTTCTTTAAATGAGTCGAGAATGTTGCCCTATAAAAGTTAATCCTCATCAAGTGGAGGATTATTTAAGCCTAAAGCTGAAATTCCTTGCATACTTGAAATATTTTCAAAAGAAAAATTTGAAATTTTTTGGCTTGGTTGCTCCCCGCGTCATGGATGAAAAAAATATTTTCCTCGCATACGTTGTTGATGTCTCATTATTTGTTGTCGTGGTGGAGGAGGGGGCGACATCATATGTTGTCTTCTTTGAGTAAATTGTAGTGAAGTCGCTGAAAATAATACAATAAAATTTTGTTAGAATTTTTGTGAACAATGATACAATAAAATTTAATTAAAATGTATTATACTTACCGGATGAAGAAGATCTCTTGGGTAGCTACATCATGTAATAGCATGTTGGTGCGACGTAGCTCTGAAAACATATAAAAATTTAACAAAAATGATTGATTATAATTTTAACTAAATGAATACATGAATCAAAACTCGAAATAATAAGCTTACGTTTAGTGGGTGTGGCCTCGCTAACTTCAACATCAGTTTGCACATGACGTGCATGTAGAGGTGGATGAGAAACATGAGAAGTAGAAGACCTAAAATATTCTGTAGGTCTTCTTTGTAATGGTGTTGATTTCGAGTGTGTGTCAAAATCTCCAGTGGCTTCTAGCTTATGACCTCTTAAAGCAACATCCCGTTTTGTAGAGGAAGAGGATGCCTTTTTTTGTAATTAGATACGAATTTAAAAAAATTAAAAAAAGAAAAAAGTACTTGAATATAAAATTATTACTTTGTCAAAAAAATAAACAGGTGCAAAAAATGCCCGCAAGGAGAGGAAAACATGTGTGAAAAATTTTGATTATATATTTTACCGCAGGGAACAAATATTGGGTAGTCTTTCCATCGTAAGTCATTGTAATGAAATGAATCATCCGGTAAATCATCCTCCTCATCATCGTTAGGTTAGAAAGATGTCATGACCTACATGAGGCACTGGGCGACGACCTTGGCTACGTAATTCATTCTATGATGTTGGATAAGCCCATGGTTGATCCGGTGCAAGAATGGTGGACATCGATGGCGACGGTGGTGGGATGAGCAAGTGGCATCGTAGAGGAGGCAAAAGCATTGTTGCTATTCATGGTCGCATCACTCATTTGCTGATGGAGAGTTATACTTGACAAAAAATTTGAAGAGACTTTCTAGTTGGTTTCCAAGTGTACTTTGTCTTCGTCACTTAAAACAAACTTTGGAGTGACGGGATCACAATCTGTGTGTGGCAAACATGTCAATCTCTCGATAGTTGAGGGTTTGACAAAAAATTGAGATTCTTGTTGTCGATTTTGAGATTGACAATTGTAAAATCATTACCGTATGCACCAATAATATTCAACAACAATTTATTGTCTATTTTGTACTGTGACATTGACACTAAACCCTGAAGACTAGAGTCATTGACCCATGACATATCATAACCCAGTGTGGTTAATATTTTGGAAAGAAGGGGCACACAAGGTTTTTGAAAGAAATTTTGGAAGGAATAGGGATGCAAAAGGTCGCCATTGCTATATTTGTCAAAAAATCCCTAGGGTAAGGTACAAGGGATTAGGGCATAGGGTGCAAGACAAAACGTTTGAGGGTGTACTATGGTTTTTGCTTAGCTTTGATGTGCTATGCGTGAGAAAAAGATTAAAAAATGACAAAGGTACAATGGATTAGGGTATAGGGTGTAAAGGTAAAATGTTTGAGGGTGTACAATGGTTTTTGCTTAGCTCTAATGTGCTATGCGTGAGAAAAATATTAAAAATGACTGTTGATGCCTTTTATAGGCTTTTGCATGCCAAAATTAAATGTTGGTTTGAAACATAGCTTCTTGTAACCTATCGTCAGTCAAACCCTCTATTGTAATTGATTATCAATCGAATCCTCTGTTGTAACTGATTAAAAATTGAACCCTTTGTTGCAACCTATCAATAGTCAAACCCTGTGCTGCAATCGATCGTCAATCGAACCCTCTAATGCAACCGATCGTTAGTCGAACCCTGTGCTACAACCAATCGTCAATCAAATTCTTTGCTGCAACCAATCGTTAGTTGAACCCTCTACTACAACTGATTATCAATGGAATCTCTATTGTAATCGATAGTCAATCAAACCCTTTGCTACAACTGATCATCAATGGAACCCTATACTGCAACCAATCGTCATTCAAACTTTTGTTGCAATTGATCGTCAGTCGAACCCTTTGTTGCGATCGATCGTCATTCGAACCCTTTGATGCAACTAATCATCAAGGTGCTATCATCAATCATAACTATCTATAGTTAATCTATCAGATATTATATGGCATTGATCGTCAACATTGTAAAATTCGCCACAATTTTATATTTTTTTGGAGAAAAATAAAAGCAATTCGCCATGTCTCCTGCATAAGTTTGGACACAATTTACCTCAATTTCGAAACTGATTTACCCCATTTTTATAAATAGATTTCGGATCCAACCGCTTATCCATAGCCCTGATTTCACATGATTAGATATCCCTACCTCACATCTTACTGGTACATGCATTGCATGGGTGTCCAATTCCATTTCCATTAGTGCTAACAACATATTTTTAGTTAGGTAATTTCCATCCACCTTTGTCAAGCAACTCATATATTTTACTATTTTAATGACTCCATAACTAGAATTTAACATCTTGCATTTTTATTCACCCTAATGGATTGACATATTATATTGTAGCATTCTACTTCTTTAAAATAAACATTTAATATTAGGCATTGGCAAATGTAAGTGCAAACTTCATTTCTTTATATGCAAAAGTCCTACACTTTTGATGTATAGAACATTTGAGCTTTTAAGTATATCTCACATTTGAAGGAGGTGAAGTGTCTCTCTATATCCATTACTATATATAGTTTATTAATAATATTATTATTTTTTGGTGTCAATAAGATTTTGGTCTAATGGTTGAGACATATAAATGATGTAATTCACACTAAAGTTTAAATCTTGAGGACACTAAATAAACTGCATAACTAAATTAAATATAATTAAATTGATCTAAACTTTAAAAACAACATTTCGAAACCCTATTCAAAAAAACCTTTTTATTATTTCTAACTTTTATTATTATTTTTTAATGATATACTAATTTGATATCAATGTCTGTTTTTTATTATTGAACTTTAATTATTTTTATTTTTTTATTATCAAACTTTAATTATTATTTTTTTAACTCTTACAATTCTCTACGAGATAAGATAGATCAATGATCTTTTGAAAATTCTGAACTGGGATTAGCCAGACTTTCTATCTGTCCATCCCATCCCATCGGGCATACCATGGACTACATAACAGTTAAAGCGTCAAGGTTTTATTGATCGATTGAGTCATTGGAAACAAAGGTAATTGCTTTTCTTCCTTTATAGAAAATCAAGTTACCGACCCAGCAGAAAGGGACTCAAAGCGCTTGTTAGCGTCTTTTCATTTCTTTTTGTGTTTAATTTTTTCTATTTTTATTTTTAATACGTTTGAGGTCACTTCCATCACAATATTGAAATATTACATTTGTTGTATTATACATTTTTATTAGGACTTTTTCATTTATTTTTTCTCTTAAATACATTTTTCAACTTCTTCAAAATGCTGTTTCTACAATCAATTCCTTGAAATCATTTTGATTAAGATATAAAATCTCCGCTGACCAGTTACCTTCTAAAATTTGAATTTCATTGGGATGAAGATCAACCATAATTCATTAATTTATCTACTACTTGATTTTCTTCTCTATAAATATGCTCACACTACACTACGAGGAGATTGCCTCTAGTAATAGACAATGAACATTAGTAATAATACTATTTTTTATCCAATCTCCACATCCATTTTTGTTAATATCATTGATGATAATTTGTAAGTCTCCCTCAATTGAAATATATTTTCATCTTTTTTTCTGTTGTTATGATAATCCTTGTAAGAAGTACCTTAGTCTATGTATAGTTGTTAGTTGAAGTTCTGTATGATTTAGAATAAGTGAGGAGAATTTTGCCTTCACTATTTTTAAAAACACCACATCCACCAACTTTTCCTGGATTTCTTTTAGAAGCACCATCAAAATTAATTTTGATAAACCCAATTTATGGACATTTCCATTTAACCTTAACCATAGATCGAAGTAGATCCTTTGTTTTAATTTTGTTGTCGCAAATGACTCTTCCATGTATGTTCAAATCCTGCAGCCAAGTTATTGGCACCTCTTTTTCTTTATCTGCAATTGAGACTTCCCATGATGAGTACCATATTTTTAGATATTCTGCAAGAGAGGCATTAATACGGTTCCAAACTTGGGCATGAGTTTGATATTTATTTTTAAAAATTCTATTATTCTTTTCAAACCATAAATTCCAACAAATAATGGCAGGGCCAATCCTCCAAAAAATACATAATGCTTTAGTTTAATTATAATTTATCCAATATTTAACTCTTTCAATGTTGATGGAGCTACCCAATATAATTTCATATTTTTTAAAAAATAACCCCAAATGGTGTGAGCAAACGGACAATGAAGAAGTAAATGGTCCGACGTTTCTAAATCCTTCTCACACAAGGCACATCTGAAGGGTCCATAATATCCTCTTCTTTGTAGACTCTCTTCGATGAGAATATTACATTAAACTATTGACCAAAGAAATGTTGAGGCCTTAGGGAGAGCCTCTAATGACCAAACGTTCTTCCAAGGAAAATCATTGGGAGAAGGAAATTTTGATTGTTCTAAATCCTCATATCTCAACTTGATCGAGTATCCACCATCCTTTGATAAATTCTAAACCAACTCATCCTTTTGTGTAAAAATTGGCAAATAAAACTCTCAAAGCATATTTTGAAGTTCATTTGCAATTTGTTTGAGTTCCTCTCCTTCAATTGGTTACTAAAATAAATCCATGTCGTGGAGTTTTTGCTCATAATAATATAATCTTTGACCTTTGGACCTTTACATGCTACACATGCTTGAGCCAATGGTTTCCATTTTGAGTAAGAGGATAATGCTTCAACCAAGCATTAGACCAAAAAATTGCATAACTCCTCTCATTGACTGACCATATAATATGTTTATTTATCAAATGCAAACTCTTTGATATGAAGTTCCATGTTGACGATCTTTTGGGTAGAGTTATTTTCCTAAACAATTTCATTGCATCAAGAGAACCTATATATTTTTGAAGTAATGTTTTCACCCAATTCTTTCTTTGATCTTTGAATAGTCTCCACCCAAGCTTTGCTCCTAATGCCAAATTCATAAGTCTGCAATTTCGCAAGACTACTCCTCCAATATTTTTTTTTTACAAACCCTATCCCACTTATAAAGAGGAAACCTAAATTTTTCCTCACAACCTTTCCATAGAAAGTCTCTTTCAATTTTATCCATTTCTGATGCAATACCTATTGGCAGTCTTGAAAGTGACATCATATAAATAGGAATGGATTGCAAAGTAGTATTTATGAGTCGTAGCCTTCCTGCCATGGTTAAGAACTTACATTTCCAACCTACCAAGCAAGCTTTCATTCTATCCAAAAAAGAGATCCAAAGCTCCTTTTTATTCCCTTTATCAGACAAAGGAATACCCAAGTAGGTTGATGAAATTTTTTCAATTTTGAACCCTAAAATATTCACAATAATTTATTGTAAATCTAGGGCAGTATTAATGAAAAAGATCCTAAATTTTGAAGTATTTGCCAACTGTCCAATAGCCTTCTCATAACATGATAATATTGAATTGACCTTCATGGCCTCACTGACTGAGGGATGACCCAAAATAAAAAGTATCATCAACAAATTGGAGATGAGATTCAAAGGGATCATTTTTTGCAACTTGAATACCCTTGATTTTTCCTTCCATTTTTGCATTTGAAAAGACTCTCCCTAATGCTTCCGCCATAATAATGAATAGATAAGGAGAAAGAGGATCACCTTGAAGAAGTCCACAAGATGACTTGAAGTACCAAGTAGGAGAACCATTGATCAAAATAGAAAATTTTGCAGTGCTGTAACAACATTTAATCCACTCACACCAACTATAATCAAAGTCAAACTTTTTGACAATAGCATGTAGAAAATTCCAGGAAACCTTATCATATGCTTTGTTCATATCTAATTTCAAAAGCAAACATATTTTTTTATAGAATGAAGAGAATGTATGGCCTCTTGTGCAATAATTATACCATCAAGGATTTGTTTACCCTGAACAAAGCCACCTTGTTCCTTGTTCCTATGAGATTAGACACCTTAGAATGCCCTTTAACCTGTTTGCCAGAATTTTTAAAATGATCTTATAAATCATGTTACAAAGGTTTATTGGATGAAAGTTATCAAAATATTTTGTGTCATATTTCTTGGGAACCAAGGTAATAAAAGTAGCATTGATCTCACTTATTATAGCCTTTATTTTTCGAGCCTCTTCAATTGCATCTAACATATCACTCTTCAATAAATCCCAAAATGTTTGAAAGAAAATTACAAGAAATCCATCGGGGCTAGGTGCCTTGTTAGGATGGAAAGAGAAAACTGCTTCATGGAGCTCCTTCATATTAATCTTCTTCATCAAAATTTCATTTTGTCCTTGAGTGATAAGTGATGGAATATTTTGCAGAAGTTTTTCTTGTGCCTCCTTATCTTGCCTAGAATGTGATAAAATATTTTTGAAATAATTTATTGTTTCCTTCCTTATATCTTCTTCATCATCAATATTTATTCCATCTGGAGTTTAAATATTTTTAATATGACAAACAGAAAAAGTTGTTTTTGCTGTAGCATGGAAAAAAATTGTATTTCTATCTCCTTCCTTGAGCCATTTCTCTCTAGATTTTTGGAACCAATATGACTTCTTCAATGCATTATGATAATCATAAAGTAATTGTATTTCTTTCACATAAGAATCTTGGTCCATTCCATTAATTTCTACTATCCCTTGTATATTTTTGAGGTTGGATTCAATTTCGTTTTTTTTTTTCAAAAATGTTATCAAAAGATTTAACATTCCATATATTCATTTGCTCCTTTAAATATTTCAACTTTTGAAAAACTTTTACATACATGATCCTTCAAATTTTGATTCATCCCACCATAACATAATCATATGGAAAAAATCAAGGTCTTGAAGCCACATAGAATGGAAGCGAAATGGTTGTGGATGACCATTGTTAGGTGACTCACAAGTCAAAAGAATGGGTTTGTGATCTAATCCTGTTTGCAATAAAATATGTGAAGAGATTGTATACTTTATTGCAACCATTTATTGGATAACAAAAATCTATCTAGTATTTCTGTTATATGATTTTTACCAATGCGTCTATTATCCCATGTGTATTGAAATCTTGAGGGACTAACATCCCAAAGGTCATTTGAATTGACAAATGAAGCAAAATCTTCATTGATTCGACCATCCTAGAATGCCACGCTTATTTTCCAAAGGATATATAACAATATTAAAATAATCCCCAAGAATCCATAGATCACAATGAATCATCATTGTATTTGATAAAAATATACTAAGGTCCTTACAACATCTTTCACGAGGAGTAACTATAGTTGGAGCATATACATTTATAACCCCAAATTTGATGTTTTTCTCTTTCTTGCAAAATAATACAATAACCCAATTACTTTTTGCTTCTAATAGTTGTCCATCCCGTTTGCATTTGTCCCATTTTATTACAATACCGCCTGAAGCTCTTGTAGAAGAAACTGCTAAACAATCATTTGTCTTCTAAATATTATTAAAGCACCCTTCCATTCTTCACTACGTAATTTTATTTCTTGTATTAAAATAAACTTAGGGCTATAACAACCTATTAATTCCTTAATAACTCTTTTTTTTAGGGGTTTTATTCATACCCCTAATATTCCATGATATCATTTTCATCATCAATACTTTTTATTTTTATTAGTGGGCTTAACCCCACTTCTTGTTAACACCTGTGATACTTTTATTTGGCTTTCCAGATCAATATACTTTGAGTTTTTTTTTTTTTCTTTCTATGATAACCTTCCTCTCCTTCTTCCATTCTTGCCACCACTCTCATCTTCATCAATCTCTTCCATTTTTTCATATTGTTCAAAATGGGACTTATCTTCTAAAGATTTATGTTGCCCTAAAGAGTCGAAAGTGTAAGGAATAAACTCAATAACATTTTCTTCTTTACGTTGCCCTGAAAACTCTAAACTGCATAGATGATCTTCCATAGTCATCACTTTCTTATGTTGTACTGAAATACCTAAATTTCCTTGGATATCCTCTATAAGATTTTCTTTACTATACTTCTCTTGAAATCCTAAAGTGCAAGGAATACACTCCATACTACTTTCATTTTTTTGTAAGGAGAAGATTTTAAGCTACTTGAGGATAATAAAGATGATTTACCTGGATTAAGCTTGACCTCCTTCGTCTCATTTTCTTTAAAATTTATCTCCCTATATTACTTTATATTAAAATTTATCTTCCCCTCTTGCTTCTCACCTTTAGCTCCTTTTATATTTGAAATTTCACATTTTACTTCCTCATCTCCCATATCATTTTTCCTTCTAACGATTGATTTGAGTGAACTATAATGGCCTTCACTATCTAATGATGTAGAGGGATTTTTCTAACCACTTTCTTAGGAGTGGAAAATCCTTGATTTGACCTAGCTTCTCTTGTGATATGGTCTCCTTGTTTCAAATTGAAACTACCCTCATGCCCCAAAAATTCCATCTCTTCCTCCATTTTTACTTTGCAGTCTCTTGTCTCTTTCCATATGCCCAGTTTCATAATATATGCGACATCAAAATGCAATATTTTCATAATCCACTTGCTAATCCCATTATCTTCATTCATATTTAATCCCAATTGACTGCGGTAAAGGATTAGAAATATCCATGGAAAAACATATTCGAGTGTATACATCATGCCTTCTCTCCTTAGTAGTTGGTCCCTCTTGGATGAAATCACGTAGGGTATTACCAATGTTCTTCAAAACCTCCTTATTGATGAGTTGATAAGGAAGTCCAAAGAGCCTAATCCATACTAGAAGCCTTTTCATAGTTGTGTCCACAAAAAAATTCTCACTCCAAGGTCTTAAATATAATGCATCTTTAGCCCTAAACCATGGGCCTCCATCTATTATTTTATTCTTATTTTTGAACTAGAGAAAATAATAAGAAAAAATCCTTTTGGAAGAAAATTCATGGAATAATTTGAATTCAATCCCCATTTCCACTTAATCCAATTTTGAATCTCAAAAAAACCTGGAAAATATCCATGAAACTTACAAATTAACCCTCTAGTTTTAAGAATCATTATATCATGCTCAATCATCTCATCCTTGATAATCACTTCTGGTGTAGAATTTGCTACATGGACTAGGTTTTCCATAGATTATCTCTTCTTATTATTGCTAATTAGGGCATCCAAACTTCCAACTTGGCCATTCACACTTTCCATAAGCACTTTTACAAATGACTTTCTTTCCATGTTACCTAAAATTTTTGCACTCGTTGTGCTGACTACACTCACTTCTAGCTCGTGCTTGCACTCACTATCGACTGCACTCGCTCCTAGCTCACGTTCGTACTCGCTACCTGCTGCACTCACTCTTGGCTTGTGCTCACACTCACTACCTGCTGCACTCACTCCCAGGTTGTGCTCGCACTTGCTATAGGCTGCACTCACTCCTGGTTGGCTCGCGTTCACACTTGCTACTGGCTGCACTTCCTCCCGATTCGCTTAAACTTGACAATATGAAGATTAATATTATAATTGGTTATTTTTTTTTCTTCTAGACATATTAATATTTTTAAGAGATTGTTTATTCTCTGAGATTTAAAATTGGATTAAGTGAAAGTGGTAATTGAGTTCAAATTATTTCATGGCTTTGTTTTTTTTAATAGATATATTTATATTTTTGAGAGATTGTTTATTCAATTTTTTTTGAGATTTAAAATTGGATGAAGTGAAAGTGGGAATTGAATTCAAATTATTTCATGGCCTTTTATTCAAAATAATTTATTCTCGTTATGTTTTTTAATTCATAAATAAGAGAAAATAATGAAGGAAGGCCTTTGGTTTAGGGGCAAAGATATATTATATTTAAGACCATGGCATGTGAATTTTTTATGGAGATCGAGATTATTAAAATGCTTCTTGTATGGATTGGGCTTTTTAGGCTTCCTTATCCACCCATCAATAAAGAGGTTTTAAAAAATATTAACAATACTCTAGGAAAATTTATCCTAGAGGGACCAACTGCTAAGGAGAGAAGGCATGTCATATGCACTCGAATATGTGTAGCCATGGGTATTTCAAAATATTTATAGTAGTCCATTAGGATTAAATCTAAATCAAGAGAATGAGATCAACAAGTGGATTATGAAAACATTGCATTCCAATATCACAAATATCATGAAACCGGACACATGCCATAAGATTACAAAGTAAAAATTATGAGAGAGAGATGGAAAATTTTGGGCATGACGTAAAATTCAATATAAAACAAGTAGATCATTTTATAGGAGAAAATGAATCAAATAAAGGATTTTACACTCCTAAGAAAGTGGCAAGAAAAATATTTTTGCATCATCAAATTGAAAAGGCGATTATAATTCACTTGAATCAAGCATTAAAAGAAAGAAATGTCATAAGGAATGAGGAAGTATAATGCACAATTTCAAATTAAAAAGGAGTTCAAGGTGTGAAGGAATATGGGGAGACATATTTTAAATCAAAGTAAGATGAAAGGGAAATTTTTAAAGCTAATGATGTGAAGGAGGTCAAGGTTAATAGAGGTAAATCATCTTCATTTTTTTCAAGTAGCATAAAATATTCTCTTTGCAATAAAAATGAAAGTACATAGGGTATTTGTTGCAATTTAGGATTTCAAGAGCAACACAATAAAGAAAAGCATATGAAGGATATCTATGGAAAATTTAGGGTTTTCAGAGTAGCATTAAGAAAGTAATGACTATATAGTATCATATATGCACCTTAGGATTTGTGGAACAACATAAAGAAGAAATTGTTTATGAGGTTATTCGTTGCATTTAAACTTATTTAGGGCAATATAAATATTTAGAAGATAATTTTCATTATGAACAATATAGAAAAATAGAAGATATTGATGAAGATGAAAGTGTTGGTGGGAATAGAAAAAGGATAGGAAGACCATCAAAGCATAAACAAAGAGAAAAATAAACTATATGGGATATTAATTTGGGACACCAAATAATAATATCACAGGTGCTAACAAGAAGTGGGGCTAAGCCTACTAATAAAAATAAAAAGTGATGATGAAAACCATATCATAGAATATTGGGGGTATGAATAAGACCTCTTAAAAAAGCTAGGAATTAATAGGTTGTTTTAGTCCTGAATTTATTTCAATACAAGAAATAAAATTAAGTAGTAAGGAATGCAAGGATGCTCTTAAAAATATTTGGAAAATGGGTGATTATCTATCAATTTTTTCTACAAGAGTTTTAGGTGGTATTGCAATAATATTGGACAAACACAAATCAGATGGGCAATTGTTAGAAGCAAAAAGTAATTAGGTTTCTAGACTGTTTTGTAGGAAATAGAAAAACATTAAAGTTGGAGCTATAAATGTATATGCTCCAACTATAGTTACTCCTTCCGAAAGATGTTGGAAGGACCTTAGCATATTTTTTTCAAACATAATGAGTATTCATAATTGTGGTCTAAGGATTCTTGGAGGTGATTTCAATACTACTCTAATTCCTTTGGAAAATAAGCGTGGTATTTCAAGATGGTATAAATAAATACAAGATTTTGCTTCATTTGTCAATTCAAATGGCCTTGGGATGTTAGTCCTTCAAGTTTTCAATAAACATGGGATAATAGATGCATTGGGTAAACTTATATAGTGGAAAGATCAAATAGGTTCTTGTTATCCAATACATTGTTGTAGATAAAGTATACAATCTCTTCAAATAATTTATTGCGTGTAATATCATATCACAAACCCATTCTTTTGACTTGTGATTTACCCAATAATGGTCATCCAAATCCATTTTGCTTTTAGTCTATGTGGCTTCAAGACCTTGATTTATTTCAAATGGTTATGTTATGGTGGGATGAAGCAAATTTTAAAGGATCATATATGTATAGGTTTGTTCAAAATATGAAAGATTTAAAGGAGCAAATGAAGATTTGGAATGCCAAATATTTTGGTAATATTTTTAAAGAAAATAAATAAATTGAATACAAACTCAAAAATTTACAAGAGATAGTAAAAACTATTGGAATGGATTGAGATTCTTATGTGAAATAAGAACAATTACTTCTTGATTGTTGTTTGGATTTTAACTAGATTTATTTGATGTGATATAAAATATTTAAATACATGCTGATTGGTTATAATGGTTATATTCATACCTAGGGAGACATAAGGAAGTCCACAACCTAAGAATTAGTAAAGATTTTATCAAATAAAGCTTATATGCTTCAATTAGGGAGCTATAATTCTATATTATTTATTTTAAAATGGATAAAGGAATGTCATACAATCATGAACACATGTGGTATATTGACTCAGGAGCCAGTCATCATATGACAGGAAATATACAATGGTTTGACTGTCTTGAAATTGTTAAAGGTTACAGACTAAGAATTGTAGACAACCAAACATATCCTATACATGGATATGGATGTGTAATACCAAGCAAATCATTTCCAAATATTCTACTACAAAAAGTATTGTATGTTCCTGGATTAACATTCAATCTCATCTCAATAAGCAAACTAGTAGAAAATAACTATATGATTAAATTTAGATATATGGATGGGATCAATACTTGTCTCATTATGAATCACGATGGCATAAAAATAATAGGTTCAATTCATTAAAATACATACATATTGGAATCAATGGAAATCTCACAAGATATTATGGTACTTTAAAATATGCTAACATATTTATAGAGGAATAGGTTGAAGAAAATGAAGAACCAGTACACCAAAAAGGTAAGCACAAAAGGATCAAAAATAAAAATATGAGAGGACAATTGCATCATGCCCTACTCATTCATCAACAATCATAACCAGATGGAGATACTTGCAAGGAGAAATATAAAGGTGGCTAGAGAGAAAATAAGGAAGATGAATCTAAAAAAGGCAAGGATCACCCAATAAAATAATAAGCCTCAGATCCAACTTACTCTGCATCATATGAAGACACAAATTACCTACTGAATCTGAACATAAAGAATGTAGAGGAAGAATACAAATTTCAAGAAGAAGATCCATATTGAAGACTAAAGTCTTCAATACCCAAATAATATAATATAGGGGGGTGTTAGAAATAGAGTCTATTCCATCATTTAGATTATGTAAATGTATCTTCCAAGATACATACTTAGATTAATTTAGGGGTAAGTTATCTAGTTACTTCATGCAATGTAATAAATGCACAAGTTTCAATGTGCAAGTTGTACATGTGCAAGTTATCCCTTGCACAACTAGATAGAGTGTTGGCCAAGTATCATATTTTGCCTATATAAGGATGGCCTCATAGTTAGATAGATATAGACATAGAGATAGAAATAGATAGACAAAGTCTAGGGACATAGTATGATAGTGTAGCTTAGTGCTTAGCATAGTTCTATGTGTTTCACCATCCATTGGTGATGGGAGAAATGTAGTCCAGTAGATTTATAATGGAGTGTTCATTTCCTTTATAGCTACATTATATTTTTTATATCATTTCTATTTATTGCATATTTTAGTCATCTAGCAGATTTACTTTCTTTCATATTATTCTGCATCTTGTGATTGCTATCTCCCAGTGCTCATTACATCAAAAGCTAACATGCATATGAAGGTGCCTAGGGATGAAAATATTATAAGGATTAAGAATGAACTATCCTATAATTAACTCTTTCACAAATTGGAATATGACGATGCAATAAACTAGAATGAACTATTAAAATACATTGATGATTAAGAGTATCAAGAATATGACTAAGACCTAGAGGTAGAAGTGATAACTAGTGTATTACAAGACAACAAAGATCCAAAATTAGAGTATGAAAAACAAATTTGAAAAACTATGTAATAATGAAAACTCCTCCCAAGATATCTGTCTTGATGAGAAATGGAGCTAAAAATATAAGACAATATACTTTGATAGCACCAAAACCAAGTATAGAGTAGGTATCAAGGTGCAAATTATCAAACCTCAAGGGGTATGATTCCACTACATCTATAAGTTATTGCTCAATTGTATGAACAACATAACTGAGTGTGAAGCACTCTGTATCAATATAAGGAAGGTAGAGAAGATGGAAATTAAAAACTTGAGAATATTTGGTCACTATGGATTAATAGTAAATAAGGTCAACTCCTAATGTGCCACCAAGAAGAAATATATGAAATCTTATAAATATTTAATCTAGGATATACTTGAAAGCTTAAACTCCTATGAAATCAAAGCAATACCTAGAGAGTTAAATGCAAAAGCAGATGAGTTAGCGAGTATGGCATTGATGAGAGGATATTTGGCATATATTTCTGTAACAAAATGTTTCATTCTCATATTTAATTGATGATTATAATATGTTTTATGTAAGTTATTACTGTATTTTTCTGTAATTTAACAATAAAAGGATAACTGCAGTTAATCTGATAAATGCATTTATTTTATGTAAAATACATCCGAGTTATGAGTAATTATGTAGGTAAGGTGTTGAAGAATGTTCCACAGATGAACAATACACCTAGCACAAGCTTTGGGATACACCTTGGACGTAAGGAGATGGAAATAAGAACAAAGGATGCAAGAAGCTTAAGGCACGGTGATAGAGCAGTAGTAGAATACTGTTATGAAAGATAGTAGCTGAAGCATGTTACAAAAGATAGTTACTGAAGTATGTTACAGAAGGTAGCTACTGAAGTATGTTACCGAAGGATTTTTACTAGTAGTTACCGAAGGATTTTTACCAGTAGTTACCGAAGGATTTTTACCAACAATTATCGAAGGATTTTTACTAGTAGTTACCGAAGGATGATTAAGTTCGTTGATTGATGCTGCATGCCACATTGTTTTCACATGGCAACCAAGTATTTCCAGTCAGCATAACATTTTATTTGTCACATATTATTTACATGGAATATTGTGATTAATTAAGTCGTTATTACTTTATTCAATAAAGTTGTGTAATCTAACTATTATTAGGTTTATTAGATTTAGATGTAAGATTGTTGAACCTTTTCTTGGAATAAAGGACATTTGGTTATATTGTATATCTTGCAAAATATCAAAGTTAGTGTTTCTTTGTTAAGTTAGCTTACGTATTGCCACTTGGACCATTCAATATGTTTATCAAGTCCAAGTAGGAATAGGAATTGTATTAGTTTAGATTATCTTGGTTAGTACATAGTTGTCGCATCATAAGTCCACAAAATCCATCGGCAAAATACAAGGAAGAGTTTATTAGAATTGTACAAGTCATCATATATATTACATAGGAAGACCTTTGAAGAGGTCTAATATCGAAAAGTCTATGGGAGAAATAGCTAATGTTGAATTGTTGCAAATTTTTGAAGAACTGCGCCAACATGTACATTTGAATCACCAGCAATAAAGTAGCACTTCATTCTTTGCATATGGTAACTGTGTCATTTGAATTTATCATTTAATTTCATTTATATAATCATAACTATATATTCCTACATACATAGAATAAAATCATGTTAGGAATAGTTATACATTTTAGTTACTGAGATAAAGTAAACTAGGGGAGAAAGACTTACACTATCTTCTAGGAGGCAGGGCCCACTCCTACAAGCAATCCCTAAGCTCTCACCCCTACAATAGGTTAGAAATAGTTAATTAACCTTAGAATATAAAATAAAGTAAATTGCATTTTCATAAAATATAAAGTTAGAATAGATAAATAAAACTAACTACACAAGGATCCTCACCAATAGATCAATTCATTAGTAGGTAAGTTAAACTCATCAATAGCCAATTAATGTTAGAATAATTCTATTTTCATACTTACACAATTTAATTTCTATTTTTCTTTTGCAAACACCTGAAACTGAATAGAAAGCTGAACTAAGCTTAGAATTGATCCCCATGGTACAATCTATACTAGATTGCTATTCTTTAAATCTAACCTTGATTTACCCTCGGATTGATAAATTAAATGTAAGCTATTATAGCCAATAATTTTGGCATTGTTGTCAGGGAGAATAGCATCGTAGTGGTTAATCAAAAAAGTTGTTTGGCAGTGCAATTAGGTGAGGCTTACTTATATGTGGAAAAAGGTACATATGAGTCCTTGGAAAGCATATGAGTTGGAGTGGCATGATATGGTCCCAACAAGTCCCTTTGTACGACGTTGTCAGGTTCATTTTTCTTGAGGAATCAGTTTTACTACTTTCTTAATTAGAATTTTATTTCCTGCAAATTTCAATTTTTGCAAATTTTAATTTCTGCAAATTTTATTTCCTGCAAATTTCTTTCTTTGGGTAATTATTATTGCTTAGTTGACTTAGGACCTATGAGAAAAATAGGAAGTAGGTTTACATTGAAAAAGACCTAAACTTGGCTTAGGATCCTGTTAGAAGTAGGAAGTAGTTACGGTTGAGTGGCACAACTGTAGTCAAACCCTCCTAATAATCAAAGAAGCAGTAATAGTTTACCTTTTATTTCAGAAAATTTTATTTTTGCATATTTTCAGCTTTGGGTGATTATTATTGTTGGTTTGACTTAGGCCCTGCGAGAAAAACAGGAAGTAGATATACATTGAAACATACCTAAAATTGGCTTAGGACCCTTTCAGAAGTAGGAAGTAGTTACGGTTGAGTGACACAACTATAGTGAAACCCTCCTAAATAATCAAACAAACAGTAATAGTTTAAACTTTTATTTTAAATTTTACTTTTCCTGCAATATTTCATTCTGTTCCTAATATGCTAAAGTTGGTTGTATAAATATTCGTAGGAATGCGAGTCACATCTAAATTTAGTAAAATATTAGGACTACCAAAATATTAAGGATAGTTATAAACTCAATTGCTATGATTTATATCTAAACTTGATTACAGTAGAATTAAAATAGAAAATCAAAATCAAAACCCAAACAAAAACAAAACCAGAGATAGAAAAAGGAAATAAAAATAAGTTGCTAGATGGTGGAAAATAGTCTAAATCAGTCTGCACTTATAGACCTTAGAGAACTATTGATAAAACAAGAAGTTAACCTTCTTTTTGGGTAAGGAAATAGAGCATATAGAAAAGAGTGGGAAAGTCTGTATGAACGCATTGATATTATTAAATAAAAAATTAGATGAATTGAAAGAAATCAAAAGGATTGACATAGCTAAAACTCTAGGGAAAAACTACCATTCATCTTACCTAGATCTTAAAAGAAATTGTGAACATTGGCTTTGGGATAGAAGGGCAACAACAAATCCAATAATTTACACTTAGAATCAATATTTTGAAGACTTCCTCCTCATTCACAGGTTCCTTGGAGACCTAGAAAAGAAAGAAGTAGCCATAGAATATATCAAGAAGTATTAGAGGATACCTAGAGCTGTGTGCTTTAGGGAGCTATGTGAAGATCTATGTTGTGAGCTACAATTTGGAAATCTTGACCCCGTTACAACTCAAGATTTTCTTGTTCAATTGATTCAGTTAGTGGTAGACCATTTTAATTTTGAATAACAACACTTCATGACACCTGAACAACTTGATTCGATCAACGATATTCATAGACTATTCAAGGAAAATTAGGCGTGTTGCAAAAATAAAAAACTTAGAAAATTCATGAATAGACCTAGAGACTCTAAGGGAAGATTCATAAAAATCAGCAAATCAGAAGGAAACTTACAAAGAGACTTTAGTAGGTAGCTTGGAATTTATAAGTTAGAAGAACTTGAAATAACAACATCAACCAAACAAGCTGAAATCCTAGAAGAAGATCCTGATTCATACTTATTGCCTGAACCAAAATTTGACAATCACATAGAACCTTCTTCTATCTTTACTGAACCCATACATGATCCAATTCTTGAGATCTTATATCTAGCCATGGCTAACCAACAAAGTGGGTAAGGAGAAGTAGACGAGAACCAAAGGGAGAATAAACGAAGATAGAATAGAGACCAAATAAGAAATGGGTAAAGGAAGACCTTTGACTTCATAGTTTTACATATACAGATGGGACAAAAAAAGAACCTAAGTCAGTCTCTATTTTTGTATTACCCACCTTCCATGGAAAACCACACGAAGATCCAGATGCTTTTCTCTTCAAATTTGAAGTAGTGTTTCAATATTACTTTTACACTACCAATGAACAAAAGCTAAGGTTGTTTCCCTCTACTATTAAAGATGTAGCTTTAAGATGGTTCATGGGTCTAGGAGAAAATATTTGTAATAAAGGGGATAGAGAACATGGATTAAAAGAGTTATTCCTTGAACGATATCAGGATTATTGTAGATTTAGGGATAAGAAAGAATGATTATTCCACATGAATAAAAAAGAAGAGGAATATTTGGAGGATTACCTTGAGAGATTTCTATTTGTTGGGTCTAGGGTAAATACAGACCTTGATGAAGAAATATTAAAATAACTATTTTTAAAGGGAGTAAAGGAGGATGTCCTTGAGGTTTTAAATCTCATGTCAAAAAGAGATATCCATCTTATGGAATTTGAGGAGATTGTGAACCTTTGTAGAAACTATTCAAGAAATAAACCTCTAAGGAGTAACAAGTATACATCTACTGGAGGAGTGACGAGAGCAAAAATTGGAAACATGTTGGAAGTTTTAAAAACTATTTTGTTAAGTACTTTGACTACATCTTTGGATTTTATGGATAAAAATCCAAGGGGCAAGATAGTGAAGAAATTTACTACCATAGATGTAGGAAAACATAATCTGAGGGAATGTTCTCTTAACATTACCAACATCTCCAATATTGCTACTTGTAAAATTTGTGATAAAGGTCACAAAATTGAAAACTACAAATACATCTCCATAGTTAAAGATGCCATAAAGGAACCTAAAGTTGAAGAGGCAAAAAAAAATTATTTTTTATCCCAACGACAAAATGGACCATTCAATGACCACCAAATTGGTCAAACCCTAGTTATTCCAACTCGCAAAGGCCTAATCAATGGTCTAATGCACCAAACTGGGAAAATTGAAATTCTTATTCAAACAATCAAGATTGGAACACACCTCCATGGGCCCAATTTATGGCCAATACCTATGTAAATCCACCATGGATCAAGGAATGCCCAATCAATACAATTGGAATACTAGTGGCCAATATAACCAAGGAGGATCTAGTTGGTCTCAAAATTCATCGCAATAACAAAACTTTCAAAACCAATTTAGGGGACAAGCCCCTCAAAATCCACCTAAAAATAGACTTCTTCCACATCCTATTAATAATAATAATCCTCCCACGCAACCCCCTCTTCTAGCTCAACCGATCCCTAATACTAACAACAACAAGAACATTCAACAAGCCTATGAAACTAGTGAGACATGTTCTATATCTGTAGCACCTTGTCAACAAATTCAATTGAGATCAGGAAAATTTTGAAGCACCATCTAGTGCGCTACCATAAAAAGATCACTACAGAGGTCAATACAAAGGAGAGTATAAGAGAAAGAATATGGTAATATAAGAGCATAGTTGCAAAAAATATTTAATAGTGAAATACTGTTAAGACTCAAGCATTGACAAAGCACTATTTTTAAATTAGACCAGTAAGACTCAAGTGCTAGCAAAGTACTAGTCTTCAAGGAATAATAGACTTAAGAATTTCCAGAGAGCCTATCCTTCAAGGTAGGATATAAGATACCGAAGTGCTATCTTCAAGGTAGAGTACAAGATATTGAATGCCTATACTACAATATAGGATAGAATATATTGAGTGTCTATACCTCAAGGTAGGATAGAAGATACCAGAAAGCTATCTTCAAGGTAGGGTAGAAGATATTGAGCACCTATCCTTCAAGGTCAGATAAAAGATATCAAGTGCCTATCCATCAAGGTAGGATAGAAGACATCAAGTGCTAAAGGATATTAGAAATTAGAAGAGTGCTAACAGAACACTAGGATATAAGAATTAATGTGCTAAGAAGAGTACCACATATAGTGAGCTATTAGGCAACATCTGAGAACAACAATGAGAATATCATTTGACAAGCTACCAAGAAACACCTAAGAATAGCAAGAGAGAAGACATAGAGTGGTGAGCTATCAAGAAAAACTTGAGAACAACAATGAGAATGCCATTCGATGAGATACCAAGCAACACTTGGAAACAATAAGAGAGGAGACATAAGTGATGAGCTACAAGCGACACCTGAGAAAAAATTAAAATTTTTCTTCACAATCGAGTGAATAAAGAAATCCAAGTGTTGGAGGAACATTGGAAGAGTTAGGTATGATAACCATCACCTATCATAATCCAATGTTAAGAGGAACGTTAAATTAGTTAGTGCCAGATTAGGTAACATTTATATGTCACACTTCCTTTTTTGGTGCATATTTAAGGTTTTGGGGGGAAAGAAAAAAATTGAATTACATTAAGTGGAGTTATACATTTATTAAAGTTAATGCACCTTGATTAATTTTTTTAAAAGTTATTTAAAAAAAAAATGAATTTATATTTTTAGATATGGAGTAATAAGGGTTACTACAAGGTTTAATAATATTAGTTTCTTTTTAAAGCTTTGAATATTTAAGGTTTGAGTGTTTTTAAGTTTTTAAAGTTTGAATATTTAGTTTTTAAGATTTGAGGAGTTAAAAGGATATATTTTTGAATATTTTAATATTACTTTTTTTTTGGTTTGAGGAAGAGGTTTTGAAAGGGTTTCCAAACCATTTACAAAAGGAGAAGGCCCTTGGGAAGGAACCAATAGAAAAAACTCCCAAAAACATAAGGGATGAAATATTGAAATTAAAACGAAATAGGGGAAGACCTTGCAAATATCAAGATAGAGAAATAAAAAATAGGGCCCAAGAAAGAGACCTCAATAGAAACAACTACACCATAAATATTACATCAACAAAAAGTGCAGTAGAAGAAAAAATTTCTCGCTCACTCAAAAATAAAAGGAACTTGAAAATTAAAAATTCTTGCCTAAGTAAGAAGAAAACTTATATCTTCCAAACTTGACAATATTTAATGGATATTATTATCAAGTTTTGTAGAATCATTTATGACTCCCTAATATTTTTGGAGTAGGATATATTGCTTTTGTAAAATATAGTTCAATTATGGTTGATTTTGTATAAGTTTTCTAAAGATCAAAAATCAACTTTTTAACACCTTATTACTCCTATAGAACTAAGCACTTTTTAATTTTTGAAGAGGTTTTATTGTTGGATTTCTTTTGTCTGTTTCGAGAAATTTTTGAGACAAGAATATAAATTTCCAACTTTGATAAAATATTTTAATAACCCCTTTTTGTAACCCGTAGGATTTTATTCAAGTGTTTCTAATTTCCAAAAACACCTAGTTTGATGTTGCAACCATTATCACTCCCAAATTTGAAAAACTAGAACACATAATTATTTGAAAACATTAAATGGATTAATTCCAATTAGTATCCCTTATTTCTCCTAAGTTGTATTTTGAAAATATTATATTAATTTCGCTAAGTTTTGCTTTCAAACAAAGATTGATTTCATTTAATATTTCAACCTTATTTTATAACCTTATAACTCTTTTTAAAAAAATGAAAATTAGATGAAGAAATTTTATTGACTTTGTAACTTTATGAAGCCAGATGAATATGGTAGTAATCTCTCCTTCTTGAGTGTGAATTACCCAAGGTAAGCTTTGGTATTAATACTATCCTTTAATGTTAGTTTATCGAGAAGTGTTTTCTACGACTCCCAACTTGCTCTGGATCACTACCAAATCATCGCTGAGCATCTACCATAAATCTATTGAATTTTCATCAATCCACTGCCAAGTAGCTTTCAAACTACTACCTGTATCACATTCAAACTGTTGCACTTCCTTTCCAAGGTCCAATGCACCTTGAATAGGCATTTGGATGGGTGACAAGTGTCACGATAGAAGTTTTAAATGTCCATGGAAGCTTCGACTATTTTTTGGAGGTGTCGAACTCACTCCATTGCTTGTGACAAATGTCACCTTTTGTTTGAGATATTTTTTATTTCCCTTTTGAGCGTTGTCCAAGAAATTTCTCATTCTTCAACGTCTATGAGACTTCCATGCTGTAACGTATATCAAGCTATTAGTTGTATGTAACTCCTCTTCTGCATGGAGTATGGGTACCAAGAGATAACTGCAACATATTCTTTGTGAACGTTATATAGAGGTTATTTCATAGAATTACAAGTGGTAGTTGCTTGCCCTTCTCTTTATCAATGATTTCTTGAAGACTCTCCAACACATTTTCCACCTTGTTCTTTGTTGTTTTATGTAGATGCTGAAATATCTCCAACTAAGCAATGCTAATGGTTGAGCTATGGTGGAGATATGGAGGAGCATTTTTGGAAATATGGATGAGATTTGGTGGCCCTTGAATAAATTTCAAATGGCAGCACTTGGATTAAGACTCCTTGATGCTTCACTTATGGTAGGAATGCTCCATAGCTTGCTTTGATAAGAATGCTCCTTTGCTTTGATGTATGCTAGATATTTTTCTTTAAACACTACTTGATCTTCCCCTATGTCTTGTCTTTTGTAGGTTAAGCCATCCAATATGAGCCCTTTGAGTGGCTTCTATTGCTTGGGAAGAAGAGTGCTTACGTTCATACTTTCTTGGCTACATTTTCCTGTAGATATTGTTCCTTTTGGGGGTACATTCGAATCTGCTCTTGGGATGTAAAAAACCAAATTAAAGTAGTGCAATAAAAGTTACTATAGATTGTACATAAACTTCCTTTGATGCTCCTTCTTTTGCACTTTTATTTCAGATCTGAAATTCTGGTTTTATGGCAAACTTCTCTCCTGCAATACATGGGTTTTGAGGTTGCTTTTTTTTAGTAGACACCTTCACTTTTTTCTTGGACACTTTGATAACAAATACAACCTTAGATAATAGTAGATAGAAGCTTTTTAATTTATGCAATTTTTGCACTTTCTTTTCTTGCATCCAATCTTGTAATGCTCTAGATTTGAGACTCACCAAGTCTCAATATTTGAAGCTTCTAGTTTTTTTTTTGGTTAGTTGTATTCTTCTCCAAGTTTTGGAGAATTCTAAAATTTTTTGGGTGGCTTCTTTTGGCCACTACGAGTTGCAGATTTTTGTGCTTCAATAGTGTCCTTAGACACTTGATACAAATCAGATTTTGTGCCCTTCAAGAACACAAAACTAATTTATTTTGAGAGTAGTATAATAGTGTAAGTCTTTCACTTTTAATGCACTAATATTACACCTTATCACTCTAATCAACTCTCCAATTAATGCACTAACAATTTGCTACAACTAATCAAGAATAACCTAAAATGAATCTTTAAGAGTTATTCTACAATTTCACTACAACTAATATTGTAGGACTTAGTCTTCTTTTTCTTTTTCCAAAATAGATAATAGGTAGTTGATAGAAGTAATTTTGAAATCTAATCAACTACTAATTAATGTGCAAATGAAACTTAAAAATAACTTTTTATTTTACACTTTCAAATACTGTAATACAATTTTCTATTTTTAACTTTAATCTAAATTCAGGTGCTTCTAACAAATCTAATAGGTAAATGAATTAATGAACCTACTTGCACCAAAAATTTGCATACCTTTTTTTAGTATCTCTTTTATCACTTCTGTAGAGGATGTAGATCTTGGTGTCTAGGATCACCAAGTTGCTACTAAGAGTATGTCCTTGCATCTCTTTGTAGACTTTCCTGAATAGCTCCTTATTCACCAAATGATGGTCTCGAAATTTCTTTCATGATCCTAGGATTTGGTGGCTTGTTATCCTCTTCTGTTCTCCTCCTTCTACTATAGATTTTGAGAAGTCTTTGTATTTGAAGCATTGCCTTATTACTATGAGAGGTAATCTTCAAATCCTCAAATTTGATGAGCTTCTTTTATCTTCAAGTCTTCTTGTCGAATTTTGACTTCAAGCGGGATCTTCTTCTAAGATCTAGCACTCCTTGCCAAATTCTTCTTCACATATTTGGCACTCCTTACCAAATTATTCTTCTATTAGGCTTGTTCTCAGATGGCAATAATTATCCCAAGTCCTTCACTATCAAGGGCTTCTCCTTGGTAGTGGATTTATCCAATGAGTTATTGTTTGATAATATCTTCAGTAAGACTCTCCTAGATTTTTTTTGGATGCTATATAAGATATTCCCAAGGTCTTTGATCTTACAACTTTTGATGGTCTTCCTTGAGACCTTTTATTCAATCTTCTACTCTTGGAAGTGTTAGTGGTGAGATCTACTTCTAGATCTCTAATTCTGCTACTTCTAGATTCAAGCAGGACTTGCTTAGTCCTTATTCTTCTTCTTCTTCCTTGAATGGAAGTTCTTTAATAATATATTCTCTTGATCTCTTCAATTTTGCTTTAGGTGTTGAATTGATTCTAAAGAATATACCCTTCCTAACTTTCTTGTAGGAAGTTTCTCAACTCACCAAATCTTCTTTCCCTACAACAAAGTATTAGTACTAAAATATTTAGTCTACTTCAGAATCAGATATTCTCTACAAATTCTTCTTTAGGATCAAGGCTTCTATGACATTTTTTAGTATCAAAGCTTCTATGGCCTTTTTCAGTACCAAGGCTTCTATGGCCTTTTTAGTATCAAGGCTTCTATGACCTCTTTCAGTACCAAGGATTCTATGTAATTTTTGGTATCAAAACTTCTGTGGCTTCTCTTTTAAGTCTCTTGTGGCCTTTTCTCCAAGGATTCTATGGTATTTTTATGTCAAGGCTTCTATGGCCTGTTATTCAACTTGTGAAGTTCTTCGATTCAACAATGGATATCTTCAATCTCCTGACTTCACCATAACTCTTCACTAGAAGTCTTCTTCCACAATATTCTTCTCTTGCACAAGGAACCAATATTTACACTATAAGGGTACGTTGACCTTTGGGTAATAAATTTGGAGTCTCCTAGATTGTCATAGAAGGAGTCCCAATCCTCTAGAATTAATATTCTGCAACAAAAAAAACTTTAGGCATTAGTTAGCAAATACCAAATATCCTGGATGATCCTCACTGGATTATTTGTCAATCCAGTGGATTGAATGCTGAGTCTTGGTTTTCAAGAGTTTTTCCTAAAACTCTATGGAAAGACTCTAGTCAAATGCAATCTTAGTATTTATAAAACTAAGATTTCTTTCAGTCCTCACTCGGGCTCTCCCTAATTCTACCTCTTAAATTCTTTTGATATCTTTTGATAGTGGTTGGTCCAACATTGCATCAGTTTATCAAAAAAATTAGGTTCAATAATAATGGTGGTTTCCCTATTGACCTACATATACTAGATCTATCATAGCTCTAGTACCACTATTAGCTTTTGATATAATAAGCACTGGAATATAGAAATCACAAGATGCAGAATAATATGAAATAAAGTAAATATGCTAGATGACTGAAACATGTAATAAATAGAAATGATATAAAAGAATATAATGTAGCTATGGAGTAAAGGAACACTCCATTATAAATCTACTGAAATACATTACACCCATCACCAATGGATAGTGAAGCACACAGAACTGTGACAAGCACTAAGCTACACTATCAGATTATATCCCCTGAATTTGTCTATCTCTATGTCTATATCTATATAACTATAAGGCCATCCTTATATAGGTAAAATAGGATACTTGGCCAACATTCTATCTAGTTGTGCAAGGTACAACTTGCACATTGACACTTGTGCATTTATTACATTGCATAAAGTAACTAGATAACTTGTCCCTAAAGTAATCTAAGTATGTATCTTGGAAGATACATTTACATAACCCAAATGATGGAATAGACTCTATTTCTAACAATGCATATAGTCCATTTCTACATAACCATACCTTGCTAGATTTTTCATCCATTCCTTGGACAAAAACATCCTAAAGTATGGGGATAGGTCTATGACTATCACATTTTGAACTACCACAAATTTAAGATATCAGGATATGGCCATGACTAGACATTTTAAAACTCCTATTGCATTGACTCTTGTCCTATCCATATGGATTAGATGCCTAGTTATCTTAGTTTAAGGAAGACCCATATATTCACAAATAACCTTGGGCATGACTATGGCCACTACTCCTAAATCTATGTAACAACCCCAAACTACCAACCTGAGAGAGAATATATATATATATATATACACACTAATCCTAAATCTATGTAACAACCCCAAACTACCAACCTGAGAGAGAATATATATATATATCACAAGTAAGGTTCTCAAGAGTTCCCAATGTTTTTCTTTAGCAATATCAAGGCTTCACCACATTTGAGTTCTATGTCATTATAGATGACACTTAGTGGATAGGAGTGGCTAACCTCCTATAATATTTTGGGGTTTACCTTGCTAAACCTCATCGTTTAGAAGGATGCTAAAGTGATCCTCCTAATTTTCCCATACCCTACATGGTATAAGATAATGAAACCACAACATGGGGATTATTCTTTAAGGCCCATAACACTTAAAGGGGAATGCTTATTCCATAACCAAAATCTAAGTCCATGTAGGTAGGTTATTTTGGTGTAAAACCTTGGTGCTTAGTTACCACACCTCTACGGGCTAACTAAGGTCAATACCATTCACATAGTAATTGACATGACTACTCAAACATACATGTTTGAAAAATCACCATTATTGTCTTATGAAGGGTTCCACAATACCTAGTTGGGATATAATCGGTCCTACTTGTTCAAGGTGTAAATATTCACAAGAAAACCTGGTTATTGTATTCACATAACTCCTTCCAGGTTCATGATTTTTTAGCTATTATATTCTCACAACTCCTTCTAAGACTCATATCTACCTGGTTATTGTATTCTCACAACTCCTCCTGGAATTGGGCTTTATCTAACTTGGGTCCCACAAGAGATTCTAACCATCCCAAGTTAACCTTATCTCTAATAACATTGTTGCACTTTAAAGCATACTTCTAAAGTAAAGCAACATACATTACATAATATCAAAAGCACTTTAATTCAAGTCATCATCTATTTGATCTAAGATGCTATAATAGATAAACATGGTTGCATCTTAAATAAAAGCTAAATTTAGCTTAGCTCAAATGCTAGACATAAAGCTTCAAAAGATGCATTCCTTTAACATAAATGATCCAAGTATTTATCATAAAGTTATATAAAGATGCATTCCAACAAATTGATAGAGCTCAATACTATCTTTCCTACTAAAATATTGCAATATCATCATAATGTACAAGACCCATGGTAACATTAAAGCAACATAAACCTTTAATTTGTACAATATTCAAGTTTACAACACTCATTTAACAAGATATTATTTTACATAGCCTTTGTTTCCATAACATTTATACATTCAAAAAGTACTATGAATCCATCCACAATAATATCCAAGCCATCTATAATCCACAATCCTCTTCATAAAAGGGAAATCTACCCATGCTCTTGAGGAATACTTAGGGATTAGGACAACTCCAAATGCAATGCAATTTAATCATGCCATTAATACTATGCAAGAAACCATGCATAAGAAAACAAACCTTGAAGAATAGAATCCCACACTTCTATCTATAAGGGTCCTGTTGTGACTCAAATATACACCAAGGTGCAAATTCATTGTAACTATGATCTATTGTAGTCCTAAAATCTAAGCACCCACTAGTTACAACTTAAACCAAATATTGGATGAATCAAATTTACTTTTGATTCAATATCCATAATAGGTTGGTTTCTTGTCAACTTACTGGATGTTGACTCTCTTAAGTTCAATTGAAATGGTAAAAATAAAAGGATAGGGATGAGAAGGGTTAAGAGATATAAAATGAAAAATGGATGGATGAAGCTAACATCATAGGCTTCTACTAAAACCTCTCACAGATCAAGCATGGAGAAATTACTAAAACTAACAACATTCAACATTTGTTATCTTCACAATTAAGGATCAATTGCATACTTCAAGAATCATTCCAAACATCCAAGGTACTAGAAATCCAATATTAGCATAATAAACCAATACTTAGACTAACAAAAATGACTTCTCAAAGCATACATTCATATATGAATCATTCCAATTACCCTAGGTTAGCAATCCAATATCAATAGAATAAACTATCCTAGCAACATTAACAGAAATAACTTCATAGATTTGTTACTAGATAATGAAAAATATGCAAAAAGTTAAGGCAAAAATTTCAAGTAATGCTCTTTTATTTGATATGCAAAAGATATTACAGTAGTGCAAGCAAAAATTTCAGAGTCAACCCTTTAAAGTGAGGTTTGACATTCATTTATAGTTTTTACATTGTTCATGAATATGAGAATTACAAGGATGTTTCAGATTGTGTTTGGTTCTTTACAACTTGCTTCAAATCTATGGCCTCTAGTTGTGCTTTCTTGAAATAGTTGAGATCAATGGGCAAAGAATCGATCTACGTCACCCCCTATTCTTGTAGCCGCTCATCATATTATATCATGAAATAGAATCTTGATGATCAAACTATTCTAGAAGTCTCCAAATCAAGATGCTTCACCTTATCTATCATTTCATCTTCCATAGCCTTGATTTCATATTCATTCTTCAGTCTATCATGTGGTTGTGGTAATAATATCACCAATGTTTTAATTATTGAGAATATTCAACACCATCCATCAATATAAATCTCAACAAATATGATTAGGCTTGTTAAATGAGCTTTGGAGCATATTTTGGTCAAAGTATGTTGACCTACTCAAAATATTGCTTAGTCTTCACTTTTGATGCCTTGGATAACACTACCTGTGACTATGAGAACTCAGCTTTGTTTCTTTGCCTTCTCAAAACTATGCTCGATTTTTAGACCTAGGGTAGTTTGACCAGTTTGACCATAGTCTAGAGGAAATCCATGGCTTTCGTGTATTATCACATTTTGGAAAAGTTTATCTCATAGTCTTTATGAACCTTCTTAATTTTGTAAATTCTAACCATAGCATCAAAAATGGGTCCAGACCACATCAATTCTTGTGAGAGGCTCTGTTTGACCACTTTGACTACAATTGAGAGATTTCTTATGGTTATGGGTCTTTTGAAAAGTTATACTTTTATTCTTCAAGATAGTCATAGTTTTAAGAAAGTTCTTTACCTTCGATCACCAAGCTCGTGGTTGTGCTCTAAAATCAAATTTCATCTATCTTGACCACTTTGACCATAGTTTGGAGGAAATCCATAGTTTTGAGACCTTAGTGTCCAAATGACTGCTCACAATCGTAATCAAAAATCACCTTCTGTTTATGTTGACCAATTTGACCATTATCTTGGGGAAATTTGTAGTCATGAGCATTCCTTGTTTATCGAGCCATTTGAGTGTGCATTTCCATGGCTTTGAGTCTTTTGCCTTCCACCACTACCGAGAAGGAATGCCTCATGACCATGATCTAAACTCCAAAATATTGAAATTTGACCATGCTAACCACAATATTTGAGTTTTCTCATAGTTTTGAGTCTCACCTTCCCATAGTCGTGGAATTAACCATATATAAAAGAATTCTCTAGATCACGATATTCTTTTGACTTGGCCCTCTTCCTACAAAATATCATCGTAGTTTCAAGGAAAATCATGGTTTTGGGAAATTTTTTTCCCATGATCATGATCTCTTTTAGCTAGATTCTATTGTATCCTCATTTGATCATAGTTTTGAGCAAAACCTCATGGCCACAATTTTCTCCCTATTGGATAGCATTGGTTTGCCTTTGATCATAGTTTTGAGAATTTATCATAGTTTTGAGGTATTTTCCCCATACTTAGCCAAATTTTTGAAAATATTGCTAGTCTTACTGATATAGCCATTTGACCTAAATTATTGGCAACTCCTAGGGGACTTTGATCACAAAGTTGTAGAACTCAAACAACCTTATTCTAGAATCAACACTTTATAGCAGAAGAAGGGACAAAAAGGTAAGTTGAGTGCAGGGGAAGCTACTAGAGGGGAAATAAATCTGGTAATGGCCACAAGATAAAGGAGGGTGCTAGGTGAATAGAGATGGGTTACATGAGAAAAAAGAAGAGATAATGGTATCTAAGAGGGGAATATGGAGATGGAAAGTATAGGGACAAAACTTAACATGAAAAATTACATAAAATGGTAGGAGAAGAAATGGACATGCTAACAAAATAAGGAGTTGGTGGTACTATTTATAGGTAAATATTGAAAGAAGTAGTTACAACATAAAAGAAAGAGAAAAAGAGAAAACAAATAGAGAGGAAGGGTATATGAATTATGGAACAATCCATCAAAAAGGTACCTCCATAGGTATACTCTATTGTAGCTCAGAGTTAGCTCAAGAATAGACAGTTTTCCATGGGCCAATGGTTCAGTTGCTTGCGTGCCATCATCTGTCATTCCTATGCCTTCATTTTATTAAATAGTTCAACAAGAATTTATTTAGCTAATTATACCTCACCATGTGAGTTTCTTTCTGCATCTTTGGGCTCATATTCATGCTGAGAATATTATCCTTTGATTTTTCAATATATGCCAAGTCTTATATAGAGTTTAGTCCTGAAATGTCATATTTCGCTAGTTGGAACCTATGGACCTACACTTCTTTGATTGAACACTTTCTCCAAAATATTTGATCTTACTTGGGTTGTACACACATACATAAACTAGGTTCCTTTCTTATGCTGCTTTGAATTCAGCTAAATTCATGCCACATATGGTATGACGTGTTTCCTCACTTACACAAGCTTCAGTAGTCATACCCCATGTCATGTGAGATATTTAGATGTTCCTTTTATATTTTTTTCTAATTTATCCTTGTCAATTGGGATACAAAGTCTGAATAATAATCATGGAGGGGTAAATACACCTTATGGGAATATTTTTAGAAGGGAGGTAGAAATTTTTGTGTGAAATATTTATTGGCCTTCAAATATTCTGCATTCAATTCCCCATGATGCCAAACATCTGGTATACTCTTATTTGATCCACTTGACATTTGATTGCTACCATGATCTTATCTACTTATCCTTGTTAAATTATGCACAGGATGATGAAAGAAACATGCTCACACATGAGCTTGCTCTACTAATTCATTATAGTTGTAATCAACTATTTTATTTACTTTTCGATTGTGTACATAAAAACATAGTGTGTGTACCCATGTCTAGCTTCAAATATTTTTTGGGGCTATCCCATGAATTTGCAATGTTTGGACCATATAATACCAAACTTATGCTTTTATTCGTGTTCATTTTTTGATAACTCATAATTGTATTCAAGCTTATTCTGAATCCACTCTGACTCTCTTTTTTCTTTTAGATATTCTATGCTCTGGATAGGTGTGAATTTTATGGCATCAGATCTTACCTTGAATGATTCACAGTTGGGTATTGAATCTTCAAAAATTTGTCTTTCCTATTTCATCCATAATTGCTTTTGATACAACATTTTAACCCTATTTCTTCCTTTTGGCAGCTCTTCTTGATTATCTGTGTAGGAATAAAGAAAGTTGGAATTATTTGTACTTCAATAGGGAATATGAATGACTATAGATTATTTTATGGCCTATGATTTGAGTATATTTAACAGTACTTTGATTTACTCATTCTTGAATTTGAAAAACTATCCACTTCTAAAATTATGCCGCAAACATTTTTCCTTAGTGAACTTATTTATTGATGTCCATATATTTCGATGAAGAGAGGATATAGGCCTCATCTTGGTATATTGATTATATTATTGATCCCAAATATTATCATCTATTTGGATCTTGATCGAGATATCCTCCTACTTACCTAGGAAGATCTTTAGACAAACATATGCCAAATAATAGAGGTATATCAACAATCATTATGTCTTGTATGATGACCAAGTCTGGGTGTCCACAAATCATCATCATAAACTCTTTCAAGATGCCTATCCCTTTTACTAGCCTTCCTTTGAATTGTAGCCATTCTGGTTCTATTGTATACATCATCAATCTTAGATTTTCATAGATCTTTAGTGGCAGTACTGAGACTTTAGCCTTTGGATCCACTACATAATTGTGTAATATGCATTTTTCCAAAGCGAGTGGTAAGTAAAATGGAATAAAATGTTATTTTAAAAGGCCTAAGGATCTATATTTGGGAATTATATGACCTCCTTCTATCAATTTTCCTAAGGATATATCAACCAAATTTACCTCTAAAGATACTAGCAAATCCTTCCTCGAATCTGGATGTGGTGGCAAGGAATTATTTTATAGGCTTTGAAATTTCTCTATCATTTCTATCCTCTACTCTAGAACCATAGCCAAAAAACACAACCTTTCATAATATTCCACCCTTGTTTGATTTAAATATTTCACTATTGGAATCTGCATCTGAATACTTGTTTGATTTTCTTTATCCACCTTTTAAGCCTTAGGATATAGAGCATGTTCATAATTATTATCTTTATTTTGGTTGGTTGTGATGTCTCCCTCTTCCTAACATTACTTCCTGGTTGGTGTGTTGAAGGCTATCACATTATCTACCCATGATACCACCAGTAAAATTCTTTGGTATGAATACTTTTCCTAGTTGTGATTATGTGATAAGAACTTAGGTTGAGCGAGCATATCATTACTCTCTTAAAAATTCTATTTTGTTTCCCCTTTTATATCATAATTAAAACCAATGAGTTGTGAGCTATTGATTTGATAAAACAATGGCCACTGATACCTAGCCTAGTTAGATTCCTTCACTCTAGTCTATAAAAAATGTTCCTCCATTCTCTTTACCTCTTGCATTTATTCTTGGATCCTCGTTCTCAATCTCTGTTCTTTCTAGAACTGATTATCTTGAGTAGTGAGAACAATATTATTTCTAGGTATTTTTAATGGACATAACTCCACATCCTCATGGAGTAATAGGTGGGGTGCGCTTGTAGGAGTGTCAAAAGAAGGAATGATAATTTTGGGAGGGATTTTGCCTACTATGATTAGCATATTTTCAACACAGATGACCTCTTGGAATATATGGGGGAATATTTTTCTTTGGACTGTTGAATGAGAATACTTAGGTCAGTATAAAAAGCATGGATATAATAAAGATATGATTGGGTGGAGGAGGGTTGATATTCTTGGGGAATTCTCCTCCACATTCTCTTGAAACAAACATTGAAGTCAAAGATATTTTCCTATGAATTTTTCTTGATGAATGCAAATTGAGTAAGCAACAAGAAAGGATCTCCAAAGTTATTGAATCATTAATAAGAGATCCAACTAGATCTTCCGGAGTATGGATACTTTTATCTTCATATACCATGAAAATACTTTACCCTTGAAGGAAATAATAAGCAATCTAATCATGACATCTTCAAATATAATGTAATGAATAGAGGACAATAAAGTTATATCTTGACAATACTCAAACACAGTTTTCTCTTTTCTTTCATAGCTAGGCAAATTTTTTAGGGAAATTTTAGGTATCTCATGAAATATTAGCATACTAATATGGTCTGTATCATACCAAGAGGGATAATAGTATTGAGCTATGGGACATAACCTTATGAAACTTCAAGTAACATTTGGATTTTAACACTTGAGAACTTTACAGCATAAGGTTTGAAAGGGGATTAATGGCTTTAAAATTATGGATTATTTCTTGAAACGAAGTCACTAGATGAACATAAAATCTCCACTATGAGATCAATATTGTTCATCATATCTTGAATCCTCTAGGAAACTTGGGTAAAATTATGAATTTGATCCCACCAGGTGTGCTAGAAACTATTATGGCTCAAATTTACACCAAGGTGTAAATGCACTATAACTATGATCTATTATAGTCCCAAATATGAGCACCCACTAGTTACAACCCAAACCCAACATTGGATGAATCAAAACTACTCTGACTCAACCTCCAAAGTAGGTTGGTTTCTTTTCAACTTACTAAATGTTGACTCTCTTAAGCTCAATTGAAAAGGTAAAAAGAAAGGGATAGGGATGAGAAGGGTTGAGAGATATAAAATGAAAAGTGGATAGATGAGGCTAACAACATAGGATTCTACTAAAACCTCTCATAGATCAAGCATGGAGAAATTACTGAAACTAACAACATTCAACATTTGTTATCTTCACAATTAAGGATCAATTGCATACTTCAAGAATCATTCCAAACATCCAAGGTACTAGAAATCCAATATCAATAGAATAAACCAATACTTAGACTAACATAAATGACTTCTCAAAGCATACATTCAGATATGAATCATTCCAATTGCCCTAGGTTAGCAATCCAATATAAGGAGAATAAACTATCCTAGCAACATTAACAAAAATGACTTCATAGATTTGTTACCAGATAAATGAAGAAGATGCACAAACTTGAGGTAAACATTCCAAGTAATGCTCCTTTATTTGATATGTAGAAGATATTATAGTAGTGCAAGCAAAAACTTTAGAGCTGACCCTTTAAAGTAAGGGTTCAACCTCCATTTATAGTTTTTACACTGTTCATGAATATAAGAATTATAAGGATGTTTCAGACTGTATCTAGTTCTTTACAACTTTCTTGAAGTCAATGGCCTCTATATGTGCTTTCTTGAAATGATTGATATCAATGGGCAAATAATCAATGTACATCATCCCTTGTTCTTGTAGTTGCTCATCACCACAGATCTTGTAATGGAATCTTGATGGTTAGATTATTCTAGAAGTATTTAGATCGAGATGCTTCACCTTATGTATTTATTTATCTTTCATGACATTGGCTTCATATTCATTCTTCAGTCTATCACACATTTATGGTGATAATCCTATAATTTTTTTGAATTCTTGAGAAGATTCAATGTAGTTTGTTGATCTAAATCTGAACGAACTCAATCGAGCTTGTTAAATGAGCTTTCACACATCTGGTCAAAGTTTTTTGGCCTACTAAAAATCATGCTTAGCCTTTGATTTTTATGCCTTGGATAACTCTTCCCATGACTATGAGAAATAAACTTTGTTTTCTTACCTTCTCAAAATCATGCTTAATTTTTAGACCTGGGGTAGTTTAACTAGTTTAACCATGATCTGGAGGAAATCCATGGTTTCAATATATTATCACCTTTTGGACAAGTCTATCTCATGGTCATGACATGCCTTCTTAATTTTTAAAATGTCTACCATGACTCCCAAAAGACTCTAGACCATGTCAATTCTTGTGAGAGCCTCTGTTTGACCACGTTGACTGTGTTAGAGAGATTGCTTATGATCATTGGTCTTTTGAAAAGCTTTACTTTTATTCTTCAACCTAGTCATGGTTTCAAGAAATTTCTTTACCTTTGATCACCAAGCTCATGGTCGTGTTCTAAAATTGGATTTCCCCTATCTTGACCATTCGACCATGGTTTGTAGGAAATCCATGGTTTTGGGACCTCAGCATCCAAATGATTGCTTGCAATTGCGATTAGAAATTACCTTCTGCTTATGTTGACCAATTTGACCATGGTACTAAGGAAATTTACAATCATGAGCATTCCTAGTTCCTTGAGCCATTTGAGTGTACCTGTCCATGAATTTGAGCCTTCTATCTTCCACCACTACCTAGAAGTAATACCTCATGGTCGTGATCCACACTCCAAAATGTTGAAATTTGACCATGTTGACCATGAAATTTGAGCTTTCTCATGGTTTTAAGAGTCTCACCTTTCCATGACCAAGGAACTAACCATATATAAGAGAGTGCTTCAGGCCACAATATTCTTTTGACTTGGCCCTCTTCCTCCAAAATATCACCATGGTTTCAAGGAAAATCATGGCTTTGGATGATTTGCTTCCCACAACCACAATATATTTTATCTAGATTCTATTGTATCCTCATTCGATCATAGTTTTAAGCAAAATCTCATGATCGTGATTTTCTCCCTGTTGGATAACTTTGCCTGCCTTTGGTCGTGGTTTTGAGAATTTAGCATGGTTTTGAGGTATTTTTCCATACTTAGCCAAATTTTTGAAAAAATTGCTAGTCTTACATATGTAGCCATTTTTCCTATAGGTCCCTTTATCTATATGACTATCAAGAACCAAAATAGTTTCTTTAAAAACCAAGATCAACAAACCAATTTTGTAAAATAGAATCTCATACTTCTCTTTATAATTATCCCTTAACCCACATAGGTCTCTAGAACCATTATAATATTTTATCTTTCAAAACCAAGATCAACAAAACAATTTATAAGAGAGAATCCCATACTTCTCTTTATAATGATCCCTTAACCCATATAGGTTTCAGGAACCACTATAATAGTTTCTATTTCAAAACCAAGATCAACAAAATAATTTATAAAAGAGAATCCCATACTTCTCTTTATAATGATCCCTTAACCCACATAGGTCTTAGGAACCATTATAATAGTTTCTCTTTCAAAACCATGATTGAACTATTTTTCCTTAAAATAAAACCATCACTTATGAAGAATATTTTCATAAAACAAACTAAAAGAGTTCACTTCTAAATTTATCAACTTTAGATTGCAAAGGTAATGTCCATAAATATTTCCTCTAATAACAAATGATTCTTTTTAAAATAAACTCAACCTTCATAAAGCTGAAGAGTTACCTAAACTTTAGTATATAAATAATTTAAGCCTTTCCTTCAATGAAAGTAAAATAAAGACAACTCAGATTTATGCATATAAAACAACCTATAAAAAAAGGGGTTTGACCTCAACGTAAAGGAAGGAGATTGAATTACCGCTACCAGAGACAATATGTTCACTTAAAACAATAGCAAGGAATGTATAAAAAAAAAAGATCAAGCATCAAGCACTCCAGAATGCTCTCAAATAATACAAAAGGTAACAATGGGTTATACAAGCCCCTACGAGCACATAGACCCGACTAGAAGGATGTCATCCAAAGGAGAAAACACATTACCAACCACCAATCGGTATAACCAAGCATACACAAAATAGCAAGCCAAAGCCAATGTAGAGAAAAACCATAATACACAAGTCAAGAATGGTCATCTAGACGACTTCTAAGGTTTCAATTTAATAAAACAATTTTCCATAAGACTTGCAGGCTACACATGCATAACAACATAACCAACAAAATCCAAATAGAAGCAAGAGGTAATATGTTGCTAAAACCAAAGCAATGGAACCAATCAAGACAAACATTAAAGCACCTGGTAAACTACCTTTGCTAGGCTTTTCCAATGTCCTCCTCTCCAAAGATGTGTTACCTCCTTCCAAGCTTTTAGTGCCTTCCCTCTAGAGCAAAAAATGATCCCCCCAAAACTTTCTACTCTATTCAAATAGGCTTGGGCACTCTTTGCATGGTGAAGGTAACATTCACAAGCTCAAGAAAATGTTACACACCATCACCACCATGATGCTAATTAAAGTGCCACCCAAGCATGACAAAATTAAAAGGTTTAATCTAAGCCATTTAGATTTCATTCCAAACATTAGGAACATAATGCAATAATTAAAGCATTCCTAAGAATTGATTTAATAATTCACTTTATTAATTTCAATTGCCAATATTAGCTTTTAGTATTGACATTAAATGTCACCAATCTAATTAATACTTTACTAGTCTAAAGTATTAAAGCCACCATTTAATTAACACTTTAATAATTTTGAAGTATTAATGTTACCAATTAATTAACACTTAATAATTCTTATCCAACAAAATCTATGCATACCACAAACAAACATAGATTCACACCAACAATATTACACACCATTATTTTATCCCTAAGTAGGTGGTATCCTTTAAGATAGTCTAATGCTATCACCAACCTATTAAGGAGACTCATTGCACAAGCAACATCTTGGTCCAATGGTGTGAACATGAAAACAAGAAAAATACAAATGCATCTACATGAAGGGTATTTTGTTACCTTGAGTTGTCGATGAGCAAGTCATCACCATCAATAATTCCCAAAATATCTCTCAATTTAGGTGGTTCACCCTTATGATCCCACCAATGAGAGCCCCTAGTCCTGCAACCACAAATACATCAGTAGTACCATATTCCAAGCATAAAATACAATTACTCAATCATATTGACATCATAAAAATGAAGTTATGTAATTAAACATTCACACCAATACATAATTCATTTCCAATAATGAGTTATGCAAAGGAATGTTATTACAATATGCTATACAACTTTTGAGGATGTAATTCTTAAATTTGAGCACTAGAATGGGGTAGTTTTAGATTCTTAGGTTTTGGATCATTTCATACATTCGAAGCATTGACATGAATATCTAATGGTTGTTCTATGATCAAATTTTGTTGTTTGGATATGTGGGATGAGGGTTCTGGTTGTTTAATTTTAGTATAAATCTACTCTTTCTTTTTTAAAGCTTCTTGGAGTAGGTCTTCTTATCCAAGTAGTGCTAAAGCTTCCAAACATGCTAACTTTAGTTGGTATCTTCTTCATCTCTTCCACAATATTGAATTTGGTGAACGGGGCCTCCCTTTTGTGACAATACTTGAGGGCTTCCTAGGAATCATTTGATACCATTTGCATGTGAGGGAGGGGTAATTCAACCTTTTTTTTATCTTTACAGTAGATCCTTTCCCTTGTTATTTTTACTAGCTTCTTCTTTGCCTTCATTGTTTACTATCGGTTCCTTTCCATTTTCCACCATTTATATTTTATAATTTCGTGTTTCTTGGATATTTTTGGAGGTATTTTTGTAGCCTCACATCCATTTTTTTCTTCTTTTATTTATCTTATTATGCTATAGTAGGTCCTTTATCTTTTACATGTAGAGAAGCCTTCCACTTCTAAGGACTATCATCCCCTTCTCTATGTTGGCCTACTTATCAATTTATTGCTCTGTAGTCATTTTTCTTTTCTCCCTCATTTCTACACCCCGTTGGCTAGAAAATATGATGGCATATTTGAAAGTTGATTCTTCATATATTTTGATAGCACTCAAATCTATTAGTATTGCATTGTTGGTTAGGTAGGGTAGGTACTAATTGTGTAGCTTGGGGATATTGATACATAGTAGGATTTACTATGGGAGAAACTTGACCAATGGTAGTAGTGTCAAGTGTATTGTATAGTCTAGGAACACCTAATGACACTCATGTATTCAAAAACATCATGCCTATCATTACAATAAAGGAACCATGCTATCTTAGTTTCTATATTGGCATTAACCATGTGATTCTGAACCTAGTTTACACCTTGGTTAGTACCTTATCGAGGCATTTGATCTTTTGTCAAATATGGGATATTTTGGTGCTACCAATTTTATAATTACTACCACTGTTGTTGTTTCATAGCCCATAATTGTAACTCATAGTGGAATTTGATAATGTATGTAAATTGGACCACATATTAAGTTATAAATATGTCATATGTTAAGTTATATGTAGGTAGGAGTGTATGTCATATAATCATGTATGTAACTGCTTTGGAATCATGAATGTAAATGTCATAGAATATGTAGCTAAGAATATTGTCATAGGATACTATCATAGAATATTGTTATAGAATATTGAAATATAATGTTAGGAATTATGCTTGTAAATATTATAAAATAAGAAAGATGTAACCATCATAATATGAGTGAAGAATTACAATATTTTTTAAGGAGGTTGACCCTCAAAGAGGTCAACAATAGTAATATTACTTGAACTCCTACATATGTTGTTATTTTATATTTTTATATTTCATGTAGTGAATGCTTCTATTACTGGATATATTATATAGTGTTGTTTTTCTCAATAATCCTTGTAATCATAGGTGGAATTATATTTGGCATCAAATTGTTATCTCAATACAACTTAGAACTAAGAATTTAAGGTGAAATATAAGAGGTTTTTTGCAAGTGGTATCAAAGCTCTTTTTAGGGCATGATGAGCTTTTGTTGTGAGAAAATTTTTTCTATTAAACCTAGGTCCATACGATAGAAATAATGTTCTGGCCATTTTAAATGTAAAGTAACATAAAAGAGCTATTGACTAAGCTAGATTTATTATAAAGCATCTAGTAAAGTGAGAAGCAATCAAGTTCCAATACCCAAGCCTCGGACAATACTTGTATATGTATTTGAGCTCCCATATACCTTGTGTATATTAGGAGATCCTTTTCAAGAACCTTGAGCCAAAAATTCATACATAGGAAGCCATTCAATCATGTAATATCCACAATGCATCGATCATAGCATTAAAGAATATTACCCTCCTATACTGATTAGAAAGGTAAGTAATGCACCCAGGGATATTGATTATATCCTCCTTGGGTAGTGGTCTAAAATATTGGTCTAAGCATTATCAATCATTGGTGTAGTATATTAGAGGGTTGTGGAGAGTACACACATTAACCTAGAATACTTCCATTTACTCTACCTTATTAGAAGTAGAGCTCATGAGGTAAAATAAAATAAAATTCAATGTTTGAAAGCAGATATGCAACTTAAAAATCCTTATTATAAATAATAAAAAAGTCTAGGCTACCAAAAAATATCATTGTAGGATATATCCCATTGTGATTATCTCATTGAGATTATAATTTTCATATATAACACCTATACATTTTTCTCAAGAGCTCAAAAATTGTTATTTTGTGGTATAAGCCCATTTCGATCATATTTTCAAGTTGACCATTTTGATCTATAGCACCCATACACTTTTTTGGGATTCTTACTAAAAATAGAAACTAAAAAAAAAGTATGTTTTTAGTAAATGCCACCATATACCTACTATCAAGCAATGGAGACTAGACTACAAAGGAAGGAGGAACAAATTACCAAATTAGATACCCTAACTAAATGTTTGGGGTAAATATCTACTCTCTCCACCATGATAGAAAACTGCCAACATAAGCAGGACAATGGGTTAGGACATTGAAGTGCTTAAGACTAAAAATCCAAATTCTTATGGGTCAGCTAAAAATAGCCCAAAAAGTCAAAGGGGGGAGTCTATCAATTGTATATATTACTCTAGGACCTTTACTAAGGAAAACAATCAACAATTAAGGAACAATAAAGGCATGCTTCCTTGACTTCCTAAAATAGATTTTTTAAGATTTGATGGGACCGAGCCATAGAGTTGGTTGATTAAAGTTGAGAAATGGTATTAACTACATGAAACTCTCTTCAACCAATGGAGCTTTGTAGTCACTTTTTATTTTTATCTTGAAATGCTACATTGGTACCAATGGTTGCAAAAAAAAGTCCTAAACCTTGGGTGGACGCAATTCAAGAGAGAATTCCATAGTCAATTTGGGCCATCAAAATTTGAAGATTTTACTAGTTCCCCCATTAAGCTTCATACCTAAGTATAATATGGCTTTTGAGAATCTCACCAATAGAATTGATGCTCTTCTAGATGAATTCTTGAAGAGTTGTTTTATTAGTGGCCTTAAGAAAGAAATAAAAACTAAGGTCCAAATGCTCAAACCAATCACCTACATGATTGTCATAGGGCTAGCTAAACTTGTAGAGAACAAATGGAATGACTAGAAAAATTCGTATAAACCCCATAATTTTTAGAATAAAACTTCTACATATACAAACAATAATGCTCCAAGGGATCCAAAAATAAAGAGGCTAACACTAGAGGAGATGGCCAATCATAGATCCAAGGGACTCTATTATAATTATGATGAAAAATGGGCCAAGGGACACAAATGCAAAACACAATGTCTTTAACTTATAGATATGATTAGTACTTCATCTTCTTCTATAGATACGGGGGATGAATTTATGGATTCAGTATAAGAGCAACCAAAATAAGTGGAAATAGAACCTCCAATCAACATGCCCTTCAAAGAAATGCCCACCTTTTCTTTGAATGCTATTGCAGGAATATCAACATCCCAATACATGATAGTCCAAGGATTTCTCAAAGTAAATAATATTTTGATATTATTGGACTCTACTAGGATAGATAACTTTATTGACCCCAATGTAGCCCAAAAATATTATTGTTTTACTAATGGCCATGATCAAATCAAGGTGAAAATTACTAATGGGGATATCATGACTTGTAATGGGAGGTGTAAGAATTTCTACCTATCCATAGATGACTATCAATGTCAAAATGATCTCTATGTAGTACCATTGGAATAAGTGGATCTGTTGTTGGGTTACCCCTAGCTAAGAACTTTGGAAGCAGTGCTATGGAACTTATCAAAACTTTGGATGTAGTTCACTTTTAATGACAAAAACACATCATCCAAGGAGTAAAGAGGGAAAATCCAAAGTAATAATATCATATTAGATGCAATGACTTATTTATAAGGATCATAGGATAGTAGTGGGTATATTTTTCCAATTTTAGTTGTGTGCATGTACGATGAACAAATGCCTTCAAACTTGTTAACCATTCTAATAGGAATTGGGTCTTCACTAAGCATAAATAACTACCTCCTAGTCAACCGAAAGGCCATATAATCATCTTGGTACCAAGGATTTGACCTCCAAAAAATTGATTGTATAAGTACCCCTATCATTAGAATAATGAGATTGAGAAAATGGTGTATGAACTATTGGAAGTAGGACTAATTTATCCAAGCTCAAGCCATTTTTTCATCCCTAGTATTATTAGTAAAAAAGGATGTATCATGGAGAATGCATGTGGACTCTCGTGAAATCAATATTATCACCATCGAATATAATTTTCCCATCCTCTTCATTGATGACTTTTTGGATGAACATGGTGCTCAATACTTTACCAAATTGGACCTCAGTTTAACATACCATCATATTTATGTTCATAAGGACATGGCCAAAATCATATTCAAGACTCATGAGGGGCACTATGAGTTCTTGGTTATGCCCTTTAATCTCACCAATGTGCCATCAAATTTCCAAGGATTGATGAATAGGTTTCTTAAATCATACCTATGAAATTTTACATTGGTCTTTTTTGATGGCATACTAGTATACAACAAAATATGGGAAGAGCACTTACAACATGTTGATAAGGTGTTGGACCTTCTACAACACAATCAGTTGTATGTTAAATAATCTAAGTACACCTTTGAAGCAACAAAGGTAAATTATTTAGGGAAAATTATGGCTAGAGACAGTATACACATCAATCCAACAAATATTGAGACCATGAAGGAGTGGCCAAAACCCCAAATATTAAAGAGCCTTTAGGGATTCATCAACCTCATAGGGTACTACCATAAGTTTGTCAAGGATTATGTAATTATTGTGGTTCCTCTAATAGCTATGCTTCAAAATGATATGTTTTCATTGAGTGCACCTAAGAAGGTCTTTTTGACCTTGAATAATGTTATGTGCTACATTCCATTCTTAACAATCCCTAATTTTTCCAAAACCTTTGTAATAGAAAGTGACACCTCAAGAGTGGGGTTGGGGATTTATCCCTTGTATCAATAAGCAAGGACCTATCAAGGTGGAATCTCACAAAATCAACATATGAGAAGAAGATTATGGTTATCATCTTCCTAGTCCTCCATTGGCAACCATACTTGTTAGGTCGATACTTCATCATCAATATGAATCATCATAGCCTCAAGTATATCCTAGATTAGAGGATTTCTTCCCTTGGATAGTGTGAATGGATCACTAAGCTCCTAGGATATGACTATAAGATAGTCTATCACAAGGAAAAAGAAAATTTGTCTGCTAATGCCCCTTCTAGGCTACCAAAAACATGAGGTACCCTCTATGCAATATTCATTCTTAGGGCTAATCGTGTATAAGAACTCAAATTTAAATGGTCGAATGACTTCGCACTTGCAAAAATAATTTAGAAACTTCATATAACAACAAAGTACCATCTTACTTATTCATGGAATTAGGTAGAATTGTACTACAAATATTGGGTTGTTATTCCATCCACTTCATACCTATATTTTAACAGAGCTTCACTCTTCTCCAATATGGGGACACTCGAGCTTCTTACGAACCTATGAATAGGTAAAACACAAATTTTAATGTCTTAGGTTGAAGTCTATAATAAATCAATTTGTGGATGTGAGTGATACCTTCTAATGCTAAAAGGGGAAACAATCAACACACTAGGGTTTCTTCAACCTTTAACCATTCCAAAGTCACCATGGATAGATATTTCCATGGATTTCATTGGAAGGCCCCCTTTATCTAGTGGAAAATAATTTATCATGGTGATCATGGATAGATTAACCAACTACGCTCATTTTTTCTCACTAGGTTATCCTTGTATTGTATGATAGTGGCACATTTTTTTACGGATCAAATCTTTTGACTCCACAAGATCTCCCACACTCCATAGTTAGTGATCATGATAAAGTGTTTAGTAGTAAATTTTTGTAGGAGCTCCATCACATTTAGTGAACACAGTTGAAATGAAGCACATTCTACCACCCACACTAATTGGCTAGACAAAGGTGGTAAATAAATACCTTAAGATATATCTTTGGTATTTTTTTTGGGCTTTAAGCCTTACTATATCAAAATATTATAGGTCCCAATTTAAACAAGTTAAAATATTATAGGTCAAAATATCAATAATCAAGAGTAGAATTATATATGTGAGCAATCAAATATATATATATATATAGGTCAATATAATAATGAAATAACATTAACTTAGAATATCTAATATGAATGTAAAATGGCCAAAATCATTCATGTAGTGCATGAAGAAAACTTACAATATGAATTGCTCAAAAAATATATACAAGCTTTATTATCAATGCTTGCTATGTGGTGATCGCTACAAACCATTTTACCTTACATTGTATGGAGCTTTATCTCCATAATATAGACATAGAAAGTGACTCTTCATGTACTTGACTATTGCTCTCCATATGATATCTCCCATGACCTTCGGCTTATCATCTTAGCACTTGTATACTAGACTCTTCACTCTATTCTTACATGCATACTTGATTCTATAACACTTGCACACTTCTACATGAATCTTACTCTCCTACATGCACTCCTAATATAAGATACTTATGCACATCCTCACAATACATCTTTGTAAACTTACATGCATGATACTTGTACACATTCTCTCAATGCACACTTGCACTCTTACTTACATGAAACTTGTGCATTTCCTACATATTGCACTTTTACATGAAACTTGTGCATTTATTACACATTGACACTTACATGAAAGGGGAAATATAAATTTGTAATGATGGTTTGGGACCCCGTCAAAAAATCCACCCTTATAATATTATTTACTTGATCAAAAAATATATAAATCACTCATATAAACTAAATATACAAACCCTAATCTATTACATATTTACATTTGTACCATAAAGGTACTATGGGGGTACATTTGTATGTACCAAATAATGCAATATTCTCCAACATCCCCCTATATTACATTATTTTATTATTGAACACTTTAGTATTCAATATTTGTCTCCATATTTGTCTTCATCTTCAATCATCTTCTATCAGACTTTTATTTGAATCTTTAGTATGTGAACCTTATTTGGTTTTTTATTCATGTGTTTTATTATCCTTCCTTTTGTGCTTTCCTCTATTCTTCTTATTTCCTCTTATTTTATTCATCTTCAATTGTGATGTACTTGATGGTGTGCCTTCTAAACAATGAGTTAGTAAATCATCACAATAATACATATTGGATTTCAATGATTCCTCATTGAATCTAACATCAACTTCATTCAAGTCATATGTGTCACAATTTATATTCTTCTCTTGTCTCTTTCAATGAAAGATCTCAAAGGTAAGTAGTGACAAATACATCATTAAGCATTCTTCTAAGGAAAATATAATGGTGTTTTGTGAATTCCACCATGTTCTAAAAAATATTTCATGAAGATAACTTATAAGTGTTGTGAACTTTTCATATTTTGCATCTTTGAGAAATAAAGACAATTTTTTCTTTTAAACCATTTTATATTTGCTTATTTCCATCAAATCCATCTATTAAGTTTTGAGAATAAAACTTTAACTTGTTCACCATTTCTTCACTATCTTCATTGAATGCATTTCTAATAATTTCTTCCATGATAATAAAAATTTGCAATTCAATTCCTTTGAAGTAGTAAACCTTATATCTCCCTAGTTAAAAAATAACTCAAATAAGAAATTTGTATTTTTTTTTAATTTTATAAACCTTTGATGTAGTAATATTTTTAACTCCCTATTAAATTTGCAAAATTTTAAATTTCACATTTCAAAGATTTTAATAAAATTTTCAGATCTTCAAAATCTTCTAACTATATTTCTTCAAAATTTAAAATCTTACCACTAAACATTCTAGGAGAAAGAGATAAATGGAGTGGGAGAGGAAATAGGAGGGGTTAGGATGGGTGTGTTGATATGGTAGGAGAGGCCTGTTGTGGAGATTTTGTGGTGGTTTTGGTGTTTCAGTAGGTTTGGAGCCTGTTGGAATTGGGGTGGATCTAAACCCTCCTTTTCTTGTAGTTCTTGATTTTAGAGGGTTTTTTGGTGGTCCTTTATCATTCTTCTTGGTTGAGAAATACCCCCTTATTTTTTCAATCATGAGTGTAGGTTTCTCATGAATCCCTTTCAAGATTATCTCGGAGGTTCCTAGAATGTTGATTTTGTGCCTTCTAATGAAGATGGAAATCCTTGTGGTTTTTAGCCTATTGGTTTCTATAGGAGCCAAAAGGGTCCCCTATCTCTCGATGAGGGTGTGTATCTACATTATCATCTTGGGAGGGTAGACCTTATGGATTTTTATTCATGTATCCTTAAATCCTAGTTTATTAAGAGTTTTTCTAGGGACCAGGAGGGCCCCCTATCTTCCATCAGTGGTGTGCATCAACTTTCCCTTCTTGTGGGCACATGCATCATTGATTATCAATATCTTGGGAGCTCTACCAAGGGCCAGGAGGGACCCTTGTCTTCCAGCAATGGTGTGCATCCACTTTCCCATCTTAGGAGAGTAGATACTATAGATACATACTCCATTGATTCCTAGTTTACTAGGAGTACCATCAAGGATAAGGAGGGACCCTTATCTTCCAACAGTAATGTTCATTCATTTTCCCATCTTGAGAGAGCTAAACCTGATGATGTGTTAGGACCCTCCTAACATGTCCTAATTACTTATATTATTTATTCATTATATTCTAGGGTCACAACCCTTCACTCTTACAACTATTAGACTATGTATTTAAATGCAATCCACATATGATAATAAGGAATCATCGAAAAAATATATAAATTAAGTCTATTGCGGGTTTTCTACCTTACAATCAAAAAGCAATTCAATATAAAAAGGGATCCTGCTTCCCGCACCATTTAGTTTCATACCATCTGGATCAGAGCTAGATCAAGGAGTAAATTCACCATTAAAATTTTTTCCCACCACACATTTTAGCCAGTCCACATTCGTGAGGATGCAAACAACATTCACACTTCACGGATCCGTGTCAAAATCCTCATAGAAAATTAAACCTTCTCCTAAGGTACGAATTAAGTTGTCTTACACCCAAATTGCTCGACCTTTCGCGTGGTGACCGATGGCTGTTTTGAAAAAGCTAAAATCTTCAACACAGCATCAAGATTTTCGACGTCCTAAACACAAAGGGAAAAAATTAAAATTAATTTTTTATTCTTTATTTTTTGCTCACCTATACCAAGTCTTATTGATCGTTACCTACACCAACCGCAATGGATGAAGGACGACGATCACTAGATTCCATTCATGAGAAACACGAAAGGCTCGTTGAAGAAGTTCAACAGGAAAGAGAGGAGAATACCCGTACAACAAGAGAACTCTTCGAGAAAATATTTGCAATGGATGTTAAACTTGATGCCATCAGTCAAAATCAGGCAACAACACATGCAAATTCACCCAACCACGGGTCATAAAATCGAGCAATATTAGGAGGTCCACAAACTTCCATTCTACCATGGACGACCAAATTAGACTTCCCAAAATTTGAAGGAGGAGACCCTACAAACTGGATCTACCGAGCAGATCAATATTTCTCACTAAATCAAATTTTGAAAATGCAAAAAGTGCATATCACCTCCTTCCACTTGGAAAACGACGCCATCCAATGGTACCAATGGTTCGAGAAAACTAACGGCACTCCGATGTGGTCAACCTTTACACAAAATCTATTAGTGTGATTCGGCCCTAGCAAGTTTCAAAGCTTTACAGGGGCCCTCACTAAATTATGCCAAACCACAACGGTAAGCGAATACCAAGCAAAATTTGAAAGGCTAGCTAATCGAACATCCAGATTAGACGCTGCCTTCTTTCAAGAATGTTTTGTCAGCAAATTAAAAGAAGAAATATGAATAGAGGTGCAAATGTATAACCCTAAAAACATGTTTGAGACCATTGGCTTGGCGAAATTAGCGAAGGACAAAATTAAGGCACAAAATCGGTTCACAAAACCAACTTGGGGGAAACCATCAAACACTTATACCAACCCCAAACCAATGCAAAATGGGCGAACCCAAAACTCCTACACAGTCCCCAAAATTAACCCCGCTCTACCAATTAAGCATCTGAGTTTTGAGGAAATGAAGGAAAGACAAGCTAAGGGTATTTGCTACCATTGCGATGAGAAATTTGACAAAAATCATAAATGTGCCTCATGAAAATTATATATTCTAGATGCCACAGAGGAAGGGAATTCTACTGAAGAGGAACCTAAACTCGAAGTAGAGGTATTATCCAACACACTTGAAAGTGACAAAGAAAATGCACCAAAGGTTTCCTTCAACGCCCTTGCCGGATTTTTTGCCCCTCAAACAATGCGAGTTAAAGGGTATTTTAAGAAAAAAAACCTTACCATGCTCCTAGATTCTGGTAGCACGCACAATTTTATCGATCCAAAGGTGGCTAAACAAGCAAATTGTTTTATATACCCTTGCAATAACTTTGAAGTGATGATTGGAAACGACAAAAAAATTGCATGCAAAGGAAAATGCAGAAATATAAAACTAACTATGGGGGTTTATAACATGAAAGGCGACATGTATGTCCTACCCCTAGGTGGGTGTGACATTGTACTAGGCGTACAATGGTTACGAACCTTGGGCGTAGTCCAATGGGAATTTGATGAACTATGGATGAAATTCATAGCAAAGAACCAAACCTATATTATCCAAGGCCTGAAATTAGGACCTTCCCAAATCGTCAGCTCACATAGAATGGAGAAAATTATCCGAAGAGGAAACAAAGGAATGGTCACCCAATTATTTTTAATTCAACCTAGTCATAAAGAAGATGAGACACCAGAGTTACAAAATATTTTAGACCACCATAAGGCGGTATTCAATGAACCAAAAGGACTACCTCCACAACGAAGTCACGATCACACTATTCCACTATTTCCAGGGCATCACCCTCCTAATATTAGACCTTATCATTATCCATACCTCCAAAAGACTGAAATAGAGAAATTAGTACAAGAGCTTCTTAAGGCAGGAGTCATTAGACCTAGCAAAAGCCCTTACTCCTCTCCAATTATTTTAGTTAGAAAAAAGGATGGCTCGTGGTGTTTATGTGTCGATTTTTGAGCGCTTAATAAAATTACCATCAAATATAAATTTCCTATTCCGGTCATAGATGAGCTATTAGATGAACTCCACGGGGCAACTTATTTTTCCAAGTTAGACTTACGGTCAGGCTACCACCAAATACGAGTCAATGAAAAGGATATTCCTAAGACGGCCTTTCGCACTCACGAAGGGTACTACAAATTCTTGGTGATGCCATTTGGCCTGACCAACGCTCCTTCTACCTTTCAAAGTCTAATGAATAAGGTATTTCACCCTTTTATTCATAAATTTATATTAGTTTTCTTTGATGACATTTTGATTTATAGCAAAACATGGGAAGAACATTTGGACCATGTTAGACAAGCATTCCAAATCTTGGAGGAAAATCAACTTTATGCAAAAAGATCAAAGTGTTCCTTTGGAAAACAGGAAATTGAATACTTAGGGCATATTGTCTCAAAGGAAGGAGTTATGGTAGATCCTTCCAAAATCGAGGAGGTGAAAAATTGGCCTATTCCAAAAACCTTAAAAGCTCTACGTGGGTTTCTTGGACTAACGGGATATTATAGAAAATTTGTCCAGACTTATGGTAAAATCGTTGCTCCTCTAACAACATTACTTAAGAAAAATGCTTTCAAATGGTCGTCTAAAGTGGATGAGGCCTTTATCACCTTGAAAACTATAATGTGTACCACCCCTGTTCTAGCCATGCCCAACTTTTCTAAATCGTTCGTCATTGAAAGTGACGCTTCAGGAATAGGAATGGGAGCCGTACTCATGTAGGATGAAAGGCCTCTAGCTTTTATAAGCAAAGCATTTTCTCCTAAGAATTTAGCTCGCTCTACGTATGAAAAAGAGATGTTGGTGATTATCCATGCTATTCAACATTGGAGGCCTTAACTTATTGGCCAACATTTCATTATACGCACTGACCATCATAGCTTGAAGTATTTTTTGGAACAAAGGACTAATACCCCGGAACAACAAAAATGGGTTACTAAACTTCTTGGCTATGATTATGAAATTACATATAAAAATGGAAAGGACAACATGGCAGTCGATGCACTTTCTAGAAAATTTGAAGAAATGCCTCAAGTCCATGCTCTTTCCTCCCTTATTCCTAAATGGGTAGATGAGGTGCATGAAGAATGGATAAATGATCCTACTATCCACGCCTTAATTCAACAACTTCAACATAATCCTAGTAGCAAAACTCCATACACTTGGAAGGACAATATATTAAGATACAAAGGGAGGATGGTCCTCACCCCCAATTCAACTTATCGTGAAAAACTTCTTCATGAGTTACATACCTCACCCACTGTAGGCCAGGGTTCTTAAAAACCTATAAAAGAGCCACTACCTCCTTCTATTGGGTAGGAATGAAAAATTACATCAAAAAAATTGTAAAAGAATGTGAAGTTTGCTAAAGATAAAAGGGGGAGACCCTCGCTATTCTAGGATTACTTCAACATCTTCCTATACCCACCAAAACATGGGCATATATTTCTATGGACTTTATTGAAGGATTACCAAAATTAGGAGGAAAAACAACCATTTTCGTAGTCGTTGATCATTTATCTAAATATGCCCATTTTTGTTTCCTTATACTGATAGCACTATAGCCCACCTCTTCCTAGATAACATCTTTAAATTACATGGTATGCCCTCCAAAATTTTTAGTGACCGTGACCCAACTTTCACTAGCCCGTTTTGGAAGGAATTGTTCAAATTACAAGGTACTCAACTTCGTATGAGCTCCGCTTACCATCCTCAAACCGATGGCCAAACAAAAGTTGTAAATAAATGCTTGGAAACATACCTTCGATGTTTTGTTTCTACTCAACCACTCCTTTGGGTAAAGTGGCTTTCACTAGTGGAATGGTGGTATAACACTTCATACAATACATCCATCAAAATGACTCCTTATGAAGCACTATATGGTCAAACACCACCATCACTCACTTCCTATATTCTAGGGACTACAAAAGTCCATGTGGTGGAAATGGAACTTGCTAATAGAGATGACATACTACAGATCCTAAAAGAGAACCTACACACCGCCCAACATCGCATGAAGCAGCAATCCGATCAACATAGAAGTGAACGTAGTTTCCACGAGGGTGATATGGTTTTATTACGTCTCCAACCTTACCATCAATTCTCTCTTAAATAAAAAGGTTCTCAGAAGTTAGCACCCAAATTTTACGGGCCGTATAAAGTTCTCCAACGTATTGGGACCGTTGCTTACAAACTAGAGCTTCCTCCCTCTTCCAAACTTCACCTCGTATTTCATATATCTTGCCTTAAGCGCGCAGTGGGAGCCCATATCATGACACAACCCACTCTCCCTGAATTCTTCGATGATGGAGTACTTCTAGTCGAGCCAGAAGCTATCTTGGATCGTCGCTCTCGTCACCTTCGTACTCATGATATCACGAAAGTTTTAATCCATTGGAAAGGTCTACCTTTAGAAGACGCAACATGGGAAAATTTTCAAGATATCCAACAACAATTTCCAAATTTCCAGCTTTGAGGACAAAGCTCCTTTAAGGGGGTGGCATGTTAGGACCCTCCTAACATGTCCTAATTACTTATATTATTTATTCATTATATTCTAGGGTCACAACCCTTCACTCTTACAACTATTATACTAGGTATTTAAATGCAATCCACATATGATAATAAGGCATCATCGAACAAATATATAAATTAAGTCTATTGTGGGTTTTCTACCTTACAATCAAAAAGTGATTCAATATAAAAAATGATCCTTCTTCCTGCACCATTTAGTTTTATACCATGATGCATGCAACATCGAGTCCTAGTTTACTAGGATTTCTACTAGGGGCCAAGAGGACCCCTTATCTTCCAATAATATTGTGCATCTACTTTACCAAGAAGAACCTATGGATAAATGCACCATAAAATCCCAATTTCTTAGGAACATTCTAGGAGAGAAAATCCACTGGGTGTGGTTCGTAAAGGTCTTGATGAGTCACCCTAACTTTTTCAATCTGGTGGAGACCATATTTTTTTTCATGGAATCATGATTCAGGGGAATGCATTCCTAGCTTAGGAAAAAACTCTCATAGAGCTTGAAAATCCCACTACATATTTGTTCAAAAAGGAGGATAACAATGAAAAGGAAATGGAAAATTCACTAGAAAACATTCCAAAAAAACAACAAGAAATCTAAATTCCTCAAAAAAAGGAAGTAGAGGTACCTTTTCCTAAAATACTGGCAATACCAAAAGAACCACTTAAGCCAGCATTTAACTTCCTTTAGGAATTAGAAAATTTACTAACAAGATACCTTTGTTACAAGCTACCAGGGATATACCCATCTATTCCAAGCTCATTAAAAACATGTGTACAAACTCGAGAAGGAAAAATAAGAACAAAGCCCAAACTATTCAATTCATTGGACATTTGTCTAAGATAATAACGAGAGGTAGGTTATTACCAAAGTACATAGATATTGGAATACCTATACTCATGGTGCACATTGGTGACATAGCCTTGTAAAATGTTTTGGTCGATTTAGGAGCTGCTATTAATGTCATGACTAAAGATACAACAAAATCTTTAGGTTTACATAAATTGTAATCAACTTCTATTGTACTCCAACTTGCAGATAGGTCTACTGTTAAGCCAGAGGGAAAACTAGAAGATGTTATAGTCTCCGTAAGTTCATGGGAATACCCTGTAGAATTTATAGTCTTACAACCTAATAAAAAGTTAGGGGGACATCCCTTAACTTTAGGTCATCCATGGCTTGCAATAGTGAATGCTTACAACAGCTGTAGAATAGGAAATATGACTATTTTTGAAGGCAAAACACTAAAGACCTGTTGTGGTTGCTCCACAACGTACCCCAAAATTGGGGACCCACCTTTTTTGCATGTGTTCCAAGAAGACCGAAGTGGCCCATAGGCTAAAGATCAAGGAAAAAAGCAAAACACCACAAGGAGAAAAAGTGTCGCGATATCGCGACATGTTGCAGTTTCGTGGCCAAAAGAGAAAAAGTGTCGCGATATCGCGACATGTTGCATCGTCACGGCCAAAGGAGAAAAAGTGTCGCGATATCGCGACATGTTGCATGGTCACGGCCAAAAGAGAAAAAGTGTCGCGATATCGCGACATGTTGCACTATCGCGGCCAAAAGAGAAAAAGTGTCGCGATATCGTGACATGTTGCAGTTTCACGGCCAAAAGAGAAAAAGTGTCGCGATATCGCGACATGTTGCATTTTCGTGGCCAAAAGAGAAAAGAAAGAACGAGGAAGAAAAAGTGTCGCGATATCGCGACATGTTGCATTTTCGCGGCCAAAGCAAAGAGAAAGAGCAAAAGAGAAAAAGTGTCGCGATATCGCGACATGTTGCATTTTCGCAGCCAAAAGGGAAAAAGTGTCGCGATATCGTGACATGTTGCATTTCGCGGCCAAAAGAAGAAAAAGTGTCGCGATATCGCGACATGTTGCGTTTTCACGGCCAAACAAGAAAAAGTGTCGCGATATCGCGACATGTTGCATTTTCGCGGCCAAACAAGAAAAAGTGTCGCGATATCGCGACATGTTGCATTTTCGCGGCCAAAAGAGAAAAAGTGTCGCGATATCGCGACATGTTGCGTGGTCGCGGCCAAAAGAGAAAAAGTGTCGCGATATCGCGACATGTTGCATGGTCGCGGTCAAAAGAGAAAAAGTGTCGCGATATCGCGACATGTTGCATGGTCGCGGTCAAAAGAGAAAAAGTGTCGCGATATCGCGACATGTTGCATGGTCACGGTCAAAAGAGAAAAAGTGTCGCGGTCAAAAGCAAAGAGAGAGAGAAGAAAGAAAAAGTGTCGCGATATCGCGACATGTTACATTTTCGCGGTGAAGGGCCACAAAATGGAAACCAAAGCACATGCATACAAGGGAAGGTGAAACGAACAGTCAGGGAAGGTGAAACGAACAACCATCAAAAAATGAAACGAACCGTCATGGAAGGAGAAACAATTTTTTTAGAAGTTTAAATACGCCATTCAAAGAGGCCAGAAGGGGTGGAAACCGCTGCAAGCAGAGTTGCAGAGTTGAAGGCGAGAAGGCCATTCTGGACCTGTTTGAGTTGTTTTTCTTCCATAGACTGGTTTGGGAAAACCAAAAATTTTGCTATTGTAAAATGACATATTTTTAATGCAGAAGTTTTCAGAAATTTGCATCTTGTGGGCAAGAAAGAAGGAGATTTTCTTTGCATGCTATGGATTTAATGTTTATTCTTTCCCTTTTTCAGATTTCGAATTTATAGATAATGTTAATGCCATTTTTTTTGGGTTACATTAGGCAAATATTTGAAATCTGAATTTTATTTCGTACCCTAGGAACCAGCACTTAGTCTATGGGGATTGTGCTTGTTTTGCAAGTCCAATAGGTTAGGTTGCATGCATGGAGACCTCACATCTTCGGTTTTGTCGAAATAGGATAGCATCATACTGAATGCATTTTATTTTCCATTTTCTGCATTTCATTTTCATTTTCTGCATTTTATTTTTTCCAGAAATTTTAACTTATTTTAAATTTTCAGGCATTAAAATAAACATTTAAAAATTTTCAAAATCCAAAAAAAACAATGAACAATCACTAAAGTTTCATGGTGAAATAAACCAACATTGCCCCTTGTTTATAGTTACTTGCAATCACTAAGGTGTTCCAAGCATTTAAATTGAATATCTTTATTTGAGATCACTAATACACATATGCAAATGCTAATACAACGGAGA